>CAKXYN010000049.1:15032500-16282500 GCA_935064755.1 Tragelaphus eurycerus | reverse complement strand
GGTACATTTATTTAATTTCTCAAAACTGCTCTGTGAAATAGACTTCACAAAGAGGTAACTGACACACTAACATATTAGACAGCTTCCCTAAGATCATGAATTGTACCCTAGTGTGTCTGTACCAAAAGTACTTGCTCTTCCCACTGTTTGCTATATTTGAATTCAATAGTCTTCTTGTTCACCTGGCTTGATAATGAAGACTTTACACATGAAATAGCACTAATTTTCAATGCAATCTACATATAAATATACCTGGTTATATATACATACATAGATGTTTAAATGTACTTATAAGTATAGGCTCCATATTGCCCCTTCTTCCATGCATGACTAAATCCATATTAATTATCAGTTACTAAATTTGTTATTTTTTTCTTTCTTCTAACCCATTATTAAAAGCAGAAATTGATTCATTTGTTTTTGAGTGTTTAATTAGGATGTCTGTTTAGGTATATCAATGAAAGAAATGTCCCTTTCAAAGTTAGTTTAACATCTAATTTAATTCAGTTAATCATAAAATCCCTTGGACTCCAAGGAGTTGAATCGGTCAGTCCTAAAGGAAATCAACCCTGAATATTGGAAGGACTGATGCTGAAGCTGAAGCTCCAATACATTGGCCACCTGATACTAAGAGCCAACTTATTGGAAAAAACCCTGATGCCGGGAGGGACTGAAGGCAGGAGAAGAAGGGGACAACAGAGGGCCAGATGGTTGGATGGCATCACTGACTCAATAGACATGAGTGTGAGCAAGCTACAGGATATGGTGAAGAACGGGGAGGTCTGGCATGCTGCAGTCCACGGGGTCACAATGAGTTGGACATGATTGAGCAACTGAACAACAACAATGAATCATAAATTCAAATCTTAGCAAATAGAAATTTTCTGTGATTTCTCAGCATGTCTTGCCTTTTAATGTGACTCATGGTTAATCTTTGAAGCAAGTAATATTCTTTGAAGGGAGATTATTAACTCTTCAAAATATCATTTGATTATATTTTTTAGTTTTTAAAAATTGAATATTCATTATATAAATATTTCAAACAAAAAACGTGAGATCTGGCTGGCTATGCTACATGTCAAGATTCAGATGTCTTCTTTTATATTTATGGTGTTTTTTCTTTTTATCTCATTCTTTCTATTACCTTAGCAGATAATAAGTTATAATAATTAAACAACAGTGGAGTGTGGTAGAAAGAAAAAAGCTTTGAAACCAAATGAATTCAAATCCAGCTTTACCACAGAACAATTTACTCAAATTGTTGTGGTCCTTGATACTTCATCTGTGAAAGGGAGATACTGAGATGCCCTTCAAAGAATTTTTGAGAGGAGTAGATGAGATAATATCTGTAAGGCATATAATACAGTGTCTGACACAAATGGGAAATCAACAAAAACTGGTATCTTCCTATCACTCCAATTCTGTTTAAATTTATTTGCCTTCATAGTCATGGTACATTCAAAACTATTGCAATGTGAGTGCCTTGACCTAAGATCAGACACATAAAGAGAGCAGTACCATGTTTTGGTTTTTTTTTCTTGTTTTTATTTTTTCCCTTACCCTAACCCTAACCCTAACCCTAACAGTACCATGTTTTATTTCCTCCATTAGGACAGAGAGAAGACAACTAACTAACTCAGAAAGGCACAGAGAAAATGCAACAGTTTCTAAAACAATTTTTCTTAGAACTAAAACTTGTAAAATTGCAGTGCTTACTATGCATTGTGGGAATATTTAAAATGATGTCTCTTCAAGATGTTTCAATTATGAAATAAAGGTATTTTACACCTTAAATATGTTCTAATGTCTAATTTCTAACAGCCTGTCTTTCAATAAAGTTTTTATTTTTATTGCATTTCTCAGGTAGCCTGCCTGTGTTTTAAAATGACTCTAATATTTGATACTCTTGACAGAACACGGTCCATAAATTGGATGACACTTATCTGGTTTCACATTATATTAAAATTAAAAGAAGAATCCTGAAATGTATTTAAATTATAGGCAAATGAACAATGTAAAAACTATCTCCATTTCCTTGACTTAGGTAATAACCTATCTTTGCTGAGGTATGTTTTTCAGCCTATTAGTCACCATCATTTAAAAAGTTATTTTTTGCCAGATATATTATAATGGAGAAAATAACCAGAGCAGTATTTTCTAATGTGCTTCCTTAGTAATTTCCTTTAAACTAGGAAATTTAATTTGTAAGTTGTGTTTTGTTCCCCATCCACATGGCATCATTTGAAATGTCATCATAATTTCTGCATGAACAGTAGCTATTTACATACCTCATAGCTGTTCACACTTTTTTCCTTTTTAATCATTGCCTTGTGGACCACACAGGAGTAAATAAGTAAATAAGGAGTAAATAAGTGAATGTAGCACCAATGAGGGAGAAGGCAATGGCACCCCACTCCAGTACTGTTGCCTGGAAAATCCCATGGATGGAGGAGCCTGGTAGGCTGCAGTCCATGGGGTCCCACAGAGTCAGACACGACTGAAGCGACTTAACAGCAGCAGCAGCAGCACCAATAAATGTAAACCAAGCAGACTTTTAGGAAAATATGCAGTGCTTTGTACAGTGGTTAAGGTAAGTAGTTAGAATTCTCTCCTTTTACCAGATGAAGGCGCTGTAGCTCAGAGAAGTTTAACTTCTGCTTCAAGGTCACCAAGCTTGAAAAGGTACAGCCAGGATTTGAACAAAATTAGTCTGACCTTCAAATTCATGCTTATTTCAGTATTTAATCATGCAACGCACTCAATAATACTCAATAGTAAGAATAACATAGAACTCCTTCAGAAATTGAAGTACATATTAAAGCCTTTAATTAAGGATTTAAAATAATTATTTTTAGAAACACTTAGAGTCAGAAAATAAAATTTAGATTTTTTCCTTTGTCAAATGTTTACCCTGTATACTATAAGAAGTTATATCAATTAACATAATGCATTTCCTTAGGCCACTTTTTGCTTCAAGTAGTATTCGAGGTAGAAGGTAGGGACAAGCTAAGAAGTGAATGTATAATGTGATTTATTTAATTTTAGACATGTATAACAAAGACCTTTCTCCTGGAGAACTGCCTTTGCTTAATGTTAGTACGTCTCAAAGCAACACCTCCTTATATCTTCTGCTATCCAAAATCTAAAACTACCATTTTTTTTTTCCTTAACAAAAACTTTATTCTCTAAATGTATATTTTCTTGGTTGCTGAGCAGCAAAAATTCTTCATTTTAGTATAAACACAGTGACACATAGGCAGAAAAGTGCCTAGAAGAAAATACAGTAATAGACACTTCTATCAGCTATGGCCATCTGTGCTCAGTTTGACCCAAAGTTTTGGCAAGCTTATATGGTCCCTCCCATCACAAAGCATCTTGTCCTATAAAGAAAATTTTTACTCCCACATCCTACATTTTCCAGCAAGTCAGGGGTCAAGTGTGTTCTAAATCTGCCAGGCCCTGGACTTGAAATCCTAAGGATTCATTACTTACTTGTAATTAACTACAACCTCAATGGATAAATAACTTTGCCTGTTTTATTATGCAAGGTAATAAAATACTAAGCTGTAGATGCAACACAGACAGTTCTGTACCATTTAGTCATACAAATAAATTAGTATTTTAATCTTTTCAGAGGAGAATTGAAGTTACATCTTAAAAAAAGAGACTGAGTCAACTTTTTTGTAGCAATTAAAGGGCTGGCATACAGCTACTAGTGAGGAAAAACACCACAATGAAGCAATATAATTAATTCAAGTAAACTTTAGTAATTCAATTATGTTTCTAAGAAATGGTCACAACCTAAGACACAGGTTGCTAGATTTGGGCCAAGCCTTTTAAGCAATTGCCTTAAATGAACCTTTAAAGAATACAAGTAAAGATCTCTCATGGATTGATTAAGCTAAAATCTTGCTGCTGCTGCTGCTAAGTCGCTTCAGTCATGTCCAACTCTGTGCGACCCCATAGACGGCAGCCCACCAGGCTCCACCGTCCCTGGGATTCTCCAGGCAAGAACATTGGAATGGGTTGCCATTTCCTTCTCCAATGCATGAAAGTGAAAAGTGAAAGTAAAGTCGCTCAGTCATGTCCGACTCTTAGCGACCCCATGGACTGCAGCCTACTAGGCTCCTCCATCCATGAGATTTTCCAGGCAAGAGTATTGGAGTGGGGTGTCATTGCCTTCTCCAAAGCTAAAATCTTACTGAATCCCCAATGGTTAGGTTATCCCTGTGATGTGCTACAGAAATGCTAATGTGAAAGCCCTAGTAGGAATGTTCTTCATCTGATTATAAAATATTAATTCACTACATGAAATAAAGCCAAACAAGAGCACATTACCAATGGGGCTTCACTTTTACCATTTGTCGTAAGTACATTCTAAAAGACATCAAAGTAAGAGATATTGAAAATGTGTCATTGTATTGGTAAAAGTACCATTGAGAAAACCATGAATTAAACATAGATCTCTTTTAAGCATCTGTGAGATAAATTATTCTTAAGTGTTTAAGATTTAGAAAATCTGTATTTCTTTTGTTAACTGCCTTTTGTGTGTATGTGCTTGTTTAATTGAGGACACCATGGCTTACCTACCTGATATCATATCTCTGTTTAATCTGGCCTTTAGCAAACTAAATATAATTTGGTGGACTATCTAAGTCATACAATTTCTATATGCTAATTTTATATAGTCCAGGATTATTTTTTTAGTTATACTTATTTTTGCTTCCCAGAGACTCATTTAACTATTCCATCATCCTTTTCTTTGTGTGTGTATATATATATATATATATAGTAACCTGCTTCAAACCCACTGTAGCATGAAGTAGATGTGTCTATAAACATAAAGAGTAAATATTTTGACTAAAAGACAAAGTTACATACAAAAGACCACTATGCCAAGCAGAAGGGAAACATATTTACTATGGATATTTGCTTATTTTGAACAATTTCAGAAAGTAATAAAGCATTTTTCTTTTCAGGGAAATGTTTTAATTATGAATTAGAAAATTTACACCAAAGAAGTTACCAGAATTTATATGTATTACAGAGAACAAAGTATTTTTGAAGAAAAGATAGTTTTACCTTTATTTGATGGGACCAGTCAGTTTAACTTCAATGAAGAGAACTACATTAAGTAATGGACCAAAAAATTTCAAAATAGATTCTCAGGTAAACACACATGATTCCCTGGTAGTCAATATTTGACAATTGAGAGATGAACATTTCTCATCTAAATAAAAGAGAAGGCTTTAAGATGAAACAGACACTGGATATTCTATTTTAATTTGATTGTTTCATAAGCAACTAAGCCTCTCAACAAAGTTTCTGGATTAGTAAATTAATTCCCTTAAGAGACTATAACTATTATTGAATTATGTCAACAATAATAAAATGATGAATGGAGCAATAGCATCAACATAACTGCAGACTGAGCGGTGTGATTTAGTGCCAAGCATGTGGACCAAAGTCAGGAAAACCTGAATGTTAGTTTACGTTTGTGACCACATACAAGTCATGATATTCTCTGTGTCTCTTCCTATAAATGAAGCAAAAAACACCTCATCTGCCTCCTCACAGACTTGTTAGGGAAATCAAGGGGAAAAAAGGAAAAATAGTACTCTAAAGCACTTTAGAAATAGAAAGCTTTTTTTTTTTTTTTAATGTTAATACTTCTGTGCATATCTGTACTTTGGAAAGAAAGAGCATGGAAACTAACAAATTTTAGTGAGCGCCTTTTTTCCCCCACTCATACAAAAAGTCTTGAAATAGGTAATCATATTCATTTTACAAATGAGGAAAATGAAATTCAGAGAGTAACCATGACAATGGTTTGAATCAAGCTTCTTCCAAATCAAAAACCTGTACTCTTTCACCTAAACTTCAGTCCGAATGAAATGCTAAATAATATTTTCTTTGCCGTATTTTATTAGTCAAGTTGACTGATACCATTGATGTTAAATATTGAGCAAGGATGGTAAATTTGAAAAAAGAATGATAGCACTTAAACTTATCAATATCCAAAGTAGAATATTGCTATTCGGCTTTTTAGCAGAAAAAGCAACATGATTCATAATAAATTAAGATTTGCTCTCTAAAGCAAAATTTGATAAGTTCTAAGGAAATGAGAAGTCATGGGAATACATTGACATATATATATATAGTTATATATATATATACATATTCTAAAATGTTGTACTTGATCAAAAATGTCTATAAAATAAGCATTAGTGATCTCACTGTACTTTAGGCAATACAGATTTCTGGAGATTGAGTTACAGGTTTTTAACCACTCACATCACGCAGCCACGGTCATTTAATCCAGGAAAATCAGTCCTGGATAATTAACTAGCTTCACTGATTTCAGAAGAAGCTCCACGGCTTGGCTTGAGACATGAAAAATGACTCCTTTCCTTCAGCACGCTTCACTGACTGAGCTCCTGGCCCTTAGGCAGCATATTTGCAGCATGTTCAACAGTAATTCCTTAGTTTATCAGAGATTTACTGAGTGTCTGCCCTGAGCCAGACATATTGAAGGTGCTGGGAATACAGCAATAATAAAGATCAGGAAACCTTTCCCCTGGTGGAACATATATTTTTGAAGGAAGATATACTATAAACAAAATAAAGAAGTAACACATGTATTCTGTTGGGTGATAATAGAGACTAAGAAGAAACAAGAAGAAGGAAAGAGAAAAAGGAAGGTGGAGGGAAGGAAACTCTGCAAGATGACTTTGAGAAAAGAGGTAAGAAAAGCGCTCAGCAAGCAGTTGAGGCTGAGAGTGCAGCCAGCACAAGGCATGAGATCGGAGCACCCGAGGCCTGGCCAGAGCCCACACTGAGACTGCTGAGCAAGCTCAGGGACGGAGATCCAGGGGAAGAGATGTCAGGAAGTCACTGATGAGAGGGTCTCATAGGGCCTTAGGGCTCACTCTAAAGATATGGCTTTACAACAAGTGAAGTGCAAAGCCTGGGGTTTTGAAGAAATGAGTGAAATGCTTTCATCTATATTTTAAAGGATCACTTCTGCTAGACTAAAGACAGAAGCAGGGAGGTCAATTGATCTGTTCATTCATTCATTCAACAAAAATTTACTTTGTGCTTACTATGTTCCAAGTAATGTTCTGTGCTCTTGCGCTACATCAGTGAACATAGCATACCTCCATATACCTCCCCTTATGGAAGAAGACAGGTGAAACATAAGCAAGATTATGGATCAGCAAATCATATCACACACATTCACTTATATATGCACTTATCTGCATAGTGTATGTATGTTATTTAAAGCAATGAGATTGGTTAGACTCCTCACCTCAGGAGAACAGAGTTGGTTAGAAAGAGAAGAATTTCAAGAACTGATTCCAGGACATTCCAGCACTGAGCATCTTGGAAGATGAGAAAAAGCTAGTGAAGGAGTCTGATCAATTCTATTGGGGAGGAAGATGAAACACCACAGTAGGGAAATGGAGATCAGGCAGAATGGAAGAGGGTGGGGCTATAGGAATAAGTCAGAAAATAAAGGTTAATTCTCACTTAGAATGGGAGATACTGGCAAATATTTGAAGTGCGGGAGAAAACAATCCAACTAGCTATCTGGAGGGAAGGGCATTCTATTGAGAGGGAGGAGCCAGGAGCAACAGTTTTGAGGTAGGTGTGTGCCTAGCAAGTTCTGGGACCCAGCAAGAAGCCAGTATGAATAAAGCAAATACTCAAGGAAGAAGAAGAGTAGAAAAGAATGCTGGACATCAGTAAGAAGATGTCTTCAACAATCCAAGGGAAGGATGATGGTGTCTTGGACCCAGGGAGTTAAAGTGTAAGTGATGAGAAAAGATCAGTTTCCAGATATATTTTTAAGAGACAGCCAAGATTAACTGAGAGATTACACACAGGTTGAGAAAAGTGAGAAGTCAAAGAATAACTCCAGATTTTGACATGAGCAGTTAGAAGATTGGGGTTGCCATCAAAAGAGGAGGAGACAGTTAACGGTTGAGTCAGTTTTTATTGGGGAAGATACAGGAGCTCAGATTTGGAAATGTTATCGTCAAACATCTATTGAAAAATTTTCAAATATGTAAATGTTTTTATATGAATATGGAATTCAGGAGTGCTATACAAGGTAAAGACAAAATTTTGGAGTCATCTATGTATGTATATGTTATTTAAAATCATGAGATTGGTTGATGTTATTTAAAATCATGAGGTTGATTGATGTTATTTAAAATCATGAGATTGATTCCAGGGGATTAGTATAGATTAAAAAGCACTAATTTTTCAAGAACTGATTCCAGCGATATTCCAACATTTGAAATTTGAAGGCATGGAGAGAAGTTGTTGAAGAAGGCTGAAAAGGCACTGGTCCAAGAAATAGAATAAAACTCCCCAGAGTCTGATGACTTAGAAGTACATATACAATGGGCACTGGGAATTGCCCAATGATGTAAATATGTGGCTATTACTGAGACATTGGTAATAACAATTTCACTAGAGTTGCAGAAGCTAAGCCTGATGTGGGTGGATTTATGAGACAAAGAGAAGAAATAAGACAGGTATAGGCAACTCTTTCAAAAATGTTGCTGAAAAGGGAAGAAAGTAAATGAGGCAGTAACTGGAAGAATGGAAATATATTTTCACTGAAAGCTGAAGAAAATAAAATGAAGAACTGACACTACATGTCCATTTATTCAAGTGTAACCTAGATAAAGATTAAGAAGTGCTGATATAATCTTACTGGGCTTCCCAGGTGGTTCAGTGGTAAAGAATCAGCCTGTCAATGCAGGAGGCATGGGTTTGATCCCTGGGCGGGGAAGGTACCCTGGAGAAGGAAATGGCAACCCACTCCGGTATTCTTGCCTGGGAAATGCCATGAACAGATGAGCCCGGTGGGCTACATTCCATGGGGTTGAAAAGAGTTGGAAATGAGTTAGCGACTAAACAACAACAAAGTTATCCTACTACTGGGTCTTTAAATTTCGCTTTATTCTTTATTTTTTCAGTTACTAGTATGAAGGAACATAAAAATATGAAAACAACTTTTTACACAGTAAAACCTGACTGCCTATGAGAGTGCTGAAAGTATCAACCATCGTTATAACATTTTGTGCTGGGATTAAACATACATACTCAAGTCAGACTGCTGGGTTCAAATCCACTTCCACCATGAACAAGCTCCATAAACTTGACTTTCATTAGCCTCAGTATCCTCATTTGTTAAATGGTGAGATGTCATGGATTATCGTGAAGGCAAGACACTGCCCAGTGCTCACCAGTGTCTGACATAATGTAAGCACTTTATATATATTAGAATCTATATATGGTTAAGTGTTAGCAAAAAATGTCAATAACCTGAAACAAACAATCCATAACCATGCCATTGGCTCCTAATTGCCTGCTGTCAGAATTGATAAATGTTTCTCAACATTTTCTGAATAACTTAAAACTTGGTTTTAACTCCCAATTGTTTCCTAAATATTGATATATGTCTGGACTCTGTGTCCCTATAGTCAATTCCTGGGTACCACATATAAAAGAAAGAAAGTGAAAGTCACTCAGTTATGTCCAACTGTTTGCGACCCCATGGACTATATAGTTCATGGAATTCTCCAGGCCAGAATACAGGATTGGGCAGCCTTTCCCTTCTCCAGGGGATCTTCCCAACCCAGGGATCGAACCCAGTTATCCCGCATTGCAGGCGGATTCTTTACCAGCTGAGCCACAAGGGAAGTCCACATATAAAGTTATCTTCCAATTAGATTATGTCATCTTCGTGACCTTATTGTCCTATTCTGTCTAAGGATTTTAATATCAAGGAAAATCCATCAACCTTTGTATGATGGTTGCATACAACTTTGTACAGTGGTTGCACACATGTTAGTACATGGCATTATGTATATTTTAATATGTTGCATGTATACATTTTATAAATATTTGCCTAATAGAATTTTTTTCATTTTCATTTCTCTGCATTATTCATACTCTCTCCTCACTTATTGTAGTATTAAAATCAGCCATATGTTGTCAAAGACTACTTAAAGCCTGAAAGCAATAGAATATATTTACCATATTCCATATCTAAGACACTTTAAGAAACCCTTTACTTTGACCATATCATTTGCCAGTTACTATTCCCCAATTTTCACTCCCAAGCTCCTAATTCTGAATACTACCTAATGTCATGGTTATTATAAAGATCCGAACCTTAGATTTATTAATTCTTAGAAGAGAGGACACACTTCAGAGCTTGTGGAATCCTTTATAGTCACTAACTCAACAATCCCTCACAGCTAATGAGGTTCTTTGGCAGTTTTTCATTGTAATAATGACAAAGTGCAAGACGCAGACAATGCAATGAAAAATTGATTCCACAAAATATGAAGTGCATACACATCTTTTCAAAACCATTCTTAGGATAGTTGCTTCAAAGTATAGTGAAACAAAAAAAAAAAAAAGGATTAAAAATAATTTGGGTTTTAATAAAGGCAAAGTAAGAAATAAACAATAACTCTATCAGAAGATAAATTATATCTATGGAAATCTGTAACCAAAAGAGAGAGAGGAAATTGAGTATCCTGAAGCCATATATGAAATAATGCAGCATGAGCTTAATGATTAATCAGTATTCTCTATCTGTGTAAATGACTAGAAAATGTATAGAGCCCTTTAAGTCACAGTGTTTTGTTTAACAAATTCAAAAACATACGAACAGGGAAAAAACAAAATCAGGAAATAATCATAGATTATTAAAAAAATAAACACAGTGGAAGTCAAAAGCTGAGAAAGTAAGAAAATGTTTTTCTCCTTTCCATATAATCTTCACAAGTCATCCACACAATTTCATCATTATTTCTTAGGAGAGTAAGGTTTATCATCTGAAAATCCAAAAATGGATTCTCTACCTTCATAATATATAGCGACTGCTTCCAATCTGCAGAATACTGTGGGTGAGGAAAGTCACCGAATATGCCCTCCCTCTGTCTCCAAGGCCCCTCTCATGTTCTCACTCTCTTCCCTGTTCCAGAAACACCTCCACATGTCCTCAAACTGGTGTCCTTGTTCCTATCACCAAGTGACCCATAGGAATGAACAGCATCTGCTGAAGGTCTTGATTGGGGCAGCAGAAGTCATACTTCTCTTGGTTCAGACAATACATAATACCACTTTTCAAAGACTTTTTAACACCAAAAAAGAGTCTAAAAACAAGGTTACCAAAAGCTTACATATACAGTTGTATCCATCAGATTAAAGGGCCCTCCCTTAACTAAGGCCACAGACTGCCCTGGCTTTATAGGAGAGTAACTATGAACTCAGATAAGGGACTACAAGTCTGGATGTGGTTTTCTTTCTATCTATCTGAATTTAAACAAATCACTTAACTTTTCTGAGACTGCTTCCACAACTACAAAGAGGGAGTGATAGGACATGTTGTGAGGCTCTAATGATAAAATTGCTGAAGAAACACTTACTACTCAGCTCAATCACTGAACACAGTAATACTCAATACATTTTATAATAATTGCTACAATTATTATTAAATATTCAATTCTTTGCTTATATTTTGCCTGTGAGGAGCGATACACAAGATATACAGGCATTTAATGTAAGGCTCACTCACCTTTATTCTGAACAGTCTGGAAAAAAAGTATTTCTAAGATTGATATTCAGTATTAATTACAAATGTTTCCACCATTTCTCTTGGAAATCATGATGGTTTCATTGTGAAAATAAATTTGTTTATTATCAATCACTAAAATTCATTTCTAATCTTTAAAAAACCATAATTTGCTCACTTAATATTCTAAGCACACTTTTGATAGACTATTTCTAGTTGTCTTACTATTTTTACTGAATTGCAAAAACGTCAGTACTTAGACCAATGGTTCTCTCACCACAGAAGATGGTGCCCTAGACATACCAGGGACCCATTAAAGACACCTGGGAAATCAAAACTGCATTCATAATAATACAAAGCAGTGTTTGCCTGTTCACTGTGTTGACATTTACACTAGAGGTGCAAAACTGATAGCTGGTAAAACTGCTGCTACCTTAGCACAAGGCCAAGCAGTAGCTCCAAAGTATTCCAGGTGTAATTGTATTATTCACGTACTAGTCACAGTGAAAATAAAATACCAGTGTCACGTAAAAACTAAAGACTTTGCCTTGAAGAAACAGTAAATTATTAATTTTATTAAATTCCAACCCTTAAATCCCAATGTCTTTTCAATATTTGAAAAGACACAAACAGTGAAGCATGAACAAAAAGCCATTAATCTGTACTCATGTACAGTGGTCTCAAAGAAAAGCATGTGTGTGATGGATTGAGTTGCAAGCTGAACTAGCGCTTTATTTTTGGAATACAATTTTTCCTTGAAAAAAACAACTGATAGAGAAACCATGCTTTTTTTAAAAAATGGCAGACATTTTTTGTTTGTTTGAAAATGAACAAAAGGAGACTGATACTTTAGGAAACAACTAACAATATATGTTATTAATGACAAAATTTGAGCTTTTAAGTGAAAATTCACATTTGGAAAACTCTGAACCATTACCATGAGGTTGTGAGTCAATATATGTAAAGGCTCTTTTGATAAGATCTTTATCAGTTATACCAATATTTTCCAAATGACCAGTGCCTGATGTTTCTAAGTCATACACAGGTAAAATTTCCATTCATAAAGCAAGCTAGATCAATATCTTCATGCAACAAAGCATGAAAAATTCAATGGTAGGGTTTCAGATTCCTTATTGCAAGTAAGTTTTAAGAAACAGCCACTTGTGAAATTCTGGTATAGTATCAAAAGAAAATCAACTTTTATCTGAAAAGGATATCAAAATATCTCTCTTACCCAGCTTTGTCTGAGGGAAGATAGATTATTTTCATATATTTTAACCAGAACAACATAAGAGATTTGAGAATCCAGCTGTCTTCTCTTAATACAAATATTAAAGGGATTTGTGAAAACATAAAATAATGTGTCTTTTTTGTTAGTTCTTAGGGTTGACAAAATTAAGTTCTTTTAATAACAAATATATATTATATGGTTACTGTAATTTTCAAAGAAATTAATAAATATTGTAAAATTTTCTCAATTTTAATTTCCATAACATGAATATCAATAGATAAGACACACCCAAGCCAAAGCTCTTTGGGGTCCTGAGGCCAACCAATTTGAGAACTGCAACCTGGAAGTATATATAGGACTTCCTTTGATTTAAACGCTAAGCTCCACGTGAGACCACCCACCTAAATTCTTCTTTCCTCTTTGAGCTTTCTGACAATTCTCAGTTCATTTGTAGAACAGAGATAACTGGTATGTCTTTATGTCCCTAGTTCAATTAATGATAAGATCAAACTCACTAATATCCCCCTCAATTTCCCCTGCTTCTCTCTGTTGATTATTCCTGAGACACAAGAACACATGTACCAGCCTTAGCTCTTCTACCATCTCATATAGCAAACATGTACTGAGCACCTTCAGTACATATACATCAGGTAATATATCAGACTCTAGGAGATATTATTATTATCAAGGAAATATTATACTGGGCTTCCCTGATGGCTCAGATGGTAAAGCGTCTGCCTGCAATGAGGGAGACCGGGGTTCGATTCCTGGGTCGGGAAGATCCCCTGGAGAAGGAAATGGCAATTCACTCCAGCACTCTTGCCTGGAAAATTCCACAGACAGGCTACAGTCCATGGGGTTGCAAAGAGTTTATACCAGACTCTAGGGATATTATTATTATCAAGGAAATATTATACTGCTGCTGCTGCTGCTAAGTCACTTCAGTCGTGTCCGACTCTACTAGGATATCATAAAGACCAATGAGACAAAGCTTCTGACCTTCAAAAGTCCAACCCAGTCCCTAAGGTGCATGTTCCCATAAAACACATGTTAAAAAAGAAATGCCTATGGATGTGCTACATCTCTATTTTTGTTGTTGAAGGTAGAAAAGAGATATAAAATATATATGAGCTATTCTAACATAATCAAGACTCTTCTGAGAATACAAAGATGTGACATGAAAGGATAATAAACCTTGTGTCTGTAACACAGAGCCATCCTTTAAAGACACTCTTATATATACCAAAGTTTTAGCTATGATAGGTAGGGGAGGTGAAAGTGTACAACTGGACAATCTCCAAAAGGAGCAGTATTGGAACCAAATCCCCCACTCCACACAAGTGTCAGAGCTTGAAAAAGAATGAAGATTAAATCATTTCTCTTTTACCACTGACCCTCCATCCATGGAATGTGATCAGCCATGGCTCTAGCCAGAAACCTGAGTAAGCAACCCAGACTCCTATCAATGTACAGGAATAAATTGTTAAAAAATGCATTGGAGCAAAATTTGCACTTGGAAACGAACAATTGAAAAATCACCTCTGACAACCCTAGGTAATTTATAGCTTCTTTTTGCAGAATCATGGTAAATTAATTGTTTGAGCAGAAGGAAAAAAGAACTTTATTGTATACAATTGAAAGATACAACCAATAATAATATGAAATTCTAGCTCCCAACTACTGCTTTCAATATTCTTCGGAGAAACACATTTGCTTTTAATTTTAGGAGTGGTTGGAGCTTGGGAACTCAAACTTGGTTTACAATTTCAGCACTTTAGTTCACAGAAGATATCCTGACAAACAATTTTTCTCATTAAAAAAATCATCATGGTGAATTCTCTCCAGATCTTTAAACAGGTTATAGCAAATATGAATAAGTTTTCATATTGGTGTTATTTGAGGTTAAAATATAACAGACATATTACCTCCTATTATTAACAAAATGATTTATAATTATTACTTTTACTCCTCATGTCTAATGAAGAGACAGCATTATTTAGTAAGTTTAAGCCAAGTCAATTTTTGCATATCTAATGGGTAAATAGTAAGACTAAATAAATCTTATAATGATAACAATGGACATTTATTCTTATTGCCAAACAAAGGTAAACACTTTAACCAAACAACAACCAGTAACATAATCTGTTTTATAGTTTAAATTTTTTTTCTAAAGCCTAGAATGACTTAATTGCCTGTCTTTAATAAGTATTTCCATTTTTAAACTAATTAAATCTCTTCATCTAAGAAATAATTCCAGAGAAGGAAAATAGAGCCAGGAAGTGGGTTTAGCAGAGGAATAACCCCAAATCAAAATAAAATTACATGTAAATCATAGCCTGAGTTAAACCAAATAACTCAGTATGCAAGACCTATCTCAGATCATTGAAAACCTTATTAGGTAAAAGAGGACATATGGATAGAAGTTTCTTCAGGGCTGTGTGTACAAGATAAAAGTGAATTTCACTTAGAATGATATCTCTAAGAATTATGTCTCTATGGAAATTATATCTCTAATTATATATCCAATATCCTCTAGGCCATGAATATACTGCTTCATCAATAAAGAGCCATAACTAGCTATTTTGAAAAAAAAAAATCACATGGGATTCAAAAAGATAATAATAATAAATGAACATTTTAAATGAAGAAAACCCCTCACCACTATAAAAAAGAAAAGAAAGCAAGAAAACAAACACATGAGCCTCAAATTCATTAGCATGTTGTGTCTAGGTTCCTGCCAAGTATCACAAACCACATTTGATATTTTGTGTTTTTGGCTGAGTGACACCAGAATATCTTTGAAGGAATATATTGAAGGGGAGAGAGAACTTAGGAACCAGCAAATGAGCCATCTAGGGTATAGCTGTATCATTTCTAGTTGATGGTCAAAACAACATTGGAAGCAGTTCAATTAAAAAAGCAAATCAATGATACACTGAGGTAATAATAGTCAGAAATATACCCCGGGAAAGGCCAAGCTTGAAACTTTTTGGCTTATGCTATGAAACATTAGTGTCTAACCTAGCAGACAGAACAACTTGTACTTATACCATGGCATTGAACAATATGATATTGTCTCAAGAAACAGCTTCTAATCTCTGATCATTCACAGCACATTACATGCTTTAGTTCAAGAGAGAAGCAAAAGGATTATGTTGAGTCTGAAGACAGTGCCTTAAATGTGAAGGCAGATGAAATCAGGAATCTCCCCAAACTTGGCTCAGCACATTAAAATTAGTCACTGTCTATAAAGAAACTGCCAAGGCTGCTGAGGAGGTGAAAGTTAATACTGTCCTGATGTAAACTGTCAGTCCATTGCCACTCCCCCTAGAAAGCCATGCTATAATGCTGATTTCTACCAAAGTTCTTCATTGTGGAATAGAGATTTCTCAAGTCTGAAATTCCTCATCCTCTGATAGACTTCCTTAACTGTGAGTTGTAATTTAACTTGAATAAATGGATTTTTTCCTGACCTTCTGAAATCGCTAAAGAATTCTCCTTAGCTTTATACATAAGATAGTATGAGACGAAATACATACTTTGGTTCTGATCAGGTTGAAAGCTAAACTGTCTGTATTTCTTGTTAGTCTGTAAGATAGAACATTTTTATATGGTCCGGTCAGTAAAATGAACAATTCAACAATAAAGGTAAATCATCATAGAAAGCAAATAGAAAAAGAATGATTTTTCCAAAGAAAAAAAAAACCAACAAATAATTCATAAGGAATGACAAAATCATTACCTCTGCTCTCTGTGTTCTGGGAAAGGCAGTTGACTTTTCTATGGCATAGACATCCACCAGATAAAGACACGCTCCTTGCTCCCGGTCCAGTATGGCTGCAGTCTGAATGATGCCACTCCGTCGTCCAATAGTGAAGAGCCGTCCAACAGTTTTTTCCTCACAACGGACTGAGACAATATAATACTCCACTGGGGCTTCGGATCCTCTAGGGCTAGCTGCTTCTATTGATATCACATTGGTGCCAATGGGTTCTCCCTCCTTCAAAATGGTTATATATTTGGGTTGTGTAAAAACAGGTCCATCAAGGCCCTGCAGAATGACGGTCAATTCAGTGGTTGATTTCCTCCTTTCAGGGCCAAGGTCTGTTGCTGAAACTATGAGATTATAGATCAGCTGAGAAGGCACCAGCGCTGAAGCCACTCTCAGGTCCCCACTATAGCGATCCACAATGAAGGTGTCTGTGTCACCATTGACGATCTCATACTCCACCTCTCCATTCGCCCCTTCATCTGGGTCAGCAGCCATGATTGTGGTCAGAACAGAACCAATTACAGCCGAAGGGTCTGCCGCCAGGGCATTTTGTGATATAAACATTGGAACATTGTCATTGAGGTCTGTAACCAAAATAGTCACGTTTTTCAAAGCATACCGTCTAGTTTCTATAGGCACAGCTTGATCATTGGCTTTAACGGTTAACTCAAAGAGATTAGCAAATTCCCGATCTATCTCAGCATTAGTATAAATAGTACCTTTGACTTCATCTATGCCAAAGTGGTTGCCCCGTGGCATCTGCTGGATGATTGTATAGGAGAGTTGCCCATTAATGTCTGCATCGGGGTCATGTGCAGTCACAGAAATGACAGATGTTCCAATGGGGATGTTCTCAACAATAGACTTGAAAATATCCCCAGGAGGGAAGGTAGGAGGATTGTCATTGAAGTCTCTCACGTGTATAACCACCGACATTGTAGATGAACGAGGAGGCCTTCCTTGGTCTTTTGCTGTTATATTTAATTTGTACAAAGACTGTGTTTCAAAGTCCAATTTTTGGCAAGAAAAATACTCCCAGTGTTTGGGCTAATGCTGAAAGTTCCATGGTTGTTAGTCCCAGTGATACTGTAATGTAAGTCAGCATTGTCCCCTGAATCTGAATCAGTTGCAGTAACAGAGGACACGAGTTCACCGATTCTCATGTTTTCCAAAACATCAACGAATAGTGTTGATTTAGGGAAAGAAGGGGTATTGTCATTTTCATCTAAAATATCAATATTTAAGGTACAGGTCGAATTCAGGGAGACTGCTCCTGAATCCACTGCTTGAATGACAAGGGAATAGGCAGGTGTGGCTTCATAGTCTAATCTGCCAATCAGTGTCACCTGACCAGAGGTGCTGTCTATAGCAAACTGTCTTTCTTCATTTCCTTTTATTACAGAATAGTGAATAAGTCCATTATTACCTTCATCAACATCTGAGGCAGATACTCTTAAAACCTGTGTCAGGTTGGCTGCTGACTCTGATATTGTAGCTTGGTAAAAGTCTTTTAAAAATTTGGGAGCATTATCATTTATATCCTTCATGTAAACATGTACCGTGGCCTGATCCTTAAGAGGCTGAGGGAGCCCCTGATCTGTTGCGATGACTGTAAAGCTAAACACCGCAGTCCCCCTCCGCCTCATAAGAGACTCCCTGTCAAACTGATGGGTATTTGTAATTTCCCCACTAATTGCATGCAACTCAAAATCTGGCTGCACCATTTCAAAAGAATACCTTACTTCTCCATTTGGCCCAAAGTCTTTATCTATAGCACTTACTTTGCCCACAAACGACCCAGGTCTCTGTTCTTCTTCAAAGTAAAATGTGTAATTGGTACTGTTAAAAAGAGGTCTGTTATCATTTACATCTTCTAAAATTACAGTAACATTCACAGTAGCACTAAGGGGTTCCACCGCTCTGTCAGAAGCAACAACCAGTAAAACATATCTGTCTTGAAGTTCACGGTCCAGTTCACTTTTTATATACAATTGACCATCTGGGAAAATGCCAAAAGCATCCCCGGTATTGCCTTCAGCAATGCTGTATGCAATTTCACCATTTGCTCCTGAATCCTTATCAAAAGCTTGCACTTTAAAGAATCGAGAATTCACAGGTTCTGACTCAGAAAGGGTGACCTCATAAGAAAGCTGGTCAAACACTGGTGGGTTGTCGTTTACATCATGGACATAAACTGTTAAGATGAAACTAGAGGAGAGCTGGGGAACACCCATATCAGATGCTAAGATCTCTATCTGGTAGGAACCAGCATGTACATCCAGGGGTCCTAGCAGACTAATATTACCATTCCTTTCATTGATAGTAAAGAGATTCTTGGGGTTTTGCTTCAGGCTATAGAGTACCATGCCATTGACACCTTCATCGGGGTCCACAGCTTTGGCTTGGAAAATGCTGTGACCTGCCTGCCAATTTTCCACCACATTCACACTCTCTACTGCCTGAAGGAAATGGGGAGAGTTGTCATTCAAATCTTTAACTGTTATGTTAACCATAGAGTCTCCAGTCACTGTGCCCCCACTGGCTACTACTTTCAGCTGATAAAAGGATTGCTCTTCTCTGTCAATCACACTTGCTGTGGTAAGCTGCCCAGTAACCTGGTTGATAGCAAACATACCTTTCTGATCCCCAGTAGTAATGAGATAACTGATGTTGGAATTGAGATCCATGGTGGATGCAGACACACTACCCACGTGATATCCCAGGGCCACATTCTCAAAGACCACGAAGCTGTAGGCAGCCTGGCTGAATACAGGCGGGTTATCTTGAGTGTCCAACACAGTGATGGTTACTATAGCCTGGTTGGGAGACTGCAAATTGCCACCATCAGTAGCCACTATTTGCAACTGGTAAGCAGTTTTTTCTTCTCTGTCTAGGGCCATTCTTGTAGATATAACCCCCACTCTGAGCATTGACCTGAAACCGAGACCTGTCCCCAGCTGATATACTATATTTGATGGTTCCATTGAGACCCAAGTCTGGGTCAGTGGCAGATACCGTGGTGATGTAGCTACCTCCAGGCTCATTTTCCTGAATATGAGCAAAGTATTGGACTGGGTAGAACACAGGGCTGTTGTCGTTAATATCCAGGAGGCTCACATTTATGCGAACCATTGATGACTGGGGAGGTGACCCCAGATCTGTGGCCAGAACCAACAGGGAGTAGAAAGCTTGCTCCTCCCTGTCCAAGGAAGAGATAGTACTCAACCTCCCAGACACAGGATCCAGGCGAAAGGACCTCTGGTCGGTCTCAGCTTCCTGTAGGGAGAATCGCACTGTCCCATTGTCACCCAGATCCCCATCGGTTGCCCCAAGCACCAGTAGCTCAGTCCCAGTAGGCGCATTCTCAACCACAGACACATTATATCCTTCTGGCTGGCTAAACACTGGCTTCTCATCATTCACATCCAGGAGAGTCACAACAAGCTGGGCATAGGAAACCTTGGGGTGAACCCCCTGGTCCCGAGCACTGATATTCAGTACAATCTGGGAAGCAAGTTCACGGTCCAAGCCCCCAGCAAGCCCAGTGGTCACTAGACCACTGTGTTCACTGATGTGGAACCAACCCAGTCCATTACCAGAGACGATGCTGTAACGCAGGTTAGCATTGAGACCAGAATCGCCGTCAGTGGCGGACACTCCACTCACATAGCTTCCGGGGGGCGCCTCCTCGCTCAGGTTCACTCTGTACACTTGCTGTGCAAACACGGGAGGGTGGTCATTGATGTCGTTGACGAAAATCACCAAACTAGCCACAGAAGAGCGCGCTTGAATCGCTGAGCCAGGGGGCGCCCCGTAGTTATCCGAGACAGAAACTGTCAGGTTGTAAGAAGGGATGCGCTCCCGGTCTAGGGCGCTGGCAACTTTGATGAGACTCAGGTTCGGCACTTTGCTGCTCTGCACCTCAAAGTGGCGCTGCTCGTTGCCCCCAAGGATCTGCACGGAGATGTTCCCGTTGGCCGCTGGGGAGTCTGCGTCCGTCACGGTGAGCAGAGCCACCACCGTGCCCACTTGAGCATTCTCATCTACCGAGGCGTAGCGCGAGGTGGCAGGGAAGTAGCGGAATTTTACCACGGGGTCATTGTCGTTGACGTCCAGCAGCTGAATCAGCGCCTCGGCACGCCCGGTGAGGGAAGGAACGCCTCGGTCCATAGCCTGCACCGTAAGCGAGTACTGGCGCCGGGCCTCGAAGTCCAAGGGCTCCCGCACCGTGATGAGCCCCGTTTCGGGGTCCATTTGGAAGGGGGTCCCCTCGTCCTGAAGCCGATAGCGGATATCCGCGTTGGTGCCCTCGTCTGCGTCCGCCGCCGCCACCTGGAGGACGCTGGAGCCCACCGCGGCGTCCTCAGGCACCCCCGCCTGGTAGTGGGAACTGCCAAAAACCGGGGGGTTGTCATTAATGTCCTGAACAGTCACGTTTACCTGAAGGTAGCCCCGCCGCTTGGGCTCGCCCTTGTCCTCCACTTCCACCAACAGCTGGTACTGCGGTGTGACCTCGCGGTCCAGCCCGCCCTTGGACACAAGGTGCAGGAACGCGCCCTCGCCGCTCGGGTTCAGGGTGATATCCAGGCGGAAGCGACCCGCCTCGTTGCCCTGGATGATGCGATAGGACCGGTGGTCAACGCCATTGGAGCCGATGTCCGAGTCGGTGGCGGTATCCAAGATGACTTGCCGCCCGCTGCTACTGTCCTCCTTGAAACTGACCACAATCGAGGGTTCTGGGAAGACCGGGGCGTTGTCATTGAGGTCCCGCACCAACACCCGCACTTCGGTGGGGTAGGTGGGTGAGCTGGAAAGAACCACCAAGTTGATCACGTCGCTGGGCAGGCTCTCGCGGTCGATGGTCGCAGTGGTGTACAGGGCCCCGGTGCTACTGTTTATAGCAAACAGGGCGTGGCTTTCGCTGAGCCTGTAGGTGAAGCCTGGGCGCGTCTGGATGGTACCCACCAACGTGCCGGGAGGTTGCTCCTCCAGCACCTGAAACACCTGGCGCTGCTCCGCCCCGCTGACTCGGGCGGGCCCCGGGAGCAGGGACAGCAGCCAAAAGACACGAAGGAGCTGAAATAATGTAAAAGTGGGCAGCGGGAGCCACGGGCGGCCAGGAGCCTTGTCTGCTGCCAAGTCCATGGTCTTGGCTCCCTGGAACGGAGTGATAAAGAGAAGGAAGAGGTGAGGCCAAAAAAAAAAAAAAAAAAAAAAGTGATAATGACAGGGATCAAGTAGCACCAGCAGACATACAGCCGATGGCTCCGAGAGCTCTGCTATTTCAAAGAACTTCCAGTCCAGAAGAAGCGATTCGCACGAGCAAAAGCCTCCAGGTAGCCATTTGGACGCTCAGTGAGGGAAGAGATGCCTTGAGGAAAAGCGGCAGGGCATTCCTCGGGCACTTACTCCTGCTTGTGGACGAGTTCCCAGAGAAGTTTCTCCGGTCTCCTATATTCCCCCCTTCACTTAATTTTCGAATCCGGAGAGTCTGAGCGTTTTCGCCGGGGGTGGATAGGAGTTGGGAGAAGTTGCCTGTATTTAAGGTATAGGAGGAATTACCGCAAACTATTATCTTCAGAAACTTTAAAACTTACCCAAGGCGAAGAAACTGAGGAAGGAAGGACAAACTTCCGCAGCGGTGTGGAGAGAACAACTGCGCACTGGGGAGGGGACGATGGGGAACCGAGAATTATCGAATTCCTTTTCCAAAAGCTGGAGACAAGGAGTTTCCTCGAGTTCCCCTCTCCTCAAGAACAAGGCTGCAAAGCCCTTCAGCACGGCTGCAGAAGTGGCGCGGAGGCCCAGGCGGCGGCGTCTAAGCTCGGGCAGCCAGCAAACTGCATTCCAAACGCTCGCTGGGCGCTCTGGAGCGCTCAGCTCCGTCCCTTCTCCTCCAGGAGGAGCTGCCGCCGCCCCTGCTGCCGCTTCCAGCCCTTAGGCGGGCACAGGCAAAATCCAGAGCTCCTCAGCATTTTTTTTTTTTTTTTACCTCTGCCGGGAAGCCTGCCGACCCATTATTTGTACATCCAAATCAAGCGCAGGTCCCCCTTTCTTCTCGGCCTCGCCGGCGTCGGGCAGGAGCAGCGCGCTGTCCCCGCGTCCCCTCCCCTCACCATGCCAGGGGACTCCTCTGGCAGTCCCAATCAGAAGCCCACTCAAGTGCGCCTCGCCCCTGACCTCTTGCCCTTTGGTTTTATTGTCCCGTGTGAGTTTCACTTTGTAATCCACAAGGCTTTTTGTTTGGGGCGGGGTAGGGTGGTGGCGATCGGTCCCCTTTTTCTCCTGCACTGTTGACGGTGGAGGCGGGGAAGTCGGCGCTGGACTGTGGCGGCGCCCCCAGCAGCTCCGGACTGCGGCTGTCAGCGCTCTCCCTCTCGCCTGCTGGGGCTGAAGGTTGCAGCACTGCTGTGGAGCTGGAGCTCCGCGAGCCCCTCTCAACCTCCGGCTGGTCCCTCTCACTCTCCCCGCCCCTTCCCCGCCGCACACGCGCGCGCGCGCGCGCGCACACACACACACACACACACACACACACCACGCCGCCGAAACACAAACAGAGGGGGAGGGAAGCCCGCGAGCTGAGCAGGACTCAGAAACTTTGCTCGCCACTCATTGATCCCCGCACTGTAGTTCAGCCGGACTCCCCCTGGCTCCGGGTGCTGTCACCTACCGCCCCTCCCTCGCCCCAGCCCCATTGGACCCGAGCTGAAGCGGCCCCGCCTGGCACTCCTACCGCCAGCGCGCTCCGACTTTTTCGGCCTCCGACTGGCTTCTCCGGATGCTAATCACTCCAGCCTCCCGGAGGACGGTAGGCGGTCGGGTGTGGGAGTCCGGCGAGTAGGAGGCGCTGAGAAAGGGAGGGTGGGGGCTGGGGGGGAGGGGGTGATGCCCTCCCCTCTTTTTTTCTTTCTTTCTTTTTTTCTTCTTTTTGGTCAAATCTTGGCCGGCATCTGAGCAATAACAGCAAAAAGCTGCTGCCGAATAGATGGGGGTGGGGTCAGGTTTGCAGATAAATAACTTTAGGGACCGGGTTGGGGGAAGACCGTTAGGTTGTTATGCTAGTAATAACTCAAGGGTAAGGGGGTCGAGAGAAATAAAAGAAAGGCAGGGGGTGAGGGTCTGTTAGAGCGGGAGGAAGGATTAAGCAAAGCCTGTCTGGGAATGCAAAGCGCAGATTTGCTTTAACCGTTTCCTGCCCTTTCTCTTTCGAAGGGAAGGAAGGGAGCTGCTGTACAATAAGATCCAACAGCATCCAAACCGAACCTTCCCTATTCCTTCTCTGTCTACAGAGCGAGCCAACTGCAGTCCAGGTCTAAGCCTAAACCTGTATCCACTCACCCCTCCCCTACCTCCAGGTGTGTAGGGGCCCCAAGGTCTGGGCACCAACTGCACTTTGGATTTCCTATAGGAAAAGCCGAGAGAACTCCTGTTTTGTTTCCTTTCCCAAAGTTTGGAATTTTGATCTTTGTTGGGAGTATTGCCCTCTAGCCATTTTCTAGCCAAAGGAATCCTGACGAAATGGTTTCTTTCTGTTTTGGTTTAGTTTTTGTCTAGGGGAAAGGTAGATATGAGAAACATTGAAATGAATAGAATGACATTTAAATTTTAGAATTACCCACGTGTCACTCGAGGCACTCAGATTAACTCCCCTGCTATATACTGTGGCTGCTTTTTCGGTATCACGCAGCACTTCAAGGGGGAGGGGTGGAATGTGAATAGGAATCAGGTCAGTATTATTTCCCCTTTAAGGAAAACCGCTTAGAAAATAAGAATTTAAGCCAAGTAATGCAAATATAGGGCGTAAGTCATACATTTCATCCACAGTGACCCCCTCCAAATGTAAAATTTCTGAGCTGGGAGATGATTTAGCCATGAGTAAATACTGCCCTCTGCTGTTCTCTGTCAGTCTTACATCTTTAGTCGTCTGGTTTCTTGTTTAAAATTAAAGGCAGAAACTAGAAGGATCTGGTTACAAGGCGAATTCCTCTTTCTTGCCTAGGGATAGTTGCAGAGAAAAAAGATCTTTGGGGATCTCCTAGTGCATTTCTTTACTTAGGTAAAAAAAAAATTTTTTTAACCAATAAGGCAGACAGCAAATCCAGGTCCTCTGATCTAGACAGCCTATAACCCAAAATTGATATATGTAAATCTGAATGGTAAAAAACATTATCAACAATTCCTTTGTTTAGAACATTTACTTCTGCGGTTTTCTATACCATATATACCAATATACATATATACACAGTATATATGATGAGTGAATTGGAAAACGACAAGAAAGTATTTCATCATTTTTGTATTTTCAGCCCATGAAAATTGTAAAAGCATTGGAAGTTATTCTTTTAAAAGAGATATTTAAAAGCGTTTTCTCAAAACTCACGTTTCTGCCAATAAATTTTGGGTTTTATTTTGATGTAATTTAACCCACAAAGATTGGTATATTTACAAAGTGAAACCAGAAATTTTCACAAACCATGGCTATGATATGTGATTTTGAGAATATTAGGGGTTTTGTTTGTTATTGTTTACTAATGTGCAACAGTTCAGTCATTTGGGTAGGAAAGAGTAGAAAGAGAGCATTTAGTTCCTTCTCAGTTATCAGGTGGAGATCAGGTATACTTTTTTCTGTTTTCCTGTTTGTTTGGAGAGCCTGTGGGATAATCTTCATATTTAGTCTCAAGAACATTAATATTAAATCTGCATCATTTATGAGTGAATTTAATTTGGCAGTAATGGGTTAACATTCATTTTGTGGAATAGGAGGAAGGGTAATATATATTTTTTAATTAAAAAATTCAAGATATGACAAAGTTAAGTAATACAGAAAATGTATATATATTCAGGAGTTTATTATGTTCAAAATCATTTTTTGAACAATTCTGAAAGAATATAAAAAATGATTTGGACAATGGCATGGTTGTATAAATAAATGGAAACCTTCCATGATAGCTAAAGTAACACCTTCATTTATAGATAAAACCTACACATAAAATTGCAATCTATTACACATAAGTGTGTAATTTAATGTATGGTTCAGAGAATGGTTTTAATAAAAGACAAACAATGAAGCTTTCCTTATATTTAATTTTTCTTCTTTGGATTTCAGAAATTGTAGTGTGTATATATATATATATACATATATTATACTCATTATATATATATATATATATAATACTCTCTCTATATATAATACTATAATATAATATATAATATATATAATATAATATATATATATACTCATTATATATATATAATGAGTAATGAAAAGTAAGGATGCCCATAACAAAACGAAAGGAAATAAAGACATGTTGTAACCGTATGGGTGAAAAAAGCAAATTTTATTTTTGCTTTTCCATTGAAAGCTTATCTATTTTAAGAAAGGGATTACTTTGTGAAAGCTTTCAATAAACTTGAAATTATATGCTTCTAAAAGAGAAGACATTCATCAGTTTTAATAGACTGTGGGGAAAATTTTTATTTTTTATGTCCAGACTTGAGCTAGAATTTTAAAGCATACAATTAAAAATTAAAAAGATTTTGTGACAATCTATTATCCTAATGTGTACACAGTTACCATCATTACTTCATTAAGGGTCTGAAATCACTTTTTTTTCATGTTTTAGACCCTAGGTGAAGAAGCTTAGGTTAATCATAGTATATAATTCATGAGGAACATTGTCGCAGAAAAGGATTCTCGCTCTGCTCCTTCCTTTTCTGCCCTCTTCTCCTTTCCTCTCTTCTCCTCTTCCCTACCTTCTTTCTTCCTTTCTCTCTCTATTTTCTCTTCCACTTTCTTTCCCTCTCCTTCCCCTCCTCTCCTTTCCTCTTTTCTCTTCCTTTCCAATTCCTGCCCTTCTCTTCCCTTATCTCCATTCCCCTCCTCTCTCCCCTTCTCCCATCCTTCCCCTCCCATCCTTCACTTTACACTTTACTATATTTTGCTCACCTTACCTTATTCTACCTTACTCTTTTCTCTCCTTAGCATTCTTCACTTCTGTTACAGGACTCCCAGAGGCAAACATTCTAATAAGGGGAATGTGTACTTTTTGGTTTTGTTTTTGCGAAATATGTATTATTTAGTTGTGCTGTGTTTTTAACTGAGATAAATCATTTGGGTTATATGGTGTATGTGTCTCATCCTGTTTTTTATCTTTTCACCAAGTGCTAGTTTTAAGGTTTATACATGTTGTTGGAGAAGGAAATGGCAACCCACTCCAGTGTTCTTGCCTAGAGACTCCCAGGGACGGGGGAGCCTAGTGGGCTGCCGTTTATGGGGTCGCACATAGTTGGACACGACTGAAGTGATTTAGCAGCAGCAGCAGCAGCAGCATACATGTTGTTATAAGTGTACTGCTGGATTGTTTCTGACTTCTGCGATTTTACAGTAATATATGTATCCATTTCTCTTAACCTGTCTACTTACATGGTTATAGACATCCAGTCTGCCTTTAACTCCCTGACATCACAGATTAATCTGCAATGAACATCCTTGCAATTTGTCCCCAAAAGGCAGTGAATATTTTGGGGATGCATAGTGGGGAATCGGAGAAGGCAATGGCAGCCCACTCCAGTACTCTTGCCTGGAAAATCCCATGGACGGAGGAGCCTGGTAGGTTGCAGTCCATGGGGTTGCTAAGAGTTGGACACGACTAGGCGACTTCACTTTCACTTTTCACTTCCATGCATTGAAGAAGGAAATGGCAACCCACTCCAGTGTTCTTGCCTGGAGAATCCCAGGGACGGCGGAGCCAGGTGGGCTGCCATTTATGGGGTCACACAGAGTCAGACACGACTGAAGTGACTTAGCATAGTGGGGAATGGAAGACGCCTTTATCACATATTTGAAATGAATAGCTGATTGTTTGTTAAACGAGAGAGAATTAAGTTTGTAGGATACAGTGTTTTGGAGCAAGATGTGAACTGATCCTAGAATTGGGAAGCATGAAGTTCAGAGATGGCAAACTTTTAGCAATAGCAAGGGTTAGATATCTGAAGTTAATAGACTGTACTTTTTGCTGAGTGGCAGATTGTCTCTTGGTATCATTGACACAAGTGGGGTAGGATTTTTGTCCTTATTTATTTTATTTTTCTTACTCTTATATCTGACTCTTTTGCTTTCCAACTTAAGTTTAACCTTAGTATTTTAAAGTTCCTTATTTCCTGATAAATATATTGCTATAAATTTCTCTCAAAGTACTGTACTAGCTGTACTCCACAAAATATTAATTATAAAATGCTACATGCAATGATTTCATTTTTATTCACTTAAATTTTTAGTAAATTTATTTTATAGTTTCCTCTGTAGCACAAGATTATTTATTAATATATAAATATATTTATAAATATGTATAGAGTAATAAAGAGCCCTCTCCTTCAGCAACCCCGCTGCCTTTCACCACCTTCCCTGGTACCCAAAATCTATATCCCTTTGTTGCTATTTATTCATTGTGTTATATTCAAAGTATCTATGATAGGAAGGGAAAGTGCCTGCCATCTTCAAGGAATCCTACCATTTAAAGGACAAGGAATACTCATGTGAAGGAATATATGATAGCAATGAAAAGTGCTCAATTTTAATTTGTAAATGATTTCTACCTACTTCTGCTTCCCACTCTTTGCATCTCCTCCTTTTTAAAAGTTGACTGTAAACCATTTTTTAATTGCAAATTTGCTGAACGTATTCCAAACGAAACAGTAACTATGCATGTCTAAGAATGTGGTATGTGAGTGTCCCACAATTGTTTTAGGACACATTCAAAAATAAAGTGTTAAGTATCTAAAAACAAAGCAAAAGTACCAGTGATAAAAAGAAGTCTACAGTTTCTTTCCTCTATTATCTTAACCCACTCCAATCAATCTTACTCAAAGCAATCCAATGAAATTTTTCTTATCAGAATCTCGGTTGATCATGTCCTTCTCCATGATTAACTTTACTCATTTCCCTTCCTCGATGCCATCCTGCCTCATCTTTTCAGTCTCAGATGTTTTACTGTGTAGCAAGCACCCTAGGGTTCATGGGACAACTAGTCACCATCACCATCTGTTCTCTAACCTCTGTCTCTTGGTAATATCATCCTATATCAAGACTTCAAATAAGTTGATTAAACTAAGAAAAGAATGTGAACTCTGCAGTTCTTGGATTCAATGTTCTGTCCACATCCATGAAATTGTTTGTTAACTATGCTATTCAGACCTTATATATCATTACTGACTTTCTGTTGGCTTCATGTATTGATTCTAAAAGTGGCATGGAGGCATGTTAAGTCTGCATTTGTGATTGCAAATTTAAATATCCTTGTAGTTATGTAACTATTCTTGTTTTTGTATGTTAAGACATTTTAATATATATATTTTATTTATTCTTCATGTTATACATTTTATATTTGTAAATGCACATATATATATATAATTTATATATTCATCATGAATTAAACATTTCCTAATTAAGATTTTATTTTCTTTATCCCCAAAAATGTGCTTTTCCTTAAAGTCTGCTTTAGTCTGATACAAGTACACGTAACCAGCATTCTTTGTTACTATCATGACAGATTTTTTCCCCATCCTTTCACCTTCTAGTCTCTGTACCCTAATGTTTTAAAAGTCTTTTGGACATAGCATTAAATTTGCAGATGCCTTCACTTTTTAAAAAATTTATTCACACTTAATATTTATACTTAAATTCTGTTTAAATCTGCTATCTAACTTTTGTGCTTCACTATTTTCCTCTAGTTTATCTTTTGTTTATCTCTATGCTTCTTCAGATCAGATCAGATCAGATCAGATGAGTCGCTCAGTGATGTCTGACTCTTTGCAACCCCATGAATCATAGCATGCCGGGCCTCCCTGTCCATCACCAACTCCCGGAGTTAACTCAGACTCAGGTCCATCGAGTCAGTGATGCCATCCAGCCATCTCATCCTCTGTCGTCCCCTTCTCCTCCTGCCCCCAATCCCTCCCAGCATCAGAGTCTTTTCTAATGAGTCAACTCTTCGCATAAGGTGGCCAAAGTACTGGAGTTTCAGCTTTAGCATCATTCCTTCCAAAGAAATCCCAGGGCTGATCTCCTTCAGAATGGACTGGTTGGATCTCCTTGCAGTCCAAGGGACTCTCAAGAGTCTTCGCCAACACCACAATTCAAAAGCATCAATTCTTCAGTGCTCAGCTTTCTTCACAGTCCAACTCTCACATCCATACATGACCACAGGAAAAACCATAGCCTTGACTAGACGAACCTTTGTTGGCAAAGTAATGTCTCTGCTTTTGAATACGCTATCTAGGTTGGTCATAACTTTCCTTCCAAGGGGTAAGCGTCTTTTAATTTCATGGCTGCAGTCATCATCTGCAGTGATTTTGGAGCCCAGAAAAATAAAGTTTGACACTGCTTCCACTGTTTCACCATCCATTTCCCATGAAGTGATGTGACTGGATGCCATGATCTTCGTTTTCTGAATGTTGAGCTTTAAGCCAACCTTTTCACTCTCCACTTTCACTTTCATCAAGAGGCTTTTTAGTTCCTCTTCACTTTCTGCCATAAGGATGGTGTCATCTGCATATCTGAGGTTATTGATATTTCTCCTGGCAATCTTGATTCCAACTTCTGTTTCTTCCAGTCCAGCGTTTCTCATGATGTACTCTGCATATAAGTTAAATAAACAGAGTGACAATATACAGCCTTGACATGCTCCTTTTCCTATTTGGAACCAGTCTGTTGTTCCATGTCCAGTTAACTGTTGCTTCCTGACCTGCATACAAATTTCTCAAGAGGCAGATCAGGTGGTCTGGTATTCCCATCTCTTTCAGAATTTTCCACAGTTTATTGTGATCCACACAGTCAAAGGCTTTGGCATAGTCAATAAAGCAGAAATAGATGTTTTACTGGAACTTTCTTGCTTTTTCCGGAACTTTCTTGCTTTTTCCATGATCCAGTGGATGTTGGGAATTTGATCTCTGGTTCCTCTGCCTTTTTTAAAACCAGCTTGAACATCAGGAAGTTCACGGTTCACATATTGCTAAAGCCTGTCTTGGAGAATATTGAGCATTACTTTACTAGCATGTGTGATGAGTGTGATTGTGTGGTAGTTCTCTGGTTCCTCTGCCTTTTTTAAAACCAGCTTGAACATCAGGAAGTTCACGGTTCACATATTGCTAAAGCCTGTCTTGGAGAATATTGAGCATTACTTTACTAGCATGTGTGATGAGTGTGATTGTGTGGTAGTTTGAGCATTCTTTGGCATTGCCTTTCTTTGGGATTGGAATGAAAACTGTCCTTTTCCAGTCCTGTGGCCACTGCTGAGTTTTCCAAATTTGCTGGCATATTGAGTGCAGCACTTTCACAGGTATGCTTCTTACCTGTTTATAATTAATTAGGTATTTCTTTCACTTTCTTCTACTACTTGGGTGATATATGCTCTGTTTTAGCTATTTTCATTTTACTTCAAGAAATTACAAAATTATTATTCTCAAAGTCTAAAATAATTCAATACCTTATGAATAAAGGAGAGTTCTTCAACAATACATTTTAAATATACATTGGTTTACTTCTCAACTTATATCTTAATTTGAATTGCTTTTTAATTCTTTTATTTAAATTTTAATCTTGCTTACATTTTTATTTTTTAAAAAGCAATAATGTAACATAGTTTGTTGCATTTCAGTCTTTCTTCTGTCACAAACATTCTATCCTAGATCTCCTGTATTTTGTCTGCAATATGTTTTTCTGAATTTTGTTTTGGAATGGGAAGCTTTTGGTAGAAACACTTAATAGTGCCCCTGTTTTTGAAATACTTTTTCTTTAAAGATAAATTTATAAATTCAAAATTAATTAGAGTCATTTCGACATAAATTTTTTGTCACATGCTATACTAGTGCAAATATGAAAAAAGATATTTAAAGAAATAAATTAGGATATTTCTAATACTACACATTGATATTTTAATTAACATGAATTTTTCAGAATCATCATTATATTTATCAGCACAATTTAATTATATAGAAGTTAGACTCTCATTTTACTGTCAATCTATTTCCTATTTTTCTTAATTTTTTGTTCAAGGTAATTTGTGATTTTTTTATGGATTCCTCTTGAAATGCCTCTTTTTTATGGTTTGCAGTTTTGATTTTTATTTATATGTAGGTGTAAAATGTTTTTTAATAATAGTTGGAAATTGAAGTCTTCATGATGCAATCATACTTTCATTATTTCTAAAAAGTGTTCAGCCTTTATATTTGTATTTGCAGACCTTACTCTTGATTTAGTTCTTCTTCCTGGAACTCTACTTAGAGACACATTAGAACTTTACATGATATCTTGTAAATCTCAATATCAACTGGAGCCTATTATACAGAGTGAAGTAAGCCAGAAACAAAAACACAAATATAGTATACTAACGCATATATATGGCATTTAGAAAGATGGTAAAAATAACCCTATTTACGAGACAGCAAAAGAGACACTGATGTATAGAACAGACTTTTGGACTCTGGGACCGGGAGAAGGTGGGATGATTGGGGAGAATAGCATTGAAATATGTATAATATTATATCTGAAATGAGTCGTCAGTCCAGGTACGATGCCCGATAACAAATGCCTGGGGCTGGAGCACTGGGACGACCTGGAGGGATGGTGTGGGGAGGGGAGAGGGAGGAGGGTTCAGGATGGGGAACACATGTATACTGGCGGCGGATCCATCTTGATGTATTGTAAAAGCAATACAATATTGTAAAGTTAAGCAAAATAAAAAAAAAATTAAAAATTAAAAAAAAATAAATAAAAAAAGAACGAAAAACTTAATATCTTCTCTTTTATTTTCTCCATGCTTAATTTTGAATATCTTTTTCTGAATTGTTTTGTAGTTACTAATTCTGTCTTTAGCTGTGTCTGCTAAGTTGCTTCAGTTGTGTCTGACTCTGTGTGACCCTATGGACTATGACCCACCAGACTTCTCTGTCCATGGGGATTCTCCATGCAAGAATACTGGAGTGGGTTGCCACGCTGTTCTCAAGGGGATTTTCCCTGTGTCTAACCTACTTTTAAACTCATCTACTTACTATCAGTTTAATTACAGAATTCTTACACCTTAACATCTTGATGTATTTTGAAGTTAGCTATCCCCTGCAGACCTGGAGAAGGAAATGACAACCCACTTTAGTATTCTTGCCTGGAGAATTCCTGTGGACAGAGGAGCCTGGCAGGCTACAGTCTGTGGGGTTGCAAGAGTCAGACACGACTTAGTGACTAAACCACCACTATCCCCGTCAGATATTTCCAAGCTTCCTTCCTTTGAACATGTTAAACATAGATTTTGGTGTTATTTAGATAGGTATCTGAAGATTCCCGTATCAGACATATTTAATCATGTTTATGCTTTTCATTTTTATTGCTAGTTTTAGCTCATAGTAAATTGTTTCCTCGTGTGATTAGTTACATTTGAAAATAAACTGATCATTTTAATTGGTAAATTCTTTGTGCTATTCCTTGAAGCTTAGGATTGGTGTGCTCCCATAAAGAAGAGCTGATTATACTTCCACTAGGTGCTTGTGGGTTACTATTAGTCTGCAACAACTACTGTTTTCTTTGAAGCTAAGATGCCAACAACAGAAGAGCAACATTTTTATGAATCACTAAGTAATGCTGCCCCTACTCCAGCACTCTTGCTTGGCAAGTCCCATGGATGGAGGAGCCTGGTGGGCTGCAGTCCATGGGGTCGCTAAGAGTCGGACACAACTGAGCGACTTCCCTTTCACTTTTCACTTTCATGCATTGGAGAAGGAAATGGCAACCCACTCCAGTGTTCTTGCCTGGAGAATCCCAGGGATGGCGCAGCCAGGTGGGCTGCCATCTATGGGATCACACAGAGTCAAACACGACTGAAGTGACTTAGCAGCAGTAAGTAATGCTGCCAAGTAAACCATAAAAAAAATACTTTATCATAACTTTGGACTTTTATGTAAAGGCAGCATACACTCATTTAGCTTGTCATGTCATTCTTCTCTATGTATAAAAAGGAAAGTATAAGCAAAATAAATTGAACAAGGCACTCTCAGATCTTTTTCACATCGAAAATCCAGCTCAAAGGTGTATAACATTTATTGAAATGTTCCATTTTGCTTCTGACTTTTTCTAACATACTAAAACTGCGTGTTTGATGTTCATGTGTAGTCAATAATAATTAAGTCACAATTGCTACCAGGCTTTTTTCCGATATGATATATATCCTAACTACTAAATGTTAAAATAGGACCAAAAAAAGTAGAATCTTAGAACAATTAAATATAGTGAATTTACAACTTGAGGGTTTGTTTTTTTTTTTCTGTACCTCTTCAGTAATGTGGGGGCTTCTCTGATAGCTCAGTTGGTAAAGAATCTGTCTGCAAAGCAGGAGACCCTGGTTCGATTACTGGGTTGGGAAGATCTGCTGGGAAGGGATAGGCTACCACTCACCCTAGTTTTCTTGGGGACTTCCCTGGTGGCTCAGACAATAAAGCCTCTGCCTATAATGAGGGAGATCTGGGTTCAAACCCTGAGTCCGGAAGATCTCCTGGAGAAGGAAGTAGCAACACACTCTGGTAGTCTTGCCTGGAAAATTCCATGGACAGAGGAGCCTGGTAAGCTACACTCACTCCATGGAGTCGTAAAGAGTTGGACACGACTGAGCGACTTCACTTTCCTTTATGGCTCAGCTGGTAAAGAATCTGCTTGCAATGTGGGAGACCTGAGTTTGACCTCTGGGTTAGAAAGATCCCCTGGAGAAGGGAAAGGCTACCCACTTCAGTATTGTGGCCTGGAGAATTCCATTGACTGTATAGTCCACGGGGTCACAAAGAGTCGGACACAAATGAGCAACTTTCAGTAATGTGATTTTCAGTGCTGCCTTATGCCTTCAACTTCTCCATACTTCAGTCTAATAATTGCCAAGGCAATTTTATTTTCAGTCTTTTTGGAGAAGGCAAGGTGACTAGGTATATCTGGTTATGAAGATAACTAGTTATCTTAACATTGGACTTAGGAGCTCCAGCTTTAATAAGAAAAGTTCCCTATTAAATCCCACATCCTCTGAAAAGGCTGTGGGTTTTCATCATGCACCACAGCTTAAAAGTTAAAACCATATTAGTGAAGTTTGGCAAATATCCTTAGGGCCAAAGCTACTTCAGTGTTGGATTTTCCTCTATGGGTTCTCATCTAGACTAGATATGATAATTCCTGACTATCATATCATGTTAGCTCTTTGATCTTTTAAGAAACTATTTTAAAATTTAGTCATTTTAGTGGTTTTGAGTGGTAAATAATAGCCTAGCATATTACCAGAATAGGAAGTCTATTTACCTTATTTCTTCAAATAGTTTCCTTTTTCCTTTTGTTTTTCCTCCTTTGGGAAATTTTATTATTTGATACTTACCCATAAGTCAGGTCTCTTTAGCTTTTCTTGAGGTTTTCTAGAAAATTTTTCTATCTGATATTCCAACTTAACTAATTTGATGTTCAAGTATATTCAATATATCACTGTTTACTCTTTTGTACTCTTTATATTGGGCTTTCCTGGTGGCTCAGAAGGTAAAGAATCTGCTTTTACCTTAATGCCAGTGTGGGAAACCTGGATTTGATCCTTGGGTCATGAAAATACCCTGGAGAAGGGAATGGCTACCCTCTCTAGTATTCTACTCAATTTTTTTCATACTAACCAAATAATTATACTTCATTTTAAAGTGAATTTTAATTCTTTTATATTGACAATATCTGTGCATTAATTGTCTATCTGTGCTGCTCTTTACTTGCAAAGCTGTGTCTGACTCTTTGCAACCCCATGGAATACTGGAGTGGTTGCCATTTCCTTCTCTAAGGGATCTTCCCAACCCAGGGGCAAATTCTTTACCACTGAGCCATCAAGGAAGCCCCTATCTGTGCTGAGGAGTGATCAAAGGCCAGACCTCAGTCTGTGAGTTTAAAGTCGGGTTTGGCAGTTTTTTTCTATGAAAGAGAAAATTGTAAATACTTTAGGTTCTGAAAGCCAGAAAGTCTCTGTCACACCATTTAAACTTTTCCTATAATGTGACAGCAGCTATAGATGATGCGGAAATTATTGGGGATGATTGTGTTCCAATAAAAGTTTATTTACAAAAACAGGAACTAGGCTCACTTTTGGAGAAGGAAATGGCAACCCACTCCAGTGTTCTTGCCTGGAGGATACCAGGGACCGGGGAGCGTGGTGGGCTGCCTTCTGTGGGGTTGCAGAGTCGGACACAACTGAAGCTACTGAGCAGCAGCAGGCTCAATTTGGCCTTCAGGTTGTCATTTTCTGACCACTATTTTAGTGCATAGGAGATAAGCTTGGTACTGAAATCTCTACCAGATGACCATTGCTGATCATTCCCATTTGTAATCTTTTTTCCACCTATATAGGTACATGTATATAAAGTCAGTATTTTGAATATGATTCAAGATTTCTATATGTTTTACAAAAACTGCTTTTCTTACCTTTTGACCTTTTGTGATCTTGAATTTAAAACTTTGAGGTCTAGTATGATTGGGAAGTGACAATCTCCCTAAATTGTAATCTATAGTCTTAGAGATTTTTAGAGAGTTAGACAGGATATTCAATACCTAAGGGCAACTCTTCAGAGTGTACTTATTTCATGAGAACACTGATGTCTTGGCTGGTGCTACCAATTTCTGCAGGGAAGCAGGCAATAATAGCCTCAAGGCAACATAGGGTAGAGGCAAAAGCTATTTTTTCCCTAAACATTCATTCTTTCTAGTCTTTATAAAAATTTTTTGGCCCTTATTACTTGATACTTAGCTTTTTCCTTCCATTTTCCATATCTCTTTTTTATAATATATATAAATAAACATATATATATATTATATAATATATATATTTACCCTTTTTTTTTTTTCTGGCCGTTGTTCAATTTCCAAAGATTATGGAACCACAAGTGTATGTAAATAAATCTGAAACTACATGATGGAAACCAAAATCATATTCTGTAACATCACACTTATGAGAGAAACCAAATGAAGGGTTAGCTTTAGAATCCTTCATAATATAGTACATGTGAGTATGTGAGCAAACCCACTGGAATGGAAATTGCTTATAGTAAATGTGAGACTAGGTTTCTGAATATTGTGGCATTTGCCACAAACTAGTAATTACGTACCATAATTTAGAGAAACTGCTCAGTCAAACAACTGTTTGTGACAATCTACTTTTTTGTTGAAATGTATAATATATAATGGGTTGGTTATATTTTAATTTTTATTAGGTATAGATATACTGTTTATCTCAAACTAAAAATATATAAATATGGGTAATGGTTAATGGTTTCATAAACATTAAAATGAACCTGATGTTGAATTTCATGCTGGAATATAAAGAGAATTAAGGAAATAGATACCTCTAATATGTATAGATAAATGTCTTAGAGAAGTGTTAAATAAAATGGTATGATATTCAATGTAGTTTTACTAGACTTTGAACATATGAAAACATTTGGAAATACTGGACAATTTAAACTATAACTTTCATCTATACTATGGGTATTGAGAATTAGGAGAATCTTACAGGAGTGTTGATTCTAATGAAACAAATAATCTTCACCCACAGCTAACATGTTATCTTATTTTGTGTTTTACCTTTATTTGAGATGATGAAATACAGACTACTGTAAGACACCTGGAAAATCCCATGGACAGAGGAGCCTGGTGGGCTGCAGTCCATGGGGTCGCTAAGAGTCGGACACGACTGGGCGACTTCGCTTTCACTTTTCACCTTCATGCATTGGAGAAGGAAATGGCACCCCACTCCAGTACTCTTGCCTGGAAAATCCCATGGACGGAGAAGCCTGGTAGGCTGCAGTCCATGAGGTTGCGAAGAGTCGGACACAACCAAGCAACTTGACTTTCACTTTTCACCTTCATACGTTGGAGAAGGAAATGGCAACCCACTCCAGTGTTCCTGCCTGGAGAATCCCAGGGACAGGGGGGCCTGGTGGGCTGCAGTCCATAGGGTCGCACAGAGTCGGACACAACTGAAGCGACTTAGCAGCAGCAGCAGCATAAGACACCTTTGTGTTATTGCCTAGTGAGCATATTCCCTTGCCATTATAATAATTGTACATAAATTTTTATTGGATGAGTAATATGTATAATATGACTAGGCCAAAAGTTATTAATTTTTCCTTCAATGTTGACCTTCAGGATTTTTTTCAGGTTAATTTGCTATTAAATTCATGCTTTGATAATTATTACTCACTTCTCCAAACAAAATTTATTGAAAACTGTGTATCAGGTACTTTAAAAGCTACAGAGGTGAGATAGTGGTGAATAAAACAGACATAGCTTCTGTCATAGTTAGTCAAATTGCAGCAATTTTTTTAAAAATTTAAACTTTTAAGGACCCTTTTTACTTATTGCCAAGTTGCTTTCCAGAAAGAAACTGTCAGTTTGTAATTGAAACCAAAGTATATCAGAGTTGTCCTCCCAGAAAAACAAAGAAATACATTTGAATATAATATGTCTTAAATCCTGATTTATTTACAGGGGGTTAAAAGATGTCTTTTTCTATCATATATTTCTATTATATTCATAAATTAGCTATTTGTTTTCATTTTTTAAGAAATTGTTATTTGTTGTCAATCAGTTTGGGTCTCAAATCTATTTTTCAATTGTTGCTGCTACTGTTGCTAAATCAATTTATTTTCCTGTATAAATACCTACCTTTGTTTTAACTTTGTAATTCTGTCCTTTATCCAGAGACTAGTTTCCTCTTTCTGCTCTTCCATTAAATACTTCTTTATCCTAATTATATCAAATAGCACAATGCCACCAGAGCAGGGAAAATAAAACATTTTCTTTTCTCTAAAGGTAGAGTGATGTCTGAAATTCAGATAGCATTCAACAAGTGTCTGCCCAATTTCATCCCAGATAGGATGCCTAAAATTAAAAATACATTTATAATCTTAAAAAGCAGTAATAAGTGGTTCGAATTGTACAGTTTAAAACATTGTTTTCTAAAATGTGGTTAAAGGTGGTACTCACAGATAATTCCAGGGGGCTCAGAAGAGGATATTGAATAGACCAAAAAAAAAAAAAAAAAATCAGAACACTAAGGTTCATGCTGTGGCTTGACATTCACCTTCCATTCAAACCTTCCAGTCCACCTCTAGTGTGGACTTCTAGAGGCTTTTCTTCAGACACCCTCTCAGCCCTGGTTGTTCATACAATGGCCCTCTGTTTAAATGCAACCACTTAGAGTTTGTTAGGTAAACATGGGCAGGGGCCATCTTCATTCTACTTGAGCCCGTTTCTTGCCATCCAGCACCTCTGTGAATGAAGGTCCACACTGGTGTGCCAGTGTCCAATCCATATGTAGAGAGAAGTAATAATTGCATCATTTGCAGTTACCACAATTTCTAACCGCTGGATCTCAGTTACTTGTTGGTGTTGGTGAAGTTAATTATTCTAGTGGAGGACTCCTGTTTTCCACCTTGCTGATTGTGGCAGAATTCATCGTGCTCGTGGTGGGGCATTTCTGTTTCTATCACCATGCCTGCTACAAATCCGAGAGCACCCAATTCCCTAAACATTCTTCCTGAAACAGCTATACTGTCTAATAGTCCCTGTAACTCGATGTTGACTGACACAATCACAAATTATAAAAATTACTCCACTTCTGCTTCTCTTTAAAATGAAGGAGAAATTCTATGATTGGAATTAGACTATTACCTCCTATTTAACATCACATGTCTTTCTTTTGAATAGAGAGTGTTCTAAGTGAATAGACACATATGATAAGCATAATTCATGGAGATTTGATTAACATGAGACTGTTTGAACGCAATATAGATTCTCCTTAATAAAGAAGATTAAAGTCTAAAATGTCAGAAGTAATGAGCACAATATAATTGGGAAAAAAAACCTTTAAAACTTGGCATATACTAGAAGACAAAGGAAAAATAACAGAGGATCTCAGTAGTACTTAAGCATTTGATATTTTATGGTACTCAAAGCCCTTATTAAAAGAAAGAGTGCATTATCTGTACTATTTAGCTGGAATATTCCAGATGTCTCTAGTCTTTATAAACATATCACAACATCTTAATTCTGTGTTTATTTGAATTGCTCCTTAGTCATGTCTCTTTTTCATTCCATTCTTAATCACTGAGTCTGTGATTAAAAATGGCAAACATGTGTTTTAAGAGAATCTAAGCTGTGATTTCAGTTGTGGGTAGTAATTTCAGAAGGGCAGAACACATTAACCCTTTCCTTTCCACCCTACACATGAATGCATAACAAGACAAAGGAAATAGGAAACACAAATAAACCAGCAAAGCATAGAAAAATGAACTACTTTTCAGTTCAAATGCTTTGTGTGGTTTTGCCGGCAGAGGATGAAATGGTTGAAAGGCATCACTGACTCAATGGACATGAGTTTGAGCAAAGTCCAGGCAATAGTACAGAACAGGGAAGCTAGGCAGGTTACAGTCCATGGGATCTCAAAGAGTCAGACATGACTTAGCCACTGCATAACAACAACTGAGGAGAGGTTTCTGAAGGAACAAACAAAAGAAAAGTGACAGTTAAATATTTATAAAACAGTGTTCAGCTAAAATAACACAAGCAATCACAAATAGGATACTATTGTGGTTAAGACTCTTGATGTTTGCTCTCAAAGAAAGATCAGTTTTAGAATCTGACAATCATTGGATTCTACTGACTCTGCTTTCTTCTCTCTTCAAGGTCAAGTGTAAGTCATTTCACCATTCCATGATGGACTTCTTCATTTGTAAAGTAAGAAAAATCAGCTCATGAGTTAACTCTAAGTTGATTATCATCTGCCAGAATATGAAATATATGTCAATTTAATTAGAAAAGGTTCTAGATAAAAGTTAAATACTGTTAATCATATCTATACTGGCAAAATATTGAAAACATAATTTGTTTCCATGGCAAGGAAACAATTTTATTCATTTAAAAACAGCATTGAAAGTGAAAGTTTGAAAGTATTAGTTACTCAGTTGTGTCCGACTCTTTGCAACCCCATGGACTGTAGACTATCAGTTCCTTTTGTCCAGAGAATTCTCCAGACAAGAATACTGGATTAGATTTATGGAGTGTCATGAATTATGGTGAATTTCTAAAGCCTTGGCGCAAAAAATAAAAATAATATAAAATAAATGTATTTGAATATTGATGGGTAAGGTCAAATATTATGGTGTGGTTGTGTGGAAGACAATACTAATTATGTATTTATTTTTAAATAAATCTGATTAAGTTCAATGGAGTAGATTCAGAAAGAACAATCTGTTAAAAACTTGATTAAAAAAAAATAGCCTGTATAAAGTTGAAGCAAAGTCTATTTAAGTAATACATAGACAAATATAGTAACACATAGAGAAATATTTCAGAAAATCTAAAAGTTTTATTGGCTCCAAATTTTAAAAACACATTTAAAGAAATTCGAATGTCGTGTTACTTTCAGTGAAACCATATATGTCCCTGAATTGCTATACTGCAACCAAAATGCTACTCTATAGTCCTATCACTCAGCTTTTTGGGGAGTCGATATATTAAATTTGAACAATATTTTATAAAAATAGTTTTTTGCTTTTGATTCAGGAAACTGATAGTAAGTTGTTTACATCCATCATGTTAAGGTCATAGTCCAAACTGATCTCCAGCAGGGCTGACACATGTTATTTTTTCATTTTTAAAGAACTTTTTCTTGACAAAAAAAAAAAAAAAAAGCTCTATGATTTGAAATAAGCATCTTTGCTTTGATAACTTGTGTTTCATCTTTGCCTATTGAAGGGTACGTTATGATGATTGCCTCATTGTAGACTCCTGCTTACAAATGGTAAATCTGTCTCTGTTTTTCATCCCTTTTTGATGATTGCATTTATCAAATAGTTACATAACTCAAGATGGTAAATTGGTGCCATTAAGAAGATTGAATAAGATGATGTAACTGCCATACTGATTCATAGCCAGTTGTTTATGTCTATAATAATTTTGGCAAAGTTTGCAATAATTTTGCTTGTTTGCAGTGTTCTGTATTATTAATAGCACAGTTTTGTGCTCAGTAAATTCTGATCCTTACAGCCCACCAGATATCTCTTAGAATAAAGTGCTTTCTTTCCTATCTGTCCTGAAGATAGATTGTGATTTTCAGATTGATTGATTGATTTAATGAATGATAGTAGAGAGCTGTACCTTCCATGCTGGGAGACAGAAGTAGAGATAATGCCTGTAAACTACTTAGTGTAAGGAAGAGTTCAATAAATGTTAGCTAATTTTCCCTATTTATGTGACAGAATTCAGTAGGAGTGATCATTTAGAACAAATGAATAAAGTCAAGCACGGAAGTTATGTTCAGTCTTTAAATTAGAAAGAACATAGTAAAACTCAGTGTATTAGTTATCTGCTACTGCTTAGCAATGATATGACAAACTCAGTGACTTAGAACCACACACATTTATTTCTTCTCTGGGTTGGGAGTCTGGGAGCAGTTTAGTTGAGTCCTCCACTTCAGGATCTTTCAAAGTTGCAATCAGAGTCTTGGCCAAGTGGTGATCTCATCTGAGGCTCAATGGGGGGAGATCAGCTTCTTCACTCACAGTGTTATTGGCAGAATTCAGTCCCTTTCACTTTGCCAGATTGAGGACCTCAGTTCTCTTCTTTCTGTGAGCTGGAGGCCACCTCCAGCTTCTTGTCACGCACTCTTCTTCACACAGCAGCTCACAAACATGGCAGCCTGTGTCTTCAAACGTAGCCAAAGAAAGACAGAGTCTCTTAGCAAGATGAGTAACAATCTTTTGGAGTGAATACACATAATCTCATACATCATATCACCTTCAGCATATTCTGTTGGTTAAAAGCAGTTCATAAGTCCCACCTACACTGGAGGGGAGGGTATCAGACAAAGCATCAACAGCAGAAGGCATGATGTTGGGTACTCCCTTAAGAGTCTGCTGACTACACTCCCTAAGTACTTCATTGTTTAAATTCATTAATTTCCTTCTTACTTGCTGCCCTTACATAATAAAAGATATATTTTTTTCTAATTAAAGAACTTGAGGAAAAAAGCTATATTGTAATTTTTTAAGCACTATAACATCGGAAGGAGATAGTATCTTAGGTTTGCATGGAACTTTAGAGTTCACAATGTACGAATATTTATAAATATTATTATTTCAGACTAGAAAATGGAGAGTAAAACTGATATCAATTTCAAGATTATAACTCAGAGTTTAGATTCCATATGGAGCCTTGATTATAGCATCCTGCTGTGTATCTGTTGATGAGTTCAATATGCGCCTCTTTCGATTCTGGCTATTTTTTAAAATTGCTTTCTTAGTTAAAAATAATTTGTATTGGATAGGGTGATGTGTAGGGGAGTGGGCAGTGGCCAGCTTTCACTGTAGCCAGATAAGCTGTTGGGGCAGGCAAATCAAGTGTAGAGGGCACTATATTGTGGTCATCAAGATGAAAGGTGCCATAAGTCAACCGGGAAATGTAGGTACACCAAGCATGAATGAAACTGGTGACGCAGATCATTTTATTTCTTTGTTTGAAATACTTGGTATGAACCATTTTCTAGAACATGTCTACAAGCACTGTATGTGAAAGATCTGGTGATCAAGAGACTATTTTCATAGAGGACATACAAACCAGAACTCCAGGTACAGCTTGAAAATACAACTGTCTTCTAATCTCAAAACTGCTTTGCTCTTAACTAAGTCTGTAGGACTTCTCTGGTAGTTCTGGTGATAAAGAATCTGCCTGCAAGGCAGGAGACCCCGGTTCAATCCCTGTTTTGGGAAGATCCCCTGGAGGTGGAAATGGCGACCCATTGCAGTACTGTTGCCTGGAGAATCCCATGGACAGATGGGGTCGCAAAGAGTTAGACATGGTGACTAACATTTTCACTTTCAAGATCTCCTTCCCCAGAAGTAAACAGATGGCACCCATTCTTCTTATAGGCCTTTTTCTCTGGAATAGTCTCTACTTGAAGTATTCTCTTCCTGGTTGTGAAACAGAAGTAACTCAGTGTGTATGAGTAGCCACCTTATAACTCTTCATTAATGTGGTTCAGAGTAACATTCATATGGTAATAACTTTATCAAGATGACATACTTAAGTCTATAGGGTTATCATGGATAATTCTCAAGGTGATGACTGTCCATGATGAAGTTTGATATTTCTGTCTTTTACTCAAGAGTTGATCTCAACTCAGGTCAACCAGATATTCAGAGAGCATTTGAAAAATGCAGGTGGAACCATAAACATAATTGTTACAAATGTATGTATCCATGGAGAGTTGCAAAAGCAACCCTTCTAAAACCAAAGACTGCAATACTGTATAAAAAGATATTTAGCTTTATGAAAGAAAGATGCTTGACAGTGTTAGTGCATGCACTTTGTGTTTGTGTGATAAATATAAGTTAGAAGATCCTATATATTTAGTTTTTCTCCATGAAATCCTTCTGTATGTGATAAACTCCTAGAAGAGATGCTATCTCATAAAAAGAAACTTGATGAACACCGCGATAAAAGTCTTCAGGTTACAGAATTTCAGTGTTTAAACTCCAGAGTGCAAAGAGCTTATAAACTGTCATTTCTGTGCCTGCAAGAGAAGGAAGAACAGTCCAAAAATCAGTGACTTTTCTTGTACTCATCAGAGACCTGAGATTGTAAGGAAATTTGTTACCCTGAAATCTGGAGAGACAGGTAAATTCAGAGAGTCACAGATGAGATCTACTTACCTAGAGCAGAAGCTGCTAGAGTCATAAACTGGCAAGGACACTTAAATGATGATTTTGATGAATTGCTGGAGGCTGAGTGTGGACTAGCATGAAAGTGGAAAAACCCATGGGGGCTGTGGTCTTGGACTGACCTCAGTACATTCCCAGGTTTTATCTCCAGGAGCCCGACTGGGCTTTCATAGTGCACATGCAAATTCTCTATCTTTGTCATTCTGGCAGGAGGAGAGGAAGAGTAATCATTGTATGATATGTCCAGAGGATCCTCCATAACAAAAGCCACTTTTCAAGGGGAAAAGATTTTACCCAGAGCCTTATCCCAGGCAGCGGAAGGGAATTCTGCCTGACCCAGGTCACTCTTGCCTCCCTGTCTAACCTAAAGTGTGGAGAGAAGCTAAGCAATGATTGTGGAAACACCAGTCGAGGTCTGAGGTCTTAGCTCAGAGCTGCAGGTGCACTGGAAGACTGAGATTGAATCATAAAATGACAGTATGAATCTCCTGCCCCACAACATATCACCCCCACACTGGATTCCAGTAAAACAGTGCAATACAGCTGACAGAGCTGTGAGATGCAGACATGCCCTGAGGAGGGCAAACTGAAGGAAGCCCAGAGTGTGCCAGGGAGACACAAATTAGGACAATAGAGGAATGTATAGCCACTGGCCCCAACAGCTACTGCAGGCACTAATTAATAAGCAACTCCTATTCAGATTAGCATAAACCCTCATGCTAATGGCCTATTTACTTTAAAACCTATTCTCCAATACAGCATCACTGGTATTTGACATAAAACTACAAGGTATACCAGAAGTCAATAAAAAGATCTGAAGAGGCAAATCAAGCATCAATGCCAGACTCAGACAAGACACAAATATCGGAATTACTAAAAAGAGATAATAACTATGAATTATATGTGTTCCAATTGAAAAAGGACAATAACTGAGGATAGACAAATAATGTAAGCAGACAGACAAAGACTGTAAGAATGTATTCAAAGGAAATGCTCAGTATCAAAGACAGTATTATAGAAATGGAGATGCTTTAAGTCTATCAGTATGGACACAATTGAAGAAGGATTTGGTGAGTTTCATTGACCAATAGAAACTTCCCAATCTGAAATGCATAGAATAAAAAGAATTAAAAAAGTAGAAACTCCATGAACTTGGGACATTTCTAAAAGTAACATTTGTGTATTAGGAATACCAGAATGAGAAGAAAGAGACTATGAGAATAGAAGAAATATTTGAAATAATAAAGAGCAAAATATTTCCAAAATTAATAGCAGACACTAAGCTACAGATCCAGGAAACTCAGAGCATAACACAGATTAAACACAAAACAAACTAAAACAAAACAAAACTTCATAAAAACTACACCTAGACATAGCATATTCACACTACTGGCAAAGAAAGACAAAGACAAAAATCTGTAAAGAAACCAAGGGAGGGAGAGGAAACACTTTACCTACAGAGGAAGAAAAATAAGAATTACAGTGGACTTCACATTAGAAATTATGCAAATAAGAAGAGTAGAATGAAAGTGCTGAAAGGAAAAAAACAAAAAACTAGACCTGAGAATTCTACATCCAGTGAAATTATTCTTCAAAAGAATGCCCTTCAAAAGGATGTTATGACTTTCTCTCTCTCTTTTTCTGATGCATACACACACACACATATACACACATCACACAAACTCACACAGAAACTTAGAGAATTCATCCCCAGAAGTCATGCTGTAAAGGAAATATTAAAAGAAGTGCGTTGAAGAGAATGGACCTTATGTAAGTCAGAAACTTAGATCTACGTAAATAAGGAAGAGTTGGAGAAGGAACAAATGAATAAAAATAATTTTATTTTTATTTTGATAAATATAAAATATAACTTAAGAATAGTAACAATGTATTGGATAATTAGAACATATGGTTAAGACAAATGAGTGACCGAAATATCATAAGAAAGGGACAGAGGGATTAGAAATACTCTTTATAAGAAACCTGTGTTATGCATGGAGTGGTACAATTACTTGAAGGTGACTTAGATTAATTTATTTACTTCAAACTCTAAAAAAGCTATTTAAAAATTTTAAGTAGTATAATTGAATAATTGATATAGTAAGAGAGGAGACAATGTTCCAATTATATAAAGTGCTCATTGAAATCCATAGAAAGCAGAAAAAGAAGGGGAAATGGAAGCAAAGAATAAATACAAGAAAGATTAAAAAGACATATTGTTGGTTCAGTTGCCCAGTCATGTCCGACTTTTTGGGACTCCATGGACTGCAGCATGCCAGTGCTCCCTGTCCTTTACCACCTCCCACAGTTTGTCCAAGTCCATGTCCATTGAATCAGTGATGCCATCCAACTATCTCATTCTCTGCCACCCTCTTCTCCTCCTGCCCTCAATCTTTCCTAGCATCAGAGTATGGTACCTATTAACCCAACTGTATCAATAATCATTTAAGTAATAACAGTCTAAATATCTATATTCAGAATATACAAAGAATTCATACAACTCAACATAAATCACAAATAATTCTATTAAAAAATGGCCAGAAGACCTGAATAGATATTTTTCTAAAGGATGCATTTAGATAGTCAACAGACATGTGAAAAGATGCTAAACAACACTATTCACCAGAGAAATACAAATCAAAACCACAATGAGGTGTCACCTCATACCTGTCAGAATGGCTACAATCAAAAAGAAAAATAAATGTTGGCAACTGTGTGGAGAAGAGGGAACCTATGTTCACTGTTGTGGAGGTATATTAATTGGTGTAGCCACTATAGAAAACAGAAGCTCCTTAAAAAATTAATACTTAAAGATATACAGAATATTAGTATTATTTTTTTAATCAAAGTATAGTTTATTAACAATGTTGTGGTAATTTCCAGTGTACAACAAAGTGATTCAATTGTATATATTTGTATGGATATGAGAGTTGGACTGTGAATAAAGCTGAGCGCCAAAGAATTGATGCTTTTGAACTGTGGTGTTGGAGAAGACTCTTGAGAGTCCCTTGGACTGCAAGGAGATCTAGCTAGTCCATCCTAAAGGAAATCAGTCCTGGGTGTTCTTTAGAAGGAATGATGCTAAAGCTGAAACTCCAGTACTTTGGCCACCTCATGCCAAGAGTTGACTCATTGGAAAAAACTCTGATGCTGGGAGGGATTGGGGGCAGGAGGAGAAGAGGACGACAGAGGATGAGATGGCTGGATGGCATCACTGACTCGATGGACGTGAGTTTGAGTGAACTCTGGGAGGTGGTGATGGACAGGGAGGCCTGGTGTGCTGCGATTCATGGGGTCGCAAAGAGTCAGACACGACTGAGCGACTGATCTGAACTGAATGTGTATGTATATACATATATATATATTCGTTTTAACATTCTTTTTCATTTTAGATTATTACAAAATATTGAATATAGTTCCTTGTGCTAAACTGTCAGACCAGGACCTTGTTCTTTATTTTAGTAGTTTGTACTTGCTAATCCCAAACTCCTAGTTTATCCCTACTTCTCTTTCCTCTTTGGTAACCATAAGTTTGTGAATATGTTTCTGTTTCATAAATAAGCTCATTTGCATTGAATTTTAGATTCCACATATAAGTGATATGTGATATTTGTCTGTCTCAGTATGGCAATGTCTAAGTCTGTCCATGCAAATGATATTATTTCCATTTTTTTATGATTGAGTATTATTGCATGGTGTGTGTGGACCACATATTCTTTATCTGTTCATCTGGCCATTTAGGTTGTTTCCATGTCATGGCTATTGTAAATAGTGCTGCTATGAACACTGGTGTGCATATATCTTTTAAAATTATAGTTTGCTCTAAGTACATGCCCAGAAATGAGAATACCATATCATATGGTAGCTCTGTTGTTAGTTTTTAAGGAATAACCCTAATGTTTTCCATAGTGGCTACACCAAGTTAAATTCCCACCAATAGTATAGGAGGATCCCCTTTTCTCTACCCCCTCTTTAGCATTTGTTATTTGTAGATTTTTTAATGATGGCTCTTCTGACTGGTGTGAGGTGATACCTCATTACAGTTTTGATTTCCATTTCTCTGATAACTAGCAGTGTCGATCATGTCTCTTCATGTGCCTGTTGACCATATGTATGTGTTCTTTGGATAAATATTTATTTAGGTCTTCTGCCCATTTTTATTGTGTTGTTTGTTGTTGAGTTGTATGAGATGTTGTATATTTTAGAAATTAATCCCTTGTCAGTCACATCATTTGCAAATATTTTCTCCTAGTTCATAAGTTATCTTTAATTTTGCTTATGATTTCCATGTCTATGCAAAAGCTTATGATTTTGACTAAGGCCCATTTGTGTTTATATTTGCTTTTATTTTTATTGCCTTGGGAGACTGACCTAAGAAAACACTTGTATGATTTATGTCAGAGAAAGTTTTATCTATGCTCTCTTCTAGAAGTTTTACAGAGTCCTGTCTTATATTTAAGTCCTTAGGCCATTTTGAGTTTATTTTTGTGTATGATGTGAGGGAGTGCTCTAACCTCACTGATTTACATATTGTTGTCCAGGTTTCCCAATACTACTTATTGAAGAAATTGTCTTTTCTTCATTGTATATTCTTGCCCATTTTGTCAAAGATTAATTGACCATAGGTTTGTGGGTTTATTTCTGGACTCTATTCTGTTGCATTGATCCATATATCTGTTTTTGTGCTGATACCATGCTGTTTTCATTATTATAGCTTTGTAGTATTGTCTGAAGTCTGAGTGGGTTATGCCTCCAGCTTTGTTCTTTCTCCTCAAGATTGCTTTGACAACTGATGTCTCTGCTGCCAAATCAACTTAAATCCTGAGTACTGGAAATATTAACACCAACAACATTGTACCCTAAACTTTCAAGGGTATATTTTAGACTTAGAAAACTAGAGAAAGATCAAATCAGAACAGTAAGTCTCAGATTTGGTGATTTTTCATTGTGACTTGTGGGGAAAAAAAAATGTATTCATTTTTTTTTATGAAGTCCACACTTCTTGTCAATGATTTTTTGAGGGAAAGAGGGTTACCAAAAAACCCTCTATACTCTTATGTAAGATGTTTTGGACTTCCCCTCAACCTTTAATTTTAAGAAGAGAGTGGAAATGAGTAGTAACTGTTCAGGATACCTTTCTGCTATAATATTATAAAGAAGAAGAAAGAAAAAGCATTTGGAATAATAAATTGTCTTTCCTTGACTGATTCTTGACCTAAATTATACAACAATTGAAATAACTTTATAATGAAATGTAAAGCATGTACAATTAGTTCCTATAGAAATAGATTCTTTTTTTCCCCATGTGATTCTATGAAAGGAGAAACACCACTGTGGTATGAATTATTGGGGATAAGAAATAGGTGACCTGACCTGTACAAAATTTGTTTTATGTCTAAAACATAAGTATCAACAATTAGTAAGAACCCTTAATCAAAGTATATTGTTATAGATTGTTATTATGTAAAATTAGTTATATTTCTTTACATAGAGATAATAGTTTTTCATCCCTTTCCGTGAGATCATGAAATGAGTCTATGTATATTTATTGATACTATTTTTATTTAATATATCATAATTATTTTTATTTTTCTCTTGTGATTTGTGTGACATAATTGAAAAATTGAAATACTTGGTACTAATGTTTAATAAGGTGATAAGTTTGTCCTTTCAGTATTAGTGTTACACTGTACTATTGCTACTGTTTTATCATCCTAGTACAAAGTGAAGCTTAGGTATTTTTTAATTTGAAAAAATGTAATTAATATTCCCAAAAACAACCAGAAACTTTAGAACTTGGGGGAAAATTATTGATAGGGCCCACACAGGGTCTCATTTATAAGACGACTCATTATGTCGACCTCGCAAACAAAGACTAAAATCACAGTGATCCGTGAGACTGACCAAACTGCCCAAATGGCATCCTGTTTTCTCACTGGCCCCATCTTCTCAAAGCTGCGAGACCACCAGATCCCAGACCTCTGGCTATGGGACCACAGGACTCAACCACAGACTAAAATGTAACCATCCCTTCAGATAATTTTTCATTGGTGGGATATAAGAAGGACCCTGTCGGAAAGGGAGGACGCTGGTTCTCCTTAAGAGCCAGTCTCTCTCTCTTTTCCCTCTAATAAATTTCCCTTTTCTTGCCTGACTGCCCAGCTCGCTGTCTTTTTCCCTGCACTTGCCTTATGGTCTCTCCCAAGAATAGGAGTGGGGCATTTTTGGGAGTATAAGAAAAGAATGGGAAAACGGGGTGTCTTGAAGTGTGCAAGGTAGAGGCTCAGTTATTTGTGGCGTAGATATTAAACTGTCAACCCCCATAACAGAGACCTGAGAGAACTTGGTTTTTCCAGAGTAGGCAGGCATAGCAGAGTTAAGTGGCCCCTGTGTCAATGAGATAGGAGATTGGCTTACCTGCCACTGTAAGAGTTACCCTGGGCTTTGTAGATGTGATGAGAGTTGGGGCCTGGGGTCCTGGGCACCATCAGTCTTCAGCGGCGAGTCTGAGGAGGCTGGGCAGAGCTAGGTCAGAGGACTCCTGCTCAGGACCAGGAGGGGATGACCGGATCCCTAGAGGGGGATTTGTGCAGTCAACCTTCCAGTGTCCCTTTATGCCACAGCTGGGACATGGACCTAGAGAGGGCCTTGGCTTTAGGCATGAGCGCGCCCAGTGGCCTTTGTGCATTTGAAGCAAGGCCCAGGTGGCTTCCTTTCTTTGTTGGCTGATGGAGGCTTGGAGCCATGTAGGGCAGTGGCAAAAAGGTGATATTCGGCCTGATCTCATTGGGCCTTCTCTACCTTTGCCTGTTCTTCTCGGTTGTTGAAACTCTTAAAGGATAAATTTAAAAGGTCTCATTGAGGGGTTTGAGGGCCTTCTTCTGTCTTTTTAATTTCTTTTGGATATCTGGGGATGACTGGGAGATAAAATGGGTGTTAAGGACAGTGGTCTTTCCTGTGGTCATGTATGGATGTGAGAGTTGGACTGTGAAGAAGGCTGAGCGCCGAAGAATTGATGCTTTTGAACTGTGGTGTTGGAGAAGACTCTTGAGAGTCCCTTGGACTGCAAGGAGATCCAACCAGTCCATTCTGAAGGAGATCAGCCCTGGGATTTCTTTGGAAGGAATGATGCTAAAGCTGAAACTCCAGTATTTTGGCCACCTCATGCAAAGAGTTGACTCATTGGAGAAGACTCTGATGCTGGGAGGGATTGGGGGCAGGAGGAGAAGGGGACGACAGAGGATGAGATGGCTGGATGGCATCACTGACTCGATGGATGTGAGTCTGAGTGACTTCTGAGAGCTGGTGATGGACAGGGAGGCCTGGCGTGCTGCAGTTCATGGGGTCGCAAAGAGTCGGACACGACTGAGCGACTGATCTGATCTGATCTAATCTGAAGAACAGTGGTGCCCTCTGCTGACGTGGGGTCTAATTTTGTATATTTTTGTAGGGCTTCCTTTAACCTGGCTGGAAATTGTGCCAGGTTTTCATCTAGTCTGAGTTATTTCCCGGAGCTTATTAAAGTTGAAGGCTCTATGCCCTGCCTTTTGAAGGCTCACAATGAAGCAAGCAAGCATATGATTACAGGTTGCTCACCCAGGTCTCCCTGCCTGATAATCCCAGTTGGGATCATCTCTGAGGACAGCCATTGCCCCTATGGGCTTAGTTCTGTGTATCTCATCAGCATGCATCTGAGAGGCTTGCCATACTCGTTCCTTTTCTTCTGGGAGAAGAGTGCGGAAAAGTACGATGTAAATATCATGCCAGGATAAGTCATAAGACTTGGAAACATACTTGAATTCTTTTAGCTAATTGTCAGGGTATGAGGAGAAGGAGCCAAGATGCTTTTTAATCTGAAATAGATCAGTGAGGGAGAATGGGGCATGAACCGGAGCAATGCGTTCTGCTCCAGCTACTTCCTGTAAAGGAAGTAGTAGAGCTGGGAAAGAAGCAGGGTCCTGCTGTGAAGTTTCCTATTTTAAGATGGTTCAGATCAGGTATGGGGAGGAGATCTAGGGAGGTCAGGGTAAAGCCTTGGGACCAGGGGAGAGGGTGGGGTTGAGGTCTCAGAGCTTGCGGCAGGCACAGGCTGGGGAGAGGGGTTGGGAGCTGCTGCACTTGAGAAGGAAGGAGGGAGGAGGGGACATAAGGTGGAGGTTGTGGAATTGAATCTGGAGTGGCTGCAATGGGATTGGGAGTGATAGGGGGTGGGCTGTGGTCCAAGGAAGAAGAAGAAAAGTCTGAACAGGGATCAGGAGACATTGTATTAGGAGGATGTGGCCCAGAGTGGGCTAAATGGGTTTGAGAAGTAGAACAGGATTCACAGAGAGGGTCTAGAGCAGAGAGTGAAGAAATCCTGAACATAACGGATTTCTAACCATTTGCTGTTGTGGCAGCAGAAGTTATGGAGGTCCTGTAGAGTATTAAAATCCAGAGTTTCATTTTCTGGCCATTGGGACCTATTATCAAGTCTGTATTATGGCCAGTGTTGGAATAGTAAATAAGTCTTTTTGCTCTTATCTCCTCTTGGAAGCCCAAGGCTTTTAGGTTTCAGAGAAGGCATCCTGGAGGAGCAGATTTTGAGGGCTGGGGAAATGGCTTGCTTAAGGGTGTTAAAGGCTAAATAGATATTTGATTTTAGCTCTAGGGGTTCTGAAAGATCTCCTCAGGTGGCTTGATATAGGGGTTGTGCCAAGAGGAATCCAGAGGCATAGGTATCCTGCTAACCCCAAGAAGGACAGAATCTTTGTTTTTGATGTAGGAAGAAGTAAGGTATATATAAGGGACTTTCTATGGTAGTAAGAAATATGAAATATATTTTTCATATTTATTTCATATTTTTCATATTCAATGAAAAATGAAATATATTTTTTCATTGGTGTTAAAAGGACTCCGAGATAGGTGACTATAGGAAGAGAGAGCTGAACCTTGGTGGGAGATACTCAATAGCTTCGATCAGCTAGAAAATTGAGGAGTTGTATAGTATGTTGTTGAGAGCGTGTAAGCGAAGGACTACAAAGGAGATCATTCACATATTGGAAGACAATACTTGGAATAAGGTCAAGAGAGGTTAGGTCTGAAGCTAGAGTGTGGCCAAAAAAATGAGGGCTATCATGAAAGCCTTGTGGAAGGCCTGTCCATGTCAGCTGTTGGGACCGATGATTGTTTAGATCAATCCAGGTAAAGACAAAGGGGTCTTGAGATTCCGAGTGTAAAGGGATAGTAAAGAAGCCATCTTTGAGGTCCAGAACAGTGAAGTGGGTAGTGGAAGAGGGAGTGAGAGAGAGAAGAGCATCAGATCAGATCAATCGCTCAGTCGTGTCCGACTCTTTGGGACCCCATGAATCACAGCACGCCAGGCCTCCCTGTCCATCACCAACTCCCAGAGGTCACTCAGACTCACATCTATCGAGTCAGTGATGCCATCCAGCCATCTCATCCTCTGTCGTCCCCTTCTCCTCTTGCCCCCAATCCCTCCCAGCATCAGAGTCTTCTCCAATGAGTCAACTCTTCGCATGAGGTGGCCAAAATACTGGAGTTTCAGCTTTAGCATCATTCCTTCCAAAGAAATCCCAGGGCTGATCTCCTTCAGAATGGACTGGCTGGATCTTCTTGCAGTCCAAGGGACTCTCAAGAGTCTTCTCCAACACCACACTTCAAAAGCATCAATTCTTCGGCACTCAGCCTTCTTCACAGTCCAGCTCTCACATCCTTTCATGACCAAAGGAAAAACCATAGCCTTGACTAGGTGAACCTTTGTTGGCAAAGTAATGTCTCTGCTTTTGAATATGTGATCTAGGTTGGTCATAACTTTCCTTCCAAGGAGTAAGCGTCTTTTAATTTCATGGCTGCAGTCACCATCTGTAGTGATTTTGGAGCCCAGAAAAATAAAGTCTGACACTGTTTCCACTGTTTCCCCATCTGTTTCCCATGAAATGATGGGACCGGATGCCATGATCTTCATTTTCTGAATGTTGAGCTTTAAGCCAACTTTTTCACTCTCCACTTTCACTTTCATCAAGAGGCTTTTTAGTTCCTCTTCACTTTCTGCCATAAGAGTGGTGTCATCTGCATATCTGAGGTTATTGATATTTCTCCCGGCAATCTTGATTCCAACTTGTGTTTCTTCCAGTCCAGCGTTTCTCATGATGTACTCTGCATAGAAGTTAAATAAACATGGTGACAATATACAGCCTTGACTTACTCCTTTTCCTATTTGGAACCAGTCTGTTGTTCCATGTCCAGTTCTAACTGTTGCTTCCTGACCTGCATACAAATGTCTCAAGAGGCGGATCAGGTGGTCTGGTATTCCCATCTCTTTCAGAATTTTCCACAGTTTATTGTGATCTACACAGTCAAAGGCTTTGGCATAGTCAATAAAGCAGAAATAGATGTTTTTCTGGAACTCTCTTGCTTTTCTCATGATCCAGCGGATGTTGGCAATTTGATCTCTGGTTCCTCTGCCTTTTCTAAAACCAGCTTGCACATCTGGAAGTTCACGGTTCACGTATTGCTGAAGCCTGGCTTGGAGAATTTTGAGCATTACTTTACTAGCATGTGAGATGAGTGCAGTTGTGCGGCAGTTTGAGCATTCTTTGGCATTGCCTTTCTTTGGGATTGGAATGACAACTGACCTTTTCCAGTCCTGTGGCCACTGCTGAGTTTTCCAAATTTGCTGGCATATTGAGTGCAGCACTTTCAAAGCATCATCTTTCAGGATCTGGAATAGCTCAACTGGAATTCCATCACCTCCACTAGCTTTGTTCGTAGTGATGCTTTCTAAGGTCCACTTGACTTCACATTCCAGGATGTCTGGCTCTAGGTCAGTGATCACACCATCGTGATTTTCTGGGTCTTGAAGATCTTTTTTGTACAGTTCTTCTGTGTATTCTTGCCACCTCTTCTTAATATCATCTGCTTCTGTTAGGTCCATACCATTTCTGTCCTTTATTGAGCCCATCTTTGCATGAAATGTTCCTTTGGTATCTCTGATTTTCTTGAAGAGATCCCTAATCTTTCCCATTCTGTTGTTTTCCTCTATTTCTTTGCATTGATCGCTGAAGGCTTTCTTATATCTTCTTGCTATTCTTTGGAACTCTGCCTTCAGATGTTTATATCTTTCCTTTTCTCCTTTGCTTTTCGCTTCTCTTCTTTTCACAGCTATTTGTAAGGCCTCCCCAGACAGCCATTTTGCTTTTTTGCATTTCTTTTCCATGGGGATGGTCTTGATCCCTGTCTCCTGTACAATGTCATGAACCTCATTCATCAGGCACTCTATCTCTCAGATCTAGGCCCTTAAATCTATTTCTCACTTCCACTGTATAATCATAAGGGATTTGATTTAGGTCATACCTGAATGGTCTAGTGGTTTTCCCTACTTTCTTCAATTTCAGTCTGAATTTGGCAATAAGGAGTTCATGGTCTGAGCCACAGTCAGCTCCTGGTCTTGTTTTTGCTGATTGTATAGAGCTTCTCCATCTTTGGCTGCAAAGAATATAATCGTCATAACAAATACATCATAACAAATACATAATAGTCATAACAAACACCCTCTTCCAACAACACAAGAGAAGACTCTATACGTGGACATCACCAGATGGTCAACACCGAAATCAGATCGAGAAGAGTATAGGGATTTGGAATTACTGGGTGTATGGGGATAACAACCGCATTGATAAGTCACAGGTTCTAGACCATGTGATAGGAGTCATTTGGTTTTTGACAGATAGGATGAGGATGTTATAGGGAGAGTAAGTTGGGCACAAGAGGCCCTGATGTAGGAGTTTAGAGACAATAGGCTTTCACCCTTGTTGATGTTTTTGGGAGATGGAGTATTGTGATTGATTGGGGAATTTAGAGGGATCTTTGAGATGGATATGAATTGCAGCATGGTGAGAGGCAACAGATGGGTTATCTGTATCCCAGACTATGGGGTTTATGGACTAGGAGGCCAATGAGGCGGGGGAAGAAGAGGTGGGATTGAGCTGGGTCAGAGGACTCCTGCTCAGGACCAGGAGAGGATGTCCAGATTACTAGAGGGGGATTTGGGCAGTTGACCATCCAATGTCCAAGCTATGACATAAAGGGACATTAGAACATTGACATAATGACATCTTATCAATGAGACCCCATGTGGGCCCTATCAATTAGGACTTGATACATCCAATTCCCTGATAGCTCAGTTGGTAAACAATCCACCTGCAATGCTGGAGACCCCGGTTTGATTCCTGGATCAGGAAGATCCACTAGAGAAGAGATGGGCTACCCACTCCAGTATTCTGGCCTGGAGAATTCCTTGAACTGTATAGCCCATGGGGTGGCAAAGAATCGGACACTACTGAGCAAATTTCACTTTCACACACTGTCAAACAGAAGTGGATGAAAATTCAGTACTGCCACATAGTACTCAGACAATACTGTAGATACGGTTCTTTGACTTTAGAGACAAATACATAATCTGAAGATTCCTATCCTGGGCTTGTGTCAGGACTCTGCGAGATGAAAGAAATAATACTTGCAGACTACAAGAATGTCGTGTATCTGCCTCAAAGTTTGGTTGTTGTTGTTGTTATTTTTAATCGCTTAGATGTTTCCAACTCTCTGTGACCCCATGGACTAGCCTGCCAGGCTCCTCTGTCCATGGAATTCTCCAGACAAGAATACTGGAGTGGGTTGCCATTTTCTTCTCCAGAAGATCTTTCCAACCTAGGGATAGAACCCATGTCTCCTGCACTGGAGGAGGAATCTTTAGTACTGAACTACCAAAGTCTGGTAGTGAGAAGTAAATAAATAATTCGTGTGGACTGCTTTGTATAGTAATACTATTACCGCAAACAGATGCTCTATGTTGATTAGATTAACACACAGCTCACACTGTATAGGCCCATTTTCCCCTCTGGATCTAAATGCTTAAGGAAAATCACTTCTAACAATGTTGTTTTTCAAGGTAGCCACATGGTGGCAGGCTTTAACCAAGAAGGGACAAATGTTTCTGAATTATTTGCAGTATCATCTATTGCTTTTGGACAATTTGTAAAAGACAAAAGTTTGTAAAATTAAACCTAAGAAGGCACTATATTTTATTCACTTTTATGGTCTAAAAACCTCAAAATAGAATGTAATGTATCAGAGAGTTCTGTTTTGGTATCAGATAGGGGCCTATTTCTTTCCCCAAAGATTGTTCTATGAGGGGGGTCTTTCCTTTCACTGGATAGTTTTTCTCCTCTGAATTTCTTCTTCTGACCAGATAGAGACAGGTTCTGCTTAAGAAGAGAGATCAATTTTAGTATAAGAGTTGAAGAATGTGAATACTTGAATCTGTCTTTACCACTTACACTCGTCAGGGTCTTATTTTCATTATTTTTTTAAATGCTCAACACAGATCTGACAGTGTCACAATATATTCTGTGCTATTCTTTGCTTAGTTGCTCAGTCATATCTCTTTGCGACCCAATGGACTACTGCCAGGCTTCTCTCTCTATGGGGATTCTCTAGGCAAGAATACTGGAGTGGGTTGCCATGCCCGCCTCCAGGGGATCTTCTCAACTCAGGGATTGAACCGAGGTTTCCCGCGTTGCAGGAAGATTCTTTACTGTCTGAGTCACTGGTCTAAATTTTTGCCTTTTGCTACATCAAAGTAATTTTCCCTAACCAACTATCAGTACTTTCTTTCATATGCATGCAACAACCATCTCTTTCTCTCCCACTGAGCATCACCCCACCCCATATACACCAAATCCTTGTCTTATATGGTGATTATTTCAATTATAAAATATATTATATGTATCTCAATATATTTGATTGGAGAAGGATATGGCAACCCACTCCAGTGTTCTTGCCTGGAGAATCCCAGGGATGGGGGAGCCTGGTGGGCTGCCGTCTATGGGGTTGCACAGAGTCAGACATGACTGAAGCGACTTAGCAGCAGCAGCAGCAGCAATATATTTGAGTATTATTACAACAGATTGACTTTCAAAGTGGAATTACAGCATTAGAATTTCCACTACTTTTAATCTTATCTTTAATATATTGAAGGCATGTATTATTTGTTTTGTATGTTAGTATGGTTTTAAAAATACTAGAGAAATAACTACAATATGAGTAAAGAAACATAGGCAGTAAGTGAAAGCACTGGTCTCTGAGGGACATTAGCAGAAAGCAGCTTCATTCTTTTTCATGTCTGCTAACTCCTGGACCCCATCTGCAGTCTCCTATTTCCTTAGGCATTTAGATAAAATCTTGGTGAGTCGTAGAGGCGTGGGTATTTTCAAGTTCAATGCAGTCCAGTATAAAATCTTCAAACTCTCTACCAATTTAAAGCTTTTTCTGCTGTCCCACTCTGTTGTCGTTCAGTCGCTAAGTTGTTTTTGACTCTGAAACAGCATGAAGTGCAGCACGCCAGGCTTTCCTGCCCTTCACTATCCCTTGGAATTTGCTCAAACTCGTGTCTATTGAGTTGATGATGCCGTGCAACCATCTCATCCTCTGTCTTCCCCTTCTCCTCCTGCCCTCAATCTTTCCCAGCATCAGGGTCTTTTCCAGTTATTCAAAACTTTGCATCAGGTGGCCAAAGTTTTGAACCTGCTTCAAAGGTGCATGCCATGTGGTGAGAAGGTTGTGGTGGACAGTTTCTTTGTTTCTTTATTCCACTCTATTTATTATAATTCATCTCCAGGTTTAGAGAATGGGGGGAACAGTAGTGAAGGACAGAAAGAGTCTTTTTCAGGGACAGAACTGTAATCAGAGGTGACAAATGTCATAGCTGCTCCTTTCTCAGGGCTCCTTAAAGAAAGATGTGGGGTCCAGCTGAAATCCTTGGTGTGGTTTCTACTTTTTCTGGCTTCTCACTTACAGCTCCCTGCACCATTATCTCAGTTAATGTGCATGCCCTTTCTGCTGAGGTCGTCTCCCTCCCATCAGGAAAACTTTCTGCATACATCCTCTTCAAGCATGCTTGCTTTCATCCAGATGTCCATGTATGACTCATGGAGAATGCGCCCCTGGCTCTCTGTTGGTGGAAGAATAGCTCATGTCCAGAGAAATCGCTCCTGAAACACTCTAGAAGCAACTTTCCAGATTAGTCTCTTTCCTACTCAAATTCCAGAGCACACACATGAAGCCCTCCCTCTGGTTTAGCCTAGGGTTAAAGGCATACCATCCTTCTCTCCAGGGTGAAATGGGCTACAGGCTGGGGAGAGCAAGACACAAAGGTTTATTTTTTTTTTTTTTTTTTTAATGAACTTCACATTCACTCCTGGTCTTCTCTTCTGTCGATGAGGTGTGGGTAATGGGCTGATGCTGCTAAAACTAAATTCGCAATGTTCTGAGTAGAAGGTCTGTGATCTCTCTTTAGAAGATTAAGATTTTGAGGATTTATTTTATTTACCTCAGTATTTGGGACTGTGGTGAAATTATAATACAATGGAAATTTCATATTTAAACTTTATGCTATATAGCTGTGAGTGTGTGTGTGTGTGTGTGTGCGCGCGCTAAGTCACTTCAGTCATATCTGATTCTTTGTGATCCCATGGACTGTAGCCTTCTAGGCTCCTCTGTCCATGGGATTTCCCAGGCAAGCACATTGGAGTGGATTGTCATTCCCTTCTCCAAGGGGATCTTCCCAACCCAGAGATCAAACCTGCTTCTCATCTCTTATGTCTCCTTCATTGGCAGGCAGGTTCTTTACCACTAACTCTACCTGGGAAGCCCCTATCCTATACATATTTAGATTTTATTAAACTGAAAATGCTATGCAATAAAAAATTTTAGACCAATGACTTAGTAGTAAAAATATACATTTTGTAGTTGGTCTAGATTTGAATGCAGGGTGAGATTATTAGCTGTGTGACCTTAGACAAGTTACTTAATTTTTCAGAACCTCATTTTTCTCATCTGTAAGGGGGAATTGCCTCACATGTTTATACTATATAGAATTAAATGAGATAATACCTGAAGGTTCTTAATATGTATCTAGCACATTAGGCACATTTTTAAAAAGGTGGTTTGAAAATCATTTCCATTTCATTGTTCTTTGGCACCTATCGTCTCACTCCTCAAACCAGTCTTAGATGCCACTGTCAAAGTCATGCTCTGAACATGCCACATCTGTCACATGCTCAGCTCACTTAGAAATTAGTGGTGCCTCCCTGGCCTGAGTCAAATGCGAATGTTTTAGCCTAACACTCAGTACTGACCAGACTCTACCAAACGCCTTGTCCAGTCATATCTGTATCCAAAACTCTCTCTCTACCACACTCGGTGTATTTATAAATGTTCCATGGGTACATTCTTTTCTTTCCTACTTTGCTTGCACATTTTCCCCTTCTAAACATCTACTCTCTTGAATTAGCCAGATTTCTCTCATCTGAAAGTCCGTACGTTTTCCCTGACCTTTCAAACCTGCTATATTCTCAGGCTTATTTCCTAACGACTTCCCTTTATCTCTTAGTTGGCACACCATCCAAGCTTGAGTCACTCTTTCTTGCAGATATGGACGAAATACACCCCTAGGAGCTTGGGAAGCTGGTTGCTGACCAAGGCAGACGTGTGGGGAGGCGGCTCCCCTGGGGCTGAACCTTAAGCAGTGAAAATAGAAGGTGAATTCCGCCTTGCTTTCTCTCTCCTGTGGACCCGTCTGAAGAGTAGCTGCATTTTTACGGTCCTTTTACCAACATGGCGTGTGCTGTAGAAAATGTCTGCCAGCAGATGCTTTGTCCCGGAGGTTGTCCTGAAGTTGTGGCCAGTATTGTCGTGTTTCTTATCGCATTATAAAGCTTTTCATCTTTTCCTGGCTTTTTTTCCCCACTGTCCTCAGTTTTCTGGGCTTACACCTCCCAAATAAAGGGTCAGCACTTCATCTAAGCCTCAGGATCTACTTTCTAAAGGACCCAGGTCAAGTCAGCTGTGAAAAGTCTGTTTCCAAATGCTTAAAATTATATAATATTTGCAGTTCTCATTTAGCACGTAATGCTCAATTCCTGTTCTAAGATCCTGTGCATGCATGCCAAGTCGCTCCAGTCGTATCCGACTCTTTGCAACCTTGTAGATCGTCACCCTCCAGGCTCCTCTGCCCGTGGAATTCTCCAGACAAGAATACTGAAGTGGGTTGTCATGCCCTCCTCCAGGGGATCTTCCCGATCCAGGGATTTGAACCCTCATCTCTTACTTCTCCTCCAGTGGCAAGTGGGTTCTTTCACCACTAGTGCTACCTGAGAAGCCCCTCTAATATCATGTATGTATTGTTATTTACTCCTTTTCTTAATGCCTACATCAAACAGTCAGACTATGTTTTCTTTCTGGGAAGGGTTCATATTGGGTTTTTCCTTTAACACTTTTTCAGGTAGCATTATTCCCAAGAAAGAAGCTCACTATATATTTTTAAAAGAAATATATAAATAATGGATTCCGTTTGTAGCCATTTGGTTATACTAGTTACACCAGTATTTTTTATTACAAATAGAAATTTCCTATAAAAACTTCACTGCCTTGAAAAAGATTTATTTCTCTTTATTGATAGACTCCCAATATTCACAGATTTTTAAGGTTCTAATATTCTTAAAGACAAAGGAAAACATTTTTATTTATACCATACTTCTTGTTCTCTAATTCTTACTACATTAGGGCCTCAAAAATAATCCAGCAAAAATGAAAAAGAACATTTAGCAAATAATGATAGTAAACCAGGAATTGAGGGAATAGGGCTTGTAGGTAATAAAATAGTAAAAGAAGGCTCTTAGCAAGACAAATAAAGAAGACAAACACACCAAGGAAGAAAATAGCTCAATTACAAGGCACTTTTAAAATTTCTCTGACACTGTTTTTACATAGCTGTAGGCCGAATTTGAAAATTCTAGAAAGTTGCAAAAGACAAGACAATGACTTTTGTAAAAACTTTGGGATGTTTAATCCCAGTGAATACATTTTATTATGTTGCGTTGATGATATTTTAGCATACTTTGCAGGCTAGTACCTAGAAATGTCCATTCTCTTTAATTGGAAAAACTGAGCATTAGTACTGGAGGGACTTTAGAAATAACCTGTTCCCATCTAATATATGAGAGACCTAAGGCAGAGAAAAGTAATAAAACATGCACTGAAACCTCTCAGCTAGTAAGTGGAGGAACCAGTTTTAGAATTCACTTCCTGAAGCGTGGTAAGATGCCCTGTGAAGTAAATCATCATTTCTCAGTTACTTAATTAAAATAAAATTTAAAAAAAGAATGTGAAGTGTTCTATTATCACAGTATTAGATCATTGTAGAACTTGGGTTATCTTAAAATCATGTAATGCAACCTTGGAGTTGGTGATGACAGATTTTAGAAATAAGACATAGAAAATTGAAACAAATATCCTTCTTTGAGGCCGATTTAAAGAAATAAGCAGATCTTCAGACACTGATAAAGATTTATTTTTAAATCTAATATTTTAAAATGTATTTTGTAAAGTAAAACCATCACAATATGGAATACATTCAAGCATTAACTTATAATTTAATATCAAGCAATGGAATCAGTGAGCATGTGTATATAAGTTTTATAAAATCAATTCTTATTCAGTTGTCTGTGTTTGAATTATTAGGTTATGTGCAACACAGGTGGATTTGAAAAAAATTGGGGGAAAGTACAGATGAAATTGTTTGAATTTATATAAGGTTACTATCAACATACTAAAACGCAAAACAGAGGCTTAGAAAGAATTCTGGTTTCTTGGAATAGGAAATGAGGAAAATGAGAATAAAAGAACAAATAGAAACAATCTCATGGCAGAGTGTCTGTTTGAAACTAGAACGATAATGTTTTTGTTGATGGCTTCTCAAGTGTCTCTCTCTTTAATAAGCTTTATTTTATAGAGCAGTTTCAGGTTCACAGCAATACCAAAAGGGAACTTCAGAAAGATCTCATATAACCTCCCTTATTATCATCATAGACTACAGTTGTAATTGATGAACCTACAAAGGGAAATCATAATCACTCAAAGTCCATAGTTCACATTAGGGTTTAGTATTGGTGTTATGCATTCTCTTGATTTGGACAAATATATATTGATATATACCCATAATATTGTATCATGCAGAATAGTTTCACCATCTGAAAAATCCTCTGTGATATGCCTGTTCTTCCTTCCCTCCCCCTATCTCCTGGTAACCATGAATCTTATTACTGTCTCCATAGTTTTACCTTTTCCAGAAGGTCAAATAGTTGAAATCATAGAGTATGTAGTCTTGTCAGATTGGCTTCTTTCACATAGTGATATGCTTTTAAGGTTTTTCACATTTCTTCATGGCTTGATCGACAACAAGGAAGCCAATGTGGCAGGAACGAAACAAACAAGAGGAAAAAGAAAGAGATGAAGTCAGAGAGCTAACAAACTGGAAGGGAGTGAGTCATGTAGGAGATGGTAGACCATATTAGGACTTTGAATTTCATCTTCAATATTCTCCTGCACTGATATTTTTTGGAACAAAATAAATATTTTACCAGTCAGGTTTACCCAGATAAACAGGACCAACCAAACATTTATATATATATTTATTTATACTGAATACTGAATTGGCTTAGGCAATTATGGAAGCTCACAAGTCAAATCTGTTGTCAGCCAGCTGGAGATCCAGGAGAACCATATTTCAGCTTGAGTATGAAGATAAGAATAACCAATGTCCCAGATGGAAGAGAGTCAGCCAGGAGGAACTCTGCCTCACTCAGTCTTTGTCCTATTCAGGTCTTAAACTCATTGGACAAGGTCTACTCACATTAGGGAGGGCATTTCTACTTCATTCATTCTACCAGCTCAACCGTTATTCTCATTTAGAAATACTCTTAAAAGCACACCCAGAATAAAGTTTGACCAAATGCCTGGGCATCCTATGACCCAGTCAAGTTGAAACATAGCATTAATTCTCAAAAGTGTTATTTCTTAAGAATACTTCTATATCTAAATTATTATTTAGAAGAAATCAATATGTATTCATCTGGCATTTCATAAGTAACTTTTGAATCAGTCCTTTCAATTGTTCAATCATGTCCAACTCTTTGCAACACCATGGACTGCAGCACACCAGGCCTTCCTGTCCATCACCAGCTCCCAGAGTTTACTCAAACTCATGTCCATTGAGTCAGTGATACCATCCAACCATCTCATCCTCTGTCGTCCCCTTCTCCTCCTGCCTTCAATCTTTCCCAGCATCAGGGTCTTTTCAAATGAGTTGGTTCTTCACATCAGGTGGCCAAAGTATTGGAGTTTCAACTACAGCATCAGTCCTTCCAATAAATACTCAGGACTGATTTCCTTTAGGATGGGCTGGTTGGATCTCCTTGCAGTCCAAGGGACTCTCAAGAGTCTTCTCCAACACCACAGTTTAAAAGCATCAATTCTTCGGCACTCAGCTTTCTTTATAGTCCAACTCTCAGATCCATACATGACTACTGGAAAAACCATAGCCTTGACTAGATGGACCTCTGTTGGCTAAAGGCATGCTATTTTTACTTTAAATAGTCTTTATGACAGCCAGAATTTCTTTTCTTTCCTACTTTCTCATTCACTCTACTTAAAAGAAGCCTCCAAATGTCTATTATGGAGAAATTAAGTGACATTCTTCAGAACTTTATAAGCAACAGCCTAAGGAATCAGAGCTTTGAGAATGCTATTGAAATGACATGGTTTGGATATGCTCACTCCCTGAATCCTGTGAACCGAAGTATATAGTGTTACCTCAAAGGAACCCACATCTTAAAATTCCTTAGCATCATGCTCACTTTTCACATGGATGAAATTATATTTAATAATTATATCTTCTAGGTTGTATTTTTAAAAACCCTCATCTAAAAATTATATTTGTGTATTAAAAACATAATGAGCTTAATTAGGATAATCTTGCTTGTACTTGCTTGCTTTGTCTTGCTTGTAGCTTTCTTTCCTTTATAACGAACACATCTAAAACATTTTAGCCCTAGAGTTTCTATTTATACTGTAAAATTAATTTCATCATCACCAAGGTTATTGTGTTCTCCTTCAAGGAGCACTACAGTCAGGCTACACTAGAACAATTATTCACATCTCATTGCAACTCCACGTTCAGTGGTGTCATGTTGAAATAACTTGAAATCGACCATAATAGAAGTTTTGACACCACATAAAGGAAAAAATGCAACATGTCAGAGTCCTTTGCCTTCTCCTCCTCCACCCCCTCCCAAAAAACCCTACAAGCTGATTGTTAAACATTACTACTTATTACTCTTATTTAGGAATATTTTTACTACGTATACTAAGAAAAATTTATTTAAAAATTTAAATCTCTTTTCAATGCAGCTTAAAAAGTAAATAATTTTTATAATTTTATGCAGTCAAAATGGAAATGTCTGCCTGTTTTTAAGTCCTATGTTTTTTTAATCACGTCTAAGAAATTCATAAAGTAAAAAGTGTGTAAATGAAATGTGAATAATAGTTGCTATTTAATAGTTAATAGTTGCATGCATAGTTAATAGTTACATGTCTGACTCCTTTGCGACCCCTTGGACTATATTCCACCAGGCTCCTCTCTCCATGGACTTTCCCAGGCAAGAATATTGGAGTGGGTTGCCATTTCCTACCCCAGGAGATCCACCCAATCCTGTATTTATAGGCCTATACTCCCATACTTGAAATTCAGGGGACTGGATGTATTTTGAAATTTGGATTTCTTTTTTAATTTTGGAAAGACATTATCTGTAATAGTGTATGGTATTATAGAATTTCCTATTATTATTTTTTTTTTGGCGGAGAGGCAGCCATAATCAACACATTCATATTTCTTTAGGGACCTGAATGCATAATCGCATTAAATAGGATAAAGATCATGAGTAACCTCATATCTAGTCTGGTTAGGTTTTATCTTCAAGTAAGTTTGTGTTAGATTTGCAGAAAGGATTATGGAGCTCCATAGTTCCTTGACCATTGAAAAGGTGGTTAATAAGCAGTATCTCTAAAAATGCACTGAGAAATGATGATCTAGACAAAGCAGAGAGGAAGTCAGTTCAAAAGGTCAAGGAGTTCTCTGGAACTCAGTGAGCTCAGTAGTGATGTGATGCTCCAGGCAGGTAAAAGGTCTGCAGAGTAAGGTTTTTGCTCAATGTCTTTTGTGATTGTACAATACAAACCAGGCACAGAGCCATATTCAGCTTCTTCGTCAAATCCTAACATGTATGCATCGCAGGTGTGCATTCTGTACACCCTGGAAAGGGGGTGGTGTGAGAGAGCTTTATGGATGAACTGAAAGATTTACCGAGTCATCTGAAGAAAACCAGCGTGGGAAAATTCTCTTCTGCCAATGTAGAGAAGGAGCAGGAAACAACCGGCCCCTGGATGGGCTGCCACGTCCCCACATGTAGAAACAGGCAGAGCGGTGCCTGCTACTCACACACTTTCAAGGGTATTATGAAATAAGGAAAGCTTGTATCCTTGGATTGGTTTTGAACTCTTTGAAAAAATTCAGAGAACTGATTATGATTCATACGTATCAGTCATAAAAATAAAGCAGTATTTCTTTGCAAGCTCATGCTGCATACAATAAAACATATTCTCTTTGAAAAGTCAAATCCATCCACTTGTGTCCACATAGTCATTAGGTACAACACAGGCAGGCAAACACGAATGGCGACATCTCCTAGCTCAGAGGGCTCTGTATTGCCTTTGATTTCCAGTGGAATGGTTTTAAGTCATGAAAAGTGGAAGATAGAATGCATGCTTGTATTCATATATTTTTATTTACACAGTCCATATAATAAATTAAATGTTTCACGTGAATTGTTCACTCTCAGTCTATCCAGTACTTAGTATTTTAAGTTATTTTGCAATGTGTTTAAGCTACACAGTAACACAGAAATCAGTGTATAATTTATTAACATGAATAAAAATAAGGGCTTATCAGTTAAAAATCCATAAGATGAACTAGAGGTAGATTTAAAACTAGGCAATTTTATTTTATCCCTGATTTGGTCACAGTTGAATCTTATATCCTTTTTTCTAGCTGCTTAGCTTCTTTGAAATGATATTCCACCCTTATCAAATAATTATTGTAATTGTGTTTTAATGTTGAATTGCAGCTGAAAATATTTTCTAGAAATGTAAAGCACTATTGTTTTTCATATATCCATTTTACAAACAGTTTTTGAGTTCACTAAATGCCAGGCAGTTCTGGCTCTTGGTATATATAAGATGTAAAAATGGGCATTTCTAGAAGGCAGATGATGAGAGAAAGATGACTATGAAATGCCCATGGTGTGGTCTAATAGTGTAGATAGCATTTATATTCTATTGCACATCCTATAGTAATATGTATGTGAAACAGGGAGAATACTCTAGAGAAATAAATGCATGCTTATTAGCTCTGAATTATAGTAAGTGAATGGAGGAGGAAATGGCAACCCACTCTAGTATTCTTACTGGGAAAATCCCACAGACAGAGGAGCCTGGTGGACTACAGCCCATGAGGTTGCAAAGAATCAGACATGACTGAAGAGACTGAGCATAGTAAGTGAAAATGCTCACATAGGAAGACCATGGAGGAACTGAATAGGGAACTTCAAAAGTTAAGGTGCATTTGGAAGAAGAGTAATCACCAGATGAAATGGAAATGAAGGAGGGAGAGCCGTAGGAGGGAAGAAGAGACATCACGTTAATAAGGGTAATTATTAGTTTCACAGGTCACAGATAACAGCATAGAAAGGAAGATAATCCAGGGCATAAAAATAAATAAAAAGTAAATGTTGGAAATGTTAGAAGAAATCTCTCTATAACATAACTACTAAAACAGGTGAGATTTTATGCTTCCTACAGTCTGAAATGTCTATTTTAAATTGTCTGTGGGATATCAGGGTTGTTTATGAGATGTGGTGCATGGGATTTCTAGCAGGGTAGATTCACCATGGGAAATAACAGTGTAAAAATTAACAAGTATATGAAGTTATTATATTAAAGATTTGTCAAAATATTTTCCTAATAAAGCTATGAAAAATATAAACATGCTAACACATACTTGATATTAGTACAAATTGCAACCTTTCTGAAAGTGATTTAGGGCACGTAAGAATTGAAGAAGTGCATATTTTATGAGCCAGTAATTTTACTTCTAGAGATCTAATTTATAGAAACAAAAAGCCCAGCCTTTAATTGAATAGGTCAAAAGATATTTATTGCATTATTCTTTATACAAATGTACAAACCATTAACTAAAACCCTTGGGACAAAATATGTTTAAGAATTCTGATGGTTAGGGATTTTTATAGCAATAATATGAAGCATATTCTATATATTATTAATACCACTCGGGGGCTGGGGTAGCGCCTCATAATGAAACACATTTATATTTCTTCAGCAAAATGTATGAGTATTCAAATTAGGTTAAATAAAGATTATAAATAGCTTCATATTGCTTCAGGTCAAGTTTCTCAACACATGAATTAGAAAGAAATTTAATTTTGGAATTGGCAAATAAGTTATTGAGAACCTATAATTAAATTTCAGAAAAGAATTATCTGAACACCCATAGAAAATGTTCAGCTTCTATTTACAATACTATCTTAGATTTATAAGTGTTGATCTGGAAAAATGACTCTGATACGTTGTATAAAGGGAAAAGATAATTTTTCAGGTTAACATGAATATTATATCCCATTTGTGTGGGGAAGAAGAACATCTGCATCTCTACATTTGTATTTTGTCGTAAGCATGGGAAAAAGAATAGAAGTATGTTTGCACAAAAGACAGTTATGCAATATAATTTGAAATCATCATAATGTAATAAGAAGGTTTAAAAATAAGGTGGACTTATTGAGTGTATCATAAACTTTGACCTCACATGCTTGGTTTGTAGCAATAACGGCTTTTTATAGATAGTTTGTAGCCACAAGTGTAGTTAGTATCTCATCATTCTCTGATAAAACAAGCAGTTCACAAAATGTGTGATTATCATTTAGATGCAAAAATGTATTAACTCAATTAATTAACATTGCAAAGAGAGCAATTTAAAGGTAGGAGGGATATTCATCTATTTTTGTTAACAAAATAAGTTCCTTTAACTAAATATAGAAATGACATTTAGATTGAGGAAATTGTAGCCTATAAAGAATTAATTCTCCCTTCCTAAAACCATTAAAATCATGGTGTATGTTGCACTGTATGGGAAAATTCTCATTTAGTGATGTGTGTATTAAAGAGTATAAAAATTAATGAAACAATGTTAAAAACTTATTAAGTTTAGGATCCCAATTCTGTTAACTGACTGATGAGTATTAAAAATTAATTTTGCTAAATGCTTGACTGTATGTTAGAATTAAATTAGTTTTTTAGTATATTAGTCAGTTCAGTCACTCAGTTGTGTCTGACTCTTCGAGATCCCATGGACTGTAGCAAGCCAGGCTTCCCTGTCTATCACCAACTTCTAGAGCTTGCTCAAACTCATGTCCATCAATCAGTGATGCCATCCAACAATCTCATCGTCTATCATCCCCCTCTCCTCTTGACTTCAATATTTCCCAGCATTGGGGTCTTTTCCAATAAGTCAGTTCTTCTCATTAGGTGATCAAAGTATTGGAGTTTCAGCTTCAGCATCAGTCCTTCCAATGAATATTAAGGACTGATTTCCTTTAGGATGGGCTGGTTTGATCTCCTTGCAGTCCAAGGGACTCTCAAGAGTCTTATCCAGCACCACAGTTCAAAAGCATGAATTCTTTGGTGCTCAGCTTTCTTTATATAGTCCAACTCTCACATCCATACATGACTACTGGAAAAACCATAGCTTTGACTAGATGGGCCTTTGTTGGCAAAGTAATGTCTCTGCTTTTTAATATGCTGTCTAGGTTGGTCATAACTTTTCTTCCAAGGAACAAGCATCTTTTAATTTCATGGCTGCAGTCACCATCTGTAGTGATTTTGGAGCCTAAAAAAATAAAGTCTGCCACTAAATTTCCATTGCTTCCCCATCTATTTGCCATGAAGTGATGGGACTAAACGCCATGATCTTCGTTTTCTGAATGTTCAGTTTTAAGCCAACATTTTCACTCTCCTATTTCATTTGATTAAGAGGCTCTTTAGTTCTTCACTTTCTGCCATAAGGATGGTGTCATCTGCATATCTGAGGTTACTGATATTTCTCCTGGCAATCTTGACTCCAGCTAGTGCTCCATCCAGCCCAGCATTTCTCATGATGTACTCTGCATATAAGTTAAATAGCAGGGTAACAATATACAGCCTTGTTGTGCTCTTTTTCTGATTTGGAACCAGTCTATTTTTCCATGTCCAGTTCTAACTGTTGCTTCTTTACTGTTGCATACAGATTTCTCAGGAGGCAGGTCAGGCGGTCTGTTATTCCTATCTCTTTCAGAATTTTTCAGTTTGTTGTGATTCACACAGACAAAGGTTTTGGCATAGTCAATAAAGCAGAAGTAAATGCTTTTCTGGAACTCTTTTGCTTTTTCAGTGATCCATTGGATGTTGGCAATTTGACCTCTGGTTCCTCTGCTTTTTTTAAACCCAGCTTGAGGATATGGAAGTTGGACCTTTGTTAGCAAAGTAATGTCTCTGCTGTTTAGTATGCTGCCTAGTTTTGACATAGCTTTTCTTCTAAGGAGCAACTGTCTTTTAATTTCATGGCTGCAGTCACCATCTGCAGTGATTTTGGAGCCCAAGAAAATAAAGTCTGTTACTGTTTCCATTGTTTCCCCATCAATTTCCCATGAAGTGATGGGATCTTCATTATTTTAATGTTGCATTTTAAGCTAGCATTTTCACTTTCCTCTTTCATCAAGAGATTCTTCAGTTCTTATTTGATTTCTGCCATAAGGATTGTGTCATCTGCATGTCTGAGGTTATTGATATTTCTCCTGGCAATCTTAATTCCAACTTGTCTTTCATCCAGCCTGGCATTTCACATGATGTACTCTGCATGTAAGTTAAATAAACAGGGTGACAATATAGAGCTTTGACATTCTCCATTCCCAATTTAGAACCAGTCTGTTGTTCATGTCCAATTCTAACTATTGCTTCTTGACCTGCATACAGATTTCTCAGCATATATGGGACATTTAAACTTCCAGATGTTATCAAATTGTTTTGGAAGCTCAACTTTATGCAGTGGACTGTTGTTGATCATATATTATAAGGACCTGCAAGAAAAATATTTTAAGAAGCATTATAGAGTAAGAGCTTCAGTATCTTTCATTAAGGAAGTCATCCTTTGTACATTCAGCCAAGAGGGACTGGTTGTTACCTTATTTGCATGGCATGGCTCTGTTAGGTGGTAAAGACTGGTGGCAACTGTTAGACTCTGCGTGTGCCTGGGACTAACACTTTATTACATATTTTGAATGTTCCTTCACCAGGATTCTTGAAAAATAATATCCCTTCAAAGAGTTGTTATAATTCAATAAAATGGGCTATCTAAGGTTAAAATTATCTCAGTAGCTATGAAGCTCATCTCTCTTATTACACCTTTGCCCTCATATATGTTCTACTCAAGGAGACAGTAATTCTGTAAAAAAAAAAAAGAGAAAGAAGTAACACCTTTCTTCTGCTCAAAACCTTCCAGTAGTTTCCTATCTCACTCTGTAAACATTGTAATCTTTGTAACGACCTGTAAGTCCCTACATGATCCAGTTCTCAGCTAATTTATTGCCCTCATTTCCTTGGGATCCCACTGCTTAAGCCACAATAACCTCTTTGCTTTTCAAGAAAATATGAGGCCCACTCTTGACTCAGAACATTTACACTTTGTATTTCTTTTGACTGGAATATTTTTCCCTAAATGTTCTCATGCCTCAATTTTTAACATCTTTCAAATCTTTATTCAGCTCTCACCTTCTTGGTGAAGACTTTCATGGTGTCCTGTTTAAAATTTCCAACTCTACATATAAACATTTTCATCTTCTATTATTAATAATTTATCTCCATACTTCCAGTAACACATAAAGTGCTATATTTTACAATTTTATTGAATTCTCTGACTTTTTTCACTAGCATGTATGCTTTGTGAGACCAAGATTTTTGTCTAATTTGTTCATTATTGTTGTTCCAGTACATAGAAGAATAGATAAAACTTAGCATGCAACAATGCACTGTATTTGTTGAATGAGAGAAATACAAAGACAAGGGTCAAGAATAACTTTAAAGTTCTGACTGAGCAATATGGAGGGGTGAGTTCAGACTTCCCTGGCAATCCAATGGAGGACTTCCTACTTCCACTGCAGGGAGCGTGGGTTCAATCCCTGGTTGAAGAACTAAGATCCCACCATGCGGCAAAAAAAAAAAAAAAAAAAAAGGAAATAAGTTGTCTTTAAGTGAAATGGGATATACAGATATACACTGGCATAGAATTAGGTCTTAAAGGTGAGGGAATCTGGACCTCAGTGTTTGACATGTTACATTTGAGATGCCTACCCAAGTGAAGATGTTGAGTAAACAATTGGATACCTGGGTCTTGAGTTTAAGGAACAGGTTAACTCAGAAGATAGGGAGTTGGGGGTCATTGACATATAGAAAGAAGATGATATTGCCAAAAAATTGAGTGTAGATAGAAGGAAAAAGAGGCCTAAGATTAAGGCATAATTCATTTCCACACTAGCAGGCAAAGAAGATAAGTTATTCATCAAAGAAGAGGATAAACACAGCCAGTGAGTTGAAAGGAAGTTCATGAGGGGAGTGATGTCTTAGAAATCAAAAGAGAGTATTTCAAAGGAGAAAAGAGTAACTGACTACATCAAATACTGCTGACAGATCGAGTAAGGTGGGGACTGAGAATTGAATGAGGAGCTAGCCATGTGAAGGTCACTCACGGTTTCACAAGAGCAGTTACAGGAGGAAGGCAATGGGGAAAGCCTGGTTCAAGCATTCCAAGAAAAAGGCACAGTGAGGGATTGAAAAAAGTGAACATGAAATACTGAGTTCATAGAATATCATTAAAGGAACAAAAGAATTGAAGTGGTTGTTGAAGAAGGGAGTGGATTTAAGGGATTTATTTTTGTCTTATTTAGTTTTCTTCTTTTAAAGAGAGAATTTGTGGCATAAAATGGAGAGATGCGAAAGAGAAGGAAAACTTCATAAGGCAGGAGATACCAGGAACTGCAAGAGAAATGCCCATGAATGGTGGTGAGATTTAGTGGGGCAGAGTGCACATGAGAAGGCAATGGCACCCCACTCCAGTACTCTTGCCTGGAAAATCCCATGGATGGAGGAGTCTGGTAGGCTGCAGTCCATGGGGTCACTAGAGTCAGATATGACTGAGCGACTTCACTTCCACTTTTTACTTTCATGCATTGGAGAAGGAAATGGCAACCCACTCCAGCGTTCTTGCCTGGAGAGTCCCAGGGACGGTGGAGACTGGTGGGCTGCCGTCTATGGGGTCACACAGAGTCGGACACGACTGAAGTGACTTAGCAGCAGCAGCAGGTTATGAATAAGAGAGTATGTGGCTGAAGTGTTTGTAGAGTGGAAAGAGGACAGAAACTGAGAGGCCAAGCATTGGGGTATTCCCTCCCTGAATTATGACTGTAGATATGTACCAGGAACAAAATAAAAAACTGAATCTTTAATGAAAAGGGAAAATAAGCCAAAAGTTGGTAGATGACTACAACAATGAGGGCTAGTCTTGCTATATTAATCCTGTATCATAGAGTTTTTCAGTGATGGTTTCAGGGAAGAATAAGGGAGAAGGGTCTGGAAACAACCATGAGAATTAAGAAGGATGCCTTCAACACACACCAGTGGAGAGGATTTTAGTGGAAATATATACTCAGAGGAGAGCCTGGTTGCAGTTATATCAGATAAGGAAAACAGCATTCAGAGAAAGGTTTGAGGGGATTTTTCAGGTAACTGACCTTGATTAATCTAGAAAGAATCAAGGGAAGGTTTGGAGTTTGATGCATGTGAGATATTAGTTCTCCAACCTGGGATCGAAATCATGCTTCTTCTAGGAGAAGTGCAGAATTTTAACCACTTGAGCCATCAGGGAAGTTCAGTTCCTGTCTGTTTTGCCTTAGTGACTTGAACATGTCCTGTCCTACATGTTGTTTAGTTGCTTCAGTTGTGTCCACATCTTTTTGCGACCCCATGGACTGCAGCCCGCCAGGCTCCTCTGTCCATGGGATTCTTCAGGCAAGAATACTGAAGTGGGTTGGCATGCCCTTCTTCAATTGTATTGCTCAAACATATGAAAAAAAAAATGGTGGGCTTAATTTATTAGTAACATTATTTTGATCATTGTTTTTGTTTGAGGAAACATAGCAAATAATTGGAAACATAAAAGCCTCTTCTTTTAAGGTCAAATTTCTATTCAAAACTCCTGTTTAGCTCTTTGGGACTACAACTCTCAGATATTGAGTATTAAATTTTCTTTGAGACCAAAAATACCCTAGCTTAGCCAAAGCTTATGAGATCAGATTTCTGTTTGTGTCTATCATGCATACTTTCAACCTCATTGAAACTGCAGTTGTCAGAAAAAGATAAATAATATTCTTTTTACATGTGTAAAATTCCCAGCTCAGTAGAAGACTTGGTTTGACCTGGATTAATGAGCTATGAAAGCTCAGCTATCAATAGGGCTCCTACAACAGTAGAATTTACCTGGCTTCACCTGGCTTTGTTCACCATTCTTCAAGATCCAGTGTTCAGGGGCCCTGGGAATTCTTCCCTAACTTCTCCAAGTCTTGGTTAGTGACAGATTTACAGTATTCTTGCTAAACCCTAACTGTAAAACACACTCAATCACTTGTTCTGAAAGTGTCTTTCCAAAAACTTCAGAATCAGCATTTCTCTGGAACTTGTTAGTAATGCAAGATTTTGTGCCACATCACCTCTTGAATCAGAAATTCATGGGGTTGGCGCTCAGCGGTCTGTGTGTTTGGGTGTTTCAGGTGATTGAAGGCCATTGTACTGAACATATTTTGTTTGATCTTTTATGTACCTGTTTAGCTCCTAGCATAGTAGTGGTCCAAGAATGTGTCCAGCACATATTTATTATATCAATTATCAAAATGAAATTCAAGCTATACAGCTTCTCAAGTCTAGCTAGAGGGTAGATGCAATCAGTGTTTAGTTGCTCATTGTGTCTGACTCTGTGACCATGGACTGTATCCCGTTAGGCTCCTCTGTCTGGGGAATTCTCTGGCCTGGCATGCTACAGTCCGTGGGGTCACAAAGAGTCGGACATGACTGGGCAACCGAATAAGATGCAATCAATTTTATTTTACAGTTAAAAAAAATGACAAAAAATAAAAGAATTTCTTTTTGTAAGGACAGTGAGTGGAAAATAAATTTTGAAACAGATAATAGGAAAATGAGAATACTGATAACATATGATTTATTGTTTAGTTAATCTTTTGGTCTAGTTTTTGGCTATATATAAATCAAATATTCATTCTCCTCCATAGATTTTTATCTCTTTTCCTTTAGAAACTCCTGCTGAAAGAGTGAATATTAACTTATTTCAACATTAGGTAGAGAATAACTCAGAATAGTTGAAAGTATATTCTAACTGTCACAAAGTGATTTATATCTATTAAGAGGAAATTATGCTGATACATGAGTATGTATCAATATGATACATATGGGTACATCTATAGGTATGCAGCATGTACACATATGATTCTTATATATATAACTATGTGATACATGTATACATGTTTACATAAGACAAAATAATAATAAATTTAACTTTAAATCTACATAAGAAATTATATAGTTAATAATTTGCCCTCCATGACAGTTTTTTCTGAATGAGTATTAATAAGTTTAGTTGAATTTCCAAACCATAGTGCAGTACTAGCGTATACAACCAAGATCTAACTGCTATTTTATAACTAAACGTGTTTGACAAGTAAATAGTAGTCTTGTGATTATGTACAATTTGTCTATGTGCAAATCTAGAAGCACAAGCTGGAATCAAGATTGCCGGGAGAAATATCAATAACCTCAGATATGCAGATGACACCACCCTTATGGCAGAAAGTGAAAAGGAACTCAAAAGCCTCTTGATGAAAGCGAAAGAGGAGAGTGAAAAAGTTGGCTTAAAGCTCAACATTCAGAAAACGAAGATCATGGCATCTGATCCCATCACTTCATGGGAAATAGATGAGGAAACAGTGGAAGCAGTGTCAGACTTTATTTTTCTGGGCTCCAAAATCACTACAGATGGTGACTGCAGCCATGAAATTAAAAGACGCTTACTCCTGGGAAGGAAAGTTATGACCAACCTAGATAGCATATTCAAAAGCAGAGACATTACTTTGCCAACAAAGGTCCGTCTAGTCAAGGCTATGGTTTTTCCATTGGTCATGGATGGATGTGAGAGTTGGACTGTGAAGAAAGCTGAGTACCGAAGAATTGATGCTTTTGAACTGTGGTGTTGGAGAAGACTCTTGAGAGTCCCTTGGACTGCAAGGAGATCCAACCAGTCCATCCTAAAGGAGATCAGTCCTGGGTGTTCATTGGAAGGACTGATATTACAGCTGAAACTCCTGTACTTTGGCCACCTCATGCGAAGAGTTGACTCATTGGAAAAGACACTGATGCTGGGAAGGATTGGGGGCAGGAGGAGAAGAGGACGACAGAGGATGAGATGGCTGGATGGCATCACCAACTCGAGGGACATGAGTTTGGGTAAACTCTGGGAGCTGGTGATGGACAGGGAGGCCTGGCGTGCTGCGATTCATGGGATAGCAGAGTTGGACACGACTGAGCCACCGAACTGAACTGAACTGAATTGAGCTGATAGTCCCTTATAAACAGTAGATGTGAAGATGCAAGTTTCTGTTTGAATTAAAAAGTGTGCACATTAATTTATCAGTGTATAAAGATTTATTTTTTGAATGAGGGGACTTTCTGTGAAGTATTGGCTATATTAATCTCTCACCAGTTAGACTCACCAGTTAAGCAAATCATTTAAATTTATTTTCCTTTCAATAGTTTAGATTTCCATCCTGTTATTTTAGCTTTTGCATCACTAGAGGACACTGTTGTCTTTTCGATATATTTCATAAGTAGGAAAGTCTTTAAATGCTCTTGTCTGAATAATCTCAAAAGCAATAGATTATAGAATAGGAGAATTATGTATACTATATTTCATGAAATCAGGCTATTTGAAATAAAAATTATTTTTAATATTAAAGCAAAATGTGAAATTTTTATTTAAAATATTTCATTATATTTTTAGCAAATATAGATGTTATTTCTCACATGACATTGTTTTCCCCAAAAATGAATGCTCCTCAATAATTATAGAAGGATTATAGATCTATTTTCCATGAAATATCTTTGGAAAATAATGGATTCTAAAAGATCCACCACAGGTAAAATAGTATGGTTAAAGTTACTGATTATAAGAATATTACATCCAATACATCATTACAGTCTTATGAATTAGCTACCTGTGGTATTCTCAATGTAAATTGAGGAAATTAGGGTACTGAGAATGTAAATAAATGCCCAAGATTGTATGCCATTAACATTATATTAATGTTATAGGTTTTCTCAAAAGGGCCACTAAAAAAGTATGTATGGAATATAATTGTACATGTGTATAAGTGTGTATGGGGTTATATGTATAGAATTATATATAAACACACACTCACAAATTCTGATAGTGATAGCATTGTCCAGAACTGTGCAAGATCTGAGATTTTACCCTACTTGCTAGAAAATTAACCTTTTACTGTTTAATATATGCTGACAGAAAACACAAAACTCCTGGGTCAGAGACAAAGGACTTAATTGCTCACAGCCAGAGCAATGGTCAGTTTCCTAATTGTGTCAGTTTGCCCATGCCCCCCCGCAGTCTCACACATTCCTGCATATGCAGTGGATTGTAGTACAGCAGGAGGGCACTCAACTTGGGGGATTTACTGCTTCTGCAGCAAGTGTGCACAAGCCTGCTCTTGGAGGGAGAGATTGTGCCTCATGGAGGTTTCTCCCTGCAGTCACAACCTTGAGAAATATCTCAGGTAGAGAGTGTGTCAGAGTGTTAAATTCTTGGAATACTCAGCAATTTCATGCAGATATCACGGCAGATTGCCTCTCTAAACAGTCGTCATTTGTTGTTGATAAAAAGAAATTTTTATTTTTTATATGTTTTATTATATTTTACACATTTTTAATGGTTGTCTCCTCAATCTTCAAAGGATGGAGGATTGGATAATAAATGCAGTGCTGTAAAACCAAGACAGTGATCCGTATATTTCCCTCAAATGCATTTCTGGGCCTTTCTTGTAGTCTGTATTAAATTTGCTTTGCTGTCTCAGCATGTATTGTTTGTTTCCCCATTCTGTCTTGTTACATTCTCATTCATTTAATAAAAAATTTATTCAGTACCTACTTGGTGTAGGTAAAATTTTTCTGTTAAAAGCACTTTCATAGCCTCAAAGTAGAAATTGTATTTCATCTAGTTATGATGTAGTTTTTAAAAAATATATATAATTTGTAACATTATATCAAGTACCATGTATCAAAGACAAATTGCATTTATAAACTTTCTGTTTATGAATATTAGCAGCTATAATGCTGCTAAAACTGTTTCTATTTTTTCAGTGAAATATAGTTGATTTACAATATTATATTAGTTTTAGGCATATAACATAGTGATTCAGTATCGTTATAGGTCGCAAAGAGTTGGACACGACTGAGCGACTGATCTGATCTGATCTGATCTGATACTCTATTAAGTTATTACAAAATAATGGCTATGATTCCCTGTGCTATACAATATATACTTGTTGTTCATCTGTTTTATGCATGGTACTTTGTACCTTTAATCCCATACTCCTAACATGCTCTTCTCCCATCCCCTCTCCTCTTTGGTAACCACTAATTTGTTTTCTATCTCTCTGAGTCTGTTTCTATTTTGCATAGGCATTCATTTATATTATTTTTTTGATTATACATGTAAGTTATATCATATAGTATTTGCCTTCCTCTGTCTGACTTATTTCACTAGCATAATATTCTCTAGGTCTAGTCACCTTGCTGCAAATGTCAGAATTTCTTTTTTTTTTTTTTTTTATGGCAAAGCAATATGTGTATTATATAATATATATAACAAATTATTTATTCATTCATCCCATGATGGGCACTTGGCCATTGTGTACAGTGCTGTTATGAATACTGGGGCATGTATATCTTTTTGAGTTAGTGTTTTCATTTTTTTCCAGGTATAAATCCAGGAGGGGAATTGCTGGATCATGTAATAATTCTATTTGTCCTTTTTTGAGGGACCTCCATACTATTTTCTATAGTGGCTGTTCTGATAATTTATGTTCCCACCAACAATGTACAAAGGTTGCCTTTTATTCACATCCTCTCTAACATTTGTTATTTGTAGACTTTTTGATGGTAGCCATCTGATAACTCTGTTGTCTTAATTTGCATTTTCATGGACATCTTTTCATTAAAATTGTTTCTTATTTTATAAAATAGCTTTAACTTTTAACTGCTGAAATCTAGTAGTATTTTCTAAGCAATTTTGTTATAAACTGTTAATAAAAGGAGTTTCTCAAGATACAATAATTTGAAACCACTATTAATAATAATTTTGCCAAAGAAATAGTTTTACATTACCATTATCTAATTAATATATTCTACTTTAGTACACATAACATCGTCTTTTACTGAAAAGCATAGAATAAGAAAGAGCATAGAATTAGAAAGAAAATCATAGAATAAGAAAAAGAACTGGATTATTAAATGTCCTCAAAATCCAAATATCAGAGAATATAATTGAAAATAGAATATATTTTAGATAGTGGCAACTTAATACTGGACTTGGTAACATATGTGTTCAGTCACTTTAGTTTTTGCAAGCCCATAGACTGTAACCCATCAGGCTCCTCTGTCCATGGTATTCTCCAGGCAAGAATACTGGAGGGAGTTGCCATGTCTTCCTCCAGGAATCTTCCTGACCCAAAAATTGAACCCTCACCTCTTGAGTCTCCTGCATTGCAAGCGGATTCTTTGTCCCAATAAAATAAGTGTGTTATTTAAATCCACACTAATTTTTCATTTTTTTCCAGTAAAAATAAATGGCAGGATCTAATTCCAAATTTCAAATATTAGCTACATGACATTGGGTTGTTCAAGTCTTGCCTATTTTCTCCCATTCTAGGAAAAAGTATTACTGAAGAGTTTTTCTAAAATTTTAAAAATGTAACTAACATATTGGTAAAGATAATATACATTTTATCATGAAAACAGGTTCAGTATACATTTGTACAATGAAAGATTTTTCACTTTTAATCAAAATTCCAATATTCTACTTCTTAAGTTATTAAATTTCAATTGTGAATTACCTTTTTGAGAAACTGGAGATCTTTGTAAGTAGCAGAAAACTTGAGGATTTGCTATTCTACCTGAATTATACACTTATGAGGTCACCACCCACTCTTTGCATGAACATTGTCCAAATTTATTTTTCATATTATACAAGGGTACTGATACCTGTTCATTCAAATATTTTAAATTAATTTAGAGTAGCATCATTCAGTAGAAGGAAGTATACAGATTTTAGAATAAGACAGGTTGCAACATTAGCTCTGCTATTTACTAACAAAAAATATTTAAAAACATTATTTATTTGGCTGTGTCAAGTCTTAGTTGTGGCAAGTGGGATCTTTCATTGTGGTGCCCAGACTCTCTGTGTGTGGTGTGTGTGCTTAGTCATCGTGGCTCACAAGCTTAGTTGCTCTGCGACATGTGAACTCTTAGTTCCCTGACTAGGAATTGAACCCATGTACCCTGCATTGCAAAGTGTATTCTTAACCACTGGACCATCAGGGAAGTCCCGGTATTTACATTTTCTGAATCTCAATTCTCTCCATTTCTTTCTCATCCTTGAAATATCAGAGTAAAGGTGTGGGGAAGATAAAATCATCTTCATCACATGAAATGACAGAGCTTAGGGACCTAGAAGCCTGCCTAGAAATCAGTCAGTGTTAGTTACTCTTGTTTCTTTTGCCATTCCCTTTATATTAATATTTATGGTGACTTTGTAGCCCAGGGTAATTCTATAACTTTCACATATACTATCTTGTACACAGAAAGAATATAGGCCCTTAAATAATATAATTAATAGCAGTACTCTAAATGATGGAAGAAAGAAATATGATCATATCAAGCTATTCTAAAATATTTATGGAAAGTTCATTTCTTTTTGTATCAGTAAATATAATTCAAAAATATTTCATCAGGTATCTCTTTATTTGAAGGAGTAGAGGGTCAACTACAAATTTATCATCTGGAGGTAGGGATATTTTTTTTACCTGTTAGTTAATGATGATAAAGATAACTATTTTTTAATTCCATGAAAGTTTTCTATCAATTGCATAAGTTTACTTCTTTGGAAATCTAATGTGATATATGATTAAATAATGCTAGAAACATACATTCCTTTGAAAACAAAGGAATAATTGATTATTTCCTCTTCACTTTTAATCAAAAAATCCTGCCATAAAATTAGATAGGATGTTGATGGAACATCTGGGAGGCTTTATTAGTGTTATTTAAGTAGCTAATTACTAGGAGAAGGAAGAAGAATGTGCTTTAGACTGCAGACTTCCTGAGAGTGCAAAGGAGTTTAGAGTTTATTCCATAAAATGGTTATTGTCCTGTTAATCATATTTTACAACTAGTCTACATAAGGTCCCATAAACATCAGGAAGTTTGCTCAACCAAAAATAGATCCCTAAGTATTCTTATCTTTACAGATAAAACATCCCAAAGTCATTGTGAATTCTAGGAGAAATGAATTATTCTGAGGTGCTCTGTTGACACGGTAACCTTGTTGGATATTTCTCCAGGATACTTAATGTACGAACTGTTGTGTTAATTATGGCATTGTATCTGTACCTCGATGGAAGGGTCATAAAATTGGTAAGATAAATTATCAATCCTTGGATTTATGATATTGCCTGTTTGGGAGAGAGTTATGAGCAAGTTAATACAGGAATTGTTGCATTGAATAAAGGCTGTTGAACAAGCTGATGTGACATTTTGATAGCTAAACCTTCACTGGTGATTGCGCTCACACATGCAGATTGTGTTTTAAACAGCTGACTAAAATAACCAGTTACTGTTATTTGGTTACTGAATGAACAATTAGATGAGCTGTCTACAAACTTTTTCTATAAGAATGAGGTAGTGAGCATTTTTAGCTTTATGAGTCAGAAGTTCTCTGTCCTAAATAGTCAGCTCTGCTATTGTATCATGAAAACAGTCAGAGAGACAATATTTAGATTAAAGGGCATGGCTGTGTTTCATAAATAAAATTTATTTACCAAAAACCAGTTAGCAGGTCAAACTTGGAAGATGAGCTGAAGTTGGCCTATCCTTGAATTAGACCAGTCACAGCATTTTAACTTATGTACTCCATCTAAACTTACATACCATGAAGACAGAGATTTCATCTGTTCTCACCCCCGACATGCAGAGTTTGCATAGCACCTGAAAGATAGGAGTTAAAACATTTTGTTAACTTAAAAGGTAATTGTGCATACACTATAAAATAATTTCTAATAACTCTAAATTGTTGTTTCCTTCTCTGGTAGCTCAGTTGGTAAAGAATCTATCTGAAATATAGAAGACATGGGTTCGATCCCTGGGTTGGGAAGATCCCTTGGAGAAGGGAAAGGCTACCCACTCCAGTATTCTGGCCTGGAGAATTCCAAACATGACAGAGTGACTTTCATTTAGACTAAACTTGATTTGTATCACTAGCTGTACTTTAGAATATACTAATAAATTTTAATGAATTTTATAATTGTGGAGGTGATGGAATTCCAGTGGAGCTATTCCAAATCCTGAAAGATGATGCTGTGAAAGTGCTGCACTCAATATGCCAGCAAATTTGGAAAACTCAGCAGTGGCCACAAGATTGGAAAAGGTCAGTTTTCATCCCAATCCCAAAGAAAGGCAATGCCAAAGAGTGCTCAAACTACCGCACAATTGCACTCATCTCACATGCTAGTAAAGTAATGCTCAAAATTCTCCAAGCCAGGCTTCAGCAACATGTGAACCGTGAACTTCCTGATGTTCAAGCTGGATTTAGAAAAGGCAGAGGAACCAGAGATCAAATTGCCAACATCCGCTGGATCATCGAAAAAGCAAGAGAATTCCAGAAAAACATCTATTTCTGCTTTATTGACTATGCCAAAGCCTTTGACTGTGTAGATCACAATAAACTGTGGAAAATTCTGAAAGAGATGGGAATACCAGACCACCTGATCTGCCTCTTGAGAAATCTGTATGCAGGTCAGGAAGCAACAGTTAGAACTGGTCATGGAACAACAGACTGGTTCCAAATAGGAAAAGGAGTACGTCAAGGCTGTATATTGTCACCATGTTTATTAAACTTGTATGCAGAGTACATCATGAGAAATGCTGGACTGGAAGAAACACAAGCTGGAATCAAGATTGCCGGGAGAAATATCAGTAACCTCAGATATGCAGATGATACCACCCTTATGGCAGAAAGTGAGGAGGAACTCAAAAGCCTCTTGATGAAAGTGAAAGTGGAGAGTGAAAAGGTTGGCTTAAAGCTCAACATTCAGAAAACGAAAATCATGGCATCTGGTCCCATCACTACATGGGAAATAGATGGAGAAACAGTGGAAACAGTGTCAGACTTTCTTTTTCTGGGCTCCAAAATCACTGCAGATGGTGACTGCAGCCATGAAATTAAAAGACGCTTACTCCTTGGAAGGAAAGTTATGACCAACCTAGATAGCATATTCAAAAGCAGAGACATCACTTTGTCAACAAAGGTTCACCTAGTCAAGGCTATGGTCTTTCCTGTGGTCATGTATGGATGTGAGAGCTGGACTGTGAAGAAGGCTGAGCGCCAAAGAATTGATGCTTTTGAACTGTGGTGTTGGAGAAGACTCTTGAGAGTCCCTTGGACTGCAAAGAGATCCAACCGGTCCATTCTGAAGATCAGCCCTGGGATTTCTTTGGAAGGAATGATGCTAAAGCTGAAACTCCAGTATTTTGGCCACCTCATGTGAAGAGTTGACTCATTGGAGAAGACTCTGATGCTGGGAGGGATTGAGGGCAGGAGGAGAAGGGGACGACAGAGGATGAGATGGCTGGATGGCATCACTGACTCGATGAATGTGAGTCTGAGTGATCTCTGAGAGCTGGTGATGGATAGGGAGGTCTGGCGTGCTGCAGTTCATGGGGTCGCAAAGAGTCAGACACGACTGAGCGACTGATCTGATCTGATAATTGTTCTCAGGATATATATCCTAACATTTCACAGAATTTCTAGGCTATTAGGGGTATATATATTAGATAATCTTGTCTTCCTTATCGACATTTTTTAAGAATAGTTCCAAGATAGAAAACCACAAAAATCCTTTTAATTCATATTCAGTTCAGTTCAGTTCAGTCTCTCAGTTGTGTCCGACTCTTTGCGACCCCATGAATTGCAGCACGCCAGGCCTCCCTGTCCATCACCAACTCCCGGAGTTCACTCAAACTCACGTCTATCGAGTCAGTGATGCCATCTAGCCATCTTATCCTCTTTTGTCCCCTTCTCCTCCTGCCCCCAGTCCCTTCCAGCATCAGAGTCTTTTCCAGTGAGTCAGCTCTTTGCATGAGGTGGCCAAAGTACTGGAGTTTCAGCTTTAGCATCATTCCTTCCAAAGAACACCCAGGACTGATCTCCTTTTGAAAGGACTGGTTGGATCTCCTTGCATTCCAAGGGACTCTCAAGAGTCTTCTCCAAAAAAAAAAAAAAAAAAAAAAAAACAAAGAGTCTTCTCCAACACCACAGTTCAAAAGCATGTGCTAACCACCAAAGGTCTTTAATGAGAAAGAACCCTTTCCCTTAGTACATAAACCATGGAGACTATTCATATACATCCTGTTCATCTATTGTCTTAAAACACAATATGCATAGTAAAGGTAGTCCAAAATGTCAAATTGAAAAATGTGGCTGTATATGTAGACGATCAGTGTCATAGAGAGATAATTTCAAAGGAAAGTGAGAACACAGGTGACAATTATACAGGAAAGAAATAGCAATATAGGAAAATAAAATCCAAGGTTTATAAAGGTTAGAAATAAAGCACAATGAAATAAAAATTTTTAAAAATATGAATAATTCTTTGATTAGTATAGAGCATACATTGAGATGCTAAAAAAATCCAATGAGTTTTTGAGGTATACAAAAAAGGGATACATAATAAAGTATAGAAAATTTGCAGCCATCTGTTCCTAGAGGAGACAGGCATAGTATTTGACAAACATATAAATAAAAGAGCAGTTTTCTAATGAAGTTTTTTTGTGAAATAATTAGAAATTCTAATGAATATTGAATGAAAGAAAAATGTGAGAAATAAGAGAAGCAGCATGAAGATAAATTCTAGAGAGATAAGAAAGCTATTAATTTAGTTAAAGCATAAAAAGTATGTGTATATGTTTAGATTTTAAGTTTTTCTAAAGAATCTATTGATACCTATACGAACTGACTCATTTGAAAAGATCCTGATGCTGGGAAAGATTGAAGGTGGGAGAAGGGGATGACAGAGGATGAGATGGTTGAATGGCATCACCGACTCAATGGACATGAGTGTGAGGAAACTCTGGGAGTTGGTGATGGACAGGGAGGCCTGGCATGCTGCAGTCCATGGGGTCGCAAAGAGTCAGACACAACTGAGCAACTGAACTAAACTGATGGTGCTATACACAGAATGTGAACTACTTCTGTTTGAGAAGTATAACAGGTTTATCAGTTAGGTTTCCTTGGGCTGCAAACATCAGAAATCAGTAATATAGAAACCATCTGTAGGTTTAATTTTCATAGAAGAAGTCCAAGTTTTAGGTAGCCCAGGACTGGACACCCATCTGGGCTTCCCTGGTAGCTCAGATGGTGAAGAATCCACCTGCAATGCAGGAGACCTGGGTTCAGTCCCTGGGTTGGGAAGATCCCCTGGAGGAGGGCATGGCAACCAGTATTCTTGCCTGAAGTATCCCCATGGACAGAGGAGCCTGATTGGCTACAGTCCATGGGGTTGCAAAGAGTTGGACACAACTGTGCGACCACAGCTCAGCAGAGGACAGCCATCCAAGTGGAGACACCACTCACTCTACCTCCCTCGGTGTTCATGGGTGAAGGGGGCTGCTTCATCTACAAACATTGATTCCATATTCCAGATGGAAAGTGATTGCAAAGGTGATGTTTGCTAGCCAGACCTGTCACTTTTCAATATGAAAAATATTTTGCTGTAAAGAAAATCCATTTGGCTGACTTCATCTTAAATCTTACTGCTCAGAATCATGTCATACAACTATCCTTAGAAGCAAGGAGACTTCGGGAATTAAGAATTTTAACAGGACACATTGCAAACCGGAGTACAATCATATCTCTTGTTAATTAATAAAAGAATGGATATTTAATAAAACCTAGCAGAGAAAAGGCAAAACAAGATAGAAATCTATATCATCCATACCTACATCTATATATCCATATATATATAATCTATCTATCTATCTATATCTATATCTATATATATATATATTCAGTATATATGAAAGAATACCGGAGTGGGTAGCCATTCCCTTCCTCATGGGATCTTCCTGATCCAGGGGTCAAATCTGGACACACAAATTCTTTACCATCTGAACCACCAGGGAAGCCCAAAGACTGGCAAAGGCAGGACCAAATCCTGTTCATCTTTAAATTCTTTAACTCATGATAATGCTGTATAAAAATAAAGATGTCTGTTTAATTAATGTTATCAACATCCTAGATTTGAAAAGACTTTAGAGGCCATCATTTCCTCTTCCTCATTTTGCATATAAATCATGTAAGATTCACGTAAGGAAATTGACTTACTTATAGCACATAGCAACTTCTCCTAATTTCTTGTTCCTCCAACCTTGAACTCTTTCATTTTATTTTACTTAATTTAAATATCACTCTGACTGTAAAGCAAGGGGCAACGCATAGCAGAGTTTGAGAGTCTAGATTCTGTTTCTGAATATTTCTTATTCGGAATATTTTTATCATCCCTGTATTTGGTAGACAGATGGCTGAAGAAAAGCCACATAGAGAGTCAGAAAATGTTTTGCTATAACAGAAATCTTGCATGACAGAGGTCGAAGTACACAGGTACAAACTCATATTGAAATATAACTGTTATCATACAGTCCTAGAATGGTGGTGGGGAGTGAAAACATGAGAAACACCTGTAAGTAAAGTCCATAAGCATGTGGAAATGGTAATGATAGTGTTTGGAAATCTCTGTGTAACAACAGGACAGAAAATGAAGTGCATCTCTCCTCCTAAGAACAGAGGACATATACTGAACAAAAATGAAATAATGTTTATGTAGAAATCTTTCCAGAAACACTTTGATTTAAATTAATGCTTATTTTAAAATTCTAACAGTTTTGATGTTTTCAATTATATTGATGTTTAAGCAAGTTTATTTAAAGCAATAAATCATTTGTACAACAAACACACCACACATACAGTTGGACAGGGATGACTAATCACTAAGATGGACCTAATTCTTAAGAGTTACTGACAAGAATTCCTATCATTTATGAAAGAGTGCAATAAATACATTTTCTCCCTTTTTGTTGTTTGCCATTGTAACTTTCTGCCCTTTTATGAAGATAGGATTATTTTCCCATATAATTGTTCCTCTTTTAAACTGTTAACTAAATAATACTCAATAAGTGGTATTTAAAGAGATGCAATTAAAATAATAATAATAATAAAGATGCTTTCTAATGATGTTCTGGCTTTGTATTCAGGACTCTCTACTTATATGGTTTCTTAACTGAGTCCAGATAAGTTTGTAGAAAAGGTTATATGTAGGTTTATATATAGGTTTCATTTTGTAATGCCATATCAATTTTATTTATATTGCAAATAGGAATTGTGATTGAGTTTCTCAGCAAACAAACATGTATTAGTTTCAATCTTGTAATTCCTCTATCAGTTGTCTGCTTCAGTATAGTCATCATGAGGAGAAAAAAAAAAAAAAAAAAACTGTAGCTACCACACTTAACTCCACTCTGAGGAATTCCTAGATATTATCAAGCATTATCAGCAGACAAGGAGTCTGGTGTGGTTTACTGAAACTTTATAGCCCACCTGGGTCATGGTTACTTTTGTAGCACTTAAACTTGAATCCTATCCAGGACTACAATGCATGATCTGGCAATAATCTGGAATCAGTCACTTTTGTTTTTTCATAGTGAGATTGTTTCTCAACCAAATTGATGCCTAGCAGCTGTGAATATCAAATTTTGCATGAGCTTCTGAAGACAAAAGAAATAATTGTGGCACATGCTTCTAAAACCATATAGACAGTCGGCAGGAGTTCCTGTCATATAGTTACAGAGAATTTTTAATTCACAGTGATAAGGTCTGTTTGCTAAATTATCAAGAGCTAACATTCCAGTCTTAAAAGAATAGAAGTCACACTCCTCCAGCTAATCCATTTGGTGGTAACTGTGTGTGAAACAGTGAACTAGACAAGAGAAGTAGCAGGAATGAAGTTGTTAGTTTGTATCATTCTTTAAGATTGCACTTGTTAAATATTAGAAAAATTGCTTAATCAAACCAGTTAAGCAAAGATGTTTATAAGCTACCTAGCATGATGTTTTTTTTTTTTTTTAAAAAGTATTATGTCAAATAGCAAAGAAAGTGCCAACACAGCTCATGTGTGGACTTTTAGGAAGGATTTGACTGTTTTTGCCTTCTCCTCCCTGAAGTTCATCAGTGAGGCATTGAATATAGCATGTGGTGTGAGTGAGCACAAGTCCTTAAGCTCGAATGCCCGGCTACTTCCCAAGGCCAGACCCTCAGTTTTGTAAGGGTGGACAATGGTGCATTATTTGTTCAAGACCCTGACATGTGACACTCGGAGATGGAGCCAGTGGAGGGGAGCAGCTGCTGCTTGCTCAGCCGTTCTGTCTGAAACCCCTTCCCTTCAGACCCCAGAGCAGCGCTGAGCGACTCCATTCACTCACAGAAAAATGGATCCCTGAGTTTTCAGTTAAAGTAGATGGAAAAGAAATGTTCTCTAGCCTGCACATACACTGCCAAAGCAACACTAGGGACTATTTTTAGGACCTACTTAGCAGCCGATTTATGAGATTCTGTATTTTCATGAATAATATCTAATATTTTAAATAACTGAAGGCTTATTTTTTGACATTTGTATATTAAAGTTTCACAAAACGTGCTACACAATAAATTATTTTGGTTGGAGAAATTCCACGTAGAAGTACAATTAAATGTCCACGGAAACATTGTTTAACACCCAAGGTTAGAGTCTGTTTTCATTGTAACTCCTGAAATGTTTGCTTTTTACAAAATAAAAACTAGAGTCCTACTTATAAAAGATTTGTCTGATTCCTAAAAACAATAAAAGTACTGTTTCTCCTTGAGTAATGTGCATTAGCATTTTTTCAGTATAGCACTGAGCTATGTTGATAAGTAGGCTGCTTAAGCACGAGGAGATGCTGAATTGAATTTGAACAATGCAAGGAGGAAGAAAGGATGTGAATCTAAAGCAGGCCCTACCTGAAGAGTGTGTCCTTGAACAGAAGGAGAAATAGGATTTCTCATATTCATTCAACCAAAAACCAAAATACAAAAACACACTGCAATAAAACAAAACAAAAGCCTTTAGGACTACATCTTCCCTAGCCTTTTGCAATAATTTTCATGGTATATCCAACTAAAATTTCATGCCAGCTTATATGGCTGGTGTTGAATGATGCTTCTTTTAAGACACTACAATAAAAAGGGAGAGATTTGGGGTCTCTGCCCCTCCCCCTTCAATGATCCCCAACTAATTAGCTGCTTGTCACCTTGAGTAGGTTGCTAAATCTTTCAGATCTTCACAAGTTCTTGCTAGTTGATCTCTGAGTCTTTTTCAACTTTAGGATCAATAATTTTCTGCTCATTTTGTGGGTCATTTTTTTGTAGTGTACATTCAGTGGTACACAAAAAGTCACTGCTTCTCTTTCAATATTTTCAATATAGTGGTTCCCATGTGTATATACATTTGGTAGATTTAAAATTAGTTCACCACTTACTTTATATAAAAATGCTATATTAATCAATTATTTGAAAAATGTAAGTAGTATTTTTGTAATGTTCCTTAGTCACTACTTTTAACTTTTATTCATGTAAATTTGGATTTTTAACAATGAGGTCCATAAAAAACAAGTTATTCTGGCATATGCCTTAAGGTAAGATGAAGCTCTTAAACAGAATCCTTATGTTTTGGACCCAATTGCAAAAATATTAATAAATGATTAACTAGTTAACATGGTTACAGGGACTGCTAAGTGGGTTGTTTAGTTACAATTATATAGTACTATGTCCCATCACTTCCCTGGTCACCCTACTTGTAATGGTACACCCTTTATTGCTCTGGTATAACATATGATGATATGACATTTTATGGTATACATATTTATCTGCTTGTTGCTTATGCAAGCTCCACAGGACAGAAACTTTGTCTTATTCTCCTCTGCATGCTTACACTCTAAGCTCTAGAAGAACTAGAAAGATTCTTTAGAAGGATGTAGTAGTTGCTCAATAAATGACCTGGGAAGCATGGCTTGTAGTCCAAAGGCTACTGGGAGAACTCAAGCAAGCTACTTAACTTCTTTATGGCTAGAGAGTACGAAGTGGAGACAATAATACCCAAAGGTTTATACCAACTATTATTGTATTGAATTCTCTGTGCCAAGCCCTGTTCAAATAACAGGCTCCAAAAGCAAAATGGAGATGAGGGCCCTACCTTAAAGGTGCTTCCAGTGAAGAGGAAAAGACAAATTACTAAGAAGAAATTCCTGTATTATTAACGTAGCATGTTCAGTTCAGTTCAGTCGCTCAGTCGTTTCTGACTCTTTGCAACCCCATGAACCACAGCACGCCAGGCCTTCCTGTCCATCACCCACTAACGGAGTCCACCCAAAACCTATGTCCATTGAGTTGGTAATGCCATGCAACCATCTCATGCTATGTTGTCCCCTTTGCTTCCTGGCCTCAATCTTTCCCAAATCAGGGTCTTTTCAAATGAGTCAGCTCTTCGCATCACGTGGCCAAAGTATTGGAGTTTCAGCTTTAATATCAGTCCTTCCAACGAACACCCAGGATTGCTCTCCTTTAGGATGGACTGGTTGGATCTCCTTGCAGTCCAAGGAACTCTCAAGAGTTTTCTTCAACACCACAGTTCAAAAGCATCAATTCTTCAGCACTCAGCTCTCTTCACAGTCCAACTCTCACATCCATACATGACCACTGGAAAAATCATAAACTTGACTAGACGGACCTTTGTTGGCAAAGTAACGTCTCTGATTTTGAATATGCTATCTAGATTGGTCATAACTTTTCTTCCAAGGAGTAAGTGTCTTTTAATTTCATGGCTGCAATCACCATCTGCAGTGATTTTGAAGCCCAAAAAATAAAGTCTGACACTGTTTCCACTCTTTCCCCATTTATTTGCCATGAAATGATGGGACCGGATGCCATGATCTTCATTTTCTGAATGTTGAGCTTTAAGCCAACTTTTTCACTCTCCTCTTTAACTTTCATCAAGAGTCTCTTTAGTTCTTCGTCACTTCTGCCATAAGAGTGGTGTCATTTGCATATCTGAGGTTATTGATATTTCATCCAGCAATCTTGATTCTAGCTTGTGCTTATTCCAACCCAGTGTTTCTCATGATGTACTCTGAATATAAATTAAATAAACAGGATGACAATATACAGCCTTGACGTACTCCTTTTCCTATTTGGAACCATCTGTTGTTCCATGTCCAGATCTAACTGTTGCTTCCTGACCTGCATAAAATTTCTCAAGAGGCAGGTCAGGTGGTCTGGTATTCCTGTCTCTTTCAGAGTTTTCCACAGTTAATTATGATCCACACAGTCAAAGGCTTTGGCATAGTCAATAAAGCAGAAATAGATGTTTTTCTGGAATTCTCTTGCTTTTTCCATGATCCAATGGATGTTGGCAATTTGATCTCTGGTTCCTCTGCCTTTCTAAAACCAGCTTGAACATCAGGAAGTTCACGGTTCACATATTGCTGAAGCCTGGCTTGGAGAATTTTGAGCATTACTTTACTAGCATGTGCTATGTGTGCAATTGTGCGGTAGTTTGAGCATTCTTTGGCATTGCCTTTCTTTGGGATTGGGATGAAAACTGACCTTTTCCAGTCCTGTGGCCACTGCTGAGTTTTCCAAATTTGCTGGCATATTGAGTGCAGCACTTTCACAGCATCATCTTTCAGGATTTGAAATAGCTCAACTGGAATTCCATCACCTCCACTACCTTTGTTCATAGTGATGCTTCCTAAGGCCCACTTGACTTCACATGCCAGGATGTCTGGCTCTAGGTGAGTGTGAGTGATCACACCATCATGATTATCTTGGTTGTGAAGATCTTTTTTGTACAGTTCTTCTGTGTATTCTTGACACCTCTTCTTAATATCTTCTGCTTCTGTTAGGTCCCTACCATTTCTGTCCTTTATTGAGCCCATCTTTGCATGAAATGTTCCCTTGGTATCTCTAATTTTCTTGAAGAGATACCTAGTCTTTCCCATCCTATTGTTTTTCTCTATTTCTTTGCATTGATCACTGGGGAAGGCTTTCTTATCTCTCTTTGCTATTCTTTGGAACTCTGCATTGAAATGGCTATTTCTTTCCTTTTCTCGTTTGCTTTCTCTTCTCTTCTTTTTGCAGCTATTTGTAAGGCCTCCCCAGACAGCCATTTTGCTTTTTTTGCATTTCTTTTTCTTGGGGATGTTTGTTTCCTATCTCCTGTACAATGTCACGAACCTCCATCCATAATTCATCAGGCACTCTGTCTATCAGATCTATTCCCTTAAATCTATTTCTCTCTTCCACTCTATAGTCATAAGGGATTTGATTTAGGTCATATCTGAATGGTCTAGTGGTTTTCCCCACTTTCTTCAATTTCAGTCTGAATTTGGCAATAAGGAGTTCATGATCTGAGCCACAGTCAGCTCCCAGTTTTGTTTTTGCTGACTGTATAGAACTTCTCCATCTTTGGCTGCAAATAATATAATCAATCTGATTTCAGCGTTGACCAGCTGGTGATGTCAATGTGTAGAGTCTTCTCTTGGGTTGTTGGAAGAGATTGTTTGCTATGACCAGTGCTTTCTTTTGACAGAACTCTATTAGCCTCTGCTCTACTTCATTCTGTACTCCAAGACCAAATTCGCCTGTTACTCCAGGTATTTCTTAACTTTCCATTTTTGCATTCCAGTCCCCTATAATGAAATGGACATCTATTTTGGGTGTTATTTCTAGAAGGTCTTGTAGGTCTTCATGGAACCTTTCAACTTAAGCTTGAGCGTTACTGGTCGGGACATAGACTTGGATTATCGTGATGTTGAATAGTTTGCCTTGGAAATGAATAGCAATCATTCAATAAAGGAGTGCCTTTAAAAAAAAAAAGATGGCAAATAAGTGGGGAAACAATGATACAGTGACAGACTTTATTTTTTTTAGTTCCAATATCACTGCAGATGTTGGTGGTAGCCATGAAATTAAAAGACACTTGCTCCTTGGAAGAAAATCTATGACCAATCTTGACAGCATATCAAAAAGCTGAGACATTATTTTGCCAACAGAAGTCCATCTAGTCAAAGCTATGGATTTCCCAGTATTCATATATGGATGTGAGAGTTGGACTATAAAGAAAGCTGAGCAGTGAAGAATTGATGCTTTTAACTGTGGTGTTGGAGAAGACTCTTGTGAGTCCCTTAGATAGGAGATCCACTGGTCCATCCTAAAGTAAATTAGTCGTGACTGTTCATTGGAAAGACTGATGCTGAAGCTGAAACTCCAATACTTTGGCCATGATGTGAAGAACTGACTCAAATGGAAAAGGCCATAATACTTGGATTGAAGGTGGAAGGAGAAGCGGGTGACAGAGGATGAGATGGTTGGATGGCATCACCAACTCTATGGACATGAGTTTGAGTAAGCTCCAGGAGTTGGTGATAAACAGGGAGGCCTGGTTTACTGCAGTCCATGAGGTTGCAAAGATTCGGACATGACTGAGCAACTGAACTGAACTTAAAATGCATAAATGTGCATCAAGTGCTCTGATCTTAGGTTTTCACCTTGATTTTATACACACACATAAACATACACACATGCACACACATTTGTACATATTTACACATTTATATAAAGAGAGAGATATTATTGTGTACATGAGTGGCTTATTCTTTGTAACTGCTATGTAGGGTTGTGTTTTATGTATATAGTTCAACTTTTATCCAAACGTCTTTTTGATGTGCTTTCATTGTTTGGCTTGTAAATGATTGACAATATGCATATTTTTGTGGATATATTACTTCTGTGGAGTTTGTGATGAACAGGGAGGCCTGGCGTGCTGCAGTTCATGGGGTCGCAAAGAGTCGGACATGACTGAGCGACTGATCTGATCTGGTTACATATTTTTCATTGATATACTCAAATGAAATTGTGACATCATAACTTGGGTATAGTTTAGCTTTAAGAGAAAAATACCAGACTTATCAATAGTACATATTCCATTTTTAAACTGGAACCAGCAATGAGACAGTTTTAGTTGTACAACACTCTTGCCAAAACATGGCTTTAGCACTTCTGGAGGGTGAGTAAAAGCATTTTAATGTATTTTTAACTTGCATTTCTTTATTTGTTTTCTACTATTACTCTAAATTACTAGTTTACAAAACATGTACAATTATTACTATGCAGTTTTGTTGGTTAGTAGTCCGACATGATCCAACTGGGCTTAAATGAAGACATCAGCTGTATTCCTTTCACAGGTATCCAGGGGAAAATCTGTTTCTGTCTCTCTGCCTTTTCTGGATTCTAAAGGTTTCCCAGATTTTTCACTTACAGCCCTTTCCTTCCTCTTCAAAGTCAGCAACTTTGAAACTCTGACCAGTCTTCTATAGTCACATCTCTTGCTCGCTTGCTCACCATAACCATCTTGAAGTTTTGGGTTTCCTTCTGGGTTCATGTACCTTCAGCTTTTGTATTAATATGCTTTCCTTCTATATTATAATATATATTATTTAATTATATATATATTATTTTTGCTTATATATACTTTGTATGTATTGTATATAGAAAATATATATTTTTCTCATAATAACCAAGTATAAATATACTTTGCTTAATATTTCTTCTGCTACAGATCTTGGTGATGAATTGCCTGAGCTTTTGTTTACATACAAATTTATTTATTTTACTTTAATTTTTGAGGAATATTTTTACTGGCTGTAGTGTTTGAGGTTAGTAATTTATCTTTTGTTCTTTTGACATTTTAACACTAATATTCCACTTTTGTAGGCTTTCCCTGAAAATCAGTTATCACTCATTATTACTCTTTGAGGTTATTGTTTCTTTTTGCTATTTTTTTTTCTTTTTCTTTTTTCATTTTCAGTAGGCTTTAGCAATTTGACTGTCATATCCATACAGTTTGCTTTCTTTGTAATTATCCTGTTTGAATTTTGCAGAAATTCTGGATTCATAGATTGACAAAATATCTTCCATCAATTTTGAAAAATTCTCCACATATATTTCTTCAAATTTTTTTCCATCCCATCTTCATTGTTTTTGTCTTCTGGAACTCCAATTATATATATGTTAGACCATTCAACTGAATCCTACTTCATATTTTTTAGGTTTAGTTCTTTCCAGCTTTTTCTATGTCTCACTTGAAATATATTCTTACACTCTGTTGTATGTTTACTAATTCAATTTTCTCTTTTATTTATTTTCTCTTTAAACCTCTCCATTGAGGTCTTAATTTTAGATTCTAGATTTTTCAGTTGTATGATATCCATTTGTTTCTGTTTCTTAATGTACATTTCAATTCTTTGTTGAAATTCTATTTTCATCTCTTTTGTGTATCTTTTTTCTATTTTAAAAATATGTTAGTTATAATTATTTTAAAGCATTTGACTTTTAAATCCATTTGCTGGATTATCCATGAAGCTGCTTCTGTTTTCTATTTTTCTCTTAATTAAAAGTCACATTTTCCCAGCTCTCCCCATTTTCACAAATTTTTGTTAAAATACAAGAACTACAGAATTTCAGGTAATACACAATTTATTTCTTAGACCACGTCTTTTCCCATCAAATCCTCTCTCTCTGTCTTTTCTGTATTATAGAAATGATGGGCTACAGATGATAAAATGTTTGCTGATTTAAATGAATAACCTCAGAATTAGAAGAGTATAAAATCTGTATCTCTGTCAATGTTAGAGTTAGGCTGTTTGAAAATATCTGAAGAAAATCAGGAAAAGAATTTAAAAACTCTAATCAGTGAGGATAGGAATAAAATTGAGATACTTGGAATAATAAAATAGTAGACGCCTAGGAAGGAACTTGGAGAAGGAAATGGCAACCCCTCCAGTGTTCTTGCCTGGAGAATCCAGGGACGGGGAGCCTGGTGGGCTTCCGTCTGGGGTCGCACAGAGTCGGACACGACTGGCGACTTAGAGCAGTAGCAGCAGCAGGAAGGAACTTATGAAAAGAACCATTGTATATGTGGGAACAGCATTAGTGAGTAGTAAGCTATAAAAATGTAGTCAACACCTGTGCAGCAGAAGCACAAATCTAAGCCCTCTGGATCTCATAGTTCTCATACTTCCCAGAAAGTCGCTCAGTTGTGTCTGACTCTTTGCGACCCCATGGAGTGTAGCCTGCCAAGCTCCTTTGTCCATGGAATTCTTCAGGCCAGAATACTGGAGTGGATTGTCATCTTCTTCTCCAGAGGATCTTCCCAATCCAGGGATTGAACCCAGGTCTCCCTCATTGCAAGTGGATTCTTTACCATCTGAGCCACCAGGGAAGCCACATAAGGGCTACAAGGATGTAATAACCATGTCAGATGTCTCTGTTGAGGTTTTTCTTTTTCACTAATCAATTTTTTTTTATCTACAACATTATGTTTAATTTCTGCTGTACAGCAAAGTGACTCAGTCATACACATATATTCTTAAAGAATACCTGAAAAATTTTCGCACTTCTCTTGTCTTGTAAGCTTGTTTTCTTTGTCAAGTCATTGATATATGTCTTATTTTCTTACTCATTTAATATGTCTTAGTTTTATTATCTGTAAAGTCAGAGAAATGAAACTATAAAAGTTTTAAATATTTGGTTTAGAGACTATGTTACTTCTAATAATGTGTCAAAATAGATATTTGATACAATTCATATTTAAATCTAAAATCACCTACAGCTTACTCCACTTGGTAACCCTTATTAGAATACTATCCTTGATAATTAGTTGGTGTCCAAAGGCTAGTGGTGTGGCATTCTAAGGATAAATCCCATTTTTATGGCAGTGGATTATATTCTAGGTAAGTATGGTTTTTCATTACTCTGAGAGTTTCTATATTCTAGAACACAAACCTAAAATCAAAAACTGAATGCCAGGATGCTTTTAGTCTGAATATTTCAAATACTGTATTTCTAACTTTTGAGTTGATGCAACACGCACTAAATATGCTTTCTTACTTTTAGGCTATACTTCCCTGATACAAATTACTTGACACACTGCTGTTTCATTTCTTCTTAAATAATTCATGGCTGTCACTCAGCCTTAAGACCATTAACTAACTGCACAAGTGTTCTTGTAATAGCTACTATTTGCATTCCATTAAAATGAGTTATAAAGAAAGATCACCTACGTTTCCTTTCCCCTTGAGTTTGACAACAAGTTGGCTCTCTTTTTTTTTTTCTTTTTTTTTTTTTTTTACTTTACAATATTGTATTGGTTTTGCCACACATCAACATGAATGTGCCACAGGTATACATGAACAAGTTGGCTCTTTGAAGCAAGTTTGACATTGATGCTTCTTGAGGCCTGGGTCAGCTGAGAGTAGCAAATCTCTATAATTTTCATGTGACAATCACAAAATTTATTAACTTATACACATTACAGGTTTTCCTCCTCTCTAATGGTGTGAATTTTGTCTTTGTGCCTTTGGCTCTTTATTCTACTACCCTCCTGTTGTCCCCTAAGGGAAGGTCTGTTCTTGCCAGACCTACCAAAAGTCTCAAACTTTTGGTAATAGAATGTAGAAAAATGTAAGCAGGGTAAGATAAGCTCAAAGAAATAACTTGAAAGACTATAGTTGTATTATTTGCTAAGATATTCTCATAGGCCTGCCTTTATTGCAGACAGAGAAAATAGAAAACAAAGAACAAGAGAAAGTAAAGTTTTGTTCATTCAAAACATAGTATAAAGTGAACCAAAAAGAAATAGCACCCACCCCAAAAAAGCAACAAAAATTTAGAGATTTTTAACTTCATTATGCTGACAAAAGTCCGTTTAGTCAAAGCTATGGTTTTTCCAGTACTCATGTATGGATGTGAGAGTTGGACCATAAAGAAGCTGAGCACCAAAGAATTGATGCTTTTGAACTGTGGTGCTGGAGAAGATTCTTGAGAGTCCCGTGGACTGCAAGGAGATCCAACCAGTCCATCCTAAAAGAAATCAATTCTGGATATTCATTGGAAGGACAGATGCTGAAGCTGAATCTCCTGATGCGAAGAACTTTCCAATTTGAAAAGACCCTGATGCTGGGAAAGATTAAAGGCAGGAGGAGAAGGGGATGACAGAGGGTTAAATGGTTGGATGGCATCACCAACTCGATGGACATGAGTTTGAGCAAGCTGAGGGAGTTGGTGATGGACAGGGAAGCCTGGTGTGCTGCAGTCCATGGGGTCACAAAGAATCAGACACGACTGAGTGACTGCACTGAACTGAAAGTGAAAAAAAAAAAAAAGAACTGAGATGGAGAGTCTGAGAAAGTGAGCAGCCCATGTGAAGATTTGAAAGATGTGAGAAAGTTCCAATGTGTGTGGAGTGGAAATAGAGAAAAATTGGATTTTAAGAACTTTCATTTGGGGTTATAAATTGTATATTTCTTTAGTAGTCTTATATAATCTGATTGAAGGTTTTTAATTAGTTATTGTTGGCAACTTGATAATGTGCTTAACTGGGCCACTGCAATGAGCCGGAACCACACGGGAGTCCTTCTTGGGGCTTCTAAGAATTGAACTCATGTTCACTGTTTGGCCTGTTGTCACAGGCAGTGGGTATATTTCTCTTTCTGTCTTCATGTCTCTTGATCTCCTGAAAGAATTTGACAGGATATACCACCCTCGCCTTCTGAAACACCATCCTCCTTTGGATCCTCTAACACCACTTTCTTCTAGTTTTCCTTCCAACTCTCTAGTTATTCTTTACGTTTGAGCTCATCCCCTCTCACCAAGCCAGCAAGCCGCCCTCGGGACTCAGAACGAGGCCTCTCCTCCACTGTCCATCCTCTCCTGTGCTGAGCTCTCCTAGTCCTGTAGGTTTAAAGGCCATCTGTAGTTTGATGATCCCCAAAATGATAGCCGTGGTCCAGAGTCAGATGATTACATATTTGAAAATTTCCCTGGATGTCAGACTAGGGTCTCAAAATTAGAAATCTAAAATCAGATTTTCTGCTTTTTTAAAGTGTCAACGACTGTATTTTGGCAAATAGCATTACTATTTATTCTGCCCCCAAATCTGTATTCTTGGGGATTGTTCTTCTTTGTGCTTTGATCCCCACGTTCAGTCTCCTAAATCCTGTCAATTCTCTCTCAAATCTGTCTCACACCTGCACATTTCTTTCTGTCATTCCCAGCATGACGCTGGTCACTTCTTTATGTCTCTACATTCTTCCTCTACTACTTTTATTCAACTCATTCTCCAAAGAATGGTGGAATATTTTTTAAAACACAAATTGAACTGTATGATATCCTAGTAGAATTTTTCAACGGCTTTTTATTTTCCTTCCAATGAAATCTGAATTTCTAATACTGGCATACACGGCTCTGAGTGATCCAGGTCATTGTATTAATAGCTTGTCTAATCTCTTATCATTTTCCCTCTTTCCAAACTCCATCTACATAAACATTGCTTACTACTTAAAATGTACTAGCTATTTAGAGGCTTTGAAAATACAGTTTTTGCTCTCAAAAAAGCTTTCAACTATCCTTAGACAACTGTCAAATTACTGAACACAAGTGAAATATCACTTTCTAAAGGAACTTCTTTGATCACTCCTAGTAAAAAGAATATCCCTATATTACTCTTTCAGAAGAATCTGTGTCCTTTATCATAGCTGGGCATTTACAGCTGACTTTTTTGGCTACTACTTGTCCTCTTCAGCTCCAGAAGGGAAGGAAATTTGTTTTACTTACCAAGCATACTGCTTGGCATAAAGAAATCATTCAATAAATACTAGATAAATGAATAAACCTTTTAAAAATGAATTTATTTCCTGAGGTCTGGCACCCCACTCCAGTACTCTTGCCTGGAAAATCCCATGGACGGAGGAGCCTGGTGGGCTATAGTCCATGGGGTCGCTGAGGGTTGGACACGACTGAGTGACTTCACTTTCACTTTTCACTTTCCTGCATTGGAGAAGGAAATGGCAATTCACTCCAGTGTTCTTGCCTGGAGAATCCCAGGGATGGGGAAGCCTGGTGGGCTGCCGTCCATGGGGTCACACAGGTGGACACGACTGAAGTGACTTAGCATAGCATAGCATAGCAAAAGATGCTTACTCCTTGGAAGACAAGTTATGACCAACCTAGACAGCATATTGAAAAGCAGAGACATTACTTTGTCAACAAAGGTCCATCTAGTCAAGGCTATGGTTTTTCCAGTGGTCATGTATGGATGTGAGAGCTGGACTGTGAAAAAAAGCTGAGCGCCAAAGAATTGATGCTTTTGAACTGTGGTGTTGGAGAAGACTCTTGAGAGTCCCTTGGACTGCGAGGAGATCCAACCAGTCCATTCTGAAGGAGATCAGCCCTGAGTGTTCTTTGGAAGCAATGATGCTGAAGCTGAAACTCCAGTACTTTGGCCACCTCATGTGAAGAGTTTACTCACTGGAAAAGACTCTGATGCTGGGAGGGATTGGGGGCAGGAGGAGAAGGGGCTGACAGAGGATGAGATGGCTGGATGGCATCACTGACTCAGTGGACGTGAGTCTGAGTGAACTCCAGGAGTTGGTGATGGACAGGGAGGCCTGGCGTGCTGCGATTCATGGGGTCGCAAAGAGTCGGACAAGACTGAGTGAGCGACTGAACTGAACTGAACTGACACTGGTGGATATTTCATGTGTCTTCAGCTCACAGCTTTTTAAAATAGATTTTTTCATTAAGAGCACAGTCTTTTTTTAGAACTGATTAATTAATCCTATAACTACTACAACTACTTAAATAGTGTAAACCCTCTTCTAGCCATTGCATGGAGCTCTTTTATGTGTTCCATATCATTAACTGCAGTATTATTTTTGTCTCCATTTAATTAAAAATAAAGCTTGGGAAGGTTAAGTTTATAACCTTCTTGAGTTGAATTAAGAAAGCAGAGTTTCATAATGCCATAAAGTTTCATGATATTCTGCCTTCTCACCTCGGAGGCAAGCCAGTAGCCACACAATTATCCTGGGGTCATGCCGACTGAAGTCTTTTATTTTTCTTGATGGATTCTCATGGTTTTGGACTGTGAAGCGCATCACTTCCTATGAAAATCTACTTCCAAGGATCAAGAAAACGTTGAACCAGTCTCTAGTTTCCAAAATTTTCCACCCTTCAAAGCATGTGCATAAATGCAGGCTCACTTGCTTATCATTTAACTCTCTTTAATTACCTCTGATTTCCTGAAGGGGAAAAATTTTTAAAGGCTGAATTCTACCACCTACTCTGGTTATTAAAAGCTTAAGTTAATATTCTTACTTCACAATGATTAATGTTTCTAGTGAGCTGTTTGACATGTGTTATTCAACACATTTTTGTTATGTAAAAATATTACTCTCTCATTTAAGAAAATGGAACGGCCAACTTGGAGGGTTTAGTTTTATTGTTTGGCTCTATGGCATTTTTCTCTCATCTGATGACCAAAACACAGGAACTTAACCTGAAGTGTGTTTAGTTTATCCTGAGTAGGCAGTGGTTAGTCCAGAAGTCCTGGGAGAGAGAGAGAATCTGTGTTAATATTCCTACCTTTTCCTGGGCTAAGTAGCATCTGACTGAATCTAGCAGCTGCCCACTACCACAGTAAGATAAAGTTCGTGATCAAGTAATCGTGAAGAATCCCTGTAAAAACAAGCAAAGTGTACATGTAGCCACTCCAATACATAAATTAAATTAAAAACATTGTTTAAAAAACTTTTTTCAATTGAAACAAATGTGAAAGTCTACTAAACAGTTTTTATTTTATTATAATTTTTTGATGTGGACCATTTTTGTAGTCTTTATTGAATTTGTTACAACATTGTGTCTGTTTTACATTTTGGTGTTTTGGCTGCAAGGCATGTGGGATTTTATCTCCCTGACCAGGGGGGCCCACATCCCCTGCATTGGAAGGCAGAGTCTTAACTACTAGACTGCCAGGGAAGTCCCACCCACCAAACATTTTTTTTAAAGAATTTCAACTAAATCCTTAAAATAGGAGTTGCAAGCTTCATTTAATCTTGATTTCAGTAAGCTCAGTTTATCCTTTTTGCTGTAATTTATCATTGATAAAATAGAGACAGGTAATGTTCTTTTTTCAATTAATCAGATGGAATATTATGAAAATACTCAAACTATTCTGAGTTTCTTAATGGTTTTTATGGGTAAGAGTTTAATTTCATTCATATCCTGTATAGTAGCTCATCTCCACAAACAGATCATACTTTCAGTTATTGATCCATGTGCTCTCCTCCACTGCCTTAAGTCTAGGCTTACTCTGTAACTTATTTTTAACCAGTACAGTGCAACACAGGGAAAATGAAACAATGGTTTCCAAGGTGAATACAGAAGAAACCTTGAATCTTCTCCCTAAGACTCCTAGAAAGCTTGCTTTGGGAGAATTTAGTTGATGATGTGTAATAATTCTTACCACCCTGAAACTGTCATGCTGTGAGGAAGCCCAAGATAGCCATCTAGGAGAGCCAACTTAGAGTTACGACTGGTTAGCCCTTAACCCTTCTTGCAATCCTAGTTCTGACCAAGACATTTGAGTGAAGAAGATGATTTAAATTTTTAATGCAGTGCAACCTTCAAATAACTCTAGCTTCACCCTCCACCTGCCTAATTCATGCAAGACCTCTAGTGAGAACCATTCCTCTAAGCCCAGTCAACCCTCCAAACTATGAAAGATAATAATGCATTGTTGTGTAAGCTACATTTGGGATGGTTTATTATACAAAAACAGATACCTCGAACACCTTGATACTAAATGTGAACATGATAATAGTTTTTTAGAAACCAGTTGGTGCAAATGGACATGAGTATACAAATAGAGACTGGAAATGTATCTCATCCTGTCTCAAAACACAGTTTGGTATTGAGGTACAGATGGAATATATACAGGTAGTCTGGGGGAAGAACAAAGACATAAAATGAAATATTATCCATTAATAATTCAAAGAAAAAATTTTTTTAAATGCTAAGTTTCAGGAGTTAGAAATGCTATTGAATTATTCACATTTCAAGGCTGCCAGAGGAAGGTACATTTTCCCATGCCCTCCTTTTACTGTTTAAGAGTTTATGAGAGGCTGTGTGATATACATTGGGAGATATACTTAAGTGAATGAACTTGGATATCAAGAATGAGCAGATGCCCTTTAGCATTCACTCTTTCTAAGACCTCAAGTAACTGTGGCAGCACAATAGTAATTTATGCATTCCTCCTTGGAGACATTGCATACATATGTCTTAAAAGAAAAATTCTTTTCTTTCCAGGAGAAATGTCCTTATACAAAAATAACAAGTGATAGGATGTAATTCAAGGCCCATAATATACATTTTCCCTGCTGAATAATAAATTTGCATGAAGATTTCAGCATGAATCAAAAATTAACAATATGTGATAGGATACATTTTAAGAGAAATTTTATTGAATTTGATTTAAAAAACATTAGGGCTTTCCTGGTGGGGAAGGCAATGGCACCCACCCCAGTACTTTTGCCTGGTCCCTGGACGGGGGCCTGGTAGGTCGTCCGGGGTCGCTGGTCGGACACACTGGCCTCCTGACTTTCACTTTCTGCTTGGGGGAGGCCCCCTCCTATCTTGCCTGGGAATCCCAGGGACAGGGGAGCCTGGTGAGCTTCCGTCTGGGGTCGCACGGTCGACACGACTGAGCGACTTAGCAGCACAGCAGCAGCAGGCTTTCCTGGTGGCGCAGCAGTAAAAAATCTGCCTGCCAATGCAGGAGACAGCACAAGTTTGATCCCTGGTCCGTGAGGATCCAAAGTCCATGTGCCCAACTATTGAGCCCGTGCTCTAGAGCCCCAGAGCCTCGACTACTGAAGCGCATGCACCTTAGAGTCTGCGCTCAGCCACAGGAGAAGCCACTTAAATGAGAAGCCCATGCACTGCAACTAGAGTGTAGCCCCTGCTCATCACTACTAGAGAAAAGCCTGCACAGCAATGAAGACCCCGCACAGCCAAAAAAAAAAAAAAAAAAAATTAAAGAGTGCTAGTCTAGTTTATACAAAACAACTTATTTGTGTCTCAAAGATATATAATTTCTATGTTATTAATTGTTTCAACTCTATAAAATCATTTCAAAATCTGTGTCTATAGCATTAGATTAAGTTCTGCCCCTGGCAAGTGGGTTCGTTAACACTAGTGCCACATTGTAGCCCATCAGTCAGTCAGTCAGTTCAGTCGCTCAGTCGTGTTCAGCTCTTTGCGACCCCATGAATTGCAGCAGGCCAGGCCTCCCTGTCCATCACCAACTCCCAGAGGTCACTCAGACTCACATCCATCGAGTCAGTGATGCCATCCAGCCATCTCATCCTCTGTCATCCCCTTCTCCTCCTGCCCTCAATCCCTTCCAGCATCAGGGTCTTTTCCAATGAGTCAGCACTTCACATGAGGTGGCCAAAGGATTGGAGTTTCAGCTTTAGCATCATTCCTTCCAAAGAAATCCCAGGGCTGATCTCCTTCAGAATGGACTGGTTGGATCTCCTTGCAGTCCAAGGGACTCTCAAGGGTCTTCTCCAATACCACAGTTCAAAAGCATCAATTCTTTGGTGCTCAGCTTTCTTCACAGTCCAACTCTCACATCCATACATGACCACAGGAAAAACCATAGCCTTGACTAGACGGACCTTTGTTGGCAAAGTAATGTCTCTGCTTTTCAATATGCTAAAAGTTCAATATGTTTGAAAGTCATCACTTTCCTTCAAGGAGTAAGTGTCTTTAATTTCATGGCTGCAGTCACCATCTGCAGTGATTTTGGAGCCCCCCAAAATAAAGTCTGACACTGTTCCCACTGTTTCTCTATTTATTTGCCATGAAGTGATGGGACCAGATGCCATGATCTTCGTTTTCTGAATGTTGAGCTTTAAGCCAACTTTTTCACTCTCCTCTTTCACTTTCATCAAGAGGCTTTTAGTTCCTCTTCACTTTCTGCCATAAGAGTGGTGTCATCTGCATATCTGAGGTTATTGATATTTCTCCCGGCAAGCTCGATTCCAGCTTGTGCTTTTTCTAGCCCATTGTTTGTCATAATGTACTCTGCATAGAAGTTAAATAAGCAGGGTGACAATATACATCCTTGACATACTCCTTTTCCTATTTGGAACCAGTCTGTTGTTCCATGACCAGTTCTAACTGTTGCTTCCTGACCTGCATATAGCAGTTATTAATGTATTAATATTAAATTAAATATTAAATATTAAAATAGTAATATTAAAGTGAAGACATAGTCCAAATTCTAATGAGTATTTCAATATGTGACAAATATTTTCTTATAATTTTGATTGATAGGTTGAGAAAATTCTTATTCTGAAATCAAGTATAATTTGTTGATTTTCAACAGTTGTTTCTTGTACTCAGCTTTCTGCTTCTAACACAGAAACAGATGATATGAATATAAAATGCTGCTTTTTTCAGAAGTGACATTTTCACAAATTTATTTTGAAAGGTACATTCAGAATCTTTAACCTTAAGATACAAAATCGCACTAAAAATGACCAAAAAATATTTCTTTGTAGATATTGTTTGGAATTAATTTCAGAATAAGATCAATTTTGAAAAAACAATGCTTCATTCTTACAACTAATATGCTGAAATAACCACACTTAAATTCTATAACTTATAAAACAGGCCATAAAGCAAGTCATGGCCCTGGTGGTCTAGTGGTTAAGACTCTGGTTCCAATGCAGGGGATGCAGGTTTGATCCTTGGTCTGTGGACTAAGATCCCACATGCTGGGTGGCATGGCCCAAAAAAACAAACAATAATAACAATAAATCAGTAACCATGACAAAAGCAAAAAAGAGCTCTAGTTGTGAATCCCTGTACTGTAAACTAGTATTTCTGCTTAGCTAAACAGACTAAATATTTACAAAACTATTTCTTTGTTGTAAGAAATAGATTTAGAAAGCAAGTATCTACATTTTCAGAATTTTCCCCAGAGTTAACAGAGAAGAAATAGTTCTTTGGTAAAACCACAGCATCCATCAAAAACCATTAGTAGTGTCCTTAGATATATTTCTAAGCATTTTATATGTATCAAATCATCCTGAAAATCCTCCCTTACTTAGCAACTGACTCAAGTTTATTCTGGTCTGCTATTACAAATGTTTTGTGTCCCCAGCTACAAGAATCTAGCTTTATGCAACTCATAATTCTAGTAAAAGTTTCTCTAGCAGTAACAATAGAAAAAGATAAAATGAGGCAAAGTCACTGCCTTAATGCTTTCCGGGTGGCACAGTGGTAAAGAATCCACCTGCCAATTGGGGAGATTTAAGAGTTAGGGGTTTGATCCCTGGGTGGGGAAGATGCCCTGGAGAATTCTGGAAATGACAACCCACTCCAGTATTCTTACATGGAGAATCCCATGGACAGAGGAGCCTGGTGGGCTGCAGTCTATGGGGTTGCATAGAGTTGTTGAACATGACTTAGCAACTGAGCATGCATGCATGCATGGCTTTAATAAGTCTTTTTCAATCTTCTAGATGTTCAGGACTCAGTATAAAGGAGAACTATATATATAAAATTGTGATGTGAACACCAAAAAGTCAATATCTCTCACTGGTTTGGAAGAAGAATCTTATGCTCTTTTGCAGACAGCTTGTTTCATGCAGACTATAACCTTCACAGTTTTCATAGTTCCTACAGAGGAGTGAGATATCATTGTGAAATTTTGGATAAGATTCATATTCACAAATATCTTTTTTAAAAATAAAATTTACTATTGGAGTATAATTACAATGTTCTGTTAGTTTCTACTGTATGACACAGTGAATCAGCTATACACATACATCTATCCGCTCCCTCTTGGGCCACCCTCCCACCCCTCTAGGTCATCACAGAGCACTGAGCTAAGCTCCCTGTGCTGGACAGCAGGATCCCACTAGCTATGTATTTTACACATGGTAATGTGTAATATGCAAATGGGATTGGGAGAATATTCACAAATTTCTAAGCTTGATTGAGGCAGATAAAGATTCTTTGTAAGACATTGCAGAAAAAAAGAACCACTACCAAACCTTGTCTTTTACAGCTTCTTTTAGAAGCTCTTTGAAACATTGTGAAAGGCTATTGTTAAGAATTCCCTCCACTTAGAATATTATCCTCTGAAATGATCAGTTAAGTTCAGTCGCTCAGTCGTGTCCGACTCTTTGAGACCTCATGAACCACAGCACACCAGGCCTCCTGGGTCCATCACCAACTCTCGGAGTCTGCCCAAACCCATGTCCATCGAGTCGGTGATGCCATCCAACCATCTCATCCTCTGTCGTCCCCTTCTCCTTCCCTCAATCTTTCCCAGCATCACTGTCTTTTCAAATGAGTTAGCTCTTTCTATCAGGTGGCCAAAGTATTGGAGTTTCAGCTTCAACATCAATCCTTCCAATGAACACCCAGGACTGATCTCCTTTAGGATGGACTGGTTGGATCTCCTTGCAGTCCAAAGGACTCTCAAGAGTCCAATTCCACAGTTCAAAAGCATCAATTCTTCAGTGCTCAGCTTTCTTTATAGTCCAACTCTCACATCCATAAATGATGGGTCAATCAGTCAGTCAGTCAGTTCAGTTGCTCCGTCGTATCTGACTCTTGGTGACCCCATGAATCATAGCATGCCAGGCCTCCATGGTCCATCACCAACTCCCAGAGTTCACTCCAACTCACGTCCATCAAGTCAGTGATGCCATCCAGCCATCTCATCTCTGTCGTTCCCTTCTCCTCCTGCCCCCAATTCCTCCCAGCATCAGAGTCTTTTCCAATGAGTCAACCCTTCACATGAGGTGGCCAAAGTACTGGAGTTTCAGCTTTGGCATCATTCCTTCCAAAGAAATCCCAGGGCTGATCTCCTTCAGAATGGACTGGTTGAATCTCCTTGCAGTTCAAGGGACTCTCAAAAGTCTTCTCCAGCACCACATTTCAAAAGCATCGGTTATTCAGAACTCAGCTTTCTTCACAGTCCAACTCTCACATCCATACATGACCACTGGAAAAACCATAGCGAGGTCAGGGGCGGCGGCCGGGAGGAGCTATCCCCTGCTAGAGGCCAGGGGTGGCTGCAGGGAGGAGCAACCTGACGTCTGAAGGGCGGTGGCTGCATAGGCGCAGGAGGGCCTAGAGGAGCTATTCCACATTCAAGATCAGGACGGGCAGTGAGGAGGAGATACCCCTCATCCAAGGTAAGGAGCAGAGGCTGCGCTTTGCTGGAGCAGCTGTGAAGAGACACCCCACGTCCAAGGTAAGAGAAACCGAAGTAAGATGGTAGGTGTTACGAGAGGGAATCAGAGGGCAGACACACTGAAACCATAATCACAGAAAACTAGTCAATCTAATGATGGGTCAAGATAATTTTAAAACTCCAGAAGTGCCCAAAGAGACAGTACAAAAGATAGTGTCTTGAATATGTTGTCACATATTGGCCCAAATAATCAGAATTTCTTACTACCTATCAAGTCTGTGTGTGGGCACACTCACTCCTTAAGACCTTGGTATATCTGGAAAATGTTATGTTACCTATTTGGAAAAAAGTTACCAAATGTGACTTTAGGGATGACTATAAAGATTGCTAAGAAACTAATCATCTTGTAAAAATATAAAGGAATTCTACTTGTATGTATTTCACTCATCTCACACGCTAGTAAAATAATGCTTAAAATTCTCCAAGCCAGGCTTCAGCAATATGTGAACCGTGAACTTCCTGATGTTCAAGCTGGTTTTAGAAAAGGCAGAGAACCAGAGATCAAATTGCCTACATCTGCTGGATCATGGAAAAAGCAGAGAGTTCCAGAAAAACATCTATTTCTGCTTTATTGACTATGCCAAAGCCTTTGACTGTGTAGATCACAAGAAACTGTGGAAAATTCTGAAAGAGGTGGGAATACCAGACCACCTGATCTGCCTCTTGAGAAATTTGTATGCAGGTCAGGAAGCAACAGTTAGAACTGGACATGGAACAACAGACTGGTTCCAAATAGGAAAAGGAGTACGTCACGGCTGTATATTGTCACTCTGTTTAATTAACTTATATGCAGAGTACATCATGAGAAACGCTGGACTGGAAGAAACACAAGTTGGAATCAAGATTGCTGGGAGAAATATCAATAACCTCAGATATGCAGATGACACCACCCTTATGGCAGAAAGTGAAGAGGAACTAAAAAGACTCTTGATGAAAGTGAAAGTGGAGAGTGGAAAAGTTGGCTTAAAGCTCAACATTCAGGAAACGAAGATCATGGCATTTGGTCCCATCACTACATGGGAAATAGATGGGAAACAAAATAAAGTGTCAGACTTTATTTTGGGGGCTCCAAAAATCACTGCAGATGGTGATTGCAGCCATGAAATTAAAAGACGCTTACTCCTTGGAAGGAAAGTTATGACCAACCTAGATCACATATTCAAAAGCAGAGACATTACTTTGCCAACAAAGCTTCATCTAGTCCAGGCTATGGTTTTTCCTGTGGTCATGTATGGATGTGAGAGTTGGACTGTGAAGAAGGCTGAGCGCTGAAGAATTGATGCTTTTGAACTGTGGTATTGGAGAAGACTCTTGAGAGTCCCTTGGACTGCAAGGAGATCCAACCAGTCCATTCTGAAGGAGATCAGCCCTGGGATTTCTTTGGAAGGAATGATGCTAAAGCTGAAACTCCAGTACTTTGGCCACCTCATGCAAAGAGTTGACTCATTGGAAAAGACTCTGATGCTGGGAGAGATTGGGGGCAAGAGGAGAAGGGGATGACAGAGGATGAGATGGCTGGATGGCATCACTGTCTCGATGAACATGAGCCTGAGTGACCTCCGGGAGTTGGTGATGGACAAGGAGGCCTGATGTGCTGCGATTCATGGCGTCGCTAAGAGTTGGACAGGACTGAGCGACTGATCTGATTTGATCTGATTTCAATTTTCTATAAGATACGTTAATGAAACAAGCCATTAACACCTCGACACCTTCTAAGATCTGGTGGCTAATCAGACTGTCCTGAAAAAAAAGTGAAAGTGTTAGTTGTTCAGTGGTGTCCAACTGTTTGCAACCTCATGGACTGTAGCCTGCTGGGCTCCTCTGTCCATGGGATTTCCCAGGCAACAAAATTGTAGTGGGTTGTCATTTTCTTCTCCAGGGTGTCATCCTGACCTAGGGATCGAACCCCAGTCTCCTGCATTGTTGGCATATTCTTTACTGTCTGAGCCACCAGGGAAACACCTATCAGAGCCTCCTGCTACAATTTAATGGAAACAATTTAAATAGAAACAACAGTGGAAACAGCCAAGAGCTCCTTAGAACGTTCTCTCACAGTGAATACTATGGCACAGGATACTTTGCCGTTTCAGAAAACTGAACACAATAATCTACTAGTCAGTGAGAAGGAGAGTCTCATTTTCTCCTGAAACAAATAAGACTCAGTCTCCAAAGAGAAATGTGGAATAACTTATGACAAATGTGCCACAATAAAGCCTCTCAAAGCCCCAATTTCATTAGGACAGAAAAATAATCTAATCATATTGTGGGTCTTTTGAAAGTGCCTTTATACCAATATATTTAGTCTTATAAATTTACAAGTATAATGAGAAAACATTAATTCTATTACAGAGTTATACCATCTGCTTAAACAGTATAATTTTTGGAATTATTTATATAATTGAAAATTCTTTAACAATAAAGAATTTACTTTATTGTCCTAAAAGCTCCATTAGTTTAGATCCATTCAACCCCCCATATTAGCACTGAACAGGATAGTAGATGAGGGTGCCCACTTTGGCAAAGACAACCATGTTTGAAATCTCAGTTCTACCATGTTCTAGCTGTGAAATCTTGGCAAATTGCTTCTTAAGTCTTAATGTCTTCCTTTGTGAAACAAGAATAATAAAGTCCCCACTACTTGGCATATAGTGAGAGTACAAGTGATAGCTAATATTATGATATAATCAAAGCAAAACTCACAGAAAATAATGAATGACACTTAGCGCTGTTTTCCCTAACATTAAATCACTTAAAAATTAATGATATTTTGCTTCAGTTTTTCACAGAATGCTTGTGAACAATAGGTGCAGAAACCAACATCTGCTATTACAAACAATTTAAAATTTGAATGTCTGATTAAGATAATCTAACCTCTGCACAATGGAACAGTGTTTTATGAATGATCCTATAGTACACGGTGCTTTGTTTCTAAATCTTGTGAATCATTTTCAAATCCGAGTGGGTACCATCTAGAAAAAATAATCTGTCCATTCTTGCACAGTATTTAGCACAACAGATGCTCAAATGTTGGTTGGCGGTAGGAAGGAAATAAGGAAGAAAGGAGGAGAAAATGAAGGAAGAATAACCTCAGACTCTACAGTTGCATTTTTAGACAAACAAGTTCCCTGATACTAGAAGAGAAAATAAGTATGGCTCTGATTTTCTGTGATCCATTGACAATATTGGGAAGTACGTGAAAAGTATTGTGATAAAGAAGGAGAATAAGACTGGCTTTGAAATCAGATAGATTTGAGTCCAAGTCTTCATTTTGCTATTTACAAGCTTATTCAAGTGACTTAGCCTAAGAAAGGCATCAATTTATTCATTTGTAAAGTGGAGACAATAATAGTATCTGTGTTAAATGTAGTTATAGGTATTAAATAAGATGTGGTTTCAAAGTGCAAAGAATTGTGGTGGGAATAAAAGAATCCAGTAAATATGGAAAAGCTGGCCTCTGTTTTTCAAGAGGTTACAGAAAACTTAGGGGTGAAATGTACATGTAACTGCTGAAGAATAACCCAATAACCCACAAGCATTAGAACAGTAATGAGAAATGTCTATATAAGTTCATACTGCTAATTAAAATTAACACCAAAATGACACAATATAGTTTGCTTTACTTTTTCTATATGAGATATGTTTCTTAAGATAGGATTTATTTTATATCAAAATCTATACATGGCCCTGCCAATGGTGTGAAAGTGAAAGTTGCTTCAGTTGTGTCCAACTTTTTGCGACCCCATGGACTATACATGGAATTCTCCAGGCCAGAATATTGGAGGGGGTAGCCTTTCCCTTCTCCAGGAGATCTTCCCAACCCAGGGATTGAATCCAGGTCTCCCACATTGCAGGCAGATTGTTTACAAGCTGAGCCACAAGGGAAGCCCAAGAATACTGGAGTGGGTACTCTTCTAAAGCACATCTTCCCAACCCAGGAATCAAACTGGGGTCTCCTGCATTGCAGGCAGATTCTTTACTAATTGAGCTATGAAGGAAGCCCGTGCCAATGGTATAGAAGCATTCTATAATTTGAGGAAGTATATACTATTTCATATACACTGTATACTTAGACCCCCAAGGACTAAGTGGAAAGCATGTTTATTATTTTATGTCATCTGTATGAAAGTGATCCTTTTCAAGGTATTGGAAGTTTAAAATTCTGGGTCAAAGTAAAGTTTTTTATAAATCAAGGAATGAAATAAATTATTACTGAAATAGTTTTCCATGCTGGAGTTAGTTAGGTTTTCATTTCAAGAGGTTCTTATCATTTTACTCTTTGTGGCCAGTGGAATTAGAGGCTTGTTTCACTTTTGGATAATGTGATAACATTCAAAACTTTAAAAGAGACTATATCTGGATGAATAAAAAGGAAAAAGAGATAATATAAATAAATCCCAAGGTAACTAACAAAGTATGTTTGAAATATCACGTTGTTAAGGAATGGAAATCTATGAGAAAAAGTTCAGTCATAATGATATCAGATCAGATCAGTCGCTCAGTCGTGTCCGACTCTTTGCGACCCCATGAACTGCAGCACGCCAGGCCTCCCTATCCATCACCAGCTCTCAGAGGTCACTCAGACTCACATTCATCGAGTCAGTGATGCCATCCAGCCATCTCATCCTCTGTCGTCCCCTTCTCCTCCTGCCCTCAATCCCTCCCAGCATCAGAGTCTTCTCCAATGAGTCAACTCTTCGCATGAGGTGGCCAAAATACTGGAGTTTCAGCTTGAGCATCATTCCTTCCAAAGAAATCCCAGGGCTGATCTCCTTCAGAATGGATCGGTTGGATCTCCTTGCAGTCCAAGGGACTCTCAAGAGTCTTCTCCAACACCACAGTTCAAAAGCATCTGTTCTTCGGCACTCAGCCTTCTTCACAGTCCAGCTCTCACATCCATACATGACCACAGGAAAGACCATAGCCTTGACTAGGCGAACCTTTGTTGGCAAAGTGATGTCTCTGCTTTTGAATATGCTATCTAGGTTGGTCATAACTTTCCTTCCAAGGAGTAAGCGTCTTTTAATTTCATGGCTGCAGTCACCATCTGCAGTGATTTTGGAGCCCAGAAAAAGAAAGTCTGACACTGTTTCCACTGTTTCTCCATCTATTTCCCATGTAGTGATGGGACCAGATGCCATGATTTTCGTTTTCTGAATGTTGAGCTTTAAGCCAACCTTTTCACTCTCCACTTTCACTTTCATCAAGAGGCTTTTGAGTTCCTCTTCACTTTCTGCCATAAGGGTGGTATCATCTGCATATCTGAGGTTATTGATATTTCTCCCGGCAATCTTGATTCCAGCTTGTGTTTCCTCCAGTCCAGCATTTCTCATGATGTACTCTGCATATAAGTTAAATAAACATGGTGACAATATACAGCCTTGACGTACTCCTTTTCCTATTTGGAACCAGTCTGTTGTTCCATGACCAGTTCTAACTGTTGCTTCCTGACCTGCATACAGATTTCTCAAGAGGCAGATCAGGTGGTCTGGTATTCCCATCTCTTTCAGAATTTTCCACAGTTTCTTGTGATCTACACAGTCAAAGGCTTTGGCATAGTCAATAAAGCAGAAATAGATGTTTTTCTGGAACTCTCTTGCTTTTTCGATAATCCAGTGGATGTTGGCAATTTGATCTCTGGTTCCTCTGCCTTTTCTAAAACCAGCTTGAACATCAGCAAGTTCACGGTTCACATATTGCTGAAGCCTGGCTTGGAGAATTTTGAGCATTACTTTACTAGCGTGTGAGATGAGTGCAATTGTGCGGTAGTTTGAGCACTCTTTGGCATTGCCTTTCTTTGGGATCGGGATGAAAACTGACCTTTTCCAATCTTGTGGCCACTGCTGAGTTTTCCAAATTTGCTGGCATATTGAGTGCAGCACTTTCACAGCATCATCTTTCAGGATTTGGAATAGCTCCACTGGAATTCCATCACCTCCACTAGCTTTGTTCGTAGTGATGCTTTCTAAGGCCCACTTGACTTCACATTCCAGGATGTCTGGCTCTAGGTCAGTGATCACACCATCATGATTATCTGGGTTGTGAAGCTCTTTTTTGTACAGTTCTTCTGTGTATTCTTCTGTGTATTCTTGCCACCTCTTCTTAATATTTTCTGCTTCCATTAGGTCCACACCATTTCTGTCCTTTATCGAGCCCATCTTTGCATGAAATGTTCCTTTGGTATCTCTGATTTTCTTGAATAGATCCTTAGTCTTTCCCATTCTGTTGTTTTCCTCTATTTCTTTGCATTGATCACTGAAGAAGGCTTTCTTATCTCTTCTTGCTATTCTTTGGAACTCTGCATTCAGATGTTTATATCTTTCCTTTTCTCCTTTGCTTTTCACTTCTCTTCTTTTTGCAGCTATTTGCAAGGCCTCCCCAGACAGCCATTTTGCTTTTTTGCATTTCTTTTCCATGGGGATGGTCTTGATCCCTGTCTCCTGTACAATGTCACGAACCTCATTCCATAGTTCATCAGGCACTCTATCTATCAGATCTAGGCCCTTAAATCTATTTCTCACTTCCACTGTATAATCATAAGGGATTTGATTTAGGTCATAGCTGAATGGTCTAGTGGTTTTCCCCACTTTCTTCAATTTAAGTCTGAATTTGGCAATAAGGAGTTCATGGTCTGAGCCACAGTCAGCTCCTGGTCTTGTTTTTGCTGATTGGATAGATGTCTCTGCTTTTGAATATGCCATCTAGATTGGTCATAACTTTCCTTCTAAGGAGTAAGCGTCTTTTAATTTCATGGCTGCAATCACCATCTGCAGTGATTTTGGAGCCCCCAAAATAAAGTCTGACACTGTTTCCCCATCTATTTCCCATGTAGTGATGGGACCAGATGCCATGATCTTTGTTTTCTGAATGTTGAGCTTTAAGCCAACCTTTTCACTCCCCACTTTCACTTTCATCAAGAGGCTTTTTAGTTCCTCTTCACTTTCTGCCATAAGGGTGGTGTCATCTGCATATCTGAGGTTATTGATATTTCTCCCAGCAATCTTGATTCCAGCTTGTGTTTCTTCCAGTCCAGCGTTTCTCATGATGTACTCTGCATATAAGCTAATTAAACAGGGTGACAATATACAGCCTTGACATACTCCTTTTCCTATTTGGAACCAGTCTGTTGTTCCATGTCCAGTTCTAACTGTTGCTTCCTGACCTGCATACAAATTTCTCAAGAGGCAGATCAGGTGGTCTGGTATTCCTACCTCTTTCAGAATTTTCCACAGTTTCTTGTGATCTACACAGTCAAAGGCTTTGGCATAGTCAATAAAGCAGAAATAGATGCTTTTCTGGAACTCTCTGCTTTTTCCATGATCCAGCGGATGTTGGCAATTTGATCTCTGGTTCCTCTGCCTTTTCTAAAACCAGCTTGGATATCAGGAAGTTCACGGTTCACATCCTTAGATAATGCTATTAAACACTTCCCTAGTGTCTCAGACAGTAATTAAGCTGCCTTCAATGGCAAGAAACCCAGGTTTGATCCCTGGGTTGAAAAGATCTCCTGGAGAAGGAAACTGCAACCCACCCTAATATTCTTACCTGGAAATTCCATGGACAGAGGAGCCTGGTGGGCTACAGTCCATGGGGTCACAAAGAATCAGATATGACTGAATGACTAACACTGAAGGTTTATATAATTTTTTGTCAATGAGAATAGTACCTACACAATAGCTTTAGAGGATTTTATAAAACAACTTGGGTGTTTTGCTGACTTGAAATGTGGTGTACATTTAACTAATCATTAAAACAATGTCTTTGGATTTCAAGAAAATTAGAAATTCTATACACAAGGATTCAAGATACACAGCAAAGAAAGGAAAGAGGGATGAGTGACAATCATGTTTATTGGGAGTTTACTGTGTGCTTGGTACACAAAATACTCATTTAATCTATGTACATAAGTTTAAGTTTTTCAAGAAATCCTTCACATAGGTATGCTTCCCTGGTGGCTCAGACGGTAAAGAATCCCCCTGCAATGCAGGAGACCTAGGTCTGATCACTGGGTAGGAAGATCCCCTGGAGGAGGGAATGGCTACCTATTCCAGCATTCTGGCCTGGAGAATTCCATGGACAGCTACAGTCCATGGGGTCACAAAGAGTCGGACATGACTGAGAGACTATCAATTTCAATTTCAGTTACATTTCTTGTGGAAAAGGAAGTCAAGACTCATAGATATTAAGCAAATTGACTACTTAGGGAGCTGACATTGGAATGCCATTCTCTTTAATTAAGTCTATGTTCTTACTTTTTTACTGTTTATTTCTTCCTCTTAGTTTCATGGGCTACCCTGGTAGCTCAGTGGTAAAGTATCCACCTGCAAAGCATGAGACTCAGGTTTGATCCCTGGGTGGGGAGGATTTCCTAGAGAAGGAAATGGCAACCCACTCCAGTATACTTGCCTGGGAAATCTCATGGACAGAGGAGCCTGGTGGGCTATAGTCCATGGGATTGCAAAAGAGTCAGACATGACTTAGCGATTAAAGAACAACTTAGTTTCACAGGAACATACAAATCATGCTAGTTCTTGAATTTTTAAAACTCTATAAATGATACTGATTTTAACTTCTGTACACAGTTACAGAGAAAATATTGCTTTAGTTTCACTCAACAACATCTGAGAACATGTCATCATTCAGTGATGAAAATCTTCCATCCTTTAATTCAAAAATTTGGAAAGACAGTAGGGCTCAAAGATCTAACACTTGGGTTCTGAAGTGTGAATGTGGCAGACTGTGTGTCTTTGCTGCTAACTTCACAAAAGTATCCACTTCCTCATCTGTGAAATGGGCTCTGAGTTAAATCTTTCTCAGATGCAACAGGGCGAGTGTAAAACTTCTAGCATAGTGGTCAACAAATATTTTAAATTTTATCACATTTTTAAGTTAGTGTAAAGAGCATCTTACATAGTCTCTGTTTTTTTCTACTAAAGAAGAGACTCATTTGAAATAGCTTAAGCAACAACAACAACAAAACCTATGTGTAAATCTCAGAGTCTAGGGTACCTCACCTCAGACCACAAAGAGCCATAAAATATTATAGGTTCAGGAAAACACTGCCATCAGAAAACTTTGTTAATTCATTTATTTAACTATGTCTAATGGCACCCCACTCCAGTACTCTTGCCTGGAAAATCCCATGGATGGAGGAGCCTGGTAGGCTGCAGTCCATGGGGTCAAGAGTCGGACATGACTGAACGACTTCACTTTCACTTTTCACTTTCATGCATTGGAGGAGGAAACGGCAACCCACTCCAGTGTTCTTGCCTGGAGAATCCCAGGGACGGGGGAGTGCAGGGAGCGAGTTCTGCCCGTGGCAAAGGTCATGAGAAAGGAGGCTCGGCATGAGCAAATACGGGATCAAGCCTCAGGAGCCCCCTGGAAATTCTCGAGCATCTACCCTCTAAACCAGAGTCTGCCTACTTTCTGCTTTGTGCTCTCACCTATAACTCTGACTTTATGGGGGTCTGTCCCCCACTACCTCTCTCTCTGAAAAAAAAAAGAGTTAACTTACAGCTCCAGTTAATAAAGTTCTGGGCTGTGATAGTATTTCAACCTACAAACTCCTTTGGAAGTCCTCTAACCTACCTGAATAGGTTTTTCCGGCCACATGTGATTGCTCAGAGCCTCCCAACTGTGAGAGGCGTGAGATGTTCTAAACTGTCTAAATACAGATTCCTTTGAGCAGTTAAAAGATTGATTAGAAATTGTATTGGTGAAGGGTTTTTCACTTGTTGGGCCAATGTTTGCTGCTAAATCTCCATATCCCTTACCTGCTGTGTCCCTGGCAGTGTATTGATTAATATGATTGGTGTAAGTAGTAGCTTTAATGTTTGTAACCCTGGGCCCTTGAGTTCACCTTTGCCCTATAGGAATGAAACTTTATGTAATGCTTTTGGAGGGTGGCGCTTGACTAATCACCGTTAGAGAAATATAAGTTTTCTGAAGAAAGGGTCTTAAAATGTTAACAGGCCTCCGGGCCAGAACATGATGCAAATCACCTAAACTTTTGCATATGATAAGTTTGCAGAAAAAAGCCTGGCTTACTGCATGACTCTACTCCTTCCCCCATTATCCTCTATGCATAACTTAAGGTATAAAAACTACTTTGGAAAATAAAGTGCGGGCCTTGTTCACCGAAGCTTGGTCTCCCCATGTCGTTCTTTCTCTCACCTTCTGGCTGAATTATTTCAGCCTCTTTTCTTCACTGAATTTCCTCACTGAGCTATCCTTATTTAACCACTTTTTATATCCTTAATTAATGTTTAATTGATCTATTGCTTCCTGATCTCCGATGCCATTTCCCCTTCGAATTCCCTGGATCCCCGCCGGGCTGGACCCCGGCTCCTCCCGTGGCAAAGGTCATGAGGAAGGAGACTGGCATACGCAAAGGCGGGATTGAGCCTCCTTCCTCATGATCTTTGCCACGGGCGGAGCTGGCTCCCTGCAGGGGGAGCCTGATGGGCTGCCATCTGTGGGGTCGCACAGAGTCTGACACGACTGAAGCGACTTAGCAGCAGCAGCAGCATGAGAACCATGCAGCATTACCTTTAAATCTTATGAACAGCAAGCAGTATTCTGCAGAAACCAGTTAAAAATGCTATGGAAATAAGATGAAAATTATTAAGTTCTACCTGTTTGCTCTACCCAGAAAAAGAAAAGAGCTCTTGAGTTTTCCAAATCTGTGCTAAATGTTGACTTTGGAGTCTATACAATACTTAATAGATTTTTTTAGTTCATTAAAATATTATGGAGTTCTAAGGTGATTAGTCATACTCAGTAGGAATCCTATAGTTTTGTTTTTTTTTTTCTTGGTAAAGTCAAGGTTTTTTGTTACTGCAAGAAAATATGGACTTTTTCGAGGGTGAGATTCAATGTTTTGCATATTATTTAATCAGATCAGATCAGATCAGTCACTCAGTCATGTCCGACTCTTTGCGACCCCATGAACTGCAGCACGCCAGGCCTCCCTGTCCATCACCAACTCCCGGAGGTCACTCAGACTCACATCCATTGAGTCAGTGATGCCATCCAGCCATCTCATCCTCTGTCGTTCCCTTCTCCTCCTGCCCCCAATCCCTCCCAGCATCAGAGTCTTTTCCAATGAGTCAACTCTTCGCATGAGGTGGCCAAAATACTGGAGTTTCAGCTTTAGCATCATTCCTTCCAAAGAAATCCCAGGGCTGATCTCCTTCAGAATGGACTGGTTGGATCTCCTTGCAGTCCAAGGGACTCTCAAGAGTCTTCTCCAACACCACAGTTCAAAACCATCAATTCTTCTGCGCTCAGCCTTCTTCACAGTCCAGCTCTCACATTCATACATGACCACAGGAAAGACCATAGCCTTGACTAGGTGAACCTTTGTTGGCAAAGTAATGTCTCTGCTTTTGAATATGCTATCTAGGTTGGTCATAACTTTCCTTCCAAGGAGGAAGCATCTTTTAATTTCATGGCTGCAGTCACCATCTGCAGTGATTTTGGAGCCCAGAAAAAGAAAGTCTGACACTGTTTCCACTGTTTCTCCATCTATTTCCCATGTAGTGATGGGACCGGATGCCATGATCTTCGTTTTCTGAATGTTGAGCTTTAGGCCAACCTTTTCACTCTCCACTTTCACTTTCATCAAGAGGCTTTTTAGCCCCTCTTCACTTTCTGCCATAAGGGTGGTGTCATCTGCATATCTGAGGTTATTGATATTTCTCCCGGCAATCTTGATTCCAACTTCTGTTTCTTCCAGTCCAGCATTTCTCATGATGTACTCTGCATATAGTTTAAATAAACATGGTGACAATATACCGCCTTGACATACGCCTTTTCCTATTTGGAACCAGTCTGTTGTTCCATGACCAGTTCTAACTGTTGCTTCCTGACCTGCATACAGATTTCTCAAGAGGTAGATCAGGTGGTCTGGTATTCCCATCTCTTTCAGAACTTTCCACAATTTATTGTGATCTACACAGTCAAAGGCTTTGGCATAGTCAATAACGCAGAAATAGATGTTTTTCTGAAACTCTCTTGCTTTTTCGATGATCCAGCGGATGTTGGCAATTTGATCTCTAGTTCCTCTGCCTTTTCTCAAACCAGCTTGGACATCAGGAAGTTCACAGTTCACATATTGCTGAAGCCTGGCTTGGAGAATTTTGAGCATAGTTACCTAAAAAACTGGGTACATTGAGGCAGAATGAAAAAAAAAATAGTAATATCACTGACTCTCAAGCTCTACTCTCTAGGTTTGTACCAGACTTCACCCAATAATTTGTGAAGTTATTTAGCCCCTGGGTAACTTGATTTCCTCATCTCTTAAAGTTTTATGAAGATTTTATATTTTAATGTATGTAAAGGACAGAGGACAGTATAGTAAATTCTCAGTAAATATTAATAGTAATATTAAAGTACCAAAAATGTACTTTAGTCCCATAAAAGGCACTATGAAAATAATATCCCAGGAGCAAAATATTATCATAAAACTTTCTTAACTCATTCTGTGATGCTATTTTGATCATTTGTTGCATTACCTACTCCTTAGTAAGCTGAATTGGAGAAGGCAATGGCAACCCACTCCAGTAAAATCCCATGGGTGGAGGAGCCTGGAAAATCCCAGGGTTGGAGGAGCCTGGTAGGCTGCAGTCCAAGGGGTCGCTAAGAGTCGGACACAACTGAACGACTTCACTTTCACTTTTCACTTTCATGCATTGGAGAAGGAAATGGCAACCTACTCCAGCATTCTTGCCTGGAGAATCCCAGGAATGGAGGAGCCTGGTGGGCTGCCGTCTATGGGGTCGCACAGAGTCAGACATGACTGAAGCAACTTAGCAGCAGCAGCAACAGCAGTAAGCTGAATATCTGACCTACTTGGGTATTTAAGATGAGAAATGAAAACAAAAAAGAAAAAAAAAAAAAAAACATTTCAATGGAAGCTTTAAGATATCTTTCCATGATTGCTTTAACTGGAGGCCATGATTTACCTATTCATTCAGCCATTCAACAAATACTTTTTGAACATCTTCTAGGTATAAGTGCCTTTTCAAATCATATTGGAAAAGAAGGCAAAGGAAAAATATATATCCTTTTCTAAGTGTTATATGGATTTTCATGATTAATTTTTTTAAAATATTATAGCAAATCAAAAATATTAAAAAATTCCCAAGTAAATGTATTAAAACTTACAATAGTGTTTAAATATTTTATTTTTGTCTTCAAATGAATTTACTATATATATATTTTTCTTTTTAATGAAATTAAACTCCAATAATATTTTGAAATTTTACTTCTTTGGGAGACCATTTTGGTGCAAGTCACAGAGTCGATACATGTAAAGGTGGTTATATTCTCTAACAAAGACAAGTTAGCTTCCACAGATAGATTATTACAAGTAACTCACTAATAAGAAATAAAATTCATAATAAAATTTTTGTTATATGGACTCTCATATTAAATTCTGTCTCACTCAAACATATATATACACACATGAAGTAAAATCTATATAATTTACTACAAATCACATGTATTCAAACATTTGTTTTAGGCTTGAAAAGTGAAATTGTTAGCCACATAGTCATGTCTGACTCGTTGCAACTCCATGGACTGTATCCTGCCAGGTCGTCTGTCCATGGGCTTTCCCAGGCAAGAATACTGGAATGGGTTGCCATTCTCTTCTCCCAGAGATTTTCCTGATCCAGGGATCAAATCTGGGTCTGCTGCACTGCAGGCAGATTCTTTACCATCTGAGCCACCAAGGAAGGCTTAGTAGAACATATTTCTTATTCCCAGGTGGCACTATTGGTAAAGACCCCATCTGTCAATGCAGGAGACATAAGAGATGTAGGTTTGATCCTTGGGTCAGGAAGATTCCCTGGAGGAGGGCATGGCAACCCACTCTAGTATTCTTGCCTGGAGAATCCCATGGACAGAGGAGCCTGGTGGGCTACAGTCCATAGGGTCACAAAGAGTTGGACACAACTTAAGCAACTTAGCATGCATGCAGAATATATTTCTACTTTAGAATTAATGTAATTTTAATTAAAAAATGAAAAATAGTAGTAGACTCTACGTTTAGTATCATTGTGAATTCTTCTCTGAATACTACTTATTGTTCAGTCCCTAAGTGGTGTCCGACTCTTTATGACCTCATGAACTACAACATGCTAGGCTTCCCTGTCCTTCACAATCTCCCTGGAGTTTGCTCAAACTCATGTCCATTGAGTCAATGATGCCATCCGACCATCTCATGCTCTGCCACCCACTTCTCCTCTTGCCCTCAGTCTTTCCCAGAAGCAGGGTCTTTTCCAGTGAGTCGGCCCTTTGTATCAGGTGGCCAGAGTATTGAAGCTTCAGCTTCAGCATCAGCATCAGTCCTTCCAGTGAATAATCAGGGTTGATTTCCTTTAGGACTGCCTCGTTTGATCTCCTTGCTGTCCAAGGAACTCTCAAGAGTCTTTTCCAGCACCATAATTCTGCCACTTTATTGAACTTACTGTGGTCTGTTGCTCTCTGGTCTCTTTTCTTCATGGATCTTAGCCTCATCTGCTGCTGCTAAGTTGCTTCAGTCGTGTCCGACTCTGTGCGACCAAATAGACGGAAGCTCACCAGGCTCCCCCGTCCCTGGGATTCTCCAGGCAAGAACACTGGAGTGGGTTGCCATTTCCTTCTCCAATGCATGAAAGTGAAAAGTCAAAGTGAAGTAGCTCAGTCGTGTCTGACTCTCAGCGACCCCATGGACTGGAGCCTACCAGGATCCTCCATCCATGGGATTTTCCAGGCAAAAGTACTGGGGTGGGGTGCCATTGCCTTCCCCGTAGCCTCATCTAGTCTATTATTATTTGAATGCTTGCTTACTGTCCATCCTCTTACACAGACAAAAATGTCTGGAGGACCCTGAGCTTTTCTTGTTCTAGTCACTGATTAGTTCCCAGTGTCAAGACTTGTGTCTTGCTCATAATAGACATACAATAAATGATAATTAAATGAACGAATGGATAGCATTGCCTTCTTCCTATGATCCATCTTTCTTTCTTCTTATAATAGTACTCCAAATTTCTTTCTTTGGTAACACTACTTTCTTACTCTGAGTCTGGGCCTTAACTTGTTTCCAGGGACACAGTGACCAATACAAGGGCCAAGACAGGCCAAGAACATCTAGTGAGAAATGTGGAGTTTTTGTTGGAAAGACCATTTGTACTGGCCTTGAATCTGATAGCTAAGCACCAAGAAAGCTAATAGAATATCGATGACATTATTTAAGTCTGCATGTCTAATCAGGCTAAAGATGATTTGCCCAGTTATGCCAAAGAATAATTTTTTTTTCCTTGTTTCTTTTTTCTTTTTGCTTAAGTTGTTTTGAGTTTGTTGCTCTCCGTTGCTATTATTTTCACTGTTGTTTTATGTCTATATATAATATGACCAGGGAAATTTTCATGACAATTAAAATGCTTTTGCATAACTAATAAGTTAAATCTATATTAATTTAAAATTTCTCAAGGCAAAAACTGAAGTAAATTTATACATGGAAATTACATCAAAGTACTGTTTTATTTTATTTCATTTGAATGTTTAGAGCATTTTGGTAAAGAACAACGACAGGATTTTTTTTAAAGAAAATATTGTATTTAAGGACCAGAAAATTACTCTTTATATGCTTATTGAACTACGTGTGTGATGATATTCAGAATAAAATTAACAGCTAATGGTGCTGCTGCTACCTTGCGCTTGGACTATGAAGGCAGTGAAACGAAACATCAGTGCATACCATTTATTCAGAAAGACAACCAAAACACCGAGACAGGATCTACTGTTAACCTAGATCCTGTCTCTCATCACTTTCTATGGAAAAGATGGTCTTTTTATAAGGATATACATATCATTAGCCATTTTTTAACCTCTAATTAGAACAATATATTATGGTACTTGTTACATTAACTATCTAAGAAATTATATGAAAATGTTCACATGTGTATTATATGCATATGCAGGAAAGCACACAGTTTAATATATACCAGTAAAAATAATCTATTTAATCTTTCCATATTAAGTCTATACTTGAAAACTACTTATTTCTGTACAGAGGGTTGAATTAAGATATCTGCAACCCGCATGTTTCTATTGGAGGAACCATTCTGGAATTTAACAGTTTCTTCTGTTAGTACGTGTGTTAAGTCACTTCAGTCATGTATGACTCTTTGTGACCCTATGGACTGTAGCCCACTAGGCTCTTCTGTCCATGGGATTCTCCAGGCAAGAATACTGGAGTGGGTTGCTGTGCCCTCCTCTCTGTTAGTATAGAGACACGTAACAATCTCTAATGAAAGTAAGATACTCGACTGCAGTAGTGAGGAGGGTTTAGGAAGAGAGCAGAGGAAGAAAGAATTGGAGATGATAGAGAAAAAGAATGTTTGAGGGAGGAACCTTCCCTTGGGACAATCCAGCTACTAACAAAGCCTCTTATACTGTGTGCCCAACCCGGTTTAAGGAAATGAGGACATGAAGTGTTGTCCTCTGGTTCATCTCTACTGGGAGCTTTGCTGAGATCAGCTTGCCCTTTCAAAGAAGCATGCATACCAGTGTATTTGGTCTAATTTAGAGCAGATTTCTCTTGTCATCATAAGTCGACAGCAGAGATGATAGATTTTTTTCAGGCAACATCAGAGATAAGAATGGCTCATCCTTCTAAACCAAAAGTTCTAACTTAGGTTGAACTTGAAAAGTATATTTCATGAACTTGTTGAATGGACTGTGTGCTGAAAAGGTCACAGACAGGTGGTCAGGAGACAGCAGCTGTGGCTCTAGCTCTTCCAGTAAGTAGTTGAATGACCGACAGAACCAGTCTCCTCCTCTGAAGGTGATGACTCTTATGACTTCATCTTTATAGAAATACCTGCAGATCCAGCACTAACTCATCACAGAGAAGCTAAGCTGAATGGAGATGAGGATAAATTTTCATACTCAAAAAGCACCTTCAAAGATACAAAGGAAGTCTTAAAAATAGCTCAAAACAGATTATTGGCTTGTGTAAAGAGAGTCTTAAAAATAATTCAAAACAGATTATTGGCTTGTGCAAATACAGCCTAAATTTGCCTGAAATATGAATAAAGAAAAGCTAGAAAATAGTGACAGTAATTTTGTGGCTCTAATTATTAAATTAACTAAAATATAGTATTCTCCCTCATCCACACAATTCCAAATAAGATTACAACACAATGTATCCATTGATTATTTTCTCATATGTGAAGTTTTGTGGCTTCCCTGGTGGTTCAATCAGTAAAGAATCTGCCTGTAATGCAAGAGATCCAGGTTTGATTGCTGGGTCAGGGAGACCCCCTAAAGAAGGAAATGGCACCCCAATCCAGTTTTATTGCCTGGGAAACCCCATGGACAGAGGAGCCTGACAAGCCACAGTTCCTGGGATCGCAAGAGTCAGACATGACTTAGCAACTAAGTCACCACCACAGTGTGAATTTCTGTATTTCTAAATTTTTTGCAAAGGAAATATATTAATTTGGCTTTTAGAATTTTTTTGAAACAAATTTTTTGAATAAAAAATTCTTCCTTTATCTTCTACTAAATGCACAGAATTCCAAACTTTTCACATATATTGCTTATTAATATATGTGAGATCACAAATTTACATCTACTATCATTTAGGTGAGAAAAGAAAGTTAGTACCAGTCATTTCTACAATTTCTTTAACATTTCTCATGATCCCTACATAACTGAGGATCAGTGACTGAGGAGGGAAAGAGCCTTTTGAAATGTGCCAGTATTTTGACCTCTTTCAGTTTGCAATTTTCTTTTAGTTACAACCTTCTTTCTGAAATGTCCCGGACTTGAGTGAAATTGTCAAGATAAAAACTGATCCATATTTATACACGAAAAGTATATTAAATTATTTGTCATATTTTTTTCATTTATTATTATTTCAGAGCATTTATTTATTTATTATTTATTTATTATTATTTCAGAGCATTGTGTTGAATATAAATGTAAAGATACATAGTCTCAGCTTCCCCATGTTCTTCTGTTAAATGGTGTTCAGGTAGATGGAGTTCTCATAATTTTATGGAGGAAGGAATTGTTTAGTCACTAAGTCATGTCCAATTCTTGAGACCCCATGGGCTGTAGCTGGCCAAAGAGATTTCTCAGGCAAGAATACTGGAGTGAATTGCCAATTACTTCTCCAGGGGATCTTCCTGACCCAGGAATCAAACACTTTTCTACTTCATTGGCAGATGGGTTCTTACCACTGAACCACCAGGAAAGCTGGGAGGAAGGAGACTCACATGCAATCTGATTTTCAATATGTTGCTTTCTATTTAAGATCCTCTTTGCTTCTGGGGTCCCCTTTAGACATCCCCTGCTGCACTGCATATTTCTAGAAGCCTATTTATTTGGGGGAAGTCCTTGTCTTTTAAATTGGCTTTGTTGAAACTGGATTTCATCGTTACATCGATCCTCCACTGATCCATTATCATTTTAGCATTTCCACATTTTGTTTCCAAAGAAGCGGGAACTTCAACCACCAATAATCCTCACCCCACTGCAGACTACAGGAACCAAAAACACAGCTTCCAATTCATCTGTCCACTTCCATCTAGGCTTGCTGGACTTCTTCAAAGTGTGTACAACACAAAAGGTGTTTGAGAAACAGGCCTGTAGCTTCGATGTCCACAGATGCCTCATGATTTTTATCTAGATGTTGCTTAGTTCCATACGTGCTACCCAAGGGTGATTCACAAGGCTGCAAGAAAAGACTGCTGGCATCTTGTTTCCTAGCTCTGTTTCTGTCTTCCTTTCCTTTCTAAAGTTCACTTGAAGTGGACCTGTATGCTTTCCATTGCTTCCCACTGGAAGGAAATGACCTCACAGCATGTCTTTCTCTGGTTCAATGTGGTATTAGCCATGTCCCTGTCTGGGAGTCATAATTGCAAAGGGAGTAAAAGAAAAAGAAACAGGCTAAGAGTTGTAGTAGTTTTGAGTAGAGTAGTTACTACCCTACCACAGAGTAGTTATGGGTAGACATTATATGAATATATTGTGAATAGATATTCCAGAATCAGCTCTGATAGATTAAAGTCAATAACTGCATACATCTGTCAATACTGACAGATAAAAATTAAGAAATATATGGAAATGGATAGTTAAATGACATTCTTTTATAACTGAATGTCTCAGTAATTAGAAGGTATGCCACCCCTCATCTTTGGGAGGATCAAGCTCAATCAATCTTAATAACCTAGAAGTAATTTTTGAGGATTCATGAATATGAATTAAATTCTCAATGTTCAAGAGAACACTTTTTGGATTCCCTCTTCTAGAAACAGCATGCATAGGGAGTGGTATTTAAATGACAAGTCACAAGATAATTTGTGGCAGTCAGAGTACCACATAGCTTTTCATAGCTAACCCACCAGAGGGAGGGAAATGTATATACAATGCATTTGTAATCCCCATCCTTCTAGTCTCTGACTTTACTTCAATAACAATGAGAAACTGGCTCTTTTATGTGGAAAAACCGTTTTGTAACAACAAGGGCCAAAGTATAACAAAGACTTAGTTATAGAAAAACAATCACCAATAGTTTCATGAATACTGTCCAAAGATAATTTGACAGGGGATTTTTCCACAAAGTTAATTGCTACATAAAATAAGGCTGCATTCAAACAGCTAATTGCTATAAACCAAAAAGAGATTCCAAGAATGTCTTGCCTAATGAGCTTTCTGCAACCTTATAATAAAGTCTCGGCACTGCTTAGAAAAAGCAATTTTCCACCAACCGTAGGAGAGCATGCAAACCTCTAACTCTAATTTATTTAATCTAGTTTATTTCATTTCTTTTTAATTTTGATTTGTATAAAACCTTCAAAGAGCAATTTATTATGAATCAAACATAAAGTATTCTTCCCTGACCAGCTGACCCCCTCTCCATCTTTCTAAGAATTCTACCAGGGCATAAGAGATTAATAACTTCCCTCCTCTTTCCTCCTCCCTCATCTGTCTTTTTTCCTCTTTTTTATGGCCACGTGGCATGTGGGATCTTATTTCCCGAATCAGGCATCAAACCCACAGCCCCTGCAGTGGAAGTGCCAAGTCTTAACCACTGGACCACCAGGAAAGACCTTCTCCCCTCTCATCTAAACTTGTGACTAGTGGCCAATATACAGCCTAAAGCATATTTCCCATTATTCTCAGGAAGTAACCATGGGCATGTCTATCCTGAAATGCAAGCAGATATATATAAAATAATTAGGAAATTGATAGACAAAATTCCCTTACTTTTATTTGATTTTTATTTATTCAGTTCTCATAAAATGATCAGGAAGAATAAAAGGATAATAGTACAAATATAGAAATCACCTTCCAAAAAGTAGTTATTTATGGAAGCACATCCTTCTATGCATGTGAGTTTGAGATAAAACAATTGCTTTTTAAAATAGAAATAAAGATTAGTATTCCTTCTCTGTGTGCTCTTTTTGTCTCAGAATCTGTTCTCTTTAAAGAGGCAAGAGATTTTCTTCAGGATTCTATTGTTTTAGAATAATGTTCTTGACAAAGTAATGAAACTGATAAGTGAAACATGTCAAATGTTCATTACGGATAGTACCTCCAGGGATTATCTCTTTATCTGTTTCTTAAACATCCTAGACATAAATGACAGAAACAGACACTTACCAATGAGAGGAGAAGTTACCTTTGCAAAGTAATTTTTGTGAACATATTGTGCTTTAATAGTTGAAAATTCTTGGCTACATTTGATTTACAATATTTTGAATGAAAGAAAATGACAAAAGTGAAGATTAATGTTAAATGTATAATAAGAGTATTCAATAATGTCATGAAACTCCTGTTTATATATTTGTAAATATACTAAATCTATATACTAAATTTATATGAATATACAAAATTGATGATATATAAATATATAAACACCTAAATTTATATATTAAAACTAATTTTACATGTATAATTGATGTATGTATATATCATACATACATATCCAAATAACATGTACATATGATGTCAGTATTCTTGCCTGGAAAATTCCATGGATAGAGAAGCCTGGTGGGCAAAGAGTTGGACACAACTGAGTTACTAATACAAGCACACATAGTGTCTATCAGAATTTTGGATATATATTTAGATATATATCAACATTATCTACATATATACATATATATCAAAGATTCTGGCAGACTGTGTGTGTATATCAAATTGTGTGATCAGTAAATTTTGTTTTTATAGGTTTTACAGTAATTACTTTCATGTCCCAAGGACACATTGATGTCTCTTGGGTTAGAAAAGTGTGATAATTCAAATTGAAATAAATTTAAAGCAATGTTTGTCTCAAACTCTTCAGTTTTTTTTAATGATTTGTGTACTAGATGAAATCTTGAACAGATAATATAAGTAATCATTCCAGAATATAAAAATGAACATACTGAGAAACACATTCCAATTTTAGTCAGTTTAAAAAGAAGGTCTATTACATACTATTTCGAAAATAAAATATGCAAGTGGCTACTAACTAGAAAGAGTGAATTACAGTGTTTAGCAAACTTTATTTCCAAGTTATCAAAAACTTGGAAATAAGCAGAGTGTACATACCATCCTGGGGCTTTTTTTAAAGGCACACTGGAAGATTAATTATCTAGGTGAATACACGTGTTCTAATTGCTCAGAGCCCACATACTGAGCAGTTACATGTCAATGTGCACACTTCTGTCCAGTTGGAAAGAGAATTCCAAAGGTTATAGTTTTACTGTTCTGTATGTCATTGATTTGTTTTATTTTTAACAATCTTATTCTAATCTTATTTAAAACTAGTACTTGTAAATGCCTGATTCCTCAAATGTTCTTAAAACCTACTTTATCACTTTACTTATTTCCTCATTAACTGAGTTTAAAAAATTGTCATGTTCTTTCAGTATTTGTATGAAAATTGTGGTTTAAATTTTAATTTTTATATTTTAATGTGATGATTTTGGAGAACTCACCAAGATGCTGACGTATTCCAAGTGGATTTACCTGATGGAGACAGTTAAACTGCAGTGACTGTGTGCACCTCACAGGCAGATCTTGCTCAGGAATGTTTTCTTGACTTTCAGAGCTGATTCCCAGGTAGGATTAGCCCTTTACTTTTGTTGACATTTCATTTGTTTAGTTATTGTTTTGTTGTTATTGATATTCTAATGTTTTGTTTTTGTTGATAAGTTTATTATTCCTTCCCTCTCTTGCCTTAGTCATGGTCATTGCTATGCCTCTTTCTACAACAGAGACTTAGGGAATCTGTGTCTTGTCTCAGAACATGGAGTTGGTCTCAACCATATACAGAGAGCACCTTATTAAGTAAGGTGCAAGCACCTTACTTAATAACCAGTATGTTATTCTTCATGACTGGCAGCAAGGGTTGGAAATCTGGTTTTATTGTATGAATATTTTGGTGGTATCTATTAGGATCAGATCAGATCAGATCAGTCGCTCAGTCGTGTCCGACTCTTCGCAACCCCATGAACCGCAGCACGCCAGGCCTCCCTGTCCATCACCAGCTCCTGGAGGTCACTCAGACTCACATCCATCGAGTCAGTGATGCCATCCAGCCATCTCATCCTCTGTCGTCGATAATAGAAGCCTATTGAGATGAGATGGTTGGATGGCATTACCAACACAATGGACATGAGTTTCGGTAAACTCCGGGAGTTGGTGATGGACAGGGAGGCCTGGCGTGCCACAGTCCATGGGGTCGCAAAGAGTCCGACACGACTGACTGAACTGACTTGAACTGATTTTCAAGGTTTGACCCAGGGATCAAACCCAGGTCTCCTGCCTTGCAGGCAAATTCTTTACCAACTGAGTCACAAGGGAAGCCCAAGGATACTGGAGTGAATAGTCTATCCCTTCTCCAGTGGATCTTCCCAACCCAGGAATCAAACTGGGGTCTCCTGCATTGCAAGCAGATTTTTTTACCAACTGAGCTATCAGGGAAGCCCTTAACTATATAGAGTACAACGTAAAATTTTGTGAAAATCAGGTTTGTATTTTCACTAAGAGACTAGTTAACCCATTGAGTTGTTAAATTTAGTATATTGGCTTACTATCAGTTAAGATAATTTCTACATAATGTTTGTGACATGATTTTGAAAATTATTACATTTTATTGAACTAAATTTATTTATAATTATATAAATAGTGTATATAAAGAGTGATTTATAAGTATATGGGATTAAATGCAATTTCCAAGACCCTTAGTTAATTTAAGAGTCTAAACTAATATTAAATGAAGGTAATTCATGGGTGTTATTTTAATAATCAGAAACTTCCCAAGTGATATAGAATACTGAAACCTTGATCACCAAGTAATTAGTTGATTATGTTCTTATGTGTGTGTGTATATTTGCTTTTATACTTTGTGATGTTTCAGAGTGCTTATTCCCATGGATCATGTTATTGAATATTTTCATGGTTGCCACTTTAAAATGATGTGGATGTAGGTAGGTCAACATATTGTGTGTGCTTTTGAGTCTTACTGGTTTGCTAAGATGCTTTGTATGACAATTATCAAATACTTATCTCCCAATTTTCTCTGTAAAGTGCAAGTAGTTATTTTGAACACAAATTATAGTTAATATGGATAATTAAGACTAAGGTGGAAGTCATAGTAGAAGAAATATATGAGTATGTATCTAAGACAATAGTATGTGTTTTATTTATCAAGATTATTTAATCTACAAAATTAGTAAATGGCCAGGCTGCATGAGAAGTAAGATAGTTAAAATCAAAACTTTAATAGGCTTATAATGTTGTAAGTAGCAGAAAGTAATTTTTATTTGTCTATGTTTATTATACATGTAAATAATGAATTTGAAAAGGAGCAATGAAATCCATTAAATCTTGATTAAATTTGTTCACTTGTAATAGATTTGTCAATTTATCAGTAAGAGAATTTTTAAAAGGAACTAAAGGGTATTTTATTGCCAAATATTATATTTGCACAAGCTTCACTATATTTAAGATCAGGTTGTGTTTCCCACTGCCAGCCTTTGTCTTTCTCCAGATTGCAAACTGATTCCCTAAAATTTAATTTCTCTAATAGGTGCAAAAAAATTGTTAATATTTGCAGAATTTTTTCAACTTTTTTTTTCTTTTTGTAAGAATAGAAATAATGTTCTTTAAAGCTCTATATCACTGTCATGAAACTGGAGTTCTCAAGTCTGAATCTTTTAAATACTGAATTTATACATATTTTATAAGCAGAACTGAGAAAAGGAAATTATACTGCCTATGAATGATCAGAAATGGCATAGGTCATATTGAGTTTTCATCCACAGACAGAAAACTAACCCTAAGAAAAAAAAAATCAAATGAACAGTTGGAGACCCAAAAAAAGGTGCTTTATTGTTGTAGTCCTCAAGTTACTCTAATTAAGGTAATAGATATATTTGTCAATTCATGTCATAATTTAATGAATTTCATTTGTCTACTCAGTACCTTGAAGGCTAGGGAAGAATCTAGATTTACTTCACTAGTCAATTCTGCCCAGGAAGTGTTTGTTAAAGTGTGAGACTGTAAATTAACAGTGGTTAAATAAAAAATATTCAGTGAATTAAGTTGGGGAAAAAAAAAAGTCTAGTCAGAAAATGGAGCTGTGGGCATCTCTGCTTTCATTAGCTTCTTGGCTGATGTGAAGCAGAACTGGAGTCAAAGTACTGTCATAGCTACAGAAGGTGACATTGGTGGAAATAAGAGACTTGCATGGCTACTGTTTTGCTCACAATTGATTCTATATCCCTCCTCTGAGATATCCTTGCCTATAGATGGACTGTTAGGAGCTGTGGACATCTACTGTGAGAATTTTCCCTCCTTTATTCTCGAAGAGGATGTGTGTCCTTCTCCATTTTTTTTTTTTTTTTTTTCTAAATTTGTCCTTGTTTCCATGTGCTTGCTTTCAGTTCAGCTCTATATGTTAGAAGATTTCTTCCTTAAGAAATAAAGCTTCTTTCTGCTTTTACTGCAGTGTCAGCAACAAACAGACAAGTGGCTTCCAGTGCAAATATGATGACTCCTCCTGCCCTAATCACACAAAGCTTTTTCCACACATTCTCTGTTACCTCTGTGGTCAGCTCAGATTCAACTCAGAAATAGCATCATCACCATGAATATCTATGCATTTCTCTCAAGTGAATACAGCATGGGAAAGAATTCCTAGAGGGAACTTTGCCAAGTATGGCCCTGAAGGAATTGCTAAACTGTTCTCCAATGGTTGAATTGAAAAAACATTTTATTTTTGATGTGTGATGTGAGGGGTATTTACAATTTTCCTAGCTCCACTAAGATGCTGCTTCTTCTCTCCAAGTTTCCATTGTGTTCTTGAGTACCCTGGATAAATATTTGAAGTGCAAAAACTGTGGACAGTTTTATGTCTTACCATAGGTCTGGAGGACTAAGGTGACTCCTTAGATATGCTGCTATAATGTATTAAAGAAATCATGGGTTTCAGATTCAGAAATGCTTATGTAAAATCCCAGCTCTATTACCTGCAGTCTTCATTATCTGGAGCAATCATGTCTCCTCTATGAACCTCATTTTCCTCATGGATAAAGCAGGAGTAATAATAACCATTAAAAAAATCATGTATTAATACTTAGCTTACTGCATACATTCAGGACACCAAGCTTTGTAATAGGCAATTTTATTAGCATTTTATATCAGGTTTCTAATGATTTTTTTAATGGTTATTATTACTCCTGCTTTATCCATGAGGAAAATGAGGTTCATAGAGGAGACATGATTGCTCCAGATAATGAAGACTGCAGGTAATAGAGCTGGGATTTTACATAAGCATTTCTGAATCTGAAACCCATGATTTCTTTAATACATTATAGCAGCATATCTAAGGAGTCATCTTAGTCCTCCAGACCTATGGTAAGACATAAAACTTCCACAGTTTTTGCACTTCAAATATTTATACATGACATTCGGGGAAGGCAATGGCCCCACCCCAGTACTTTTGCCTGGAAATCCCATGGACGGAGGAGCCTGGTAGGCTCCAGTCCTGGGGTCGCTGAGTCGGACACGACTGAGCAACTTCACTTTGACTTTTCACTTTCATGCATTGGGGAGGAAATGGCAACCCACTCCAGTGTTCTTGCCTGGAGAATCCCAGGGACAGGGGAGCCTGGTGAGCTTCCGTCTATGGGGTCGCACAGAGTCGGACACGACTGAAGCGACTTAGCAGCAGTAGCAGCAGCATACATGACATTATTGGGCTTCCCAGGTGCCACAGTGGTAAATAAACTGCCTGCCAATGCAGGAGACACAAGAGACGCAGGTTGGATCCCTTTGTCAGGAAAGATCCCCTGGAGGAGGAAACGGCAACACATTCCAGTATTCCAGCCTGGAAAATCCCATGGACAGAGGAACCTAGTGGGCTATAGTCCATGGGGTCAGAAAGAGTCAAACATAACTGAGCATGCACTCATGCATTACATTATTATATTTAATTTGGGTACTATTTTCAAGTTGTACAAATTATACATGTGTATCATGGGAAATAGATGGAGAAACAGTGGAAACAGTGTCAGACTTTATTTTTCTGGGCTCCAAAATCACTGCAGATGGTGACTGCAGCCATGAAATTAAAAGACGCTTACTCCTTGGAAGGAAAGTTATGACCAACCTAGATAGCATATTCAAAAGCAGAGACATTACTTTGCCAGCAAAGGTTCGCCTGGTCAAGGCTATGGTCTTTCCTGTGGTCATGTATGGATGTGAGGGCTGGACTATGAAGAAGGCTGAGAGCCGAAGAATTGATGCTTTTGAAATATGGTGTTGGAGAAGACTCTTGAGAGTCCCTTGGACTGCAAGGAGATCCAACCAGTCCATTCTGAAGGAGATCAGCCCTGGGATTTCTTTGGAAGGAATGATGCTAAAGCTGAAACTCCAGTATTTTGGCCACCTCATGCGAAGATTTGACTCATTGGAGAAGACTCTGATGCTGGGAGGGATTGAGGGCAGGAGGAGAAGGGGACGACAGAGGATGAGATGGCTGGATGGCATCACTGACTCAATGGATGTGAGTCTCAGTGACCTCCGGGAGTTGGTGATGGACAGGAAGGCCTGGCGTGCTGCGGTTCATGGGGTCGCAAAGAGTTGGACACGACTGAGCAACTGATCTGATCTGATCTGATCCTTAAGTTGTACACATTGTACAAGCGTATCCTCACTGTACAAGTTGTGACATTTTAATGCTACCACACAATATTTGTGACTAAGGTATGCCTCTAACTTATCCTCTTGAGTGAGTTGGAGTCTATATACACACACATGCATACACATGCCTTGTCAGAAATGTTGTTTAAATGCTTAGGAGAATTTTCTTCATGCCTATTAAATTTTCTCATATCCTTTTGATGATCCCATCACAGATAAATCTAGACAAAGTGATCAATATCTTGTGTGTCATTGCTAAGATGTCATGGAGCCCAAACCACTGCATGCATAAGTGGACTACGAAAATTAGCTTAGAATTATGTAGGTTTTATTCCATGGTGGTTTTCTGTCTCCGGTTAAATATTTCTTGGTTCTTAGCTGCACCTTCAGACCTGCGTTTGACTTTTTTTCCATTCAGTTTCTAGGCTTTTCCACCAAATCCTAAATATTCCTCTTGACCCCACCTCATGATTTGTCTTTGGTTTGGAGTTGAACCTGCAACCTACTTAGAGCACATCCAAACTACATGTTCTTTGCCGGGATCTATGAGTTTCTAGGTCAGTCAATCTTCTGTGTACTCTCACCTCTGTGAGTACCATGGAGGAAATCTCTGGATCTCTGGACACGCCTTTGTCTGTATTTGTGTAGAAGAGCTCAGTGTCTAACTGATGAAGCTCTTATGCTGTCAGACTCCCTTTAATGGGTCACCCTGGGTTCATGGAAGAGTACCTGTGTAATTTAGAAACTACTTCAGTTTTTTTTTCCCCCTTTTTAAGAAAATTTATCATATTTATTATTTTTGATGTGGACCATTTTTTAAAGCCTTTATAGAATTTGTTACAATATTAGTTCTGTTGTCTGCATTCTGTTTTTTAGGTCATGCGGCATGTGGGATCTGAGCTTCCCAGCCAGGGATGGAACTCACACCCCTGCACTGACAAGTGAAGTATTAACCCCAGACTACCTGGGGAGGTCCTGGAGCTACTTCAGGCTTAACAGTGTCCTTTCACCTCCTTCAGAAGATATTAAGAAGAGATGGGAAGAATACACAGAAGAACTGTACAAAAAGATCTTCATGACCCAGATAATCACGATGGTGTGATCAATGACCTAGAGCCAGACATCCTGGAATGTGAAGTCAAGTGGGCCTTAGACAGCATCACTATGAACAAAGCTAGTGGAGGTAATAGAATTCCAGTGGAGCTATTCCAAATCCTGAAAGATGATGCTGTGAAAGTGCTGCACTCAATATGCCAGCAAATTTGGAAAACTCATCAGTGGCCACAGGACTGGAAAAGGACAATTTTCATTCCAATCCCAAAGAAAGGCAATGCCAAAGAATGCTCAAACTACCACACAATTGTACTTATCTCACATGCTAGTAAAGGAATGATCAAAATTGTCCAAGCCAGGCTTCAGCAATACGTGAACTGTGAACTTGCTGATGTTCAAGCTGGTTTTACAAAAGGCAGAGGAACCAGAGATCAAACTGCCAACATCCACTGGATCATGGAAAAAGCAAGAGAGTTCCAGAAAAACACCTATTTCTGCTTTATTGACTATGCCGAAGCCTTTGACTGTGTGGATCACAATAAACTGTGGAAAATTCTGAAAGAGATGGGAATACCAGACCACCTGATCTGCCTCTTGAGAAATCTGTATGCAGGTCAGAAAGCAACAGTTAACTGGACATGAAACAACAGACTGGTTCCAAACAGGAAAAAGAGTACATCAAGGCTGTATATCGTCACCCTGTTTATTTAACTTATATGCAGAGTACATCATGAGAAACGCTAGGCTGGAAGAAGCACAAGCTGGAATCAAGATTGCCGGGAGAAATATCAGTAACCTCAGATATGCAGATGACACCACCCTTATGGCAGAAAGTGAAGAGGAACTAAAAAGCCTCTTGATGAAAGTGAAAGTGGAGAGTGAAAAAGTTGGCTTAAAGCTCAACATTCAGAAAACGAAGATCATGGCATCTGGTCCCATCACTTCATGGGAAATAGATGGGGAAACAGTGGAAACAGTGTCAGACTTTATTTTTCTGGGCTCCAAAATCACTTCAGATGGTGACTGCAGCCATGAAATTAAAAGATGCTTACTCCTTGGAAGGAAAGTTATGACCAACCTAGATAGCATATTCAAAAGCAGAGACATTACTTTGCCAACAAAGGTTCGTCTAGTCAAGGCTATGGTTTTTCCTGTGGTCATGTATGGATGTGAGAGCTGGACTGTGAAGAAGGCTGAGTGCCGAAGAATTGATGCTTTTGAACTGTGGTGTTGGAGAAGACTCTTGAGAGTCCCTTGGACTGCAAGGAGATCCAACCAGTCCATTCTGAAGGAGATCAGCCCTGGGATTTCTTTGGAAGGAATGATGCTAAAGCTGAAACTCCAGTACTTTGGCCACCTCATGCGAAGAGTTGACTCATTGGAGAAGACTCTGATGCTGGGAGGGATTGGGGGCAGGAGGAGAAGGGAATGACAGAGGATGAGATGGCTGGATGGCATCACTGACTCGATGGATGTGAGTCTCAGTGACCTCCGGGAGTTGGTGATGGACAGGGAGGCCTGGCCTGCTGCGATTTATAGGGTTGCAAAGAGTTGGACACGACTGAGCGACTGATCTGATTTACTTCCTTCAGGCACCATGGCTTTTAAAGTCTTCAATGTGTACTCACTCTTCTCCCAAGGGCAGCTCTTGTTCCTTCCTTCTAGCTAGAACTTCAAATGTAATCTTTGTTTTTCTGTAGTCCACACCCTTGGCTTTTTGATGTAGTTTGTGGAGGAGGAGATCCAAGGTATTAACTGGGAGATAGACATTTTCTGCATGCTTTACCTCTGCAAGGAAAGATGGAAGAGTAAGTAGAACTGGCACAAAAAGTTGTTCTCGGTTTTTCATTTTGTTATATTTGTAAATAAAGCAGTCGTTATTCTATTTGGAAATGAAGGACAAGTTAATATCTTTGCAATGAGAAATAAGTGAAAATATTTCAGATTTTTATACATTTTTAATATTTATATAGGTCAGTTAGAATTTAAAATCACCCCTCTCTTACTTATTTGACATTTCTCTTAACCAAAATATACTAGGAATAGTCATTACCAGCTTCCGCTGACAGTCTGTACATTGGCCTCTGGCCATGAAAGTCTGCACAACTAATTCTCCAGGCTTTTGACCTTAGCTGCCTCTGGCTAACACTGACATGGGAAGCCAAATAGTGAAAAATCTCCAGTACTTTGTGCTTTTCTTGCCTTTAAGCCTTTTAGTCACAGCTATAAGTCCTGTGAGGTATGCATTTGGGAGCAGCATCAATAATCTCTGGCTTACTTCTCATTGTTTTCTGAACCATGACTATAGGTCAACAGAAATTTATTTTTCACCTATTTTTGAGAGCACGCTATGTCATTTCAGTCATGTCTGACTATGCAATGCTATGAACTGTAGCCCACCAGACTCCTCTATCTATGGGATTCTCCAGGCAAAGATATTGGAGTGGAGTGGATCCTCCAGGGGATCTTCTAGACCCAGAGACTAAACCCACATCTCTTATGTCTCTTGCATTGACAGTCAGGTTTATTTGCATTTATTTAACAATTTGAAGAGCCCATAGGGTTACTAAGGAAATTAACATTTGCTAAATGCCATGATATGGGCACTAGTGTGTTACATACGTTACATGACGCTTGGTCTTCTGGTTTAAAACCAACCAGGGGCTTCTGCCAGCATCCAGGAAACTACTGTGGAACAAGTGTGGAAAACTCACATCCTTACTTTCTCCCAACACTGGATATGAATCATTTCCTTCTTTTACAATAAGATCCAGGGGAAGGACATTAAAACAAGATGCATCAGCCATCCTTGTGGCATGAACAAATATTACCAAATCAAGTTCCAACAGGAATTAACAGAAAATGTCAACGGGTATATAAGAAGGCATTATGAGATATAAGGAGAGAAGTAAAATGGTAATGACTCAGAAGAAAATCCTGCCCTGAAATGAGTTTAGTTCATGACACACACAAAAAATGTAGAGCACATTTGTTTCTTATTCTTAGTAATATAAAAGAAAGCTTTAGTTCTGTTAAACAAGGGCAGGCCTGGATAAGAAAAGTATGAAATTCAATAAGAAATGATTGCCAACTCTAATGTTCACTGGGAAGGATAAACAGCATATTTATACTGAAGAAATTCAAATTAACAATAATAAAGTAGACTAAAAAAAAAAGAATGAAAATTTTGAGTAAATTAGAAACATAAAAAATTAACCATAGCAATATAAGATGTGATTGAAGAAGAGGAAAATTAAATAAAAATTAATTACCAGAACTAATAATGAAAAGTGTAAATGAAAAAGCCTTTTATGATCAGACTAGAACTTGGATCAGCTCCGATGGCCTGAAGATGACACATGATGCTCTGCACAGCTCTAGTGACTGCCATTAACATCGAGTTTGAAATGGACAGCCTTTACTTGGAATTGTGAAAGGCATGGGAACATAAAAGAAAATAAATCAGTTGTCAAAAGTGAGTAGGAAAGGTAACAATAAATACTTCAAACACTTTTAAAAAATGATGGCCTATAGAATACTAACACCAAGTTAGATTCAGATCCCTCCTTGGGTAAAATAAATTCCTGAGAAAAATTATATAATATTTATGAAACTTTCACTGAAAAAGAGTTGAGTAATGATCATTCCAAATACTACTGAAAATATGGGTGTTTAGGAATGAAAGCCTCTGGTGAACATTCAGTGATACACTTAAGACCACTGTAAGAGAAATGAGAAAATATTTTTTTGTATGTTTCCACTGTGTTTCCCCAAAATAAATATATTTTCAGAGATTAAACCCCAGATAAGGAATATACCACTATCCAAAACTGCACATACTAATGTTTTCTACACTTTTCAGTCTTTTATATGAAGAACTTCTGAAATGTAGCAAGCAATGATAAATTCGGCATGAAACCAAGTCTAGAAAGGTGTACAGAGAGGTTGGAAAGAACATAAATTGAAAAAGAAATGAGTTCAGTTTGGAAGAGTGATTATTAGAGGACAGAAAAAGAGGGCTCAGCTCTAAGAAGGAAACAGAAAATCAAGCATATCATATTTTTTTCTTGCTAGCAAAATATAGAATGGGCTGATTCTCCATTCAGAAAATGAAAATAAATAATTTATTAATACTAGATATTGAATACAAGAAATCCAAAGGGAAAAAAAAAAACAACAACATCATAGCACAATGATAAATTTAAAGCTTCCAAATGAACAAGAATTTTCAAAACATACACACACGTCTATACCACACCCACTGTCATATTGTAACATTTCCTACACCAAACAAGGTGTTTTAAATAGCCACCAAAGAGCAATAAAACATTAAGACAGATTTTATTTAATATCATTTTATAATTTTGTCTATATTTAGCTCTAATATAGGAACTGTGGTACTTTATCTTTTGATCTTTACTTTCTATAGCTGTTTATGTGTAATAAAATACTTAATTCTATCCAAGTGATGACATCCAAGTTTTGTCATTTATAAGATTAAGGATCTTGATAATAAAAATAGTTTGATAATTATGTTTAAAATATTTTGACTACTGCCTAAGATTGAGGGATATAATTAATGAAAACTTAATATTAACATTTCTTAATAGTTAAGTTATTCTGCTAGCGTATAAATGAAAACAGTTTTTTAAGCTTTTTATTAGATAACTATATCATAATTTTAAAATGTACTTATTACTAAAGAGATATTTCTCCATAGAGTAAAAGCCTCAAATAGTATCTTACAGAATATGTCGTATTTCATTAACAAGTAAATTGTTCATAAAGTCTTACTCCTGGGAAGGGAAATCTAAATTATTTTCTCAAAATTATCATGTGAAATACTTTTGAGGAAACTAACCTTGGCATATTCAAACACTCTTAATGCATCATGATTTTATTATAGCTACATAGGTTGAAGCATTTGTGAATTAGAAAACACCTCCGGGAACCCCCTCTTCTCCACTGTGAGGGCAACATTTTTCTGTGGCCTTTCCTGTAAGGCCTACCATTGTTCTCTGGGTCTCTCACAGGAAGCACTCGGCTACTTATCTAAGTATAGAAAACTATTCAGATATTTTATCGATAAATATGATATGTTCACCTGATTCTTTCAATCTGCATGTTAAACATGAAACATAAATACAGAGACCCAGCTAGGCCATGTAACCAATTCAGTTCAGAGCAGAAGAGGAAGGTGAGTAGTTATATACTGAGAGATCCTAGCTGTTGCCTCCACCATTAGAAACATGTGCTGCTCACTCTGATTTATTTGCCAGAATTCCTAGCAAATGATTATAGAAAATTACTGAATAATTAAAAATAATTACAGAAATATATTTGCCTGGCTAGATCTAAGTGCTTTGAATGATAAATCAATAAATAACTTTTAAGAGTATAAAGTGACCTAAATAAAGAGTAAAATTTTTGAAAAGAGAGCATCTGCTTCAACATTAACAGAAAAAAGAATATGGTATAGTCCATAGCTTTCCATAGAATGTAATGAAAAAAATTAGATATTTGGTTATTTCCTAAATACTGAAAACAAAATAAGACAAAACTAGGCTTTTTTTTCTTGAAACCAGGGTTTGAACAGTGCAATAATTCAAAGATTTAAAACACAAATACAGTATAATGATGCATATATATGGAATTTAGAAAGATGGTAACAATGACCCTGTTTACAGGACAGCAAAAGAGACACTGATGTATAGAACAGACTTTGGGTTTCTGGGAACGGGAGAGGGTGGGATGATTTGGGAGAATAGCATTGAAATATGTATAGTCTCATATCTGAAATGAGTCGCCAGTCCAGGTATGATGCCTGATAGCGGATGCCTGGGGCTGGTGCACTGGGACGACCCGGGGGGATGGTATGGGGAGGGAGGAGGGAGGAGGGTTCAGGATGGGGAACACATGTATACTTGTGGAGGATCCATCTCGATGTATGGCAAAAGCAATACAATATTGTAAAGTTAAGCAAAATAAAATTTAATTGAAAAAAAAAAAAAAGAAAATCAGCTAAAGGTAGTAACTAAGAATAGTATTCTTTAGTGGTAATATATGAATATATCTTTTGGATGTTTTTTTTAATGTGCAAATCAGTGATGATAAATTGGTAGGTCTGAGAGTTGAACTCTGTCTTTCGTCATGTTGTTTGCTTTTTCCTGCTTTCTCTTTGATATCTTTATTACCGAATCTCATTTACACATGCAAGCATCAGTGACATTTTTTAATTGACCTACAATGTCAGTAACGTCTCAAGGACATCAATTTACCATGTCATCAATTATTTTGTTACTAGTTCTTTAAGCAGGGCCCGGTAGACACACTGCACTCAGTGAGTGTTTGTCAAACAAATGGTCTAGTGCAGAGATAGCTTAGATAGAGCTTATGTCTTCTGGAAAGCCATGTATTTTGGTACTCATACATTACTGACCAGAGACTTTTTTTAAATTCTAATTTACTTCATTAATATGAGAAGTGAAGAGCTGTATACTTTGGCAGAAGCACCTGATTCCATCCTTTTGATAATGGGTTTTTGGAAAATGCCATATTTGGAGTTCTATAATTTATAAGCTATGATTAAGTGCAAGTAACATGTATATTAACGAGGTTGGCCATCTTAGGTAGTTTAGTTGCAAAGTCATGTCTGACTCCTGCGACCACATGGATTGTAGTGCCCCAGGATCCACTGTCCATGGGATTTCCCAGGCAAAATTACTGGTGTGGTTGCCATTTCCTTCTCCAGGGGATCTTCCTGACACAGGGATCAAACCCAGGTCTCCTTCATTGCAGGCAGAGTCTTACCCACAGAGTTATCTGGGAGGCCAATTTCTCAGAGTCAGAGAAATGAAGACAATAAAAATAAGACAGATAATTTTGCAACCATTCAGTAAAATCACCTTTCATCACCTAAATTATTATTGCTATTCAGTTCAGTTCAGTTGAGTCACTCAGTCGTGTCCAACTCTCTTCGACCCCATGAATAGCAGCAGGCCAGGCCTCCCGTCCATCACCAACTCCCGGAGTTCATCCAAACTCATGTCCATCAAGTTGGTGATGCCATCCAGCCATCTCATCCTCTGTCGTCCCCTTCTCCTCCTGCCCCCAATCCCTCCCAGCATCAGAGTCTTCTTCAATGAGTCAACACTTTGCAGGAGGTGGCCAAAATACTGGAGTTTCAGCTTTAGCATCATTCCTTCCAAAGAAATCCCAGGGCTGATCTCCTTCAGAATGGACTGGTTGGATCTCCTTGCAGTCCAAGGGACTCTCAAGAGTCTTCTTCAACACCACAGTTCAAAAGCATCAATTCTTCGGCGCTCAACCTTCTTCACAGTCCAGCTCTCACATCCATACATGACCACAGGAAAGACCATAGCCTTGACTAGGTGAACCTTTGTTGGCAAAGTGATGTCTCTGCTTTTGAATATGCGATCTAGGTTGGTCATAACTTTCCTTCCAAGGAGTAAGCGTCTTTTAATTTCATGGCTGCAGTCACCATCTGCAGTGATTTTGGAGCCCAGAAAAATAAAGTCTGACACTGTTTCCACTGTTTCTCCATCTATTTCACATGTAGTCATGGGACCAGATGCCATGATCTTCGTTTTCTGAATGTTGAGCTTTAAGCCAACCTTTTCACTCTCCACTTTCACTTTCATCAAGAGGCTTTTTAGCCCCTCTTCACTTTCTGCCATAAGGGTGGTATCATCTGCATATCTGAGGTTATTGATATTTCTCCTGGCAATCTTGATTCCAGCTTGTGTTTCTTCCAGTCCAGCATTTCTCATGATGTACTCTGCATATAAGTTAAATAAACATGGTGACAATATACAGCCTTGACGTACTCCTTTTCCTATTTGGAACCAGTCTGTTGTTCCATGACCAGTTCTAACTGTTGCTTCCTGACCTGCATACAGATTTCTCAAGAGGCAGATTAGGTGGTCTGGTATTCCCATCTCTTTCAGAATTTTCCATAGTTTATTGTGATCTACACAGTCAAAGGCTTTGACATAGTCAATAAAGCAGAAATAGATGTTTTTCTGGAACTCTCTTGCTTTTTCCATGATCCAGCGGATGTTGGCAGTCATAGGACTTCTTAATTTTCTCGTCTGGTTTTGAATTGATCTTCAATGTCATGATCTTCCTATCTTGCTTCTACTGATTCCAAATTCCTGAAGTTTTCTAACATCACATCTCTGTAGAGTTTCCTCTGTGAAGAATCCAGTAAACCCCACTCCTCAGGGTGAAGTTCATAGCCACATCCTCAAAGATGAGTCCATTTCCAGATTTCCTGGGATTATCTGAGTTCCTCCCAAGGACTCTAAATGACCAGATCAGATGACAGGATGACTGAAGATGAGTAAGAGTGACTAGGCCGGTAAACCAGCGAGGAAAGAACAGGATGCTGGTGACTCCACCCTGTGCAAGCCTTCTGTGTATTCTTGCCACCTGTTCTTAATATCTTCTGCTTCTGTTAGGTCCATACAATTTCTGTCCTTTATCAAGCCCATTTTTGCATGAAATGTTCTCTTGGTATCTCTAATTTTCTTGAAGAGATCTCTAGTTTTCCCATTCTGTTGTTTTCTTCTATTTCTTTGCATTGATCACTGAGGAAGGCTTTCATATCTCTCCTTGCTATTCTTTGGAACTCTGCATTCAAATGCTTATATCTTTCCTTTTCTCCTTTGCTTTTCTCTTCTCTTCTTTTCACAGCTATTTGTAAGGCCTCCCCAGACAGCCATTTTGCTTTTTTGCATTTCTTTTCCATGGGGATAGTCTTGATCCCTGTCTCCTATACAATGTCACGAACCTCTGTCCATAGTTCATCAGGCACTCTTATCTATCAGATCTAATCCCTTAAATCTATTTCTCACTTCCACTGTATAATCATAAGGGATTTGATTTAGGTCATACCTGAATGGTGTAGTGATTTTCCCTACTTTCTTCAATTTCAGTCTGAATTTGGCAATTAGGAGTTCATGATCTGAGCTATAGTCAGCTCCTGGGCTTGTTGTTTTTCCCAGGTCGGTAGGTGCCCAATATGCTACTGGAGATCAGTGGAGATATAACTCCAGAAAGAATGGAGGGATGGAGCCAAAGCAAAAACAATACCCAGTTGTGGATGTGACTGGTGATAGAAGCAAGGTCTGATGCTGTAAAGAGCAATATTGCATGGGAACCTGTAATGTTAGGTTCATGAATCAAAGCAAATTGGAAGTAGTCAAACAGGAGATGGCAAGAGTGAACGTCGACATTCTAGGAATCAGCAAACTAAAGTGGACTGGAATGGCTGAATTTAACTCAAATGACCATTATATCTACTACTGCAGGCAGGAATCCCTTAGAAGAAATGGAGTAGCCATCATGGTCAACAAGAGTCTGAAATGCAGTACTTGGATGCAATCTCAAAAACAACAGAATGATCACTCTTTGTTTCCAAGGCAAACCATTCAATATCATAGTAATCCAAGTCTGTGCCCCAACCAGTAATGTTGAAGAAGCTGAAGTTGAACGGTTCTTTGAAGACCTACAAGACCATTTAGAACTAACACCCAAAATAGATGTCCTTTTCATTATAGGGGACTGGAATGCAAAAGTAGGAAGTCAAGGAACACCTAGGCAAATTTGGCCTTGGTATACGGAATGAAGCAGGGCAAAGGGTAATAGAGTTTTGCCAAGAGAACTCGTTGATCATAACAAACACCCTCTTCCAACAACACAAGAGAAGAGTCTACACATAGACATCACTAGATGGTCAACTATTGCTATTACAACATTAAAATAATAAATTTTATGTGTCAAAAATTCTTTTTAACTATTTTGATAAACATTTAAGTAAGATTAGTGTTTCAAATGGAGAAGGCAATGGCACCCCACTCCAGTACTCTTGCTTGGAAAATCCCATGGACAAAGGAGCCCCGAAGGCTGCAGTCCATGGAGTCGCTGAGGGTCAGACACGACTGAACGACTTCACTTTCACTTTTCACTTTCATGAATTGAAGAACTAAATGGCAACCCACTCCAGTGTTCTTGCCTGGATAATCCCAGGTACGGGGGAGACTGGTGGGATGCCGTCAATGGGGTCACATAGAATCGGATACAACTGAAGCGACTTAGCTGCAGCAGCAGTAGCAGAAGCAGTGTTTCAACATTAAAAAATTTTTTTTCTATTCTTATTATGACTGTCTGTTGTCTTTTTTAAGATTGGTTATTGCCAGGGAAAAGAAGAAAATAAAACAATATATTACAAAATCCACCACCAACAACTAATTTGACATTCCCAAACTTGTTTTATATTTATGATCCCAAGTTTTGCTTTCTTTTATGGGTAGTGAGAACTGTAGACATCTGTATAGCAATCTGAATTGAGACTCCTTAGAAATTTTTATAATTTCCCTGCCAGTATTTTATGGTGGTCTCACCCATACCCATTTTATTGGCAATTAACTTTCAAAAAAATTTCTATTATTTATTACTTTCATAGTTTTCTTTAATTTTTATTAAAATAATTCTCTTCTGGCAGCACTGTTTTATTGAATTACATTGAATAATTGAATTAAGTAACCCTGGCACACATGTGTTAGAGAATGAACTTATATTCAGCAAACTCTAGTAAGCAAATATTTCCAATGGCTTAGAGCCTACTTGCCTTGAGTGTACAGCACTTTGTAGAGGCAGTGGAAACTTGGTTATTGTGATAGTATGATTTATAAGAAAAAATATATTTGGCCACTTAGAAAACCAGTCTTCTGGTCTTCCTTCATAGTTCCTGAATCATAGTCCAAAACTGAAATTTCCTGAGCATAACAGCAGACCAATTTTGTCGTAAAATTTGGTCTCCTGTCTTCAGTGGAAACCTTCAGAGTCATAAAGGTAAAATAATGTCTTGTTATTCATAACAAGACCCTTTCCACTACAACTGGGTTTCTATTAATGATGGACTTTGGGCCAGTGCTAAGGATGGAGGTTGGTTGCTAGGGAAAACCACCAAGAATAGAAGCTTGGAATTTTCAGTCCCACATCCTGATTTCCAGGTAGGGGAGAGGGGCTGGAGTGTGAATGAAATACCAATGACCAATGATTTAACCAATGGTGCCTATGCAGTGAAGCCTCCATAAAGCCCCCAAAGAACTGAATTTGGAGAGCTTCTGGGTTGATGATCATGTGGAAATTTGCAGAGAATGATGGGCCTGGAGATGGCATGAAACCTCCAAGATCTTTCCCACATACCTTGTTCTATGTACTCCTTGCATCTGACTGTTCTTGAGACACATTCTTTTATAATAAACCAGAAATCTAGTATGTAAACCATTTACCTGCTCTGGCAAATTAATCACAGCCAAGGAGAGATCCTTGGGAATCTCTGATACATAGCCAGTTGACCAGAAGCATAAGTAACAACCTGGGCTTGCCAGAGACATCTGGAGGGGCAGGGGATGGTCTTGCAGAACTGAACCCTTAACCAGTGGAATCTGAGGCTACTGCTGGGCAGATGAAAGAACTGGGTTGAGTTGTTGGAAATCCAGCTGGTGTAGGAGATTTGCTTGGTGGTGTGGGGAACCCTCTCACCACTCACACTGGAGATTGATCTCAGAACAGAAAAAGTAACGCTTGGTAATCAGTTAAGCAGAATTCAGTAAGAGAGTTTCTGTAATATTTATCAAATTCTTCACAACTATTATGTGTTATTTTATTAATAAGAAACTGGAAAAAACTATGATTAATGATGAATCACATTTCCTTTAATAACTTGTTAGAATGAAAGACACAAGAATCACAGATTAAATGTGTTTGATGAAAATTGAATAACCTGTATCCATGTTATTTGAGTCATGTGTTAAGTATATGACACTTCTGTGTTAAAAATGATGATAGGAATAAAATTCACACAAGGATATAACCTAACTAGTTATCAGATCAGATCAGATCAGATCAGATCAGTCGCTCAGTCGTGTCCAACTCTTTGCGACCCCATGAACTGCAGCACGCCAGGCCTCCCTATCCATCACCAGCTCTCGGAGGTCACTCAGACTCACATTCATCGAGTCAGTGATGCCATCCAGCCATCTCATCCTCTGTCGTCCCCTTCTCCTCCTGCCCTCAATCCCTCCCAGCATCAGAGTCTTCTCCAATGAGTCAACTCTTCGCATGAGGTGGCCAAAATACTGGAGTTTCAGCTTTAGCATCATTCCTTCCAAAGAAATCCCAGGGCTGATCTCCTTCAGAATGGACTGGTTGGATCTCCTTGCAGTCCAAGGGACTCTCAAGAGTCTTCTTCAACACCACAGTTCAAAAGCATCAATTCTTCGGCGCTCAGCCTTCTTCAGAGTCCAGCTCTCACATCCATACATGACCACAGGAAAGACCATAGCCTTGACTAGGCGAACCTTTGTTGGCAAAGTGATGTCTCTGCTTTTGAATATACTATCTAGGTTGGTTATAACTTTCCTTCCAAGGAGTAAGCGTCTTTTAATTTCATGGCTGCAGTCACCATCTGCAGTGATTTTGGAGCCCAGAAAAATAAAGTCTGACACTGTTTCCACTGTTTCTCCATCTATTTCACATGTAGTCATGGGACCAGATGCCATGATCTTCGTTTTCTGAATGTTGAGCTTTAAGCCAACCTTTTCACTCTCCACTTTCACTTTCATCAAGAGGCTTTTTAGCCCCTCTTCACTTTCTGCCATAAGGGTGGTATCATCTGCATATCTGAGGTTATTGATATTTCTCCCGGCAATCTTGATTCCAGCTTGTGTTTCTTCCAGTCCAGCATTTCTCATGATGTACTCTGCATATAAGTTAAATAAACATGGTGACAATATACAGCCTTGACGTACTCCTTTTCCTATTTGGAACCAGTCTGTTGTTCCATGACCAGTTCTAACTGTTGCTTCCTGACCTGCATACAGATTTCTTAAGAAGCAGATCAGGTGGTCTGGTATTCCCATCTCTTTCAGAATTTTCCATAGTTTATTGTGATCTACACAGTCAAAGGCTTTGGCATAGTCAATAAAGCAGAAATAGATGTTTTTCTGGAACTCTCTTGCTTTTTCCATGATCCAGCAGATGTTGGCAATTTGATCTCTGGTTCCTCTGCCTTTTCTAAAACCAGCTTGAACATCAGGAAGTTCACGGTTCACATATTGCTGAAGCCTGGCTTGGAGAATTTTGAGCATTACTTTACTAGCGTGTGAGATGAGTGCAATTGTGCAGTAGTTTGAGCACTCTTTGGCATTGCCTTTCTTTGGGATTGGGATGAAAACTGACCTTTTCCAATCCTGTGGCCACTGCTGAGTTTTCCAACTTTGCTGGCATATTGAGTGCAGCACTTTCACAGCATCATCTTTCAGGATTTGGAATAGCTCCACTGGAATTCCATCACCTCCACTAGCTTTGTTCCTAGTGATGTTTTCTAAGGCCCACTTGACTTCACATTCCAGGATGTCTGGCTCTAGGTCAGTGATCACACCATCATGATTATCTGGGTCGTGAAGCTCTTGTTTGTACAGTTCTTCTGTGTATTCTTGCCACCTCTTCTTAATATCTTCTGCTTCCGTTAGGTCCATACCATTTCTGTCCTTTATCGAGACCATTTTTTACATGAAATGTTCCTTTGGTATCTCTGATTTTCTTGAATAGATCCTTAGTTTTTCCCATTCTGTTGTTTTCCTCTATTTCTTTGCATTGATCACTGAAGAAGGCTTTCTTATCTCTTCTTGCTATTCTTTGGAACTCGGCATTCAGATGTTTATATCTTTCCTTTTCTCATTTGCTTTTCGCTTCTCTTCTTTTCGCAGCTATTTGCCGGGCCTCCCCAGACAGCCATTTTGCTTTTTTGCATTTCTTTTCCATAGGGATGGTCTTGATCCCTGTCTCCTGTACTAGTTATAAGTATTTTATATACAGTCAGTGCAAATTACTATTGTCAGCAACTCTGAGATCTTTATAAAAACAAGAATAATTTTATAACAACACAGTATATTGAAATATGAGTTAAAAGAAAATGAGCAGTAAGATATGCATGTAAATGGGGCTTCTCAAATGGTTCAGTGGTATAGAATCCACCTGCAATGCAGGAGACTCGGGTTTGATCCCTGGGTCCAGAAGATCCCCTCGAGGAGGAAATGGCAACCTTCTCCAGTTTTCTTGCCTGGAGAATCCCATTGTCAGAAGAGCCTGATGGGCTACCATCCATGGAGTCACAGAGTCGGACATGACTGAGCAACTGAACATGAATGTTCACACATACATATAAGTGTATCAATGACAGAATGAAGTTATTATTTTGAATCAGTATTTTGTGGTCCAACAATCTTTCAGCATTTAAGTAAGTTTATAGACGTGCAAGTACAGTTTAGTATTTTGCCTCATCTCTTCAGGGTTTTCAAAACTGGCTCAATATTCATTAGCATAAAGTGTTTTGAGTCCTTTTTAAAGAGTCATAAAAATTCTAACAAACTATTTAGTGTTGACATGCAAGATAGAAGTCTTGGAGGAAAACATCCTTGGAGGCCAGGATCAAACAAAATCATTCTACAGTTCTGTTAACATAGCTAATCAATAAATATATGTGATTTTTGTTTGATTAATTTGGACAGGATTTAGGCAGTCTTCACAAAAGAATTTAAAACGTGTATGTTATTCTCTTCTAAGCTGGTTTTGGTGCACCTAGTATTAATTTTACATACATTATCAAAATTCTAGCTAGATTTTATATTTTATGAGAAAAACCCGTATGTAGGAATAGATAATAAAAAAATGAGCTCTTGAAATAGAGCAGGAACCTGTGATCCTTGACCCCCATGTCCTCAGCCTACCCTTTGTCCATGAAAAAACTTTAGCCAAGGAGTAAATTTAATCAGAGAAATGAAAAATGCTAAAACAAAGGAAAAATGGTCCAACAAGACTGAATAATAATAGTTTAGCCATTAATCATAGTCAAGGACTTTAGTTCCTCTTCAAGGGCAATTGATAAGATTCTGTGTCATGACCTTTCATCTGTCTCCTAGACACTGAAACTCCCAGCAGGTGGAAGATAACTGCATGATGACCAGACTAGTCATGACATGAGCTGCCACAATTCCAAGAACTGGCCTCAAAGAAATGGGAACAAACTAACCCTGGAACTAAAGACTAACTGTACTTAAAACAATCAAGATGAGGCTCATGAGACCACCACATGACAAATTTCAAGATGACTATCAGAGCTGACTACTATTTCTGCTTGTGGCACCTTCCTGCATTGTTTTGCCCACTGATTGTCAGTGGGGAGAGTCACATTTGGGGGAGAACCCCCTGGTTGCCACCCTCCAAAATAAAACAAACCTTCCTTTACACCAACCTTACCTCTTTATTGGCTTCTGAGTCAGGAGCATCCAGACTCCACTTTCAGTAACAGTTTTGGAGCCCTATGTGGGGGAGTTGTGTTCTTGCAACATCTGGCTCCCCAGGATTTCCCCCAGGAGAGCCACAGCCATGACACTGCACCAGAACAGCTGTGAGGAGCCCACAGATCTTGGCTAGCTGGCCCTGAGAGGGACGCTTTGGGGGACATTCTTAGAAGTTGCTGAAATCATTTGTTCCTGGGATCCTCCCCGTTTCCCCTCTGCTTACCTCTGGCTGCCAACTTAATGCTTTTCCTTGGTGGAAGGGAAACATGCATCAGGAGGAGGTGATGAGTTTCAAGACTGAGTAAGTCCACTGGTGTGCACCGGGCAAGCTTCTCTTTTGAGCATGAAGTGCTATTTGGGCATTTTGCCCATGGTTCTGACATGTGTCTGCTTTGGGGGACCATTTGTGCTGGAGAAGTATTTATTTGGGGGTCTTGGTCAGTGGTGATCCTCTCAGAGGACATGCGACAGTTCTGTCTTGTGGTGTGTGAGTGTGCATTCCATGTGTGACTGGTACTCTTGTTGCCTTTTGTAAGATGGGGAATTCAGGTTCAACTCATTAGAAAACTTTAAGCAATGAAACTATGACTAAAGAAAAATAAAGATAATTTTTTTAAAACACTGTGTTGCTGACAGTATTCCTCAGACTCCAGAGAAAATTGGTTAAGATGAAACTCTTGAAATTCCAAAACTTTTTTGTTTTTACAAATGCAGTTAGAGAAAGCTAGCTTGATAAATGCTGTTTTCAAAATTCTAGCCCTGAGAGAGAGAGAAAAAAAATATGCCTAGGAGAAAGCTTGAAATTAACTCTTATCATGTCCTTGAAATACAAACATGGCTCACTTTGCCTGAGACTTTAGCCTTGGGTTAATTAGAACTTCAAGCCAAGGGGGGATAAAAGGAGTTGGTAGGGAGGGAGGGAAGCCTTTTGAACTCAAGTGAGTAAATTCAAATTATTCCAACTGTTATTAATGAGCTGATAAGTTCTATATTGAAATATAAAATTTGAGATCTCTGTCTGAATATCATGTGTCTATATGTGATATTGTCATGAATGCATGTTTTAAAGGCTTCCAGATAAAGACTTTGAAAAAATTGTGTTTCAGGGATGTTTATCTAAAAATAGTTTTTTCCAGATTTTTGGTAACTTTAAATTTTAGTGTTTTTCTAAATTAAGTTTTCTGATGAAAATTAATTGAATGTCTAAATCATTTTTAAGGTAAAATACTGATACATTACTGAACAAATTTAAGTTTATCTAATTTTGCCTTCTTATGAGAGAAAAAGCACTAAATATGTTTGGGTTTATTAAACACACATCTCATACCACATTAAAGAGAAATTATGCTAAGAGGAAAATATATGGTTTTAGAGGTCATGGAATGTGTTCTTAAGTTTGCCCATCAGTAAATAATAGTATAACAGTTCAATTATTTGTTTCTTGGGTTTTTCAGACTTTTAACGTTTAAAAATTGTAATATGTAATTAAAACTACCAAAAATGACTAGGAAAGCATTTCAGTGTGTAAAGCAAGAAGAATACATGCTGTCAGCAAGAGAAGGTATAAGACAGGAGTTTTTAAAAAAAATTTTTTTGAGGAAAGATGATGATAATAATTTTGTTCTAGAGCTGTTTCTTTCTGGAAGGGGAAAATTAAGGGACAAATCATGTGGATGCAAAAAGTAATAAAAAAAAAAAAGTTTGTGGAAAAAAGGGAACCTTGAAAAAAAAAGAATTTTCTGTGTTGTCAGGAGTGATTAAGATTAGACTGGATTTAATTAAATCCAGTTAGTATTTAAATTTAGTTAAATGAACTTTGTTGTCAATAGTAAGCTGATATAAGACTGAAATTTGGTTGTCTTACTCCCTGTTAAGAAAACAAATTTTTCCTGAAATATTGAACTGCTTTTGATAACAAAAGTTTCTTTCTCTAGCTATTTTTGAGTATTCCAAAGAGCCCCTAATGCTAATGTGTTGTGCTTAGTCATGTCAGACAATTTGTGGCCCCATGGACTATAGCCTGCCAGGCTTCTCTGTCCTTGGGATTTTCTAGGAAGGAATACTGGAGTGGGTTACCATGCCCTTCTCCAGGGGATCTTCCCAATCCAGGGATTGAGCACACCTCTCCTGCTTTGGCAGACAGATTGTTTACTACTGAGCCACCAGGAAATCCTTTAAAAAGTCTCTAGGCATCTCAGAAGAAACATTAAAGCAACTAGGATTATTTGATGTGTTAAATTATATGGGAAACATTTGATAACTTTCAGATCATACTGTTGAACTGGGTAAAAAATGTAAAGAATTCTGATGGAAAACTATTGTTTTGCTTAAAATCATATTTTTGACCCCAGTGTTCTGGATGGAAAAAATTGTTCAAGTTATCACAAAGTATACTTACCTATGATGTTTATCACTACCTCTTGAGAGGGAATTCCTCACTAGGTGAGATGCCTGTTGCCTGAATGTAGCTTAAGAAATGAATATTCACATTTCAATTACTGTCCATGCTGAATTATTTTAAAATAAATGACTGGCATTGTAAAATTTTTTTTTTTCATTTGTAGTTGTGAGGGTAAAATTGCCTAATTTTCCAAGTTGAATTCAATCTCTGTTGCATTTCTCCCCACTTTCCACAATGGAGGGGGTTCTATGGTATTAAAAACCCACTCTCTTACTAGAATTTTAGCTTCACCAACGGTCTCAGTTTCTTTCAGATAGAACTTCATTATTTTTCGTATAGTTTTCTGCCACTGGATCCTTTTTTAGTTTCTAGCATGTAGTCTTCCCATCTTCCAACCTGTTAATTATTAATATTTTCAGAATAATTTATTTTTCCATGTCAATTCATATGACTTTTAAACAGTTTTCACACCTTCTCATTGCTGTCTCATAATAATGAAATCCTAAACAGATTCAATGCTAATCAAAATCTAACCTTCTCCTCTGTCTTGATTCTCACTATCTGACGTTCTCTGCCTCTTTTTTTCCCCCTATATTTTATCTCTACCAAATTGCCTATGTTTCACTGCCAATACACCACCAATATACTGTGTTTTAAATGACCTCATTTTCACACATCTGCTCTGCCCCGGATTCACTTATCTTTTTTCTTCATCCAGCTAATCTTAATCCATCTTTTAAATTCAAATGTCCTTTTTCCCAAAAATTTTTTCCACTGGCCTGGGTCACAAGGAGTCTGATGCCCTGCACATAAATTTCTGAAACATCATTGGTTCCTTAAAATATAAAACTTAACTACTGTGTTGCTCTTCTCTTTTCCAATTGGTCATGAGCTCTCCAAGGTCATGAACTGATCATATCTGAGAATTTGGAATCCTGAAACCTTAGAACACTGCTTAGCAAAATGTAAGTACAATAACTACATCTTAATTTACTTCAATTAAATGTGTAGGTGTGTAATCTTGGACTTTGTTTCACATTTCCTTTAGCTTAGCTTCTTCATCTATACATGACTACACATACTTAGTGAGTTGTACTGTTTTAAAAGAAACTATCCATGTAGTGCTTGGTCAGTATTAAATGCTGAAAAATGTTAGTTCACGTCATGGTTCCACCAAAGCATATATTAGAAACTTGTTGGGTGGTTCCCCTTAATACTTCTGTAGGATTTTCTGTTTATGTGAGTGATGCAAGAGCTACTTCTAGCACTTATTACAAGGCTCCTCTGGCCATAATTAATGGGCCCAGGGTGATTTCTGATATAAAAGCATCAAGGGTTTCCTTCCCTAGTATCTGAACCTGAGAACTAAAAAGATCAGTGGCTGTTTTGAAATGTAAATGGATACCCAGGCAGAAGTAGAGATGAAAGAGATAGAAAGACCTAGAAGTCATTTAACTTTCTACTTTCAGATATTTCTTACAATCCAAATGCATTCCTGTTTTCAGGCCCTAAGTTTATTTTTTATATAAGTTCCTCTTTTGCTTGTCACTAGATTTCTGTTTTACAAACAAAACATTCTAACCAAAACAAATGAGATTAAGTTCTCTTTAGAAAACAATGTAGTTATGGTTTTGTAACAATACACCTTAATCAGATAATCAATGGCTGATGGCTTGGGCTGATATGCCGTGTTTATATTAAAAATATGAGCTGGCAATATGTGACCCAAAATAATGAGTCATGGTTTTCACGATATTCAACTTTCAACATCTACGAAAGGGAATTACAGAGGCAAGCAACAAAATATGTATTCCATAAGCAGGTAAAGAACATAATAATCACCCATTTATAACTGTTTTTATCATTTCACTGATAAGACACTTCAGAAATTGTAAAATATGTCCTTGCTGTCCTGGACGTGGGTATCATGGGCCATTTCTTTAATGAGTATCAACTTTCTTTACCTTCACTCAGTATCATGTCTCATCTATCGATTCTTCCCTCCATCAAGATCAATGCACCCAAAAAATCTATTTACTTTATAATGCAATATAAAATATAAATGCTTTGAAATATTAATGCCCAAAGGATTATTTCATTTGAATAAGAAAAAAGGACATGATTTTCTTGCTGCCTTTCAAAAACTATTATTACTGTGAATTTAGAAAGTGTGGAAGTAAGATTAAATAGACTTGGGAGAAAACAATGCTAAACATATTTTAAAATAGCAAATAAAAGTTGTGGATGGCATTTCTTCCAAACAACCAAGATTCATTGTCTTTAAAATCTACTTCTGAAGTGAAACGCTTCAGAACTCCACTGCTCAGAGTAACTAATGCTGATTTTTGATGCCCTAAGAGGTTTTCTGCATGAACTTTCAATTATGCAGACTGTGCCTCGCTTACATTTTCAGAGCCCGCTCACCTAGATTGAATTGTTGTTCCTTTGCACTTGCATTCTTCTGATTGATTTTTTTTTTTTCCCCTGTCTTATCGGAGTGCTTCATATCATGTTTTCACATCCGCCTACCTTTCACACACACACAAAAAATGATGGTACATAAATGCTGGCTTTGGGGGACTTAATCATTAATTGATGTGTGGAGAGATCTCCTTTCTTCAGATCAGCATATAGATTTCCTCGTGACATACAAAAGGAGGATGCTACCTTTTAAGTTGAGGGGAATAGCCTGACCCATCAAAACAGATCATAAATACAGATATAGATACAAAATATGCACACACATGTATATAGTATTACATCAATTTAACCCTTATAATGCCTGTGTGCTCCGTCACTGAGTTGTGTCCAACTCTTTGCAACTCCAGCTGAAACCTGCCAGGATCCTCTGTCCATGGGGTTTCCCAAGCAAGAATACTTGAGTGAGTTGCCATTTCCTTCTCCAGGGGGCCTTCCCAACCCAGGGATCAAACCCACATCTCCTGCTTGGAAGACAGATTCTTTGCCACTGAGCCACCAGGGTTAACCTTTATTAAATACTTATTATTATATATTGTATAATTATACAAGTAATATATTTATATTAATATATTATATATATATAAAATATACCCTTTTTTTGCAGATTTAGGGAACTACAGGACATCTTCAGGACAGAAAGACTATGATTCGAAATCTTCCCATTACATGTAATATGTGCTCTCTGGTCATAAGATACTTATACATAATCAATGAGATAGGGAAACAGAAACATAAACACTTCAGTTACTGAACTTTTAATTTCTCAAAAAAAGTCATTCTTTTTCCCACTTAAAGGCCTTTGCACATGATGCCTTCTCCACCTGAAAGTCTCTTCCTCTTGTTTCGGCTGAACCACTGCTTCTCAGGGAGATCCTCACCTGACCTTTATATCTAAATTATGTCTTGCTTTTACCTCCTCTCCTAGTACTATAAGTTTCCTTTATGTAAAGTATATTAATGTATCTGACCATGGTGGGTATTCAGTGCCTTGAACAGTACTAGCTCATCATAAGTATTCTCTTTCTCTATCTATTGGCTAAAATGAATATGTGAACGAATGAATGAATGAATGAAAAGATAAAGAAGTGAAAAATGAATGGTGGGAATTCCTGAAGTTCAGCCATATAGTGGGTTTTCAACTTTTCCTTGAGATCAAGTCATATATATTCTTAGCTTGGGGACAGAATAGTAGGATCAGTTCAGTTCAGTCACTCAGTCGTGTCTGACTCTTTGTGACCCCATGAATCACAGCACGCCAGGCCTCCCTGTCCATCACCAACTCCCAGAGTTCACTCAAACTCACGTCCATCACGTCAGTGATGCCATCCAACCATCTCATCCTCTGTTGTCCCCTTCTCCTCCTGTCCCCAATCCCTCCCAGCATCAGTCTTTTCCAATGAGTCAACTCTTTGCATGAAGTGGCCAAAGTACTGGAGTTTCAGCTTTAGCATCAGTTCTTCCAAAGAACACCCAGGACTCATCTCCTTTAGGATGGACTGGTTGGATCTTCCTGCAGTCCAAGGGACTCTCAAGAGTCTTCTCCAACACCACAGTTCAAAAGCATCAATTCTTTGGCGCTCAGCTTTCTTCACAGTCCAACTCTCACATCCATACATGACTACTGGAAAAACCATAGCCTTGACTAGACGGACCTTTGTTGGCAAAGTAATGTCTCTGCTTTTGAATATGCTATCTAGGTTGGTCATAACTTTCCTTCCAAGGAGTAAGCATCTTTTAATTTCATGGCTGCAGTCACCATCTGCAGAACAGTAGGATAAGTAAGGGCAATCAACTATGTACACAATTCCCATAGCTACAGTTTTCTCCACAAAAATGTGTTTCTATTGCTATGGAAACATTCAATCTTGTCTGAGGCTCCTGCCTTGGGATTTTAGCAGTTCCTCCCTTTCCTCATTATCACTTACCCACCTAAAATCAGTTCCCCTCATTCACTGAAGACTTCAAGACCAGCATCATCTTCCCTTTTGCATTCTGACATTTTATCATAACATTGAGAGATTTCCAAGTCCATGTGGCAAATTCATCTAACAAGCTATCATTAAATGTGCAACACTATTTAACGTGTTGACTTTATCTCCATTAATTTTGGCAAACAACCTCCAGGGCCAAAGCAAAGATCTGGTCATGACCTCAACTAGCTCTACCTCATATGTCTTAAATGCAAATAATGCTCTATTAAGAGCACACCTTTCCCCTCATTTTCTCTTACAACTTCTCTCCCACACTACCCTCTCTTTAAACTCACGGATAGTCCTTTGAACTCCCCATTTGATCCAAGGTTGCCGCCTCCCTCCTCTACTTCTTTTCCATCCTAGCCAGCTGGAACCACACATCTATGCAGCTGACACTTGCCTTTTTATTTCATTTTGTTTCTCTTTGGCTGCTAAGACCCTTAAATAGGATCCTATGGCCACTTCTGTCTAGAAGCCAGACACTTGCTTCCCCAGGTGCTAGTGTATAGGTAGTGTTGTTTCCAAGTCTGTTTTAATCAAGCACATATCATGCCAAGTTGGAAATTAGTGGTGTGTTAATAAAAAGTGGTGAGAAAAGCTGGCACCACATAGAATCCATTCTGGTGCAGGTAGCCTAAACTCCATCGAGTTTCAGTGGAGCCGATGACTAGGGTTCCAGAGACAGCAACTGATATCCAGTGTTGATTCTCACTGTGAGGTCATCTGTGTAGATCTGTGTTGTTGTTGCTCAGTCACTCAGTCGCGTCTGACTCTTTTTGACCCCATGGACTGCAGCATGCCAGGCTTCCCTGTCCTTCACCATCTCCTGGAGTTGGCTTAAACTCATGTCCATTGTATTGCTGATGCCATCCAACCATCTCATCCTCTGTCATCCCCTTCTCTTCTTGCCTTAAATCTTTCCCAGCCTCTTCTTGCCTTCAATCTTTCCCAGCATCAGGGCTTTTTTAATGAATCAGCTCTTCACATCAGGTGGCCAAAATATTGGAGCATCAGTCTTTCCACTGAATATTCAGTGTTGATTTACTTTAGGATTGACTGGTTTGATCTTCTTGCAGTCCAAGAGACTCTCAAGAATCTTCTCCAACACCACAGTTCAAAAGTATCAATTCTTTGTCACTCAGCCTTCCTTATGGTCCAACTCTCACACCCATATGTGACTACTGGAAAAACCATACCTATGACTATCTAGACATTGTTGGCAAAGTAATATCTCTGCTTTTTAATATGCTGTCTAGGTTTGCCATAGCTTTTCTTCTGTGGAGCAAGTGTTTTTTAATTTCATGCCTGCAGTCACCATCTGCAGTGATTTTGGAGCCCAAGAAAATAAAATCTCTCACTGTTTCCATTGTTTCCCCACCTATTTGCCATGAAGTGATGGGACCGGATGCCATAATCTTCATTCTTAAAATTTTGAGTGTGAAGCCAATCTTTTCATTCTCCTCTTTTATCTTCATCAATAGGCTCTTTAGTTCCTCTTCCCTTTCTGCCATGAGGGTGGTGTCATCTGCTTATCCCAGGTTATTGATATTTCTCCTGGTAATCTTGATTCCAGCTTGTGCTTGATCTGTGTTAGTCCTTGTTAACTGTGATGTTATCTGTGTTATTTGTGCCCTGTAAAGCCACCTTTACACCTCCTTGGACTGCTGTGCAGGGTGGTTCTGGCTGCTCTTCTGTTTGGCATAGTTTCCAAGCCCTATATTCTGGTCCAACCGTGACAAATTCCACCTCTGCGTGAACTAGTCAAAATTGATTTCAGTTAATTATACCCACTATGGAAGCATTCATTTGCTGGTGTTTAAGAGTACTGAGTCTAGATTTGGACTCTTTGGTTCAAATCTTAGCTGTACTACTCTTTAGCTATTTAAACTTGGATGTGATTTCCCTTCTCTGTGCCTTGGTTTCCTCATTTCATAAGTGAGGGTAAAGGAAGATTCTATGATGAGCACTGGCACACTGTATGTAATATTTTCTTCTATTACAATTAGTAAAAGCATTTGGTTGATCATATAAACTATATTCCCATCAGAAACATTAACAGTATTGTCCTTTCATTTTAACGTATTTATATATAGTCTTTCTTTACTGTTTCTAATATAGTCACCCAAGAAAACCCAACTATAAATTTACATTACAAAATACCTTGTCTAGTCCAGTACCTCTCTTAACTTTGATAAGAAAGCCTTATGAATCCCAGGCTCATGAAAGTCTAATGAAGACTTGTCACATAAATTGTGACAAGTGAATCTTTATTACTAACTTTCACTGGTCCTTGGTCAAAACCTTCTTCTTAGTGCCTCAAATGACTATTTCAGAGCATCATCTGCCTGCTCATTCTCATATCTTGAAAACATTTCGGCCATTTGATATTATTTGCCTCATAATCCTGCCATTCAGATTTCTTAAACGTGTGAACTACATACTTTGTCTTCACTTCCTGACTCACCACTGGACGTGTCCTGTAACATTATGTACTGAGAACATTCTCATTAGAGTCACCAACAATCTCCCTATGTCAGATTCCCAGGATAATTTGAGTCCTTATCACACTGTAAAGTCACTGTTCCATAGGACAGAATTGCTCACGTCATCCTCCTTAAAATTCTATATTCCTTTAGTTTCCATATCACACACATTACTGGCCATTTTCACATCTTTTCGTCTCTGTGGACACCTCTTCCATGGTTCATGCTTGCATTTTTGGTGCTGCTTGTGATTTACCAGAAAGCACTAACTCCTTGGTCACTCTCCTAGTTTCAACTACTGATCCACTGATGTTCCCCTCAAGCTTTTCTTTGCCTGAGCTTCCACATATATCCTAGGTATAGTACAGATGTACTTGCTTGAAAGCTTTTGCATGTACGGTTATTCTGGGTACCTGGGATAGGTAAAGGTTTTATACTAAGATACAGAGAGTTCAGAGTCTAAAGGTTACATGCACAACAACTGAAGAAATTATGTGAATATCTTGAGTAGAAGAGGTTCAGAAAATTGAGAAATCTGAAAGGAGAAATGTCTGGTATTAGATAATGTAAATTCCTATAAATGACTCTCCTGCTTTAATGCCTTACATGAAATGTACTTTTAATGGTCAGGATTTGTGAGTGTAAGAAAAATGATAGTGAGGATTGATAAAAGAAATGTCTTCTGAAGCCAGAAGGATATTGTTTAATGGTATTGAATATAAAGATTGAATTATATTATTTCTGTCCAGTGAAGGATCTGATTTTTAACTCAGACCTCATTAGGAATTACTTACTCTACTATACAAAATAAAATATAATAAACTTCCCTATCACTACAGTGTGACAAAGAATGTAAAAGGCACCAAATATACCAGCACATCAGAAGCTGAGAGAAACATCACTCCATGGTAACTGAAATTAAGGGTAGGCATTTTTCACAGCATATTGGAGAGATGCAGTTTTTGAACAATTCAATTGTTGCTCCTTTTCTTTAAAATCTAATAGCAAAGTGCAATAGCACAGCCTGAGCAATCTTTCCTGTTACAAGAAAGTGACAACTAGGGGAGACCAAACTGAAATGGGAATATTATGTGTCATCAGAAAAGAAACACCAGAACTTGTATCAAGAGAGAAGAGGAGGAATTTTGAAATCAATAGACAGAGTAATTATATCAGCCTCTGATTATAAGCTTTACTGGCTGCTCAGTTAATAAAAAATACTGTGTATAGTTTATATATTTTTCAATTGTTGTGACTAAGATTGTATAAAGTACATATTTTCCATTTCATAATTTGAACCCAGCCTTAAAAGAGACTATTTTATTGTTTTCATAAAAGATGAGCTAAATAATCCCTTCATGGAAGAATTGAGATACGAACTGTGTAAGACATTTTCTTGATAATGCAATAAGGTTTCACATACACAGAGCAGACAAAGTCAGGCCAAGTAAGCAGGAAAATCCACAGACTGCTGTGGTAATAAGTTGACTTTTATCTGGAAGTTTTATATGCTTGAGGACAACTGTAAGACTATTCATTGAATTAAATACTCCCTCCCATAATGCTGTCTTATCATAACTTATACCAATTTAACATGTTATAAGTATATTTTATATTGAAATTTAAAGTAATGATTCATAGATACACAATCTATATGTGAGAATTATTTTTATATTAATAAAAATGTATTGAAATCCTACTAATTGTGTAACCTATTTTTGGTGATGTGGAAAAAAAAAAGTGTTAGTTGCTCAGTCATGTCCAACTTGGACTATAGTCCACCGGGCTCCTCTGTCCATGGAATTTTCCAGGCAAGAATAATGGAGTGAGTAGTCATTCCCTTCTCCAGGGGATCTTCCTGACCTAAGGATCAAATCCTGGTCTCCTGCACTGTAGGCAGATTCTTTACCATCTGAGTCATCATGGAAGAGATTAAGCTTTTACTTTCTTGAAGTTTTTTTTCTAGTTGAGAGGAGAGTAAATTAATATATTGTCAAACTCAAAATCAATATACATTGTGAAGCCAATAGTAAACAAACAAACAAAAAAAGTAGGAACAGTAGTCAGGGAAGTCTTTTCTGAGTAGGTGAGATTTGAGCCAAGTTTTAAATGAAGTGAGGGAGTGAGATATGAGAAGACTGAGGAGAAAGTTCTAGAAAGGAGAATGCCTACAAATGCCCTTTGGTATGAAAACACTGAATTCAAGGTCAAGGACAACCAGAAGGATATGTTGGAAGAATGGTGGGAATGGTCACGTCAAGAGTATATGTATGCCCTTTGACTTGAAGTGTTGGGTAAATAAAGTTCTTATTACAGAGCCTCAGAAAACTTGGAGAGAAAAAAGCTGTAGGTTAAATTAGTCAAAATTCAGATACCATTTTACAACATGCAGGAAATCATGAGGATGAGATTTAATATGGAGAATTAGAAGGTACAAAAACCTCTGGAAGAGCTCAGAGAATCGGAGAAAGCTACAAGCAACTTCAAGGTATCAGAGAGGGAAGAAATCACAGGAAATGGCTACCAATGATTTCAATTTCCTGGAGCACCAAAACGAGTGATTCAGAGGAAGTTATTCATACACTACCTCCAAGAAAAGCTCTCTTCTGTTGCCTGCTGAAATCTGTGACCTTTATTTCTTGTCTGAACAGCATTGACTTTGGATCAAGAGCCACATATCAGGGTAAAAGCATTCTGTGGGTTGCTTCAGGAAAGGAGCCACATCTGGTACAATAGCTTATATTGAGGTCATCAATTAATTGTATTTATGACACTCTCCATCCTTCTTTTCATCATATTTAAACACACCGAATAGATGACTTAAAAGAAGACCTACCACGAATCAACGTTCATTCATCTTTTAAGTCTTTCATGGTAGCACTAAATTCCATCATTCCTCCAGACATGTCATACTGGTTTCTGTTTTTCATTTTACTAAAACATAAATTAGTGGTAGAGGGGAGACCAGTTCCAGAACTTACACTTGATTCTTTCTAACATGATAGATGTTGAATCAAGGTACAACTAGCCAAAGGAAAAATTCTGTGAATTTCCAAATAAGGAGAAAACGTTGTGGAAAAACCCACAGACACACTGAGCTCACTTTAACATACACTCCTTCCAAAACTCCATTTATCACCAGACTGCCACAATCTCCTCTCTGATTCATGGTCCAGAGGGTGATTTTTTGATCTTTAAAGATTATTTTTACTTCAGAGTTTATTAATTCTTCAAAAGCCTGGAAATTTTCTTCTTTTCAGACCACAGCCATCCTTTAAAATGGACGGAGGAACATTTTAGGAGAAATAGAAGGAAGATTTAGAGTACCTCTGCTTGGCAGTGTCTCTGGTCCTTCTTTAGACATATCCATCATTCTCTTCTTTCAAGGAATATAGGACTATAATTTGCCTCCAGTCTAGAATTAGCTGAAAACTTATGATTTCCCATTATACTAACTCAATCAGGTATATCCACCAACCAAGAGATTATTTTTCTATTATCTGAATTAAGGAAGAATTTAATAGCATGCCTATCTATTTCAATTCCATGAACCTCATGATCGATTAGCCATGGCCAAATATTGCAGCTTGCCAAACTTACTGATTTTACCTCAAGCCCTGCTTTTCATGACAGCTATCATGCTTACTGTGTGTTTTGTAATTAACCTATGGCACTTGGCCCCTGCCATTCTAAAATCTTACTTTTAACATAAATATCAGCAAGACTGTATCCATGCTCATATTTCTCACCTTCATTCCTGCTTTCTGAGAACAATATCAGAGGTTTTAAAGGGTGTTCTATCACCAGTGTTCTTTTTTAATAGTTTTTATTTGGGTATAGTTTCTTTACAATGTTATGTTAATTTTTGCTGTACAGCAAAGTGAAATATATATATATATATATATCTCCATATATCCCTCTTTTTTTGGATTTCTTTTCCATTTAGGTCACCACAGAGCACTGAATAGAATCCCTGTGCTATGTACATAGCTTCTCATCAGTTATCTGTGTTATACACCATATTGTATATATGTTAATCCCAATCTACCAGTTCATACCCCCTCTTCTTCCCTGTTTGTGTGCAGACATTTGTTCTCTATATCTGTGTCTCTATTTCTGCTTTGCAAAGAGGTTCATCTGTGCCTTTTTTGTAGATTTCATATATATGCATTGATATGTGATACTTGTTTTTCTCTTTCTGATTTACTTTACTGTTTGACAGTCTCTAGGTCAATCCACATAATGCTATAGTACAGTTTATTGGACCCTCCTGGGGAAATAATTGATTAAGCAATTCACCATCATTAATCCATATTTACACACCTGTCTCTCTAGTCTTTGGATTCCTTGGTCTAGATAATGCAAAAGCATTTCTGGCATCTTACCTTCCTTTAACGTAGGTGATTATAGTGTCCAGATTTTGAGCTATTACTGTCACTCCTAGATGCTTGAACTAATATGGCATTATGACTATATGGTGAGGTGTTTCTATGTTGCCAAGTATGGCTTGATCTAATGTTACATTCCTTCTTCCTTGATCTTAAACCTTTAGAACCCATTCATATTTATGTTTCCTAGATTTCTGCTGATAGACATTCGTAAAATTCTGCAATTTTTTTTTCATGTATAAGCTACCTTGACCTCCCAGGGAGCTTATATCAGTAGAGCTTCACTCTACTGATTTTTAAGTCTGGAAATAAAAACAGATAATCTATGTGGAACCTATAAAGAAACAATAATACTAGAAATTATGACCCCCTGATGAATTTTGGCTAAGTCTTTCATTTATCTAGGAAAAGTTTTGAAGATGATGAACAGCAAATTTTCAGCAAAGAGTCTCCCAGGTCTGTGAAAACATAAAAAGGAATGAATAGTGCTCATAAGCATACAGTAAAGAGCTGGCAAGAGTGAAGGAAACTGAGGATTATGGATAACAATACCAATAAAAGAATTCAGTGACATTCTGAATTTTTACACATAATTTCATTATTTGAAATTTAGTTAAAAAGCAAAATGTCTGTATTCTTAACTCATTTAGAAAGGGAGACTTAAGCACCTTTTTTTCCTGTATACCTTTGAGAGGGAGGTCTTCCAAAATGTCAGTAGGCTTTGCAATCTAAAACATCAAATAAAAAACTTACTTTATAATTAGTTGTACTATAAAACTTACTGATTTGGTAGCTAAACAACTAAAATTTTTAGACAAGGCAATATCACTAGCTTTTTTTGATTTTCTTTGATTCTCAAAAATAATTACATAAAATTTCAGATGTGTGTTATTTCAAATAAGAAATAAAAGATTATAAAATGGTGACCTGATTTCTATCATCTCAGAAATTTTAAATAGATCAAATTCAATATTGGTGCTTAAATTTAGGCATGAAGTAAAAAGCTGTTTTACTTAGTGTTATTTTGCTAAACTCAAAATTATTTTGTTCAGAATGTATTAATTATTTTAAATACGAGAGTACTTAAGTGAAGTTCAGTTCAATTCAGTTCAGTCGCTCAGTTGTGTCCGACTCTTTGCAACCCCAAAAAGACCTGACAAATTTAAAGTCAGTATTTAATTTGCTTATCCAAGTTTTCTATGTCTCACTTCTCTCTTTCACCTTATCTTAAATCTTACATCTTTTTAAATTTACGTAGAAAATGTCTACTTCAGAACAGAATGACAACAAATACACATTAAAAAGCTAACATAAAGCTAGTTTGTTATTTTAAAACTTTAATATGTTTTATGCATAAGCATCCATGATTCCTTTATAAAATAACAAAAAAACTATGAAAAAGTATCTTAGTTTTAAACCACATGTCTCCAATAAAGCTCTTGCATAATTAGAAACACAGCAACAATTCAGTGGAGTTAAAACTAGACATAATCAGGAACACAGCAATTAAATTATAATAAAGAGTATCAGATCAGATCAGTCGCTCAGTCGTGTCCGACTCTTTGCGACCCCATGAACCGCAGCACGCCAGGCCTCCCTGTCCATCACCAGCTCCCAGAGGTCACCCAGACTCATACCCATCGAGTCAGTGATGCCATCCAGCCATCTCATCCTCTGTCGTCCCCTTCTCCTCCTGCCCTCAATCCCTCCCAGCATCAGAGTCTTCTCCAATGAGTCAACTCTTCGCATGAGGTGGCCAAAATACTGGAGTTTCAGCTTTAGCATCATTCCTTCTAAAGAAATTCCAGGATTGATCTCCTTCAGAATGGACTGGTTGGATCTTCTTGCAGTCCAAGGGACTCTCAAGAGTCTTCTCCAACACCACAGTTCAAAAGCATCAATTCTTTGGTGCTCAGCCTTCTTCACAGTCCAGCTCTCACATCCATACATGACCACAGGAAAGACCATAGCCTTGACTAGGCGAACCTTTGTTGGCAAAGTGATGTCTCTGCTTTTGAATATGCTATCTAGGTTGGTCATAACTTTCCTTCCAAGGAGTAAGTGTCTTTTAATTTCATGGCTGCAGTCACCATCTGCAGTGATTTTGGAGCCCAGAAAAAGAAAGTCTGACACTGTTTCCACTGTTTCCCCATCTATTTCCCATGTAGTGATGGGACCAGATGCCATGATCTTCGTTTTCTGAATGTTGAGCTTTAAGCCAACCTTTTCACTCTCCACTTTCACTTTCATCAAGAGGCTTTTTAGCCCCTCTTCACTTTCTGCCATAAGGGTGGTGTCATCTGCATATCTGAGGTTATTGATATTTCTCCCAGCAATCTTGATTCCAACTTGTGTTTCTTCCAGTCCAGCATTTCTCATGATGTACTCTGCATATAAGTTAAATAAACATGGTGACAATATACAGCCTTGACGTACTCCTTTTCCTATTTGGAACCAGTCTGTTGTTCCATGACCAGTTCTAACTGTTGCTTCCTGACCTGCATACAGATTTCTTAAGAGGCAGATCAAGTGGTCTGGTATTCCCATCTCTTTCAGAATTTTCCATAGTTTATTGTGATCTACACAGTCAAAGGCTTTGGCATAGTCAATAAAGCAGAAATAGATGTTTTTCTGGAACTCTCTTGCTTTTTCCATGATCCAGTGGATGTTGGCAATTTGATCTCTGGTTCCTCTGCCTTTTCGAAAACCAGCTTGAACATCAGGAAGTTCACGGTTCACATATTGCTGAGGCCTGGCTTGGAGAATTTTGAGCATTACTTTACTAGTGTGTGAAATGAGTGCAATTGTTCGGTAGTTTGAGCATTCTTTGGCATTGCCTTTCTTTGGGATTGGGATGAAAACTGACCTTTTCCAATCTTGTGGCCACTGCTGAGTTTTCCAAATTTGCTGGCATATTGAGTGCAGCACTTTCACAGCATCATCTTTCAGGATTTGGAATAGATCCACTGGAATTCCATCACCTCCACTAGCTTTGTTCGTAGTGATGCTTTCTAAGGCCCATTTGACTTCACATTCCAAGATGTCTGGCTCTAGGTCAGTGATCACATCATCATGATTATCTGGGTCTTGAGGCTCTTTTTTGTACAGTTCTTCTGTGTATTTCTGCCACCTCTTCTTAATATCTTCTGCTTCTGTTAGGTCCACACCATCTCTGTCCTTTATCATGCCCATCTTTGCATGAAATGTTCCTTTGGTATCTCTGATTTTCTTGAAGAGATCCCTAGTCTTTCCCATTCTGTTGTTTTCCTCTATTTCTTTGCACTGCTCACTGAAGAAGCCTTTCTTATCTCTTCTTGCTATTCTTTGGAACTCTGCATTTAGATGTTTATATCTTTCCTTTTCTCCTTTGCTTTTTTGCTTCTCTTCTTTTCACAGCTATTTGTAAGGCCTCCCCAGACAGCCATTTTGCTTTTTTGCATTTCTTTTCCATGGGGATGGTCTTGATCCCTGTCTCCTGTACAATGTCACGAACCTCATTCCATAGTTCATCAGGCACTCTATCTATCAGATCTAGGCCCTTAAATCTATTTCTCACTTCCACTGTATAATCATAAGGGATTTGATTTAAGTCATACCTGAATGGTCTAGTGGTTTTCCCTACTTTCTTCAGTTTCAGTCTGAATTTGACAATAAGGAGTTCATGGTCTGAGCCACAGTCAGCTCCTGGTCTTGTTTTTGCTGATTGGATAGAGCTTCTCCATCTTTGGCTGCAAAGAATATAATCAATCTGATTTCGGTGTTGACCATCTGGTGATGTCCATGTATAGAGTCTTCTCTTGTGTTGTTGGAAGAGGGTATTTGCTATGACCAGTGCATTTTCTTGGCCCATCTATACTCTTTATTATAGTTTAACATAGATGATAGAAGTGCATTGATGATAGAAATATTGATGATGGACTTTACATGAGAAGGGAAATAATGACTTCCCTGTAGTCATTTTCCTATGCATTCACCACGTTTTTTATTACCAAATCCATTAGCTTTATTTTGTTATATTTTTCCATTGTCAGCATTCAAAGTTAAGGCACTGTACTGAGACTGGGTTTAAAACAGTCATCACAAAGATAATTCAGAACACTTCCAAGTAAATATTTGCAGCAAGTTTTTTAGCAGAACTCATAGAAAGTTAGTAACATTACTTGAATTATATGGTCTAAGCCATGGAAAGAGAAATAAAAACAATCCTCCAGATGTGTTAAGAATTAGAGAGCATCAAATTGTTTAAACAATCCAGAGTATTTAAAGAAATAGGAGCAAATCCTGATTGGTAACCTCACAAAAGCAGGAATGAAATATGAGTGCCCTTATGGTCAGACCTGGAGGATATTTTTTTCTTTTTTATGGGTTCATTATATTTGTTTCCATATGTGAACTGGCGCAAAACATAAAACCAAAAAATACATGAAGAACCTTTTGAGAGTCACAGCATCCTACACGTGTAAATCTTGGTGCCCATTTGTCTTCATGGCTAGTGTATATATTTTGGTGGTAACAATAATTTGTATTAAGCTTACTTCTTCATTTTAAGTCCCCTCAGAGTCCATAATGGCACTAAGACAGTAAATACTGTACAACATTGTAATTCTGTACAGTTCTAGAGACAACAATCACTTGGCATGATTAGAGGTGAATGAGTTTCAATTATGAAGTTGCTCTGCATCTTATTTTTTTTTTTTTGGAAAAAAATATTTTGGAATTATTTCTTTCATGTTAAAGTAAAATCTTAAACCATTAGAAAAGTGATTCTGCAGTATAAAATGAGCATAAAATATTATAACAAAGTTGATTATATCCTAGGAATACAGAGTTGTTTTCATATTAGAAAATCAATGCAGGAGATCCAGGTTCAGTCCCTGGGTTGGAGAGGTCTCCTGGAGAAGGGAATGGCATCCCACTCCAATATTCTTGCCTGGAGAATTCCATGGACAGAGGAGCCTGGTGGAATAAGATGATCCATATTTTAAAATGGCAACCTATAGTTTATAAGATGTATGTATAAGCTGGAATTCTCTGCTGTGGTTACAAGTATTTCCATATTAGCTCCCTCAACTAGCTAACCAGTTGTAGAACCACCTCAAGCAACCCCATTGTTTGTGCTCAATTGCTCAGTCCTATCCTACTCTTTGTGACCCCATGGACTGTAGCCCACAAGGCTCCTCTGTCCATAGAATTTTCCAGGCAAGAAACTGGAATGGGTTGCCATTTCCACCTCCAGGGCATCTTCCCAACCCAGAAAAACGAGCCCACATCTCCTGTGTTTCCTGCATTGGCAGGTGGATTCTTTACCACCAAGCCACCTAGGAAGCCTCAGATGGCTAGTTCAGTTCAGTTCAGTTCATTTCAGTCACTCAGTCAGCTGGCTAAGCCAGTGCTTAAAAGTAAGTATGTCTCCGGCTTCCTTCGTGGCTCAGTGGTGGAGAATCTGCCTGCCAATGCAGAAGGCGTGGCTTCAATCGCTGATTTGGGAAGATCCCACATGCCGCAGAACGACTAAGCTCATGTGCCATAGATACTGAGCCTGTGCTCTAGAGCCCAGGAGCTGCAGCTACTGAAGCCCACGCATCCTGGAGCCTGTGCTCTACAAGAGAAGCCACTGCAATGAGAAGCCTGCCCCTGCAATTAGAGGGTAGCCCCTGCTCCCCACAGCTAGAGAAAAGCCCATGCAGCAGCAAAGGCCCAGCACAGCCATAAATAAATAAAAAATTTTTAATTCAAGAAACCAAATGAAATGTGATATCCAGGACTGGATCAAGGAACAAAAAACAAATACTAGTGGGAAAAAAAAAGTAAAAAATGTCCCTTCTAATCAGATATGCTCTGACATAGTAGTCATTCCTTTAAATTTGCATAATTTCCTATATAAACAATACCATTGAAAATAAATTTCTCAATTTCCTATGAGCAGCTTCAGTGTTAAAATACTTACCCCTCCCTACCACCAGTAAACAGACACAGGGAAAGTCAGAGTGATGGACTCGAATTTTCTGGGACTTGGGAGCCAGATATGACTTTCAATCCTGACTCAGCCATTATGTTAACCTGTTATGTTACTAAACTCTAGAGCCCCAGTTTTCTGTAAAATGACGGTATGTATAGCAATGTCTACCAAAAGGGGCTATGATAATGGTTGACGACAATATATGTTCTTAACAAACATAGTTTCTGCCTAGCCATCACCCATTAAATGGTAAAAATATCATTTTAAAATGTCTTCCAAAGACAAGGAAAAAAATTGAAGATTGCCATGTATCTATTTATTTGATGCTGAAAAACATGGCAGTTTAGTATAATGTCTTTAGTGTACATTTCTCTTATTTTCCTATTCAGGCTTTGCCTTCTCCTCATGCACTATAATTCATTCAAACTTTATTTTTTTCTTGGCTCCAATCCCATGCAAGGCCTTGCATTGACAGAAGTGCTTATAGAGGCTTGGGGTATCAGTTCCACAATTTGGAAATCACAGACAGATGGTACAGCAGTGAGTGGCCCCTGGTAACCCACCATCCTGCAGAGAAGCACACTTGGCAGGACCCAAAGGGGTTCCCTTGGGCACTCTGTAGTAGAGGGATTCCAGTCTCCTGTGAATTTCCCTTTTGTGCACAGCCAAGAATGGATTTGTGAGGGAGATGGTAAATATCGGAGGGACAAAGACCAAGAAGACTGAATTTTGGTGCCAACACTCTAGGAGAATATTGGGAAATAAAAGCCAGCTGCCCAGAGCCTGGAGAACGTATGGTGCTCCAGACTCGTGAACTTTTGGGTTTGTCAGGCATGCTTAGACAACCCATAGAGATCTAGGGTGATCCACGAGACAGAGCCGCTAGTCTCCACAGTAGAGTAGCTGGAAAGAGTGTCCTTTTGAGGTCTCTGTCTTAGTTTCCTACCACTAGTCTTCTAGTTTAGTAAGAAGAAGCTGAACCACCTTTGAATCTAAGAATGTCCTCTAAAACATACATCTTCCAACAACCTTGGAGGGATGAAAATTACAATAACCCCTAGCCACAAGCCAGTGGTATAAAATTAGAAACATGTGTCATTGCATGATATTAAGGTGAAATTCCATATGTGATTCACATATTATAGCAAATAAGATCAGACTGTTGGAATCATGGCCAGTCAGCCTTATTAGAAGCTATTCTATTTTCTTGGTAAAGAGCTGTCATAACACAAAAGCTGCAAGACCTTATGTTAGGCTTGGCCTTGGTAAGGACTGTGTAGATAACATTTAAATGTCATAGGTGCCATTGAGATTATGTATGAGAAATAAATTTTTGGAGTGCTTTGTGAACTCTAAAGGGCTATAAAATATTCATCATCTTAATAGTACTTCTGCAGATTTTGAAAGAGACATAAACCCCAGTGTTTGAGTTAACGTTTTCAAGTCCTTGAAGGAGACAAATGCAAATAAAAACAAATAAAAATAATTGTGGACGATTTAGATCTGTCTCTGTCATGTTTGCTTTAAGATTTTTCCAACAACAAAAGTAATAAATACTATTTTGTTTGCTTTATTAGATTGTTTCTCTAATATTGAGTGACAAGCACATAAGTTGTTAAGAAGAAAGAACAAAACTCTCACAATCAAATATTAACAAGGCTTTATCTGGTTGGAGGAGTTACAGGAATTTTATTTGCTCCTTTTATATTTTTAATATTTATCAGCTTTCAGTTCTGTTACTTTTATGATGAGATCTTTCTAAAATATAATTTTTCCCATAATAATACTTTTATATTCTCAAATATTCAGACATTCAGTCAGTTCAGTCACTCAGTCATGTCTGACTCTTTGTGACCCCATGGACTGCAGCTCGCCAGGCTTCCCTGTCCATTACCAACTCCTGGAGCTTGCTCAAACTCATATCAAACAAAACAAAACAAAACAAAACTCATGTCCATCAAGTAAATGATGCCATCCAACCATCTGATCCTCCATCATTCCCTTGTCCTCCTGCCTTCAATCTTTCCCAGAATCAGGGTCTTTTCAAATGAGTCAGTTCTTCACATCAGGTGGCCAAAGTATTGGAGTTTCAGCTTCACCATCAGAGATTCCAGTGAATATTCAGGACTGATTTCCTTTAGGATGGACTGGTTGGATCTCCTTGCAGTCCAAAGGACTCTCAAGAGTCTTCTCCAACACCACAGTTCAAAAGCATCAATTCTTCAGTGCTCAGCTTTCTTCATAGTCCAACTCTCACATCCATACATGACCACTGGAGAAACCATAGCTTTGACTAGTCGGACCTTTGTTGGCAAAGTAATGTTTCTGCTTTTTAAATGTGCTGTCTAGGTCGGTCATAAATTTTCTTCCATGGAGCAAGTTTCTTTTAATTTCATGGCTGCAGTCACCATGTACAGTGATTTTGGAGCCCCCCAAAACAAAGTCTCTCACTGTTTCCACTGTTTCCCCATCTATTTGCCATGAAGTGATGGGACCGGATGCCACAAACTTAGTTTTCTTAATGTTGAGTAGTAAGCCAGTAAATGCTGTAATTTTAGATCTTAGAGTCTGTCTTAGACCAAAGAGCCCCTATTATTGTCTCCATTTCATCCAATTTAAAGTGAGCATTTAGTAGTACTTATTTTATTGATGCAAAAAATTGTACTGTTATGAAGTTCACACAAATAAAATGTCAAAATGTTTACAAAAGACTTCAGTATTACTGCAGCTTTTGGTAACAGCATGTCATGATACTTGTGTGTTTACTCTTATATTCTTTAATTATTTTGTTTTTTGCCTTTTCAAGGCTCTACAGAGCTGAAAAGCAATGCAACACAAGTCATAGGAAATGAGACACCAACTTTAGAATTTTAAAAGCCTTAACTCATAATTTATCCTTTTAATCCTCTGGCCTTCACTGGATGGCTCAATGACTTTGTTCTCCTAAGTCTGAAATGATAGCCTCTTTGTAAGCTTAGAACTTCCTGTCATTCATATCTTTTCTAAGATGCCTTTATATAATAGTATCATTTCTTATAATGGAAATCTGCAACTATGTTGCTAGGCAACATAGTAATAGAGACTTACTGCTATCACTTGATCCCATTTCAGTGTTCCCAGCTGAAAGCTTTCAATCAATGATGCTCTGATTCAAACTAATTTCATCCAAGTGGCTATTAGGACAGAAGGTAAGATCATCAAAAGCAGTTTCACTGAAAGTAAGGACTGAGCTTATAACAAAGTGAATCAGAATATTCTGATAAGGAAGGTCTGGTCATCCTACTTAAGTTTGCTTTAATTAGAAATTCTTTAGTTGCAAAACATAGGAGAAAAGCATGGATAGTAGAAAAGCAATTTCTATCTTCAATTCATATTTCCCCCAGTTTTAATTAGCAGTGTGTCGGGAAGCAATAAAATTCAGTAATTTAGTGGGGTGGTAATTGTCACTAATATATAAGCCATTTGAGGGTGGCATGCTCCCCTTCTGTGGTACAGGCTGAACAGGCCCCACTCTTTCCCCTCAAAGCTAGCCACATCCTAATTTCTGGAACCTGTGATTGTTACCCTGTATAAGAAAGGGGTGTTACAGGTGTGATTAAGGGTCTTGCATGAGTAGCCTGAATTATCCACGTGAGCCCAGCGTAATCACAAAAGTCCTTAAAGAGGGAGGCAAGGTGGTCAAAGGTGATGGTGAAGTGATAACAGAAGCTGGAGGAAAAGAGGTGATGTGATGCTGCTGATACGATGTTGAGTGAGGCAGGCTGCTTCTAGGAGCTGGAAAAAGTAAGGAAATGGATTCTCCTCTACAGCCTTCAGCAGGACACCCTGCCAACACTGTGACTTTAGCTCCATGAGACATATTTCAGGAACTGTAAGAGAATCGATTTGAGTTTCTTTGAGCCACATGGTTTGTGGTAATTTGTTACAGCATCAGTAGAAAACCAGTATGTATTTCCTTGGTACCAACCTACTTCTGAACCCTAGAAACGGGTTTGGGGGCCACATGTTCATACCACCCTCCTCACCAGTGGTCCTCCCACCTCCAAGGCAAGGACTTTTCTTCTTCCGTATTTATAATAAACCCAGGTCAGTGGTGGTGGGGCAGGGGGGCACAGAAGATAGCAAATAGATCATGGATTATCTATATTCATATTGTAATTATTAGGTGAATAAGCATTAAGACTACTGCACATAAGGTTTTAACCAAAGTCACAATTTCATTGTATTAAACCATACAAAAATTCTTAGAAATTATCCCAGTTAATTTTTTTGGTAATAATCCCTTCCATTTGTGTAGCACAAAATTTTAAAGTCTTTAGAAGTGTAAGGTCTCATTTGCTCCTCACAATAACTTTATTAGTTGGCTACCCAGGCACCCGTATCCCCACTTAACAAAGAAGTTATGAAGTAAAATGTCAGTTAACCACCTAATAATACATACAAGAACCCCCATCTGCAGCTTCTAATTAAAACTCTACTCCTCATGCATAATCTGATTAAATATCCACTTCTTTTATCTCATTCTGATAAAATTCACTTATATCTTCCTCCTTTCTCACAATTTTTAGCACCTAGGATGGCTCTGTAATGTTATGAAGTGGCTCAGTGGGTAAAGAATCCACCTGCAATGCAGGAGACACAGGAGACATGGGTTTGATCCCAGGGTCGGGAATATCCCCAGAGAAGAAAATAGCAACACACTGCAGTATTCTTGTCTGGAAAGTCCCATGGACAGAGGAGTCTGGCGGGCTACAGCCAAGGAGGTTGGAAATGTCTGAGCACATAAGAACAACATAGGAAGCATTTTATCAAAATTAGCCTCCCATGATCACACAGCTAATTATGATTAACAAAACTGAGTTAAGACTGAATGAACCACTACACAAAATGAATCTTGCATTCTGGTCTTGAATGGTTATCAAAGACAAGCTATCCCTCAGCAAGACTGTTTAATAATGTCAGATGTCATATTGAAGGTAGTGGAAACAAAGTGTAGCAATGGCATAAGGTTTCCAGGGTGATAAAATAGAATTTCTCATTCATAAGTCCAGGAAGAGATGGGGTGTCTTAATGAGTAAGCCAAGAAATATTAGTTTTAAAAATGCATTCTATAAGCTCTAGTTCTTCTCTGATGAACAAAATTAAAGAATGAGTAGTTTTCTTAATATTGAAGAGTCTATTCATACTCCTGTACATATCCTTTTAATACCCTTATCTATCAGTATAATATGCTAATTTAAACTATAGGACTTGATTAAATATTCATGGGAAGATGAAATATCAACATTATAAGCAAAAAGAAAGGCCAGGACAGCCAGTCGTTAAAGGAGAACTTCAGGGTTATTTCAGAAAATGGGTAATTCAACTTAATTTATGTGAGAGATGAATGAAAGGGAGCAGCTGAAATTAAGATTGTGAAATTAAGTTAGGAGAGGTCTTAAATGCCAGCCTAAGAATTATATACATATTTGGGGGCAGTAGACATTTTTAGTTTGTGGGGCTAATATGAACAAGACCATGATTTAAAAATATTTTCCTGAATGGAGTGTATATAGGGTAATACATATAGAAGGGGAAAGATTGGAGATGGGGAGAACACTATAGTTGTTCTGGCAAGACAACATAAATTTATGATGATATTACCATTTCCTATGATTTAATAAGTAATAATATCTAACATGGGGCTTCCCAGGTAGTGCAATAGTAAAGAATCTGCCTGCCAATGTAGGACACACAAGAGATACAGATTTGATCCCTGGGTTGGAAAGATCCCCTGGTATAGGAAATGGCAACCTGCTCCAGCATTCTTGCCTGGGAAATCCCATGGACAGAGGAGATTGGTGGGCTACAATGCATGGAGTCACAAAAACTTGGACATGATTGAGCAGCTGAGCACACATATACAGCTAACATGAATATAGCACTAGTGATGTGCCAAGCGGTTTTCTAAGCACTTACATGAGATAATTCATTGATTCTCACAACTTATTTATGAGTAGCTATTGTCCTTGTCCCTATTTTACAGGTAAGGAAATTAAGGCACGTAGAAGTTAATAGATTTGCCCAGTCACACAGTAGTAATTGGTAAGGCTGCCAACTTTGAAAGTGGTAGTCTGCACTTAGAAGTCACAACTCTATACAATGCTCATAAGTCATAAAGAAACCATTTTGTAAACACAAATATAGACTCTTTTGATAACTGTTGAGCAAATCATTCTATTCTATCATTCTATCTATTCATGTGTATTATACATCATTTCTTTTTATCATTTTAATACAGTTCATGGGACTGTTGTAGCTAGTATACTGAATTAGTTTGCCATTCTCTCCTCCAGAGGATCACATTTTGTCAGAATTCTCCACTATGACCCATCCATCCTGGGTGACCCCACATGACATGGCTCATAGCTTCATTGAGTTATGCAAACCCCTTCATCATGACAAGGCAGTGATCCATGAAGGGACGATAAAGGATGAGACGGTTGGACGGCATCGCCAATTCAATGGACATTAATCTGGGCAAACTCTGGGAGATGGTGAGGGACAGGGGAGCCTGGTGTGCTGCAGTCTGTGGGATTGCAAAGAGTTAGACATGACTTGGCAACTGAACAGCAACATACATCATATTTACTTTTATTTTTGTTCTGAAAGACAGTACCTAGGCTTATTTAGAAATAAAATACTTTAGAAAGGAATAGTGTTCATGTACTAATGGTCACATGACTACTGTTACTTCTTTTTACTGTTTCATTAGTATTTATTGACCACTAACCATGGCACTGTGCCTTTCATTGAGATACACAGTTCTTGCTCTCTTAGAATGTAAGCCTCTTTTAGAGATTAGGTTCCTGTGTCCCATTACTATTGGTGGCATATCATATTCTTGTAGAACAATTGTTTCTATATGTTCTATATATGTACCAGTGTTCAAACTGGTATCCTTTGTTTTCTATTACATTTAATACATTAATATACCATACTATAGATAAGACATGGTCAGTGTTAGGAGATGCCAGGTCTCAGCCACCTCACTGTGTCAGTGACATTCCAAAGCCTGCTGGGACTCTGCCATCTCTTAACTATATCCACCTCATTTTTAGAGTGCCATGATGCTAATGCAGCAGAGTCTGTGAAGTACATAGAAAGATCACAGACTGTGTGTAACTGAAATTTACTTTTGTTAGCATTATTTATTGTTATTAACATTATTTAATCCTACCTACTAAAACAATTTCATCTTAGCAATATCAGGTGTTTTGTGTTAAATGTTTTATGATACTGAAATTGAACTGCCTAAAATTTTATTTTTCTATTCCTCTTTGGCTACTGTGTACTTTGAACTTTCATTCAATGACTAATTATTTTCTAATAGTTCTTTTTGCTTAAAACCAACATATATTTAGGGACATTGAATGTATATGACTTACTGAGCATTTTTTGCTTTGAGCATTTTTTTGCATCCATCAAGAACTATATATTCGCTACATATACTTACCTAACCTCTAATTTTTTTCTTAGTTGAATATCTGTCTTATCTCTGTAAAGATATTTTTACTCATATGTTCTTCACGTTCATGCTTTCAACTTATCACACACAGAAAGAATTTTATGGAAAAGATCAAAAATGTATACATGACAAATGCTTCAAAAAGTGTTTTGAAGAAACATATAAACATCTAAAGCTCAATTATGTACAGATCCAATTCCTGAAGACTTCATTTTTCATAAATATTTAATATATTATATTGCTAGACCATAAGAATTCAGTAACAGAAGTCTCATAGCTCAAAAGTAGAAAAGAACATTATTCTTGTCTGCCCAGGCAGTCCCTGGGCCTTCATATACAAATAACCTTTCCCAGTGACTTTATAGACTCCCTGGAACTACTCAATATGAGAGAAACCATAAGTATTTTTGTTTTTCAGAATTGCTTCTTTTATAATAGAAAGTAAGGCATAAATAACTTTCCCTCATTATCTTTATTTACAGAATCTTGATCTGCATATGGCTAGTGTACTATTTAATAATGTTAATTGGATCATTCTTTTATTCACCTAAAAATAGCCATCGAAACATTATACACAATCATTTTGTACCAGACCAGCCAGACCATTTGTGAAAGAACAAATCCTTCTATAAGCAGTGTCACGTAGTTCCCTACATACTAGGAAAAAAAATAACTAGTTTTGAGTCACAAATCCCTAGAGAAAACTATACTTTTTTATGTCTAGAAAGGAGGAAAAAAGAATTTTAGATATCTGGTACATTAATCTTCAAGAATACTGAAATATAGTTTGTTTTGAGGGTAATTTTTACCCTGTGAATATTTCACATCACTTTTTTATATGAGAGAAAAATATTACTTTCACTCAACTCGTTACTGCTGACAGCATATTATATGAGAAGACATTATATTGTGAAATAGCAAAATGTTTCCCATCTCAAAGCAGTTTCAAAAATGGAAGGAAATTACATTTCTTTCATTTTATATTCCCATTTCTAATCACTAATTTCTGCAATCAGGTATGAGGGTGATGAACTGTGGAATTGGGAATTTCATTTTCCAGCACCCTGCTCATAAAAAGCATGCAAAAGAAATCCATTAACCTCTCTTCAGAAGTAGCAGAAGGAAACTAACTTCTTTTTGAGTGGCAATTGCATTGGCTGAAGAAGAACAAATGCGAAGTGATCTTTGCCTAATCAGCTATGTAAGGGAGCAGAAGTTTTACTTTTTACATTTACCACAAGAGCAAACTTTCTGCAGGAAATGACCACACTGGAGACTCTCAAGTTTGAGTCGGGTTATCTTACAGGACTGAATTTGCTGTTGTTGTTCAATCGCTCAGTCATGTCTGACTCTTTGCGACTCCATGGACTGCAGCACCTCAGCCTTCCCTTTCCTTCACCATCTACCGGAACTTGTCAAACTCCTGTCCATTGAGTCCGTGATGAAAACCAACTATCTCGTTCTCTGTTGTCCCCTTCTCCTCCTGCCTTCGATGTTTTCCAGCAGCAGGTCTTTTCCTGATGGTGGAGAATTGTGACAAAACGTGGTCCACTGGAGAAGAGAATGTCAAACCATTTCTCCAGTCATGCCTTGAGAACCCCATGAACAATATGAAAAGGCAAAAAGTATTGAATAATTATTATGAATAATCAGTATGTGGTTTTGCTTGCTTCTCTCCTAAAATGAGTTTTTCATTGCGTTGGATACTTTCTTATTTACCACTCATTTCTTTAGGACTCTTGTGGGATGTCAACTTCTCCACGGTGTTGGTCCTGATTCATCCAAGTTTTTGTAGGAAGTTAGGTATTTTAGTTCTCTCCCAGCATCTTGTTCTTAATTCTAATTCTTACCATATTATATGCATTTTTTTTTAATGTCTTAGTATTGAATTCCACAATGTAAGTTTCTCCAGGCATGAATACTATCATCTATTCATTCATCTCCATATCTAGTGTACTACTGGGGATTTTCCCAAAAGTGAGCTCAGAATCAAGGATTCAAGGGCAAGCAGTTTATTTGGTAAGTACAGAGAACTCTGGTTTTTAAAACTGGGGTAAGTGACACAGGATAGGGTAAATTATTGGAGAACTGTTAAGTATATCACTATTTGGGGAAATTTGAGAAAATTATCCAAATCCTAGTCCTCTGACTTCTCTGTCCTGAGAAGGGAAGTGGTTCGGTAACTGAACACTGACTGAGAGGAACTGATCCAGAGCTGCTAGTTCCTTGGCATTTTCAGATGGCTGCCTTGCAATCAGAGGCACCATAGCTTTTTGGTTTTTAAAGGACAATGGCCCTCAGGCACATACCTTCAGATACTGGCATTCGGAAGTCTACCAGAACACACAAAAAGTTTCAAGAGATATGAAATATGTAGTGGATGCCACAGTCTGCATTTTGGACTGTTCTCATTCATTTATACCTCACATTAAATGCACTCTTTAGTACAGACAAATACAGCTTCTTTAATACAGTTGCCAATCACAACTTCTGGGGAGGGGGACATATAATAAAAAGAGAGTTGGACCAATTATAGTCTTCATTACTGCAACCGATGTCTTCTTCCTTTACCACTCATTCCAGATTACTCGTATTCTCACCTAGCATGTATGTTCTAGTCTGCTTGCCAGATGGTGTAATGCAGACCTCTTACCTGAGGAGTCAGAGCTGAAGTCTGTGTACAGGTGATCAGCTCCAATTATTACTAGGCATAGAAGCATAAAATGTTGTACAAGTGACTCTCTTTTCCACATTATACAGTAGTAATTTTGCCTCCTCCTAATAACCAGGGTCAATTCCCTATTCTGGCATAAGAACTTCTTTGCCTGTGGTCTACTGGCCAATCAGATGTAGCCATGCCTTTCTCTTCAGTATGCTACACTTAGTAATGCTGTGATCTCTACTTTTAGATAATGCATCTTCTCTAGTTTGCCCTAAAATGCCTCCTGTGCGGTGGATCCTCTTTAGTGAATATTGGTGAGAGACACAGAGGTTCATCACCTGTGCCTAATTCTGTAGGTACATCCACATATTTTCCTCCAAGAACAGTTTGTTTCATATTTAAATGTTATTTCAGGTCCCTGGCCAACCAGCTAAGCCATTTGCTACTGCTCAGGATTTAGTGAACATATTTATCTGAGGTCAGCTCTGCTAACTGCTAAGTCGCTTCAGTCGTGTCCGACTCTGTGCGACCCCATCGACGGAAGCCCACCAGGCTCCCCTGTCCCTGGGATTCTCCAGGCAAGAACACTGGAGTGGGTTGCCATTTCCTTCTCCAATGCATGAAAGTGAAAAGTGAAAGTGAAGTCGCTCAGTCGTGTCCGACTCTTAGCGACCCCATGGACTGGAGCCCACCAGGCTCCTCCATCCATGGGATCCTCCAGGCAAAAGCACTGGGGTGGGGTGCCATTGCCTCTCCCTCTGCACAAATTTATCTGAAGCTCAACCCACTGGGACATATTTCTCTCCTCATGAATTTCAGAAACATACTTTACTGGGATTCTCATGTAGCAGCTGTGCATTGTAAGCTTGTGCCAATATATCTACCCAACCATTATGAATTAAACCTTAGTTTTTCTCTTTTCCAATAGCTGGCTACAGGGAGCCTAAGAGACCATAGGTAGAAGCTGTGGGAGAGGCATCCATAAGACAGAAATAGATAATATGGTCACCTGCATTGTAAGTTACTTATATTCTCTAATCTAATTGGGTCTGACTCATAATATTCAATTTCAATTGTGTGGTGAATTGCTTTGCACCTGTATTTCAATTGTGTGATGAAGTTGCATTTGCGCCTCTGTAACTTTGTGGTTTTGTAATATCTGGCTCAGGATGGGCAGTTCTGGTTACAAAGCCACTTAATACCTCATGCTCAGTTGCCCAGCATGAGGTAGGGCCGAAGAGCAAGTCAGGACCTGCTTTTAAAACAGTGAATACTTCTTTCTGTAGTTGATGTGTCCTTGCCCTGACACCTCACCACCCTCCCTTTGTCTGGATCTTTGTTAGGATACTTTTATTTCAATTTGGCCAAATATTTTAGCACAGCAGTTTAATGTGCCAAATAACTTTAAATTGACAACTTTCCAAATCATCTAATACTTGGGAATGAAGCTGTATTTTCAAATGTGATATGTGCTGGCTTCAAAATATGAAGAAGCCTACCAAGTGCTATGCCTTTTTCTTAGTGATAAGAGGGGCACAGTGCCTTCGCTTGTCCTTTATCGTGGAGGAGATATATTGACATACCTCTAATGTCTGGACACTTATCAACTGTACTTGTGTGACATATTCTGGACCTTTTTATGATTTATATTAATGTTCTAAGATACACATGGTTTTACTAGGGCAGCCAGTACACTTGCCACTTACCTTTTCTAGGTCAGATGAAAATGGTGCCCTTAGTATAGTAGGTCAGTGGGAAATAATATGAAATGTCCAGATAATCTAGGTCCCTTCTGACTTTGTGACCAAGAGTGAGAGTTAGTATTATTCTGTGATGAAACTGAATCTATGCTGCCATTTATTCCAGGTGAATATAAATGATTCTGATTCTTTATGACAGGGACTGAAAGAATATATTTGTTCTGTCAATAGCCAGATACCAACTCCCAAAGTTTACATAAAATCTTCTAGTAAACACACCACATACAATACAATAATTGTGATTGGGACTGTCACTTGAATATTTATGGTAGTCTGTCATTGCTGTGATGTACGTGACTGTTTTTAGGGACTAGACTAGTAAAATAAACAGAGATATTAAGTGGAACTGTGACCCCTAGGTCCTTTAAGTTATTAAGAGTGGCCCTAATCTTTATCTTTCTACGCAGAACATAGCATTACTTCCAATTTTTATATTGGTCAGAGAAAAGAAAGTAGTGTGAATGCTTTGTCTAAGCTCTTCCTACCATTAGGACTTTTACTCTAGAAGACAAGAAACTGATGTGTGAATCAAGCCAGCTATGAAGTATGTACATCCTGGGGAAACCCTTGGCAGACCCGGAGCACCAATAGACACACTGAGATAGAGTGTGGCCACATTCCCACTTACCACATGTCCCCATTCTAATAGTTGGTCACAGTGGTGTTTTGAGTCTTCAAGTATCATTGTCATCTTAGATTGTATATTCAAATATCCTAATAAGTTTAGTATGTTTTCCCAGTGCATAAATATTCTGATAAATGACTAAAGTTTCCTTTGGGGAATACTGGGGAAATAACTACTAAATATAATTGTTATGGCTTTTTGGGTTCTTTTGCAAGATGAACTGGCCTCCACTTTCAACGATAAGCTAGGGGTCATGAGGCTGCTGCATATAGAAACTGGTTTTCCATTGTGGCCACTGATGTTAGCCTTCAGTTGTCTGATTCTTGATCTTTTCCAGTTGTATAAGTCAATAAAAAATATTGTCACTTTTTATTCTATCTCACCTTTTGGAACATTATGGGGTATTAACTATTACCATAGATTTCTGCAAGTTGGGTTCCCTCAGATAATGTCCACTTTGCTCCTGCCAGTTAAGTGCTGCTACATGACTGATACTATTCCATAACTGTATTATCTTCACTGACCCTAGAGAACTCAATATCATAGAGGTTTACCCTACTCTCAATCCTGATTTACAACAAAAATAGTAAACAGTGAGCTGCTTAATATCAGTAGCATCCTCTTCACCATTATTACTGTTACAGTAAAGTAGGTGTTTCTGGTCATTATTAGGGAATAGAATTTGCTGCTGTGTCATAAGTCTTTGGGAATAAACCCTTTCACTCTTTCCCTTGGTGCCTTCCTCAATACTCTATCAAGGCATCCTTCAGTACTCTTATCAAGGCATCCTACTCAATCATTCTTATGATCTGTTCCCAGGAAGCTTCCTAATGTTTCCTGGCAGTAGATAGAAGTTAGCCATTGCATGCAGTCCTGTTAGCGATAAATAGTTTTCTTCTTCTGAAGAAAAAATACTTCCCCTGGGCCATATTGAAACATGCTGTTAATTATTTGCTTAGAATATACAAGGGGAGATGGGGTCAAATCTCAAAAAGGGCAGTTATCGTTTTTGAAGCTTCTGCCTCCTGTGAAATCTCTGCATGGTCTCCAGACAAGGGTAGTTTTCTACCCTTGAGGGGCAACAAGCCACTTCTACAGTCCCAGGGCATTCATGGAATCTGGAGGTTCAAGGTTTTTAAGTACATTCACACAGATGTTCCTATCTAAATGTCAAGGTCCCTGGACTTCTGTATCATAGTCCTTTAGCAATAAAGACTTCCTAGGATTAGTCAGGGGTGGGAGTGGTGGCAGGGGGGGCTAAATAAATGCTGCAATTTTGCTTCACTCACAGTCTGGTCCTCAGCCTTGCTTTTAGTCCTGTAGCCCACCAGCTACAGGAAATGAGGGACTTTGACATAAAGAAATTCTGACTTTAACATTAGGATCTGAATTGGCAGTTGGCTTTCCTTTCTTTACTGTATCACTGGCACTTAGTGAGAGCCAACCAGCTCCATCATTCTGAAATTTCTCATTATTATCATATGATCCAAATTCTTGAAAAATTATACAGTCTGTACCTCCTTCTTTATCTCTATCCCACCCCAGTTTACTACTTCCTTGGTGGCTCAGACAGTAAAGTGTCTGCCTACAACGTGGAAGACCCGGGTTCAGTCCCTGGGTTGGGAAGATGCTCTGGAGAAGGAAATGGCAAGCCACTCCAGAACTCTTGCCTGGAAAATCCGATGGATGGAGGAACCTGGTAGGCAACAGTCAATGGTGTCACAAAGAGTCAGACACGACTGAGCGACTTCACCCCAAGTTACTACAGATGAGGCTTAATAATTGTGATACTATAGCATTCTAGAGGTTATATTACCTGGTACAGGCTTCTTGTCACTTGAATTCAGCAATTCAGGAGCTGCATTTGGGGACCACTTTAAATGAGTCTTAGTGTGGGTTCTTTCAGTAGCAGATTCAAAGATAAGAATTAGAGGTCAAATAACTACTTGGAAGTGCAAAGAACTTAATACTTGGAAGTGGGGGCTTATACAGGAAATAATACAGAAAAGGGAAAGCTGTCAATAGTGGTTAGGTATTAACTGTGTTTCAGAGCTATTTAATATGGATCTAGAGTATCATAAAATTCTAGGAAAAGATGAAAACCATGTATCTAAAAAGTATTCTATCCAAAGAATAAGAGAATGAGGCTATTCATATATTAACTCCTGACAGTTATTCATTGAGAGCTGTTGTAGTAGTGACGACAGTGGGTTCCGAGTATGAAAGTGTTATATCCTTCAGCAGTTTCAAGGGGAAAAAACAAAATTCTCTCAGGCACAAAGATAAGCATGTTTGCACTTAATGGACCTCATAGAGAGCATCTATTATAAATTGTATGTGGAATATTTTTTCAGAAAAATACATGGCTACTGTCAACAACTGTGGGAGGACTGGGCCCCTTGGAATTTAATCTTCATAGGAAGACAGTTAAACAGTTCTAAAGGCATTTAATTCAAACTAAGCATTTTTAAAGTACAAAGAGTTTAATGTTGAATATATGCAAAATGTAATGAAAAAATATCGCTTAAAGTTTTTGGTAGTCAAGTTTGGCAGGTGATTGTTGAGAGCTCTGCACATTTGCACGTGTGACACAGCAAATGAAGGGTCACAGAAAAGTTTGGAGCCAATATATGAAACTACTTAATGCATTTGTGTGAGTATACAACCTCTGAAATCTCAAGGATCGTTGTAGAATTCAGACACAATTGTATAAACTTTGTTAGACTGAAGAAAAATCATATGTATCAATAATAAAAGGACAAACAAAATTAAATATCAATATAAATATTATAAATAAGTTCTAGATTTCTTTATTGAATAGCAACTTTATCCGTAGTGGATACTAAACTGTACTTCATCTGACACATCTGAAGCATATGTCTTCTACCAGAAACTATGGAGCCACAGTGGTTAACTTGTGAGCTTGGAAGTAGGGTATAGTCTCAGAGCCGCACAATTTATAAGGCAAAGAGAATGAAAGGCTCAAACAAAAAAGATTTATGCCCTGAATCTCGGAAGATTTTAAACCATTTGTGTTCACTTAAAATACGGCAAAGACAATTAGAATTCTCTTTTTAAGAAAGTAGGTATTTGGAGATGGCTCTTGGATGAATAACAAAAGCATACACATAATTTTCTATAAGACTAATAAATGCTTTGTAAGATCATTTTGGCTATTGATATGTATTCAATAATTCCAGATATTTCATAGATATTTAGTAACTGTACAAATCATTTTATAAAAGTAGATTATGGCTTGATTATTTGCTTTTAAAAATAATTTATGAATATATAAAGTAAAATATGAACATTTTAAAGCCCAAATATAAAATATAAACTATTCATTTTTATTTTAAAGTGGGTGAACAAATGCAAGTTTTTTTTTTAATCTCCCTTTTTCAAAATCTCACTGAATGAGAGAAAAGCCATAAAAATTAAATAAATCATTACCAATATTGGAAAATGTGGAAGGAAGCCATTAGTCAATGAGAAGGAAAAAGAATTTCTGATAATGTAAATAAAGATGGTAAGTTAGACTGATCAAGCCTAATGAAACTAAGATTCTTGCAAGATTGCATTGAGCCTACTATTTTTAATTATATATTATATGGAATAGAAATGGCAACCCACCCCAGTGTTCTTGCCTGGAGAATCCCAGGGACGGGGAGCCTGGTAGGCTGCCATCTATGGGGTCGTACAGAGTCGGATACGACTGAAGTGACTTAGCAGCAGACTTAGCAGCAAGCTACTCCTACAACTTACAAATCTGACTTTATTCCATTTATGTAATCTTTCTAAGCTTTGGTTTCCTCATCTGTAAACAGAGAGCATATACTTTTTCACACATACATATATTACATATACTGTTTTCTACCAAGATCTAAGTATTAAATGAGATAATTGAATAAAATACATAATGTAGTTTCAGGCCCATAGCAAGCAATCAAAAATATCTACCCAGTTACATTAGGTCAGAAGTGGCATAGTAGATAAAAGCCTTTTTGATTGCCTTTGAATATTGTCATTTGTCTTTCACACTTTTAATCTTGGAACTTCTCTTCAACTTCACTCTATTAGCAATGCTGTAAATTAGGAATGTGTTCACCACATTTAATGTTGCCAAGATTCCTTTTAATCTGAACAGTTTTCATTTTAACTATATATGATAACAAGATAATAACTGATCAAATTGCATTGTTAAATTAAGTTTTCGGCATTAAAGTGACCATCAGAATTATATTTAAGATTTTTCTAAAATTTCATAAAGTTCTTAAAATAATGGTCATGTCCTTAAAAATCTAAAGGGATATTAAAATAAGTGTTATTCTTCCTTCTACTTCCTCCGTCTTCCTCCTAGTAGTTTCTAAAATAGTATTGAAACAGGGCTAATATTGAAAAAAATAGGCATCCCTACCTTACATCAAAATCTAAAACATTTTAATCTTTAAGGGAATTAAATTTTTAAACATATTTAAGAAATGCAAGAAAATATTGGCAAATAATTACCTGACTTGTGGATGCAACAGTCCTTTCTTAGTGTTGTGGTTACTCTGCAGAAACAGAATAGTACCTCAGCTATGATCTAGTTCAGATGTCAGATGCCACACACATACCAAGAGGACATGAAAACCTTTCTTACTTACATAATGAGGCTTTGGGGAAGGGGTGGGATGAGCTTCCAAGGCTGCTCTGAAAATAACTCGAGAGAGCAAAGAAAGGAGACTGGGGTAGGCTTTTGATTTGTGGTTAGGAGTGGCCTTTAGATGAGTTTTCCCATGGGTGAGGAGGGGTTTGCGTGGTTTAAGTCTCCCCTGCCTGACACCAAAGGAGGGAGTGCCCAGGCTTTCTTATCAGCTTGCCCAGATGTGGAGCAGAAGGAGAGAAGTGAGATCTGAAGCTTGAAAGTTGTCAGAAGTCAAACACCAAAGAAAGTAAGAAAGTGAAGTCTCTCAGTCATGTCCGAAATTTTGCGACCCCATAGACTGTAGCCTACCGGGCTCCTCCGTCCATGGGATTTTCCAGGCAAGAGTAGAGGAGTGGGTTGCCATTTCCTTCTCCAGAGGATCTTCCTGACCCAGGGATCGAACCCGGTTCTCCTGCATTGCAGGCAGACGCTTTACCGTCTGAGCCACCAGGGAAGCCCAAACACCAAAAAGTGGAGTCAAATTTTTATTACATTAACTGTTCATTCAAACATAGAGATCATAAGGAGGAAATCACTGATGCACAGTTTTATAATATTCAATAAATATGAAAACCCTCCATACTTAAAATGAATAAAATTATAGGCATATGTTCATATTTATAGAAATGTTAATAATAACAAAAATTTCTAACTAATGAATATGATAAAGGTAAAACTTACTGAGGAAAATAGTTGAACCATAGACCTATATATATATATATATATATATATATATATATATATATATACAGCTAATTAACAAAATGGCTAAATAGTTGTTTAAAAAACAAATCCACAATAGCATCAAGAAAACATTTTTTGAAGACTACAAGTCAGATAGCACCTAGCTCCTCTGGCAAATGCCACAGATTTTAAAAATATTTATCAAAAGATTAGCTGGTCATTCTGAGAAATGGAAGTTTTGTGAACCATTGATGAAAGTTGTGATGGAACAGTGTTGGAACTAACTGTCAAAATCTTTAAAAGTGTGGAAATTCTTTGATCTGGCAGTTGCATTTAAAAAAAAAATTTGTTCAGGGAAGTAAAATAGATATGCATAATTATTTACCTTGAAGAATGACCACCATAGAGTGTAAATAGAGGAACATAGGAACAATTACACATAGACCATTTCACAAATGATTGCATATAAATGATGCCATACTTACATAATTTACATCTATGTAGTCATTACAGTGATGCTGGAAATATATTTTTCCCAATCCAGGCCACCTCCTTCTTTAATCTGGACTAAAGCATAGCCCACATTTCAACTCTCTGCTTCTGCTCCTCTCCCAGCACACAATGTTCCATTCTCCACCTAGAGGTTACTTATTTTTAAAGAAAATCAAACATAGCACTCTTCTGCTTTAAACATTATTTTAATTCTCTTTTATGTAAGTTAAAAAATTGTTGAGGTTGGATTTTGTTTTAACTTAAATGAAAAGTAAGCCACATCATCTTCTAGCAATCCCACTTCTGGGTACATACCCACAACAATTGAAACTAACATCTCTAAGAGATAACTGCACTCCCCAGTTCACAGTAACACTATCATAATAGCCAACACATGTAAACAACCTAAATGACTAATAACAGAAAAAATGGATAAAGAAAACTTGGTACATACATACAGTGAAATATTATTCAGTCATAACAAGAAGGAAATCTTGCTACATACAACAATGTGATAAACCTGGAAAACATGTTGAGGGAAATAAGCCAGACACAGAAAACAAAGACTGCCTGATTTCACTTATATAACATATCTAAAATAGCCATACTCATAGAAACAGAGTAGAATGTTAGTTGCCAGATATGGAGGGAAGTGGAGAATTGCTGTTCAGTGGGTATAAAGTTTCAGTGATGCGAGATGAATAAGTTCTAGGGATCTACTGTACAGCATGGTAATGTATTAGACTCTTAAAATTTTGTTAAGAGGATAGAGCCCATGTTAACTGTTCTTTCCACAATTTAAAAAATTATTAAAATCTGAACTTATAACCAAAATCACTGCATATGGTGACTTCAGCCATGAAATTAAAAAATGCTTGCTCCTTGGAAGAAAATCTATGACAAACCTAGACGGCATATTAAAAAGCAGAGACATTTCTTTGCCAACAAAGGCCTATCTAGTAAAAGCTATGGTTTTTCCAGTAGTCACATATGAATGTGAGAGTTGGACTATAAAGAAAGCTGAGCCCTGAAGAACTGATGCTTTTGAACTATGGTGTTGGAGAAGAGTCTTGAGAGTCTCTTGGATGGCAAGGATATCCAACCTGTCAATCCTAAGGGGAATCAGTCTTGGATATTCATTGGAAGGACTGATGCTGAAGCTGAAACTCCAATACTTTGGCCACCTGATGCCAAGAGCTGACATTTGAAAAGACCCTGATGCTGAGAAAGATTGAAGGTGAGAAGAGAAGGGGATGATGAAGGATGAGATGGCTGGATGGCATCACCAACTCCATGGGCATGAATTTGAGTAAGCTCTGGGAGTTGGTGATGGACAGGGAAGCCTGGCGTGCTGCAGTCCATGGGCTCTCAGAGTTGGACGTGACTGAGCAACTGAACTAAACTGAACTGAACTTCTGACCATGACTTCCATAATCTGCCATAACAGCTTTCCCATTTTCACCTCATTATCAAACTCTTATTTGCTCAATAGTGAAAGTGAAAGTGTTAGTCGCTCAGTAGTATTTGACTCTTTGTGACCCAATGAACTGTAGTCCACCAGGCTCCTCTGTCCATGGAATTCTCCAGGCAAAGAACTAGAGTGAGTTGCCATTTCCTTCTCCAGGGGATCTTCCCAACCCAGGGATCAAACCCAGGTCTGTATTGCAGGCAGATTCTTTAATGTCTGAGCCACCAAGGAAGTCCTTGCTCACTATTTCCCACAAATTCTGACATTTTAATTTTTCTTTTCCTCTACATTGAAGTTTATCCCCTCTTTAGGGATTTATATAGTTTCTTAATGCAACCCATGAATGGTTCTATCTCCTCAGGCCATATTTCAAATGTCAGATCCTCCTCTCCTGACTACTCACTGAATTATACACCCTTTGTCTTTTCCCTGTTGTAGTTTCTTTATGTTATCATGCTGTGTGTTTTTTTCCTGATAATTATAATTATCACACTTTTTGTTGTTCCTTTTCTATTTTTAGTTTCCTCTCTGCCACAATGTAGGCTTCAAAATCAGAAGGTTGACTGTCTAGAACAGTGTTTGCACAAAGCAGGTGCTCAGTAAATAGCGACTGATTAAATGAATATATAAAGAGCAGAAGTATTAAGCAACAATATACAATCAGAACTATTTGTGGATAGCAAAGAATAAATAATTTTCCCTTCTTTATCCTCTTCTGGATCTTCAAAATTTCATCCATCAACATGCATCATATTTATATAAAATAAACTATAAAAGTGTGTAACTTAAAACCTTTAAAATTCCATAATTTAATTAGTTTAATTATTTTGTTGGAATGCTATTTACTAAATTTAATTTAAGTTCTCTTGCTTTTTTAGTACTTTGAAGCATCTCAACAAAAGAAAATAGCAACATGATGTACTTGGTGACTTCTAAGACATTTTCCAGATACTATAATCAAATTCTATAGGAGGTAGTTAATCCAGAAGGTAAAAAGGGCAAAATTAATCCATAAAAATCATATAATCTAGAGCTGTATTTTAAAAGTTCTTATTTTAAATGTAGTTACTGTGATTTCTCTCTTGTTCTTACAAATTAAGGAAAAGAATTAATCATTTGAATATTTCCATTTGTTTGCTCCAAGTAATCATAAATTGATTCTGGGACAAAAATGAAGTAGCAATAGTAATACAAAAGTATTATGAAAATGAAATTTAAATGCTTTTTCTTTTCTTGGGTCTGGGAATTGTGCATCTTGCTTTACACTGCATATTTTCCAACTTTCATGAAGTGAAATAAAATTAATGGGAAAAATTTGTAGTAGCAGAGCCCAAGCTAAAGTCTGTAAAAATCATTATTGGTGTACTCATTATTGACACATACCATATTCCTTACCCAAATGTATAATTTTATTAAGATTATTCTATATAATGAGCCATTAATTTCATAGAAATACAAATTGAACCCCTAAAGGCAATAAATATCAAAAAAAGTGAGTCATTTTCCACCCTTAATGGCAATTTGAAAAACAGATTTCAGAAATAATCTGGTAAAATATATTGCTATGTTCCTGATCATTTTTGGTCAGTAACATGGATTTTTCTGGTATGGAAAATTACAGCCTTACATTTTGTTCAGACAAAATTTCCACATCAGGAAGATAAAATGATTTAAAAGTGAGAAGCATTATATTCTTATAAAAGCTGCTTATTCACAGGAATACTTTACACTCTTGGTTACCAATTACCTTGCTTCTCATTTGAATAGTTGTTGATTTGGCCTTATAGTTGCATAACTTCCTATTTATGCTTTATAATATGGAATGGAAGTTTAATAAAAAATTAATAATGGACATAGAAGAGGAAAGAATACAAAATGCATCTCAGCAAGATTGTTCATGGATGTCAAAACAAATCAGCAAGAGTACAGAAGGCTCTGTCTCAATTATATTTTGAGGGAGGGTATGAGAATGGAGAGAGAATTAGTTTCCTCTCCTTTATTGCTTAAACTATAAAACTATGAAGCATTAAATGTCTTCTGGGAGCTCACCCAATGTTTGGAAAAATAAGGTTTGACTCTGTGGAATTTGATGCATTTCTTTCCAGAATATAAGCTCATCAGAGTTAGTGTGCTAAATAAATGCTGGAAACAGGGTGAAAGAAGAAGGGGAGAAAAAACCAATAAAATAAATGATGAAAAGGCAAGGCACAAGTGCCAACCACATTAATAACACTCATTTTGAAGGGTAATATTTAAGTAGGCATAGAAAGTGAGCCCCTGGAGAACTGAGATTAAAATTAAATCACATGCTTGTTCAATAATTATTTGACTAGGAGCTAAACAGATTCATTAACAAATGCAAATTATTCTTTTAATTAGACATCAACAAATGAGGTCCAATAGCAGGAACCATGCTACTTGGTCTTGGTAGATTTTCATTATAGAGTTTCAACATCTCCACAATAATTCCCTGAGTTTCCTTTACAGTCACTCACAAAGAATGTGAATTTAAAACTGTTTTGATATTTTAATATATCCATAAATGTGCTTAAAGTCTACCACAATCAAGGTGAAAAGGAGAAGCTTGTTTCTTTATATTTCTAATTGGCATTCCATTCTGCAGATATAGATATATCAGAATTTGTTAATTCATCCACCCATCAGAAGACATTTGGGTTGTTTCCAACTCTTGGCAGTTATGAATAAAGCTACAGTAAATATTCATGGACAGGTCTGTTTGTGGACACAACCCAGGAGTAGTATTGCTGGACCATATGGAAAGTATATGTTTAACTTTGTAAGAAATTGCCAACCCTTTTTCCAGAATACCTGGACCATTTTGCACTCCCACCAGCAATGTTCAGTTCTAGCTGCTGCAAAGTTTTGCCAGTGCTTAGTATTATCATTCCTGACATTCCAAGTTTGCTTCTGCTATGATTTCCTTCTGTCTGAAAAAGTTCCTTTAGTAGTTCTTATAGAAGAAATCAATACCAAGAAATTCTCTCAATTTTTCTTCATGAAAACACCTTAATTTCACATTTATTCCTATTTCTTTGAATATAGAATTATGCTGATATTTGAAATATGTAGTATTTGGCTTGAAGAATCCTTAAAGAAAGATGTAGTCATAATTGTATAATATCAGGCCATTATGATTTAATTATCAAAATGGAACTTCAAAATCTTATCAGAAAAAAAGTTAGATTAAAAGGTCAAGGATGAGTTATTCCATACATAACTTTCAGGATTCAGTAAAATCTATATTCAATAAAAATAATAGACAAGAGGAAAATTAGGTATTTTTAAAAGACCCACAGGTTATCTGGATATTAAAATTTCTAGATGCTAAAATAGTTGTGAATAATATATTCAAGAAAATACATGACAAAATGAAATCTGAAAAAGAAATGCACAGAAATAGAGCAAAGAGTCAACAATAAATGAAAAATTCATTCATTGTTGATCTATATATATACATACAGTGCGATAATACTCAGCTATTAAAAAAAAAAAAAGAATAAAATTTTACCATGGATGGACCTGAAGGGTATTATACTTAGTGAAATACGTTAGACAGAGAAATGTAAATACTCTATATTATCACTTATATGTTGAATCTGAAAAAGAAAACAAACTAGTGAAACATGACAAAAAAAGAAGCAGACTCAGAAATGTAGAGAACAAGTAAGTGGTTACCAGGGAAGGTGGGAGGGGCCAGATAAGGGTAGGGAAATAAGAAGTACAAACTACTGTGTAGAAAATAAAAAGCAACAGGGTATAGTGTATAGCACAGGAATATAAACAGTATTTTATAATAACTATAAATGGAGTATAATCCATAAAAAGTTTGTGCCACTGTGTTGCACACTTGAAACTAATATTGTAAGTCAGCTATATCTCAATTAAGAAAAAACAATCTCTGTTTATCAACACATCATTAAGAAAGTTAAAGATTAGACAAAGTGGGAGAAAATTTGTCAACATACATTTCATGAGGAATTTGTATCAAAATATATAATAAAAGCTGCTACAAAACAATAAGAAAAAGGTAGACAGCCAATTGAAATTAAGCAAGATATAAACTGATGTATACAAAGATTATGTTCAAATGGCCATGAAGCAAATAAAAAAGTGATCATTTTCATCATTCCTCAGGAAATGGAAAATAAAATGATGATATATCACTATACATTACACAAAATGCCAGGCTGGATGAATCACAAGCTGGAATCAAGATTGCTAGGAAAAATATCAATAACCTCAGATATGCAGATGACACCACCCTTATGGCAGGAAGCAAAGAGGAACTAAAGAGCCCCTTGGTGAGGATGACAGACAAGAGTGAAAAATCTGGCTAAAACTCAACATTTAAAAAACTAAGATCATGGCATCCAGTCCCATCACTTCATGGCAAACAAAGGAGAAAATTAGAAAAAGTGATATATTTTATTTTCTAGAGCTCCAAAATCACTGTGGATGGTGACTGCAGTCTTGAAATTAAAGACACTTGCTCCTTGGAAGGAAAGCTGTGACAAACCTAGAAAGTGTATTAAAAAGCAGAGACATAGTGGTTTTGATCGCAGCCATTCTGAAGTAAGCCAGAAAGAAAAACACAAATACAGTATACTAACGCATATATATGGAATTTAGAAAGATGGTAACAATCACCCTGCTTATGAGACAGCAAAAGAGACACTGATGTTTAGAACAGACTTTTGGACTCTGGGACTGGGAGAGGGTGGGACGATTGGGGAGAATAGCATTGAAATATGTATAATATCATATCAGAAACGAGTCAGTCCAGGTATGATGCCCTATAACAGATGCCTGGGACTGGAGCACTGGGATGACCTGGAGGGATGGTGTGGGAAGGGGGGAGGGAGGAGGGTTCAGGATAGGGAACACGTGTATTCTGGTGATGGATCTATCTCGATGTATAGTAAAAGCAATACAATGTTGTAAAGTTAAGAAAAATTAAAAATAATAATAATAATAAAAAAAATTAAAAAAAATAAAAATAAAAAGCAGAGACATCACTTTGCCACCAAAGGTCTATATAGTCAAAGCTATAGTTTTTTGTGGCAAATTCTGAAAGAGATGGGAATACCAGACCACCTGATCTACCTCTTGAGAAATTTGTATGCAGGTCAGGAAGCAACAGTTAGAACTGGACATGGAACAATAGACTGGTTCCAAATAGTAAAAGGAGTACGTCAAGGCTGTATATTGTCACCCTGTTTATTAACTTCTATGCAGAGTACATCATGAGAAATGCTGGACTGGAAGAAACACAAGTTGGAATCAAGATTGCTGGGAGAAATATCAATAACCTCAGATATGCAGATGACACCACCCTTATGGCAGAAAGTGAAGAGGAACTCAAAAGCCTCCTGGTGAAAGTGAAAGTGGAGAGTGAAAAAGTTGGCTTAAAGCTCAACATTCAGAAAACGAAGATCATGGCATCTGGTCCCATCACTACATGGGAAATAGATGGAGAAACAGTGGAAACAGTGTCAGACTTTATTTTGGGGGGCTCCAAAATCACTGCAGATGGTGACTGCAGCCATGAAATTAAAAGACGCTTGCTCCTTGGAAGGAAGGTTATGACCAACCTAGATAGCATACTGAAAAGCAGAGACATTACATTGCCAGCAAAGGTTCATCTAGTCAAGGCTATGGTTTTTCCTGTGGTCATGTATGGATGTGAGAGCTGGACTGTGAAGAAGGCTGAGTGCCAAAGAATTGATGCTTTTGAACTGTGGTGTTGGAGAAGACTCTTGAGAGTCCCTTGGACTGCAAGGAGATCCAACCAGTCCATTCTGAAGGAGATCAGCCCTGGGATTTCTTTGGAAGGAATGATGCTAAAGCTGAAACTCCAGTATTTTGGCCACCTCATGCGAAGAGTTGACTCATTGGAGAAGACTCTGATGCTGGGAGGGATTGGGGGCAGGAGGAGAAGGGGATGACAGAGGATGAGATGGCTAAATGGCATCACTGACTTGATGGATGTGAGTCTCAGTGAGCTCTGGGAGTTGGTGATAGACAGGGAGGCCTGGCGTGCTGCGATTCGTGGGGTCGCAAAGAGTTGGACACGACTGAGTGACTGATCTGATCTGATCTGATGGTTTTTCCAGTAGTCATGTGCAGATGTGAAAGTTGGACCATAAAGAAGGCTGAGTGCCAAATAAATGATGCTTTTGAACTGTGGTGTTGGAGAAGACTATTGAGAGTTCCTTGGATTGCAAGGATATCAAACCAGTCAATACTAAAGAAAATCAACTCTGAATATTCACTGGAAGGATTGATGTTGAACTTGGAGCTTCAGTAGTTTGGCCACCTGATATGAGCAGCTCACGCATTAGAGAAGACCCTGATACTGGGAAAGGCTGAAGGCAAAAGAAGAAGGGAGCAGTGGAGGATGAGTGATTAGATAGCATCATCAACTCAGTGGACGTTATCTGAGCAACCTCCGGGAGATGGTGCAGGACAGGGAAGCCTAGCATGCTTCAGTCCACTCAGTCCAAAGAATCAGACATGACTTAGTGACTGAACAACAACTTATCACTACACAATCTCCAGAATGGCTAAAATTAAAAAAAAAAAAAATTGGTTTTATAGATGAAACACAAAGCAAGTCTTATCTCAAAGTGCTAGTGGGGATGTAATTTAATATAATAATTTGTACTCAATATTGATATCATCTACTAAAGAAAGCATTCCTCAGCGATCAATGCAAAGAAATATAGGAAAACAGCAGAATGGGAAAGTCTAGAGATCTCTTCAAGAAAATCAGAGATACCAAGGGAACATTTCAGGCAAAGATGGGCACAATAAAGGACAGAAATTGTATAGACCTAACAGATGCAGATGATATTAAGAAGAGGCGGCAACAGAAGAACTACACAACAAAGATCTTAATGACTCAGAGAGTCATGATGGTGTGATCACTCACCTAGAGTCAAACATCTTGGAGGGCAAACTCAAGTTGGCCTTCAGAAGCATCACTATGAATAAAGCTAGTGGAGGTGATGGAATTTCAGTTGAGCTATTTCAATCCTAAAAGATGATGCTGTGAGAGTGCTGCACTCCATATGCCAGCAAATTTGGAAAACTCAGCAGTGGCCACAGGACTGGAAAAGGTCAGTTTTCATTCCAATCCCAAAGAAAGGCAATGCCAAAGAATGCTCAGACTACCACACAATTGCACTCATCTCACACGCTAGTAAAGTAATGTTCAAAATTCTCCAAGCCAGGCTTCAACAATATGTGAACCATGAACTTCCAGATGTTCAAGCTGGTTTTGGAAAAGGCAGAGGAACCAGAGATCAAATTACTTTATTCCAAAGTGAAAATGTATTTTAAACCATTTTGATTAAATAAACACAATGGAAATGTTCGTTGCTGGCTTAAAATGATTGACCAAAGATCAAAGAATAACTTGTTGCTTTAGTAATTAAAATGAAAAGGAACACTAGTTATAGGCAGAGTGTAAAATAAAATGCAAGCAAATCAACTAGGTAAGATTTCATATTAGCTTTCTGAGAGTAAATCTATGAGTTGAGGTAAGTATTATATTCCTCATTCTCTTGAGGATTCATTTAAAATAATCAGATTTTTAAAATAAAAGGTGAAAATGCATATAACATGTAGACATATATAGATGTATATATTAATAAACATATATATATTAGATCAGATCAGATCAGTCGCTCAGTCGTGTCTGACTCTTTGCAACCCCATGAATCACAGCACGGCAGGCCTCCCTGTCCATCACCAACTCCTGGAGTTCACCCAGACTCATGTCCATTGAGTCAGTGATGCCATCCAGCCATCTTGTCCTCTGTCGTCCCCTTCTCCTCTTGCCCCCCAATCCCTCCCAGCATCAGAGTCTTTTCCAATGAGTCAACTCTTCGCATGAGGTGGCCAAAGTACTGGAGTTTCAGCTTTAGCATCATTCCTTCCAAAGAAATCCCAGGGCTGATCTCCTTCAGAATGGACTGGTTGGATCTCCTTGCAGTCCAAGGGACTCTCAAGAGTCTTCTCCAACACCACAGTTCAAAAGCATCAATTCTTCGGCACTCAGCCTTCTTCACAGTCCAACTCTCACGTCCATACATGACCACTGGAAAAACCATAGCCTTGACTAGATGGACCTTTGTTGGCAAAGAAATGTCTCTGCTTTTCAATATGCTATCTAGGTTGGTCATAACTTCCCTTCCAAGGAGTAAGCGTCTTTTAATTTCATGGCTGCAGTCACCATCTGCAGTGATTTTGGAGCCCAGAAAAACAAAGTCTGACACTGTTTCCACTGTTTCTCCATCTATTTCCCATCAAGTGATGGGACTGGATGCCATGATCTTCGTTTTCTGAATGTTGAGGTTCAAGCCAACTTTTTCACTCTCCACTTTCTCTTTCATCAGGAGGCTTTTGAGTTCCTCTTCACTTTCTGCCATAAGGGTGGTGTCATCTGCATATCTGAGGTTATTGATATTTCTCCCGGCAATCTTGATTCCAACTTGTGTTTCTTCCAGTCCAGCATTTCTCATGATGTACTCTGCATATAGATATATATTTTAATAGTTATATATAGATATGCCGTTGCACAGATGAAAATGCATAGCTATCCATCTGTGTATCTTCTTGTTGCTCGTAACTGAGATGGTACAATTATTGTTTTCTTTCAAGGACTTCAAATATTTGATAAAAATAAATGGACCCTTGTTAAAGAAATAACATATGAGCATATTTTCCATTATAATTTTTATTAGGTGCAATATATCCCCCTTATATCTTTTTGAGATTAAGATTCTTAAGTGATCTTTTATAAGCAAAAGTGAGGGTCATAAACACTTGCCACTAATAACTGCTAATGCTTATTGAGGTCTTCCTGTTCATCTGTGCCTCTGCTCCTCAGGATCCTTTCAACTAACCTACTGACAACCCCTTCAAATTTGTGGGATGGTTGCTAATTTATTTACTCAATGACTGTTTATTGAATGTCAACTATATGCTGTGCACAATTTGTCTAGACTCTGGGGATATATCAAACAAAACAAAACCTAGGCCTGTATGAAGCTTGAATTCTTGATGGGAGTGGGACAGATAAAGACAGTGATGAGTGCCATTAGAGAGAGGAAGAAAACTGTAAAAGAAAGAGATTAATCTTACTAGCTTATCTAATAAGAAGAATCCCCCCTTTACCATTCATGGAGTCATATACATACATACATAGGTAACAGAACTATAGAATTTTTCTAAATGACATGGTACTTCAAGAAAGCCAGGTGATTATAATTCATTCAGTTTAGTGTAGAATCCTTAAAAAGACACTGAGCATGTAAACAAAACAGTTCCTTTGACCTTAAGGAACTTCTATCCATGTTGTATGGAATCATTAAAAATCCTAGGAGTCTAGTCCTCCAGTTGCTTTGAAATATACAAACTGAGAAGCAAGCACAGTGATAACCATCCACCATCCACCACCACTGTGGGCCACTGGCTCAGAACAAATCTCTATTTTGGATGACTTTAGATATTTTAGAAACATTTATTCTGACTGAAAAGATCTTTTCCTTTTTATAACATTGGGTGGGTATCCCAATTGAAAGTGATTTTCAGTAGCATTTGACTTTTAGCTAAATAGAATGAGTTCTGCAAAATATGAAGAACAGTCATTTTGCCTGAAGCCAGTTGTGGCAGGCAATCAGAAACCCTGGAGGTCTTTGAGTTTGCTTATTACCCATGTAGCTGTTGAGGACTGATACTTAAAGACCTCTATCTGAAACAGATGTCACTTCACTGAGTAATCTTCATGTGGAAAGCTTTGTCTAAAGAGAGCTCATTTTAAAATCTATCCATAATTACTTCTATTTTATTATATAGTCCAAAATGCCTCAGAAAAAAATTTTCCAGAAAGAAACTGTTATAGGCCCATTAAGCCATATATGAAGTGTATCATGAAAGTGAACTATTAGAAGTGACTTTAATTAATTTGCCACCAAAAACAATTCCCATTTTGTCATTCTTACCCTGGATTTGAATTATTCTGTCAGAAAACATAATAAAGCATATGTTTCTCTTTTTACTTCATGCAGAAGCTTTTGCCTTCCTTGTGAATTCATGTTAAAGTATCCCTTTGAATGAGTTGCTAGTGGATTTTCAAATTCTGTGAGTTATTTTTGAGTGGGAGTAATAAAAATCAAAAGAACACTAATGTAGTATCAAGTATCCTCCTTTCTTGCATGCTGGTGTACAAGAGTGTTCATTCTGGGAGCATTTGACTAAATCTTTTGAGAAATCGACCTCTCAGTGTCAGCTAGCTGAACAGTAAATGCTTCCATGTGTGATAAAAGCAAAGATTCTTATTCCCCCCACCCCCAGTTGATTAAGAAAAGCAAGTCTTTCTTATACAATTTTAGTGGAGAGATTGACAACATCAATAGTTCTTTGAGACAGACCATAGTGGAAAATGTGAGAAAATAGGGAAGATTAAATTACTTGAAGTCTGGATCCAGCTGATTCACAGAGGAAAGTCACATTTTCTCTCATTCTCCCACATTTTTCTCACAATGCTGGAGCATTGTTCCAGAAATCATGGTTTGATTATGTGGCTGTAAAATCTGTAAATAAGACACTGGATATTTTTAGTGCTCTTTATCTTGAAATTCTCATATATAGATAAGAGTATCTGACAATATCATATTCATCAATGTTGTATTTTTTCAAATAACTTTATAATGGAGTTGAAATTGCTTAGACTTTTACATGCATAACTAAATAAATCATCATTTATGATTTGAAACAAAATTTAGTGTTACATGTACAAAGTTTCACTCATAGAGAAAGAAGAATTAAAAAAGCAATCTTTCCTTAGTAGTTCATGATCTATTCTAAATCATAATAATTATTGACCCAGTCCTTCCAGCAAAAGAATACATGTTGATCACAGCATTTAGTAGAGTCAGTCACTTCACAGCTAAAAGAAATACATGAGCCTTTGTTCTGTGTCCTCCAAGAAGAAATGTCACCTGTGGAGAGTAACCAAGGAAAGTTGGCAGTTCACAAGGACTTCTTACCAAACAGTGATCATTATCTCCACTAATTTTCTGAACATACTATGTTTATAAAATGTTATGAAAAACTGAGCTAAGAAGTTCATGGCATTACAACATAATGTACAGTGTTTAATAAATTGAACAATGTTTATTGTCTCAAAATAAAAAAATCTGAAAATTTTACTGAATTTTTTAAACTTTCCATAATTTCACCTCTTTTTATGTCTTCCTATACAATACCTTTTAAAAAAATTGTTCACACTTCTAGTAAAGATTGCATTATACATTCACACTTTGAAAGTGCTGTTCCTTCACCTGAACAAATAAAAATGATATGTAAAGTACAAAAGAGAAAACATTAAAAACCTTTATTATGCTCAAAACACAAATAAATGCTTAGAAATGAAGCTGCTAATACTGAGATACTGAGTCCTGAAAAGCAAAACAAAATAAGACAAAACATACATTTAAAATATATAATTTTAAAGATTGTCACTGAAATTGAAAATAATTTATAAAGAAAATTAACTCTATAATGAAGTAGAGTTTCCACAGAATAAAAAGAACAATGACTTGAAAGAGCCAATAGAGAAATGAACCTAGCAAAGAGCAGAGACAAAGATCTAAGAAACATTGAAGAGTTAATAAAGAAAGAGTAATTTGAAATACTTCAAAATACAATGGAGAGATGGCAGAAAAATAAAACTCAAGGGATAGTAGCTAAAAATTTTCCAGAACTCTGTTTTCATACTGAAAATATATCATGATTTTTGAGCATTAAGATTTTTTTTTTCCTAGCTAGACTCATCCTAGTGAAACTGTAGCAAACTGTAGTAAGGGAAAACTCATTAACTAAAGGGTAAAGGGTTTAAAGGGTAAAGATTTCTAGATGGACAATTAGATTGACAACAGATTTCTTCATAGTAACAATAAGGCCAATATATTTTGAAAGCTCAAAGGAAAGATTTTAAATTATATTTCTATACTCAGTTAAGCCATCCTTCAAAAGGAGATAAGGGCATTTAAAGACAATCAACCAAAAGAGTTTACTATCCAATTTGAATGCCTTTTATTTCCTTTTTCTTGTGTTATTGCTTTGGTTGAACAGCCGATACACTGTTGAATAGTAATGGTGAAAGTGGCAATTCTTTTTTTGTTTGTTTTAAATGTGTTTTTAATAAATATTGAAAGTAAATAGATTAATTATTAGAAAGTTAAAAAACTACCCAACCAATAAAAATAAAACTAATAGAATACGCTTGAAAAAAACTAAATATGTAAGGCTTTGACTACATCTGTACCTTTCTTTGATTGTCTAAAGAAAATGTGTTTATAAATATTTGTTAAATAATTCACTGTACTTTTCTATACGACTTAAATAGGCATAACGAAAATTATGTACATATATTTTTAAAGAAATACAATAGAATATATAGTTTTTACAGTGTTCCTATATATTTCAAAAACACATTTGTACTTTAGTTCTGTCTCATGGGAAATATTATAAGTTAAAAGTAGAAGAGAAAGTCTAAATAATATCTTTTCAGAGGAATAGAGTAAAGCCACAGAAAGAAGGGTATTCTAACATCATAATGACTTCTCTGGTGGCTCAGATGGTAAAGAATCTGCATGCAGTGTAGAAAACCAGGGTTCAATCCCTGGGTCAGGAAGATCCCCTGGAGAAGGAAATGGCAACCCACTCCAGTATTCTTCCCTGAGAATCCCATGGACAGAGGAGCTTGTCAGGCTACAGTCCATGGGTTTGCAAAGAGTCGGACAAGACTGAACAATTTCACTTTCACTTTAACATCACGCTGCTGCTGCTAAGTCGCTTCAGTCGTGTCCGACTCTGTGTGACCCCATAGACGGCAGCCCACCAGGCTCTTCTGTCCCTGGGATTTTCCAGGCAAGAATACTGGAGTGGGTTGCCATTTCCTTCTCCAATGCATGAAAGTGAAAAGTGAAAGTGAAGTCGCTCAGTTGTGTCTGACTCTTAGCGACCCCATGGACTGCAGCCTACCAGGCTCCTCCATCCATGGGATTTTCCAGGCAAGAGTACTGGAGTGGGGTGCCATTGCCTTCTCTGCTTTAACATCATGCTGCTGCTGCTGCTGCTAAGTCGCTTCAGTCGTGTCCGACTCTGTGCGACCCCATAGACGGAAGCTCACCAGGCTCCCCTGTCCCTGGGATTCTCCAGGCAAGAACACTGGAGTGGGTTGCCATTTCCTTCTCCAATGCATGAAAGCGAAAGTGAAAGTGAAGCCCCTCAGTCATGTCCGACTCTTAGCGACCCCATGGACTGGAGCCTACCAGGCTCCTCCATCCATGGGATTTTCCAGGCAAGAGTACTGGAGTGGGGTGCCATTGCCTTCTCTGCTTTAACATCATGCTGCTGCTGCTGCTGCTAAGTCGCTTCAGTCGTGTCCGACTCTGTGCGACCCCATAGACGGAAGCTCACCAGGCTCCCCTGTCCCTGGGATTCTCCAGGCAAGAACACTGGAGTGGGTTGCCATTTCCTTCTCCAATGCATGAAAGTAAAAGTGAAAGCCCCTCAGTCATGTCCGACTCTTAGCGACCCCATGGACTGGAGCCTACCAGGCTCCTCCATCCATGGGATTTTCCAGGCAAGAGTACTGGAGTGGGGTGCCATTGCCTTCTCTGCTTTAACATCATGCTGCTGCTGCTGCTGCTGCTGCTAAGTCGCTTCAGTCGTGTCCGACTCTGTGCGACCCCATAGACGGAAGCTCACCAGGCTCCCCTGTCCCTGGGATTCTCCAGGCAAGAACACTGGAGTGGGTTGCCATTTCCTTCTCCAATGCATGAAAGCGAAAAGTGAAAGTGAAGCCCCTCAGTCATGTCCGACTCTTAGCAACCCCATGGACTGGAGCCTACCAGGTTCCTCCATCCATGGGATTTTCCAGGCAAAAGTACTGGGGTGGGGTGCCATTGCCTTCCCCGTTTAACATCATAATAGACTTTAAATGTATTGTGTGTGTGTGTTTTAATTTAGAGTATTTATAAAAATTAATTTTAATGCATTTATAATCTGCATTTTTAAAAAATTTTTAGCAGTGATTACTGTTTTCACTGGTGAACTATGAGGTCGAACTGTAGAAAATAAGAAACGGAAGGTGCTAGAGCTTGCCAAAGGAATGAATGGATTAATAAAAATAGCATATACCTCAAGACATCAAAAAAATGTCACTTTAGAAGTATTTCTGTCTGAAACAGACAGACTTAAAGTTCCACTGAACATAATTCTCTTCAGATTTAGAACATACATCTCATTTGTTTCTCTTGGAATAACTCAATTTAACATTTTATCCACAAAAAAGATCTCATTTCATATTTCTTTTTCAGAAATATACATTTTTATTATTACAATGTTAAATAGCAAAATGCTAAATCTTCTAAGCAGTGACCCTGTGCTTTTTCTCTTTGAAATTTTAATAATTTTTCTATTTTCATTAAATATAGAAACCAGTGTTGGATGACTCCCTCATAGCAGTAACATAGCAGTACTGTGCAACAAAGCAACCCACACTTGTAATGATGGCATCTTATTTTATGGGCACATGACCACATTTCAATGAATAAATTCATGAAGTCTAACCGCTCTGTGACCCCATACCTACAGTCTTTTTTATCTAGTCCCATTTTAGCTCATTACTGTCATAACAAAAGCAGCCATTCTATTTCACTTCTGATCTTATCTGCCCTTTAAAGGTAAAGAAACACACAAACAACCAAGAAGATAGGCACCTCACTTTTTCTTTATTTAAATGGCTAGTACATCCATTCTTTTTGTTTTCTTTTTTTAGCAGAATAGATTTGCTCAAAAAAAGTATACTTGCTTTTTCAGTAAGGCTTCCTTAGGTTATAAAACTAAACTGAAAATATAATTGCCCTTATCTTCAGCTAATTTATTTGAAGATGCCTTTCCAGTCTCATTAGCAGGCAGAAATTATCCCAATGATACCCTACAGACAGGAGGTAAATAGATGAGTGTGTGACCTGAGTGCCTGTAAGGTATTCACAAGGTCAGACCGATCATTAAAATACCGCTGAATGGTCTCTTGATAGCAAGGAGCACAGCATACCATTCTTCATCTTTCTGCTCCAAGTCTAGCCCTAGAATCTTGCTAATTCACATTTATATACAGGTTCAGAGATATTATTAAACACTTAGGATCTGAGAAGCATGAAGTGTTTTGCAGTTAAATTAGTTGCCCCAAAGTTCTAATAGAAATCAGGTAAGTGGGGCAGATTTACTATAAAAATGATCACGTCTCCTCAAAAGCTCATAAAGGGAGAGAGATGAAACAAAAAAGATGTAAATCCACAAGAACAAAGAGAAAATGAAATGACACAAAAGATTTTAATAAAGCTTTGAAATACAGGTAGTGTGGAAGAATTGGTAAATTATTAATACTTAGCAAAATGGAAATAGTTGTTACCTAAGCACCTTCAGAGTGGAAGCAGAAAAAGTAACAAGAAAACGTTTTTTTAATCGGAGTATAATTGCTTTACAATGTTGTGTTAGTTTCTGATGTACAGCAAAGTGAATCAGCTATATATGCATATATCCCCTCCCTCTTGGACCTCCCTCCCACCCCCTCCCCACCCTACCCTTCCAAGTCATCCCAGAGCAACAAGCGGAACTCTCTGTGCTAAACTACAGCTTCCCACTAGCAATTTATTCTATACATGGTAGTGTATATATGTCAATGCCGAGCGGGTGGGACAAATTGAGAGAAAATTTACTTTTGATTCAGAGGTGAGCCAGAAGATGGAGAAGAAAGATGAGACTAGCAACATGGAGATTAAATTGGGATCTTTAGGCCCTTACTTCTGACTCACTGTTAAAATACCTGTAGCAGGCAAACATATCCCAGGGAAGAACAGAAGGAAAGCAACCAGTAAAGAAAGGCACATAAGTTGGAATGAAATAAAAGAACAATCATGTTGGAAAATCTTAATGCAATAAAGACAAAGGTACTCAAAACAATTATTACTATCATTTTTATCGCATATCAGATCAGATCAGATCAGTCGCTCAGTGGTGTCCAACTCTTTGCGATCCCATGGATTGCAGCACGCCAGGTCTCCCTGTTCATCACCAACTCCTGGAGTTCACTCAGACTCACGTCCATCAAGTCAGTGATGCCATCCAACAATGTCATCCTCTGTCGTCCCCTTCTCCTCTTGCCCCCAATCCCTCCCAGCATCAGAGTCTGTTCCAATGAGTCAACTCTTCGAATGAGGTGGTCAAAGTACTGGAGTTGCAGCTTTAGCATCATTCCTTCCAAAGAAATCCCAGGGCTGATCTCCTTCAGAATGGACTGGATCTCCTTGCAGTCCAAGGGACTCTCAAGAGTCTTCTCCAACACCACAGTTCAAAAGCATCGATTCTTCAGCTCTCAGCCTTCTTTGCAGTTCAATTCTCACATCCATACATGACCACTGGAAAAACCATAGCCTTGACTAGACGAACTTTTGTTGGCAAAGTAATGTCACTGCTTTTCAATATGCTATCTAGGTTGGTCATAACTTTCCTTCCAAGGAGTAAGCGTCTTTTAATTTCATGGCTGCAGTCACCATCTGTAATGATTTTGGAGCTCAGAAAAATAAAGTCTGACACTCTTTCCACTGTTTCCCCATCTATTTCCCATGTAGTGATGGGACCAGATGCCATGATCTTCGTTTTCTGAATGTTGAGCTTTAAGCCAAACTTTTCACTCTTCACTTTCACTTTCATCAAGAGGCCTTTTAGTTCCTCTTCACTTTCTGCCATAAGGGTGGTGTCATCAGCATATCTGAGGTTATTGATATTTCTCCCGGCAATCTTGATTCCAGCTTGTGCTTCTTCCAGTCCAGCATTTCTCATGATGTACTCTGCATATAAGTTAAATAAACAGGGTGACAGTATGTAGCCTTGATGAACTCCTTTTCCTATTTGGAACCAGTCTGTTGTTCCATGACCAGTTCTAACTGTTGCTTCCTGACCTGCATACAGATTTCTCAAGAGGCAGATCAGGTGGTCTGGTATTCCCATCTCTTTCAGAATTTTCCACAGTTTATTGTGATCCACACAGTCAAAGGCTTTGGCATAGTCAATAAAGCAGAAATAGATGTTTTTCTGAAACTCTCACTTTTTCCATGATCCAGCGGATGTTGGCACTTTAATCTCTGGTTCCTCTGCCTTTTCTAAAACCAGCTTGAACATCAGGAAGTTCACGGTTCACATATTGCTGAAGCCTGGCTTGCAGAATTTTGAGCATTATTTTACTAGCGTGTGAGATGAGTGCAGTTGTGTGGTAGTTTGAGCATTCTTTGGCATTGCCTTTCTTTGGGATTGGGATGAAAACTGACCTTTTCCAGTCCTGTGCCACTGCTGAGTTTTCCAAATGTGCTGGCATATTGAGTGCAACACTTTCACAGCATCATCTTTCAGGATTTGGAATAGCTCCACTGGAATTCCATCACTTCCACTAGCTTTGTTCGTAGTGATGCTTTCTAAGGCCCACTTGACTTCACATTCCAGGATGTCTGGCTCTAGGTCAGTGATCACTCCATCGTGATTATCTTGTTCGTGAAGATCTTTTTTGTACACTTCTTCTGTGTATTCTTGCCATCTCTTCTTAATATCTTCTGCTTCTGTTAGGTCCATATCATTTCTGTCTTTTATCGAGCCTATCCTTGCATGAAATGTTCCTTTGGTATCTCTGATTTTCTTGAAGAGATCTTTAGTCTTTCCCATTCTATTGTTTTCCTCTATTTTTTTGCATTGATCGCTGAGGAAGGCTTTCTTATCTCTTCTTGCTATCCTTTGGAACTCTGCATTCACATGTTTATATCTTTCCTTTTCTCCTTTGCTTTTCGCTTCTCTTCCTTTCACAGCTATTTGTAAGGCCTCCCCAGACAGCCATTTTGCTTTTTTGCATTTCTTTTCCATGGGGATGGTCTTGATCCCTGTCTCCTGTACAATGTCATGAACCTCCTTCCATAGTTCATCAGGCATTCTATCTGTCAGATCTAGGCCCTTAAATCTGTTTCTCACTTCCACTGTATAATCATAAGGGATGTGATTTAGGTCATACCTGAATGATCTAGTGGTTTTCCTACTTTCTTCAATTTAAGTCTGAATTTGGCAATAAGGAGTTCATGATCTGAGCCACAGTCAGCTCCTGGGCTTCTCCATCTTTGGCTGCAAAGAATATAATCAATCTGATTTCGGTGTTGACCATCTGGTGATGTCCATGTATAGAGTCTTCTCTTGTGTTGTTGGAAAAGAGTGTTTGTTATGACCAGTGCATTTTCTTGGCAAACCTCTATTAGTCTTTGCCCTGCTTCATTCCGTATACCAAGGCCAAATTTACCTGTTACTCAAGGTGTTTCTTGACTTCCTACTTTTGCATTCCAGTCCTCTATAATGAAAAGGACATCTTTTTGGGTGTTAGTTCTAAAAGGTCTTGTAGGTCTTCATAGAACCCTTCAACTTCAGCTTCTTCAGCTTTACTGGTTGGGGCATACCATGGATTACTGTGATACTGAATGGTTTGCCTTGGAAATGAACAGAGATCATTGTGTCGTTTTTGAGATTGCATCCAAGTACTGCATTTCGGACTTTTGTTGACCATGATTGCTACTCCATTTCTTCTGAGGGATTCCTGTCTGCAGTAGTAGACATAATGGTCATCTGAGTTAAATTCACCTATTCCAGTCCATTTCAGTTCGCTGATTCCTAGAATGTCTACATTCATTCTGGCCATCTCTTGTTTGACCACTTCCAATTTGCCTTGATTCATGGACCTGACATTCCAGGTTCCTATGCAATATTGTTCTTCACAGCATTGGACCTTGCTTCTATCACCAGTCACATCCACAGATGGGTATTCTTTTTGCTTTGGCTCCATCCCTTCATTCTTTCTGGAGTTATTTCTCCACTGATCTCCAGTAGCATATTGGGCACCTACTGACCCAGGAGTTCCTCTTTCAGTATCCTATCATTTTGCCTTTCCATACTGTTCATGGGGTTCTCAAGGCAAGAATACTGAAGTGGTTTGCCATTCCCTTCTCCAGTGGACCACATTCTGTCAGATCTCTCCACCATGACCTGCCCATCTTGGGTTGCCCCACGGGCATGGCTTAGTTTCATTGAGTTACATTGTATTTACATATAATAGTAAAAAAAGTAAACACTATACAAGCAAATCTGTGCTACATATAAAACCACATACATCTCCATTTATGAATATTATATATTCCATTGCAATGAATAGTCTAATGACATAGTATCTTTCTTTTTACCAATTTCACATGGTAACTAATAATGACCTAAGAGTCTGTTAAGAAAACAAACTATTTTATTATCCATCTCATGACAAAGAGATATTTGCTTATGACTGAGTTTTTTTTTTTTTTTAGAAGACTTTAAACTTGACTAAAGCTAAAAATAACCTTTTAATTTGTCATATTTATTTGATAACAAATGACAAATATTTGAAAAATATGTAAGCATTTATTGTTATATCTTATTTCATCTCTAAATTGCCCTCATTGTTACATCCTATTTCAACTCTGAAATGCCCTTCGTTTCGGTAATAAGAAGGTTCAGTAATAAGAATAAGACTCTATTAATCATCTTCCTTGAAATGAGGCCACAACAGTTTGAAAAATATATCTGCCATTAAAGACAACTGCTTTTCTTTTTTTTTTTTTTAGTTGCCATTTGTCAATAATGACTATTCAATGATTAGAGGGAGGAAAGGAAACCTTGAGCAAAGGGTCATAAAGTATTATTATTAAAAGCATGTGTTTTGTATTTTGTTTACATTCACACATCGATAGGTAATCTGGTTACACAATTGTACTATTCACCCTTTTATCCTATACGTCTTTTTTGCTTGTCATACAATAGTTTCTTGAATTACTGTTAGGCTATGGCACCCCACTCCAGTATTCTTGCCTGGAAAATCCCATGGATGGAGGAGCCTGGTAGGCTGCAGCCCATGGGGTCGCGAAGAGTTGGACAGGACTGAGTGACTTCACTTTCACTTTTCACTTTCATGCATTGGAGAGGGAAATGGCAACCCACTCCAGTGTTCTTGAATCCCAGGGATGGGGAAGCCTGGTGGGCTGCTGTCTATGAGGTCGCACAGAGTCGGACTGGACTGAAGAGACTGCAGCAGCAGCAGCAGCAGAAATGCTTTGACCTCAGTATTATAGACAAACTGAAAAAAAATTTTTTTTGATCTATGGTAGCAAAGTCATATGGCATAAAACAACTTGTAAACCCTTCCTGCGTAGATCAGATCTTCAGGACAGATCATCGTTTAAAACTTTTCCAACCAGCCTAAGGAAAAGAATGCATTTACTTAGCTGCTGAATCAAAGAGCAAAGTAAGTTTTGACACAACTCCATGAACCATGGAGTTCATCGGTGGAGAGGGGGTGGCTGTAAAAACTATGGGTGTTGTCAGTTTGATTTCCCAAATTTTCAGTTCAGTTCAGTTGCTCAGTCGTGTCTGACTCTTTGTGACCCCATGAATCACAGCACGCCAGGCCTCCTTGTTCATCACTAACTCCCGGGATTTATCCAAACTCATGTCCACTGAGTCGGTGATACCATCCAGCCATCTCATCCTCTGTCATCCCCTTCTCCTCCTGCCCCTAGTCCTTCCCAGCATCAGGGTCTTTTCAAATGAGTCAACTCTTTGCATGAGGTAGCCAAAGTATTGGAGTTTCATCAGTCCTTCCAATGAACACCCAGGACTGATCTCCTTTAGGATGGCTGGTTGGAACTCCTTACAGTCCAAGGGACCCTCAAGAGTCTTCTCCAACACCACAGTTCAAAAGTATCAGTTCTTCGGCGCTCAGCTTTCTTCATAGTCCAACTCTCACATCCATATGTGACCACGGGAAAAACCATAGCCTTGACTAGACAGACCTTTGTTGGCAAAGTAATGTCTCTGCTTTTTAATATGCTGTCTAGGTTGGTCATAACTTTTCTTCCAAGGAGTTAAATAAGTATTAATCCATTTCTACCAACATACTACATACTTTAAAATCATTTTTAATGTTCAGTCTCTGTTCTTTGTAATGTATATGGTTACTAAATGATATAAGTCAAGGATGACATAATTAGGATCCACTATGTGCAGAATCGGAGAAGGCAATGGCACCCCATTCCAGTACTCCTGCCTGGAAAGTCCCATGGACGGAGGAGCCTGGAAGGCTGCAGTCCGTGGGGTCGGCTAAAAGGGCTTTTGCCTCATTTCTTATTTCCCCTGAAACCCAAAGGAGGAAAAGATAATGCCATCCACAGGAGTGGGACCTGATCTGCCAGCACTGCCTTGGTGTAGATTATAGTAACTGCATCATCTAACACTAACTCTTAGGCAAGCAGATGCCTAACTCTTGCTGAGGTGTTTTGATGAATACTTTGCATTTGCACTACTCCATAAAAATCTAATGTAAACTGCATCACTGTATGAAGCTTTATAGATAAATATTTTTCATAATAATATATTTTCCTCTAATAGCCAGAATGCTATCATAAAATATAAATGTAGAAAGTTTTTTTCAGTGTTGACTTCTAGATATCACAATTCTGGCTGTATTTTAGCTCCATAAATGAATAACAATGACTTTCTCAAGAAAAGATCTTAATTTCTAGTTTCTGAAGTTATTGTGAGGTTGGAAAAATTCCTACAAATGCAGAATGATATGTTCATATTTGTATTTTACTTATATTTTAAGACGTATTTCCTATTTCACCATCATAGAAATACTAAAAATATAAATTTTACTTAGGTGACAATGGACAGCTCTTAAAATATTAACTATAATGTTCAAATATCTTTATTAACTCAGGAAAAAAAAAAGTTGCTTCAGATTAGCTAATGAGAAATTTCAATATCTTTCTATTATACCCATCTATTGATATATACTTTTAAAGGATATATCTATAAACTGCAAAAGGATATTCTTTTCCTTCAATTTCAAGAACAATACTACCAGTTTCCAAGTGCCTGCTATGGGCCAGGAAATGGTCTGCAAAACTTACATATTTTACTGTATAATTCATTTTTCAGGTGAAGCAACTGAGATTTGGAATGGTCAAGTAACTTGTCCCAATTCAGTTAGAAAAAGGAGAGGCCAGGATTCAATTCTACATCAGATTCATCCCCCAAACTCTGCCTACTGAAAATTCTTTACTACTCCTTTGTAATGGAGTTTCACTAGTAAGATTTATAATCCTTCTAAAAACTGTCAAAATACTGAAAAATCTTCAAACTATTTTTGAATGCTTACTAAACATATTAATACAAAAATACAATATGTGTGGTTTGCCTAGGGAAGGGCACACTTAATACTATAGATATTTTCATCCTAAATATAATTTTTGTTTCTTCATAGCCTGGCATTTTTTAAGAAAAATCTAGACTGCTCTAATTTGAGTAGTTGTTTTTTTCATAAACATCATACACAAAAATAACAGAATTTTAAATAGTAGAATTCAATTATATAAAGTAATTAAGGAACAATTATTTTGATTTCATATTACAGAAGAGGAAATAAAACTTGCAGTCAGAATTTATGAAGCACTTGCTCTAAATATTTAAAGTAATCATTGAACTAAAGAAAAATTGCTTCTTTTGGAAAAATTTTTTAAAATTATAATTGTACAGTTCTTGGCATTTTGTTTTGTAGTATTTTCTTTGTTTTATGACAATTTAATCTTCCAGTGCCTTATTTTCCCACATATGCTGTTAATATGTTGAAGAAGTCTTTAGTTTTTATCTTTTTTACGAAGTCTTCAAAGCCATTAAATATATCCACAAAATATAAGTACACAAAACATAAACATATACATATACCAGCATAATAACATCATGCATCAGGGAATATTATCACTATCCATGTAACTTCATTTTATTAGCAAATAAATGATATATATTTATAATTAAATATTGATATTAGAGGCATAAATCAAAAAACTTGCCTGCATACCATAACAAGTGACCCAGTGTCAACAACAAAAACATGTTCTTTCCAAAACATTATTAAAGTATCAATAATAGCAATAAATCTTTTATGAATAACATGAAACATACTCACACTGTTTCATTAACTCTTGGCCCTGCACTCTTTCCACACACACATGAGGTATCTTCCAGCTACATGGAATCTCAACCAGTTTCTCTATCATCCTAAACTTGAGTTTTTAAGAGGCAAGTTATCATCTTTAACCTAACCTACTGAGAGAGTTATTAAACCTTGAAAATCATTCTATTTAAAATACAGAAGGTGGACCTGAATAGATGTCCTTCATGTTGGTAGGGAATGTAGTTAATGATATTCGACTTGAGATTCCATAGAGAATCTTTCAGAAATTAGTACAGAAGATTGTCTTTGTGGTTAAGTTCTAAAATGTGTCTCCAAGTCATTATAAAGAACTTGTACCTTTGTGTGTCTAAAGTACTTCATATTAGTATTTATATTGAGTATTTTGTTTTAGGACTTGCTGTGCGGGCAAAGGAGGGCCTAGAGGAGCTATCCCACATTGGGGGTCAGGAAGGGCAGCAGTGAGGAGATCGCCTCGTCCAAGGTAAGGAGTGGCAGCTGCGCTTTGCTGGAGCAGCCGTGAAGAGATACCCCACGCCTAAGGTAAGAGAAACCCAAGTAAGACCGTAGGTGTTGCAAGAGGGTATCAGAGGGCAGACACACTGAAACTATACTCACAGAAAACTAGTCAATCTAATCACACTAGAACCACAGTATTTTCTAACTCAATGAAACTAAGCCATGCCTGTGGGGCAACCCAAGATGGGCAGGTCATAGTGGAGAGATCTGACAGAATGTGGTCCACTGCAGAAGGGAAGGGTAAAACACTTCAGTATTCTTGCCTTGAGAACCCCATGAACAGTATGGAAAGGCAAAATGATAGGATACTGAAAGAGGAACTCCCCAGGTCAGTAGGTGCCCAATATGCTACCGGAGATCAGTGGAGAAATAACTCCAGAAGAAATGAAGGGATGGAGCCAAAGCAAAAAGAATACCCATCTGTGGATGTGACTGGTGATAGAAGCAAGGTCCAATGCTGTGAAGAACAATATTGCATGGACCTGGAATGTCAGGTCCATGAATCAAGGCAAATTGGAAGTGGTAAAACAAGAGATGGCAACAGTGAATGTCGACATTCTAGAAATCTTCAAACTAAAATGGACTGGAATGGGTGAATTTAACTCAGATGACCATTATGTCTACTACCTCAGGCAGGAATCCCTGGGAAGAAATGGATAGCCATCATGGTCAACAAAAGAGTCCGAAATGCAGTACTTGGATGCAGTCTCAAAAACAACAGAATGATCTCTGTTCGTTTCCAAGGCAAACCATTCAATATCACAGTAATCCAAGTCTATACCTCAACCAGTAACTCTAAAGAAGCTGAAGTTGAAGGGTTCTATGAAGACCTACAAGACCTTTTAGAACTAACACCCAAAAAAGATGTCCTTTTCATTATAGGGGACTGGAATGCAAAAGTAGAAAGTCAAGAAACACCTGGAGTAACAGGAAAATTTGGCCTTGGAATACGGAATGAAGCAGGGCAAAGACTAATAGAGTTTTGCCAAGAAAATGCACTGGTCATAACAAACACCCTCTTCCAACAACACAAGAGAAGACTCTATACATGGACATCACCAGATGGTCAACACCAAAATCAGATTGATTATATCCTTTGCAGCCAAAGATGGAGAAGCTCTATAGAGTCAGCAAAAACAAGACCAGGAGGTGACTGTGGCTCAAATCATGAACTCCTTATTGCCAAATTCAGACTTAAATTGAAGAAAGTAGGAAAACCACTAGATCATTCAGGTATGACCTAAATCAAATCCCTTATGATTATACAGTGGAAGTGAGAAATAGATTTCAGGGCCTAGATCTGATAGATAGAGTGCCTGATGAACTATGGAATGAGGTTCATGACATTGTACAGGAGACAGGGATCCAAGACCATCCCCATGGAAAAGAAATGCAAGAAAGCAAAATGGCTGTCTGGGGAGGCCTTACAAATAGCTGTGAAAAGAAGAGAAGTGAAAAGCAAAGGAGAAAAGGAAAGATATAAACATGTGAATGCAGAGTTCCAAAGGATAGCAAGAAGAGATAAGAAAGCCTTCTTCAGCGATCAATGCAAAGAATTAGAGGAAAACAACAGAATGAGGAAGACTAAAGATCTCTTCAAGAAAATTAGAGATACCAAGGGAACATTTCGTGCAAAGATGGGCTCGATAAAGGACTGAAATGGTATGGACCTAACAGAAGCAGAAGATATTAAAAAGAGGTGGCAAGAATACACAGAAGAACTGTACAAAAAAGAGTTTCACGACCCAGATAATCACGATGGTGTGATCACTGACCTAGAGCCAGACACCCTGGAATGTGAAGTCAAGTGGGCCTTAGAAAGCATCACTATGAACAAAGCTAGTGGAGGTGATGGAATTCCAGCTGAGCTATTCAAAATCCTGAAAGATGATGCTGTGAAAGTGCTTCACTCAATATGCCAGCACATTTGGAAAACTCAGCAGTGGCCACAGGACTGGAAAAGATCAGCTTTCATTCTAATCCCAAAGAAAGGCAATGCCAAAGAATGCTCAAACTACCACACAGTTGCACTCATCTCACACATGGGTAAAATAATGCTCAAAATTCTCCAAGCCAGGCTTCAGCAATAGGAACCAGAGATCAAATTGCCAACATCCGCTGGATCATGGAAAAAGCAAGAGAGTTCCAGAAAATTATCAATTTCTGCTTTATTGACTATGAAAATGCCTTTGACTGTGTGGATCACAATAAACTGTGGAAAATTCTGAAAGAGATGGGAATACCAGACCACCTGACCTGCCTCTTGAGAAAATTGTATGCAGGTCAGGAAGCAACAGTTAGAACTGGACATGGAACAACAGACTGGTTCCAAATAGGAAAAGGAGTACGTCAAGGCTGTATACTGTCATTCTGCTTATTTAACTTCTATGCAGAGTACATCATGAGAAACGCTGGACTGGAAGAAACACAAGCTAGAATCAAGATTACTGGGAGAAATATCAAAAACCTCAGACATGCAGATGACACCACCCTTATGGCAGAAAGTGAAGAGGAACTAAGAAGCCTCTTGATGAAAGTGAAAGTAGAGAGTGAAAAGTTGGCTTAAAGCTCAACATTCAGAAAACGAAGATCATGGCATCCGGTCCCATCACTTCATGGGAAATCGATGAGGGAAACAGTGGAAACAGTGTCAGACTTTCTTTTTCTGGGCTCCAAAATCACTGCAAATGGTGACTGCAGCCATGAAATTAAAAGACGCTTACTCCTTGGAAGGAAAGTTATGACCAACCTAGATAGCATATTAAAAAGCAGAGACATTACTTTGCCAATAAAGTTTCATCTAGTCAAGGCTATGGTTTTGTTTTTTTTTTTTTAATTAAATTTTATTTTGCTTAACTTTACAATATTGTATTGCTTTTGCCATTATACAGTGGAAGTGAGAAATAGATTTAAGGGCCTAGATCTGATAGATAGAGTGCCTGATGAACTATGGAATGAGGTTTGTGACATTGTACAGGAGACAGGGATCAAGACCATCCCCATGGAAAAGAAATGCAAAAAAGCAAAATGGCTGTCTGGGGAGGCCTTGCAAATAGCTGTGAAAAGAAGAGAAGCGAAAAGCAAAGGAGAAAAGGAAAGATATAAACATCTAAATGCAGAGTTCCAAAGAATAGCAAGAAGAGATAAGAAAGCCTTCTTCAGTGATCAATGCAAAGAAATAGAGGAAAACAACAGAATGGGAAAGACTAGGGATCTCTTCAAGAAAATCAGAGATACCAAAGGAACATTTCATGCAAAAATGGGCTCGATAAAGGACAGAAATGGTATGGACCTAACAGAAGCAGAAGATATTAAGAAGAGGTGGCAGGAATACACAGAAGAACTGTACAAAAAAGAGCTTCACGACCCAGATAATTATGATGGTGTGATCACTGACCTAGAGCCAGACATCCTGGAATGTGAAGTCAAGTGGGCCTTAGAAAGCATCACTATGAACAAAGCTAGTGGAGGTGATGGAATTCCAGCTGAGCTATTCCAAATCCTGAAAGATGATGCTGTGAAAGTGCTTCACTCAATATGCCAGCAAATTTGGAAAACTCAGCAGTGGCCACAAGATTGGAAAAGGTCAGTTTTCATCCCAATCCCAAAGAAAGACAATGCCAAAGAGTGCTCAAACTACCGCACAATTGCACTCATCTCACACGCTAGTAAATTAATGCTCAAAATTCTCCAAGTCAGGCTTCAGCAATATGTGAACCGTGAACTTCCTGATGTTCAAGCTGGTTTTAGAAAAGGCAGAGGAACCAGAGATCAAATTGCCAACATCCGCTGAATCATCGAAAAAGCAAGAGAGTTCCAGAAAAACATCTATTTCTGCTTTATTGACTATGCCAAAGCCTTTGACTGTGTAGATCCCAATAAACTGTGGAAAATTCTGAGAGAGATGGGAATACCAGACCACCTGATCTGCCTCTTGAGAAATCTGTATGCAGGTCAGGAAGCAACAGTTAGAACTGGACATGGAACAACAGACTGGTTCCAAATAGGAAAAGGAGTATGTCAAGGCTGTATATTGTCACCATGTTTATTTAACTTATATGCAGAGTACATCATGAGAAATGCTGGACTGGAAGAAACACAAGCTGGAATCAAGATTGCCGGGAGAAATATCAATAACCTCAGATATGCTGATGACAACACCCTTATGGCAGAAAGTGAAGAGGAACTCAAAAGCCTCTTGATGAAAGTGAAAGTGGAGAGTGAAAAGGTTGGCTTAAAGCTCAACATTCAGAAAACGAAGATCATGGCATCTGGTCCCATGACTACATGTGAAATACATGGGGAAACAGTGGAAACAGTGTCAGACTTTATTTTTCTGGGCTCCAAAATCACTGCAGATGGTGACTGCAGCCATGAAATTAAAAGACGCTTACTCCTTGGAAGGAAAGTTATGACCAATCTAGATGGCATATTCAAAAGCAGAGACATCACCTTGCCAACAAAGGTTCGCCTAGTCAAGGCTATGGTCTTTCCTGTGGTCATGTACGGATGTGAGAGCTGGACTGTGAAGAAGGCTGAGCGCCGAAGAATTGATGCTTTTGAACTATGGTGTTGGAGAAGACTCTTGAGAGTCCCTTGGACTGCAAGGAGATCCAAGCAGTCCATTCTGAAGGAGATCAGCCCTGGGATTTCTTTGGAAGGAATGGTGCTAAAGCTGCAACTCCAGTACTTTGGCCACCTCATGCGAAGAGTTGACTCACTGGAGAAGACTCCGATGCTGGGAGGGATTGAGGGCAGGAGGAGAAGGGGACAACAGAGGTTGAGATGGCTGGATGGCATCACTGACTCGATGGATGTGAGTCTGAGTGACCTCCGGGAGCTGGTGATGGATAGGGAGGCCTGGCGTGCTGCAGTTCATGGGGTCGCAAAGAGTCAGACACGACTGAGCGACTGATCTGATCTGATCTGATTGCTTTTGCCATACATCAAATGAATCCGCCACAAGTATACATGTGTTCCCCATCCTGAACCCTCTTCCCTCCTCCCTCCCCATACCATCCCTCTGGGTTGTCCCAGTGCACCAGCCCCAGGTATCCATTCAGGCTATGGTTTTTCCAGTGATCATGTATGGATGTGAGAGCTGGACTGTGAAGAAGCCTGAGTGCTGAAGAATTGATTCTTTTGAGCTGTGTAGTTCAAGAAGACTCTTGAGGGTCCCTTGGAATGCAAGGAGATCTAACCTGTCTATCCTAAAGGAGATCAGTCCTGAGTGTTCATTGGAAGGACCGATGTTGAAGCTGAAACTCCAATACTTTGCCACCTGATGCAAAGAGCTGACTCATTTGAAAAGACCCTGATGCTGGGAAAGATTGAGGGCAGGAGGAGAAGTGGATGACAGAGGATGGCATGGCTGGATGGCATCACGGACTCAATGGACATGGTTTTGGGTGGACTCTGGGAGTTGGTGATAGACAGGGAAGCCTGGCCTGCTGCAGTTCATGGGGTCGCAAAGAGTCAGACACGACTGAGCGACTGAACTCAACTGAACCTAATGTACATCTATCTATCTATGACAGATCCTCATAAGTTGAATTGCTAGATCAAAAAATAGGACCCAATGTTACTAAACTCTTTTCCAAGGTTTACCAAGTCATGCTGCCAAATGTACATGTGAGTTCTTTTAATCTACAACTTGACAATACTCTGTGCCATTATGGTATAGGTATATAGGCATCTCATGTTGCCCTCTTATTTCTACTGAAGATACATGATGTTGTATATATTTTTTGGTTACATATTTCATCCTTTGTGAAGTGCTTATTCAAATCTTTTGATTTTTATATAGTTGGTGCTTAGTTTTTTCCCTTTTTTAAAATTGAAAAATAATTGCTTTACAGAATTTTCTGTTAAACCTCAACATGAATCAGCCATAGGTATACATATATCCCCTCCAATTTGAACCTCTTTCCCATCTCCCTCCCCATCCCAACCCTCTCGGTTGTTACAGAGCCCCTGTTTAAATTTCCTGAGCCATACAGTAAATTCCTGTTTGCTATCTATTTTACATATGGTAGTGTAAGTTTCCATGTTACTTTTCCCATACATCTCACTCTTTTCCCCCCTCTCCCCATGTCTATAAGTCTATTCTCTATGTCTGTTTTTCCATTGCTGCCCTGTAAATAAATTCTTCAGTACCATTTTTCTAGATTCCGTATATGTTTGTTAGAATATGATATTTATCTTTCTCTTTCTGGCTCACTTCACTCTGTATAATAGGTTCTAGGTTCATCCACCTCATCAAAACTGACTTGAATATGCTCCCTTTTATGGCTGAGTAATATTCCAATGTGTATATGTGCCACAACTTCTTTATCCATTCACTTGTTGATGGACATCTAGGTTGCTTCCATGTTCTAGCTATTGTAAATAGTGCTGCAATGAACAACAGGACACATGTGTCTTTTTGAATTTTGGTTTCCTTAGGGTATTTGCCCAGGAGTGGAATTGCTGGGTGGTTTTATTCCTATTTTTTTAAGGAATCTCCATACCCTCTTCCATAGTGGCTCTATCAATTTACATTCCCACCAACAGTGCAAGAGAATTCCCTTTTCTCCACACCCTCTGCAGCATTTATTGTCTGTAGACTTTTTGAGGATAGCCATTCTGACCCATCTGAGGTGATATCTCACTGTGGTTTTGATGTACATTTCTCTAATAATGTGATGTTGAGCATCTTTTCATGTGTTTGTTGCCATCTGTATGTGTTCTTTGGAGAAATGTCTTTTTAGGTCTTTTACCCTTTTGATTGGGTCTTTTAGGTCTTTTACACTTTTTGATTGGTTTCTTTGTTTTTCTAGCATTGAATCATATGAGCTGCTTGTATATTTGGGAAATTAATCCTTTGTCAGTTGTTTCATTTGCTATTATTTTCTCCCATTCTGAGGGTGGTATTTTCACCTTGCTTATAGTTTCCTTTGCTTTGCAAAAGCTTTTAGTTTAATGTCCCACTTGTTAACTTTTGTTTTTATTTCCATTACTCTAGGAGGTGGATCATAGAGGATCTTGATTTGATTTATGTCATCTAGTGTTCTGCCTATGTTTTCCTCTAAGGGTTTTACAGTTTCTGGTTTTACATTTAGGTCTTTAATCCATTTTGAGTTTATCTTTGTGTATGGTATTAGGAAGTGTTCTAATTTCATTCTTTTACATGTAGCTGTACAGTTTTCTTAACACCATTTAATGAAGAGTCTGTCTTTGATCCATTGTATATTCTTGCTTCCTTTGTCAAAAATAAGGTAGCTGCATGGGTTTATTTCTGGGCTTTCTGTCTTGTGCCATTGGTCTATATTTCTGTTTTTATGCCAGTACTGTACTGTCTTTATGACTATAGCTTTGTAGTATAATCTGAAGTTAGGAAGGTTGATTCCTCCAGTTCCATTCTTTTCTCAAGACTGCTTTCACTATTCAGGGTCTTTTGTGTCTCCAAATGAACTGAAATTTTTTGTTCTAGTTCTGTGAAAAAATTCCATTGGTAATTTGATAGGGATCACATTGAATCTGTAGATTGCATTTGGTAGTATAGTCATTTTCACAATAATGATTCTTCCTACACACGAACATGGAACAACTCTCCATCTTTTTATGTCATCTTTGATTTCTTTCACTATTGTCTTATAATTTTCTGTGTACAGTTCTTTTGTCTCCTTAAGTAAGTTTATTCCCAGACATTTAATTCTTTTTGTTGCAATGGTGAATGGAATTGATTCATTAATTTCTCTTTCTGGTTTTTCACTGTTGGTATATAGAAATGCAAGTGATTTCTGTGTGTTGAGTTTGTATCCTGCAACTTTGATAAATTCACTGATAGGCTCTAGTAATCTTCTGGTCCTATCTTTAGGGTTTTCTATGTACGTATCATGTCATCTGCAAATAGTGAGGGCTTTACTTCTTTTCCAAACTGGATTCCTTTTATTTTTCTTCTCTAATTGCTGTGGCTAGGACTTCCAGAACTATGTTGAATAATAGTGACAAAAGTGGACACCCTTATCTTGTTCCTAATCTTAGGGGGAATGCTTTTAGTTTCACCTCTGAGAATAATGTTTGCTGTAGGCTTATCAAATATGGCCTTTACTATGTTGAGGTACTCCAAGGCCAAATTTTCCCATTACTCTGGTATTTCTTGACTTCCTACTTTTGTATTACAGTCTCCTATAATGAAAAGGACATATTTTTGGGGTGTGAGTTCTAGAAGGTCTTTTAGGTCTTCATAGAACCATTCAACTTAAGCTTCTTCAGCATTATTGGTTGGGGCATAGACTTGGATTACTGTGATATTGAATGGATTGCCTTGGAAATGAACAGAGATCATTCTGTCATTTTTGAGATTGGATCAAAGTACTGCATTTAGGACTCTTCTGTTGATGGTGATGGCTACTCCATTTCTTTTAAGGGATTCCTGCCCACAGTAGTAAATATAATGGTCATCTGAGTTAAATTAGCCTATTCCAGTACATTTTAGTTCACTGATTCCTAGAATGTCGATGTTCATTCTTGCCATCTCCTGTTTGACCACTTCCAATTTGCCTTGATTCATGGTTCCTATGCAATATTGCTCTTTATAGCATCAGACTTTACTTCCAACACCAATCACATCCACAACTGGGTGTTGTTTTTGCTTTGGCTCCATCTCTTCATTCTTTCTGGAATTGTTCTCCACTGATCTCCAGTAGTATGTTGGGTACCTAATGACCTGGGGAGTTCATATTTAAGTGTCCTATCTTTTGAACTTTTTATACTGTTCATGGGGTTCTCAAGGCAAGAATACTGAAGTGGTTTGCCATTCCCTTTTCCAGGGGACCACATTTAGTCAGATTTCAAATCCTAAAAGATGATGCTGTGAAAGTGCTGTACTCAATATGTCAGAAAATTTGGAAAGCTCAACAGTGGCCACAGGACTGGAAAAGGTCAGTTTTCAGTCAAATCCCAAAAAAAGGCAATGCCAAAGAATACTCAAACTATTGCACAATTGCACTCATCTCACACACTAATAAAGTAATGCTTAAATTTATTCCATCCAGGCTTCAACAGTACATGAACCATGAACTTCCAGATGTTCCAGCTGGATTTAGAAAAGGCAGATAAATAGGAAATCAGATTGCCAATATCCATTGGATCATTGAGAAAGCAAGAGAGCTCTAGAAAAACATCACTTCTGCTTTATTGACAATGCCAAAACCTTTCTGTGGATCACAACAAACTGTAGAAAATTCTGAAAGAGATGGGAATACCAGACCACCTGATCTGCCTCTTGAGAAAATCTGTATGCAGGTCAGGAAGCAACAGTTAGAACTGGTCATGGAACAACAGACTTGTTCCAAATAGGAAAAGGAGTTTGTCAAGGCTGTATATTGTCACCCTGTCTATTTAACTTATATGCAGAATACATCCTGAGAAATGCTGGACTGGATGAAGCACAAGCTGGAATCAAAATTCCTGGGAGAAATATCAATAACCTAAGATATGCAGATGACAGCACCCCTACAGCAGAAAGCGAAGAAGAACTAAATAGCCTCTTGATGAAAGTGAAAAAAAGGAGTGAAAAACTTGGCTTAAAACTCAGCATTCAGAAAACTAAGATCATGGCATCTGGTCCCATCACTGCATGGCAAAGAAATGGGGAAGCAATGGAAACAGTGAGAAACTTTATTTTCTTAGGCTCCAAAACCACTGCAGATGGTGACTGCAGCCATGAAATTAAAAGATGCTTGCTCCTTAGAAGAATAGTTATGACCTGCCTAGACAGCATATTAAAAATCAGAGACATTACTTTGCCAATAATGGTCCATTTAGTCAAAGCTATGGTTTTTCCATTAGTCATGTATGAATGTGAGAGTTGGACTATAAAGAAAGCTGAACACTGAAGAATTGATGCTTTTGAACTGCAGTATTATAGAAGACTCTTGAGAGTCCCCTGGATAGTGAGAAGATCCAATCAGTCCATCCTAAAGGAAGTCAGTCCTGAATATTCATTGGAAAGACTGATGCTGAAGCTGAAACTCCAATATTTTGGCCACCTGATGTGAAACTGACTTATTGGAAAAGACCCTGATGCTGGGAAAGATTGAAGGTATGAAGAGAAGTGGACGACAGAGAATGAGATGGTTAGATGGCATCACTGTCTCGATGGATACGAGTTTGAGTCAGCCTGGTGAGTTGGTGATGGACAGGTAGGCCTGGCCTGCTTCAGTCCATGAGGTCACAAAGAGTCAGACACAAATGCGTGACTAAACTGAACTGATGTTGGGGTTGGTTCCTTCTATGTTCATTTTTGAAAAGTTTTAATCATAAATAGTTATTGAATTTTGTCAAAGGCTTTTCCTGCATCAATTGTGATTATCATATATTTTTTATCTTTCAAATCATTAATATGGTGTATCACATTGATAGATTTGCATATATTGAAGAATCCTTGCATTCCTGGAATAAACCCAACTTGATCATGATGTATGAGCTTTTTAATGTGTTGCTGATTTCTGTTTGCTAAAATTTTGTTGAGGATTTTTTCATCTATGTTCATCATTGATATTGGCCTGTAGTTTTCTTTTTTTGTGTGTTTGTCTTTGTCTGATTTTGGTATCGGGGTGATGGTAGCCTCGTGGAAAGAGTTTAGAAGAGTTCCTTAATCTGCAATTTTTTGTAAGAGTTTTAGAAGAATGGGCATTAGCTCTTCTCTAAATGTTTGCTAGAATTCTCCTGTGAAGCCATCTGGTCCTGGGCTTTTGTTTTAGAAGAGATTTTTGTGTTTGTGAATTTCCATGTCTGTGATTGGGTTGTTATAATTTCTATTTCTTCCTGGTTCAGTCTTGGAAGATTGAACTTTTCTAAGAATCTGTGCATTTCTTCCAGGATATCCATTTTATTTCCATGTAGTTGTTCATAATATTTTCTTATAATCCTTTGTATTTCTGCATTGTCTGTTGTTATCTCTCCTTTTTCATTTCTAATTTTGATTCTTCTCTCTTTTTTTATTGATGAGTCTTACCAAAGTTTTGTCAAATTTGTTTACCTTCTCAAACAGCTTTTAGTTTTATTAATCTTTACTATTGTTTCTTTCATTTCTTTTTCATTTATTTCTGCTTGGATCTTTATAATTTCTTTCCTTCTACCAATTTTTTTTTTTGTTGTTGTTATTTTTTTCCAGTTGTTTTACTTATCATTTAAGTAAAGTTAGGATGTCTATTCAATGTTTTCTTATTTTCTGAGTTAGGATTGTATTGCTACAAATTTCCCTCTTAGGACTGCTTTTGCTGCATTCCATAAATTTTGAGTTGTTGTGTTTTCATTGTCATTTCTTTCTAGAAATTTTTTTATTTCCCTTTTGATTTCTTCAGTAACCTGTTGGTTATTTACAAACAGGTTGTTTAATCTCCATGTGTTTGTTTTTCTTACAGTTTTTTTTTTTTTTTTTTTTTTTTTGTAATTGATATCTAGTCTCATAGCATTGTGTCAGAGAAGATGCTTGATACGATTTCAATTTTCTTAAATTTACTGTTCGATTTGTGACCCAAGATGTTGTGAGGTTTGATTTGTGACCTGGAGAATGTTCCATGTGTACTTGAGAAGAAGGTGTATTCTGCATTTGGATGGAATGTCCTGAAGATATCTATGAGATCCATCTCATGTAATGTATCATTTAAGACTTGTATTTCCTTATTAATTTTCTGTTTTGATGATCTGTCCATTGGTGTGAGTGGGGTGTTAAGTCTCCTACTTAAAAAAAAAAAAAAAAAAAAAACCTAAAAAATAAATAAATAAAGTCTCCTACTATTATTGTGTTACTGTCAATTTCTTCTATTACGTCTGTTAGTGTTTGTCTTATGTATCAATTTGCTCCTATGTTGGGTGCATAGATATTTACAATTTTGTTGTCTTCCTCTTGGATTGATCCCTTGATCACTATGTAGTGTCCTTCTTTATCTCTTCTGATATTCTTTAAGTTCTATTTTGTGTGATATGAGGATTGCTACTCCAGCTTTATTTGGCTTCCCATTTGCATGGAATATATTTTTCCATCCTCTCACTTTCAGTCTATACGTGTCTTTAGGTCTGAAGTGGGTTTCTTGTAGACAGTATATATATATATATATATATATATGGGTCTTGTTTTTGTATCCATTCAGCTAGTCTGTGTCTTTTGGGTGTAGCATTTAATCCATTTACATTTAAAGTAATTATCAATATGTATGCTCCTATTGCATATATTGCTCCAAGTTGATTTTGTAGATCTTTTTCCTTCTATTTCTTGACTATATAAGTCTGTTTAACATTTGTTGTAAAGCTTGTTTGTTGGTACTGAATTCTCTTGACTTCTACTTGTCTGAAAAGCTTTTTATTTCTCCATCAATTTTGAATGAGATCCTTGCTGGGTACAGTAATCCTGGTTGTAGATTATTCCATTTCAGTACTTTGAATATGTCCTGCCATTCCCTTCTGGCCTGCAGAGTTTCTGCTGAAAGATCAGCTGTTAAGCAGATGTGGTTTCCCTTGTATGTTACTTGTTGCTTCTCCCTTGCTGCTTTTAATATTCTTTGTGTTCAGTCTTTATTAGTTTGATTAGTATGTGTCTTGGCATGTTTCTCCTTGGGTTTATCCTGTATGGGAACCTCTGTGCTTCTTGGACTTGATTGACTATTTCCTCTTCCATGTTAGGGAAATGTTCAACTATAATTTATTCAAAAATTTTCTCATATCCTTTATTTTTCTCTTCTTCTTCTGGGACCCCTATAATTAAAATGTTGGTACATTTGATATTGTCCCAAAGGTCTCTGAGACTATCCTCAGTTCTTTTCATTCTTTTTACTTTATTCTGCTCTTCAGAAGTTATTTCCACCATTTTGTCTTCCAGCTCACTGATTCATTCTTTTGCTTTAGATATTCTGCTATTGATTCCTTCTAGAGTATTTTTAATTTCAGTAATTGTATTGTTTGTCTCTGCATGTTTGTTTATTCATTCTTCTTGGTCTTTGTTAATTGATTCTTGCATTTTCTCCGTTTTGTTTTCAAGGTTTTAGAGCATCTTTACTATCATTTTTCTGAATTCTTTTTCAGGTAGTTTACCTATTTCCTCTTCATTTATTTGACTTCTGTGTTTCTAGTTTGCTCCCTCATTAGTGTAGTATATCTTTGTCTTTTCATTATTTTTTTTTAAACGTATTGTGCTTGAGGTCTCCTTTTCCCAGGCTTCAAGGTTGAATTCTTTCTTCCTTTTGGCTTCTGCCCTCCTGAGGTTGGTCCAATGATTTGTGTAAGCTTCGTACAGGGTGAGATATGTGCTGAGTTTTTGTTTGTTTGTTTTTCCTCTGATGGGCAAGGCTGAGTGAGGTGGTAATCCTGTGTGCTGATGACTGGGTTTGTATTTTTGTTTTGTTTGTTTAGATGTGACGTCCTGCGCAGGTGGTTGGTTGATGCTGGCTCTTACATTCTGGTGGTATCCTTTGTGTGAATTCTCACTATTTGATGGCCCCTAGGGTTAGTTCTCTGGTAGTCTAGGGTCTTGGAGTCAGTGCTCCCACTTCAAAGGCTCAGGGCTTGATCTTCAGTTTTGTGTGGATCTATGTATCCTTTTCTGCTGGTCAGTTACTCCTGTCGACTCTCAGTTGGTGTTCTGTGTGCACTTCTGTGTCCAAAGGTGTATTCCTCATGTATCTGTGGAGAGAGTTGTACTCAACATCCACCTACTCCTCCACCATCTTGTTCTCTCTTAAGATAAGCAGAGCAGAGATTTGTAAGCAGAAACCTCCTCAGGAAGAAAAACCTGTAGTTCACGAATTGCTGGAGGCTCAGTGTGGACAACTCTGAGAGTTCAGAACTTCAGGGAGACCCAGTCATAGGAAGGCAGCCATAAAACTATGAGATTCACCTCCAAAAGGCCACCATGTCCCCACAGTTATAAAACTGTTTTTCCCCATATTTTCTTATTTGTGTCTGTTGATCGAAGGGAATTTTCATTTTGTATAGTAAAATTACCTTTTTATCTCTGTTTAAGACCTTTTTATGTTTTAAGAAAAATTTCCTACTATGAAATCATGAAGACATTCTCCCACATAGTTTTCTAAAAGAGACCTTGGAATTGCACAATTTAAGTCAGTAATTAGGGTGATCATCTTTTTTTTTCCTTGTACATCCCTATTTAATGCTTATTGTCCAGGGTACTTAATTGTACCTTTTTCCTTCTTAATAATATCCCAATTTAGATAATAAAATATATGGTTGCCTTACCTATAATCCACATGTAGATAAGTTTTTGTGTGCTGTGAGGGAAGAGTCTATATTAATAAAATTTTCTGAGTAACACACAACCTTATAATTTCAGTGGCTTCCCATATCAACTTTTGTTTTTCATTTATAGGTCAGTATTTTCATCCTTTCTATATGTGGTTTAGGAGTGGCTTAGCTAGGCTTGATTCCAGGCTGAAGATGTGGTTTGTCTATTTCATGTGACCCTCATCCTACCACCCAGGTAGAGAGAGCCCACATTCTATTGGTTAAAGCAACCTATGTGGCCAAGACAAAAATCATTCAGGCAAGGATATAAATTCCCTCCACATGGAAGCCATGACCTGATTAGAGAGTAAAAGAACTGTGAACAGGTATGAAATACAATGGTCTTTGAAAGGGTCCAGTTTAATTTTTTCCCATATGGATACCCAATGTGCCCAGTGTCATTTATTTACAACACAATTCATTTTTTCACATTTCTACTGTGGTAACTTGGTCATTTATAAAGTATCTGTGCATATCTGAGTTTATTTTGGAAAAAAGAACTATTTTTTATTGTCAATTACTGGGCTGAAATATCCAGCTATATTGAAATACAATATGTATGCAATAAAATTTATCAATTAATAGTATACAGTTTGATGAGATTGGACAATTGCATTAACTATGTTCTTATGATCAAAATCAAGATACAGACCATTTATATCACCATGAAATATTTCCTCATGCTCTTTGAAGTTATTCTCATTCCCTGAATCTCAATCTCAGATGTCTGTTCATTTGCTTCAAGTTATTAGAATTTTAACCTTTTAGAGGCGTGCCACAGTCCATGGGGTCACACAGAGTTGGACACGACTGAGCAATTGAACTGAACTGAATTGAGAGTTTCATATAAATTGAATCTTACAGAACATTGCATTTTATGTTATACTTCCTTCACATAGGGCTCTCCTTGTGGCTCATCTGGTAAACAATCTCCCTGCAATGTGGGAGACCGCGGTTCGATCCCTGCATTGGGAAGATCCTCGGGTTGGGAAGATCCCCTGGGAAAGGGAAAGGCTACCCACTCCAGTATTCTGGCCTGGAGAATTCCATGGACTGTTTAGTTCATGGGGTCACAAAGAGTCAGACACGACTGAGCGACTTTCACTTCACTTCAGTTCACTCCTTCACATAGCTTAATACTTTTCAGATTTCTCCAAGTAATCTGATATTAATACTTCATTCTTTTCATTGTTTGTATATAAGGATATGGAATGATGTGTTCAGTTATTTACCAGTTATTTGTCATGGGTTTTGTATCAGTTTGCTGGGGCTGCTTTGACAAAATGTCACAAACTGGGTGGCTTAAACAACAGAAATTTGTTGTCTTCCTGTTGTTGATGCTGGAAGTCTAAAATCAAGGTGTTGGCTAGATTGTCTTCCTCTAAAGCTGTGAAAGCAAATCTGTTCTATGTCTGGTTTGCTAGCAACTTTTGTCATTCCTTAGCTTGTAAACACATCCCCTCAATCTCTGTCTTCATGCTTACATAACATTTTCCATGCAAGTATGTTTGTGTTGTGTCCAAAATTCCTTTATTTTTTTTTATAAGGACACCAGTCATATTGATTGGAGGACCCACCCTTCTTCAGCATGACTTAATCTTAAATAATTATGACTCTATTTCCAAGTAAGGTCATATTCTTAGTTACTTGGGGTTTGGATTACACCATATTTATTTAGAGGGAATACAATTCAACCTACAATCTACAAGACTGATTTCAAATTTTAGCTATTATATTGTTTTTGTGAACATTTGCAAAAAAGCCTTAATGTGGCTATCTGCTTTCATTTCTGTTGGGATACACCAAGGCATGATTATGAAAGTTTTTAAATAAATTTTGTTATGTTTAGAAACAAGTATTCCAATACTTTCTTGTCTACTTTTAGTCAACCCTATTATAGTTTTAGCATTTAAATTTGCAAAATAATGTTAAAATTGTTTTTTCAAGTTCAAAAAAATAAGAAAAAATACAAAAAAATTGGATTGAATTATGTAAAAATTGTAGATCTACTTGTAAAAAATTTATATTTTTACAATAGTGTTTCAGCCCATGAATTTTGTATGTATCTCCATTTATTTGTTATATTTTTATTTCCTACCTTAACTATATTTATTCACAAAGAAGTTGCATGATTTGTTTTATTTTTCTTATGAAATATTTTTTGATTATTTTAAACATATCTTTTGTGAAACTTGATTTTTAATTGTAAATTTCTAGCATGTAAATACAAAAGATTTTTCAGAGAGATAGTGATTTTTCTGCTCAAAATCTTTCTAAGTTCTCACCTAGTTAAACTGAAAATATATTCATAAATTCTTAGAAATGTCTATCTACATGAATATAAGTGTATATATAGATTGCTTTCTCTTTATAATATTTTACATATCAATGTTTTTCTTATATTAACACACTGGTCTAGACATCTAATATAAACTTAACTAAATTGAAGTGGCAATAATGAACATATTTGTTTTATTCCTTACCTGAAAGATAAAATGTTCAATATATCAAGTGTAATTTTTAAAATGAGGATGTCTTTTATAAAAGTCAAAAAGCTGGACAGTATAAAATTCTTAGAGGAAAACATAGGCAGAACACTCCATGACATAAATCCCAAGATATTTTTTGTTCAATTTTGTATAATAATGAAAATAATAACAAAAATAAATGGGATCCAATTAAACTTAAAAGCTTTTGCACAACAAAGGAAACCATAAACAAAAGAAAAAGACAACCCTCAGAATGGGAGAAAATATTTGCAAACTAAGCAACCAGCAAGGGATTAATCGCCAAAATGTACAAGTAGCTCATGCAGCTTGGTATTAAAAAAAAAGTCAGAAAATGTGCAGAAGACCTAAACAGACATATTCAGAGATTCTGGAGAACATGATATGGACATCTTAAGGCAGCCATTATTTGCCCTCCTCAAATCTGCTCTCTGGTACCCAAAGATTCACATCTGCCCCAAATGCAAAATATATTCAGTGTATCCCAAACTCCACAAAAGGTTAACCCGAGTTTATTAACTTAATATCATTCTCAAGTTCAAATCTCACCTAAGGCTTATCAGCTTAAAAATTCCAAGTCATATCATCTAAATCAACCACATAAGATATGGGTGATACTTCACTTAGTACGATGTCTATCCTGAGATTAAATTCATTTCCATATGTGGAACTATGAAACTAGAATACAAGTGATTGATGTTCAAAATAGAATATGTTATCTATTTTCAAAATACAATCAAAGTTGTATTTTGCCACAAAATATGTCAGGCTTAAGATACCAGGTATAGACATTACTATTCTGAACAGGATCAAATGGAAGGGAAAAAAAGAGTCATTGGTCCCAAACAGTTTCAAACTGCAGCAGGACAAACTCCCTTAGGTTTCAGGACCTGAGTGTAATCATTTGTGTCTTCACTGTCTGCCATCTGAGCCCCTGTCTCTGACCTTGAATGTACTTTTCCTTTTTCTTGGAGGATAGCACACTTTTGCAGTTGAGTAGTGTTATTAGCTTGTTTCCTTCAAGTAGAACTTGGGGAATCTGGTAGTCTTGTTTTATTATGTTTGCTCTCTTTGCTTTTCAGTCCAAGCTGGAAGTGTTACTGCTGAGATAACATTCTCAGGAGTCTTGTGGATCTCCAGTGTATGTGTTCTGGATTCACTCAATTAGACAAGAGGCTCCTCCACAGATCTTTCCTGTGTAATCCCATCTCTATTTTTGACTTCTGCTGAAATGAATGAGGGGAATCCATGAGTCATATACCTAATCTTTCAAAAAGCCCTCTGTGTGAAGGAATACTCTGAAATTTTAATCCTTCTGAAATACTAGCTAAAGGTTGACCAGTATTACTTTTGGCTTTTTCTCTGGAGCATGTGACCCTTCTAATTTTAACAGTCTGGAAAGGCTGTGAATTTTCTAAATCATCAAGTCCTATGTTATTTTTCAGATCAGATCAGTCGCTCAGTCGTGTCCGACTCTTTGCGACCCCATGAACCGCAGCACGCCAGGCCTCCCTGTCCATCACCAGCTCCCGGAGGTCACTCAGACTCACATCCATCGAGTCAGTGATGCCATCCAGCCATCTCATCCTCTGTCGTCCCCTTCTCCTCCTGCCCTCAATCCCTCCCAGCATCAGAGTCTTCTCCAACGAGTCAACTCTTCGCATGAGGTGGCCAAAATACTGGAGTTTCAGCTTTAGCATCATTCCTTCCAAAGAAATTCCAGGATTGATCTCCTTCAGAATGGACTGGTTGGATCTTCTTGCAGTCGAAGGGACTCTCAAGAGTCTTCTCCAACACCACAGTTCAAAAGCATCAATTCTTCGGCGCTCAGCCTTCTTCACAGTCCAGCTCTCACATCCATACATGACCACAGGAAAGACCATAGCCTTGACTAGGCGAACCTTTGTTGGTAAAGTAATGTCTCTGCTTTTGAATATGCTATCTAGGTTGGTCATAACTTTCCTTCCAAGGAGCAAGCGTCTTTTAATTTCATGGCTGCAGTCACCATCTGCAGTGATTTTGGAGCCCAGAAAAATAAAGTCTGACACTGTTTCCACTGTTTCCACATCTATTTCCCATGCAGTGATGGGACCAGATGCCATGATCTTTGTTTTCTGAATGTTGAGCTTTAAGCCAACCTTTTCACTCTCCACTTTCACTTTCATCAAGAGGCTTTTTAGCCCCTCTTCACTTTCTGCCATAAGAGTCGTGTCATCTGCATATCTGAGGTTATTGATATTTCTCCCGGCAATCTTGATTCCAACTTGTATTTCTTCCAGTCCAGTATTTCTCATGATGTACTCTGCATATAAGTTAAATAAACATGGTGACAATATGCAGCCTTGACGTACTCCTTTTCCTATTTGGAACCAGTCTGTTGTTCCATGACCAGTTCTAACTGTTGCTTCCTGACCTGCATACAGATTTCTCAAGAGGCAGATCAGGTGGTCTGGTACTCCCATCTCTTTCAGAATTTTCCATAGTTTATTGTGATCCACACAGTCAAAGGCTTTGGCATAGTCAATAAAGCAGAAATAGATGTTTTTCTGGAACTCTCTTGCTTTTTCGATGATTCAGCGGATGTTGGCAATTTGATCTCTGGTTCCTCTGCCTTTTCTAAAACCAGCTTGAACATCAGGAAGTTCACGGTTCACATATTGCTGAAGCCTGGCTTGGAGAATTTTGAGCATTACTTTACTAGCGTGTGAGATGAGTGCAATTGTGCGGTAGTTTGAGCACTCCTTGGCATTGCCTTTCTTTGGGATTGGGATGAAAACTGACCTTTTCCAATCTTGTGGCCACTTCTGAGTTTTCCAAATTTGCTGGCATATTGAGTGTAGCACTTTCACAGCATCATCATTCAGGACTTGGAATAGCTCCACTGGAATTCCATCACCTCCGCTAGCTTTGTTCGTAGTGATGCTTTCTAAGGCCCATTTGACTTCACATTCCAAGATGTCTGGCTCTAGGTCAGTGACCACATCATCATGATTATCTAGGTCTTGAAGCTCTTTTTTATACAGTTCTTCTGTGTATTCTTGCCACCTCTTCTTAATATCTTCTGCTTCTGTTAGGTCCACACCATCTCTGTCCTTTATCGTGCCCATCTTTGCATGAAATGTTCCTTTGGTATCTCTGATTTTCTTGAAGAGATCCCTAGTCTTTCCCATTCTGTTGTTTTCCTCTATTTCTTTGCATTGATCACTGAAGAAGGCTTTCTTATCTCTTCTTGCTATTCTTTGGAACTCTGCATTTAGATGTTTATATCTTTCCTTTTCTCCTTTGCTTTTCGCTTCTCTTCTTTTCACAGCTATTTGTAAGGCCTCCCCAGACAGCCATTTTGCTTTTTGCATTTCTTTTCCATGGGGATGGTCTTGATCCCTGTCTCCTGTACAATGTCACGAACCTCATTCCATAGTTCATCAGGCACTCTATCTATCAGATCTAGGCTATCTTTACTTAACAGTTTTTTGCTCAATCCATCTCTTTCATCTCACATTGTACTCTAAGCAGCAAGAAGAAACCAATTTTCAACTCTATTTTTTGACATTTCTGAGTTCATCATGCTTTACTTATCATGTAGAACACTAGTCGGTTAAAGTTTCTGCCACTGTACAGCACTAGATAATATTACCTCAAGTTCCCAATTATGTGTTCCTCATGCCCATCTTAGCTTTCACTAGCTCCATCTTCAGGTCTACTAACAGTGTGTTTATGATAACTTAGGTGCTTCTCATTTCCTGTTGAGTATTTTTTGGCAGAGTTATTAGAGCAAATTCCTGGATAGAATAAACAAAATGGAGTTGAAAATTATTAGAAAAATAATGTAAAATATAAGCTTTAAGATAGTAATATCACACTGAATATTCATTCAATGGCTGAGAAAGCTACCTTCTGAAAAACAAAATCATAGAATCATCAAGATTAGGAAAGCATTAAGAAAAAAGCAAAAAACAAAAAAGATCAGCACTGAGGATAAAGCACAAGAATGACTTCAGAACTCTAATTAGCAACAATATTCCTCTCCCAAAAAAGTATGCCCAAACTGAATAAATTTATTAGGCAGTATAAGGGCAAATGAAAGATATTTTCATATGTGTGGTTAATGGGAAAGTTTACTTTTTTGACTCCCTGTTTAAAAAAGTTATTAGAGGATAATTTCCAATAGAACACAATAGAACTTTATTTTTTTTAATTTAATTTTATTTCACTTTACAATATTGTATTGATTTTGCCATATATCAAAATGAATCACAATAAGAACTTTAAAAGGTTACAATTGAGTAGAAACCACAAATTTCAAGAAACAGTGAGTGATTCCCCACCTGTAAGTGCAATAAAAAAGATTGCAGAATGATAACCATCTAATAATCCAAGAAACAATTGATCAAAATTAGAACAATAATTCAACAAGCTCCAAAGATTATACCCCAAGAAGAAATCAGATTTCACTAAACAGAAGGATAACCTTAGTTCTATACTTGTCAACAGAACTGAACAGGATTATAAATTTCAAGGTGCAAAAGTGGTGTAGAAATCATGAACAAAATGTGAAACTAACAAAAAATTGGAATTATTTTATATAGTTGATGGAATTTAGGGAAATCATTCATTTTTTTACCTCATTATTGTTACACTGTTTATTAAGTTGCCCTCATTGATGATTTCATAGAACATGTGATATATACAGAGATATGTAATCTCTGTAAAGATTAATATTCCAACAATCATAATATTTTAAATGCACTTTTAAAGTTGTCAAATTTTAGAATTTGTAAATAAAACATGGATGATTTAATAAGATTATAGATGAGAATATAAATTTCATAATTTAATTTTCCATGATGTAAGAATAGTGACACAGAATTGAGTGTAGAGCCAAATAATTTCCTCACTGTATTTAACAGAGACATAATAAAAACTTTCAAAATCCAGTGGACAAAAAATAGAAATTTTAGTTTAAAGCATACCAAAATATTTTATTTAGCAAAATAAAATAACTAAAATTGGAGAAAAAGAGAAAGGGGCATTAGAATGGAGAAGTGTAAGGTACATTAATTAAAGAAAGCTTAATATCTTGATTTGTTTTTACAGCCTACCTTATGTTGTAACATTATTTATGCTCTAAAATCTGCCTTGTCTTATCATATTCTTTTATTCAGAACTAAATTACAGACGTTGAGTTACTATTACTGAACAAACTTTTATCAATAGTACCTCCATTGACTGAAGGGCTAAAATTAATTCTCTTAGCAAAATCTGAATTCCTATTTAAAGTTTCACAAAGTAAAAAAGACTATCAAAAGAAAGCATTAAAAGTTTGACAGCTTAATCCTCTAAATATGTCACTGTAAGAATTGTAAACTGCTGGCAGATTTTGCTACTTAGAACTAGAATTACAAAGCTCAAGTACTATGAGAAAGTGTCACGTTTCAAGGTACCTTGAAATGAATACTGAGAGAAAGAATGAACGCAATTGCACTTAAGAGATTAGGTCAGTTAAACATTATAAAAATTTAGCACCACATAGAATCACAGGCATGACTTTCAAAAGTTGATTGTTTTGCAGTGGATACAGTCCAGTCTACTATTACTTGAATTTATATCAAAAATGCTCCTCCAGATGAAGTAACATTCAGGATAGAATTAACTGACTTCCCTTTAATATTCTCTTTTTTAATTGTTCTAATGATACGTTAATTATTGGCAGACCAAAAAAGATAACAAAACATGTATGAGTCTCTCTTTCAGGTGAAAGATCAGTGTCTGTTAATTCAAGTTTATTTCACTGTCCATCATGTCAAAGGAGATGCCATTAACTGATGATTCCATTAGTAGATTCAACCGCGGTTGAACACTCTGGAGTAGTCCCCTCGTCTTCCATCAGTTTCCTCTGAGCTCTGCCTCAAAGGCTGCACAGAATCTCCAGCCAAATAGGTCAAGTTTCTTTACTGTACTGTTCTCTGCTACTTTTCCTCTGGGAATCCAGTCCTGCTACTTCATTGCATCCTTGATTCTCTCATTAGACCATATGTCTGCCCTTTCTCTCTCTCTCCACCTCAACCTAATTTCTGTGAGCAGCTTCGATTTTCTGTCAACAGATGTGGATTAAGGAGTGGGTCAATAAAGCAGATGCCTGAGGCAGCAATCTTGAAGGATGTATTCTGAGAGACCAAATTGTATTTACCAGAACTCCTCCCTAGAAGAATGTAGCAGCAAGAATGGAAAGGAAAACTTGACAATCCCCTCCAGTTAGAGGATCAGATCCCCCAAAGAATTACTTGAGACTGGTTTTTGGCCAATAACTTGTTTGCTACAAAGGGTAGATCCTGTTAAAGACACACTTTTCATTTGCTGCTTTAAAATTTCTATTTGCAGCTTTTTTGTTTTTCATTTATATTCCCTTCTGCAAGAGCCATTGGAATAATGCTCCCAAAAATTGAAGAGGAAAAACCTGGAGCTTCTTTACTAAAATCCCTTGCCAATAGGATCCCCATATTTCCAGTGGGCAGTGCTAGTGTAAGACTTGCCTGTTGGGGTTAGCATTGAATTGTCCAGGGCCATCAGAAGACAGCAGCCTAGTCTTCCTTCATTGTTCTCAGGTGCACTCAAATTCCTTAAAAAGGTATTCAAAGGTCGTCGGTATGATGGGCCATCAAATTATCACTGAGCCCCACTTCCATAAGTATCTTTCAATTCATGGTTGCTACTACCTGTTTTCCTGTTACATTCAGCCAGGCAGGAAAGTGATGTTTTGAATATGAGGCTCCCAAGAACCAACCACTGAGAAACTCTTTCAAATGGACCCCATCCTGTGATTCAAGGAGCTGGTGCCCTGCATAATAACAGCTTTGAGACAGAAGAGACCACACAAGTCAAAGTCCTTCTTTTTATAGGGGAGTTAAGTAATTAGCACCTGAATCTCATTTTTCTAATAAGATGTTCCTTAATTTTGTCAGGACTCTCCTTGCTGCTGCTGCTAAGTCACTTCAGTCGTGTCCGACTCTGTGTGACCCCATAGATGGCAGCCCACCAGGCTCTGCCATCCCTGGGATTCTCCAGGCAAGAACACTGAAGTGGGTTGCCATTTCCTTCTCCAATGCATGAAAGTGAAAAGTGAAAGTGAAGTTGCTCAGTCGTGTCCGACTCTTAGCAACCCCATGGACTGCAGCCTACCAGGCTCCTCCATCCATGGGATTTTCCAGGCAAGAGTACTGGAGTGGGGTGCCATTGCCTTCTCCGAGGACTCTCCTTAAACATCTATAATATAGTCAGTATAATCTGTGTAGATACCTAGACAATATTATGGCCAACCATAGATTTGGAGTCTGATGCCTTATTCTGTTGTATTCAAAACAACACTAAACTCAACCAACTTCATGAATATGTTTTTACCTTTGAAGCATAAATTTGTCAGAACTTACTGAGTATTTGGTGATGCCATCAAGTTCTAGAATATAAACACATTCTAGATATCTTTCACTGTTTCAGTTCAGTTTAATCACTCAGTCATGGATAACCCTTTGTGACCCCATGAACTGCAGCATGCCAGGCTTCCCTGTCCATCACCAAATCCCAGAGCTTGCTCAAACTCATGTTCATCGAATATGTGATGCTGTCCAACCATCTCATCCTTTGTTGTTCCCTTTTCCTACTGCCTTCAAACTTTCCCAGCATCAGGGTCTTTTCCAATGAGTCAGTTCTTCCCATCAGGTGACCAAAGTATTGAAGCTTCAACTTCAGCATCAGACCTTCCAATGAGTATTTAGGACTGATTTCTTTTAGGATGGACTAGTTGGATCTCCTTGCAGTCCAAGGGACTCTCAAGAGTCTTCTCCAACACTACACTTCAAAAGCATCAATTCTTCAAAACTCAGCTTTGAGGATTAAATTTATAGTCCAACTCTCACATCCATACATAACTACTGGAAAAGCCATAGCTTTGACTAGATGCACGTTGTTGGCAAAGTAATGTCTATGCTTTTTAAGGTGCTGTCTATGTTGGTCATAGCTTTTCTTCTAAGGAACAAGTGTCTTTTAATTTCATGGCTGCAGTCACCATCTGCAGAGATATTGGAGGCCAAGAAAATAAAGTCTCTCACTGTTTCCATTGTTTTCCCCTCTATTTGCCATAAAGTGATGAGCCCTGATGTCATGATCTTAGTTTTCTGAATGTTGAGTTTTAAGCCAACTTTTTCACTCTCTTCTTTCACTTTCAAATAGAGGCTATTTAGTTCCTCCCGGCAATCTTGATTCCAGCTTGTTATTCATCCACCCTATCATTTTGCATGATGTACTCTGCATACACGTTAAATAAGCAGTGTGACAATACACAGCCTTGATGTACTCCTTTCCCCATTTGAAACCAGTCCGTTGTTCCACGTCGGGTACTAACTGTTGCTTCTGGGCCTGCATAGAGATTTCTCAAGAGGCAGGTCAGGTGGTCTGGTATTCCCATCTCTTTCAGAATTTTCCACAGTTTTTTGTGATCCATGCAGTCAAATTCTTTGGCATAGTCAATAAAGCAGAAATAGAATTTTTCTGGAACTTTCTTGCTTTTTTCTATGATCCAGTCAGTTCAGTTCACTCATTCAGTCATGTCCGACTCTTTGTGACCCCATGAACTGCAGCATGCCAGGCCTCCCTGTCCATTACCAACACCCAGAGTTCACTCACATTCATGTCCATTGAGTTGGTGATGCCATCCAGCCATCTCATCCTCTGTCGTCCGCTTCTCCTCCTGCCCCCAATCCCTCCCAGCGTCAGAGTCTTTTCCAATGAGTCAACTCTTTGCATCAGGTGGCCAAAATATTGGAGTTTCAGCTTTAGCATCATTTCCTCCAAAGAAATCCCAGGGCTGATCTCCTTTGGAATGGACTGGTTGGATCTCCTTGCAGTCCAAGGGACTCTCAAGAGTCTTCTCCAACACCACACTTCAAAAGCATCAATTCTTCAGCGCTCAGCCTTCTTCCCAGTCCAACTCTCACATCCAGACATGACCACTGGAAAAAAGCATAGCCTTGACTAGCTGGACCTTTGTTGGCAAAGTAATGTCTCTGCCTTTGAATATGCTATCTAGGTTGGTCATAACTTTCCTTCCAAGGAGTAAGCTTCTTTTAATTTCATGGCTGTAATCACCATCTGCAATGATTTTGGGGCCTAAAAAATAAAGTCTGACACTGTTTCCACTGTTTCCCCATCTATTTGCCATGAAGTGATGGGACTAGATGCCATGATCTTACTTTTCTGAATATTGAGCATTAAGCCAACATTTTCACTCTCCACTTTCACTTTCATCAAGAGGCTCTTTAGCTCCTCTTCACTTTCTGCCATAAGGGTGGTGTCATCTGCATATCTGAGATTATTGATATTTCTCCCAGCAATCTTGATTCCAGCTTATGCTTCCTCTAGCCCAGCATTTCTCATGATGTACTCTGCATATAAGTTAAATAAGCTAGGTGACAATATACAGCCTTGACGTACTCCTTTTCCTATTTGGAACCAGTCTGTGATTCCATGTCCAGTTCTAACTGTTGCTTCCTGACCTGCATATAGGTTTCTCAAAAGGCAGGTCTGGTGGTCTGATATTCTCATCTCTTTCAAAATTTTCCAGTTTATTGTGGTCCACACAGTCAAAGGCTTTGGCATAGTCAAGAAAGCAGAAATAGATGTTTTTCTGGAACTCTCTTGCTTTTTCCATGATCCAGAGAATGTTGGCAAGTTGATCTGTGGTTCTTTTGTCTTTTCTAAAACCAGCTTGAACATCTGGAAGTTCACGGTTCACATATTGCTGAAGACTGGCTTGGAGAATTTTGAGCATTACTTTACTAATGTGTGAGATGAGTGAAATTGTGTGGTAGTTTGAGCATTCTTTGGCATTGCCTTTCTTTGGGATTGGAATGAAAGCTGACCTTTTTCAGTCCTGTGGCCACTGCTGAGTTTTCCAAATTTGCTGGCATATTGAGTGCAGCACTTTCATAGCATTATCTTCCAGGAATTGAAATAGCTCAACTTGAATTCCATCACCTCCACTAGCTTTGTTTGTAGTGATGCTTTCTAAGGCCCACTTAAACTTCACATTCCAGGATGTCTGGCTCTAGGTCAGTGATCACACCATCGTGATTATCTGGGTCATGAAGATCTTTATTGTACAGTTCTTCTATTTATTCTTGCCACTTCTTCCAATACTCATTGGAAATTACTCTGATGCTGGGAGGGATTGGGGGAATGAGGAGAAGGGGACAACAGAGGATGAGATGGCTGGATGGCCTCACCGACTCGATGCACATGAGTTTGAGTGAACTCCAGGAGTTGGTGATGGACAGGGAGGCTTGGCGTGCTAGGATTCATGGGGTTGCAAAGAGCTGGGCAGGACTAAGTGACTAAATTGAACTGAACTGAACTGAAAGATGGTAGTTTATATATATTTATATATATATACACATATACCATAAATTGATACTAAGGATTTCATATAGAGAGTTATATTACCTTAAATATAACAAATAAATTTCAAAAAATGTAAATAATGTAAAATTGGCAAGCATATTTAAATTTGACAATGCAGAATAGATGATTAGTCTAACCTTGTTGTCACCAGGCCCTATAGCATCCCCTCTCCCAAAGCTATAGTCACTTGAGTCACACTTGCAAATGGATCTACCTTAGGTTTGGGGAACGACTATACTCTTAATCAGAAGAAATTAAAGAATTATTAATTTTTAAAGTCAGACTACTCAGAATTGAATTAAATTTTATCCTATTCCTTCTCTGCCATGTTTCTAGTTCTAGCAGGTTTTCTGTTTTTATTTTTCTTATTTTCCTCCTCAGTATTCCAGAGCTAGTAATTGGATATTTTCCTGTCCCATGTCAAATCATATCTTCTAATTAAAAAACAAGTATTTCATAATTTCTTCTGTGAAGATATCCCAGCTTGACTCCTTAAGTTCAAGTAAATTATTTCATTCGAGAGCATTATTTTTTAAAAGGTTGCTACTGAGTGTAGAACCCATTTATCAAATGAAAACATATATTTTGTTAGCAATGACATCTATACAAGAGATAAAAATTGTGTGGGTACTTATATCTGTGTACTTATAGATATACACATACATGTATAGACACACATATTATGCATATTTATTGTAATCAGAAAATTTAAGTAAAGTATGATGCCCACTTTTTTCATTATTCTTCAGTACTTGAGCATTTAATAGGCAATATCCTTTAAAACAAAAATAGTAAATTCTGTATATTAGCAAAGCTTCTTTTTAGAAAGGGAAGATAAATGGAAGCTGACTAGGAGGTAAAATGGATAAATATTATGCTTAAAATAAGGAAGATTGAATCTAAAGTGATTTAAAATAGAATGTCATGTATCATATTTATGGCACCCACTGTTTTGTCACCCCATTGTAATTATTAATAATGCCTATCTTTTAACTCTTGAAAGTGTCCTGTCTTGTATATTAAATTATATGCTCACTTTATCTGCATATTATACAGGGTGGGAAGTATCAACAAGGTCCATTGCAAGAGGCCCATATCAAGGGGGAGAGAGTACTCAGATTCACTGTGGAAAGAATTTAGTCTCTTTTTTTTAACTGAAGTGTAGTTGATTTACAATATTGTATTAGTTTCAGGTATACAGTCAAGTGATTTAGTTTTACATATATCTACATTCTAATCTTTTTTTTTTTTCCTATCTTTCTCTATAGTCTCATTCCTTCTTTCCATTTATACCGCTCTTCAAATGACTGGACAAAATTCAGCAGTCTTGTGTCTTACCCAGCCATGTCTATTGGCTCGCCTGTGAATGGAGTGTAGCTGAGTCTACTCTTGCCCCGCTGGTGAACCATTAATCCTGGGACCGCAAAAGATACATTATTTTGGTCTCTTCTAAATCAATGCTATAATCCATTGCACACTGCCTGTGTTTTAATTTTATCCTCCATAAACTAGAGGAGAGGAGCTTCTCTGAAGATGAGTGATGAAGAACAGCTATGCTTAAATTGTTTGTGTAAAGGTCACAGGCTCAATATAAAAGTGCGATATAGCAAATAATCATCCACAAACTCTTGCTGGCTTCTCACCAGGATAGAAATCACATTCAGGGAAAATTTAGAGCTCATAAATTGAGAATGTAGCATGTCTGAACATAGAGTATTTACATTTGTTACATGATTTCATTTAATGTTTTTCTAATTCCTCTGAGTTTTGCATTTCATAGGCAGTTGGCTCAGTGTGAAGGCTATGAAGCTGTTCCAGAATCATCTAAATGAAGTATTTGGTAACAGATGGCAATAAACACACTGTAATGGGCCTTATTTTGTTTTATTTTATTAGACCAAGGTTATGGCCACAGCTATGAACTTAATCTGTCTTTTTTTATAGCCGTGAGAGTGGTTAACATTGCATTCATAGCACCAGCTGCCTGAGATGATGCTCTTTACTGCTCATTGAGGCTAAGCAATAGAGAAAACAACATATTTGGTAGAGCATCCTGTCAGTCTGAAAATAAGTTATCTCTAATAAGATAGTTTGGGCATGGAAACCACACATGCTTGGTTTTAAGTTAGATCTATTTCTAGGCCCAATGAGTGAAATTAGCATCAATTTTACATAATAAAGGTGTTTTAGCAATATTCATGATTAAATCAAATTATGTTAGAAACAAAAGGGAAAATCTGTACAACCATAGGAAGCAAGAAGGGTAAGAGCAATGAAAAGAATCTGATCAGTAATGTGGTCTGAATTAAGGAAGATGATCCCTTTAAAAAAAATAAAAATCAGTAGAACAATTTCTTTTTTAGTTTATTTTAAATATGGGTGATTTTGTTTCATTATTAAAATAAACAAGACACAGGATTCCAAGTAGACAAAGGAAAACAGAAGCTCTCAAAAGACACAGTCCAAAGTGTGTAAATCTGTTGTATTCTTTGCTGCTGCTACTGCTGCTGCTGCTAAGTCGCTTCAGTCATGTCCAACTCTGTGCGACCCCATAGATGGCAGCCCATGAGGCTACCCGGTCCCTGGGATTCTCCAGGCAAGAACACTGGAGTGGGTTGCCATTTTCTTCTCCAATGCATGAAAGTGAAAAGTGAAAGTGAAGTCGCTCAGCTGTGTCTGACTCTTAGCGACCCCATGGACTGCAGCCCACCAGGCTCCTCTGTCCATGGGATTTGCCAGGCAAGAGTACTGGAGTGGGGTGCAGTTGCCTTCTCCGATTCTTTGCTTAGTTAGATCCAAACACATTTCCTCATGTGTAAGACAAAAGAAGGCAAGTTAGAGATATTTATACTAGTCTGGGAAATTCTATGTAATCAATAATATAACAGAATTTATACAATTAGCATCACCAATTACCATAATACCTTGAACTTCCTTAAACATCCTAGCTTTGCCACACTTATGCCTTTTACATTTCTGTTTATTTTCTATGCTGAGCAGTTTAACTCTCTTCTCACTGTGAGCACCCACGCTATGTTTTGATTACTGGATTGCTTTTCAGATATCCTGACATCAAGAAGAGAATGGCATGAATATTGTACATAAGCATTAAATCCTGGTCAAGGTATTGAAGTACACATTTTATTGGCATTTTGATACATATATCAGTCATGATTTAGAACTTGAAATCCAGGTAAATTCTGATTACCCCGACAGATTCTAGTTTCTCAATTGAGAATCAGAATCCTATGAACTTGATTGCCATCAAGTCTCCTTCCTTAATGGAAGCACTCAACATCAGAGATAAGGAGATAAAGTAAATGCGTTCATTACAGAGCAACACCCAGATTCTGCCTGTTAGTCACCACATACTTGTACATTACATAAAGTTATTTTTAATTTATCAAACGTCTGAGTTTGTAGTTTATATCTACCAATATATTTTATAACAATCAGCTTCTATAATGAGATTACAGAGGAAGAGTAGGCATCAGTTTGTCAGGGGAGTTTGTAATTTCCTTGATTCTGTCTCACTACAGCAAGAATTTGAAGCAATGGACAGACCAGTGTTCCAGCTCAGTTTTAGTTGGCTAGCAAAGGAAAATGCATCCTTGAGGTGTGAGGACAGATCGACCCAAAAGACCCAAAGAGAAGACAGAGGCCCTGACCCAAAACAGGGCAAAGAGAGAGGCCCATGGCTCAATTTTGGCTCCTCTTTTTATATATTTTTTTCTCCTCCTCCTGAGCCTGCTCTATGCAAATTGGGCCAGCCAGGAAGGCTGTTTGTTTTACCCGAGGCTCTCACTCTGGTCCTCGAACCTTCCTTTGTTCTATTTTTATGGTCTTTTTCCTTCTTTGTCTTTTAGCCACTGCCATTATGGACTCTTTTCCCTATTCTAACTACCTAACAACTTGATTATATGGGCCTATGTGTTGAGGGTTTCTTAAAAGTAATGAAAAATTTCACGTTTAAAATTAAAATGCAAAATAGTTCCTAATTTATGGTATCTTTAAAACAATTGTTTCAAATGTGTTTTTATTATAGGTAATAGAATTCACAAGCTTCATTAAAGAAACTCGTTTTAGTGGCAATAGAAGATTTAATTCAAGACAGTATTGACTTTTGTGATAAAGTAAAATTTTAACAGTAAATATTTAAAGTCAGAAATAGAAGTAATGTAAATTTTCCCCACTCATTCTCAAAATGCACATTACTATGGTGTATCTCAATTTCAAGCAGGTAAGCCCCTAAATTGTTTATGTTACATGAACTAATGCTGAAAATTGGATTAGCTGTTCTCTTTATCTAGCCTTCTAAATTCAGAGACCAGATCTGGGCAGACTGATGTTCTTTGAAAGGGAGACAAAGGGGTGGATGTTTCTCACTGTCTTCTTCATACATCCTGCTTTACTCTTCAGCTAAATTCAAACCTCCTTAAATAGAAGCACATGACTCAGACAAATCAGCAAAACTCTGCTTCCGCCTTAGAAGCTAAAACTGAGCCTGTAAGGAAACTAAGTTTTCACCATTGTCCTGACTGTGCACTTTTAACTACAGTTGTTACCGACCTGAAACAGTCCATAACTAAAGAAAGGTCATTTTAAGTGTCCAGAAGAGTTAATTTCTCAAGCCTGGGCTCTCAGGGATCCACATCAGTTCTAAGAAAGCTCGTATTTGCTAAGGGATGTTCACACTACTCGGCAAAGAGGACAAGGCAGCTAGATATAAATACGTCCCCTGTGATTTACTGATTCTGTGAATTTTTCTGGGTTAACTGATTTCTCCATCCATCAATTTAATCATCTATTAATTGGAGAAATGACTCTCAGCAAGCTATTTCAAAGGTGATAATAATCTCTGTTACAGTATCCAGGACAGATAGTGGACTAATATATGTTTCAGGGAAGTGGCTTTCTCCTTAGGTCTGCTAAGTATTTTGATCCCCAAATTCTCATTTTGAGGTTCATTATGTGGCTAAGCCCAAACATACTCTCTAGACCACTTTCCTTACATAACAGTGGGATATCCAGCAAGAATAAACATTTTAGTCACTTCTGAGATCGTGGACACTGCTTAATATATTAATTACAACTTCAGCCAAGATATACTTATTTTTAAATATTATGATTAATTAAATATCTGGTTTAATTTATAGATTCACTATAGCTCAAAGTGGTTGACTATGGCTTTTAGGGAACAATTCTTGAGCTAGGCCTTGAGCAGTGAGTGAGCAGGGTTTTGATAAGATGGTGGACTCACCCAGGCTAGAGATGTCACAAAAGCCAGAGTTGAATGAATATATAAAACTAACATAGGCAGCAGAAAATGGAAGGCAGGACTGCTGAAGTCACTGGGTTCCTGAATGCACTTTTGGATGCAAAATTAAGTGTAGCCTTTCTCTTGTTCACATTTCTCTGGTTGGATCTTTGCCACCTTGAAGGCCCTTCATATAGGAACGCTGCAAGCTGTCTTGGTCAGTGAGAAAATTTCATAGGCTGGGACAGAAATATTCTAAAAATAGGTGTAGGTAGACCAGTCAACCCTGACCAACGTGTTCCTTTCAGCATACCTTTTCACATCCAATGGTGTAAATGATTACAGTTCAAGGAGAAGTTCCTGGGGGAAAAAATGAATCTCAGCTGAAGTATATATATTAAAACACATGAGATTTCTGCACTGAGGCATATTTGTTTCTTCTGATAGATATCCTAAATTTATCACAGGGGTAGAATAGAGGCTTTATAACCCTCACCTAAGCATACATTAACAGTTGAGGTACTAATCCCTCCAGGGGTCTCTGAGTTCACAAGGAAAATGACAACCTAATAGGTCTATGGATTCTGTCATGGTTATTGTTTTTCAGTCACTCAGTCATGTCTGACTCTGCAACCCCATAGACTGCAACACACCAGGCTTCCCTTTGCTTCACGTTCTCCCAGTTTGCTCAAACTCATGTCCATTGAGTCAGTGATGCCATCTAACCATCTCATCTTCTGTTGTCCCCTTCTCCTCCTGCCTTCAATCTTTACCAGCACCAGGGTCTTTTCTAATGAGTCAGTTCTTCACATCAGGTGGCCAAAGTATTGAAGCTTCGGCTCCAGCATCATTCCTTCCAATGAATATTCAGGACCGATTTCCTTTAGGATTGACTGGTTTGATCTTCTTGCAGTCCGAAGCTCTCTCAAGAGTCTTCTCCAACACCACAGTTCAAAAGCATCAATTCTTTGGCTCTCAACCTTCTTTATGGTCCATCTCTCACATCCATACATGACTACTGGAAAAACCATAGCTTTGACTATATGGACCTTCATTGGCAAAATGGTGTCTCTGCTTTTTAATACACTGTCCAGATTTGTCAGAGCTTTTCTTCCAAGGAGCAAGCATCTTTTAGTTTCATGGCTGTATTTCTGTCATGGAGATACTACCTGGCTCAGCATGACAGAATTAATGAATTAGACAGAAATAAAGGATATTATAAGTGTATTTAAATCCACAAAAAATTAAGGATGGAAAATTTTAAATGTGAAGCATAACAGCAAATTATAAAGAATAATTTTTAAAGTATAGAAGTTAAAATAAAAAATAGGTGGAATAAATTGCAGTGATGCAGCTGACAAATAAAACAAAACATGAAAAAGATTCCATGGCATCTTTTTCAAAAGAGAAGACAATAGATATGGGATATAAAAATAAATTTATCAAGCTGCATATTATATGTCCTAGAAGGTGAGAAAAATTTATAAATAAATGAAAAGCAAATCTGAAAAATGACCAATAGCTTTCTAGAATTAGAGAAAGATCTAACTTTTCAGACTGAAAGACTGAATAGACCAATAAGATAAATCAGTCTTTGAATCACACATTACAGTGAATTCAAATCTTTGAACACATAAAGTTATTATGTGTTAACGATAGCTTACAAAGGAATAACAAAATCATATTCTCACCATCATTACTGGATGAAAGAAGACATAAAATTATATTTTCTATTTGTTGAAGAAAAAGAACTTCAAATTTACAATTTTATAGCAAGCTAAATCAACCTGGAAATGCAGCAAATGTTTTATCAGGAACACACTAAATGTCTCAGAAAGTTTATCGTTAACAAATCCCCTTTGATAAGAGTTTTCAAAGACACACTACATCAAGAAAAGTAATAAGTTCAAAAGGATGCTATGAGACTGGGGCAGTAAGGGTGAGTAAAGAACTTAGAAAGGTGACATATCTAGAATAACAAGAAGAAAGAATACTGGGAGAAAGGGTGTGACATGAGGAAAAAAATAAAATCAAGTAACAGTAAAACCTTGCATAGACCAACAGGCTTCTATGTGTTGAAATAGGATGTATGTTTCATTGTCTAAGAAGAGAAAGAAGATGATAAAGAAGAGGAAGACCAGGTAGAGAAAAAGATGGGAAGGAGAAAAGGTGGATCGTGATGGAAACTCTATTTAGAAAGAATGAACAGCTCATATTAGGAAAGAATGGAACTTTGGTCTTACATCACAATAAAAATTAAAGCTAGGAAACTCAAGGGCTAGCTGGTGGAAAATACAGAATCTCAAACCGAAAGTAGAGATTTACTTATGAGGATGATGAGATTCATGGAATGTTTTTGAGTAGGCAAGGATCACAATCAAGCTATCTTTTAAAAAGATAACAAGCAGCAATATACAAATGATGAGGAAAAAGACAGGAATGTCTTAATAAGGAATTAAAACAATCTCATCAAAAGTTTATAATGCCTTGAAATCAGATGATGGTGTAGTTTATTTGACAGGGACAAGGGGGAGTTAAATCAGAGTGTCTCCTAAGTAGCCTCATCTAGGTTAATGCTGAATTGTATTACACAATAATGTCACTTTGATATACAATGGGGAAATCCATTGTTTTCTCACACCCCAGTAGGAAATTTTCTCTTTGGCAAATGGTGCAGAATAGATATCTCAACTATCACCAAAATGTAATAGAAAACAGAGCATAAAAACAGAAAGCACATTTCAGAAGGATACTGGTAGAAGAAAAGACAGGAAAGTCAATCTTAGCCACCAGTGGGATAAAATAAACTAGACTGTAATTACCCTTCTTATCAGGGGAGTTAACTGAAATGAGGAAGACATAATTAGAGCTGAGATTATGTACAGCAATCATGGCTGAGAAAAAGTCAGATGCTTCTAGAAATCAATTATACTTAAAGTGCATGATCAAAGTCATACTTACAGAAATTATTTCATCTGAGACCTGCTCATGTAAGATGGGCTCCCTTCTTGGGTAGCTAGTAAGGCCATAGCTCTCATTGGTCAGGTAACTGAACTGGAATCTGGGCACTAACCATCACCCCCATTCAGAGGATTGGCATCCTCTGTTAGCTCTCTGTCAGTGAGCCTGACAGACAGGTTGATTCTGAGAAATCAGATTGATTGATTCTGATCCCTGTCAGCCTGATTCTGAGAAAAGAAGAGCTTTCCTTGGCAAAGGGATAAAGTCTGCAATGTTTGAACTGAAAAATTCTGTCCAGATCTGCTCTCGATAGGAATCCTTTTTTTCTTAAGCTTCAAATTGAAATGAACTTATATGTGTTTATCTTTCTACCCATTTGAGATCAATCAGTTCCTTTAACAGAGAAATATCTGATGATCTCACCCTGCAGTCCACTATGGGTTTTGTTTGGAGAAGATGAAAATGGATACAAATGCTGGTACATAGGAAAAGGAAGGTGTTAGGGACTGAACGGTGCCCTTCCTCCCACTCTTCAGTCTTCTCAGGCGCGCCTGACTCTGCGACCAGAGGTCAAACCTGTGTCTCCTGAATTGCAGGCAAATTCTTTACCACTGAGCCACCAGGGAAGCCCATGCTGAAGCTCTAAACCCCAATATAAATGTATTGGCTGAATAGGGCTTTTAGGAGGCAATTAAGGTTAAATGAGGCCATCAGGGTAGGGTCCTAACCCAGATGGCTCAGCAGTAAAGAATCAGCCTGCCAATGCAGGAGACTCAGGAGATGTGGGTTCGATCCCTGAGTTGGGAAAATCCCCTGGAGGAGGAAATGGCTACCTACTCCAGTATTCTGGCCTGAAGAATCAGATGGACAGAGGAGCTTGATGGGCTACAGTCTTGCCTGAAAAGTCATATGGATGGAGGAGCCTAATGGGCTATAGTCTATGGGGTTGCAAAGAGCACTTGGGCCATCTTTTGCCTAATCCAATAGGACTGGTGGTCTAATAAGAAATAGAAGAGGAATCTTTCTCTTTTGTCCTGTGAAAAAACAGTGAAAAGGCAGTAGTCTGCAAGCCACAAAGAGACTTCTCACCAGGAATGGACCATGCTGGCACCCTGATCACCGACTTTCTGCCTCTGGAACCGTCAGGAAGCAAATTTTTGTTGTTGAACTCACGCAAAATATGGTATTTTTGCCATGACAGCCACAGAAGATTAATACAAGAAGTATTATATTAATACCAATGCCTAATCTATATGACCCTTATTCTAACTCAGTTTCTGCTGATAATGAAAATACATGACCATTATTCTACTACACTCCCTAATAAACACACAATATATCTGAGGATTACATTCTTCTGTGAAGCCTGGGGGATAGGAGGCTTGCTTTGACAATAAGTTGTACATTAGTCCCTCTTTTTCCATGTTTCATTTCCAAGATTTCATGGTCTGAAATATTAAGTGGAAAATTCCAGACATAAACAATTCATAAGTTTTAAAATGTGTGCTGTTCTGAGTAGTACTCTCAATCTTGAGCACTGTCCCACCTTGGTCATGAATCATCTCTTTGTCTGGAATATCCCGCCATCCTACTGACTCACTAAGTAGCCGTCTCAGTTATGAGATGGAATATCATGGTACTGAAGTGCTTGTGTTCAAGTAACCCTTGCTTTACTTAATAATGGCCCAAAGTGCAAGAATAGTGATTCTGGCAATTCATATATGCTCAGGAGAAGCCTTAAACTGAAAAAGTAAAAGTCCTCAAGGAAAGAAAAAAAAAAACGGCATATGCTAAAATTACTAAAGTCTTTGGTCAGAATGAATCTTTTAGTCAAGAAATTGTGAAGAAGGAGAAAAAAATTCATACTAGTTTTGCTGCACCACTTCAGACTGCAAATGTTAGATCCGATCAGATCAGTCGCTCAGTCGTGTCTGACTCTTTGCGACCCCATGAACCGCAGCACGCCAGGCCTCCCTGTCCATCACCAGCTCCCGGAGGTCACTCAGACTCACACCCATCAAGTCAGTGATGCCATCCAGCCATCTCATCCTCTGTCGTCCCCTTCTCCTCCTGCCCTCAATCCCTCCCAGCATCAGAGTCTTCTCCAATGAGTCAACTCTTCTCATGAGGTGGCCAAAATACTGGAGTTTCAGCTTTAGCATCATTCCTTCCAAAGAAATCCCAGGGCTGATCTCCTTGTGGTTTCCTTGCAGTCCAAGGGACTCTCAAGAGTCTTCTCCAACACCACGGCCACTCCAAACTACAAAATTTGAGTGATAAGTGCTTAGTCAGATGGAAAAAACTTTGGGTTTGTACAGGACGATAGTTTGAGAGAGACAGAGACCACATTCACATAACTTTTATTACAGTTTATTGTTATTATGATTGTTACATCTCATTACTTGTTGCAAATTTCTTATTGTGCCAATTTGTAAATTTAACTCTGTCATAGGTATGTGTCAGATCAGATCAGATCAGTCGCTCAGTCGTGTCCGACTCTTTGCGACCCCATGAACTGCAGCACGCCAGGCCTCCCTGTCCATCACCAACTCCCAGAGGTCACTCAGACTCACATCCATGGAGTCAGTGATGCCATCCAGCCATCTCATCATCTGTCGTCCCCTTCTCCTCCTGCCCCCAATCCCTCCCAGCATCAGAGTCTTCTCCAATGAGTCCACTCTTCGCATGAGGTGGCCAAAATACTGGAGTTTCAGCTTTAGCATCATTCCTTCCAAAGAAATCCCAAGGCTGATCTCCTTCAGAATGGACTGGTTGGATCTCCTTGCAGTCCAAGGGACTCTCAAGAGTCTTCTCCAACACCACAGTTCAAAAGCATCAATTCTTCGGCGCTCAGCCTTCTTCACAGTCCAGCTCTCACATCCATACATGACCACAGGAAAGATCATAGCCTTGACTAGGTGAACCTTTGTTCGCAAAGTGATATCTCTGCTTTTGAATATGCTATCTAGGTTGGTCATAACTTTCCTTCCAAGGAGTAAGCATCTTTTAATTTCATGGCTGCAGTCACCATCTGCAGTGATTTTGGAGCCCAGAAAAATAAATTCTGACACTGTTTCCACTGTTTCTCCATCTATTTCCCATGTAGTGATGGGACCAGATGCCATGATCTTCGTTTTCTGAATGTTGAGCTTTAAGCCAACCTTTTCACTCTCCACTTTGTACATAGGAAAAAACATACTATTTATAGAAGATTCAATACTCCATAGTTTCAGATATTTATTGGGTGTCTTTGACTATAGGCAAGAATCCCTTAGAAGAAATGGAGTAGCCAACAAAAAAAGTCCAAAATGCAGTACTTGGGTGCCATCTCAAAAACAACAGAGTGATCTCTGTTCATTGATAAGGCAAACCATTCAATATCATGGGGATTCAAGTCTATGTCCTGACCAGTAACAATGAAGAAGCTGAAGTTGAATGGTTCTATGAAGACCTACAAGACCTTTTAGAACTAACACCCAAAAAAGATGTCCTTTTTTTTATAGGGGACTGGAATGCAAAAGTAGGAAGTCAAGAAACACCTGAAGTAACAGGCAAATTAGGCCTTGGAGTACAGAATGAAGCAGAGCAAAGGCTAATAGAGTTTTGCCAAGAGAGTGCACTGGTCATAGCAAACACCCTCTTCCAACAACACAATAGAAGACTCTACACATGGACATCATCAGATTGTATCATCAGATGAAATCATACTGATTGTATTATTTGCAGCCAAAGATGGAGGAACTTTATACAGTCAACAAAAACAAGATTAGGAGTTGACTGTAGCTCAGGTCATGAACTCCTTACTGTCAAATTCAGACTTAAAATGAAGAAAGTAGTGAAATCCACTAGACCATTTATGTATGCTGCTGCTGCTGGTGCTGCTAAGTCGCTTCAGTCGTGTCCGACTCTGTGTGACCCCATAGACAGAAGCCCACCAGCCTCACCCATCCCTGGGATTCTCCAGGCAAGAACACTGGAGTGGGTTACCATTTCCTTCTCCAATGCATAAAAATGAAAGTGAAGTCGCTCAGTTGTGTCCGACTCTTAGCGACCTTATGGACTGCAGCCTACCAGGCTCCTCCATCCATAGGATTTTCCAACCAAGAGTATGGAGTGGGGTGCCATTGCCTTCTCTGCCGTTGAAGTATGACTTACACTAAATCCCTTATGATTATACAGTGAAAGTGATAAATAGATTTAAGGGACTAGATCTGATAGACAGAGTGCCTGATGAACTATGGACAGAGGTTCATGACATTCTACAGGAGAAGGGATCAAGATCATCCCCAAGAAAAAGAAATGCAAAAAGCAAAATGGATGTCTGAGGAGGCCTTACAAATAGGTGCAAAAAGAGAAGTGAAAAGCAAAGGAGAAAAGGAAAGATATACCCATTTGAATGCAGAGTTCCAAAGAATAGCAAGAAGAGATAAAAAAGCCTTCCTCAGTGATCAGTGCAAAGAAATAGAGGAAAACAACAGAATGGGAAAGACTAGAGATCTCTACAAGAAAATTAGAGATACCAAGGGAACATTCATGCAAGATGGGCTCAATAAAGCATAGAAATGATATGGACCTAACAGAAGCAGAAGATATTAAGAAGAGGTGGCAAGAATACACAAAAGAACTGTACAAAAAGGATTTTCATGACCCAGATAATCACTATGATGTGATCATTCACCTAGAGTCAGACATCCTGGAATGTGAAGTCAAGTGGGTCTTATGAAGCATCACTGGGAATAAAGCTAGTGGAAGTGATGGAATTCCAGTTGAGATATTTCAGTCCTAAAAGATGATGCTGTGAAAGTGCTGTATTCAATATGCCAGCAAATTTGGAAAACTCAGCCATGGCCACAGGACTGGAAAAGGTCAGTTTTCATTCCAATCCCAAAGAAAGGCAATGCCAAAGAATGCTCAAACTACCACACAACTGCACTCATCTCAGTTCAGTTCAGTTGCTCAGTCATTTCTGACTCTTTGAGACCCCATGGACTATAGCACATCAGGCCTCCCTGTCCATCACCAACCCCTGGAGTTTACTCAGACTCATGTCCATTGAGTTAGTGATTCCAGGAGATGCACTGATATCACACACTAGTAAAGTAATGCTCAAAACTCTCCAAGCCAGGCCTCAGCAATATGTGAACCGTGACTTCCAGATGTTCAAGCTGGTTTTAGAAAAGGCAGGGGAATCAGAGATCAAATTGCCAACATATGCTAGATCATCAAATCAGCAAGAGAGTTCCAGAAAAAACATCTATTTCTGCATTATTTACTATGCCAAAGTGTTTGACTGTGTGGATCACAATAAAATTCTGAAAGAAATGAGAATATCAGACCACCTGAACTGCCACTTGAGAAATCTGTATGCAGGTCAGGAAGCAACAATTAAACCAGACATGGAACAACAGACTGGTTCCAAATAGGAAAAGGAGTACATAAAGGCTGTATATTGTCAACCCTGCTTGTTTAACTTATATACAGAGTACATCAACAGAAACGCTGGACTGGATGAAACACAAGATGGAATCAAGACTGCTGGGAGAAATATCAATAATCTCAGATATGCAGATGACAACACTCTTATGGCAGAAAGTGAAGAACTGAAGAGGAGAGTGAAAAACTTGGCTTAAAGCTCAATATTCAGACAATTAAGATCATGGCATCTGGTCCCATCACTTCATGACAAATAGATGGATAAAAGTGGGAACAGTTGCTGACTTTATTTTGGGGGTTCCAAAATCACTGCAGATGGTGACTGCAGCCATGAAATTAAAATACTTACTCCTTGGAAGGAAAATTATGACCAACCTAGACAGCATATTCAAAAGCAGAGACATTGTTTGCCAACAAAGGTCCATCTAGTCAAGGCTATGATTTTACCAATAGTCATGTATGGATGTATGAGTTGGACTATAAAGAAAGCTGAGCACTGAAGAATTGATGCTTTTGAACTGTGGTGTTGGAGAAGACTCTTGAGAGTTGTTTGGACTGCCAGGAGATCCACTGACTCCATCATAAAGGAGATCAGTCCTGGGTGTTCATGGAGGACTGATGTTGAAGCTGAAACTCCAATACTTTGGCCACCTGATGTGAAGAGCTGACCATTTGAATAGACCCTGAGGCTGGGAAAGATGGAAGACAGGAGGAGAAGGAGATGACAGAGGATGATATGGTAGGATGGCATCACGGATGCAATGGACATGAGTTTGGGTATGCTTCAGGAGTTGATGATAGACAGGGAGGCCTGGTGTGCTGCAGTTCATGGGGTCACCAAGAGTCAGACCCAACTGAGCAACTGAACTGAACTGAACTGATGCAACCTAGATAGCATATTAAAAAGCAGAGACATTTCTTTGCCACAAAGGTCCATCTAGTCAAGGCTATGGTTTTTCCAGTGGTCATGTATGGATGTGATTGTTGGACTATAAAGAAAGCTGAGCACCGAAGAATTGATCATTTTGACTGGTGTTGGAGAAGACTCTTGAGAGTCCCTTGGACTTGAAGGAGATCTAACCAGTCCATTCTAAAGGATATCAGTCCTGGGTGTTCATTGGAAGGACTGATGTTGAAGCTGAAACTCCAGTACTTTGGCCACCTCATCAGATCAGATCAGATCAGTCGCTCAGTCGTGTCCGACTCTTTGCGACCCCATGAACCGCAGCACGCCAGGCCTCCCTATCCATCACCAGCTCTCGGAGGTCACTCAGACTCACATTCATCGAGTCAGTGATGCCATCCAGCCATCTCATCCTCTGTCGTCCCCTTCCCCTCCTGCCCTCAATCTCTCCCAGCATCAGAGTCTTCTCCAATGAGTCAAATCTTCGCATGAGGTGGCCAAAATACTGGAGTTTCAGCTTTAGCATCATTCCCTCCAAAGAAATCCCAGGGCTGATCTCCTTCAGAATGGACTGCTTGGATCTCCTTGCAGTCCAAGGGACCCTCAAGAGTCTTCTCCAACACCACAGTTCAAAAGCATCAATTCTTCGGCGCTCAGCCTTCTTCACAGTCCAGCTCTCACATCCATACATGACCACAGGAAAGACCATAGCCTTGACTAGGCGAACCTTTGTTGGCAAAGTGATGTCTCTGCTTTTGAATATGCTATCTAGGTTGGTCATAACCTTCCTTCCAAGGAGTAAGCGTCTTTTAATTTCATGGCTGCAGTCACCATCTGCAGTGATTTTGGAGCCCAGAAAAATAAAGTCTGACACTGTTTCCACTGTTTCTCCATCTATTTCCCATGTAGTGATGGGACCAGATGCCATGATCTTCGTTTTCTGAATGTTGAGTTTTAAGCCAACCTTTTCACTCTCCACTTTCACTTTCATCAAGAGGCTTTTGAGTTCCTCTTCACTTTCTGCCATAAGGGTGGTATCATCTGCATATCTGAGGTTATTGATATTTCTCCTGGCAATCTTGATTCCAGCTTGTGTTTCCTCCAGACCAGCATTTCTCATGATGTACTCTGCATATAAGTTAAATAAACATGGTGACAATATACAGCCTTGACGTACTCCTTTTCCTATTTGGAACCAGTCTGTTGTTCCATGACCAGTTCTAACTGTTGCTTCCTGACCTACATACAGATTTCTCAAGAGGCAGATCAGGTGGTCTGGTATTCCCATCTCTCTCAGAATTTTCCACAGTTTATTGGGATCTACACAGTCAAAGGCTTTGGCATAGTCAATAAAGCAGAAATAGATGTTTTTCTGGAACTCTCTTGCTTTTTCGATAATCCAGCGGATGTTGGCAATTTGATCTCTCGTTCCTCTGCCTTTTCTAAATCCAGCTTGAACATCAGGAAGTTCACGGTTCACATATTGCTGAAGCCTGGCTTGGAGAATTTTGAGCATTAATTTACTAGCGTGCGAGATGAGTGCAATTGTTCGGTAGTTTGAGCACTCTTTGGCACTGCCTTTCTTTGGGATCGGGATGAAAACTGACCTTTTCCAATCTTGTGGCCACTGCTGAGTTTTCCAAATTTGCTGGCATATTGAGTGAAGCACTTTCACAGCATCATCTTTCAGGATTTGGAATAGCTCCACTGAAATTCCATCACCTCCACTAGCTTTGTTCCTAGTGATGCTTTCTAAGGCCCACTTGACTTCACATTCCAGGATGTCTGGCTCTAGGTCAGTGATCACACCATCATGATTATCTGGGTCGTGAAGCTCTTTTTTGTACAGTTCTTCTGTGTATTCTTGCCACCTCTTCTTAATATCTTCTGCTTCTGTTAGGTCCACACCATCTCTGTCCTTTATCGAGCCCATCTTTGCATGAAATGTTCCTTTGGTATCTCTGATTTTCTTGAAGAGATCCTTAGTCTTTCCCATTCTGTTGTTTTCCTGTATTTCTTTGCATTGATCACTGAAGAAGGCTTTCTTATCTCTTCTTGCTATTCTTTGGAACTCTGCATTCAGATGTTTATATCTTTCTTTTTCTCCTTTGCTTTTCGCTTCTCTTCTTTTTGCAGCTATTTGCAAGGCCTCCCCAGACAGCCATTTTGCTTTTTTGCATTTCTTTTTCTTGGGGATGGTCTTGGTCCCCGTCTCCTGTACAATGTCACGAACCTCATTCCATAGTTCATCAGGCACTCTATCTATCAGATCTAGGCCCTTAAATCTATTTCTCACTTCCACTGTATAATCATAAGGGATTTGATTTAGGTCATACCTGAATGGTCTAGTGGTTTTCCCTACTTTCTTCAATTTCAGTCTGAATTTGGCAATAAGGAGTTCATGGTCTGAGCCACAGTCAGCTCCTGGTCTTGTTTTTGCTGATTGGATAGAGCTTCTCCATCTTTGGCTGCAAAGAATATAATCGATCTGATTTCAGTGTTGACCATCTGGTGATGTCCATGTATAAAGTCTTCTCTTGTGTTGTTGGAAGAGGGTATTTGCTATGACCAGTGCATTTTCTTGGCAAAACTCTGTTAGTCTTTGCCCTGCTTCATTCCGTATTCCAAGGCCAAATTTGCCTGTTACTCCAGGTGTTTCTTGACTTCCTACTTTTGCATTCCAGTCCCCTATAATGAAAAGGACATCTTTTTTTGGGTGTTAGTTCTAAAAGGTCTTGTAGGTCTTCATAGAACTGTTCAACTTCAGCTTCTTCAGCGTTACTGGTTGGGGCATAGACTTGGATTACTGTGACATTGAATGGTTTGCCTTGGAAAAGAACAGAGATCATTCTCTCGTTTTTGAGATTGCATCCAAGTACTGCATTTCGGACTCTTTTGTTGACCATGATGGCCACTCCATTTCTTCTGAGGGATTCCTGCCCACAGTGTAGATATAATGGTCCTCTGAGTTAAATTCACCCGTTCCAGTCCATTTTAGTTCGCTAATTCCTAGAATGTCAACATTTACTCTTGCCATCTCTTGTTTGACCACTTCCAATTTGCCTTGATTCATGGACCTGACATTCCAGGTTCCTATGCAATATTGTTCTTTACAGCGTGTTCTTTTTTCTTTTTTTTCAATATTGTTCTTTTCGCATGGCCACCTCATGCGAAGAGTTGATTCATTGGAAAAGACTCTGATGCTAGGAGGGATTGGGGGCAGGAGGAGAAGGGAATGAAAGAGGATGAGATGGCTGGATGGCATCACCGATTTGATGGATGTGAGTCTGAGTGAAATCCGGGAGCTGGTGATGGACAGGGAGGTGTGGCGTGCTGCAATTCATGGGGTCGCAAAGAGTCGTTCATGACTGAGCAACTGAACTGAATTGATGAAAGCTATGATTAGTATTTTATTTCCTGTATAATTATTAATCACCAGCAGCATGATAAGCTCTATAGTTTTTAGGTAAAGTTTTAAGCTTAATGACAGCACGTGCTTTTTTTTTTTTGAAACTTCTTTTGGCAGTACTTAAAACACATACGTTTTGCTATTTTGCTTTCCTGATCAGATCAGATCAGATCAGTCGCTCAGTCGTGTCCGACTCTTTGCGACCCCATGAACCGCAGCACGCCAGGCCTCCCTGTCCATCACCAACTCCCAGAGTTCACTCAGACTCATGTCCATTGAGTCAGTGATGCCATCCAGCCATCTCATCCTCTGTCGTCCCCTTCTCCTCCTGCCCTCAATCCCTCCTAGTATCAGAGTCTTCTCCAATGAGTCAACTCTTCTCATCAGGTGGCCAAAATATTGGAGTTTCAGCTTTAGCATCATTTCCTCCAAAGAAATCCCAGGGCTGATCTCCTTTGGAATGGACTGGTTGGATCTCCCTGCAGTCCAAGGGACTCTCAAGAGTCTTCTCCAACACCACAGTTCAAAAGCATCAATGCTTCAGCACTCGGCCTTCTTCACAGTCCAATTCTCACATTCATACATGACCACAGGAAAAACCATAGCTTTGACTAGACAGACCTTTGTTGGCAAAATAATGTCTCTGCTTTTGAATATACTATCTAGGTTGGTCATAACTTTCCTTCCAAGGAGTAAGCATCTTTTAATTTCATGGCTGCAGTCACCATCTGCAGTGATTTTGGAGCCCAGAAAAATAAAGTCTGACACTGTTTCCACTGTTTCCACATCTATTTCCCATGAAGTGATGGGACCAGATGCCATGATCTTCATTTTCTGAATGTTGAGCTTTAAGCCAACTTTTCACTCTCCACTTTCACTTTCATCAAGAGGCTTTTTATCTCCTCTTCACTTTCTGCCATAAGTGTGGCGTCATCTGCATATCTGAGGTTATTGATATTTCTCCTGGCAATCTTGATTCCAGCTTGTGTTTCTTCCAGCCCAGCGTTTCTCATGATGTACTCTGCATATAAGTTAAATAAACATGGTGATAATATACAGCCTTGACGTACTCCTTTTCCTATTTGGAATCAGTCTGTTGTTCCATGTCCAGTTCTAACTGTTGCTTCCTGACCTGCATACAAATTTCTCAAGAGGCAGATCAGGTGGTCTGGTATTCCTATCTCTTTCAGAATTATCCACAGTTGATTGTGATCCACACAGTCAAAGGCTTTGGCATAGTCAATAAAGCAGAAATAGGTGCTTTTCTGGAACTCTCTTGCTTTTTCCATGATCCAGTGGATGTTGGCAACTTGATCTCTGGTTCCTCTGCTTTTTCTAAAACCAGCTTGAACATCAGGAAGTTCATGGTTCACATATTGCTGAAGCCTGGCTTGGAGAATTTTGAGCATTAGTTTACTAGTGTGTGAGATAAGTTCAATTGTGCGGTAGTTTGAGCATTCTTTGGCATTGCCTTTCTTTGGGATTGGAATAAAGCTGACCTTTTCCAGTCCTGTGGCCACTGCTGAGTTTTCCAAATTTGCTGGCATATTGAGTGCAACACATTCACAGCATCATCTTTCAGGATTTGGAATAGCTCCACTGGAATTCCATCACCTCCACTAGCTTAGTTCATAGTGATGCTTTCTAAGGCCCACTTGACTTCACATTCCAGGATGTCTGGCTCTAGGTCAGTGATCACAGCATCGTGATTATCTGGGTCATGAAGCTCTTTTTTGTACAATTCTTCTGTGTATTCTTGCCATCTCTTCTTAATATCTTCTGCTTCTATTAGGTCCATACAATTTCTGTCCTTTATCGAGTCCATCTTTGCATGAAATGTTCCTTTGGTATCTCTGATTTTCTTGAAGAGATCCCTAGTCTTTCCCATTCTGTTGTTTTCCTCTATTTCTTTGCATTGATCACTGAAGAAGGCTTTCTTATCTCTTCTTGCTATTCTTTGGAGCTCTGCATTCAGACGTTTATATTTTTCCTTTGCTCCTTTGCTTTTCACTTCTCTTCTTTTCACAGCTATTTGTAAGGCCTCCTCAGGCAGCCATTTTGCTTTTTTGCATTTCTTTTCCATGGGCACCAGTCCATATGATAAAGCAGCTATCAATATTTTTCCATATCTATAAAAGCCATATATTAGGAGAGTTCAATATTACCACATTAAGAAATGCAAATGCATATATAGATTTATAACTATATTTTCCACTCTATTTTTATTCATCTTAATCAATGATCATGGATGAATTTCCTAACATTTCTTTGAAGCTAAGAATATAATAAAATTGTAATAGTTTATATTAAACCCCATTTAGATGTCATGCTCCCCAATAGATTAGCATTCCTTGCTTTACACTGTTTGTGAATACATCTGAAATAAAATTTGCATCACTTTTTTTGTTTTTTGTCTCCCTTCACTAGACAACAAATTATTTGAAAAGAGGAATTATGTTTTATTAATTCTTTTGTCCCCAAACCCAGCACAGTAATTGACAAGAGACATATTCTCTGTGATTGCCCATTGAATGGTCAAATAAACACTCAATGGAAATTGGGAGCAGGGTCTCTGGAGCCTCTTTGTGTGGATTTGAATCCTGATTGTGCACTTACTCTGATATTAATACTTTGGCAAATCAGCCTTTTTGTGAGGATAATAATAAAATTAAATTCATAGAGTTTTATTGTTAATTGAGTTACTACTTATAAAGCATTTAGACTAGTGCTTGGATCTTAAGAACTCAATCAATGTCTATTATTATTATTAATATAAGAAACACAAGGAACTGTTAAATCATATTTTCTGCATGAAGTTTTGCTAAGTAAGGTAATATGTTCTTTATCTATGCACAGTACAAAATGATTTTCACATTTTGAAACTCTAGATGTTATAAACTTTCGTCAACTTAGTTAACTCGTCCCAAATTGATTCAATTCATCCATTCAACAACTTTTATTTCACAGAATATAAAGTAAAAATCATGCTGGTCTTCAAGAAATTCAACCTTAGAGGAGGGTTTAATACTCATAGAGCAATAGTAGTTTATAATAATCTCCATTAGCATTTACCCCAATATTTTGTAACTATGTTTATACTTACCTCTTCAGTAGAAGCTGATTTCATTTAAAAAAGATTTTTTGTTTTACTATTTTGATATTCCCAGCTATGCAGTCTTGATTCCAGCTTGTATTTCTTCCAGCCCAGCATTTCTCATGATGTACTCTGCATATAAGTTAAATAAGCAGGGTGACAATATACAGCCTTGACGTACTCTTTTGCCTATTGGGAACCAGTCTGTTGTTTGATATCCAGTTCTAACTGTTGCTTCCTGACCTGCATACAGGTTTCTCAAGAGGCAGATCAGGTGGTCTGGTATTTCCATCTCTTTCAGAATTTTCCACAGTTTATTGTGATCCACACAGTCAAAGGCTTTGACATAGTCAATAAAGCAGAAATAGATGTTTTTCTGAAACTCTCTTGCTTTTTCCATGACCCAGCAGATGTTGGCAATTTGATCTCTGGTTCCTCTGCCTTTTCTAAAACCAACTTGAACATCTGGAATTTCACAGTTCACGCATTGCTGAAGCCTGGCTTGGAGAATTTTGAGCAATACTTTACTAGTGTGTGAGATGAGTATCAATAACCTCAGATATGCAGATGACACCACCCTTATGGCAGAAAGTGGAACGAAAAAGCCTCTTGATGAAAGCGAAAGAGGAGAGTGAAAAAGTTGGCTTAAAGCTCAACATTCAGAAAACGAAGATCATGGCATCTGGTCCCACCACTTCATGGGAAATAGATGTGGAAACAGTATCAGACTTTATTTTGGGGGGCTCCAAAATCACTGCAGATGGTGATTGTAGCCATGAAATTAAAAGACACTTACTCCTTGGAAGGAAAGTTATGACCAACCTAGATAGCATATTGAAAAGCAGAGACATTACTTTGCCAACTAAGGTCTGTCCAGTCAAGACTATAGTTTTTCCAGTGATCATGTATGGGTGTGAGAGTTGGACTGTGAAGAAAACTGAGCACCGAAGAATTGATGGTTTTGAACTGTAGTGTTGGAGAGGACTCTTGAGAGTCCCTTGGACTGCAAGGAGATCCAACCAGTCTATCCTAAAGGAGATCAGTCCTGGGTGTTCATTGGAAGGACTGATGCTGAAGCTGAAACTCCAGTACTTTGGCTACCTCATGCGAAGAATTGACTCATTGGAAAAGACCCTAATGCTGGGACGGATTGGGGGCAGGAGGAAAAGGGGACGGCAGAGGATGAGATGGCTAGATGGCATCACCAACTCAATGGATATGAGTTTGAGTGAACTCCGGGAGTTGGTGATGGACAGGGAGGCCTGGCTTGCTGCACTTCATGGGGTCACAAAGGGTCGGACACGACTGAGCAACTGAACTGAACTGAACGCTTAGGAAATAATGTATGCAGAAATAACATATATGTAATAATGTAATTTCTTGTGATTCATCTGTGGTGATTAGCAGAGGGAGTTGACTAATATTTTTAAAGCAAACAGTTATTTAAAATACACATTCACCTTACATATTTAAATTCAGTTTTACACACTGAAAGGAAAACTAATTTGCCTACATCTTAACATAGAGTGCAGGACTTTCACTGAGAAGAGCTGTCCTATTTCTGTTTAATAAAGTCTGTCTTGTATAAACTGTAGTCATAAACCACTAGCTAGAATTTTTATCGCTATTTCCTATAATAACTTTTAAAATACCAGTGAAACAATGAGTGTAAAACACCTCTCAATTTTGTTTTGTTTACCAGGTTTTTTAAATTCCTTCCATCTTTGACATCAAACTCAATAGTAGTGTTTTCAGTTATTTAGTTTAATATTTCAAAAACTCAATTTAACTTTTTCAGATATAATGTTCTTTATTTTTACCTGTAAATTTAACCAACTAAAAAGAAATTTAAATGTCATAATTACAGTGACAAATGGAATTGCTGTATTTTGGGGCACAAAAACAATGAACTCAGTAAACACATACTCTAGCTCTGCAAACTTTTGGCTTGGATGCTATACAGGCAGTAGTTGAATGTTTGAGAGAGAATGGAGTGTATTAGTGGGCTTCCCAGGTGGCACTGGTGGTAAAGAACCCACCTTTCGGTACAGGAGAAATAAGAAATAATGGTTCAATCCCTGGGTCAGGAAGATCCCCTGGAGAAAGAAATGTCAACCCACTCCATTATTCTTGCCTAGAGAATTCCATGGACAGAGGAGCCTGGCAGAGCACAGTCCACAGAGTTGCAAAGAATCAGACACGATTGAAGCTACTTAGCACACGTGCACACATGGAGAGTATTAGTGATTAAGTTCTGTCACTGAAGATCTGTTAAAATAACTTCTAATATATATCTGGTTGTCAGAAATTGGAAATCTTTTACAGAGGATGTGTTATTTAAGGTAGATCTAGAAAAAGGATAAAGATGGGAAAAGAGACATACAAAAAACAGGAAAAAAATATAAGAATGACCTAGAGTCCAGAAAATGTGTGACTCTGGGGACTGGCAGCTAGTCTAACTTGAACGTATGAAGATGGAGGTTTTCCAAAAGACCTTGAACACTGGCTTGTTGGAGGACAGAGGAAAAGAAAAGCGTCCACCCAACTGAGAAGAAATCTTGAGACCAACTGATGAGGCAGGCAGGTCCATACAGTCAATGAATCTGTTTATTATAGGGTAACTTATCAGAGGGCAAGGTCCAGTGGACAGCAATTTGGAAGCATTCAAGCTATACTCCTCACCATAGAGGAGCCATTTGGACAATTTTACAGTTAACCTAGGGTATGTGCTTGGAAACAGGAAGTGCATTCCTAAGTCAAAATTTATGAATGGGTAACTTGTTTCACAGGCTCTGTGAACACGTCAGGGAAGGTCTTCATCATTGTTTGGAGACTAACAGAGCATAGAGGCCAACTAACTGGACCTAACGATCATTAAACAAAACTACAAAGCCCATGATGAGAGAGAAGAGATTTACCACACAGCAGCCCTAGGTGGAGAAGGAAACGGCTGCCCACTCCAGTATTCTTGCCTGGAGAGTCATGATGGACAGAGGAGCCTGGCAGCTACAGTCCGTGGGGTTGCAAAGAGTCAGACATGACTTAGTGACTAAATCACCTCCAGCACCACAGCGCTAGGTAGGGTCAGTGGAGGGACAGGAGGAACTGAACAGACCAAGATGATGTCAGTTATGCTAAAAGTCATACAAAAATCAACAGAGTTTAATTCCTGAGTGATGCTGGAAATGGAAGATGGGTGATCAGGAACTCAATATATTAAGAAATAATCTTATATCAATATAATATAGTTTAGATGCATCAAGGTACTAAAAGACCAAAAGCTTAAATAAAATGATGATAGAAAAAAAGCAAGATTTTTGCTTGAAAGATGCTTTGAAGGTTAGTTTATATTCCATAATCTGTATTATATATGCATACATATATATGCTGCATATATATGAAAGTCACTCAGTTGTGTCAAACTCTTTGTTACCTCATGGACTATATAGCCTGCCAGGTTCCTCGGTCCATGGAATTCTCCCAGACAGAATACCGGAGTGGGTAGCTGTTCCTTTCTCCAGGGGATTTTCTCAACTTAGGGACCAAACCCAGGTCTCCTGAATTGCAGCTGAATTCTTTATCATCTGAGCCACCAGGGAAGCCCAAGAATACTAGAGCAAGTAGCTTATCCCTTCTCCAGAGGATCTTCCCAACTGAGAAATTGAAATGGGGTCTCCTGCATTGCAGGCAGATTCTTTACCAGCTAAGCTACTGGGGAAGATAAATACACACACACATATACACACATTTATATATATACATCACATATCAAAATCCAGCTCCTAAGGCAACTAGGTTTCATTTAATAATAATTATACAGTCAGCATTGCTTTAAATAATTTATACAAATTAATTCATAAAGGCTGCATAGTAATGATAGTGGGTAGCTACTATTATTATATACAATATAAGTTGGAGAAGCTAAAGCACAGTGAAGTAATTTGCCCAAGGTCAAGTGGCTAATAAGCAATGGAGCCAGGCTTTGAACTCACACCAGGGTTTCAGATCAGCTTTTAACTGCTAAGCTATATAGCCATTCTATAGGAGAGAAGCAAGCACAGTAAAGGGGAGACTAAGAATTTAACAGAAGTACATCTTTGGGGAAAATTTTCACTCAAACCTATTCATTTCTTCTTTGCTTGATAGATACCTCCTGCATGCTGTGCTCCACTCAGTCACTGTCATGTCCAATTCTTTGTGACTCTATGCACTGTAGCCCTCTGCACTCCTCTGTCCATGGGGATTTTTCAGGCAAGAATACTGTAGTCGATTTTCATTTCCTCCTTCAGGGGATCTTACTGACCCAAGGATTTAACCTGGGTCTCCTACTTGGTAGGCAGATTCTATACCACTGAGACACTGAGGAAGCCCACCGGGTGCCTATCTCACTCCAAAGTGTTTCCTTTTTTTGCCAAATATTACCAATAGTCCATCGAGAGATACATCCCATTCTCAATGTGTACAGTTCATGACCTCATTTCAACATGAAAGGTGGGCTCAGATTGGTTTAAGTCATTCACAAAGTCCATCCTTCTCCCACAGTAATTAATTCAATCAGAGAAGAGGCAAATGTTTCCATTGAAGTGGTAATATGTTTAAAAATTAGCTTGTTTTGTCTTCAAGAGAACTACCAGAAATTTCTCTCCCTGCACCCTGTCTTTGGATATCATTGAGGAAGAATTTGGCCATGGTTATCCATCTTTGAGGCATTGTGCAGCCATGAAGGACCCCCTTCACAGTTTATTTCCATAATAAACTGTGGAAAATTCTGAAAGAGATGGGAATACCAGACCACCTGATCTGCCTCTTGAGAAATCTGTATGCAGGTCAGGAAGCAACAGTTAGAACTGGTCATGGAACAACAGACTGGTTCCAAATAGGAAAAGGAGTACGTCAAGGCTGCATATTGTCACCATGTTTATTTAACTTATATGCAGAGTACATCATGAGAAATGCTGGACTGGAAGAAACACAAGTTGGAATCAAGATTGCTGGGAGAAATATCAATAATCTCAGATATGCAGATGACACCACCCTTACGGCAGAAAGTGAAGAGGAGATAAAAAGCCTCTTGATGAAAGTGAAAGTGGAGAGTGAAAAGGTTGGCTTAAAGCTCAACATTCAGAAAACGAAGATCATGGCATCTGGTCCCATCACTACATGGGAAATAGATGGAGAAACAGTGGAAACAGTGTCAGACTTTATTTTTCTGGGCTCCAAAATCACTGCAGATGGTGACTGCAGCCATGAAATTAAAAGATGCTTACTCCTTGGAAGGAAAGTTATGACCAACCTAGATAGCATATTCAAAAGCAGAGACATCACTTTGCCAACAAAGGTTCACCGAGTCAAGGCTATGGTCTTTCCTGTGGTCATGTATGGATGTGAGAGCTGGACTGTGAAGAAGGCTGAGCGCCGAAAAATTGATGCTTTTGAACTGTGGTGTTGGAGAAGACTCTTGAGGGTCCCTTGGACTGCAAGGAGATCCAACCAGTCCATTCTGAAGATCAGCACTGGGATTTCTTTGGAAGGAATGATGCTAAAGTGGAAACTCCAGTATTTTGGTCACCTCATGCGACGAGTTGACTCATTGGAGAAGACTCTGATGCTGGGAGGGATTGGGGGCAGGAGGAGAAGGGGATGACAGAGGATGAGATGGCTGGATGGCATCACTGACTCGATGGATATGAGTCTGAGTGACCTCTGGGAGTTGGTGATGGACAGGGAGGCCTGGCGTGCTGCAGTTCATGGGGTCGCAAAGAGTCGGACACAACTGAGCGACTGATCTGATCTGATCTGAAGGACCTCCAAAAGAGGTTAAAGCTTTTATCCTAAAGACAAAGTCTAAAAAACAGATCCTTAATAACAATGCTAAGTTGCTAAATTTATGAGTCAGTACAATAGATAGCCTTTGGGTACGTAAGCCATTCTACATTCAGTTCAGTTCAGTTCAGTCACTCAGTCCTGTCCGACTATTAGTGACCCTGTGGACTGCAGCACACCAGGCTTCCATGTCCATCACCAACTCCTGGAGTTTACTCAAACTCATATCCATTGAGACAGTGATGCCATCTCATCCTCTGTTGTCCCTTTCTCTTCCTGCCTCCAATCTTTCCCAGTATCAGGGTCTTTTCCAATAAGTCAGCTCTTCCAATCAGGGGGCCAAAGTATTGGAGTTTCAGCTTCACCATCAGTCCTTCCAATGAATATTCAGGACTTATTTCCTTTAGGATAGATTGGTTGGATTTCCTTGCAGTCCAAAGGTCTCTCAAGAGTCTTCTCCAACACCACAGTTCAAAAGCATCAATTTTTTGGCTCTCAGCTTTCTTTACGGTCCAGCTCTCACATCCATACATGATTACTGGAAAAACCATGGCTTTTACTAGATGGACCATTGTTGGCAAAGTAATATCTCTGCTTTTTAATGTACTGTCTAGTTTGGTCACAGCTTTTCTTCCAAGGAGCAAGAGTCTTTTAATTTCATGGCTGCAATCACCATCTGCAGTGATTTTGAAGCCCCTCCAAAATAAAGTCTCTCACTCTTTCCATTGTTTCCCCATCTATTTGCCATGATGTGATGGGACTGGATGTCATGATCTTAGTTTTCTGAATGTTGAGCTTTAAGCCAACTTTTTCACTCTCCTCTTTAATCACCGCAGATGGTGACTGCAGTCATGAAATTAAAAGACGTTTACTCATTGGAAGGAAAGTTATGACCAACCTAAATAGCATATTGAAAAGCAGAGACATTACTTTGCCGACAAAGGTCCGTCTAGTCAAGGCTATGGTTTTTCCTGTGGTCATGTATGGATGTGAGAGTTGGACTGTGAAGAAGGCTGAGCACTGAAGAATTGATGCTTTTGAACTGTGGTGTTGGAGAAGACTCTTGAGAGTCCCTTGGTCTGCAAGGAGATCCAACCAGTCCATTCTGAAGGAGATGAGCCCTGGGATTTCTTTGGAAGGAAAGATGCTAAAGCTGAAACTCCAGTATTTTGGTCACCTCATGCGATGAGTTGACTCATTGGAGAAGACTCTGATGCTGGGAGGGATTGGGGGCAGGAGGAGAAGGGGACGACAGAGCATGAGATGGCTGGATGGCATCACTGACTCGATGGACATGAATCTGAGTGAAGTCCAGGAGTTGGTGATGGACAGGGAGGCCTGGCCTGCTGTGATTCATGGGGTCTCAAAAAGATGGACACGACTGAGAGAATGAACTGAACTGAACTTCACTTTCATCAAGAGGCTCTTTAGTTCTTCTTCACTTTCTGCCATAAGAGTGGTGTCATCTGCATGTCTGAGGTTATTGATATTTCTCCCAGGAATCTTGATCCCAGCTTATGCTTCATCCAGCACAGCGTTTCTCATGATGTACTCTGCATATAAATGAAATAAGCAGGGTGACCATACACAGCCTTGACGTACTCCTTTTCCTATTTGGAGCCAGTCTGTTGTTCCATGTCCAGTTCTAACTGTTGCTTCTTGGCTTGCATACAGATTTCTCAGGAGGAATGTCAGGTGGTCTGGTATTCCCATCTCTAAGAATTTTCCAGTTTGTTGTTGTCCATACAGTCTAAAACTTTGGCATAGTCAATAAAGCAGAAATAGATATTTTTTTCTGGAACTCTCTTGCTTTTCTGATGATCTAGCAGATGTTAGCAATTTGATCTCTGGTTCTTTTGCCTTTTCTAAATCTAGCTTGAACATCTGCAAGTTCCTGATTCATGTACTGTTGAAGCCTGGCTTGAAGAATTTTGAGCATTACTTTGCTAATGTGTGAGATGAGTGCAATTGTGCGGTAGTTTGAACATTCTTTGGCATAGCCTTTCTTCGGGATTGGAATGATAACTGACTTTTTCCAGTCCTGTGACAACTACTGAGTTTTTCAAACTTGCTGGCACATTGAGTGCAGCACTTGCACAGCATCATCTTTTAGGATCTGAAATAGCTCAACTAGCATTCCATCACTTCCACTAGTTTTGTTCATAGTGATACTTCATAAGGCCCACTTGACTTTGCATCCCAGGATGTCTGGCTCTAGGTGAGTGATCACACCACTGTAGTTATCTGGGTCATGTCCTTTTTTGTATAATTCTTATTTGTAATCTTGCCACCTCTTCCTAATATCTTCTGCTTCTGTTAGGTATATGCCATTCCTGTCCTTTATTGAGCCCATCTTTGCATGAAATGTTCCCTTGGTATCTCTAATTTTCTTGATGAGATCTCTAAGCTTTCCCACTCCATTATTTTCCTTTATTTCTTTGCACTGATCACTGAGGAAGGCTTTCTTATCTCTCCTTGCTATTCATTGGAACTCTGCATTCAAATGGGTATATATTTCCTTTTTTCCTTTGTCTTTCACTTCTCTTCTTTTCTCAGCTATTTGTAAGGCTTCCTCAGACAACCATTTTTACTTTTTGCATTTCTTTTTCTTGGGGATGGTCTTGATCACTGACTCCTGTACAATGTCAACAACCTCCATCCATAGTTCTTCAGGCACTCTGTCTGTCAGATCTAACCCCTTTTATCTATTTGTCCCTTCCACTGTATAATCATAAGAGATTTGACTTAGGTCATACTTTAACTTATATGCAGAGTACATCATGAGAAATGCAGGGCTAGAAGACACACAATCTGGAATCAAGTTTGCCAGGAGAAATATCAATAACCACAGATATGCAGATGACACCACCCTTGTGGCAGTAAGTAAAGAGGAACTAAAAAGCCTTGTGATAAAAGTGAAAGAGGAGAGTTAAAAAGTTGGCTTAAAGCTCAACATTCAGAAAACTAAGATCATGGTATCTGGTCCAGTCACTTCATGGGAAATAGATGGGGAAACAATGGAAACAGTGTCAGACTTTATTTTGGGGGGCTCCAAAATCACTGCAGATGGTGACTGCAGCCATGAAATTAAAAGACGCTTACTCCTTGGAAGGAAAGTTATGACCAACCTAGATAGCATATTCAAAAGCAGAGACATTACTTTGCCAACAAAGGTTCGTCTAGTCAAGGCTATGGTCTTTCCTGTGGTCATGTATGGATGTGAGTTGGACTGTGAAGAAAGCCGAGCACCGAAGAATAGATGCTTTTGAACTGTGGTGTTGGAGAAGACTCTTGAGAGTCCCTTGGACTGCAGGGAGATACAACCAGTCCATTCTAAAGGAGATCAGTCCTGGGTGTTCTTTGGAAGGAATGATGGTAAAGCTGAAACTCCAGTACTTTAGCCACCTCATGCAAAGTGTTGAATGCTAGAAATAGCACTATCTGCCAACATCTGCTGGATCATGGAAAAAGCAAGAGAGTTCCAGAAAAACATCTATTTCTGGGCTTTGGCCGAGTCCCTTGGACTACAAGGAGATCCAACCAGTCCATTCTGAAGGAGATCAGCCTTGGGATTTCTTTGGAAGGAATAATGCTAAAGCTGAAACTCCAGTACTTTGGCCACCTCATGCAAAGAGTTGACTCATTGGAAAAGACTCTGATGCTGGGAAGGATTGGGGGTAAGAGGAGAAGGGGATGACAGAGGATGAGATGGCTGGATGGCATCACTGACTCTATGGACGTGAGTCTGAGTGAACTCTGGAAGTTGGTGATGGACAGGGAAGCCTGGCCTGCTGTGATTCATGGGGTTTGCAAAATGTCGGACATGACTGAGCACTGATCTGATCTGATCTGATAGGTTGCTAGAAGTTGAAAGCAACTTTTATGTATATTATGTTTATGTTTAATGGAATTGTCTAAATATATTTAACTTCCCTGGTGTCTCAGCTGGTAAAGAATCCCTCTTATATGTGGGAGGCCTGGTTTCAATCCCTGTGCTTAGAAGATCCCCTGGAGAAGGGAACAGCTACTCACTTCTGTATTCTTGCCTGGAGAAGTCCATGGAATATATAGTCCATGGGATTGCAAACAGTCGAACACAACTGTTTGTGTGTGTGTCCGGATACCTATATAGTATATCATTTTATACTGTATAAATATGATATGTGCACTTATAGATATCAAAGATTTACAGAGAAAGAGTTGAATTACAGAATGATTTCCATCAGAACTTTATGTACCTGATAGAATTTTTAACTTCATAAATAATTCACATTTGTATAGAACGAATGTGACTCTTTTTGTTCTCATTCAATTATAATAGCCTAAGAACATTTCCCAAGAAAATGCTGGTTTTTAGAGCATATTAATTCACTAAATTAATTTGTTTTCCTTTTGTTAGTCAAAATAATTTCCAGTTTCAGAGGGATAAGAAATATAAACAAACTGGGTTAAAATATACAATCACAGAATACTGTATATTACAAATATATATATATATATATATATATATATATATGTAGCACAAATATATCTCTGAATCTGAAGTATTGTCTTGCTTTTCTACATGAAATAATGACTTTGGTATGCACATACAATCCTGGGAATATTATGAGAGTGAACTACTTTCCTCTTTTATTTTCATATTTGAATTACTGTATTAAGAAAGATGAATAAAATATGTGGCTGGGATATGAGCCAAAATAAAGATTTCTTGCAAATGGCAGACACACTCCTACCAAATACAAATAAAAGAAGAACTAATTTTTAAAGGTTGCCAACTCATTTATCAGATGTAATTTCTTTTCCAAGGTCCTCATCTCACTTTCATCTTTGTGAACTGCCCATATCTTGAGACATTCTGCTCAATTTGCTTTTATTCCTCTGCACTTCCTGATTTAATTTCTACCTTTCTGAACTCTCCTTCTTTTAGTCTTTAAGACAAACTTGATCTAGTACCACTCTTATGCCCATCATATTACTGGAGAAAATAAGTCTTAGTAAAGGTAAAAATATCCAATATCCCATACATAAGAATCTTGCTCAACATTCTACCACTCAATAGTGGCAAAGGTGGTATGCCCAGGTATGCTTGGGTGTAGAGCTCAGCTTTATCTCTGGAGCTGTTGTATGCTATGTGATAGAGCATAATCATTGATTAGAGGTTCAATTCCAGACAGGTGAATTTAAAGTGCACCATAAAATGCCTAAGGAAAATGTACGATATCCAGCTGAGGTTCTCTGCAAGAATGCAGAAATAATTCTCATGGAGATGCTATTTTGAAGGCATAGAAGGAAATAGGAAATTTAAAAACAGCATGGTAAAGAAGAAAAGGAAAAGACCTAAGAATAGGATTTGGGGGAAATCTACACTGAATGGCAGAACAAGAAAGTTGTTAAGGTTATAAGTTCTATGTCTAGAATGAGAAGGAACTGAATAAGTATTCAATAAGATGTTGAAAAGATAGATAAGAGTTAGAAAAGTTGGAAAACAATAAAATAAATGATAGAATACCATTGAGTGATAAAGGGGAGGTATTTAAAATTTCAAGATGTCATAGAAAAGACAGATAAAGCCAAAACTGTGTTAATTTCAAGTACAGCCATTTTATTTAGTTCTTTGAAACAAAGAGTAGGAAATGGGGAAATAAAAGTGTGGCTCTTTTTAAAAAAAATGTTTTTTTCTTGTTGAAGAATAAAACAAGTTGGCATGAAAGTTAAAGGAAACTATATATATATATATATATATATATATATATATATATATATATATATATGTGTGTGTAGGAAACAAATTTAATAAAAGGTTTGTTTGGTTAAATAGGCAAGACCTGAATCAATTGAGTCAGAATGAAGTGGGAAAAGTATAAAGATGGAAAACAGAGAGAAGAATTAGATTGAGAGATTGTGACTTTTTCTTGGTGGCATAGAATGTATAAATACATTCTTATATGTATTCATACAGCCAAGATATTTATTAGGAAATGGGGGGAAAAACAGAGTCCTAGACATTAAAGACATATAATAGGTGCAGAATTAGTGTTTGCAACTGGTTCAAGAGCCAGTTATAATATGCTTAGAGGTGTGGGAAGAATATTTCACACTGAGTTTATATGGAAAATGTGAGGGAAGAAAGTCTAGTTATTTGTACTTAACTGAGTTCACAAATCGATAAGTAAACAGTGGAAAGAATAGTACTGAAATAAGCAAGCAGCAACAAAGGAAAATAAACTCTGAATCTCTGCTCTAAAAAGAAAACATCTTGGAGTAAAGGAGGAATATCAAATTCTTAAGTAATTTTATACTTGTAAAGAAACTATTCAAACTCATCCCACACTTCTCTTAATGCTGTATATATCATTGACTCTTAATTCTTATCTGGCAGCGCATATCTTTGTTTAAAGAGTTAGTTCCTTTTTACAATTAACAGTCCATCTAGTGATCCTTTAATTTTTATTTAAAACATCACAGATGTAAGAAGTTAATTGCCTTAGAAATAGTGCATTCAATATCAATTAAATTTTGTCTAGGACAGTTCCTTAAAAGGAAGAAAGCAACAGCAGTCTCAAAATAGTATCAGTTAGCTTTGACTTTTCCCAACTGTTGACAAAATGAAAAATGGTGATTAATCTTTTGTTGATGTTAACAATCTAATTAAAATTAAATTATATAAATACAACTATACTGTGTTTTAGAAAATGTTCAATTTTGTTGACTGATAAAAATATCCTTTCTAGTCTTAAAGGTATACATATGCCTGTATATGAAGATAGTTAATTTAAACCACCAAAATTTATTTTCTAACATCAGCTGTAGAAGTTTTATGTGAGCATTTCCTTCACTGTCTAAAATACACTGAAGTGCACTAGATGGTTTATTTGGTCCCCTCTAGTTTTAACATCCCAGAATCTTCAATGGTCTCTTGTTTTTTCCAATCCTTAATTAAAGGAATAATTTAAAGGACAATTATATTTTGTGTACCACTTCTTTCACAAGATTTCCTCAAAAAGGCTAATTCTTCAGCCAATATCCTTTCCTCAAGAGAGAATTGATGATCCAAGAAAAGATCTACAAATAAGTTCTGTATCTTCCTCATTTGTTTCCGTATCAGTCCCACATCAAACCTTCTAGGAATGGAACTTAAACTTATCTCCCATTGGCATTCAGATATTAATTAAAAGAAGTATTATTTACATAAACACAGTTTTGTTATTTTTTGACAAATCATATCTTTTGGATTACTACAGTTTATGCAAACTGCATAGTTGTAAACAAAATGGTTAATCTCGTTGTCTGCTCTGTCCTCAGTCATGGTATGGGAATGATGCGTGAGAGGTTCCTCTTTCAGATACACTTCTCTGAATTACTAGGGCACAGACAGTGAAAATAAAGGAAAAGGAAAATGAATTCTTTGCTTTCTTGTATGGTATGAGTAAGTTTCTATGTAGAGCCAGTGTTTGATATTTATGCCAAAATTGTGTCTCCCTTTCCAATTGTGATACAACAATTAACTCTGCCACCATGAGTCATGGATTGATGACTCTTGTGTTTTAAAGGCTTTCATGCAAGAATGATGACTCTTTTGGGTGATGGTGGAGAAAGTAATAAGTTATGCTTTCCTTTACAGTCTCTAAATAGTAATCTTGTAAACCCATTCCTTTCACCGGATTCTATCAAGAATCAAAATTCTTAAAAATGTACTTGGATTTCTCCTTAGTGCCGTTGTGCTTAGAAGGATTTTACTCAATATGTTCATTAATGAGAATGCTGAAAAATATTGTTTTTAAAACAATGTATATAATAGCTGGTCATGTTGAATATTAAATACTTAAAGGCAAATATGCAGCCACACTCAACTCATAATAGAGTTTATTTAAATTAATAAACTTTTCATTATAGGGGACTGGAATGCAAAAGCAGAAAGTCAAGAAACACCTGGAGTAACAGGCAAATTTGGCCTTGGAATACAGAATGAAGCAGGGCAAAGCAAAGACTAATAGAGTTTTGCCAAAATGTACTGGTCATACCACCCTCTTCCAACAACACAAGAGAAGACTCTATACATGGACATCACCAGATGGTCAACATTGAAATCAGATTGATTATATTCTTTGCAGCCAAAGATGGAGAAGCTCTATACAGTCAGCAAAAACAAGACCAGGAGCTGACTGTGGCTCAGACCATGAACTCCTTATTGCCAAATTCAGACTTAAATTGAAGAAAGTAGGGAAAACCACTAGACCATTCAGGTATGACCTAAATCAAATCCCTTATGATTATACAGTGGAAGTGAGAAGTAGATTTAAGGGACTAGATCTGATAGATAGAGTGCCTGATGAACTATGGACTGAGGTTCCTGACATTGTACAGGAGACAGGGATCAAGACTATCCCTATGGAAAAGAAATGCAAAAAAAGCAAAATGGCTGTTTAGGGAGGCCTTACAAATAGCTGTGAAAAGAAGAGAAGCGAAAAGCAAAGGAGAAAAGGAAAGATATAAGCATCTGAATGCAGAGTCCCAAAGAATAGCCAGAAGAGATAGGAAAGCCTTCCTCAGTGATCAATTCAAAGAAATAGAGGAAAACAACAGAATGGGAAAGACTAGAGAGCCCTTCAAGAAAATTAGAGACACCAAGAGAACATTTCATGCAAAGATGGGCTCGATAAAGGACAGAAATGATATGGACCTAACAGAAGTAGAAGATATTAAGAAAAGGTGGCAAGAATACACAGAAGAACTATACAAAAAAGAGCTTCACGACCTAGATAATCATGATGGTGTGATCACTGACCTAGAGCCAGACACCTGGAATGTGAAGTCAAGTGGGCCTTAGAAAGCATCACTATGAACAAAGCTAGTGGAGGTGATGGAATTCCAGTGGAGCTATTGCAAATCCTGAAAGATAATGCTGTGAAAGTGCTGCACTGAATATGCCAGCAAATTTGGAAAACTCAGCAGTGGCCACAGGACTGGAAAAGGTCAGTTGTCATTCCAATCCCAAAGAAAGACAATGCCAAAGAATGCTCAAACTACCACACAATTGCACTCATCTCACATGCTAGTAAAGTAATGCTCAAAATTCTCCAAGCCAGGCTTCAGCAATATGTGAACCGTGAACTTCCTGATGTTTAAGCTGGTTTTAGAAAAGGCAGAGGAGCCAGAGATCAAATTGCCAACATCCACTGGATCATGGAAAAAGCAAGAGAGTTCCAGAAAAACAACTATTTCTGCTTTATTGACTATGCCAAAGCCTTTGACTGTGTGGATCACAATAAACTGTGGAAAATTCTGAAAGAGATGGAACTATCAGACCACCTGATCTGCCTCTTGAGAAATCTGTATGCAGGTCAGGAAGCAACAGTTAGAACCGGACATGGAACAACAGACTGGTTCCAAATAGGAAAAAGAGTACGTCAAGGCTGTATATTGTCACCCTGCTTATTTAACTTATATGCAGAGTACATCATGAGAAACACTGGAGTGGAAGAAGCACAAGCTGGGATCAAGAATGCTGGGAGAAATCTCAATAACCTCAGATATGCAGATGACACCACCCTTATGGCAGAAAGTGAAGAGGAACTAAAAAGCCTCTTGATGAAAGTGAAAGAGGAGAGTGAAAAAGTTGGCTTAAAGCTCAACATTCAGAAAATGAGGATCATGGCATCCAGTCCCATTACTTCGTGGGAAATAGATGGGGAAACAGTGGAAACAGTGTCAGACTTTATTTTTCTGGGCTCCAAAATCACTGCAGATGGTGACTGCAGCCATGAAATTAAAAGACACTTACTCCTTGGAAGAAAAGTTATGACCAACCTAGATAGCATATTGAAAAGCAGAGACAGCTTGATGGGGATTGCATTGAATCTATAAATTGCTTTGGGTAGTATACTCATTTTCACTATATTGATTCTACCAATCCATGAACATGGTATATTTCTGCATCTATTAGTGTCCTCTTTGATTTCTTTCACCAGTGTTTTATAGTTTTCTATATATAGGTCTTTAGATTCTTTTGGAAGATATATTCCTAAGTATTTTATTGTTTTCATCGCAATGGTGAATGGAATTGTTTCCTTAATTTCTCTATTTTCTCGTTATTAGTGTATAGGAATGCAAGGGATTTTTGTGTGTTTATTTTATATCCTGCAACTTTACCATATTCATTGATTAGTTCTAGTAATTTTCTGGTGGAATCTTTAGGGTTTTCTACATAGAGGATCATGTCATCTGCAAACAGTGAGAGTTTTACTTCTTGTTTTCCAATTTGGATTCCTTTTATTTCTTTTTCTGCTCTGATTGCTGTGGCCAAAAGTTCCAAAACTATGTTGAATAGTAATGGTGAAAGTGGGCATCCTTGTCTTGTTCCTGACTTTATAGGAAATGCTTTCAATTTTTCACCATTGAGAATAATGTTTGCTGTGGGTTTGTCATATATAGCTTTTATTATGTTGAGGTATGTTCCTTTTATTCCTGCTTTCTGGGAGTTTTTATCATAAATGGATGTTGAACTTTGTCAAAGGCTTTCTCTGCATCTATTGAGATAATGGAAATACAAAAAACCTCGAATAGCCAAAGCTATCTTGAGAAAGAAGAACGGAACTGGAGGAATCAACCTGCCTGACTTCAGGCTCTACTACAAAGCCACAGTCATCAAGCCAGTATGGTACTGACACAAAGACAGAAATATAGATCAATGGATCAAAATAGAAAGCCCAGAGATAAATCCACACACATATGGTCACCTTATCTTTGACAAAGGAGGCAAGAATATACAATGGATTAAAGACAATCTTTTTAACAAGTAGTGCTGGGAAAACTGGTCAAACACTTGTAAAAGAATGAAACTAGAGCACTTTCTAACACCATACACAAAAATAAACTCAAAATGGATTAAAGAGCTAAATGTAAGACCAGAAACCATAAAACTCCTAGAGGAAAACATAGGCAAAACACTCTCTGACTTATATCACAGCAGGATCCTCTATGACCCACCTCCCAGAATATCGGAAATAAAATCAAAAATGAACAAATGGGACCTAATCAAACTTAAAAAGCTTCTGCACAACAATGGAAACTATAAGCAAGGTGAAAAGACAGCCTTCAGAATGGGAGAAAATAATAGCAAATGAAGCAAGAGACAAACAACTAATCTCAAAAATATACAAGCAACTCCTATAGCTCAATTCCAGAAAAATAAACGATCCAATCAAAAAATGGGCCAAAGAACTAAACAGACATTTCTCCAAAGAAGACATACAGATGGCTAACAAACACATGAAAAGATGCTCAACATCACTCATTATCAGAGAAATGCAAATCAAAACCACTATGAGGTACCATTTCCGGCCAGTCAGAATGGCTGCGATCCAAAAGTCCACAAGCAATAAATGCTGGAGAGGGTGTGGAGAGAAGGGAACCCTCTTACACTGTTGGTGGGAATGCAAACTAGTACAGCCACTGTGGAGAACAGTATGGAGATTCCTCAAAAAACTGGGAATAGAACTGCCTTATGATCCAGCAATGCCACTGCTGGGCATACACGCTGAGAAAACCAGAATTGAAAGAGACACATGTACCCCAATGTTCATAGCAGCACTGTTTACAATAGCCAGGACTTGGAAGCAACCTAGATGTCCATCCACAGATAAATGGATAAGCAAGCTGTGGTACATATACACAATGGAGTATTACTCAGCCATCAAAAAGAATACATTTGAATCAGTTCTAATGAGATGGATGGAACTGGAGCCTATTATACAGAGTGAAGTAAGCCAGAAACAAAAACACAAATACAGTATACTAACGCATATATATGGAATTTAGAAAGATGGTAAAAATAACCCTATTTACGAGACAGCAAAAGAGACACTGATGTATAGAACAGACTTTTGGACTCTAGGACCGGGAGAGGGTGGGATGATTGGGGAGAATAGCATTGAAATATGTATAATATCATATCTGAAATGAGTCGTCAGTCCAGGTATGATGCCCGATAACAGATGCCTGGGGCTGGAGAACTGGGACGACCTGGAGGGATGGTGTGGGGAGAGGGGAGGGAGGAGGGTTCAGGATGGGGAACACGTGTATACTCGTGGTGGATCCATCTCAATGTATAGTAAAAGCAATACAATATTGTAAAGTTAAGCAAAAAAAAAAAGATTTGGAAAGTAAAAAAAAAAGAAAAGCAGAGACATTACTTTGTCAACAAAGGTCCATCTAGTCAATGCTGTGGTTTTTCCTGTGGTCATGTATGGATGTGAGAGTTGGACTGTGAAGAAAGCTAAGTGCCAAGGAATTGATGCTTTTGAACTGTGGTGTTGGAGAAGACTTAAGAGTCCCTTGGACTGCAAGGAGATCCAATCAGTCCATTCTGAAGGAGATCAGCCCTGGGATTTCTTTGGAAGGAATGATGCTAAAGCTGAAACTCCAGTACTTTGGCCACCTCATGCGAAGAGTTGACTCATTGGAAAAGACTGATGCTGGGAGGGATTGGGGGCAGGAGGAGAAGGGGATGACAGAGGATGAGATGGCTGGATGGCATCACTGACTTGATGGACGTGAGTCTGAGTGAACTCCCGGAGTTGGCGATGGACAGGGATGCCTGGTGTGCTGCGATTCATGGGGTTGCAAAGAGTCGGACACGACTGAATGACTGAACTGAACTGAACTGAAATTAATAAGTAATCAGCAACAAGAAACAAAAAACTAGATCAGTTATGACTTTCAAAAGCAGAGATGGCTTTGCACCCATAACAAGTCTGTGGTACATTATTATTGATATTGTTCTGACAGTTTTATGATTTCAAAGCATGAGATCGAACTCTGCTATTCTTGGCCATAAAATTACTGCAAGGGCTCTGAATATTACTTTCTCATTTCATATTCAAAGTCGTAAATCAATGAAGGAAGACCTTTGTCAGAGAATATTATAAACTTGTTACACAATTACTGGAAAGTAAACACTCTTTATGATCAGTTCAGTTCAGTCATTCAGTCATGTTGGACTCTTTGTGACCCCATCGACTGCAGCACACTAGGCTTGCCTGTCCATCACCAACTCCCAGAGCTTACCAAACTCAATCCCATTGAGTCAGTGATGCCACCCAACCATTTCATCCTCTGTAATCTCCTTTTCCTCACACCTTCAATCTTTCCCAGCATCAGGGTCTTTTCCAATGAATCAGTTCTTTGCATCAGGTGGCCAAAGTATTGGGGTTTTAGCTTCAGCATCAGTCCTTCCAATTCAGGACTGATTTCCTTTAGGATGGACTGGTTGAATCTCCTTGCAGTCCAAGAGACTCTTAAGAGTCTTCTCCAGCACCACAGTTCAAAAGCATCAATTCCTTGGCATTCAGCTTTCTTTAAGGTCCAACTCTAAAATCCATACATGACTACTGGAGAAACCACAGTTTTGACTAGATGGACCATTGTTGGCAAAGTAAAGTCTCTGCTTTTTAATATGCTATCTAGGTTGATCAGTTTTCAGTCCAATTCCTACAAAAGGCAATGCCAAAGAATGCTCCAACTACCGCACAATTGCACTCATCTCACACACTAGTAAAGTAATGCTCAAAATTCTCCAAGCCAGGCTTCAGCAATATGTGAACCATGAACTTCCTGATGTTCAAGCTGGTTTTAGAAAAGGCAGAGGAACCAGAGATCAAATTGCCAACATCTGCTGGATCATTCAAGAAGTAAGAGGGTTCAAGAAAAATATCTATTTCTGCTTTATTGACTCTGCCAAAGCTTTTGACTGTGTGGATCACAATAAATTGTGGAAAATCCTGAAAGAGATGGGAATACCAGACCACCTGACCTGCCTCTTGAGAAATCTGTGTGCAGGTCAGGAAGCAACAATTCGAACTGGACATGGAACAACAGACTGGTTCCAAATAGGAAAAGGAATACATAAATGCTGTATATTGTCATTCTGCTTATTTAACTTATATACAAAGTACATCATGAGAAATGCTGGGCTGGAGGAAGCACAAGGTGGAATCAAGATTGCTGGGAGAGGTATCAATAACCTCAGATTTGCAGGTAACACCATCCTTATGGCATAAAGCGAAAAAGAACTAAAAAGCCTCTTGACAAAAGTGAAAGAGGAGAGAGAAAAAGTTGGCTTAAAGCTCAACATTCAGAAAACTAAGATCATGGCATCCAGTCCCATCACTTCATGGCAAATAGATGGGGAAACAGTGAAAACAGTGCCAGACTTTATTTTTGGGGCCTCCAAAATCACTGCAGATGATTAAAAGATGCTTACTCCTTGGGAAGTTATGACCAACCTACACAGCAGAGATGTTACTTTGCCAACAAAAGTTCATCTAGTCAAGGCTATGGTTTTTCCAGTGGTCATGTATGGATGTGAGAGTTGGACTATGAAGAAAGCTGAGCACCAAAGAATTGATGGTTTTGAATTATGGTGCTGAAGAAGACTCTTGAGAGTCTTGGACTGTAAGGAGATCCAATCAGTCCATCCTAAAGGAGATCAGTCTTGAGTGTTCTTTGGAAAGACTAATGTTTGAAACTCCAATACTTGGGCCACCTGATGTGAAGAGCTGACTCATTTGAAAAGACCCTGATACTGGGAAAGATTGAAGGCAGGAGAAGGGGATGACAGAGGATGAGATGGTTGGATGGCATCACCAATTCAGTGGACATGAGTTTGGGTAAACTCCATGAGTTGGTGATGGATAGGGAGGCCTGGTGTGCTGCCGTCCATGGGGTCACAAAGAGTCAGACACGACTTAGTGACTGAACTGAACTGAAGTGGTCATAGCTTTTCTTCCAAGCAGCAAGCATCTTTTAATTTCATGGCTGCAGTCACCATCTGCAGTGATTTTGGAGCCCCCAAAATAAAGTCTCTCACTGTTTTCATCATTTCCTGATCAATTTGCCATGAAGTGATGGAACTGAATGCTATGATCTTAGTTTTTTGAAGGTTGAGTTTTAAGCCAGCTTTTTCACTCTTCTCTTTCACTTTCATCAGGAGGTTCTTTAGTTCTTCACTTTTTACACCAGTGTAAATTAGCTAAAAGGCTAGCAATACACAAAAGAGGGTTAAAATCAGCTTTGGGGAAGTGAAAAATAGTTCTCTGTCATGTATATCTTTATAAATATGATTTTGATACCATCCTCACTCCTTAAGTCTAATTTCCTTTATTTTTATTTTCTATTTAAAAGTTTTCATGCACTTTTGTAATTTGAATCCATCTTTATCCTGCTTCATTTCATGTAATTTTATGAACCCTCTTAAGTCTTTCTGGAATGAGATATGCATCTCTGTGCTGTGCTATGCTTAATTGTTCAGTCATGTCCGACTCTTTTTCATCCTGTGGACTGTAGCCTGCTAGGCTCCTCTGTCCATGGGAATTCTCCAGGCAGGAATACTGGAGTGGATTGCCATGCCCTCCTCCAAAGGATCTTCTCGACCCAGGGATCAAACCCAGGTCTCCCATACTGTAGGTGGATTCTTTACCATTTGAGCCACTAGGGAAGCCAAACAATACTGGAGTGGGTAGCCCATCCCTTCTCCAGGGGATATTCCCGATCCACAGATTGAACCATGGTCTCCTGATATCTACGTATATATATGCATACAAAATGACCTTGTTTCAGCTACTTCTCTGTAACATATTTTATAGACACTTGTTTGGAAATCTTTATTGATTTGATAAAAATTTGATAAAAATCTCCCTGTAATGCTGGAGTCAATTTTATAACAACAAATTACATGGATCGTTTTAGAGTTTATGAACGGCAAAGAGCAGTTAAAAGTCGCAAGGTTTTTCAAATGTTGCTTATAAAATGGTCTCATGACAACACTTTGGTTTTGTTTTCTTTCATCCTTGTTCATTGATCCCTGTGGAATTATCACTGAACCATGAGATTACTGATCCAGGATAAACAGCACCTGTGCATCACTAGATCATAATTCACCACATTCCCGCTCTTCTCTCTGCCCTGTCACTAGATGGTTGATTTCGTTGTGTTGTGGTGCTTTTTGTTGTTGTTGTTGCTTTGTTCTTTGATGATCAAAGCAGAGACAGATAAAAGATGAAACAAAAAATTAGAAAGATATCTACCTTTTTGCTATTTGACTATATTAAAAAAAAGAAGTATTTAAAGACCTATAAAAATCCACTGAGTGGGGCGGGGGTGGGGTGGGGCAGGAAAAGTAGGACACATAGTCATTAACAATCTGGAAAAAAAAAATTCCAAAGAACTAAGTGTTAGTGAGAAATATTGGTTAGAATACAGTTGTACAGAACAATACAGGTATTAGGTAACTGAATCAGTAAAGAGAAAATGCTATGAATAATTGTTAAACCTCTCAAAATCTCTTGTTCTTGTTAATTTGTTTGTTTAGCTATGATGATAATTCTAAATTACTTTAAGGCATTGGTGCTAATGTTACAGAAATTAAAGCCTTTGAGATACCTTAGATTCATTCACACTTAATTATAGGTATTGTTTTAAAGGGTATTGCAAATGTTCTTAGATTTAAAATGTTAATAATGTATTTGTTAAGATGTAATTTATGTTACATCTAAATGATATAAGGCCACTATAAAAAATATTTATGTATATAGACAAGCACTAGTAGGCAATATAAAAAAATTCAACAATGATGTATCAGATTGATATGAAAATATTTTTTTCTATTTTTACTTCAAAATTATGTTGTTGCTAGAATTGTTTTTATTAAAGTAGGTGAAATACTCAGAAATATCTTTACACTGTACTGTACTTTATGCCAATTTATTAACTTCTAACATCTAATAATATTTGAAACTATCTATTTGTATATAAAATAGCAATATTAATTTTCTTTCTGATAACTCACAATTTGAATATCCATATTTGTGTAGAGAAGTGTATAATTAAACAGAGGTGTAAAAATATTTTGGGTTTATCAATAAGAGATATTTTCCCTATATGATCTTGTGAGTATATTGAAAAACTATTATCTACTTTTGTGGGGGAGAAGTGAATTCACCAGACATTACTAAGTAGTGGCAAAGAGCCATCCTTTTAAGATGAATTTGAGTTCTGGAAATATCCCAAAGTCCTTGGTATCTACAGTGTGGGGGATGTGATTAGACTGTTAAAACTCTTACACATAAAATTGAATGGACATTTTTTGGAGATGGACAAAACTTTGATTGTGAAAGCATTTGAACAGAAGCTCCTTCCAAGAGGTAGCTTAAATGAATTTTGAAGATATTTCTGCCTTTACTAGGAGGTGTGCTACAAATCTATCTTCTCCAATTTGTTTTGAAAGTAGAGTAGTGAGAATGCAGCTTCAAAGTGACCTGGAAAATAATTTTAAAAGAAATATTCTCCAACTGTTTTCATAAGTGACAGCGAAGTTTTTAAACATTCTACATAACCTACCAGTGTGACAGTTTTGAAGGCAACACTTGTGTATCTTGATTTCTAATTGAGATACCTAACTAAACTTAAAAAAAAATAAAATAAAATAAAAATAGTATTACAAGGAACTGGTCCATTGGGTTAGTCGGTATCAGTTATTCAAAAATATTTAATCTCCACTATAGTGTGAGAGTGAGGAGACTCCAGGCTCATCTAGGCAGCGAGGGGCTTTGAGGAGAGCATTTCTGTGCTGATTCTGGAGGTTTTCCTCAGGTTCTGTAGTCTCCTCGGCTTGCCTGCTGACTGATGTGAGGCTTTCCAGAGCCTCTTTGCTCTCAGCCATGGTTCAATTTCTGGATTACTTGGAAACTGATTCATATGCAGAGCTGTCCATTACTTTCTTAGAAGAGAAACACAAAACTTTGTTCCTTCCTCTCAATATCTTCTCTATTTTCTTTACTTTTACTATTTTTTAAAAAAAGAGATCTGTCTCTATGAAAGTGAACGTTCTAGTAGCTATCATCTGCCAGTGCGCTGTAGCCTGCCACGTTTCTCTGTCCATGGAATTCTTCAAGCAAGAATACTGGAGTGGGTAGTCACTTTTTCTGTCTCTATAGTTTTGTCTTTTAATCTATTATTATTATTGTTACTATCATTATTATCATTATTTTGAAACTCATTCTCTCTCTGTCCATCAAGATTCTTTTGCTCAGTTCAATCTGGACTATATCTTAAAAGGGTCAACTTAGTATTTTCTATTAAATACTAAAATAAATAACTTAAATGCTATTTTATTTTTACATATATAACACAACATGCTTAGATATATTTTAATACTGTAACCATAATTCCTGTCTTTACCTTTCTATATACTATCTTGATATGAAAGAGTCTCTCTTTGATATGGTCTGAGGTAGAAAAAAATAGGTAATTCCGAATAGAAGAAGTGAAGTTAGTAAATTCTTAATAAACTTTTGTCACTCTCAACACAACTAAGTTCAATGAAGCATAACTTTATGAAGAAGATCAGGAATGATGGTTGCATTTGTTGAGAAAATCACTCAGTTTGGTTTATATTTTTGTATACAGCTGTATCACTATGAATATACATTCCGAAGCATCACAAACATGTTTTCTCATTTTTATAATATAGATACAATAATGACCTCATTACTTCAGGAGTACTATGAATATTGTTCATGGTCATTTTAATTAATTCCCGTGAGACTTCTATAAACTAAATGTTGAAAAAATAATATGCTAAAAGTCATAATCATTTTTTAGATGGTAGTTATTACTGAGACAGATCCTGTTATTTGTTTTCCAATTCAGTAGACAGGGAATGATATTCACTGTTGCTTGTTGCACAAAGTCTATTTGCACAAAGAAAATACTCAGATTTACTAACAGCAGTTCTGTCAAGGTATTGTGTGTAATTTGGCCTTTATTTTCTTTAACCAAATTTCTCTTTGTATTGTATGGCTCCACTTTGCAGTCTTGAGTCTATGAATGAAGATAAATGAGAAAGTGTGATCTATGTTTAGAAGAGTTCTCTCTTTGTAATCATACTTTCTGAGAGCAAAATATTCCCCAGCTGCATGCTGCTACAGAAAGTAATTAAATTTAATAGTAGCTGCCCTTACTTTATGGGCACAAAGGGAAATAGTCATATTTAAAATAAAAGTGACAGCTTTGAAATGAAGACACAGGGCACTGTAGCCTGTTGTCAGTAAAAGTAGCTCTTGCAGCCATTCAAAAGGATGGCATTAGAGGTGTTGTTTTTCTTTATTCCTGTCCATTTGTACTTTTAAAGGAAAAGTAATTTCTTTATTGAAAATATCACTGACCTTCTGATGAGAAGTTCTCTCTATTTATTCTTAAATGGCTGTATCAAAGTTTTGATACCATATTTTTTTGTTTTAAAGGATTTCCTCAGCCTCTGCTTTGGCACTCCCATCTGCTCCAAAATAAAGCACTGAAAAGAGATATTAATTTGCCAAGTAGAATCTAATGAGATATTAATTTTCATTGGATTTGATGTGGATAATTTAAGTCTCAAAATCAAGAAAAATATACTCCTATTAAATCATTCTAGATGACTGTGATAATTTGCAAAGTCATGGATACATTATATACTATGTTTACTTGGATGAAAATTTTAAAAATTAAAAATAAACTTTGTAAATGATATAAATTAATTTCTGAAAAAATCTAATCTGCAGACTTGTTTTCAAAAACAAAAATTTATCTTCAAGAAAGCAGTAGTTTCTACAATGTAAGACATTAGATACAGTTTTTTGGGTAGTAACATGTTTTGCAGATTGGAATGATAATGGAATCAGGACATGTGATTCTAAGTGGATATAACATACCTCATTTATCCTAGAGTGATGCTGAACTGGTCCCATAATAAAAAATCCAGGAGATTATCTGGTTAGTGGACTTTAAGCAACACAATAATAGACACAATTTTATTTCTATTTACTTAAACTTGGCTAACGTTATTCCCAAGCTAGTTCAAACTCTGAAGAAGTTTAAATTAATTATTTTCCATTTTTTATTCTTTTCAATAACAAGCCTGTTTCATTTTCTTTAATTCATATTTTATTCTTTGGAATATTTTCCTAAAATATGAATCTAAATTTTCTAAATGAAAATGAAACTGACTTAGGTTAGATTATCATCAGAAACTGACAATTCATATAAACTGTTAATATTTTTATTCTATGGCACCTTAGGGATTAGTACAGATTGAACAATAGCAACCACATAGAAACCACCCAGTAATTATTAGTTATAATTATTACTTATTTGACTATTAAGTAATTGAAATATAAGATGAAATATTGATTTAAGCACTGATAAAAAATAATTTGCTGAAACTTTGTGAAAATTGCTGTGTTAGCAGCTGAGGAGATACAGATTTGTCCATAAAGATTTTACATCCTAAAAGGCAAAATTGGATACGTATATAATATAATATATATATCATATAAAATAGATTTCTATGTTATATTTTTATACATAAAAATATATACATACATATGTATATGTAACAGTATATAATTGATAGGTCAACAAGGCAGAGAGTAATAAGTTCAATGAGACATAACAATTAAAAATGTAGAAAATGAGATTTCTTAATGTAAAGTCATGACTTAATGATGTTTCAATTTCAGAAATTATTTTGGTATTCATCTTTGGTTCTTCTACCCTGTAAACTATTATAAATCCTCTAGTAAGTTATATAAGAGATATATTCTCAGTTTATAATATTTGCACTGAGTAGGAAAGGACCATATGAAGGCTGTATATTGTCATTCTGCTTATTTAACTTATATGAACAGTACATCATGTGAAATGCCTGGCTAGATGAAGCACAAAGTGGAATCAAGATTGCGGGGAGAAATATGTTATAACTTCAGATACGCAGATGACACTACCTTTATGGCAGAAAGTGAAGAAGAACTAAAAAGGTTCTTGATGAAAGTGAAAGAGGAGAGTAAAAAAGTTAAAACTCAACATTCAGAAAACTAAGATCATGGCATCTGGTCCCATCGCTTCATGGCAAATAGATGGGGAAACAGTGGAAACAATGAGAGAGTTTCTTTTGGGGGGGCTCCAAAATCACTGCAGATGGTGACTGCATCCGTGAAATTAAAAGACGCTTGCTCCTTGGAAGAAAAGCTATGACCAACCTAGACAGCATATTAAAAAGCAGAGACATTATTTGCCAACAAAGGTCCATCTAGTCAAAGCCATGGTTTTTCCAGTAGTCATGTATGGATGTAAGAGTTGGAAAAGAAAGCTGAGCACCAAAGAACTGATACTTTTGAACTGTGCTATTGGAGAAGACTCTTGAGAGTCCCTTGGATAGGAAAGAGATCCAACCAGTCCATCCTAAAGGAAATCAGTCCTGAATATTCATTGGAAGGACTGATGCTGAATCTGAAACTCTAATATGTTGTCCATCTGATGTGAAGAACTGACTCATTGGAAAACACCCTGATGCTGGGAATGATTGAAAGCAGGAAGAGAAGGCGATGACAGAGGATGAGATGGTTGGATGGCATCACCAACTCGATGGACATGAGTTTTAACAAGCTCCGGGAGTTGGTGATGGACAGGGAAGCCTGGCATGTTGCAGTCCATGGGGTCGCAAAGAGTAGGACATGACTGAGTGACTGAACTGAGTGATTATGCTTAAATCAATAAAAATATTGATGTTAAAAATAGTTCAATTTTTCAAGTCATTATATTAATACACAGGAAAAAGATTTTTCTTGCAATATTATTTAATAAGATTATTTATACTCATAGATAACTAAAAGTCTATTTAAGAAGAGTCTACTATTTCTTATTGCTGTTAGTGCTAGAAAATATATTTTTATCTTCCATCATAAGCTCATTTATTATTAATGAGAAGAAATGAGGACATATGAAATCATAATACCTGTTATATAAGAACAAAATATTAGTGACTGTTGTTCACTCTCTAAGTCATGTCCGACTTTTTGCAATCTCATGGACTACACAGCATGCCAGGCTTCCCTGTCCTTCACTATCTCCCAGAGTTTGCTCAAACTCATGTCTGTTGAGTTGGTGAGATCAGTGGAAAGGACCAGCTAATATGCGTATTCAAATAATTTAACTTATACACATTTTGGGGCTACCTTTTTGCTAAGCCTGATAAGTAACTAGTAAGTACTTTTATATTTCTACATAAGCACACTTTTCAAAGCAGTGATATCCTTTTATGTAGTAACTGTAATCTAGCCATAAATAAACTATGCATTTCGTATAAAATTTCAAAGTGAAGATACATGCTTACAAATTTGAAGTGTCCCACAGATTCTTTTATGAACATAGGCAATTTATTACACAGTGAAAGTGACCATTTTAAGGACGAAACTACTCTGTTGGCGCTTTTTTTAATGATATTGCCCAGAATGCCTTACAAACTGTAATGAAGGTCATTATTTCCAAAAGCCCTTAAATTCAGAATAGTTTATAGCTTTGTAAAGTCAATTTATTATACAACAAAGAAAATATTCAGTTGTGTATTTGTATCTTTTATACTGAAACTTTCCTTAGTAAAATTGAATCTCTTCAAGGAATATACAATATACCTTATAAAGAAAGCTGTATGGAAAACATTTTAAAGCTCTCAGATAATATATTACATATATTTTATTTTAAAATGTTTTATTCCAAGCAAATGTACTGTCCTGAAATGTATCATCAATGTAGAATAGAGAAATTACAACTATGTTTTGACTGCCTGGTTTTAGAAAAAGAAATAAGAGAATTGCTTTCACTTATTAGGGACATACTTCATCACTGATAGTATTTATTTAGTATAGTGGTAATGAATTGCTGAGATTTGTGATGAGGACAGAATGTTTCATTTTGCACTTTTCATTCTAAGTTCTTGGGCTTCCCAGGTGGCCCAGTCTTAAAGAATTTGCCTGCCTATTCAGAAGCCACAGAAAATGTAGGTTTGATTGATCCCTGGAGGAGGAATGACAACCAACTCCAGCATTCTTGGCTTGGATATCCCATGGACAGAGGACCCTGGCCGTCTGGTCCATGGGGTCACAAAGAGTTGGACACAGCTGAGCGCATGCACCCACACACCCACACACCCACACCCACACACACACACACACACACATATCTTTTTTGAAGTTGTAAACTTTCTCCATAGAGATCATGTGTTCATCTTTTTCAAATGGCCTGGTATTATGATATTTCCTACTGTTCAATGAAGGCAGATTTTTAATATTAGAAGAGAAAATAGAGTGTGTTAAAATATTCTTAATATTTTACTTACTCTTGACCAGCTAGGCATATTTCTCCATGAAAGACATGCAAAATTTATTATCTCTGTGTTCAGTCATAATTTGAGTGTTCAAATTCTAAACAATTTAGAGAAGATAGCATATGTAAAGAATGAAGATTTTTGTCTTTTTAACTGGGTTTTAAAATCCAATAACTAACTGGTATTTCACTGATCCCAAAGTTGATATGCCCAGTAAAATATAGAGTAAGATTTCCCCAATAAAAGTCTTTCTGTTGATAAATTTTGTCCAGCTTTTATTTAAAGGGAATAGTTATAAATTTTGTTGGTTTTTCCTCTGCCCAATTTAAGAGTTGCCTTTTTTGTTTTTTTTTTTTATTATTGTCTGTGTGTGTACGTGTTCTTTCCTAAACAATGCCATCTTTTACAGTGATTGCATTTGCCATATATGGTTTCCTAAGGATCAAATTGCTATGTGTCAAATGAAATTGAGTGAGTTTGTATATAAATATTCCCTTATATGGGCTTACAAAATGAGTACACATTTTGTTAATTACAGAAAGATTCCTTTTTATACAAACATTCCATCCTCCCATGTGTGATATGTGAACAATGTGTACATAACTATCATGACAATCTCATGTCCTAAACACAGTACCCTGGTAAAATATATTTTAGCTCTCAACTCTGGATTAGTACAAGGCCAGCTTTAGAACTCTGATCCTATAGTGACCAAAAAGAAGGAAAGATGTACATTTTATATTAGAAGTTTTGAATGAGAGCAGACACCTCTCCAATTTTAAACTAAAGGACAGAGGGGAGAATAATCAAATAAATGAAGAAACTATTTTCACAGGCTGGAAAGTGCAATTATGTTAATATATGAATTCTTACCAATTTTTTTCGATTTATTTTGTAATGTAACTCCAATCACTTTGTGTAGGAATCGTAAGGTAACTCTAAAATTCATATAGAAATGTAAAGGATCTAGAAGAGCATAATCAGTTTAAAAATAAAGGATAAAGTTTGAGAACTCAGACTATCTGATATCAAGACTTATTATGAATCAATCAATAATCAAAATAATCTTTTATTGGTGTTAAAATAAGTATATAGATAAGAGGAACAGAATCAAGAGTCCAGAAATAGTCACACACACACACACAGTCATTTTTACCAAAGGGGAAAGAATAAAATTTCAACTTCAATCCTCACATCATACCATACTCACTATTTAACTTAAAATGGCTCATAGATGCAAGCACAAAATCAAATACTACAAAATTTTAGAATATAATATTCTTGACTGTAGGGTAGGCAAAAATTTCCTAGTCATGCCACAAAATCACTAACCATGAAAGAAAAATAAAATGGTAAATTGGGTTTGAAAAATAACAAGTGCTGCAAAGTGTATAGAGCAAATGAGACTCTAATATAGGGATTAGACTCTGTGTGACCCCATGGCCTGTAGCCCACCAGGAATTAATTCCATGGATTGTCCATGGAATTACTTCTCCAAGCAAGAATACTGGAGTGGGTTGCCATTTCCTTCTCCAGGAGAATCATCCCGACCCAGGGATTGAACCCAGGTCTCCCACACTGCAGGCAGCCTCTTTAATGACTGAGCCACCAGGAAAGCCAATACAGTGATAGAAAAGATCAGAGAAAACAGTATCATATCAGATCAGCCATTCAGTCATATCTGACTCTGCAACCCCATGAACCACAGCACACCAGGACCATCCCTGTCCGTCACCAACTCCCGGAGGTCACTCAGACTCACATCCATCGAGTCATTGATGCCATCCAGCCATCTCATCCTCTGTTGTCGCCTTCTCCTTCTCCCCTCAATCCCTCCCAGCATCAGAGTCTTCTCCAATGAGTCAACTCTTCCCATGAGGTGGCCAAAGTACTGGAGTTTCAGCTTTAGCATCATTCCTTCCAAAGAAATCCCAGGGCTCATCTCCTTCAGAATGGACTGGTTGGATCTCCTTGCAGTCCAAGGGACTCTCAAGAGTCTTCTCCAACATCACAGTTCAAAAACATCAATTCTTCGGTGCTCAGCCTTCTTCGCAGTCCAACTCTCACATCCATACATGACCACAGGAAAAACCATAGCCTTGACTAGACGAACCTTTGCTGGCAAAGTAATGTCTCTGCTTTTGAATATGCTATCTAGTTTGGTCATAACCTTCCTTCCAAGGAGCAAGCGTCTTTTAATTTCATGGCTGCAGTCACCATCTGCAGTGATTTTGGAGCCCAGAAATATAAAGTCTGACACTGTTTCCACTGTTTCCCCATCTATTTCCCATGAAGTGATGGGACTGGATGCCATGATCTTCATTTTCTGAATGTTGAGCTTTAAGCCAACTTTTTCACTCTCCACTTTCACTTTCATCAAGAGGCTTTTTAGTTCTTCACTTTCTGCCATAAAGGTGGTATCATCTGCATATCTGAGGTTATTGAGATTTCTCCCAGCAATCTTGATTCCAACTTGTATTTCTTCCAGTCCAGCGTTTCTCATGATGTACTCCGTATATAAGTTAAATAAACAGAGTGACAATATACAGCCTTGATGTACTCCTTTTCCTATCTGGAACCAGTCTGTTGTTCCATGTTCAGTTCCAACTGTTGCTTCCTGACCTGCATACAAATTTCTCAAGAGGCAGATCAGGTGGTCTGGTAGTTCCATCTCTTTCAGAATTTTCCACAGTTTATTGTGATCCACACAGTCAAAAGCTTTGGCATAGTCAATAAAGCAGCAATAGATGTTTTTCTGGAACTCTCTTGCTTTTTCTGCAATCCAGCGGATGTTGGCAATTTGATCTCTGGTTCCTCTGCCTTTTCTAAAACCAGCTTGAACATCAGGAAGTTCACGGTTCACATATTGCTGAAGCCTGGCTTGCAGAATTTTGAGCATTACTTTACTAGCTTGTGAGATGAGTGCAATTGTGCGGTAGTTTGAGCATTCTTTGGCATTGCCTTTCTTTGGGATTGGGATGCCCCCCGCCAAACTGACCTTTTCCAATCTTGTGGCCACTGCTGAGTTCTCCAAATTTGCTGGCATATTGAGTGCAGCACTTTCACAGCATCATCTTTCAGGTTTTGGAATAGCTCCACTGGAATTCCATACTTGCTTTGGAAAGATTTAATACTTTCTTAAAATAAGCATACATTATCATGGTATCTGCATATCATTCTGAGTATCGGCAACAAAACAGATGTCCACAAATTGTTATTGTCCTTGCTTTCCAGTATCAACAAACACAGAGTACACCAAGTGTCACATGATCTCCATCAATGAGTCTACACAAAAAACAACTGTGGTCAGCATCACTGCGGCCATCTCGAGGCAGTCCAATTATGCTGAAACTCAAGATGAACAGTACTGGGAGAAAATCGAGGAAAAGACTATAGTATCAAAGTGAAAAAATATCTCAACATACAAAAAGGTTCTAAAAAAAAGATCATACCTAAAAAAAGGAAGAACAAGCAAGACTTGAAATCATTCCATGATTGGGCAACATATGTCATGAAAAGACATAATGGACACTCACTTTCACACAGTATACACTAAAAGTGGCAGTTTCTACTAAATCTTACTTAATTCAAATCCTATGATATTTAGGAATAAAAAATAAGTAAAAAAAAAAAAAAAAAAAATAAAATAACAAAACAAAACCTTATACTCTCAACTGCTAATGAATCTCATAATAGCAGAAAACATGCGGAAATAAAAGTGAACACATACTGCTATTGGTGATATCACACATGTTCACAGATACAATGTTGAAGAGTAAGCAGAGTAGAGACAAGATTGTTGGGTTCCATTTCTTAGGCAAAACCAATCTACAGTGACAGATATCAGAATGACAATTCTTTGGTGGGTAATGCTGGAGGAGAACACAGAAATGTTTCAATGCTAGTTTTTGGTTTTGTTTTCTTTTTATCAGAGTGGAGATAACCAGGATGCAAAAATATGTACAAATGCTTTGGACTCTGTGCAATTTTCTTTATATATGCTAATACTTCAGTGAAAATTGTTTGCTTAAAAATGTAAGAGACTTGTGCTCCTGTAGAGTCAGTTTAGCACTGAGAAATTAATATCTGGGTTCAGTTCAGTTACTCAGTCGTACTCTTTGTGACCCCATGAACCGCAGAACCCCAGGACTCCCTGTCCATCACCAACCCCCCGAGTCCACCCAAACCCATGTCCACTGAGTCAGTGATGCCATTCAGCCATCTCATAGCATATTGTGCACCTACTGACCTGGGGAGCTCATCTTTCAGTGTCTTATCTTTTTGCCTTTTCATACTATTCATGGGGTTCTAAAGGCAAGAATACTAAAGTGATTTGCCATTCCCTTCTCCAGTGGACCACATTCTGTCAGATCTCCTCCACAGTGACCCATCCGTCTTGGGTGGCCCCACACAGCATTTGAGTTTGTTGGCTTTGAAAAGAAATGTTGCATGGTATTTTTCTTTTAATCCCCCAAAATTAGTCTTTTGGAGATAAAAAATCATTTTTAAATGACTCAGTTGCATTTCACCACTTCTCATCATTAGATACACAAATTTATTTCTTGCAATTGTTATTTTATGCGTCATGCTACTTAACCATTTAAAAATCTAACTGGAGTATTTTTCTTCCCTAAAAATACAGGATTATTCTATTCCATTAGAGAATAAATAATCTCAGATTAGTAAGTAAAACCATGATTTTATCCATGTTTTCTTGGAATTCTGTTATTAATGAATACTGAAGTTGCCAAACAATATTTGAGTTATTGAAAAGGTTTGCTACATTCCTACTTAGAAATAGCACAGTGAATGTTTTCTGTTGTTGTTGTTGTTTTCAATTAAATTTTATTTTGCTTAATTTTACAATATTGTATTGCTTTTGCCATACATCAAGATGGATCTGCCACAAGTATACATGTGTTCCCCATCCTGAACCCTCCTCCTTCCTCCCTCCCCATACCATCCCTCTGGGTCGTCCCAGTGCACCAGCCCCAGGCATCCGTTATCAGGCATCGTACCTGGACTGGCGACTCGTTTCAGATATGATATTATACATATGTCAATGCTATTCTCCCAAATCATCCCACCCTCTCCCGTTCCCAGAGTCCAAACGTCTGTTCTATACATCAGTGCCTCTTTTGCTGTCTCGTAAATAGGGTTATTGTTACCATCTTTCTAAATTCCATATATATGCATTAGTATACTGTATTTGTGTTTTCCTTCCTGGCTTACTTCACTCTGTATAATAGGCTCCAGTTCCATCCACCTCATTAGAATTGATTCAAATGTATTCTTTTTAATGGCTGAATAATACTCCATTGTGTATATGTACCACTGCTTTCTTATCCATTCATCTGTGGATGGACATCTAGGTTGCTTCCAAGTCCGGGCTATTGTAAACAGTGCTGCTATGAACATTGGGGTACACGTGTCTCTTTCAATTCTGGTTTTCTCAGTGTGTATGCCCAGCAGTGGGATTGCTGGATCATAAGGCAGTTCTATCCCCAGTTTTTTGAGGAATCTCCATACTGTTCTCCAAAGTGGCTGTACTAGTTTGCATTCCCACCAACAGTGTAAGAGGGTTCCCTTTTCTCCACACCCTCTCCAGCATTTATTGCTTGTGGACTTGGATCGCAGCCATTCTGACTGGCGGGAAATGGTACCTCATAGTGGTTTTGATTTGCATTTCTCTGATAACGAGTGATGTTGAGTATCTTTTCATGTGTTTGTTAGCCATCTGTATGTCTTCTTTGGAGAAATGTCTATTTAGTTCTTTGGCCCATTTTTTGATTGGGTCATTTATTTTTCTGGAATTGAGCTGTAGGAGTTGCTTGTATATTTTTGAGATTAGTTGTTTGTCTGTTGCTTCATTTGCTATTATTTTCTCCCATTCTGAAGGCTGTCTTTTCACCTTGCTTAGAGTTTCCTTTATTGTGCAGAAGCTTTTAAGTTTAATTAGGTCCCATTTGTTTATTTTTGCTTTTATTTCCAATATTCTGGGAGGTGGGTCATAGAGGATCCTGCTGTGATGTATGTCAGAGAGTGTTTTGCCTATGTTTTCCTCTAGGAGTTCTATGGTTTCTGGTCTTACGTTTAGATCTTTAACCCATTTTGAGTTTATTTTTGTGTATGGTGTTAGAAAGTGTTCTAGTTTCATTCTTTTACAAGTGTTTGACCAGTTTTCCCAGCACCACTTGTTAAAGAGATTGTCTTTAATCCATTGTATATTCTTGCCTCCTTTGTCAAAGATAAGGTGTCCATAGGTGCGTGGATTTATCTCTGGGCTTTCTATTTTGTTCCATTGATCTATATTTCTGTCTTTGTGCCAGTACCATACTGTCTTGATGACTGTGGCTTTGTAGTAGAGCCTGAAGTCAGGCAGGTTGATTCCTCCAGTTCCATTCTTCTTTCTCAAGATAGCTTTGGCTATTCAAGGTTTTTTGTACTTCCATACAAATTGAAAAATTATTTGTTCTAGCTCTGTAAAGAATACCATTGGTAGCTTGATGGGGATTGCATTGAATCTATAAATTGCTTTGGGTAGTATACTCATTTTCACTATATTGATTCTACCAATCCATGAACATGGAATATTTCTCCATCTATTAGTGTCCTCTTTGATTTCTTTCACCAGTGTTTTATAGTTTTCTATATATAGGTCTTTAGTTTCTTTAGGAAGATATATTCCTAAGTATTTTATTCTTTTCATTGCAATGGTGAATGGTATTATTTCCTTAATTTCTCTTTCTATGTTCTCATTATTAGTGTATAGGAATGCAAGGGATTTCTGTGTGTTGATTTTATATCCTGCAACTTTACTATATTCATTTATTGGTTCTAGTAATTTTCTGGTGGAATCTTTAGGGTTTTCTACGTAGAGGATCATGTCATCTGCAAACAGTGAGAGTTTTACTTCTTCTTTTCCAATTTGGATTCCTTTTATTTCTTTTTCTGCTCTGATTGCTGTGGCCAAAACTTCCAAAACTATGTTGAATAGTAATGGTGAAAGTGGGCATCCTGTCTTGTTCCTGACTTTAGAGGAAATGCTTTCAATTTTTCACCATTGAGGATAATGTTTGCTGTGGGTTTGTCATATATAGGTTTTATTATGTTGAGATATGTTCCTTCTATTCCTGCTTTCTGGAAAGTTTTTATCATAAATGGATGTTGAACTTTGTCAAAGGCTTTCTCTGCATCCATTGAAATAATCATATGGTTTTTAGTTTTCAATTTGTTAATGTGGTGTATTACGTTGATTGATTTGTGGATATTGAAGAATCCTTGCATTCCTGGGATAAAGCCCACTTGGTCATGGTGTATGATCTTTTTAATGTGTTGTTGGATTCTGATTGCTAGAATTTTGTTAAGGATTTTTGCATCTATGTTCATCAGTGATATTGGCCTGTAGTTTTCTTTTTTTGTGGAATTTTGTCAGGTTTTGGTATTAGGGTGATGGTGGCCTCATAGAATGAGTTTGGAAGTTTGCCTTGTGCAATTTTCTGAAACAGTTTGAGTAGGATAGGTGTTAGCTCTTCTCTAAATTTTTGGTAAAATTCAGCTGTGAAACTGTCTGGACCTGGGCTTTTGTTTGCTGGACGATTTCTGATTATAGTTTCAATTTCCGTGCTTGTGATGGGTCTGTTAAGATTTTCTATTTCTTCCTGATCCAGTTTTGGAAAGTTGTACTTTTCTAAGAATTTGTCCATTTCTTCCACGTTGTCCATTTTATTGCCATATAATTGCTGATAGTAGTCTCTTATGATCCTTTGTATTTCTGTGTTGTCTGTTGTGATCTCTCCATTTTCATTTCTAATTTTATTGATTTGATTTTTCTCCCTTTGTTTCTTGAGGAGTCTGGCTAATGGTTTTTCGATGTCTTTTACCCTTTCAAAGAACCAGCTTTTGGCTTTGTTGATTTTTGCTATGGTCTCTTTTGTTTCTTTTGCATTTATTTCTGCCCTAATTTTTAAGATTTCTTTCCTTCTACTAACCTTGGGGTGCTTCATGTTCTTCCTTTTCTAGTTGCTTTAGGTATAGAGTTAGGTTATTTATTTGGCTTTTTTCTTGTTTCTTGAGGTATGCCTGAATTGCTATGAACTTTCCCCTTAGGACTGCTTTTACAGTGTCCCACAGGTTTTGGGTTGTTGTGTTTTCATTTTCATTCGTTTTTATGCAGATTTTGATTTCTTTTTTGATTTCTTCTGTGATTTGTTGGTTATTCAGGAGCGTGTTGTTCAGCCTCCATATGCTGGAATTTTTAATAGTTTTTCTCCTGTTATTGAGATCTAATCTTACTGCATTGTGGTCAGAAAAGATGCTTGGAATGATTTCAATTTTTCTGAACTTACCAAGGCTAGATTTATGGCCCAGGATGTGGTCTATCCTGAAGAAGGTTCCGTGTGCGCTTGAGAAAAAGGTGAAATTCATTGTTTTGGGATGAAATGTCCTATAGATATCAATTAGGTCTAACTGGTCTATTGTATCATTTAAAGTTTGTGTTTCCTTGTTAATTTTCTGTTTAGTTGATCTATCCATTGGTGTGAGTGGGGTATTAAAGTCTCCCACTATTATTGTGTTATTGTTGATTTCTCCTTTCATACTTGTTAGCATTTGTCTTACATATTGCGGTGCTCCTATGTTCAGATCAGATCAGATCAGTCTCTCAGTCGTGTCCGACTCTTTGTGACCCCATGAACCGCAGCACGCCAGGCCTCCCTGTCCATCACCAGCTCCCGGAGGTCACTCAGATTCACACCCATCAAGTCAGTGATGCCATCCAGCCATCTCATCCTCCGTCGTCCCCTTCTCCTCCTGCCCTCAATCCCTCCCAGCATCAGAGTCTTCTCCAATGAGTCAACTCTTCGCATGAGGTGGCCAAAATACTGGAGTTTCAGCTTTAGCATCATTCCTTCCAAAGAAATTCCAGGATTGATCTCCTTCAGAATGGACTGGTTGGATCTTCTTGCAGTCCAAGGGACTCTCAAGAGTCTTCTCCAACACCACAGTTCAAAAGCATCAATTCTTTGGCACTCAGCCTTCTTCACTGTCCAGCTCTCACATCCATACATGACCACAGGAAATACCATAGCCTTGACTAGGCGAACCTTTGTTGGTAAAGTAATGTCTCTGCTTTTGAATATGCTATCTAGGTTGGTCATAACTTTCCTTCCAAGGAGTAAGCGTCTTTTAATTTCATGGCTGCAGTCACCATCTGCAGTGATTTTGGAGCCCAGAAAAATAAAGTCTGACACTGTTTCCACTGTTTCCCCATCGATTTCCCATGATGTGATGGGCCCAGATGCCATGATCTTCGTTTTCTGAATGTTGAGCTTTAAGCCAACCTTTTCACTCTCCACTTTCACTTTCATCAAGAGGCTTTTTAGTCCCTTTCACTTTCTACCATAAGAGTGGTGTCATCTGCATATCTGAGGTTATTGATATTTCTCCCAGCAATCTTGATTCCAACTTGTGTTTCTTCCAGTCCAGCATTTCTCATGATGTACTCTACCTATAAGTTAAATAAACATGGTGACAATATGCAGCCTTGACATACTCCTTTGGTGCATATGTATTTATAATTGTTATATCTTCTTCTTGGATTGATCCTTTGATCATTATGTAGTGACCTTCTTTGTCTCTTTTCACAGCCTTTGTTTTAAAGTCTATTTTATCTGATATGAGTATTACTACTCCTGCTTTCTTTTGCTCCCTATTTGCATGGAAAATCTTTTTCCAGCCTCTCACGTTCGGTCTGTATGTGTCCCCTGTTTTGAGGTGGGTCTCTTGTAGACAACATATGTAGGGGTCTTGTTTTTGTATCCATTCGGCCAGTCTCTGTCTTTTGGTTGGGGCATTCAACCCATTTACATTTAAGGTAATTATTAATAAGTATGATCCCATTGCCATTTACTTTATTGTTTTGGGTTTGAATTTATATACCGTTTTTGTGTTTCCTGTCTAGAGAATGTCCTTTAGTATTTGTTGGAGAGCTGGTTTGGTGGTGCTGAATTCTCTCAGCTTTTGCTTGTCTGTAAAGGTTTTGATTTCTCCTTCATATTTGAATGAGATCCTTGCTGGGTCCTGGGTACAATAATCTGGGCTGTAGGTTATTTTCTTTCATCACTTTAAGTATGCCTTGCCATTCCCTCCTGGCTTGGAGAGTCTCTATTGAAAGATCAGCTGTTATCCTTATGGGAATTCCCTTGTGTGTTATTTGTTGTTTTTCCCTTGCTGCTTTTAATATTTGTTCTTTGTGTTTGATCTTTGTTAATTTGATTAATATATGTCTTGGGGTGTTTCACCTTGGGTTTATCCTGTTTGGGACTCTCTAGGTTTCTTGGACTTGAGTGATTATTTCCTTCCCCATTTTAGGGAAGTTTTCAACTATTATCTCCTCTAGTATTTTCTCATGGTCTTTCTTTTTGTCTTCTTCTTCTGGGACTCCTATGATTCGAATGTTGTAATGTTTAATATTGTCCTGGAGGTCTCTGAGATTGTCCTCATTTCTTTTAATTCGCTTTTCTTTTTTCTCCTCTGATTCATTTATTTATGCCATTCTATCTTCTAATTCACTAATCCTATCTTCTGCCTCTGTTATTCTACTACTTGTTGCCTCCAGAGTGTTTTGAATCTCATTTATTACATTATTCATTATATATTGACTCTTTTTTATTTCTTCTAGGTCCTTGTTAAACCTTTCTTGCATCTTCTCAATGCTTTTCTCCAGGCTATTTATCTGTGATTCCATTTTGATTTCCAGATTTTGGATTAATTTCACTATCATTATTTGGGATTCTTTATCAGGTAGATTCTCTATTTCTTCTTTTGTTTGGTTTGGTGGGCATTTATCCTATTCCTTTACCTGCTGGGAATTCTTCTGTCTCTTCATCTTGTTTAAATTGCTGAGTTTGGGGTGTCCTTACTGTATTCTGGCAGTTTGTGAAGTTCTCTTTATTGTGGTGTTTCCTCACTGTATGGGGGTTTGTACAGGTGGCTTGTCAAGGTTTCTTGTTTAGGGAAGCTTGTGTCAGTGTTCTGGTGGATGGAGCTGGATTTCTTCTCTCCGAAATGCAATGGAGTATCTAGTAATGAGTTGTGAGATGTCTATGATTTTGGGGTCACTTTGGGTAGCCTGTATATTGAAGCTCAGGGCTGTGTTCCTGTGTTTCTGGAGAATTTGCTTGGTATGTCTTGCCGTGGAACTTGTTGGCCCTTGTGTGATGCTTGGTTTCAGTGTAGGAATGGAGGCGTTTGATGAGCTCCTGTCAATTAATGTTCCGTGGGATCAGGGTTTGGACTTAAGCCTCCTGCTTCCAGTTATCGGTCTTATTTTTGCAGTAGTCTCAAAAACTTCTCCTTCTATACTGCAATCCACAACTGGACCGCTCAGAGATGTTCACGGAGTTATACAGAGAAGAGAAGAGGGAGGAAGGAGATAGAGGTGGTCAGGAGGATAAAAGGAGGGGATGAAAAGGAGAGAGACAGATCCAGTCAGTTATCAGTTCCCTAAGTGTTTTCCTTTATTTGGAACACTCAGAAATTCACAGAGTTGGATAGAGTAGAGAGGGGTTAGGGAGGAGACACAGGCGAACTGGTGGAGAAAAAGGAGAGTCCGGAGGTGGACAGAACAGTCAAGCCAGTAATCTCCCTCCCTAATAAAAAGTGGGTACTGAAGATTAGGTTCTTAAAGGTACAGAATTGGTAACAAATACCTAAAAGCAAAAATTACAAATCTATAGTAGAGTTTGGAGATTCAAAAGTACAGTGTTAAAGAAAAGAAGAAGGAAAAGAAAGATAGAAGGAAAAAAAGAGGAAAAAAAGAAAGAAAAAAAGAAAATAAAACAAAACCAAAAACAAACAAAGTCACAAAAATTATAAAGAAGATATAGGCACAAATTGATTACATATACCAGAAAGCATAAATTAAAGATCTAGATTAGAGTTTGCAGTTTCAGGAATACAATGTCAAAGAAAAGATGAAGAGATAGAAAGAGGGAGGAAAAAAGAAAAAGTCACAAAAGTTTAAAAAAAAATGAATAGGTAAAAAATTGATCAGATCAGATCAGTCGCTCAGTCATGTCCGACTCTGCGACCCCATGAACTGCAGCACGCCAGGCCTCCCTGTCCATCACCGGCTCCCGGGGCTCACTGAGACTCCCATTCATCGAGTCAGTGATGCCATCCAGCCATCTCTCATCCTCTGTCGTCCCCTTCTCCTCCTGCCCTCAATCCCTCCCAGCATCAGAGTCTTCTCCAATGAGTCAACTCTTCGCATGAGATGGCCAAAATACTGAAGTTTCAGCTTTAGCATCATTCCTTCCAAAGAAATTCCAGGATTGATCTCCTTCAGAATGGACTGGTTGGATCTCTTAGCAATTACCAATAAGCTAAACTTATGAATCTAGAGAAGAGTTTGGAGTTTCAAAAATACAATGTTAAAGAAAAGAAAAAAGGAAAGAAAAAAAGAAAAGACAGAAAGAAAAAAAAAGGTCACAAAAGTTATAAAAAATATATATGTGAAGTTCGTTTGTTTTTTTTTTTCCTTTAAAAAGAAGGGTCTTTTATTTATTTATTTTTATTTATTATTTTTTTTACAAAATAATAATAGGTTCTAAAAGTGGAAATTAAAGGAGTACTAGAGGATAAAAAAATTAAAAAAAATTTTTTTAATAAAAATAAAAAAATATATAAAAAATATTAAAAAAAGAAAGAAAGAATGATGGTAAAAATAGTAACAATATATATAAGACTTTCTCTGTTATTGTTGTGGGTATTGTGGGTTCAGTTCATTTTCAGCTAGTTCCTTGTTCCAGCTTAAATTTCTCAAGATCTATAGGCCCCTTTCTCTGTAGTTGGTACTAACCACGGGGTTTTAGTTTATTGCCTGTCGCTTCCACGGTGGTTCCCTCTGTTATAGCTTCTTCTGTTTGCTGGTCTCTTCAGTGTCTGATTTCTGCCCTGATACAAAGGGGGCAGTGGTAGACACCCTTTTTTTTTTTTTTTTTTTAGGCTCACTTGTTCAGTCACGCTGCGGGGAGGGAGGGACACTGCAAATAAATATCACTGGCGTGTGCTCGCAGTGGCTCAGCCATACTGTGTCTGCCCCCTCTCATACTGTGTCTGTGCGTGTAGCCTCCCTGCCTACTCTGCTTAGGCTCTCTGTTTCCCCACCGGAACCATCCGCGACCGGCCCTGGGCTGCTTGCCCCTCCCAGGTCTAAGCCGCTCAAGTTCAGGCAGTCGGGTAGTCCTCAGAGGCCCAGGCTCGGTTGGGCCTGCGTTTTGTGCCCTTTGCAGAATCCAGCAGCGCAGGTAATGAGTTGTTTAGCAAGCACGGCTTCTGCGACTTATTGCCTCCCCACCGCTCGGTTTTCTAGGTGTACCACCGGTGCACTTTCTTAGGTGGATATTAGCCGACCAGAGCCCTAAGTAGTCTTAGTTAGCAAAGAAGCCTGCTTACAGTTTTGTGGATAATGTCTCTCTGGGGCTGCGATTGCCTCCCTCTGGCTCTGGCTGCCTGTCACCGGAGGGGAACGGACTGCAGCCGGCTATCTCTGTACAGTCCTTTGTTCTGTGCACGGGCCTGGTGGTGTCTTGGGTTAGGGCTGGCTTTTCGTGTGGTAGGTATACCACAGTCTGGTTTGCTAGCCCAAATTATTCCACTCAGGTAGAGCTCGGGATATTCAGGCCGACGCAGCCCACGAAGCAGCCCACTAAGCAGCCTGCTCTGCGCCTCGCTGCCCAGCCCCAGCTTGCTAATGGCGGATGCCAGCGATTGCGCTGCTTCTCCACTGGGGAAGTTATCGTAGGGCTTGTAGTCTGTGGATTTTAATTGTTTATTTATTTTCCTCCCTGTTATGTTGGCCTCTGTGCTTCCCAGGTTCGGCACAGACTTGGCAGTGAGAGTGTTTCCTGGTGTTTGGAAACTTCTCTTTCTTTAAGACTCCCTTCCCCAGACAGAGGTCCATCCCTCCCTCTTTGTCTCTTTTTTGTCTTTTATATTTTTTCCTACCTCCTTTAGAAGGCAATGAGTTGCTTTTCTGGGTGTCTGATGTCCTCTGCCGGCATTCCGAAGTTGTTTTGTGGAATTTACTCTGCGTTTAGATGTTCTTTTGATGAATTTGTGGAGGAGAAAGTGTTCTCCCTGTCCTATTCCTCCACCATCTTAGCTCTTCCTTCTAGCACAGTGAATGTTAAAATTTGCTAACTATGAATTTTTTACCTTAAAAATACCTATATAGGTTTTCATTTGAATATCTGCTTAATGAAAAGGAGTTGCCTGCTGGGGATATTTTAAAAGAGAACCATGAGTAAGGCAGGTTTATCCTGACTATGTACAAGCTCCGGTTTATTAACTAAATTAGTACATTTCGAAATATGCAAATACCTTTCTTCAGTTCTTAAAAAGTGCCAACCTGGTGTCACAGACCGATGTTTGTTGCATTGTTTACCTACTATCAGGCCGAACAAACTATTTAAAACTTAGTTTAGTTCAGTCGTTCAGTGGTGTCCAACTCTTTGTGACCCCATGAACTGCAGCACACCAGATCTCCCTGTCCATCACCAACTCCCGGAGTTCACACAAACTCATGTCCATCGATTCGGTGATGCCATCCAGCCATCTCATCCTCTGTCGTCCCCTTCTCCTCCTGGCCTCAATCTTTCCCAGCATCAGGGTCTTTTCCAATGAGTAAGGTCTCCACATCAGGTGGCCAAATTACTGGAGTTTTAGCTTCAACATCCGTCCTTCCAATGAACAACCTGGACTGATCTCCTTTAGGATGGACTGGTTGGATCTCCTTGCAGTCCAAGGGACTCTCAAGAGTCTTCCCCAACACCACAGTTCAAAAGCAGCAATTCTTCTGTGCTCAGCTTTCTTTATAGTCTAACTCTCACATCCTTACATGACCACTGGAACAACCATAGCCCTGACTAGATGGACCTTTGTTGGCAAAGTGATGTCTCTGCTTTTTAATATGCTGGCTAGGTTGGTCATAAAATTCCTCCCAAGGAGTAAGTGTCTTTTAATTTCATGGCTGCAGTCACCATCTACAGTGATTTTGGAGCCCAGAAAAATAAAATCAGCCACTGTTTCCACTGTTTCTCCATCTATTTGTCATGAAGTGATGGGACCAGATGCCATGATCTTCGTTTTCTGAATGTTGAGCTTTAAGCCAACTTTTGCACTCTCCTCTTTCACTTTCATTAAGAGGCTCTTTAGTTCTTCCTCACTTTCTGCCATAAGGGTGGTATCATCTGCATATCTGAGGGTATTGATATCTTTTCCGTCAATCTTGATTCCAGCTTGTGCTTCCTCCACCCTAGCATTTCTCATGATGTACACTGCATGTAAGTTAAATACGCAGGGTGACAGTATACAGCCTTGACGTACTTCTTTTCCTATTTGGAACCAATCTGTTGTTCCATGTCCAGTTCTAACTGTTGCTTCCTGACCTGCATACAGGTTTCTCAAGAGGCAGATCAGGTGGTCTGGTATTTCCATCTCTTTCAGAATTTTCCATAGTTGATTGTGATCCACACGTCAAAGGCTTTGGGACAGTCAATAAAGCAGAAATAGATGTTTTTCTGGAACTCTCTTGCTTTTTCGATGATCCAGTGGATGTTGGCAATTTGATCTCTTGTTCCTCTGTCTTTTCTAAAACTAGCTTAAACATCTGGAAGTTCACGGTTCACGTATTGCTGGAGCCTGTCTTGGAGAATATTGAGCCTTACTTTACTAGCGTGTGAGATGAGTGCAATTGTGCAGTAGTTTGAGCATTTTTGGCATTGCTTTTCTTTGGGAGTGGAATTAAAACTGACCTTTTCCAGTCCTGTGGCCGCTGCTGAGTTTTCCAAACTTGCTGGCATATTGAGTGCAACACTTTCACAGCATCATGTTTCAGAATTTGAAATAGCTCCACTGGAATTCCATCACCTCCACTAGCTTTGTTCGTAGTGATGCTTTCTAAGGCCCACTTGACTTCACATTCCAGGATGTGTGGCTCTAGGTGAGTGATCACACCATCGTGATTATCTGGGTCTTGAAGATTTTTTTGTACAGTTCTTCTGTGTATTCTTGCCACCTCTTCTTAATATTTTCTGCTTCTGTTAGTTGCCTACCATTTCTGGTATCATTCATAATAGGATATGATAGTAGAGAAATGTCTTAGAAAAATTCAGCATAGGATATCAGAACTCTCATGCCACTTATTGGATAAAAAGGGAAGTAAGAAAATTTTCCTGATTTACTTGGGGTTAGTTTTAACAAAGCCTTCCCCAGGTGGGACTTGTGGTAAAGAACCCGCCTGCTAATGCAGGAGGTGTAAGAGACAAGGGTTCCATCCCTGGGTTGCAAAGATCCCTTGAAGGAGGAAATGGCAGCCCAATCCAGTATTCTTGCCTGTAGAATCCCATGGACAAAGGAGCCTGGCAGGCTACAGCCCTTGGGGTCACAGAAAGTCAGACATGACTGAAGAGATTTAGCATGCTTCGGTTTTAACAAAATAGTTGCACCTTTCAGTTCATGGGCTTTCCTTGTGGTTCAGCTGGTAAAGAATCCATCTGCAATATTGGAGAGCTGGGTTCGATCCCTGTGTTGGGAAGTTCCCCTGGAGAAGGGAAAGGCTACAGACTCCAGTATTCTGGCCTGGAGAAGTCCATGGACTGTAAGTCAGTGGGGCTGCAAAGAGTCAGACACGACTGAGCAACTTTCACTTTATTCAGTTCATACTTTGTATATTTCATAATAAAGTAAAAGTTAGACTACTAAACTCTAAGAATATTCAGCACACAATGACCTGTTTCTATGTAAAGGGCATTCTAGATGCTTTTAACTTTTTTAAAAAATGTGTTTATGTTTATACCACTGCATCTACCCTACCTTGGCCTTCACAGCTTCAGGGCCAACTTTCTTTGGCAGTAATTCTTAGCTTCTATCTGAAGATTATTTGTTTTTTTCCAGTTAGTGTGTGATAAGGAAAAGTCGATTCATCATGTAAAATTATCTGATATTTGCCATATCCTGTCACTATTGCTATTTATAGGATCCACGTAAGAGTGATATTTTCTCTTGGTGTGCTGTAGAGATCCTGCCATCATTTTGTTCATTTAACTCAGCATTTTATAATGAGTTTATCTTTTCCATCCTAATATGTATAAAATTCCTAACGAACAAAAAGGATCATTTTTCTCATCTCAATATTCTCTGCACATGTTTGACATGTTCTGCATAATCAATTATATCACTGTGGTTATATATTCTGTCTTAGTCTAGCTGTGCTACCAGGAAAGCATACAAAACAAATCATGTTAATATAAATCATAAACATAAAATCAAGAACAATGTCTTCCAGACATTTTGGGATACTAAAATGATTAGAGGAGGATTGTATTTCCTTTATAAGAAGGTTGAGGGGAATTGAATAAGAGTTTACTACCTGGTGATTTATTTACATCTTATCTAATTCAACATAACAAGTCTCTGTAAGGTAGAAATTCATAATTTGCACCATCTTGATATAAACACCATACTTTCTGACAGTCATCCAGTTTGAAAATGGTGAGACTGGGAGTTGAAACCATATCCCATTATCAAAAATTCCCCATCTTTTTCCTTTGAGGAAGCTGCAATATGAAATATCTTTATGGGGAAGGAGTCACAAACTTTATAAAGGATAATATTTCCTGAATAGGTGGATTCTCCTAAGGGATGGAAATAAATTTTTATTGAAGATGTAATTCATGCAGTATTTATAAGCTGGATGAAATAATTTATCTCCAGCAAGCTGGAGAGATTAAAGAGTCTGAAGAGTTAGATCATCCTTCAAGTCACTGAAAAGGAGAACACTTAAGGAAAAAAATCAGTGTTGGTTCATCAATTTATTTCTTTAAGAACACCATGATCTTTCTTATATCTGACCTTTATGTATGAAGTTCTGTAATCAGTCTTACACCTACTCTTTCTTCAAATTCATCTTGGAGGGACTTCCCTGGTGGTCCAGTGGTTAAGACTCAATTGCAAGGGGCCTGCGTTCAATCCCTGGCAAGGGAGATAAATCTTGCATGTCTCAACCAAGATCTGGTGCAGCCAAATAAATAAATAAATAAATAAATTTTTTAAAAATTCATCATGGAGATGTTTCCACACACATATGTATTCCCTAATCCTCTCAATACCCTCTAAAGGTGGTATTATTATCTCAATTTTCCAGATGAGTAAAATAAGACTTCAGTGTTACAGATAGAAAAATACATTTTTTGTGATAGTGACAAGAAGCAAAGACCTAATTGATGAACTATTAAAAACAATCTCTAAATTTCCAACCTGGATGTTTGTTAAAAGTTTAGATATTTTGTTGAGCTTCTTTCTCTCTACCTACTGTGTTTGAGAAAATTACTAAACTATGGCATAAGAAATGATACTTTTTACTAAAAACCCATGAGCCCTTTTGTAGAAAAATATTTACCTGCAAATTTTAGTTTTTGCTTGTAAAAGCTTTTAGTAGTAATTTGTAGTACCTTGCATTTTTCTCACCATAGAGTAATCAGAAATTTGTTCCTCATTAAATGTTCACTGGATCAAGAGCAATTAAAATTGTATAAATATGTGATAAAAAATCTAATGCACAGCAACCTCAAACATGAAGTTCAAGTACTTACCAACTGTTGATGTGATTGAGAAAGCAATTAGTTCTATTTCTCTGCTGGTTAACCAACCTCAAAAAATGTTGTAACACCCAGAGAAGCATGTTAATAGTTAAGAATGTGTACTTTCTTCTCCTGAATTCAAGTCTAACCACAATTTTCTGGCTCTGTTGTCTTGATCAAAACAGTAAGCCTTAGTTTGTACTATTTAAATCTCTTAAAAAAGGGAGATAATGAGTGAGTGAGCATACATGTACCATAAAGGAGTTTGGAATTAAGTCACAGAAGGCAAGGGCACCCCTCTCCAGTATTCTTGCCTGGAAAATCCCATGGATGGAGGAGCCTGGTAGGCTGCAGTCGATGGGGTCGCTAAGAGTTGGACACGACTGAGCGACTTCCCTTTCACTTTTCACTTTCATGCATTGGAGAAGGAAATGGCAACCCACTACAGTATTCTTGCCTGGAGAATCCCAGGGACAGGGGAGCCTGATGGGCTTCCATCTATGGGGTCGCACAGAGTCGGACACAACTGAAGCAACTTAAGCAGCAGCAGCAGCAGCAGGATAATGTGGGTGAAGCATGTCCCCCACAGAAAGCAACCTGCTTATTGTTGCCAGGCTACCTTTCCTCATCATGCTCCTTTCCTTGTCCCTCAACAAATCCACTTCCTCTCAGGTCTCAGAATAAATTTTATTTCCTCAACTTTTTCTAAAACATTTTTTTTAAAGCATGCAACATCTATGAGAAGATACAGTTTAGCGCTTTGATGCCTAAGGTGTCAGGAAATTTCTAGGGCTAAAATAACTTTTGGACTTCCTTAAAAAAGTGGTCCAGTGGTTGAGAGTCTACCTCCCAATGCAGGGGTTGTGGTTTGATCCCTGGTGAGTTAACTAGGTTCCCACATGCCACAAGGCAACTAAGCCTGAGCCCCACATCTAGAGAAAGACTGCACAGTGCAATAAAGCCCCAGCACATAAATAAATAAATGTATATATACAATTATATATAATTAGGTTAAAAGTTTTATATATATATATACATATATATACCTAATTAATAATTTTTATATTAAATTGTCTCTTTAAATACTAGGAATGGCTTCTTTCTCCTCACTAGGCCTTTACTGATACAATTCAATGTATAAATTCATACGTCCTTTACCCATATTTTTTAAAAGAAAGCTCTCCATTATCAGTGGTAATAATAATGAAAATATATGATAGTTCAGCAATGTGTCCTTTGATGACATAAGGTTTATGTCCTATATTATGTCCTATATCCTATATTTATAACCTGATGCACAATTAGACATTTAGTGGTTTCAGCCCTTTCTGTGTTTACCTTTTTTGGGAAGCCTTTTTTGATGTTTAAAATTTTATCTTATCTATAATGTGGTTTTTCTCATTATAAAATATAATTAGTTTGATATAAAATAAAATATGTTTATTATGTATTTTCACATGCTGAGGAAGTCTTCAAGGCTCTAAAAATATGTATGATTCTCAGTTCTCTAGACATGCTCTGGTGATAAATTTTCAAACTGCCTGCTTTATGAAATGCAGTAAAGGGAGCTATAAATTAAATCAATGATTGATTAAGTGAATCATACTGTCTTATCATTCAAGCAATAAAAGTCATATTCTATGGGCCCTAACACCTTTCATCCACATTCACGCTCTCTCTCCTCACCCTCTTTCTTTTCTTTTTTCTCTCATACACTTGAGAGTTTGAGGAAGAAATAAGACCATGCTAAGAATTTCTCATCTTACTCTTTTTCATCATGAAGTCATTTGCATACTTTGTATAATTTAATTTTAAATAAGCCAATTTTAAATAGTGTATGCATAAATGAAGAGGTTTTTAGTATCAGGAATATCTTGTTTCAAATACAAATTCTGTCATGTATTATCTCTGGACTATCACCACACTGCAAAAACTTGCTAATTCCAATTTCACATACGACCAGTGGTTACAGGACAGCCGACACTGGGCTGAGCACAGTGTCAGGCACGGTTTATGTTGGAGTTGAGACACATAATTCAGTCTGGTACACACACATCAGTCTGGGCCAAGATACACAACCCAGAGCTATTTCAGGGAGAGCCCTAGGCTCATATACCTGTTCCTAAATTTCAATTATGCAGACTTCTGACTTGGATTAGTTCAATCTATAATATAACAGAGACTCAGTACAACTCAGCAAATGCAACACAAAACAGCCTGGAGTGCAAACTGTCAGCAGGCAGCAGTAGAGATCAAAGAACATGTTCACCAGCAGTTAGCAAATCAGAGGAAAAAAGAGAGACCTGAGATGTGCTGGTCATTGTCTAGATGCTCACACGTATCTCTTCTCCAACTGTTTTGAAGATTCCACAGAAATAGAATACATTTTTCCACCCGCAAATTTGGCTTGAATGTGTTCAGTGCTAATGCCGCAGATACACTGTAAGTGTATGGGAAGTTTTATTGCTCATATGATGAGGATTTCTAGGAAGAGCACAGTGGCTCACAGGCAGAGAGGAAACCAGCTTGAGAGATTAGGGAGGGAGACTGGCTTGGGAGTCTTTTGGTGGTTAGGTGGCAGAGCAGTGTAAATGTTCTGCTGGGTGGTTTGAACATCTTGCCAGCACCGAAGGAGGGCTCACATAGGCTTTCTCGTTAGTTTGACCAGATGTGGGACAGAAAAGGAGAAGTGAAGAGTGAGGCTTAAAAGTTGTCAGCAGTGAAACATCAAAAAGTGAAGTCTTTATTATAGTTAGCTTCTGCATCAGTAACCTTTGACCTTTTCCATTGTGTTCAGTTTATGAGTGGAAACCATCATGCCTTATGTGATGATGCATCTAGGTAACAATGGCACCGCTGTGAGTAATGCAGGCTTGATCAGCAGCTGATTCCATTGAGTCTCATCAGATGAATGACCCTTACTGTAAGCATCTGTATGCGAAGCTCAGACTGTCAGATGAACAACCACAACTGCCTTCTACATTCTGTAGCCATAGAAAAGATCATCTTTAATTTGCCATTTTGTAGTCTTTCAAGTAATAGAACAGATGGCTAGGCCACTGGCAGCAGCTTCAGTTCAGTTCAGTTCAGTTCAGTCGCTCAGTTGTGTCGGACTCTTTGCGACCCCATGAATGGTAGCACGCCAGGCCTCCCTGTCCATCACCAGCTCCCGGAGGTCACTCAGACTCACATCCATCGAGTCAGTGATGCCATCCAGCCATCTCATCCTCTGTCATCCCCTTCTCCTCTTGCCCCCAATCCCTCCCAGCATCAGAGTCTTCTCCAATGAGTCAACTCTTCGCATGAGGTGGCCAAAGTACTGGAGTTTCAGCTTTAGCATCATTCCTTCCAAAGAACACTCAGGACTGATCTCCTTTAGGATGGACTAGCTAGATCTCCTTGCAGTCCAAGGGACTCTCAAGAGTCTTCTCCAACACCACAATTCAAAAGCATCAATTCTTCGGCGCTCAGCTTTCTTCACAGTCCAACTCTTACATCCATACATGACCACAGGAAAAACCGCAACAGCTTAAGAGTTAGTAAAAAAATGCCTATCATATACATGCACTTCATATACATACATGTTATGTACAGCATTATATAAAAATATAACATGATCCACTGAAGTACTGTCTAAGGAAAGAGTCACAGCTTCAAATTCAACCTATTGTGATGACCAGCCTTCACCACAGTTGGTCTTCAGAGTTGTCAGTGGGGTGAGATTGCAGCTCTTATCCAATGGCCACTATTAGCTTCCACTGATGAACAGTAACAGTGAATGATGCCCATTAATTAAACTCCCTATTGAGCAGATATCATTTTTTAGACATTCAAATCGGGGATGAGGTTCCCTTAAAGGAGGAAGAGCATGTTTTCATGCAAATCTGAAACGTCCTAGGATCAGGTCAGTTTCACTCTTAAACAGATTGTACCTGTTTAACCAAGAAAATCTGAGTATTTTCCATTTTGTTAGTCATTGAATTCAAATTGATGCACTCTCAAATAAGGATGTCAGTGTAGAGGTACAAGGGCTTCAGCTGATTCTAGTTGTAAAGAACATACCTGCCAATGCATGAGATATAAGAGACTTGGGTTCGATCCCTGGGTCAGGAAGATCCCCCTTGAAGAAGGCCTGGCAACCCACTCCAGTATTCTTGCCTGGAGAATCCCCATGGACAGAGGAGCCTGGCAGGCTGTAGTCCGTGGGGTCACAAAGAGTCAGACACAACTGAAGCAACTTAGCATGCACGCAGAGGTACAAGCCTCTATGAGTCATGGGTACTCATTCAAGAGAAGTTTAGTAGCTGGTTAAAATGTGACTTTTTAAAAGTAAACAAAAGAGATATAATTGGTAGATTCATCTGATAGACACTGTTCTGAGAAATAATCTCTATGAGTACTCTGGCAGCCATTAAATCTTTAAAACTTTGGTTTTCATTTCTCTCTCTTGTAGTTCATTTTGCCTCTGTTTGATTGGCCAGGAAGGGAGAGGGTAGAGGCTTAAGTGGAAGGGGAGAGGGGACTGATCTGCCCTACTACTATGTTTCCCCTCATGGTAATCTTTGAAAAGGTAAATTCTCTGTAACCCTTGTGGGACAGGAGTTAGAAGCAGGTAGCACATCAATTCCATAGTATGTGCAGATGTCAAAGCCACTGCAGGAGAGAAATGAATCCACTAAAGCAGCGTCTGCAAGGCCATGTTAGCATCTCTGTCCCACAGTGACTTTGTCCCACAGTCTATAGATTGAATTCAGTTTCCTTCTCTACCTAACAGACCGGGTGGAAAGTGACTTTGGTGCAAGGATTCAGTAGAACCATAAGCATTAATACTCCCCAACGCTCCCCAACATATTCAGACAAGTGCATTTAGCCTTGGTTCCCTTCTGAAGAGAGGTCTAAGATCTTGGCCTCACCCATAATCATCTTTCTCCTAAAAGCTGTACTTAATCACTCAGTTGTGTCCAACTCTGTGACGCCATAGACTGTAGCCCACCGGGCTCCACTGTCCCTGGGCTTTCCCAGGTGAGAATACTGGAGTGGGTTGCAATTTCCTCCTCCAGGAGATCTTCCCAACCCAGGGATTGAAAAAAAGCAGCTGAGGTTAAAGTAGAAGTAATGAGGTAGGTCAAGGGTACTGTGTCAAAGAGTAGCTCCATGCTAATAAGCAAGACTGTTTGCACTGACTTCTGGTTTTGAGAGGCATGACAGCAGACCACAACCCAACCAGAGATCTCTGTGTTTTTGGTTCATCCAGTCTCTCTCAAAATTCAAGCTTCTCATTGATGATGCCATTTTTTTTTTTTTTTAGCTTTCAGGACCCAGGCTTCCTACCCATAGTCACCTCATCCATAGACTGCAGCCACAGTAGTTGGTGTCCCATTACCATGATAGCTCTTCCTGTTCCTCCTCAGAGGAGAGTAGTCAACAAATAGATTCCACTTGAGCCGCTTGTTGCTTCAATTCTACCTGTTGCTGCTCAAGGTCATTAGCAATTAGGGCAATACTACCTTCTCTCTTGCCCACTATTTGGCTGAATGCATTCTCAGATCTCAGACTTCCCTGGTGACTCAGTAGGTTAAAATTCCACCTCAATTGTGGGAGATCTGGGTTTGATCTCTGGGTTGAGAAGACCCTCTGGAAGAGGGCATGGCAACCCACTCAAATATTCTTTCCTGGAGAACCCCCATGGACAGGATCCTGGAGGGTTGCAATTCATGGGGATCACAGAGAATTGGACATGACTGAATGACTAAGCACAACACAGCACAGCACATTCTCAGGCCTCAGCATTTCTCCCAACTCTGAACCTTCCCTGTACTTCCTCTTCCCAAAAGTCATCTTATTCATGAACCCATCCACATCATGAAAACTTCCATTTCTAAAATTTAATCTTAACTTATCCTTACGGCCAAAAAGGTAGTCTGCTACTGTTTTTTGGATGCTGGTAGAAGACACAGGACTCCTGGGTCAGAGACAAAGACGTGTTAACTCATGACACAGCCAGGTGCATGCACATCCGCATATTTGCTTCAGTTTCTCTTACTCCCAAGTCTCCTGAGGGTGAAGCTGGGGCAGATGACAAATGTAACAAAGTGAATCTCATTGTCGAAGAACTCTGAGATTGGGAAAATCTAGTTATTGTATGGGCTGAGCCTCCTCTTTGTCCCAATGGGAGATACACCTCATCCCTCAAGAGTGCTCTACAAAAAGACAATCCTGAAAAATGACACAAGACTCTGAATTTTGGCACATTAAGCAACAACAAAAGACTGAGTGACCTGTAGAAAACTGTCTCCCAACACTATAGAAAAAGTGAGATTGATCAAAATAGAAGCTTGTTCTTATCACGACAGTGATCGTGGACCAGCTATATTTTCACTAGCCTCCATTTTTTCTTTCTCCATTGCTTGATGCACTTATTATTACTACTGAAGTAAATTTTCATTAGAGAATAAATATCTTCTTGTTTATGGAACAGTATTTGGGATTTGATGTTGGGTTTAAGCAAACTCATACAGGGGGAAAAATAAACCTACTTGACACAGAGGGGAACAGAATACATTAAATATTAACATTGAAGCTAATTCCTTAAGAACAGTAACTAAACTAGGAAAGCAGACACATGCATTTGAACAGACATATTTCTCCAGGCTTTCATAATAGAGCCATATCTTTTTAAAATGATGAAGCTGGCATTAATCTCAGTTATATCTGACACTGAATCTCTTTTATTCCATTCATGCTTCTTCACAAAGAAAGGAAAGCAAGTGATATGTTCAGGACATATGACTATGAAATGTAATAAGCTTCAATTCTCTCTTTGAAAAAAGGTTATCTATAATAATACTATACAGATAATTTTAAGTTTTATTTAAACTAAATTAGAAACAAAAACAAGATAGAAAGTCATTTTAAAACCTAACATATAAAAACATTGTTAGGAATTCTCCATGCTATATTGTGGTTATGCCAATACTGCAAAAGGAACACTGACAAAATCGGAAAATGTTTTCTCAAACACAGCTGACTATCTGCCTGAGATATTTCAGATGTTTTATAGGAGTTGTAAGCTGTCATTGTATTCATTCCACAAAATACACCAAGAATACTATGAGCTAAAGCAAGTGTCTCTTTAGAATATCTAATTATGTATCATAATATAAAAATTAGGTAATAATAATTTAAAAGCTATAACAAAATATATAATTATTTTATATTTATATAGACATAGATAATGTATAGTATTTTAATATATAAATAAATTGTGAGCTATTTACTATAAATAAATATGTGAACTATTTACTAAATATGTGAACTACTTACTACATAGGGCTTTTCCTTGTGTCTCAGATGGTAAAGAATCTGTCAGCAAAGCAGGAGACCTGGGTTTGATCCCTGGGTTGGGAAGATCCCAACTTAACAGTGATAAGGAAGTAGAAGAAAATAGATAATAAGGTAGAAGTTGAATCAAAAGAACTAGAAAATAGTCTGTGCTATTTTTTATAGGATAGTATCATTCTTTTCAACCAAAAGAGTAGCATGAAGAGATGATGGAGAAAGAGTACAACTCTGTCAGATTTTCCAAACTTATGTCAAAGACCAGGGGATGACAACCCTTCACCCACATCCTCACATTTGGGTGACTCAGGTAGGTATAGTGTTACATAGTCCAACAAGCCTCATAGTGAAGACATCTGACACATTATATGCATCATGTAAATATCTGTTTAATAAGTTAGGTAGTGTGCTGCACAATTTTAAAATAGAAGAGTGAAAGCTCATTAGCTATCTAGAAATAAAATGATAGAGGACATATACAACTGATGCTTTACTTCATCTTAACACTGTTGTTCCAATGCTCAAGTGGAAATTTTACAAAGAACTTTTCATATGCCTAATTTCAGGCAGAATTTAAGGAAGTCTAAAGTTAGTTCCTGCCCATGCTAGTACTTGCAGTAGAGGGTTAGATCTTTGACTTTCAGCAAACAACTAACAGCTTAGATCTTTGACTTTTAGCAAATTATCAATTACTCTGTACAAGGCTGGATGATGCACAAGCTGGAATCAAGATTGCTGGGAGAATATCATTAACCTCAGATATGCAGATGATACCACCTTTATTTCAGAAAGTGAAGAGGAACTAAAAAGCCTCTTTATGAAAGTGAAAGAGGAGGTGAAGAAAAAGCTGGCTTAAAACTCAACATTCAAAAAATGAAGATCATGGCTTCTGGTCCTACCACTTCATGGAAATAGATGGGGAAACAATGGAAACAGTGAGAGACTTTATTTTCTTGGGCTCTAAAATCACTGCAGACGGTGACTGCAGCCATAAAATTAAAAGATGCTTGCTCCTTGGAAGAAAAGCTATGACCAACCTAAACAGCATATTAAAATGCAGAAATATTACTTTGCTGACAAAGGTCCATCTAGTCAAAGCTGTGGTTTTTCCAGTAGTCATGTATAGATGTGAGAGTTGAACTATAAAGAAAGCTTAGCGCTGAAGAATTGATGTTTTTGAACTATGGTGTTGGAGAAGACTTTTGAGAGTCCCTTAGACTTCAAGGAGCTCCAACCAGTCCATCCTAAAGGGAATCAATCCTGATTATTCATTGGAAGGACTAATGCTGAAGTTGAAATTCCAATACTTTGGCCACCTGATGCGAAGAACTGACTCCTTGGAAAAGATCCTGATACTGAGAAAGATTGAAGGCAGGAGGAGAAGGGACAACAGATGGCTGGATGGCATCACCAACTTGATGGACATGAATTTGAGCAAGCTCCGGGAGCTGGTGATGGACAGAGAAGCCTGGCGTGCTGCAGTCCATGGGGTTGCAAACAGTCAGACATGACTGAGTAACTGAACTGAAACCTCAGTTGCCTGTTTGGTGCCTCATTAATCTATTGGATCTCTTTTATTTATGTTTTTCTATGGGAAGGAAACAGTGTCCGGTACTACATGATATATCTGCTACCTCTGTCTGTATTCTGACACTGTTTAAGCTACAGAGACAATCACTTTCAGCTAGATAAAAAGCAATCTTGGCCTGTTCTCATCTGTATTCCCAACTTTCAAGGTCTGACACGTAGGAGCTATGGCAGTGAGTCTTTGCTGAATTGTCAGTCTGCCTAGACTAGGCTTCCCCTTTGGCCCGTAGCAGTCCTTCTCCTCAATTATCATCAGTGTTTCATTAGTTTCAGTGTCAGCTGTGTTTGATCATTGTCTCCCCTTCACTTAAGCAAGTTTTTCTGGTTGTTCTCAGGAATGTGGTATTGCAAGTGTTCTCCTGAACTTTAATTACTTATCTCACATTAAAAAACTTGGATGAGTTTTATCAAAACTCTCATCATCATTACGGCAGTACTTTCTAATTACTCACTTGATAAATAACATTGTGTGATTTTCATTTCTGTTTTTATTTTCAGTCATAAGTATCCTCAAAACAGTGAATATATCTTATTATTCAGTTTACTTAAATTGGTTGAAAAGAATTTTCTAAGTTAAAGGTTGAGTTTGGCCTCTTGAACATACAAAAAACAATTGTGTAATAAAGAAAAATATGTTCAGCATAAGAGGTGACATGCGATAAGGTACAAAAGACCTAATCTGAACACTAATGTAGGCAGGACCAGGTTCAAGTTTGTGTGACACTTATGGCACACAGGGTTTTGTGCTCAGAAGGGCTCTGCTATCTCTGTATTGAAATTCTCACTGATTTTGAACATTTTCATTTTGCAGAGGGCCCTGCAAATTATGTATCAGGTTCTGAATACAAGGGAAGACAGTTTACTGGCTTACTATAGACTGATAGACAAAATCTAAATTGTATACATACATACAACATGTACCATAATGAATATTAAATTCTGATCACAATTCGTATTTTAGAGATCTGAATTTTCACTTGATCTTAGAAGACAGAGATGTTTTGTCATTGTTTTACTTTCAGTAATGATTTGTGATTGTGGAAATAAACTAGCTCCTCAGGTTTTGCCCGGTAGTAAAAAAATGATTTTGTCAGAAGCAATCATTTGGTGAAACACCAAACCTTAGAAAACAAAGTGGAGAATGTGCCGATGTATGTAATAGGAAGGGTAGATTTTAGTTTCAGTTTTACCAAGGCTTCCTTGCTAAGTTTTAAGTTAAGTCAGTACTTTGCCTTTAGTTGGTGGGGCTCAGTGGATGTCATTCACATTTAGATTAATTTACAGTTGTGTCCTACCAATGTGCCCTGGCATAAAAGTAACAAAGAGAGAGGATAGAGAATATACTAAGAATGCTTATAAGCCAAAGAAAAATGGCAACTAATCTGATATCAAAACGGACAGATATGTATAGACAATTCAGAGACCAGCTAATAAATATGAAAAACCTCAGTTGTGACTATAGTTATACAAATCAAAACCACAATGAAATAGTGTTTTATTCCCATCAAATACAAAAAGATTTAAAGAGTCTGAGAATACAACATCTCAGGTGAATTCTCACACTGGTTGGTGGGAGTGAAAACTGGTACAACAGCTTTAGGGAGCAGTTTCACACAATAAATGTCTAGTAAATGTGAAGAAGCAGCTCACCTGTAATGGAGAAATTCTATCTCCAGTTCTATGCCCTAAAGAAATGCACACATGTGTGAAAGCAGGTATGTACCGATCTTCACTGCAGCATTGTTCATAATAGAAAAAAGCTTAGTGCTTTTTAATATGAAAGTGGACAAATTGTATTATATTCATGTGATGGGATATTATATAACAGTTAAATAAATTAGAGCAACATCACTTAGCAAGAATAATTTTTAAAAGCAATATTAAATGCAAAAAGCAAATTGCAAAACTGTATGAATAGTATGATAAAATTATGAAATTTTTTACAAAAAAGTACAATGTTATTTCTGACACATATAATACAAAGAACATACAAGTAGGAATGATCCCCATTTGAGGACAATGATACATTTGGTGAGACAGGGAAGATCAGTGAAGGGCACGAAAAGGATTCAGCTTTTACCTGCAGCATTTTATTCAACAAGATATGGCAAAATGTTGACTTATTAAGTTAGGAGAGCAAGATTAAATAAGCATTCGTTGTCTTATTATTTCAGTGTGTTTGACATCTTTTGTTTAAATAAGGTGAAAAAAAGGATCATGAGGGCAGTTTGAGAAATGAACAACTTTTGTATACACAGTGTTGAAAAGCACCTCTGAACTAATTGGCAATTTGAATGGAGCAAAATGAAGCAGCTGCTTGGAAGCAGAATCTGTTATACAGGGTGAATTATCTGGAGCTTTTACTTGAGTTGTGCCTCATTAGCAATCATTCCTGTCACTAATTATAAAGACTAAATCTCCGCACAAAATTGCATGCAATTAAAACAAGAGCCCAGATGCCAGTGAAAGTCGCTCAGTCGTGTTGGACTCTTTGCGGTTCCATGGACTATACAGGCCAGAATACTGGAGTGGGTAGCTGTTCACTTCTCCAGGGGATCTTCCCAATCCAGGGATCAAACCCAGATCTCCCACATTGCAGGCGGATTCTTTACCAGCTGAGTCACAAAGGAAGCCCATAGATGCCAGAAATAAAGGCCATTCCTTGGGAAAAAGAACCTTTGTGTATTTGTGTGTATGTGTTTGGGGAGGTGGGTACTCAGAAGGAGGGGTGGTTACATTCAGTGGAGCACAGAATTCACAGGCATCACATAAACTTGCCGTACACTTTTCTGTCAATGCTCATTTCCTCTAAAATTCAACTGCCCAGATTTGCCTTGAAAGGAGGAAAAGTCACCTGTCATTCTTTATGGCAATTTCACTCCAGCTATGCCCTGAGCTGTATCAGTGAATGGGGGTTTATGGGAAAGCAAGAAGAGTGGGCCACTAACAATTCCTTAGCTGTGCTCACACTCTGCCTGAAATGGCCAGGCACATGCCTTCCCAGGTGAACAGTCTGCTGTGTCATGGGACTGAGAAATGAATCTGTTTGGTGACACGCACTGCATGCATTAGGGGCTGCAGTGTCTGTGTGCACTTGATGGCAGATGATTATATGCACTTTCACATGAAGGGAGGCAGAAAGAAAACTTAGATTTATTTCCACTGTCAGCAGCTTTAGAGATGAGATCTATCCCATTACATCTGCTTCTGTTCTAATTTAAGACAGTCTTGGAGATAATTTTATCTGATGGGAGAGGACTGTTTTTAAGTATAGAAATGTGATTTCAGAATATTTAAAACAGAAAGAGCCCAAGTTGCTTCAGTATCACATACATACACATATGAACTCACATTGATACTTTTACATTCTGAAGTATATTTCCTTTCATGTTTAAATTGTTTCTTCCCTTACTAGATATCATATGTAAGATACTGCTCATGGTAGAAGCTATGAGGCTATATTTTACTGTAACAGATTATGGCTTGCTATTTAAATCATGCAGTAATAATGGTAAAAATAGGACCATTTGAGGGTGGAGTAAGGATCTTCTGGTATTCAACGATCATTTCCTTGAACAATTATTTTCACAGTAAGTGCTTCTTGAGGCCATTAGGTATTATTGCTTATGGTAGACAACGGTAATCAAAAATGACAGATTGCTTTCTTTTGAAAGAAATAGATACCCAGTGATGAAGAAATATGTGAGAGATGTAATTATGGTCCTAACCTTAATTTAGGCTTAGAATTTTAATTGTCCAAAGTAATATGATCCAACCTGGCAAACAGTAGGCCATTCCTTAGAAAGGAAACATGGCTTGACAAATGTAATGCAAACATCAGCTGAAGTAGCCTCTGCTTTGAGAGCTAAATGAAACTGACTTGAACACCATCCTAGGGAGGGGAAGACTTATATCCCTCCAGATTCTTTTTTGGGATTCTGATGTAAAGTGTATAGTTATTAATGGGGCCCTAGCTCACATGTCCTTAGATTTCCATAGCGGATTTCTAAGAGAGCAACTTCCAGTCCTTCTTTACCTCCTCATTCGCTTACTCCTTCCCAATAAAGAAGAAGGATATTTTTGTGTGTCTATGTAGTGCCATTGACTTAAAGTTCTGTATTCCAGGACTTCCCTTGCAGTCCAGAGATTAAGACTCCATGCTTCCACTATAGGAGCATAGGTTCAATCCCTGGTCGGGGGACAAAGACTCTGCATGCCATGCTGTGCAGCCGAAAAAACAAAAACAAATTTTAGAAAAACGTTCTGTGTCCCCTTTTATTTTTCCTTAAACCAGCTTCTTTGTACTTTGTTCTATATAGCAATTTAGCAATTGCTTTATTATGCTCTTTCTTTCTATATCCAGCTTTTGGATCTTCCTTTCAATATCTAGTTGGACCATCAAAATATTTCCTTCAGGAAGTCTGTGCCTTTATAAGTAGAATTCTGGTGCCAATTGTTAACTATTAACTTTACTAAAAAAGTATTTGGTTATTAAGTCTTTGAAATGTAACTCAGTGTCAGGCTATTAGGTGTGGTGCTCACCGCCTCTCTGTGAGCTAATCCCAATTTACAGATTGCCCAGTGATTTTTCAAAGACCATGAAATTCATAAGTGACACATTTAGAACATGAAAAATAGTCATTCCTAGATTTTAATAACTTAATGAGTTAATATGGTGGTTGTTCAGAACAAAAATCAAGCAGTCATATTTTACCTATATGGGACATGACTGATGCTAAAAATTAAAAAAAAAAAAAAGTATAGTTCAGTAACTGTCTTGTCTGCATCTGATGGAAAGATTTTAAGTGAAAACCTACAGTCCTTTTAAAACTTTGCATTTAATAAAATTAACAAAAGTCTTTGAAAAGCCTTAAGAATGTTGAAGTACTTACCAGGCATTTTTTAAGATGTAAAAAACTTTAGTGACTCTTGTATATTATTCTTCCATTTTTCACAACAAAGTAATTCAAGACTGAAGGACTTGCTTTGTGTTTAATTAGTAAACCCAAGCTCAGTTCATTTTAATATTCACTAGTTGTTTTAGATGGAATGAAACTGGAATGACAACCACATCAGACTGCTATGAACCAGATGCATTTTTATGACTTTAAGGTTTGACAATATTTGAAAAATAAAAATGACTACCAAGAAAAACCTTCCCAGAATCTTTATTTCTTTGTCTAAGATCATGATTCGGGGAAGGCAGTGGCACCCCACCCCAGTACTCTTGCCTGGAAAATCCCATGGACGGAGGAGCCTGGTTGGCTCCAGTCCATGGGGTCGCTAAGAGTCGGACACGACTGAGCGACTTCACGTTCACTTTTCACTTTCATGCATTGGAGAAGGAAATGGCAACCCACTCTAGTGTTCTTGCCTGGAGAATCCCAGGGACGGAGGAGCCTGGTGGGCTGCCGTCTATGGGGTCGTACAGAGTCGGCCACAACTGAGGCGACTTGGCAGCAGCAGCAAGATCATGATTAACACAAATTTTAGTAAATGCTTATGAGGTACTCTCAAAGTTATGTGGATACAGCATAGACCATCAGAGTGGTACAGATACAATCAATCAGTGGGGGAACACATCCAGACATTAAAAGATTCCATTTTATATTTATTTGTATACCAAGAATACACCATAAAACATAGATAATACTTTTCACCAAGAAAATTACCTAAATTTTTGTGTTGCTGCCATTTAGCTTGCTTTATTTTAGAAGGCAAATTTCCCATAACTATAAATGCAAAGACTTACACAGTTATCTAGCAATCTAATAAAAGAAATCTTCTTTGGCTTCAATTTCATGGACTGGTTTCCAGAGGCTTATTATTACAGGAAAATTATATGGCTCTTCTCTTTGTTTTGGCCCTGGTGAGAATCAATCACAATGGTAGTGACTTTGTGAACCTTTGAGAAATATAATAACTGTTCATTTTTTTATGAAGTAACTCATAGAAAAAATTCTTTTTCTGTTTTTGACATAATAATAAATATTTTTGCATTTGAAAAGTGTATAAGAGTTATTTCATTTTCTCAGACTTAAAAAAAAAAGATTGGAGGAGAATGGATACATATATAGTATGGCTGAGTCCTTTTCTTGTTCACCTGGAGCTTTCACAACATTGTCTTGTGACCCCATGTACTATAGCCTGCCAGGCTCCTCTGTCCATGGGATTTCCCAGGAAAGAATACTGGAGTGGGTTGACATTTTCTTTGCCATGGGATCTTCCTGACCCAAGGATCAAACCTGCATCACTTGTATTGCAGGGGGATTATTTACTGCTCAGCCATCAGGGAAGCCCCAGCCAACTATACCCAAGTACAAAATAGAAAGTAAAAAAGTTCAATGACAGTTGGGGTAGAGATATTCTCATAGAAATATTCTGAGCCAATTGTGGAAAGAGGGTCTCCTCAATAAACTGGGAGATGAAAGTGAAAGTCACTCAGTTGTGTCTGATTCTTTTTGCCCCCATGAACGATACAGTCCACGGGATTCTCCAGGCCAGAATATTGGAGTGGGTAGCCTTTCCCTTCTTCAGGGGATCTTCCCAACCCAAGGATCGAACCCAAGGCTCCAGCATTGCAGGCGGATTCTTTAGCAGCTGAGCCACAAGGGAAGCCCAAACTTTGGGATGTTACCCAGGAAATGCAAGTAGCTGATTTTAGTGACTCAAACACATCTTTGCTCCTTATCAGCATATGTTAGTAAATTGAACCTGTGTATTTTCAAATGATTACTTTTTTATATTAGAAATCCCTGATCTTTGCACAGAACTTCTTTATCTATAAATAGAAAGGAAAATATTATTTCCAGAATGCATATAGATATTAAAAAACAAAAAAATTATTTTTGTTGAGGGTAAATTTTTGCCATATTCAATGCAATGGAATATTTCTATGAAAGGCTTTGAGGACTTTTCCTTGTAATAGTAACCACTATATTCTGCTATTAGAAGCTAACATTTATTCCTGTTTTACTGTAGTATTTTTTCCGTTCTGAATTTCTCATCAACATGGATAAGATTAATTAATTCAAAAGTACAGATTTACAGTAGGAATAGAAAGGAATGACATTTAATAAAATTTGAAGTATATATACATTACCTTAATTCTGTGTTTTCTATAAAACAAGTGATGTTTATGAATTCACCTATAGGTTTAAGAAGAGAAAGCCAGAAGTATCCAGTTTTCTCAATTGTCAATGGAATAAACACTAGTTGCTCTGCCTAGACAAAACTGATGTAGCGTTTACATAATATAGTCTAGTTGATGATGAGTATTCTCATTAAGTTAGAAACAACAGTATTGCAAATTAACTTTTAGAAAATTGCAGTTCTATTAATTTGCTTTCACTATATTGTTCAATTCATAATGAGGAAACAATAAAATATGCATTTAGTGAAACCATATTTTTTAGTTTTTGCATCAAATTCTTTACAGTTTTTAAAAATTTCACATGTTATGAAGTTTGAAATATTTCTCATTTCAAGTGCTTGTAAACTTTTGCTGAGAGAAAATAATCACTTATTAAAAGCATGTTTTCAAATTAATTCCAGTATTAATATATAAAGAAATTCTTTGTTCATTGTTGGTAGCTATCATCTACCTATTTTATGATTTTGATTAAAAATATTTCCCTGTGCTCTTCCAAACAAAAAATACTGACAAAAATTATGAAATTTGACAATGTTAAACATTGCCAAAAATGTATGTTCATTGGGAAGTGTCATACATTATGGCAGCATTGAAAATAAATACCATATTGATCTCAAGAGACCTTGGCCTGCAGTGGCTTGAAGCAGGACCTCAGTTTCCCAACCAGAGACTGAAGCCAGGCTGCAGCAGTGGAAGCGCGGAATCCTAACCACTAGACTATGAGAGCCAATGGCAGCAGTGGGAGGGCGGAATCCTAACCACTAGACTATGAGGGCCATGCAGGAGTGGGAGCACGGAACCTCCACTAGACTATGAGGGCCCATGGCCAGTGACAAGGCCCAGCTCGTCCACTTTGAAGAAAGGAATTTCAACAAGTAGATGGAAAGTAGTGAAATAAGTAAAGTGTTAATTAGGAGGAAAAATGATTTTGTGGATAGACACGCACGGGTGGGATAGACACACCGGGGTTTGCTCAGAGATAGAGCCACACCTGAGTTTAAATCACTTGTATGGGGCAGTTCCTCCAGGTTTCCTCTGGCCAGTCATCTTGCTTTGGCTGACTCTGAGTCCATATGTAATTTAACTCAGGGTCCTCCCCTGTGTGCCTGCACATCTTTTAGCCAAGATGGATTCTAGAGCAAGGGTTTCTGGGAAGAAGCATATATTATGGCCTGGTGCCCCCTCCCTTCCCTGAACTTCAATGAACCTTTCTATGTATGTGTAGTTTGGAAGATCTCCTTGACATTGAGAATGAGAAATATGTAGCCTCTTTTTATCTTCTACCACGGAGAAGGCAATGGCACTCCACTCCAGTACTCTCGCCTGGAGAATCCCATGGATGGAGGAGCCTGGTGGGCTGCAGTCCATGGGGTCGCTAAGAGTCGGACACGACTGAGCGACTTCACATTCACTTTTCACTTTCATGCATTGGAGAAGGAAATGGCAACCCACTCCAGTGTTCTTGCCTGGAAAATCCCAGGGACGGGGGAGCCTACTGGGCTGCCGTCTATGGGGTCACACAGAGTCGGACACGACTGAAGCAACTTAGCAGCAGCAGCAACAGTATCTTCTATCAAAGCAGGAAGTTCCTCTTTGCTCCTCCTTGCTCCTGCTATTATATTTATCTTGGGGTATCTGTCCACAGGTGATAGATTCCAGCTGCTCAGCTTCAGGCCCATCTATCTCCTGTCTCAGTATCTTTGAAAAATAATTATCAAGTTAAACATGAACATTGCATATGATCCAGAAATTTCCTTTTGTGTTCATAATCTACAGGAATTCCCACATATATGCTACTGGAAATAAATACAGAAATATTCATAACAGTGCATGGTATATGTTCTTCTAAATGAACTATGCCTAAATATCAATCACAGGAAAGTGGATAAAATTTGTGGTTTATTTAACCAATAAAATATATGGCAATGAAAACTAATTAACTGCATTAATGAATCTTAGGAATATAATATTGATTGAAAATGTAGAATACAATATACAACTTTTACAAATGTAAAAGTCAATCAAAATCAATATGTTATTCAAACATTTATACATACCTGATAGACTTATAAAGCAATAAAATAATTAACATAAAATTTAGGACAGTAGGTAGATAGAAGTTTCCTAAATTTTCTATTATGTTTTACAACTTGTGCATATTTAGCAAATATTACATATTGACAAATATTTGTCAATAAAAATTGACAAAAGAAATATGAATAACTTCACATTAATTCTAAATGCTCCACAAGTGTGATTTGAAGAAATGTCTGAAGTATCATAATTGTGAATAAAGAAAATTAAGAAGCATATCCACAGCTCCTTGAAATAGCATATCTTCTATTTGCAGGTCATCAATTTACTTGAATTGTATCAATGAATCATATTATATTGCTGCAATACAAATGTTAAGATAATATTAATAATAAAATTTTTAGAATATGTCTTCATCATGGATATATTAAGAATGCTTTTATGTCAAAGAGCTTGTTTATAATCATATACTTTTGATGATTTCCTAATTGTTACAATTCTATCATCAAACTTAGTAAGACCCTATAGAGACTTCCTGGGATCGATCCTCTCCCCATGTCCTTTGCAAGCCACCTATTCATAGCAAAGCTACAGCCTCCCCTGGGGCACAAATGCCTGTCTCAAAAACTGATGTTTGAAAGATGCAAACAGGTAGGGACTGAAAAGCAGTTTGGGGCCAACAACTGGCTCCAAACTGTAGGACAACTGGTAAATTTAAGCAGTCAATCAGCCAAATGGCAATCACAGAATCTTTTGTTCCTCTCTGAAATACCTGCATAACAGCATCTGATGCACATTTCCTCAGTTGCTTTATAGATGCTAAAACCTCCACCAAATGAAAGCTAACTACTTGATGACCAAGAGCACTTAGTCCCCAGACCTACCGGAGCTTGAGGATTGATGTTAACTCCTGTGACAATACCCTGTTACCTCACCATTAACCAATCAGAGAATTGTACACAAGTTGATCACTCACCCTGCAACTCCCCTCTCTCCCCTTGCCTTTAAAAATTGCTTCCCTGAAACCTAGTGGGGAATTCAAGTCCTCTGAGCGTGAACTGCCCCAATCCTCCTTGGCCAGCTCTGCAATAAACCTTTCTCTGCCCTGAACTCTGACCTTTCAGTTTGTTTGGCCTCTCTGTGCACCAGGCACAGGAACTTGGGCTCAAAAACAATGAAACCATGGTCATTGCTGTATTGTAACAGACAACCAGCTTCAAGTTTTTATCAAACTACATATTCTGAAGAAATCAATGCTAAAGAGTAACACTCTTGTTTGGCCTCATTTCAGTCCTTCTAAGGAATATGCCATTTGCTGTTGTTCAGTCTCTAAGTCATGTTTGACTCTTTGTGACCCCATGGATTGTAGCACGCCAAGCTTCCCAGTCAGTCCTTCATCATCTTCCAGAGCTTATTCAATCTCATGTCCATCAAGTCAGTGATGCCATCCAACCATCTCATCTTCTGTTGCCCCCTTCTCCTTCTGCCCTTAATCTTTCCCAACATCAGGGTCTTTTCCAATGAGTCAGCTCTTTACAGCAGGTGGTCAAAATATTGGAGCTCCAGTTTATCATTAGTCCTTCCAATGACTATTCAGGATTGAGTTCCTTTAGGATTGACTGGTTTGATCTCCTTGCTGTCCAAGGGACTCACTCTCCCAGGAATATACAACAGACTAAAACTTCTGTTCTCTCTATGCATACTAGCAATATTTTAGTTAAAGCTGTGATGTGACACAATTTATAGAAGAAAAGAAGTTTTTCAAAATTTAAGAATAACAATTCCCAAAGGAAATTTATTTTGAGGGAGACTTTAAATTTTAAATAAAGACAATAATAAAAATTTAATATAATGTACAAGAAATTCCCAAGCTTGAATTAACTTCAATGGCATTCTCTGCTGCTGCTGCTAAGTCACTTCAGTCGTGTCCGACTCTGTGTGACCCCATAGACGGAAGCTCACCAGGCTCCCCTGCCCCTGGGATTCTCCAGGCAAGAACACTGGAGTGGGTTGCCATTTCCTTCTCCAATGCATGAAAGTGAAAAGTGAAAGTGAAGTCGCTCAGTCGTGTCCGACTCTTAGCAACCCCATGGACTGGAGCCTACCAGGCTCCTTCATCCATGGGATTTTCTAGGCAAAAGTACTGGGGTGGGGTGCCATTGCCTTCCCCGATGGCATTCTCTGTGTACCCACATATCTTTTGGTTGTTGTACTTACTATACCTTACTATACCATGATGGAACTGAGTGTTTATTTCCTCCACTGAACTGTGACTCACTTGGAATAAAACTGAATCATGGTTTTGTACCCTTCACTTCTTTCATGGTACTGGATAGATAGTAAATCTTCAATAAAAGCCTACTTATAAATGAATGAATGGATGGGAAGACACATTGATTAATTAGTTAATTAATTAATTAATTGACTGAATTTCTTCAGGGCCCATAGCTTGAAAATTCCACAAAGAAGAAGTTAGTTTGGTTTTATAATGATTTTATCTAGGTGATTTCTATTGCTGCCAACTAAAACTTTCTAATAAATGACCAAGGTTTGTTCTTTAAATCAATTTCTTTGTCTTTTTAAATGGAAAATAAACTAATCAAAACAAGTAGATGTATTGAACTTTTTGGAGGCAATCTGAAAGCAACACAGTGGAATGTGTATTTAGAGAGAGGAGGTGGGGCAGGGAACTACATTCCTCTATTCTGAACGTGAATCACTTTCCTACTTGAAAAAAAGATTCATAGCATAAAATTGTTCTTATGAAAGCGTGATGGTCCTGTAACACTCACAAGTTCTTAAGTAACTATGTACTGCTGCTAAAAATAATATTATGCCAGTTTTAAGATTCCTTAATCCTCCCCTCTTTTTCACAGTTTCATTGATTGAGGCTTCACTCTATTTTTCTACAAATTATATAAGATGATTCTGAGAGTATCTAAAGAACCCAACAAACCAATGGGGAAAAGGGGAGGAAGAGGCAGAGTATCAACAAGAAAAACTCTATGGCACTAAAGGGAACTAAATTCCTTTTTTTAATTCAAATTACTAAATTGATCTGCTATGACAAGAGAAAGGGATAACTCTTCAGTTCAACCCAACTGTGTACCATAAAATCAGTTCTGTGTTTGGATGTTTTATCCCAAAATAATCTGTGGAGAGATTTTCAACTTCTCTAAAGTCTGTAAAATGAGCCATTGATCTCTTCTGGCTAATCCCAAGTATGGAATTGCTTGCATGTTAAATATCAGATACTAGAAATAGAAGCCCCCATGTCTCCACTGCTTGAAAAGATCACATATTGATTTTCCCTCTTAGATTTTTTTTAGTGGTTGGGGGAAGGGTGCATCTTTTGTGTGCTGGCCTGTGAGTATGCATGTCTGAGTGTGTTTGTGTCTGTGTTTCTGAGGGGGATGGGGGAGGGAGCACCAATTATTTGCAATGGAGTATTCATGCCCTTTGAAAACAGCCATTGAGGACAAGAATGAGAGAGGCAGGCTGCATTTCATAATGTTAATTTCTCTCTTTGCCAGGAGGCAAGTGAGCCTATGGATTCTGCCTCTGCCTTGTTCTTTTACTTAATACTGAATATAATGAAGAAAGAGGCTATAGAGAACATTTCAGAAAAATCTGGAAACAAATTTAATGCAGTTAAGCAGCTAAAAATAAAAATCTTTAAGGCCTGATCAAACCAACCAAATATCTGGGGTCAGCTGGAAAACTAAAATGCCTTTCTCATGTTATTTAAAATGGAATCTGAGGTCAAAAAGCATAACAATGAACTCCTTCTTCCATTCAGGATACTTTTCAGATTTTGTAGCTATTGTTTCAACTTATCAGTATTGCCCTGAAACATAGCACTGCTTTGCAACCCTCTAAAGAAGAAGAAAAAACATGCTGAAACCCTGAATTCCACTCCGCTCACACCATGACACAAAATATATTTAAAGAAACCTAGATTTTTTATAAATAATGCACAAATAAACTATGTGTATACATATATATTCTTATATATTAATATATAAGGTGTCTCTGAGAGTACAGAGTAAGAGTCACATGATTTATTCATTCATTCAACAAATTTTCTCAGAATATCTCTCATGTATAAGACATTGTTCTATGCACTGGAAATGCAACAATCATTAAAAAAAATCCTGCCCTTTATAAATCTCACATGCTTGGGGGAGGCAGCAATAAATAAGACAGATAAAATATGTGAAATAGATTGTATACTAAAAAGAGGGAAAGTGCAAAGAAAATTTAAACATGGAAAGGAAATAGGAAATGTGTGCAAGTAGATGTTTTACATAAAGTGGCCCATGGTGATCTCACTGAGACAATGACATTTCCTAAAGATCTAAGTGAGAAAGAGCGTACATCAGTAGAAGTTGAACACAGGAAACAGACAGCATAGTCAAAACAGGGAATAATGTGTTTACAGAATCAAGGTGGTCTGCCACTGATTTAAAGAGCTGAAGCACTCACCATCTTAGATGTGATGGAGATAGCAGAAAATGGTGGTTACTATTGATACTATCACCAGCCTATCACCAGTGTCTACATATGTGTGAACTGGGGACAGACAAAGAGACTGAGCTTACCAATGCAACTTCTTAAAGGTATTCATGGAGAGCAAAAAAAAAAAAAAAAAAAAAATGGCCTCTACCTTGCTTCCATGTTTTAAAATGCTGCAATTGCACTTAATTGATGGACACTATTCATATCCCAAATTCTAGAAAATCTAGAAAATTCTAGACAATTTAGATTTTGGCTTTCCAAACAGAATTATTGCCAAAGCTGTGGCTCCAAAGCCATCTCTCCTTCGAACAGAGACCAATTCCTCTTATTTAAGTTTTAGGAGGAAGCTGCAGAGAGAGAAAAAAAAAAAGTAAGAATTGGTTAGAACAATGACATACCCATCAGTGCCAGAACAGTTGAAGATTGCTGTAGCAACAATCAGAAATTTGGTACTAGGACTGAAAAGGAGAGTTTCATCAGTTCTGAGTTCAAACCACACCCCTATTCTCTGATGACATATATATTCCTTCTACTTTTTCTAATTCCCTTGTTTTTATTTCAGTTAGCCCTCCTATGTGGGCTTCCATGGTGGCTTAGATGGTAAGGAATCTGCCTGCAGTGCAAGAGATCCAGGTTCCATCCCTGGGTGAGGAAGATCCCCCAGAGAAGGGATTCTTGTCTCCAGTATTCTTGTCTGGAAAATTCCATGGACAGAGGAGCCTGGCAGGCTACAGCCCATGAGGTCCCAAAGAGTCGGACACAACTGAGTGACTTTCACTCTTCACCCTTCTATATATTTGGTGTCTCTGCCAGAATTGGGTTAAGAGGTTGATTTGTGAACTAGATTCCTGCTTCTTCATTCTTTGGCCATTGACTGTTTATGCTCTTCCATCTCAGCATCAACTTTTTTTTTTAATTGGCTGTGCTAATCTGATGGGGCTGGGTGTGGGGAGCAGGGAGAAGAAACTCCATGGAGAAATAGTGAGTTTTAGCTCAGGCTAGGACCGTGGTGCCAGTCCAGATGACCAAGTGGGTAACAGAATGAGGGTAGAATTAAGGTTGAGACACCCTATTCTAAAATTTTGTCAGTAGGAAATTAATAGAAAAGAATGTTCAGTGGCATAGATCTTCTTAGGCCGTTGAAGACTTCAGCTTTATTCTCAGAATGATATTGGAAGTCATTAGAGATCTTCACGGACAAGAGTGACATGATTTGGGTAACATTTCAATAGGGCAGGCATGACTCTTGTTCTGGGAGTAAACAAAACAAGTGTGAAAAGGTGAAACAATCTAGGCCAAAAAGAAGCTTCCATAAGAGTGATGGCATAGAAAGGAAAGAGAGGTGATCACAGTTGATATATTTTGAAAGCAGAGTTAACTGAATTTACCTTTAGATGGGCTGTGAAAAAGAAAGAAAAATCAAGGATGCTTCTGAGGTTTTGATCTTTAAAACCAGGAATAAAGAACCACCATTAACTGAAAAGTCAAAGATGTTAAGAAACGTAGAGTAGTGTGGGGGATAGAGAGATAAGAGACTCAATTTGACACATGTTAAGTGAACATTCAAGCAAATGAGCGTGCACACACACACACACACACACACACAAGTGAACATTCAAATAGCATGCCCAGTAGGAGCCTGAACATATGAATCTGTTGTTCAGATAAAATTTAAGGATAATGTATCAGTTTACCAAAATAATCCTATGCATACTTGGCAAACATATTGAGCATAGAAAAGTTGATTCTTTGTTATAAGTTTATAGAGAACTTTTTCTCCTTCTTTTCTTTAAATTAGCTCATGTATTTTACTGAAGTAAAAAAAAAAAAAGTTGCCTTTATGTAATTGCATTTTCCAATGAATATTAAGTGGGTTGACCTCTTGTACCATTCATCCATGTCTGTAAGACATTGTTAAGAGAGTGAATAAAACTTAATTGAACATTAAGATTGTTGAACACTGGGGAATTTTCTTACTTTCAAGGAACATCTTTAATAATTCTGAAAGCTAGGTGCTTGAGTAGTTCACATGTGCAAAGCTCTAATCCCTTCTGTTTCAAAAGATAACCACTGATTTCCATTTCCAAGTGAGTCCATCTGCTCACATGGCCTGAGTTCAGAAGGAGTGAAATCCGATAAGGGGACAAGAAATGAACTTCCTCTGGTCCCTCAGCAAACTGATCAGCCCTCGCAGGACAGGACCAGTTTCAGTGGCCAAGAAGTCTATCATCAGGGACTCAGAGATAAATGAATACTCAACAAGAATATAAATGGGAGCCTTTAATTAAGCACTACTCCAGAGAAGAAGGTTGATGCACATGCTCCCAAGCACTTGCATACAGGCACACAGAGAAAAGATGGAGCTGAGAAAAAAGGAATCACTTATTTCACAAAATGACAAGAAGAAATATTCTATCAGTATAAATAATGTTAGATTATTATTATTCTATTCAATTTTCAGGCAATCTATTGGCTTGCTTTAAACTGTTTATAAGAATTAAAAGTGACAAGTATTACTATTTGAGTTACTAAGTCTCATGTTGGTCCTGTACTGCTCAGTTGTGTCTGACCCTGCAACTCCATAGACTATAGCCTGTCAGGCTCCTCTCTCCATGGAATTTTCCAGGCAAGAATACTAGAGTGGGTGACCATGCCCTTCTCCAGGGGATCTTCCTGACCCAGGGATCGAATACTAAGTATTTCAGATCTTTAAGTCACAAATAATAGATATGCCTGGAAGTGGAAAATTAACTCGAGAGCTGTGTAGCAAATTAATGGAAGTGGTAAAAGAAAAAAGTTAAAACAGCTACAATGATAAACAAACCTAACAGCTGATTCTGATTCCTGCTCTGCAAATTTAGCATTAATTAGGAGGCTGAGAGTAGTTGACCAATAAAAGCGACAATAGAATCAGATTTGAAGAACACATTATGCTTTTCTACATCTTTACAAAGAGTGCACTCCAGTACTCTTGCCTGGAAAATCCCATGGATGGAGGAGCCTGGTAGGCTGCAGTCCATGGGGTCACTAAGAGTCAGACACCACTAGGCGACTTCACTTTCACTTTTCACTTTCATGCATTGGAGAAGGAAATGGCAACCCACTCCAGTGTTCTTGCCTGGAGAATCCCAGGGATGGGGGAGCTGGTGGGCTGCCGTCTATGGGGTCACACAGAGTCGGACACGACTGAAGTGACTTAGCATAGCATAGCATAGCATACAAAGATTCATCTCAAACAAAGTAAATAAACATTTCCATTACTTGCCTAAGGTATCAGCTAATGAATGATAGTCTGGCTTGGAAAATCATAGCTCTAACTTCAATCTCAGCACTCTTTCCAATAACAATACAGTTTCGGGAGAAAGATTTCAATCAGGAATCAGACACCTCAACATCTGGATATCTAACTCATAAAATAATGACATTCTATAGCCTGAAAAGACTTTACACATCATTTAGCCAGTGCATCTTGAAGATTTCCAAATGAGGACATTTTAAAAATATATATAAACATATTTTTCCAACTACCACATGACTACAATTGGACTTTTGGACCCTAGTAATTGCAGAAATATATAAAGCATATGAATTCAAGGCCCTCTTGCAATTATTCCAAGGCTCATAATTTGGAAAGTACAGATTTAGTCCAATCTTCTCATTTTACAGATGGGAATCCAAAACCCAAGGAAATTAAGTGAATCACCCAAGGACATAATGCAGGTTATTCAAAGAACCAAGAGTGTGACTGTTCCACGCTGCTTTCCCTCCTCTTTCATTTGGGAACAATTTCTTTTTTGTTTCTTTCCTGGCATTTTATGGTTGTAGTTATCATGAGATTTTAATTCTCTTTTGAATGCTTGGTTGTCTTGGCCACACTATTTTCCATATAGCCTCTACTTCATTCCAGTAGATGATCCAATGAGTTCTCTGCTTTCTGCTACTGATTGATTGAGTGCCAACAAACTTTGAGGAGATTTAAGAAAAGAGAAATTCATGAAAAATAAAGATGACTAAATAGATTACTAGGAAAAATAAATTTGGGGTGTTTATCTTTGTCATCATTTAAGTGATGCATCAAACCAAGTATTTCAATTAACTCCATTTTTTTCCTTTGCAAAATGGGCAAAACCTTTTTATGAGGCCTTGTGAAAATGGGAAGATAAACCAAATGCTACACATATTTCATAAATCTTAGGGGTTATCTAGTATCTAGGAATTCTCTCAAAAGTTGTTTGGTGATTATTTTGCTTTAAATAGAGAAAAAGATAAAGTAGGATCAGCCTATATTTTTGGACTTCTCTTATGTAGTGGTAACATTCACACATGAAAAGGTAGTACTATTAATAAATAAGTATGGGGGCATGTGGTGACTTTGTTTTATTCAAAATGAACAATTACTACAAGGCAAATTTTCATTCAGTCAATGTAACTTGCCTCAAGATATATTCCAATTTCTATTATTTTTATTTGAAAGCCTTAAACAGCTGTATCCAAAATGATGGATTCCCATTTCTCAGACTAGCTTCTAGGAAGAATTCAAAACCAATGGTAAATAAGTTCCAGGCAGTCTAATAAAAACGGTACCAAGTGGGGGCAACTTCTGATTGACTAGGGATGCAGAATGAGCTGAAATTACAGGGAACCTGATGGAGGCAGAAGAGAGCATTTAAATGGGTAACTGGTGCTACTGGGGAAGAACCCGCCTGCCAATGCCGAAGCCGCAGGAGACATGGGTTCCATCCCTGGGTCAGGAAGATCCCCTGGAGAAGGGAATGGCAACCCACTCCAGTATTCCTGCCTGGAGAAGCCCATGGACATAGGAGTCAGGTGGGCTACAGTCTATAGGATCACAGAGTCAGACATGACTGAAGTGACTTAGCACACACCTACGATATGTATCTTGCCTATTGACATAATTCTTATATATTTTTTCACTTTCTACTCCAACTTCTTTTCAAATAAACCTCAGCAATAAAAAAGCAAAAGTCTGAAAAGTCTAGTTAAAGTTCAAGGAGTGTATTAGTTTTCCATTCTTCTCTGGCCATATCCTCTAGAGGAAGACTTCCTAGACTATGAAATTCTCCATGTAGCAAATATAGAGTACTGGCTAGTGAGCTACAAAAAGACAAGGGGGATTTGAAGAGGAAGTAGAGTAAATAGATACAACCAGTAAGGAGTAGAGCATGTCATCAAATGAAATCAGACAATTCAAAGTTATTATGGAGGTTTTATGTATATTAATATATAAAATGAATACTTGAATGAGAAGATACACTCACATTGCGAGAAGTGTAGGTTTGAACATCCCCAATACTGTAAATGGTGGAACAAGTAATTAATCTACAGACTTCTGCAGAATCATCTAAGACACAGTACCTAGATCCAGTGTCCACATTTCAGTTCTATTTGTTGTTGTTCAGTCGCTAAGCCATATACAACTCTGGGACCCCATGGACTGCAACCCTCCAGGCTCCTCTGTCCATGGGATTTCCCAGGAAAGAACACTGGAGTGGCTTGCCATTTCCTTTTCCAAGGAATCTTCCCAACCCAGGGATCGAACCCACATCTTCAGTATCCTCTGCATTGCAGGCAGATTCTTGACCAATTCCTTCCAGTTCTATTGCTTGAACTCAAATCTGTATCTTTGCACATCTCACATCTTTCACCCTAAAGTTTCACCATCAGGAGGCAGCAAGTCTTCTTTTCATATTCATGGCTCACAGGATAATGAGTATCTGAGGTGGTGCCAGTATCATGGCAGAGGAAAGTCAGGAATAGTGGCCCTCACTGCAATAGTTCCCAATGCTTCTGCTCAACTATCACACATACTTCTGAAAATATGTATTTCTGTCCTCATTCCATTGGTCAGTGCAAATCCCATAGCTTGGCAAGCTCAACAGTAGACAGAGAAGCAATCCTCCATTAGAGAGGAAGTTTTCTTTGTTCTTATGATATTTCACCCTAAATTATACTTACTTTGATGTCAAATTTCATTTTATGACTGTCTTTTGAAAGATATTTTTATAGTTTCATTTTTCCTTTGATTTTTTTTTTCCTAACCTCTACTTTCTAAGTGTATTACTTAGGTAACTATGTCTGAAGTACAGTTCTTACTAAAAATGTATTGCTGAAACTTGGATTTTAGCTATTATGGAGATAAAACCTTTTAATTGACAAAATTAAGTTTCTACATTGTCGCAATTACTTTTGGATTTTTCTTTTATCTGAGTTATCTTTTTATATTCTGTATATATTTTTTCATTTTATTCACCTTTCTTACCTTCAAGCCTTATATTTCATATATTTTGTTCTGTTTTTCTTCGGGTGGGGCTTACGCATTTTATATTATTTATTTGTATTTGACAGTGTCTATTGCTTATATATGTGTCTAAATCTGGAGCAAGATAAGTGCTTTAACCATTATTTGGTCTCCTTTCTCTCAAACACCACCCCACGTGTTGATATTATCTAGAGTTTATTTCAGAGAAGGCAATGGCACCCCACTACAGTAATCTTGCCTGGAAAATCCCATGGACAGAGGAGCCTGGTAGGCTGCAGTCCATGGAGTCTCTAAGAGTCTGACACGACTGAGCGACTTCACTTTCACTTTTCACTTTCATTCATTGGAGAAGGAAATGGCAACCCACTCCAGTGTTCTTGCCTGGAGAATCCTAGGGACGGGGGAGCCTGGTGGGCTGCTGTCTATGGGGTCGCACAGAGTCGGATACGACTGAAGTGACTTAGCAGCAGCAGCAGCAGCAGCAGAGTTTATTTAAGGATTATTGTGACTATACTTTTTCAAAACATTGATTATTAGGCAACAGTAAACTTCAATAAGTCCCATAAATAACAGTTCTTATATAGTAAAGCATTTCACCTTGTAGTATTTCTCTTCCAGATGTAATGTATTCTACAACATTCTTTCTGAGCAAGTCTTTCATAGTAAATTTTATTCTGAATTCATTTATTCATAAAAATACTTTTATTAACTTACTTTTAAATAATTTAACCAAAGAGAAAATTATAGATTTAGATTTACTTTCCTTTAACAATTTAAAAACAATATACTATATTTTTACCTTGAAAAAGTTGGTATCACTCTGACTTCCCAGCCTTGATTTTTGAGGTATCTGCTTTTCTCACCAGAAGCATTAACAATGTTATTCTCATCTTTGATATTTTTTTTAATGTTTAACTATTATGTATCAGATTGAACATTTATTCTCTTTGTCAGCATCCTACTTACCTTTTAAACTGAGATCTCATAGTTTTTGTGAAGGGATGAATTGCTATTTCTTTAAATAATTTTTCCCCTTGTATACTGGATCTGCTTCTGAGCTCTCTTCATAACTCAAATTTAAATTTCTGTTTCCATGCTCCATTTTTATTTTACTTTATTTGATTTTTTAGTTTATTTCATTCTGGGGAACTTCCTGGACCTGCTTTTTCGTTCATTATTTTATTCTTGGGACAAATGCAATCTGCTATTAAGCCCACACACTAAGTTCATTATTTCAAAAATTGTCTTTTCATAACTGATGTCTCTAGTAGATTCTTATTAATAACCCAATTTCTGCTTCATGCTTCCTTTGGAAATTCACTTTCAATATAGAAACTTACTTCACTTTTTCACTTTATTCAACCATGATAAACTCTGAGGAAACTGCCGCCATGAAGCCTTCTCTAATGAAGTAGCAAATATTGCCTGTCACCCCATAGCCTCAGAATAAGAAGGTGGGAAGGTGCCTTACGTGCCGCTGACAACCATCTCTACACACCCTATCCTTCTGAATTCTGTATGTTTTTTTCATTGAGACTTATGTCCCTTTACTTTTCCTCTTTGCTATTATTTCCCAATATCAAGGCCACTAAAGACCATTCTTTGAATATTAAAGTGTCTTCTTTGATACTACACTCCTCCAGTATTACCATCACCTTGGGTAATTTCAATGCCATCCAGTTTCTGTTTCCATCATCATCAGTTACTTTTGTTCTTTGAATTTGTGAAGACTTACAAACCCTTTTCCCCTTACACTGCTCCTACTTAAAACTCTTGTTTTTTCAGTTTCTTTCTATTCAGCTTTAATTTCATGAGCCATCCCTTCAGTATATTTATTTACAAATATGTTCAATTACATTAGAGATTTTCTGTTTTACCTGGGGGAAGTATATTGTTTGTGAACAAAACCCCTACAACAGTAATCAAAGACAACCTTGAATTCATAGAGGCTTCTTAAGACTCCTTCAGACATTTTTTTCTGAAAGATGTAAGAAAAACATGGCAGATCAAAGTGTAAGTGATCTTGAAGGCAAGTGTAGGAGGTCAGATCCCTTTCAGATCAGATCATATCAGTCGCTCAGTCTTGTCCGACTCTTTGCAACCCCAAGAATAGCAGCACCCCAGGCCTCCCTGTCCATCACCAACTCCCGGAGTTCACTCAGACTCACGTCCATCAAGTCAGTGATGCCATCCAGCCATCTCATCCTCTGTCGTCCCCTTCTCCTCTTGCCCCCAAACCTTCCCAGCATCATAGTTTTTTCCAATGAGTCAACTCTTCACATGAGGTGGCCAAAGTACTGGAGTTTCAGCTTTAGCATCATTCCTTCCAAAGAAATCCCAGGGCTGATCTCCTTCAGAATGCACTGGTTGGATCTCCTTGCAGTCCAAGGGACTCTCAAGAGTCTTCTCCAACATCACAGTTCAAAAACATCAATGCTTCAGCGCTCAGCCTTCTTCACAGTCCAGCTCTCACATCCATACATGACCACAGGAAAAAACCATAGCCTTGACTAGATGAACCTTTGTTGGCAAAGTAATGTCTCTGCTTTTGAATATGCTATCTAGGTTGGTCATAAATTTTCTTCCAAGGAGTAAGCGTCTTTTAATTTCATGGCTGCAGTCACCATCTGCAATGACTTTGGAGCCCAGAAATATAAAGTCTGACACTGTTTCCACTGTTTCCCCATCGATTTCCCATGAAGTGTTGGGACCGGATGCCATGATCTTCGTTTTCTGAATGTTGAGCTTTAAGCCAACCTTTTCACTCTCCACTTTCACTTTCATCAAGAGGCTTTTGAGTTCCTCTTCACTTTCTGCTATAAGGGTGGTGTCATCTGCATATCTGAGGCTATTGATATTTCTCCCAGCAATCTTGATTCCACCTTGTGTTTCTTCCAGTCCAGCATTTCTCATGATGTACTCTGCATATAAGTTAAATAAACAGGATGACAATATACAGTCTTGACAAACTTCTTTTCCTATTTGGAACCAGTCTGTTGTTCCATGTCCAGTTCTAACTGTTGCTTCCTGACCTGCATACAGATTTCTCAAGAGGCAGGTCAGGTGGTCTGGTATTCCCATCTCTTTCAGAATTTTTCACAGTTTTTTTGTGATCCATACACTCAAAGGTTTGGCATAGTCAATAAAGCAGAAATAGATGCTTTTCTGGAACTCTCTTGCTTTTTCCATGATCCAACAGATATTGGCAATTTGATCTCTGGTTCCTCTGCCTTTTCTAAAACCAGCTTGAACATCAGGAAGTTCACGGTTCACATATTGCTGAAGCCTGACTTGGAGAATTTTGAGCATTACTTTACTAGCGTGTGAGATGAGTGCAATTGTGTGGTAGTTCGAGCATTCTTTGGCATTGCCTTTCTTTGGGATTGGGATGAAAACTGACTTTTTCCAGTCCTGTGGCCACTGCTGAATTTTCCAAATTTGCTGGCATATTGAGTGAAGCACTTTCATAGTATCATCTTTCAGGATTTGGAATAGCTCAACTGGAATTCCATCACCTCCACTAGCTTTGTTCATAGTGATGCTTTCTAAGGCCCACTTGACTTCACATTCCAGGATGTCTGGCTCTAGGTCAGTGATCATACCATCGTGATTATCTGGGTCGTGAACATCTTTTTTGTACAGTTCTTCTGTGTATTCTTGCCATCTCTTCTTAATATCTTCTGCTTCTGTTAGGTCCGTACCATTTCTGTCCTTTATCGAGCCCATCTTTGCATGAAATGTTCCTTTGGTATCTCTGATTTTCTTGAAGAGATCCTTAGTCTTTCCCATTCTGTTGTTTTCCTCTATGTCTTTGCATTGATCGCTGAAGAAGGCTTTCTTATCTCTTCTTGCTATTCTTTGGAACTCTGCATTCACATGTTTGTATCTTTCCTTTGCTCCTTTGCTTTTCACTTCTCTTCTTTTCACAGCTATTTGTAAGGCCTCCCCAGACAGCCATTTTGCTTTTTTGCATTTCTTTTCCATAGGGATGGTCTTCGTCCCTGTCTCCTGTACAATGTCATGAATCTCAGTCCATAGTTCATCAGGCACTCTATCTATCAGATCTAGGCCCTTAAATCTATCCTTCACTTCCACTGTATAATCATAAGGGATTTGATTTAGGTCATACCTGAATGGTCTAGTGGTTTTCCCTACTTTCTTCAATTTCAGTCTGAATTTGGCAATAAGGAGTTCATGGTCTGAGCCACAGTCAGCTCCTGGTCTTGTTTTTTCTGACTGTATAGAGCTTCTTCATCTTTGGCTGCAAAGAATATAATCAATCTGATTTCGGTGTTGACCATCTGGTGATGTGCATGTATAGAGTCTTCTCTTGTGTTGTTGGAAGAGGGTGTTTGTTATGACCAGTGCATTTTCTTGGCAAAACTCTATTAGTCTTTGCCGTGCTTCATTCCGTATTCCAAGGACAAATTTGCCTGTTACTCCAGGTGTTTCTTTAGAATGATGGAAACAGAAAAAAAAAAAAAACTTATAAGTTGAACTAATGCGCAAGATGAGTTGAGCAAATTACCTAAGATTTGATGATCTAGGAAACATTCAAATTGATTGGATTAGATACATTAGGCCAGGGAAAGCATGCTGGAAATAATTACAAAGATTTCAATCTTAACCAAATTCAAGGATATAATTCGGAGCTAAAAATGTGTGTGTAGCAGAGAAGGGTACTCATCTCCAGGTGCTGGCATTCAGGAACCACAAGAGGGTAATGGAGCTAACTACCGGATGCATATCATTACTCTTAATAACAGGAATAAAGTCTCAGATTCAGAAGGGAAGAACCATAATCTTTTAGAGACCACAGAAATGCCACTCAGAAAATTATCCTCAACCAGTAACAGAAAGAATGGGTCTTTCTAGGAGTGAGGGACTTTGTGAACCAGAATGTGAGAGTCAAGATGAGGAAATAACATCATCCAACCAACTTTTTGGTGCAGGAAGAGCCCTCCTAGAGTGCAGCAGAGTGGTCATAAGACTGTTCTTCCATTAAAAAACTAGGGAGGATAAGTTTGTATAATCATAAGATTATGCTTGAAATCACATTCTCTGCTAAAATGTTGGTAAGTAAATTAACCATTTCCCTGAAATTCTCATTCCTTGTACTGAATTAATTCTGTGGCTCAGATGGTAAAGATCAGCCTGCAATGCAGAAAACCCAGGTTCAACCCCTGGGTTGGGAAGGTCCTCTGTAGGAGGGAATGGCTACCCACTCCAGTATTCTTGCCTAGAGAATTCCATGGACAGAGGAGCCTAACAGACTACAGTCCATGGGGTCACAAAGTGTCAGATGCGACTAACACTCTCATCCAATTGACACTTTCTATTTGACATACATTGGGGCTCCAAAAGGAAGGGTCTCAACTTTGGGGCCTCAAGTTGTTGGTAGCATGTACATGAACCAGAGTTGGGAATAAAATGGGAGGTCACAGGGACATGGAATGGCAATAGAGACCCCAAATTCTGCTGATTCAGCTATGGGGCTGAAAATGTGGCTGATCTAAGCCATTTTCATGGCTCTGATCAAGAAAAACAGGTGACTATAGTCATGTCAGTTGAAAAATAGAATCCTTTTTTAATGTTTCATCACTTAGTTTTTCTATGTGATACTTACGTGGACAATTATTGCCATCTGACTACAATTTCCACCTGTCCACCAATGCCAGAAATACTTTTTTAAGTAGTGATGTAATGAATTTTCATACACCAATGATAGGAGGACTATTAAGTTATAATTAATGATTCTTGGTTTTAGTTTGGAAATTGATTGCAACAGACAATACATGTCAGTGTCACATGGCTGAATATTACTGAACAGGATATTGTTGTTTTATGATAGTGAAACTAGGACCTATTTACTCATTTTGGGTACTTGCCAGACTGATACCGCATTTTACCTAGTGAGAAACTTAAACTTAATTCTTGGTGGGGCCATAGTACGTTCAAAGAGACTGTGATAAGAGACTCCTGAAAAACCAAGGCTGTTCCTCTGACATTTGAAGGCAACTTTAAGGCTTTTATGATTATTTTATGGTTTTAGTTTAGGTTTATTTTAGAGTGTCACATAATTCACTGGAAACTTCAATTCACCTAAAAAAATCATCAGATAATTGTGAGACTGGCTTTAAAAGAGTACTGAGAAGACACAGAAAAATTTGATGCAATTAGTAGGATTTTTATGTAATCAAATGCAAATTCTGTATTTCCTATGGTTTAAAACTTTCAAATTTAGATTTATTAGTAGCATTTTCTAATTGAGGACAATAGAATGGAAAAATAGGCTATAAACTTTCTTTTGAGATAATATTTATTGACTTTATTGTTACAAAAACAAAAGTAAAATATATTCTTGTTTGAAGAATTCAGACAACAGACAAAGGTATAATATAAAAAGTGAAAATCTGGCACTTGCCTCTAGTAGCATCATTTTATTATTGCTGTTTTTTCCCCTTAATAATGCCAGCATGAATAATCCAGCAAAAATAAACCAGCATGACAAATGATGTATTATTTTTTAAAATAAAGGGAATGACTCTAAACACATCATTGAGAACATTGTGTTTTTCACTTAATACAATATTTTGAACAGTTTTAATATTGACACATACAAATATACTTCATTTTCTTTGGGAGATGGAAGAGAGTTTCAAAAAGGAGTGGATAAATGTATACCTATGGCTGATTCATGTTGAGGTTTGAAAGAAAACAACAAAAGTCTGTAAAGCAGTTATCTTTCAATTAAAAAATAAATACATTAAAAAATACTTTCTTTAACAGCTTCAAAATATCTTACTTCATTAATTTTTGTACTTAGATACCTTGTTAACCCTTATGATTATATAGTGGAAGAGAGAAATAGATTTAAGGGACTAGATCTGATAGAGTGCCTGATGAACTATGGACTGAAGTTCATGACATTGTACAGGAGACAGGGATCAAGACCATCCCCATGGAAAAGAAATGCAAAAAAGCAAAACGGCTGTCTGGGGAGGCCTTACAAGTAGCTGTGAAAAGAAGAGAAGCGAAAAGCAAAGGAGAAAAGGAAAGATATAAACATGTGAATGCAGAGTTCCAAAGAATAGCAAGAAGAGATAAGAAAGCCTTCTTCAGCGATCAATGCAAAGACATAGAGGAAAACAACAGAATGGGAAAGACTAAGGATCTCTTCAAGAAAATCAGAGATACCAAAGGAACATTTCATGCAAAGATGGGCTCGATAAAGGACAGAAATGGTACAGACCTAACAGAAGCAGAAGATATTAAGAAGAGATGGCAAGAATGCAAGGAAGAATTGTACAAAAAAGATGTTCACGACCCAGATAATCACGATGGTATGATCACTGACCTACAGCCAGACATCCTGGAATGTGAAGTCAAGTGGACCTTAGAAAGCATCACTATGAACAAAGCTAGTGGAGGTGATGGAATTCCAGTTGAGCTATTCCAAATCCTGAAAGATGATGCTGTGAAAGTGCTTCACTCAATATGCCAGCAAAATTGGAAATTTTAGCAGTGGCCACAGGACTGGAAAAAGTCAGTTTTCATCCCAATCCCAAAGAAAGGCAATGCCAAAGAATGCTCGAACTACCACACAATTGCACTCATCTCACACGCTAGTAAAGTAATGCTCAAAATTCTCCAAGCCAGGCTTCAGCAATATGTGAACTGTGAACTTCCTGTTGTTCAAGCTGGTTTTAGAAAAGGTAGAGGAACCAGAGATCAAATTACCAATATCTGTTGGATCATGGAAAAAGCAAGAGAGTTCCAGAAAAGCATCTATTTCTGCTTTATTGACTATGCCAAACCTTTGAGTGTGTGGATCACAATAAACTGGAAAATTCTGAAAGAGATGGGAATACCAGACCACCTGATCTGCCTCTTGAGAAACCTGTATGTAGGTCAGGAAACAACAGTTAGAACTGGACATGGAACAGCAGACTGGTTCCAAATAGGAAAAGGAGTTCATCAAGGCTGTGTATTGTCACCCTGCTTATTTAACTTCTATGCAGGGTACATCATGAGAAATGCTGGGCTAGAAGAAGCACAAGGTGGAATCAAGATTGCTGGGAGAAATATCAGTAACCTCAGATATGCAGATGACACCACCCTTATGGCAGAAAGTGAAGAGGAGAGTGAAAAAGTTGGCTTAAAACTCAACATTCAGAAAACAAAGATCATGGCATCCGGTCCCATCACTTCATGGGAAATTGATGGGGAAACAGTGGAAACAGTGTCAGACTTTATTTTGGGGGCTCCAAAATCACTACAAATGGTGACTGCAGCCATGAAATTAAAAGACGCTTACTCCTTGGAAGGAAAGTTATGACCAACCTAGATAGCATATTCAAAAGCAGAGACATTACTTTGCCAACAAAGGTTCATCTAGTCAAGGCTATGGTTTTTCCAATGGTCATGTATGGATGTGAGAGTTGGACTGTGAAGAAGGCTGAGCACCAAAGAATTGATGCTTTTGAACTGTGGTGTTGGAGAAGACTTGAGAGTCCCTTGGACTGCAAGGAGATCCAACCAGTACATTCTGAAGGAGATCAGCCTGGGATTTCTTTGGAAGGAATGATGCTAAAGCTGAAACTCCAGTACTGTGGCTACCTGATGCGAAGAGTTGACTCATTGGAAAAGTCTCTGATGCTGGGATAGGATTGAGGGCAGGAGGAGAAGGGGACGACAGAGGATGAGATGGCTGAATGGCATCACTGACTTGAGGGATGTGAGTCTGAGTGAACTCTGGAAGTTGGTGATGGATAGGGTGGCCTGGCATGCTGTGATTCATGGGGTTGCAAAGAGTCGGACACAACTGAATGACTGATCTGGTCTGATCTGACCTTATTTGCTTATTATTTTACTAGTAAACATTCATCTTTTTTCCATCCTAATTTTGAATATTCATCCTAATTTTATAAATCATGACATTTTTGTTGAAGTACTAGTTGATCGGCTGCATTAGTTGTGTTCAGATGTAGAATAAAAATACAGGCCTCTAAGTGTAGCCAAATATTTTAAATGTTTTGGGTTACTTTTATCATCTTATCTTTATTTTCTATAAAGTCTAGTATAATTTACACAACTCATACCAATACCCTAACTATTGTGGAGAGAATAGCTTTGGCTATTTTTGGCCATGCATATCTAACTCTGAATTCTCACTCCCAACTTAATTCTACATCTCACTTCGCTGTCATACTTCCTGATGATAAAAATTAATAGAAAAAATTATGGGAACCCAGTTTCTATCTACACTACAACCGTTGCAATCATGCAGAAATTCTAAGATCTTTTTCCTGATTTATTTTATGATCTAAAATATGTCTTATGGGATAAATCTTTCACCCTATTCCACCCCCTTTGCCTTTAAATTTGCTATGCTTATGCTATGCTAAGTCACTTCAGTTGTGTCCGATTCTGTGTGACCCTATAGACAGCAGCCCACCAGGCTTTCCCGTCCCTGGGATTCTCCAGGCAAGAACACTGGAGTGGGTTACCATTTCCTTCTCCAATGCATGAAAGTGAAAAGAGAAAGTGAAGTCGCTCAGTCATGTCCGACTCTTAGCAACCCCATGGACTGCAGCCTACCAGGCTCCTCCATCCATGGGATTTTCCAGGCAAGAGTACTGGAGTGGGGTGCCATTGCCTTCTGCGGCCTTTAAATTTAATGTAAACCAAATCTGGCTATTGACACTAAAATAGAAAGTCAATTCAATGAAAAGTAAATCATTAAATTCCTTATCTAACTAATTATTTGGCCCAACCAGCATTTCAATTCATACAAAATTGTTATCAGGTATCTTTGTACCAAGATAATTAAGGCCTGATGTAATTATCTTCCATTATAATTTTCCCTAAAAATATAACTAATTCTTCTTTTAATATATTCACTTCCTCAGTAATGAAAAGTTTTCCACTGTTAAAGTCACAATAAATTCTCATTACATTTCCACTTCAAGGCAACAGTCAATATTGAAGCCCCGGTCTTGCTTAAGGCAACTGTGTGCTCACCAGCACCTTGGGCTTACATCCTGAAATAGGATCCGTTGTCTCTTTTAGCCTAACTTATCCTGACAAGTGATTTTCTGAACCTTTTACATAGCTTGAAACTTTTTTTATGACCTCTTTCAACAACTATAAAAATGAATTAAGTTACATAAGAGACCTAATCCAAAGTTGTTTTTTTTTCCCTCTGTCTTCTTTTTTCTTTTTTAAAAAATAAACATCAAAAACATTTTAAAACCAAGACTTATATCCTATCATTTTCTAGCCGAATAGAACACTGTAGATAATCTAGTTTAATTGATCTCACTTATTTTAGCCCACTCACTCATTTTATAGACTTAGGTAATGAGACCAAAAAAGTTAAACAAATTGCCCAAGATCTTATAAACAGAGAAATGCACAGTATTTCTCCCTTATTTTTACTCCCTCATTTTATAAGGCTGAAGATAAAATGAAGGAAAAATGACTCTATGCCTAAGTCTATGCCTATGTTTTAGAAAAAGATATCCTCAAATCTTGGACATCATCAGAGTGCAAAAGCTGGTATGATTTCTCCAAAAAACGTAACTTTCAGCTTCTACCCATGAACAAAGACTACATGGCAAAATGTAGTGGAAACCAGTAATCCTGGCTTGTGTTTGTGTGCTAGTTGCTCAGTCACCTCTGACTCTGCTACTGCATGGACTGTGGCCCACCAAGCTCTTCTGTCCATGGAATTCTCCAGGCAAGATACTGGAGTGGGTTGCCATTCCCTTCTCCAGAGGATCTTCCCAGCCCAGGGATTGAACCCAGGTATCCTGCATTGCAGGCAGATTCTTTACTGCCTGAGCCACCAGGGCTTATCTGGGGGTAAAATAATAAAGAATAGGAAAATGAAAGCCAGAATGGGAAGCAATACGGTGAGTTAGCAGATGACAAGATAGGCAATAATTATGACATAGCTAATCAAGATGAATTGTAGAGCCTCAAAATAGTTATTTGGGTCATTTATTGCCTGTGAATATAAGATAAAGTTTTACAAAATGGCAATACAATAATATTTGCCCAATTATTTTTTTCCTTCTAATCTAAGTGACATTAGAATGGGAAAGACTAGAGAGATCTCTTCAAGAAAATTAGAGATACCAAGGGAACATTGTCTGAAAAGATGAGCACAATAAAGGATAGAAATAGTATGGACCTAACAGAAGCCGGAAACATTAAGAAAAAGTAGCGAGAATACACAGAAGAACTGTACAAAAATGATTTTCACAACCCAGATAATCACCATGATGTGATCACTCACTTAGAGCCAGACATCCTGGAATGCAAAGTCAAGTGGACCATAGGAAGCATCACTATGAACAAAGCTAGTAGAAGTGATGGAATTCTAATTGAGCTGTTTCAAATCCTAAAAGATGGTGCTGTGAAAGTGCTGCACTGAATATGCCAGCAAATTTGGAAAACTCAGCAGTGGCCATGGGACTAGAAAAGGTTAGTTTTCATTCCAATGCCAAAGAATGCTCAAACTACCACACAATTGCATTCATCTCACATGCCAGCAAAGCAATGCTCAAAATTCTCCATGTAAAGCTTCAGCAGTCTGTGAACCATGAACTTCCAGATGTTCCAGATGGATTTAGAAAAGTCAGAGGAACTGGAGATCAAATTGCCAACATCCGCTGGATCATCGAAAAAGTAAGAGAGTTCCAGAAATATATCTACTTCTGCTTTACTGACTATGCCAAAGCCTTTAACTGTGTGGATTACAACAAACTATGGAAAATTCTGAAAGAGATGGAACTACCAGACCACCTGACCTGCCTCTTGAGAAACCTGTATGCAGGTCAGGAAGCAATAGTTAGAACTGAACATGAAAAAACAGATTGGTTCCAAATAGGAAAAAAAGTATGTCAAGGCTGTATATTGTCACCCTGTTTATTTAACTTATATGCAGAGTACATCATGAGAAATGCTGGGCTGGATGAAGCACAAGCTGGAATCAAAATTGCTGGGAGAAATATCAATAACCTCAGATATGCAGATGACATCACCCTTATGGCAGAAAGTGAAGAAGATCTAAAGAGCCTCTTGATGAAAGTGAAAGTGGAGAGTGAAAAAGTTGGTTTAAAGCTCAACATTCAGAAAACTAAGATCATGGCATCCTGTCCCATCACTTCATGGCAAATAAATGGAGAAACAGTGGAAACAGTGGCAGACTTTTTTTGGGGAGGGGCTCCGTAATCACTAGAGATGGTGAGTGCACCCATGAAATTAAAAGACGCTTACTCTTTGGAAGAAAAGTTATGACTAACCTAGACAGCATATTAAAAAGCAGAGACATTACTTTGCCAACAAAGTTCCATCTAGTCAAAGCTATGGTTTTCGAGTGGTCATGTATGGTGTGAGAGTTGGACTATAAAAAAGCTGAGTGCTGAAGACTCAGTCTATGGGGTCGCAAAGAGTCGGACATGACTGAGTGACTGAACTGATCTGAAGTGACATTATTCTTGAATGAATGAATGAAGTTGCTCAGTCGTGTCCACCTCTTTGCAACCCCATGGACTGTAGCCTACCAGACTCCTCTGTCCATGGAATTTTACATTCAAGAGTACTGGAGTGGGTTGCCATTTCCTTCTCCAGGGGATCTTCCTGACCCAGGGATAGAACCCAGGTCTCCTGCATTGCAAGCAGATGCTTAACCATCTGAGCCACCAGTGAAGCCTTCTTGAATGGTGCACTGAAAAATTTCGAGTAACTCCTATAACTGTGTGCTAATCACTCAGTTGTATCCAACATAGCCTGCCAGGCTTCTGTGTCCATGGGTTTCCCAGGCAAGAGTATTGGATTGGGTTGGCATTTCCTTCTCCAGGGGATCTTTCCAACCCAGTGATTGGACTCTCCTGCATTGCTAGCAGATTCTTTACCATCTGAGCCACCAGGGAATCCCCAAATCCTATAATAAGTGTTTCTAATTGATCAGAAAATCATAGTTTATATAACCCTAGTACATAGTTATTTTTCAGACCTATAAAGTATTTGATGTGGATTTAAAACTAGAATTCAGTATGGCTGATTCATGTTGATGGATGGCAAAAACTAACATAATATTGTAAAGCAATTATCCTTCAACTGAAAATAAATTTTTCATAAAAAGATAAAAATAAATAAAACTAGGGTTCAATTTTCTAAAATCCACTAAATCGAATCAATAATCAACATAGATTTGTTTGTGAAATCTGATAAGGGCACCTATCATAATATTTGAGCCAGTCTCGTATTCAGTCTACTGCCCAAGCATCACTCAACAATACAGCATTGCACATGTTGAGTGTATTTGTGAGTATGTGTGTGGTAGTATTAAGAAGTTTGTGTTTGACTGTTCATTTAAAATATATAATGCCCTTTGTTACCTTAATAAATAATTCATCAAACAATCACTGGGGTGTGAAGATGTATATTTAATGTGGAAAGGTCATCATCTATTTTTAGAAGTTCCTACCCTAACTCCACAGGGCTTCTGAATCAATTTATAGAAATACCATAAAATGCCTTTGTCCTTGGTTTGATGATCCACAGTTTTAATTATTATCATACCTTCTGGTTCTTTCAGTTAGTCTTAGGGCAAATTGCTATAGCTTAAAATTAATTTTTAGTCATTTATATTTCATGCTCAGGCTTTTTATTTAGAGAAACTGAAATCATGATCTAAATGATGTGTGAACCCTGCTGATAACCTGCCATCTGAGTGTCTGCCCCATAGGCTGTTGCTAGCGATCCTTGTCTGCTGTAACATTTAACCTATTAAAACAAGAGATCATATGGTGTCACTGTAGAACTAACCACTGAATGAGAAAGAAGTCACTCTGTTGTAAACGGTATTTCAGAAAACCGGGTGCTGGTTCGGGAACAAGGAAAAATTATAGAAAGGATGAAAAGTAAAAATCATGTGCTTCTGTTTTCTTGGAAAACACCAACATTTTTGAGTCAATAGAAAAATGTGAAATTCCTACTGATTAACATTATTACTAAGGCTGGAATTGCAAGTGTGCCGCAAATTCATTTGACATTGACAGAAAAACCAGCAGATTGAAAAACGTTTGTTTGAAACTAGCTTGTTCACATTATTTCTAGGGGACTCATCATCTATTATGTAAAATTAATTTTGCAGAACACCAGAGGTATATATGTTGCACTTGGCTATGCAGCTCTTGAATCCTCTTAAAACAAGACTGAAACTTAAAATGAAATAACCCTTAAAGGTTAGGTTCTCCTCCACAAAATGCAGTAGTATTGGAAAAAATATTTGATCATAATAAAATTACCATTATGCCAGATAACATTTTACTTTCAGTTTTACTCATCTCAGAAAGAGAATATTCTAACCCATGGGAACAAAAATATAATCTTACCTACAAATACCATCTAATAAAAATTTCAGTCATAGTTACTTTCAGTTCAGTTCAGTTCAGTTGCTCAGTTGTGTCTGACTCTTTGCAACCCCATGAATCACAACACGCCAGGCCTCCCTGTCCAGCACCAACTTCCGGGGTTCACTCAGACTCATGTCCATCGAGTTGGTGATGCCATCCAGGCATCTCATCCTCTGTCGTCCCCTTCTCCTCCTGCCCCCAATCCCTCCCAGCATCAGAGTCTTTTCCAATGAGTCAACTCTTCACATGAGATGGCCAAACTACTGGAGTTTCAGTTTCAGCATCAGTCCTTCCAATGAACACTCTGGACTGATCTCCTTTAGGACGGACTGCTTGGATCTTCTTGCAGTCCAGGGGACTCTCAAATGTCTTCTCCAACACCACAGTTCAAAAACATCAATTCTTTGGCGCTCAGCTTTCTTCATAGTCCAACTCTCACATCCATACATGACCATTGGAAAAACCATGCTGCTGCTACTGCTGCTAAGTCGCTTCAGTCGTGTCCGACTCTGTGCGACCCCACAGACGGAAGCCCACCAGGCTCCCCTGTCCCTGGGATTCTCCAGGCAAGAATACTGGAGTGGGTTGCCATTTCCTTCTCCAATGCATGAAAGGGAAAAATGAAAGTGAAGTCGCTCAGTCGTGTCCAACTCCCAGCGACCCCATGGACTGGAGCCTACCAGGATCATCCGTCCATAGGATTATCCAGGCAAAAGTACTGGGGTGCGGTGCCACTGCCTTCCCCGCCTTGACTAAATGGACCTTTGTTGGCAAAGTAATGTCTCTGCTTTTGAATATGCTATCTAGGTTGGTCATAACTTTCCTTCTAAGAAGTAAGTGTCTTTTAATTTCATGGCTGCAATCACCATCTGCAGTGATTTTGGAGCCCAAGAAAATAAAGTCTCTCACTGTTTCCACTGTTTCCCCATCTATTTCCCATGAAGTGATGGGACCGGATGCCATGATCTTAGTTTTCTGAATGTTGACCTTTAAGCTAACTTTTTTGCTCTCCTCTTTCACTTTCATAGTTACCTTAGCCCTTTTCAAATACCAGATGTTTTACACGCTGTATGTTAATTTATTTCTGTTTACAATTTCATAAATGCAAAATTATTTCATTCCTTTGAGTTGACATTGATAAAGATTTGTTGGAATATCTTTGCAACTTTTTAAAAAACATCCACAAACAGCAGGAGGAATCAAGTAAATACAAAATTTACTATATATATATGAAAACCAATGTATATTATACCTTCATAAAAGCTAAAGTAAGATCTATTTTAGTAATTCCAATTTTAACCTTTGGCTCAACAATTCATTTATCCATTCAATCACAGTTAGATTAAACATCTACTTTGTGCCAAGTTGTGCTGTGTTGGTCAAATCCATGAGAATATAAGCTTTGAATTAAATATCTTTCCATTGACTAAAAAAAAAAATAAGTGGAAAACTCCAAAAAGGTGACTGAAAATAGGGTAATGAAGAAATTTGATAATCTCAGTTTTAAGGGTATCTCTCTGAATAGATGTTTTTACAAACTGCATTTAAGATGATCTTATTTATTTATTGAGAATACCAGTACTTTATTATCTGGGGCTTCCCAGGGGCTCACTGATTAAGAATCTGCCTGCCATTGCAGGAGCCACAGAAGGCCTAGGTTTGATCCCTGGGTTAGGAAGATCCCCTGGAAGAGGAAATAGCAACCCACTCCAGTATTCTTTCTGGGATAATCCCATGTACAGAAGAGCATGGTTGGCTACAATCCATGGGGTTGCAAAGAGTCAGACACTATTATCTAATCCAGAACCTAATCTTATTTTGAAATCTGTATTTTGTTTTATTAAAAAAAAAAAAAATGAATAACTAAATCCCATAGCAGTAATCTGGTATAAGGGTGAGGACTCTGAACATGTACTCCTACCCTTTGTGGGACCCTATCAAAACTAGTTATAGAATAAATCTGGTGACTCATAGAGTGGTTTTATTTTATTTATTCATATTAATTAATTAATTAATTAAAAAATCATCATAAGACAAATTGTTTTCACTAAGAATTAACCTAGGTACCATTCCTTCTTCTTTCATAGTCCCATATTTGTTTTCAAAAATCGTTTTACTCTTTTCTTGAAAAGTCCTTTGCAGCTCTTTGAAATTCCTAGGAGGAAGCATAGAATGTTCATGTCAATAATAATCATGATAATATATTTCTACTTGAAGTATGAACAAATAGAAATTTTCATGTAAACTTGAATACCACTATGTTTGGCTTAAATGTAATTGATTCTATTAGCTTTGTCAGTACAGTTGTGTGTATTTCCTTATACATGGCAAGTCACACACCTTTAAGGTAATTCCCCTTTATGTATTGCATTTGCAAATCAGTCAACTATTAAATTAATAGTGGTTGATTGTTAAAAGACAAATAATTAATATAGAAAACTAAAGAATCTCTGACCTAATCTCTCCACATAAACCCATTATGATTAATTCCTTGTAAGTTGATTTTATTGACATAAAGTAGAAAACATTTTTTGACCATTTATAAATTATGCTTACATTAATTTTTATACTCTTCCCATCTGAATAAGTTCTCTTCTGAATAATTTGGTATTCTTTATTTCCCACAATCCCAGTTTATTCAGAAGTCCCATCTTCTGAATTTTACAGGTTGGGGTAGTATACAGTGGTGGAGGAAATGCAGAACATTTCACTGTGAGGCTGGGACAGCAAACCCAACAGTTGACACTTGAAATAAACACTAAAATTGCATTAACTAAATCAGCTCTGTTAATAAAGTCTTGTTGGAGTAAAAAGCCTCTCTAATGGCAATAAAATTCAAGAATATATATTATTTACAGGATCTAATTGAGTTAAAAAACTATCAATTAAAGAAAGAGTTTAGACCAAACATTGAATAACACCATTTTATGTTAAAAACAAGGCCAAGTTATTTTAATCTGTTTATCAAAGATAGTCAAAATGAATAGGAGAAACAGTGACCATAGTTCAATACAGTTAAGGTCAATTTCCAGCTGTAGCTCAATTGAGGGTAAATAGTAAATTTAAAAGCTCAACAAAAATAGTTTTACAGGACTTCCCTGGTGGTCCAGTGGTTAAGACTCTGTCTTCCATTGCAGGGGTTGTGGGTTCAATCCTTGGCCATGGAAGTTCCACATACTGCACTGGGTGGCCAAAAGAATAAATAAAATAAAAATGCATATACCTTTAAAAAAAAAAAAAAAAAAAAGGTAGTTTCATGGAAGGAATGTGACCAGGATTTTGTTTTTACAGTGAAAATGGAATGCTGTAAACAATAACATGCATGAATCTCAAACTGAGAAGAGAGTATGTAGAATTCAATATTTATGTTAAGCAGCTTACACAGAGCTTCAGAGCCTATAAGTAAACCACTTGGTGTTGGCTGCCAATTGGCAGCTTTGCAAGTAAAGGCCAAACTGGAATGCTTTCACATTTTCTCTTTCTTTTCCACTGGACTAAGCAGATATGCACTAAAAGCAATTTAGGAGGGAATGGCATAATAAAACAGCAGGCATGTGTGTTGGTTTCTCAGGTAAACACCTATAATTGGTACAGGGTATTTACAACAAGAAGTCACTTCCCATTCAGTATCAATAACCTACTTCAATTGGATGACCAAAGCTCATTCCACAGGATGACTGACATCAGGTCCAAACACATTTGTCCTTCCCAGGGTTTATAGAGGCCTGCCAAGCCATATGAGACCACATTTTATGGCAGCAATTACTTTCTTTTTGGTTGTAAACAACAGACCTGTAAGAGTATTCACAAAATACTGTTCCCCACAACTGTGCCAATAACCAACTGGATAGTTAACTCTACTCTTGGCCTTTCAACTTGATAGCAGTAAAACTAGCTGTTGTGCAAATGTTCCCACTTTGCATTCTATAGTTACATAGCAAGCTACTGCACCAGCAACTCCCCAAATTCTCTATTCTGTGTGAGGTTTAGCTTCTGGTTTCATATTCTTGGTGGTGGTTATTAAATGGTCATGATCAATTTGAAGAGTTGACCATCAAATCATCTATGCTGAAATTAGAATCCTCTGGAAAGTTACTCTTTTGTAACTTCTGATAAACTTAAAAAAAATTAAAATCAGACAATGCAATTGCTGCAAAAACAGCATAAGTCAAGTCACTACTAAATGTCACCCAGGCAAAAAGAAAAGGATTTTCTAAGTTCAAAAAATGAATCCTATTTTTCCCAATGTTAGAGTCACTGCCAATGAATGGAAATGATGTGGTTGCTCTTCTTTCATATGGAGGTTAATTGAGTCAACTAACGAGACAAGTTGTATTTAATTGCTGACTTTAGGAATGCAAAAAAGAGAATATATTGCTTTTGCATCCAAGAGACTTAGTCATTCAAAAGTGAGGTTGAATAGTTTCATTTTTCTGTATCAGTGCACCACAATTTCAGCAGTAGCACAAAACATTTGTCATTTCCTAGCTTCCCTCACTTACCTGTCCCAAGAAGAAGCCAAGAGTACATAGACTTCTCCATCTCACAGTGCATTTACATCTGTGGTTCCCAATAGAAGGTGATTTTCTTCAAGGGAACAATCGTGCCTTGTGTGAGGCGAATGTGATAACCACTGCACTATGGAAATGTCCAAGGATCATGCCTTGTGGATCTTTAATCCTTACAACCCCTAGACCAATGCTTTGAATATAGAAGGTACTCAATGAACGGATGTTCTTAAATAAATTAAACCTGACAAAGCATGGCAAATCAGTTTACCAAAAAATAAATAATGCAGATAAAAATATGGAAAGCTGTAAATTCATTTTCTAAGCATGCAATTTTGCACTGTTTTATAAATATTGAACCTGGAAAAAGAAAACACTGCACAAATGATTGAATTTGCAATTCATTCTTAACTTCCCACAAATTATTACAAGCCTGATTAATAGGTTTTTAATAGCAGAAAAGCTCAGAAGTAGAAATAAAGCAAAGTTTTCATTATTTTTCCATTTGTTAAAAGATCCATGTCTTGAAAAATCCAAGCAACTAACATATAAAATACCTTATATGTAATACTCATTTTTCATAACTGAGAAATAATATTAATTTTATATTCTTTTCTTTACTCTCTCAAAGGTGTTTTAGATTGTTTGTTTTAGGAAAAAATCCACTTTCAAAGCCCAAAGAAAATTATCCAAAGGCTATCCTAGTTCAGTGATGTGGAGATACGGTAGTTTATTTTCATTAGTCACACAAATTTTGTTTTGGAATTCTCATCTAAAAGGTATTAAATTTGAAATCAGGTATGTATGCTATTGGCAAAAGATTCTCTCTGGAATTTTAACTAGTAGGTGGTAAATGTGGCTTTGTTTATTTAAAAAAATACTGAGGTATAAATATTTACTATGCACAATTTTTTTGTGGACAAAAGTTAAGCAAGAAGTTTCAGAAATAATTTAAAATTTGTATTTCATTCATTTATCTTGCCTGTCCTGTATAAACTGTATTTCAGGAAAGCCAAATATGTGAGTAGAAAAAATATTAATTCTTACAGAAGAATTCTAACCTGTAAATGCCAAAGTAATGATCTGATTTGAAAATTACTTTTTTGAAGCAGAGTGAAAGACTTCATCTGGAAGGAACCACAATGCTAGAGTAATTAGGTGAAAGACTGAGAATTTTACAATGTATTATTCAATCTGACAACACCTGAACAAAGCAATCAATTTAGTATCATTACACATCTCTTGATATCATAGAAGAAGTTCACAGAATAACCTATGAAGTATTTTTGCCAAAACAATTGTAATGGAATCCAGTCAAGCCTCCAGATATAAAATCAATTTACATAAAACACAGGAGATAAAGGGCACTAAAAGCATACACTCAGCAAAATCAATACAGTGGATCATTATTAGGATAATGGTGGATTATCCTGCTGCTGTTGCTGCTGTCGCTTCAGTTGTGTCCGACTCTGTGCAACCCAGAGAGGGCAGCCCACCAGGCTCCCCCATCCCTAGGATTCTCCAGGCAAGAACACTGGAATGGGTTGCCATTTCCTTCTCCAATGCATGAAAGTGAAAAGTGAAAGTGAAGGTACTCAGTTGTGTCCGAATCTTAGCGACCCCATGGACTGCAGCCAACCAGGCTCCTCCATCCATGGGATTTTCCAGGCAAGAGTACTGGAGTAGAGTGCCATTGCCCTCATAAATAAAACAACTGTAAAAAGTTATATTGGATGTAAATTGGGAATTTTGAATATTTTCTGGCATTATATTATTTCAAGAAATTATTGTTAGGTGTGATATGTATCTATCATTATGTTGATTATTTTTTAAGTATCCATAATACAGTTCAACAATACTTCACTCATCTTATCCATTTTGTTTCTTTTAAATGTCAATGTTTTAAAATTGAGAAAGTTTAAAGCAAGTACTGGACTTCCCATATGGTGCTAGTGCTAAAGAACCAGTCTGCAGGAGACATAAGAGACTGGGGTTTCATACCTGGGTTGGGAAGATCCCCTGGAAGAGGGCTGGCAACCTACTTCAGTATTCTTCCCCGGAGAATTTACATGGACAGAGGAACCTGGTGGACTACAGTCCACAGGATCACAAAGAGTTGGACACAACTGAAGTGATTTGGCCTGCACACAAAGCAAATACCAGATATAGTTTTTAAATATTAAAAAAAATTATATGTGTACCTCTAAGAGCAAGACATTTTTGTTGTTGATGTCATTATTGTATTTCTGAATCGTTAGATGAACTTTAAAATAGAAAATGTTTTCCTCCATACCATTTCCATTCTACAGATACATACCTGAATTCTTCAGTCACCTTCCACAAGTTTGGGATTGGCCTGAGGGATAATGTTGAATTCAGTATGACAGGTGGTATCAAAATGCCCTCTGACTATCCCATCTCCTGGTATCTGTGTCCTTGTGCAATTCCCTCCCCTTGAATGTGGCATGGGTTTAGTGACTCATCTCTGCTAATTCCCTGGTGGCTCAGATGGTAAAGCATCTGCCTGCACTGCAGGAGACTCAGGTTAAATCCCTGGGTTGAGAAGATCCCCTGGAGAAGGGAATGGCAACCCACTTCAGTATTCTCACCTGGAGAATCCCATGGACAGAGGAGCCTGGTGAGCTACAGTCCATTGGGTTGCAAAGAGTCAGACGCGACTGAGTGAATGACACTTTTCACTTTCTACTTAATAGAATGTGGCAGAAGTGATGAGGTATCACTTATAAAATCAGATTATCAAAGACGGTAGCTTCCATCTCGGAGGCTTTGGCGTTCTCTTACTCTTTCTTGCTTCTGGAGAAAGACAGCTTCCATGACATGGAGCAGCTCTGTAGTAAAATCCCCATGAATGAAATTGGAAGTAGATTTTCTATGTTTTGCCAAAAGTTCTGTGTATGAATTTGGAAGCAGATCCTCATCCAGTTCAATCTTCAGAGACAACAGTGCCACCTAATAGTGTGACTGTTACTGTGTAAGAGATGGACTCTAAGCAAGAACGACGTATTTATTCCACTGTGGGGTTCTTCCTTTTCTCCATATTACCCATCCCACCACTACTGACAAGTGTACTCTTGTGAGAAACTAACTCATGACTGTGAAGAAGGCTGAGCGCTGAAGAATTGATGCTTTTGAACTGTAGTGTTGGAGAAGACTCTTGAGAGTCCCTTGGACTGCAAGGAGATCCAACCAGTCCATTCTGAAGGAGATCAGCCCTGGGATTTCTTTGGAAGGAATGATGCTCAAGCTGAAACTCCAGTATTTTGGCCACCTCATGCGAAGAGTTGACTCATTGGAGAAGACTCTGATGCTGGGAGGGATTGGGGGCAGGAGGAGAAGGGGACGACAGAGGATGAGATGGCTGGATGGCATCACTGACTCAATGGACATGAGTCTGAGTGACCTCTGGGAGCTGGTGATGGATAGGGAGGCCTGGTGTGCTGCAGTTCATGGGGTCACAAAGAGTCGGACATGACTGAGCGACTGATCTGATCTGATCTGATTTCTCTTGCCTCATTCCTTTCCTTTCTTTGTCTACTTTTGTTTTCCCATACCACCTAATTATTTTTACTCAGCCTTTTAGGATTATGAAAACACTTTAGTGTGATAATGTAAGCTGTTTTAGCTATTAAGAAAACATTCCTTATTATAGTAATATGAAAGTTTCCTGTCCCAGAGATGACAAATCTAAGTACCCGACAGCCTGCTAATATATATGCATGTGGGTGCTCAGTTGTGTCTGACTCTTTGCGACCCCATCAGGGGGTCGCATGGGATTGGAGATGGCAAGAATACTGGAGTGGTTGCCATTTCCTCCTCTAGGGGATCTTCCTGACCTAGGGATCCAACCCACATCTCCAGTGTCCCCTGCATTGCAGGCAGATTCTTTACCACTGAGCCACCAGGGAAGCCCCAACTGGATAATAAATAGAAGGAAAATATTTCACACCTCTGTGATAGCTCAGACAAGGCATTGTTTTCTTGAAGATGAAAGAAGATGGCACTTCTTTGAGATATTTGAGGGAGAAAAAGAGAGAGTAAGTTAACAGATTTGTGACTGTGGGTGTCTTACAGCTCTAGCTGTTAGCTAGCAAATAAGGATTACTCAGTCATAAAGTTAAATCAAGATGTTAATTAGGGAGAAGTATGAAACTATTTGCTGTTTGGTTTACTACTATAGAAACTAACCTACAGGATGGGCTTTTTCAAAATACAGTTTCCCAACAGTGAGACAGCACTGGCATAGCTCTGTTGTTTCACAACAATCCACTGTAATTTATTTAAAACAGAATTGGAGTCATGATTATATGGCTTCAAATTGACTAAAGCTTCCATCTTCAGAAAAAGTGGGGACTACAGATAAGGTAGAGTCAACAGAAACAGGCAACCACTTCAATCAGTTGCATCATATCATCATCATCATCACAGAGCTTATTAGATGACAAGTCCTCTTCTAAGCAATCTACACTCATCTCATTTACTTCTCTTAGAAATCTATGGGGGTAAGTACTGCCATCATTCCCATTTTAAATAAGGAGAATAAGAAACTAACTTGTCCATATTAAGTGTGAAGAGTTCATGATCCTTGTGTTAAGTCGCTTTAGTTATGTCCCACCTTGTGTGACCCTATGAACTGTAGCCCACCAGGCTCCGCTATTGATGGGATTCTCCATGCATGAATACTGGACTGGATTGACATTCCCTTCTCCAGGGTATCTTCCCCACCCAGGGATCGAACCGATGTGTCTTATGTCTAACCTGCATGAGCAGGTGGGTTCTATACCACTAGCACCACCTGGGAAGCCCTTATTCATGATCCTTGTTCCTAGACAGTATTTGGTGGTTTAATTGCTAAGTTGTATCTGACTCTTGGCAATACCACGGACTGTAGTCTGCCAGGCTCTTCTGTCTATGGGATTTCTCAGGCAAAAATACCAGAGTGGGTTGCCATATCCTACTCCAGGGGATCTTCCCAGTCCAGGGATTGAACCTGAGTCTCCTGCATTGGCAGGCAGATTCTTTACCAGAGCTCCCTGGGAAGAGCCACAGTCACATATACATATACTAATCAGTCATACTGCTACACTTAGAGGCTGAATAGGAATAGCTAAGAGGCAGATGGGAATCTAAGTATACTAAAACATGGAGGGTGGAGATCTGCACAGACACCTGCAAAATTATTTGAATCTCATGCATTTTCTTATAAAGACCAAATAAGAGGGGAGGGAGGTAGCAAGAAGTTATAAATGACAGAGAAAGTAGAGATTGAAAGTATGGGTTGGCCAAAAAGTTCATTTGGGCTTTTCCATAAGATGTTATCAGACAGTGTCACTTCAAAATGTGAGGCAGAGACTTCCTCTGTGATGGTCGCAATAGGTAAGCATCCATCTGAAAGCCACCGTGGCAGTGCCTGAAGAGCATCTAGTTGAATTAAAACCATCCTGGCAGTATGAATTTCTCAGTAACATAGAAGAAGTGGCTCTCTGCTAAAAGGTATCAGCTCTCAGATAGGATTTGGACGTGGGAAGAGAGGAGACTGGTGTGAAACACCATTCATGGCATTAGTGTTTGAGGCGGTCAAATTATTAATAATAATTTTGTTCTGGAGTTCGGGTGAGCCTGGTCTGAGACGATGTTTGAGAACACATTGGCCTTCAGGTTTTTCTCCAGTCAGTAACAATTTGCACATATTCTTTATTTTATAGTAATCAGAAAAGTCTGTGATAGTGATTCAGCTCCCAGAAGATCACCCATATCCAACGAAATCTATCATTTAAGCCGGGACACCACGTATTAGTAGAACATTTGCTTCACTCCTCCTATCCTCGAGGTGTTACATTTTCCTAGGATTGAAGCTGTGGTTTTCAACTTAATTCACCAGGAAATTTTTTGTCTTGTGTCTAATCCTTTTACAGTTTGGAAAATATAACTTTGATCCTGACTCTAAGCTAAGAGAAAGTGATGGGAAGTATTGGTAAAACTCACAGAGTCTGAAGTCCTGGCTTGAACCCAAGCTCTACCATTTACATAATGGCCAGCCCAATAAATGACTTCGTGTAAAGAGCCTCAGTGTCTTTTTAAAAGTAAAAATAGGCCTGATGGAGTTTGTGGAATGGAATATATGAGGTGATGGATATGAAAGTTTCTGACACCTAAATGACATTTAATAAAGGTTAATTAATGAGCTGTTTGGCTATTCCCTCCTCAGTTTTTCACATATAATTAATTTTTATGAGGCAAACCTTTTGGAATAAAGCAGTACATAAAAAATAATGGAAGACTAAACAGATAAATTCCATTTTACTTTTCAAATTTAGCACCATCATATTTTACAATTGAAATATTTGAGTTTTTAAGTAAATATTCTAATTTCAAACATACAGGATAACCGAGATTATATGTAACATCTTGTATCTTACCTTCTTTGGGTTTTGTCTCACGTACAAAACCTGATTTTACATTGTGTACTTGATATAAAATTTGATCAAATGAAAACCTTGGGGCTGAATACAATGCCTTCAGGTGAATTTGTAGACAATCACTTTTTTTTTTCCTAACATCAACATAACTCATTTCTTATTTCAATTTCATAAAACATACCGAGTATTATGTGAGGACTTTATGTTCTTGTGAACTCTTGAACCCACTGAGCTAATAAGACTGGAATTCCAAAGAGTTAGAGACCTACTCTATTTAAATATGTCCACAAACCCTTCTCTTATGCCGCCTCCTCTGCTCCATGGGCACAGCTCTGCTTTCCCTCCAATGAAAGTCTAATATTTTATTATGCTATACTATGGTCCGGTGGTACCAAATAGGCTTGATGAAAGAAGGAAATAAATCTCATGCCTCATTTTATATATATAATATATTTATCTAGAATTAACATAGGTATTTATATATTTTTATATATATATATATATACATTTTTGTATCATATATGTATTATGTAGGTCTTCCCTGGTAGCTCAGCAGTGAAGAATCCGCCTGCAATGAAGGAAATGAGGGTTGGATCCCTGGGTTGAGAAGATCCCCTGGAAAAGGAAACAGCACCAACTCCAGTATTCTTGCCTGGGAAATCCCATGAACAGAGGAGCCTGTCTCTGTAGCCTGGGCTACAGTCCATAGGGTCACATGTATATATATACACATATGTCAGAGAAGGCAATGGCACCCCACTCCAGTACTCTTGCCTGGAAAATCCCATGGATGGAGGAGCCTGGTAGGCTACAGTCCATGGGGTCGCTAAGAGTCAGACACGACTGAGCGACTTCACTTTCACTTTTCACTTTCACTTTTCACTTTCATACATTGGAGAAGGAAATGGCAACCCACTCCAGTGTTCTTGCCTGGAGAATCCCAGGGACGGGGGAGCCTGGTGGGCTGCCGTCTATGGGGTTGCACAGAGTCAGACACAACTGAAGCGACTTAGCAGCAGCAGCAGCACATATGCATATATATGTGTGTGTGCATACACACTCACACTCACATACACACAACACACACCCAAATTCATGGTTTGAAATTCTCATGACTCTTAAACACATACAATAAGAACTTCCTTAATATAAAGCACTTGACTAAATCTTATAGGGTCGCAAAGAGTTGGACACAACCGAGTGACTTTCAATTTCACTTTCAAATGTCTAGATGGTTCCTGAAAATAATCAAACATTCTTTAACCGTGGACTGTTAAACAAATAGTACACTAATTTCAGAGTTTGTGAAAGTAGGACGATGGAGGGCCAGTAAAGCACAATCTATTTTCAGTAGGTTAACAAGGCCAGAGAACACAAGTGTCAATGCATCACATTTGCACAGTGCTAACAACTTTCCCAATATTCTCAGCCATCACACCTCTTTTCCTCTTTGGCTTAAAAGGGTAGCCAAACTCTGGAGGGAGACCAGATTGTTGACTAAGCAATCTCTAAGGAGAGGCTAGACTTTATTCCTCCTCTTCGGTCCTGGTTCCTCATGCTTCCTTCCCTTTGACCCTGCCTTGGTCGATATTTTGCTGCCCAGTATCATTGATTGATTGATTGATTGATTTTCTTCGCTCAGTAGTGTCCGACTCTTTGGGACCCCATGGACTGTAGCCTACCAGGCTTCTATGTCGGTGGGATTTTCCAGGCAATGGTACTGGAGTGGATTGACATTTGTTTCCTTATAAGTCAATTTCTTCTTCATTTCTTTTTTCCACTAAGAGTTTTGATTGTTAATTTCAGTCCTATTCCAAGTGTTGGAGGAGAGGAAAGTAGGAAGTACCACACACATACACAAAAGCAAAATTCCAAAAATAAGAGATTCTGGTTTTTATATTTCCCAAGAACTAAAACAGATTTTTCCAGGTCTTTTTGTCTAAATATTATTAAAGTAGGGCATGTTTAGAATGTGATATTAGGAAAGCAAGTTAGGACACCCACTAGACTTAGAATTCCCTGAATGTACATGAAGACATCTCTAGTGTCTTTTATATGTTCCTGACACCTCTAAGTTGGAGTAACACTTGAACAAGTATTAATGAGGACCTGCTTGCTCTGTGACAGCACTCTTGTGGTGCTGAGAAATGGAACAAATACAAATTTCTACCTTCAAGGAACTTAAAATTCACAGTTTTATTTCTTTGATGAAAGAAATATTTAAAATCCCAGGAAGCAAAATCCTCTATATTTCTGAGCTGACTGCAGAGGGGAAATGTGCTGATCTTGTGGATATTTAGTAAACAAGACAGACTGACAGACTCATCAACAAATCCAAGGTCAGGCTCAGGCAGATAAAAAGAGGAACACTGTCAATTCTCTGTCTGGACAGGTTCTAAAAATAGAAATGCCCATTTATAGAATGTTCCTTCCCCATGTAAAGACCTGTCAGCCAAAGATTCTTTGATCCACAAGTCCATGTGAACCATTATGTTGTCCAGGAAATTCATTTCAGTCAAGTGTCAAAAGAATATATTCTTATCTCTAAAACACAAGATAGTTACTTTCTCTACTCTGTTAATGATTCCAACTTCCTCTTGCAGCACAGTCCCAAATAGCTGTAGATGGTGTACTTGGTCTTCTTGGTTTCTTATACCATAAATATATGGCCAAGGTCAGGACTGGATATGATTGTTTATAAACATCTAACATGCTTCTGGTGTTCCATAAAACAGGTTTATACTACTCTTAAATTTTTTGTTTTTATGCTAGTCACCAGGTGACAAGGAACAGCATCCATTTACTACAGAATCAGTTCCTATTCAAATTATGACAAATTCAAAAATATTAATAATCAATAAAATATAATGCTTGTGTGAAGTATAGAAACAAAGAAGACAGTCATTAGGTCAAGCCCACAAGAAAGGGGAGAAACTGACCTGGGCATGAATACTAAGAGGTGTAGACAATTGGGAGCTATTTGGAAGCAGATTACCACAGGTCATTTGATAAAAAAGAAAGTGAATCTGAAAAATGTATCTATCCAATGTGGTGTTGGGCCACACGTGTATTTCTTGTTTCTATACACCGGTATAGCTTTTTTCTATGAATCAATTTTAAAAATACATCTGAGAAACATGTTATTTTTAAATAACATGCTGTGTTTTAGAGTCTTTGCCTTGAAGTTATTAGTAATACATGGTACAGAATTAGTGATTCTATAACACAGAAAATATTTTGACTAGCATTCGAGCATGAGTTATGGGGACTAGATCCATGGATGATCTGAATAAAAGACACCATATTATTTTTAGAATGATCCTTCCCTGCTAACTTATTTGATTTCTCAATCTTCTCTTTTCCTTCCCACAAAGTATCTCAATTTTTGTGCAAATAGACCTTGGATGACTCACTTCACCCATCCATCAGGTCTTCTGAAGCATGCTTGAATTTCAAGAGAATCAAGCTAGGAAATGTGTTACATAATTATAGAAACTTTCAAAATAATCATTTGAAACAAATGATTATTTCTATATATTTACTTAATTTCATAAGGTTTTGACAATATGTACATTGCAATATACTTGACACTGGTTAAATGTAAGTAATACCCATCTGCTCGGATGTCAGATGGGACAATAAATGTCTAGAAATTGATAACTAGGCACTATGGGGCAACAGGTAATAAAGTAATTTTGTAATATATTCCTACAGGCCCAGTAACATAGGTTTCCCCACCACAGCCCAAGAAGATGTGTTTTATTTATATGGTGCTCTGGCCATTAGGAATTCTCATACTAACATCCTTTGGAAGGAGTCAAATGCGATTTTAAAGTATAAAGATTATTCTTGTATACTTTAAGATATTACTGCATGAAGCATACTATGAATTGGGTTTTACCCTGTAAAATAAGGAGTACATTTCTTGGCACCCTTATAACTTCAGTAATAGACCACAGAGCCATTGACAGTAATTGTAAAATATGGTACAGTTTGGAATGAAAAAAACAAGAGAATGTGGTGGCCTAATTTAATTTAAAAACTAAATTAGTGTTTAAAGCTCAGAATCTTCTGCTACAAGCGCCATACAATGAACATAAAAAAACAGAGCTGATTATAACTATACCAAATACATTCTGTTAAGAACAAAGTACTTTGGACAAGGGCTTTGCTGATGATTAGAGCTTATTAAGGAAAAAGTTTGCTCTTATCTTGAACTACCTATTCCTTGGACTAATGATCATTTTTTATTTGTTACAATTTCTCATGTCACGGTTATCTGTCTGGCTTCGCTTTCCTCTCCCATCTTGGAGATGTGTAATGCTTTGCACATTATAGATCAATTGAGAATTCAGAATTTGTCAAAACTCCTGATTTGGGATGGCAGAGGTTAGCCAGTGCCTGTTACGGCTTCTCACAACTGCCCATTAAAATACCACAGAGACATGAAAAAACGAAGGAAGTTCAAAATACTTGTAGAATAAAGCCTATTCTTAGATTTCCTTTATGAGCTTATTTAAAATGCTTAAGCCCAACTTAAATAAAAGGGCAGAAGAAAGTAAGCAGTCCAACAACAAAAACACACACTAAATCTGGGCTGGGGGCTGGTGGAGAACACTAAGTTTTATTGACCAACCACTTTCACTGAAGCCAAAAGCTAGCCCTAGGCAAGCTCATTCTTTTGTTCAATTAGACAAATTTCATAAGTCTTAGAAATGTGACATATGGCAGATCTCAACATTAATGTTATATTGACTGAGTGAGTGAGTGAAGTCACTCAGTTGTGTCCGACTCTTTGCGACCCCATGAATTATAGCCTACCAGGCTTCTCCATCCATGGGATTTTCCAGGCAAGAGTACTGGAGTGGGTTACCATTTCCTTCTCCAGGGGATATTTCTGATCCAGGGATCGAACCCAGATCTTCCACATTGGAGGCAGACACTTTAACCTCTGAGCCTATTATTACTGACAAATATTTGGTGATTTCTTCTCAGTGGGAGAATCTTGTGAATACAGAGAAAATTTAACTATAACCCTTTCCTTAAAGAAATTCAGGCTTTCATGATATATTCACATTTAAGAAAGGACAGTTTCTCTATTACTTATGAAATAAACATCAAACTTTTCTCTTTGCTTCTCATAATCCGGCCCAGTCAAATTTCTATTTCCTCTCTTTACTCAACATTGCTATAAAAGATTTCCAGAAAAAAAGTGATATAAAACTTAAGTATTACCCATATATCAGTAATGAGAGAGCAGTGCTTACAAAAGAGAGCTAAATAAATTGATATGTTTTATTCATTTAAAGATTCTTTCATTTGCTTCTCTTTATGTTGTGTGCTGTGCTAAGTCGCTTCAGCCATGTCCAACTCTTTGCAACCACATAGACTGTAGCCCGCCAGGTTCCTCTATCCGTGGGATTCTACAGGCAAAAATACTGGGGTAGGTTGCCATTCGCTGTTCCAGGGGATCTGCCTGACCTGTGTCTCCTGCAAGTCTCTGGCACTGCAGGTGGATACTTTACTGCTGAGCCACCCAGGAAGCTCTCCCTTACTATTTTGCAGAGCTACTTGTGTGAAGAGAGAGCTGTGAGGTATACAATCAACAGCTTGGATTCAAGGACTGTGAACTTTGACAGTTACACAAAATTTCTCTTTTTCCACAATTGCTTTCACTAAATGCCATCTGTTTCTAAATTGAGAATCACTAAAATGAGTGCTATTGGTTATATCCCACACAAATATTAAACACTGTCATCCTCCAAGCAATTTCCATAAACAAATAATAAACTCTTAACTAAAGGTATAAATGAATGAAAAATAAGAAACTTAACCAACATCTGAGAGGAGGAAAAAAACTCAAAGGTAAGTTGGGAAAAAAAATATCTTCTTGAATCTCATCAATTTTCTGTTCAGAAAGCATAAGCAATCCTTTAAAAGTTAAAATTTATTTCCCTTTCTTAAAATCACTGAACATTTTCTTTGTTCTTGCCTTCCTTGAACTTAATTTACTACTCTAGTATTTATAAGACATAAAATATAATTTTCATACTTGGGTTCCAACCTTACCTGTAACTGAACTAAAAACTAAGGTTTCAGATCATCAAATAAATCAAATTCCTATGGAATAGAAGGTCTGTAGTTATGACAAAATCTTTGATTTTTTTTCAGTTGATTTTTAAAGAGAAATAAGAAATTATGCTTATTTTATGGATGTGAGAGCTGGACTATAAAGAAAGCTGAGCACTGAAGAATTGATGCTTTTGAACTGTGGTGTTGGAGAAGAGTCTTAAGAGTCCCTTGGACTGCAAAGAGATCCAACCAGTCCATCCTAAAGAAGATCAGTCCTGGGTGTTCATTGGAAGGACTGATGTTGAAGCTGAAACTTCAGTACTTTGGCCACCTGATGCGAAGAGTTGACTCATTTGAAAAGACCCTGATGCTGGGGAAGATTGAGGGCAGGAGGAGAAGGGGACAACTGAGGATGAGATGGTTAGATGTCATTACTGACTCAATGGACATGAGTTCGGGTGAACTCCAGGAGTTGGTGATGGACAGGGAGGCCTGGTGTGCTGCGGTTCATGGGGTCGCAAAGAGTCAGACATGACTGAGCAACTGAATTGAATTAATTCTACCTTAAAAAAATTCCTAGTATAAGAAAAAATGAAAGGCATGTTAAAGACTGAATTAAATATTACCAGTGAACAGCTATAATCCAGCTATAGGGCACACTACAGTCATGAAAAGAAACACAGGCCTAGCATGTTCAGACTTTAACTAAAACTGGGGAGAGCCTATGGCATGCAAGTAGGAAGAAAAGTGTAAATGCTATTCCTCTTTGTATAATTTCATCAATATCTGGGTTGACAAAGATGTTGCTTGAGATCAAAAATGTTAGCAAAGCACTTGGTGGGGGCTGATTAGCTATTGGGCAGAGCCCCACAAGGTGACATGGTTTGGGTGAAATCATCTTTGTCAAGACTTGTTGACTCAAGATTTGAAGTCTAGAACCATCTTTAATATGGCAGTCAGGAGAAATCAGTCTTTCAGGGACTGGCTCATACTAGCCAGATGCAAAAGAAAATAGAATTAGAAATTGCCCACAGAGAGGAATAACATGACCTCTGGAAAATCCCTTGCCGAAAGGCCATGGTAGGCAGCCAAGACATAAAGAGGTTGTGCTGTGAACATGGACTCAGAGGAGTCACAATCAGCTGGATGACTCCACAGCTGGTGTTATCCAGCTACTGGCCTGAAGCTTTCTCTTCCACCATGGTGTTATGGCTGCTATATGGACCTGACGGTAATTAGCACATTAAGGAACATAGGCTCTTGTGTTCTTCCTGCTTCTTACCTGGAGCCTGTTTATTAGCACAACTGAACTTATTTACCATCATCTATTTCTCCTGACAATCTTGATTCCAGCTTGTGATTCATCCAGCCCAGCATTTCTTGTGACTGCCAGGAGAAATATGAACAGCCTCAGATATGAAGATGATAGTATTCTAAAGGCAGAAAGTGAAGAGGAATAAAGAGCCTCTTCAAGAGGGTAAAAAAGGAGAGTGAAAAAGCTACAAACACGTGTATACTGGTGGCGGATCCATCTCGATGTATAGTAAAAGCAATACAATATTGTAAAGTTAAGCAAAATAAAAAATAAAAATAAAAAAAAGCAAAAAAAATTAATTAAAAAATAGAAAAAAAAAAAAAAAAAACCTCAACATTCAAAAAACTAAGATCATGGCATCCAGTCCTATCACTTCATGCTAAATAGATGGGGCAAAAGTAGAAATAGTGCCATATTTTATTTTTCCAGGCTCCAAAGTCACTGTGGATGGTGACTGCAGCCATGAAACTACAGTAAATGACACTTACTCCTTGCAAGGAAAGCTATGACAAACCTAGATAACATATTAAAAATCAGAGGCATCACTTTGCCAACCAAGGTCTATATAGTCAAAACTATGGTTTTTCCAGAAGTCTTGACTAGATGTGATATTTGGACCATAAAGAAGGCTGAGTGCCGAAGAATTAATGCCTTTGAATCATGGTGCTAGAAAAGACTCTTGAGAGTCCCTTGGACTGTAAGGAGATCAAACCAGTCACTCCTAAAGGCAATCAACTCTAAATATTCATTGGAAGGAATGATGCTGAAGCTGAAGCTCCAATACCTTGGCCACTGAACGCGAAGAGCCAATTGATTAGAAAAGGTCTGGCTGGGAAAGATTGAAGGCAAGAGGTGAAGAGGGTGGAGGGTAGCAGAAAATGAGATGGTTAGATAGCATCACCGACTCAATGAACATGAGTCTGAGCAAACTCCATGATATTGTGAAGGACAAGGAAGCCTGGTGTGCTGCCATCTGTGGGGTGGCAAAGAGTCAGACATGACCTAGAAACTGAACAATAACATTAAGTGTTTACTAATTTATCTCTCTGGCTTTAGAGATGCATAAGTAGTAACCCTATCAATAAAAAAATATATATATAGGAATTTGAATACTTGCTGTAGAAGATAACTTTTTTTTTTTTTTTAGGGAAAACCACAGCTCTTCTTCTAATTATTCAACCTTTGTGCCAGAGCTTATCATGTCCTGTCTGCTCCCAAAGTCTACCATTTACTTTTCTTTGGCTTATTTTCCATCCTTTCCTTCTATACTGGCTATTCACTTCTCTATTTAGGCAATGGCACCCTACTCCAGTACTCTTGCCTGGAAAATCCCATGGACGGAGGGGCCTGGTGGGTTGCAGTCCATGGGGTCCCTAAGAGTTGGACACGACTGAGCAACTTCACTTTCACTTTTCACTTTCATGCATTGGAGAAGGAAATGGCAACCCACTCCATTGTTCTTGCCTGGAGAATCCCAGGGACGGAGGAGCCTGGTGGGCTGCCGTCTATGGGGTCTCACAGAGTCGGACACAACTGAAGGGACTTAGCAGTAGCAGCAGCTCTCTTAAACTTAAAAAAAGAATTCTTCCCCAGGCCTTACTCCCTCCAGTTAGAAACTACGCTCTGTATCAAATCTCCTGAAAAAGAAGCCTATGTCTATACTTAATCACTTCATAATTTGTTCAATTTTTATATCACCCTGTGGAAACCATTTACTGATCACTGATACTTTCCACATTGCAAAATCCAATAAGGATATGTTCATTCTGTGATTTTGCTCTGTGGCCATCACGTCTCCCATTTTAAAGTCTTAGCCTCCTTTGAAAGTGAAAGTCACTCAATCATGTCAGACTCTTTGCGACCCCATGGACTATACATACAATCCATGGAATTCTCCAGGCTAGAATACTGGAGTGGGTAGCCTTTCCCTTCTCCAAGGGATCTTCCCAACCCAGGGATCGAACCCAGGTCTCCCTCATTGCAGGTGGATTCTTTACCAGCTGAGCCACAAGGGAGGCCTGAGTATACTGGAGTGGGTTCCCTTCTCCAGCAGATCTTCCTGTCCCAGGAATCAAACCAAGGTCTCCTGCATTGCAGGTGGATTCTTTACCAACTGAGCTATGAGGGAAGCCCCCTTTAGTTTCTAAAATATACTGACTCCCCAACTTAATCAGACCACTGCTTAGTGTTTTCTTCTTGGACTCATTTCCTCTGCTGCTTGTTAATTTTCACTATTCTTCACAGCTTTATCTTTGTTCTTCTCTCATGCTACTTATTTTCTCTGAGCAATCTGATTTATTGTTATGACTTCAACCACCAGCTTTCCACTCATAAGATGGCCAAATTGTTATCTCCAGCTCACCTCCTAAGCTCCAGATCTATGTATTTGGCATCATATTTGACATCCCACCAAATGAGCAATTTATTATAAACATTACAAAAGAAGCTTATATTTTTTCTTCCAAACCTCCCTCTTGTGTTATATACCCAGTCTCAGTGAAAGGCTTGCCATTTATCCATGACTCATCCGAAAAATATATATATACTATATCATGTTCACAACTTTCCTCTCCTTTTCCTCCAAAATCCAATTAATATCATATGTATCATTGATAAAGCCAGGGGCATATCTTCAGTCAGTCCTTTTTCTCCACTCTCATTGTTACTTCTTTAATTCAGAGCTGTCATGTCTCATCTGAACTGCTTCAATAGCATCCTAAGTGGTATTCTTCTATATGAAAAAATAGAAATACATTTTTTATAAAAATACATTTCTATAGAAAATATTCTATAAGAAAAAAGAATCCTACACAAGTGTTCAGGAAATAAAGTGATACATTTTAAAGTGCTGCTGCTGCTGCTAAGTCGCTTCAGTCGTGTCCAACTCTGTGCGATCCCATAGAAGGCAGTCCACCATGCTCCTCTGTCCCTGGGATTCTCCAAGCAAGAATACTGGAGTGGGTTGCCATTTCCTTCTCCAATGCATGCATGCATGCTAAGTCACTTCAGTCGTGTCCGACTCTGTGCGACCCTATGGACAGCAACACACCAGACTCCTCTGTCCATGGAATTCTCTAGGCAAGAATACTGGAGTGGGTTGCCACTAAAGTGCAATTAGAGATAATAAAGTGTGACCTTAACATCTAAAAGCCTTAAAAGTAGTCAGAAATCTGATTTATCACTGTTTTAATAGCTGGAGCTTTTTACTGACATCAAGGAATAGAAATAAATTCTAAATTAAACCATCCACTGCTCTTTTACTAAGAGTGAGTGACTTTAATTTATGCATTTGAATAATAATTTAAGACTTTTCTACCACCACTAGCTCTGGGTCAGTGTGAAGTATTAAACAATAACCTCTAATAGCTTTTCTTAGACTTCTTCAGCTGTCATTAAATATTTCAAAGCCTCACTCCTATCACATACTCTCATTTATTTTCTTTTATTCTCCACTAAAACTTGTATATCTCCCATCGCATGTTCACTGATGCTGGGAAAGATTGAAGGCAGGAGGAGAAGGGGACGACAGAGCATGAGATGGTTGGATGGCATCACCAACTCAATGGACACGAGTTTGAGTAAACTCCAGGAGTTGTGGTTGGAAAGGAAGGCCTGGCGTGCTACAGTCCATGGGGTTGCAAACAGTCGGACATGACTGAGCGACTGAACTGACTGAACTGAACTGTAAATTGCAAGGATAGCAATAAATTTTCATCATCTGAAGTTTTAGAGTCAATTTTTCTGCAAGACCCAATATATTATATCATGTGCCCATTCCAAATCATTAGCGTATAAAATACAGTGCTTTTCATCTGATAAATCTTATGAGTTTTTAAAAGGTTTTTTAAGCATGATTACTCTATGCACCTTAATATCAATGATATGAAATATGTGAGAAAAAGTCAGGTATAGCATGTCTCCTGGAAAAGATTCTGATAAACATGATAGGAAGACCAGATATTTATAACCTGAAAGTTCATCTCTTGTGAGCTTGAAGTTCAATACCGTGAAGCTGTTTTCACGGTATTGATTGGTCAAAGTATTTTAGAAAAATGCAAAAATATGATATAGACCCTTTGTCTGCATTCCATCCTGGAAACACAGATGGCACCACAACCCCAGGGTTCTTAGTGGGCACAATAAAATACTTCTTAGGCTGAGAGCCCCATGATCAGTCATCCCTTTGGATCCTTACTCTGTGTTGATTTCTCTAGTGACTTAAAAATATTCCAAAGTGTGAAAAAGCAAAGCAGTCCACTGAAGTAACCGAGATAGGCAGGTGAGTTTCCTGTTTCAGTGGAAAAGCATTTGTCATACAAAAGCACCAACAAACAAAAGTGAGGTCTCATTTCTGAGAGCTCTTGAGCAAATATATGTTACAAACGAAAGGGAAAAAGTGGCTATTCAACTATGGAAAATGTAATTTGTGTATATGTGGGTCGATGCAAACTTGTAAGCTACAGTGTGCTCAGTTGCTCAGTCATGTTCAACTCCTTGCCACTCTGAGGACTGTAGCCCGTCCGACTCTTCTGTCCCTGGGATTTTCCAGGAAAGAATACTGGAGTGGGTTGCCATTTTCTCCTCTAGGGAATCTTCCTAACCCAGAGATCAAACCCATGCCTCCTTCACTGCAGGCAGATTCTTTACCACTGAGCCATTGGGGAAGCTACTGTGACATTTGTCTAAAACTGCCTTAAGTATTCAGTCTTCTTGAGCTATAATTCTACGCATTGAAACAGGCCTAAAGGCACCGGTTAAAATGTGACATGAAGTAAACACCTTCAGGGGGCCTCTACTTTATGTTAAAGTTGGTATTTGATTTGCTTTGTAGTGGGGAAGGCAATGGCTCCCCACCCCAGTACTTTTGCCTGGAAAATCCCATGGACGGAGGAGCCTGGTAGGCTCCAGTCCGTGGGGTCGCTAAGAGTCGGACACGACTGAGCGACTTCACTTTCATTTTTCCCTTTCATGCATTGGAGAAGGAAATGGCAACCCACTCCAGTGTTCTTGCCTGTAGAATCCCAGGGACAGGGGAGCCTGGTGAGCTTCCGTCTATGGGGTCGCACAGAGTCGGACACGACTGAAGCGACTTAGCAGTAGCAGACACTCAAAAGTATCTATGTCTGAGGTCATCAAATTATACCTAGTAGAGCTGACCTTGGAACAAGATGGGTTTGAACAGGCAGGTCTACTTCCACACAGATTTTTTACTTCTAAATAGCTAGCAGAGGGTATGAGTTTGTCTGAATCCACAATATGTTGCATCCACAGATGTGGAGGCAAGAGTAGGACCAACCATAAAGCTATACATGATTTCCCGATGCTTGAAGGGGTGGTACTGCCAACCCTGGCATTGTTTAAGGGTCTTATCATCCGTACATAAGATAAAAACCTAAAATTCTGGCATTTAACTCTGAGCAATGTTTTGGTCAATGATACAGTTTTATCTCATAAGCCATTATCTAATCTACCCAAATGATTCTACTGAAGTCTGGAAAAAAAAGGTATGATTCATCTTTATCCCCATCAGAATTTTTTTCTTCTTTTCCCTGGCACTAATGCCAGCCTGTCAGGGTTTAGCAGCACTAGAATGCCTCTTCTTTCTCAAACACACAATTATTATTAACTTGTGAAACCTAAATACATAAAACAAACTCCTTCTGTGAATATTATTTGACAATTTAATGATGAAAAGCAAAGAAAAGTTTTTAATGTTGGCAGAGTCTTGTTCCAAATTCTCAATCTAGTCATTTCCTCTCCTATTAAACTAACAAAGTCTAGAAGCAGCATTTACCTATAGAAGGAAGCAGACCTTTATTTGCTGAGCATCTACTCTGTGCCAGAAACTTTGCACTTACTGCCTTGTTTAATCCTTATAACAACTGTGAGAGGTAGATGTTTAACTCTCCTTTGTGTAGAAATAAAAATGCAGAAAATGAAATCCATGTTATACCATTAAGAAGCCATGAAGCCAAGAGAGCAATCTCCATGTGCCTTGTGCCAAAGCCGTATTTTTCCTACTTCCCTCGGGTGAAAGATGCACAGAGAAGCTCCTGAGAAGGTTTACAGATTTATTTCTCTCAAAAGTCAGTGAGAACCACATCTGGACTGGGAAGGGCTTGTTAGAATTCTACAGGGGAATGGACTTGTCTCCTGGAGCACATGGGTCTTAATGCATCTTCCCAAGTATGGACATCACAGACAGTCCAGGAATGATCAGCAAAAGGGCCCCTTCATCTTATGACCCTTCTGTGCCTTCTGGGGAAACTTTGCATCTTTATCTTGTCCTCGACAGCAGCCATGACAAACAGCCAACCTTATAACTTCCCTGGAGGTTCAGAGAGTAAAGAATCCTCTTGTAAGGCAGGAGACACAGGTTTAAGCCCTGGATCAGGAAGATCTCCACTCCATATTCTTGCGTGGAGAATTTCATGGACAGAGGAGCCTGGTGGGCTTCAGTGCATGGGGTCACAAAAAGGAGGATATGACTAAGCAACTGCTGCTGCTACTGCATCGCTTCAGTCATGTCCAACTCTGTGCGACCCCATAGACAGCAGCCCACTAGGCTCCTCTGTCCCTGGGATTCTCCAGGCAAGAATACTGGAATGGGTTGCCATTTCTTTCTCCAATGCATGAAAGTAAAAAGTGAAAGTGAAGTCCCTCAGTTGTGCCTGACTCTTAGCAACCCCATGGACTGCAGCCTACCAGGCTTCTCTGTTCGTGGGATTTTCCAGGCAAGAGTACTGGAGTGGGGTGCTATTGCTTTCTCCAGACTAAGTGTCTAACACTTTTCAAACAAAATAGAGAATATTAGACAAACACTTTTTCTACTTTCCTCTTCTCATCCTCCACCTTACCCATGTGCAGCTATCACTTCCTCCTGTCTCATATTACAATGTAAATTTGCCCACCACACGTCCTATTAATAAATCTCTGTTACCCAATTTCTCCTACCTTCTCTGGGACCACTGTCTACAATTGACTAATTTCTGAGTCCCTGTTCTGGGACCCCATTTCCCCCTACAACAACATCTAAACATTTTATTATTTTACAAAAAATAAATAACCATATCCACATCCTCCTCCAGCTACTGACCTAATTTTCTCTCCTCTAATACAATCAAATTCCATGAAAGAGTCATTTACACTCTCGTTCTCTGCCTGTTTCGTCCAGTTGAGTCTTCAGCCTCAGAAATCTGATTTATGGCCACCCTAACTCCACAGAAGCTGTTTCTGTTAAAGCCATCAACAAGTTCATTATTGTTAAATCTGAAGTCTCTGTCTCCACCAGCCATGACCTTCTATGAACCCTGGGCTGTGTCGAAGGCTGTTGACCTCTCCTCCTCCGCTATTTGCTCTTGCCTGGCCTTCAATGTTACTGAACACTCTGGGTCTTCCTCTCAGCTCTATGGTGGCTCTTTCTCCTTTGCATTTATATTTTGATCTTTTGCTACCTCTGACAGCTATAAGGCACTGCTATAGATGGCTATGGAAAGTGGAAATTTATGTAATGTTGTCTTTAGCCTTGGGCTTCCTTTGTGGCTCAGACAGGTAAAGAAACTGCCTGTAAGGCAGGAGACCCAGGTTTGATCCCTAGGTGAAGGAAGATCCCCTGGAGATGAGTAATAGCTATCCACTCAACCTTTCTTGCTTAGAGAATTCCAGGGATAGAGGAGCTTGGCGGGCTATAGTGCATAGCCCTAGAATATTGCAGACTGGGTAAATAATGTTTTCACTTTCACTTAGCCCTAGATTTAGGGGGAAATAAATGGCATAATATCCCAAAGAAAGGCAATGCCAAAGAATGCTCAAACTACCGCACAATTGCAGTCATCTTACATGCTAGTAAGTTCAGTTCAGTTCAATTCAGTCGTGCAGTCGTGTCCAACTCTTTGAGACCCCATGAATCACAGCACGCCAGGCCTCCCTGTCCATCACCAACTCCCGGAGTTCACTCAGACTCACGTCCATCGAGTCAGTGATGCCATCCAGCCATCTCATCCTCTGGCCTCAATCCTCCTCCTGGCCTTCTCCTCCTGCCCTCAATCTCTCCCAGCATCAGAGTCTTTTCCAATGAGTCAACTCTTCGCATGAGGTGGCCAAAGTACTAGGGTTTCAGTTTTAGCATCATTCCTCCCAAAGAAATCCCAGGGCTGTTCTCCTTCAGAATGGACTGGTTGGATCTCCTTGCAGTCCAAGGGACTCTCAAGTCTTGTGCAAAATTCTCCAAGCCAGGCTTCAGCAATACATGAACTGTGAATTTCCAGATGTTCAAGCTGGTTTTAGAAAAGGCAGAGGAACCTGCCTTATTTCCCCCAAAATCTAAGGCTAAGTGAAAGTGAAAGCATTACTTACCCAGTCTTTGCAACCCAATGGACTATAGCCCGCCAAGCTCCTCTATCCCTGGAATTCTCCAAGAAAGAAAGGTTGAGTGGCTAGCTATTACCCATCTCCAGAGGATCTTCCCTCACCTAGGGATCAAACCTGGGTCTCCTGCCTTGCAGGGAGTTTCCAGATGTTCAAGCTGGTTTTAGAAAAGGCAGAGGAACCAGAGATCAAATTGTCAACATCCGCCGGATCATCAAAAAAGCAAGAGAACTCCAGAAAAAACATCTATTTCTGCTTTACTGATTATGCCAAAGCCTTGGACTGTGTGGATCACAATAAACTGTGGAAAAACTGAAAGAGATGGGAATACCAGACCACTTGACCTGCCTCTTGAGAAACCTATATGCAGATCAGGAAGCAACAGTTAGAACTGGACATGGAACAACAGACTGGTTCCAAATAGGAGGAGTACATCAAGGCTATATAATGTGACCCTGCTTATTTAACTTACATGCAGAGTACATCATGAGAAACACTGGGCTGGAAGAAGCACAAGCTGGAATCAAGATTGCCGGGAGAAATATCAATAACCTCAGATATGCAGATGACACCACCCTTATGGCAGAAAGTGAAGAGGAACTCAAAAGCCTCTTGATGAAAGTGAAAGTGAGAGTGAAAAAGTTGGCTTAAAGCTCAACATTCAGAAAACCAAGATCATGGCATCCAGTCCCATCACTTCATGGGAAATAGATGGGGAAACAGTGGAAACAGTGTCAGACTTTATTTTTCTGGGCTCCAAAAATCACTACAGCCATGAAATTAAAAGATGCTTACTCCTTGGAAGGAAAGTTATGACCAACCTGGATAACATATTGAAAAGCAGAGACATCACTTTGCCAACAAAGGTTCGCCTAGTCAAGGCTATGGTCTTTCCTGTGGTCATGTATGGATGTGAGAGCTGGACTGTGAAGAAGGCTGAGCGCCGAAGAATTGATGCTTTTGAACTGTGGTGTTGGAGAAGACTCTTGAGAGTCCCTCGGACTGCAAGGAGGTCCAACCAGTCCATTCTAAAGGAGATCAGCCCTGGGATTTCTTTGGAAGGAATGATGCTGAAACTGAAACTCCAATACTTTGGCCACCTCATGTGAAGAGTTGACTCATTGGAGAAGACTCTGATGCTGGGAGGAATTGGGGGCAGGAGGAGAAGGGGACGACAGAGGATGAGATGGCTGAATGTCATCACTGACTCAATGAACGTGAGTCTCAGTGAACTCGGGAAGTGGTAATGGACAGGGAGGCCTGGCGTGCTGTGACTAATGGGGTCTCAAAGAGTCAGACACAACTGAGCAACTGTACTGAACTGAAATGGCACAATTATATAGAGATATGTGAGGGGTTATTGATGGGCACTCCACAATAATAAAATAGAGGAAGAAATATTTGGCAAGAACATCACAGCTCGATAAAGTAATGGGCACATAGAGAAAGCTCCTGAAATGCTTATTGTTGATGTATGGCAATGCATACGGTTTTAACACTTTAGCTCATATGTGATTGGTAAGTAGAAGAAATGACATCATTTTTAACTGTATTATGAGAAAATTAGTAACAAGCTGCATGCTAAGACTCTCCTCATGGCTCTCTCTGCAGCTTTCTCCTCCTCCAAAGAATACAGTAAGTAAGTAAATGTTAGTCACTCAGCAGTATGCAACTATTTGCCACCCCATGTACTGTAGACCACCAGGCTCCTCTGCCCATGCGATTTCCCAGGCAAGAATACTGGAGTGAGTTGCCAATTCCTCCTCTAGGGAATCTTCCTGGCCCAGGGATCAAATCTGAGTCTCCTGCACTGCAGGCAGATTCTTTACTGTCTGAGCCACCAGGGAAGCGGCCAAAGAATGCAGACCTTCGTGTAAATCTGCATCATTGCAGAGGCCCCCAAGTCCACATTTCTAGTTTATTGCTTTTGTACCTATTTGATATCCCTAAAGTAGCATCCCTGGGCTAAGCTATTTCATGACACGATTATTATTTTCATTGTTGTTTTGGTTGGAAAGTTGCATTGGTTTGTGGAAGTCTTTCCCAATTCCTATTTTTACCATGGACTCTGATATTTTTGTGCATGACTTTTCAGAACACAAATACCGGGCCCGGGTTTGTATTTATAAATTTAAATAAATATAATTTAGAATAGAATGGGTTTTTATAAAATACATATAAATAATATTTATATATATTTTTTTTTAAAAAATTAGAAAATATAATATTTTTTTTTTTTAATTTAATTTTTTTTAAATTAACATTTTCAACCTCTTATTTTTTTCTTCTTTTCTGCACGACAAGAAAGAAAAAAAAAAGATATATATTATATAAATAATTATATAAGTGTATAAAATAAATATTTTCTTTCATCTAAAAATAAAAAAAATAAAAAAAAGAAAAAAAAAAAAAAAAAGAAAAAAAAAAATAAATTATGAAGAAAAAAAAGCTAAAAAAAAAAAAAATATTCTATCTTTATTTTTTTTTTTTTTTTTTTTTTTTTTTTTTTTTTTTTTTTTTTTTTTTGGGGGGAAAATGGACAAAGGAAAGGAGCAATAAGGGTGGGAGGGAAATGGGAAGAAAGAAGGGAAGTGATGGTGGGGGAGGAGTATATGTAATTTCTTAACCAATGGCTTTCTGTTTTTAATCACAAAGAACACTTAAAAAAATCATGGTGAGTTCATCTTATATTAGGAGGTTTGTTCTCGAAATGAAAAGTTCAGAAAACAAAAAGTCCAGTTTGGGTGTCCTCATCTTTAGGCACATCTTGGTATTTTGTATTGGTAAATCTATCTTTACCACAATATATTATTTAGGACAGGATCACATTTGTCACCTCTTCCTCCCTACTACCCAAAGTGGTACCAAACCCACAAAATAGTCAATAAACCTCTACAGAGTGAGCAAATAAGTCTTTTTTTTTTTTTTTAACTCTCCTGAGTGAACTGAATTTTTTGAGGCTCATAAGTAAATATGTTTTCCTCTTTACTTTGTCTATTACAGCCAGATTATATGAGTGGGGTGTTAAAGTCTCCCACTATTATTGTATTGCTCTAGAGAATGTCCTTTAGTTTTTGTTGGAGAAATGGTTTAGTGATGCAAAATTCTCTCAACTTTTGCTTATCTGTGAAGCTTTTGATTTCTCCTTCATATTTGAATGAGATCCTTGCTGGATACAATAATCTAGGCTGTAAGTTATTTTCCTTCATCACTTTAATTACGTCTTGCCATTCCCTCCTGGCTTGGAGAGTTTCTATTGAAAGATCAGCTGTTATCCTTATGGGAATTCCCTTGTGAGTTATTTGATGTTTTTCCCTTGCTGCTTTTAATATTTGTTCTTTATATTTAATCTTTGTTAATTTGACTAATATGTGTCTTGGGGTGTTTCGCCTTGGGTTTATCCTGTTAGGGACTCTCTGGATTTCTTGAACTTGAGTGGTTATTTCCTTCTCCATTTTAGGGAAGTTTTCAACTATTATCTCCTCAAGTATTTCCTCATGATCTTTCTTTTTATCTTCTTCTTCTGGAACTCCTATGATTCGAATGTTGTAGCGTTTGATGTTATCCTGGAGGTTTCTGAAATTGTCCTCATTTCTTTTGATACGTTTTTCTTTTTTCTCGTCTGATTCATTTATTTCTAGGATTCTATCTTCTAGTTCACTAATCCTATCTTCTGCCTCTGTTATTCTACTATTTGTTGCCTCCAGGGTGTTTTGGATCTCATTTATTGCATTATTCATTATGTGTTGACTCTTTTTTATTTCTTCTAGGTCCTTGTTAAACCTTTCTTGCATCTTCTCAATCCTTGTCTCCAGACTCTTTAACTGTGATTCTATTTTGATTTCGAGATTTTGAATTAATTTCGCTATCATTATTCGGAATTCTTTATCAGGTAGATTCCCTATCTCTTCCTCTTTGGTTTGGTTTGGTGGAGATCTATCCTGTTCCTTTAGCTGCTGGGTATTCTTTTGTCTCTTCATTTTGTTAAAATTGCCAAATTTAGAGTGTCCTTACTATATTCTGGTAGTTTGTTGAATTCTCTTATTGAGGCGGTTTACAGGTCTTTTCAATATCTGATCTCTGCCTTGTTACAGAGAGGGCGGAGATGAACACCCAAATCTAAACCGGCCAGGTTCAGGCACTCAGATAATCCTCAGAAGCACAGACTTGGTTGAGTCTGCGTTTTATGCCCTTGCCAGATCCGAGTAGCGCAGGTGATGAAATGTTCAGCGAGCGCAGGTGCTGCGACTTATCGCCTCTCCGCCGCTCAGTTTTCTGGGTATACAAACAGCGCACTTTCTCAGGCAGATGTTGACCATCCAGAGCCCCAAGAAGCGTGAGTCAGCACAGAGACCTACTCACAGTTCCGTTAGACAGTGTCCCTCTAGGGCTATAATTGCCCGCCTCTGGCCCTGGCTGCCTGTCACGGGAGTGGGACGGCCTGCAGCCGGCCAACTCTGTGCAGCCCTTTGTTCCGTAGGTAGTCCTGGTGGTGTCTTAAGTTAGGGCTGGCTTTTGATGTAGTAGATAACCGACAGTCTAGTTATTTCGCTCAGATAGCGCCCGAGATAGCCAGGCCAAATCCTTTCTCAAAGCAAAGCAGGCCTCGCCGCTCCTCCTAGCCCAGCCCCCACTTGCCAATAGCAAATGCTGGTGTCCGCGCCAGTTCTCCGCAAAAATGGAGGGGTATTTTTTTTTTTTTTAGAAAAAGAAATTTTTTTCTATGTGTGTTTTTTTTTTTCTCTGCTTTTAAAATTGTTTTTTTAGATTTTTTTTTAATTAAAAAAATTTTTTTTAATTGATTTGGGGAGGAAAAAATATTCCCCCCTTCCTCCTCCCCCCCCCTTACCTCCTCCCCCTCTTTTTTTTTCTTAAAAAATTAAGGGGAAAAAACAGGAAGTTAGAATGAAAATATAGTTTTAATTTTAGCCATACTTTCCTAACATAATTTCTATGAACATAAAATCAGCACTCAGGTTTACCCCTGGATGTTCAACCATAAGGCTGTGTTGCTGGTCCTTTCTTTAAAGGAACCTTTCCATAATCACTTGTCATAATTTATATTTGCTTTCCTTCTTCTCTATTCTCTTTGCCTAAAATCACGTCTTCAGGTTTAATCTGTCTTGTAAATTCTATTTAGACTCCAGACATTATTATTCCAGATGCAGTCACTGACTTCCAGATTATCTTATAAAATGTTGCCAACTAATGAATTATAGAGATGCATATAATTCTAGCAGAAAAGGAAATCACTCCACCAAGAATTTTTCTCTCAACTGTTTATGCCCCCAAACTCCTGATACTAGTATTTAAGCAAGAGAGCATCTTTCCTTTATCACTCCCCCGTGAAGTGCTAATGTTTCAAAAAGACAAAATATGGGAGTTTTATTCTACTGCTAAATATTATGTAAAGAACTTAACCACAGTATTTTGAAGAAAGAGTCTACCCTTGCCTGAATGAAAAGATTGCAGACAAAGAATCAGCTACATAGGATAAAACTGAGTAGCTATTGAAGCAGAAGTGAAGGCCACTGGCAAGGAAGTAGGAAGCTAACTTTGGTTAGCTAATGGTTAACCTTCAGATGTCATTTCGTGAAGACATGCGGTTAAGTGAAGGTCTAGCAAGTTAAATATTTATATGGCTTGAACTAGGCATGTTTTACTTGAGAATCTGCTGAATCTTATAAAATTATAAGCTATGTTAATATAACCAAGACATTGTTCACAACGGATTTTAAAAGACATGAAAGTAGTATCTTGGGGTTAGTGTGCTTTTTAAAGTTTTTTTTTCTTTTTTTCATAAATATGCTTAGCTATCTTTAAGTATACCCATAATAATAGTCCTTTTATTTTCTTAATTAAAGCTTGGGATGCATTGTCAAAAAAATTCCCCACAATGATAACAATAAAAATCCACAAAACCAGACTGCATACATGAGAACAAGGCAGAACATTTAAAATAATAAATACTGGCCCAGATAATCCAGCCCATATTTTTTACTTCACAGAATTCTAACAACATGAGCCTAGAGTCTAAGCAATGCAATGCAAACTTGTAAACAAAACAGGATTTAAAGGAGTTTTGTTTTTCACCCTCTGCTGCCTGCACCTTCAGTTCCTGTGTTCCACTGTAATGCTTTACTTTACGCATTGTTGAGTTTTCTTTCTCTTCCTGGATTTCCTAAAGAATTTTAAAAATCTTGTTAAGATTTTAAACGCAAATTAATACCAAATTAGCATTTAGGCGCTGTTGGATGCATTGTAATCTAAATCATTCTGAATTTTGCCAGCCACAAGTCTTTAGCCATTTACTTTCACTGGGCAGTAACTGCCCTGTCATTAATCAGGTTGTATATACTTTAAGAAGGAAAAGAGACTAAGAGTCTCCAGCAAGATGAAGTAGCACCCAGCACTTGCTAATTTCTAATGAACAAGGGTCTGCTTTGTTGATATGTTAACTGCTACCCTCAAACCCACACACAAAAAAGTGAGTTATGAAGAAACCTCTTTGAAAGCTGTTGAGGTTACCTACCCAATCCTATTAGCCTAAGCTTTGGTGGTCAGTCCTAAAAGAGGATCAACCAGAGGTGCTGATGAGGTGCTTCTGTCTTCCAGAATAGCATAGCAAGGAGCCCCAGATTGCCAAGTCCATGGCCACTAGAGGGTAAGAATCACACTACATTGCAAATTACTCCTGTGATTTGCCAAAGGAGAAATTCAGTTTCATAACAGTCCTTTGAAAGGAAATGTTGCCAAAAAATATACAGCTTTTCTTCCATATAAACTAAAATCTATTATCATTTTTACTGCTGAGCTTTCTTGCATCAGTTCAGTTCAGTTAACTTGAGTCGCTCAGTCGTGTCCGACTGTTATCCCATGGGCTGCAGCACACTAGGCCTCCCTATCCATCACCATCTCCTGGAGTTTACTAAAACTCATGCCCATTAAGTTGGAGATGCCATCCAATCATCTCATCCTCTGTCATCCCCTTCTCATCCCGCCTTCAGTCTTTCCCAGCATCAGGGTCTTTTCAAATGAGTCAACTCCTCGCATCAGGTGGCCAAAGTATTGGAGTTTCAGCTTCGACATCAGTCTTTCCAATGAATATTCAGGACTGATTTCCTTTAGGATGGACTGATTGGATCTCCTTGTAGTCCAAGGGACTCTCAAGAGTCTTCACCAACACCACAGTTCAAAAATATCAAGTCTTCAGCACTCAGCTTTCTTTATAGTCCAACTCTTATACCATACATAACCACTGGAAAAAGCATAACTTTAACTAGATAGAACTTTGTTGCCAAAGTAATGTCTCTGTTATTTAATATGCTGTCTAGGTTGGTCATGGAGAAGGCAATGGCACCCCATTCCAGTACTCTTGCCTGGAAAATCCCATGGACGGTGGAGCCTGGTAGGTTGCAGTCCATGGGATCGCTAAGAGTCAGACACGACTGAGCAACTTCACTTTCAATTTTCACTTTCATGCACTGGAGAAGGAAATGGCAACCCACTCCAGTGTTCTTGCCTGGAGAATCCCAGGGACCGGGGAGCCTGGTGGGCCGCCGTCTATGGTGTCACACGGAGTCGGACAGGACTGAAACGACTTAGCTGCAGCAGCAGCAGGTTGGTCATAACTTTTCTTCCGAGGAGTAAGCGTCTTTTTATTTCATGGCTGCAGTCACCATCTACAGTGATTACGGAGCCCCCCATCCAGCCCCCAAAATAAAGTCTGCCACTATTTCCACTGTTTCTCCATCTATTTGTCGTGAAGTGATGGGACTGGATGCGATGATCTTCCTTTTCTGAATATTGACCTTTAAGCCAACTTTTTCACTCTCCTCTTTCACTTTCATCAAGAGGCTTTTTAGTTCTTCATTTTCTGCCATAAGGGTGGTATCATCTACGTATCTGAGGTTATTGATATTTCTCCCAGCAATCTTGATTCCAGCTTGGGCTTCATTCAGCCCAGCATTTCTTTTTCTTTTTTCTTCACCACAATTTGAGAAGCATTACTTTATTTATTTATTTATTTTGGGGGTTTTCCTCGCTGAGAATTTTTTTTTTATTTAACTTTACAATATTGTCCAGCATTTCTCATGATGTACTCTGCATAGAAGTTAAATAAACAGGGTGACAATATACAGCCTTGATGTACTCCTTTTCCTATTTGGAACCAGTCTGTTGTTCCATGTCCAATTCTAACTGTTGTTTTCTGACCCGCATACAAATTTCTCAAGAGGCAGATCAGGTGGTCTGGTATTCCCATCTCTTTCAGAATTTTCCACAGTTTATTGTGATCCACGCAGTCAAAGGCTTTGGCATAGTCAATAAAGCAGAAATAGATGTTTTTCTGGAACTCTCTTGCTTTTTCCATGATCCAGCGGATGTTGGCAATTTGATCTCTAGTTCCTCTGCCTCTTCTAAAACCAGCTTGAACATCAGGAAGTTCACGGTTCACATATTGCTGAAGCCTGGCTTGGAGAATTTTGAGCATTACTTTACTAGCGTGTGAGATGAGTGCAATTGTGCGATAGTTTGAGCATTCTTTGGCATTGCCTTTCTTTGGGATTGGAATGAAAACTGACCTTTTCCAGTCCTGTGGCCACTGCTAAGTTTTCCAAATTTGCTGGCATATTGAGCACAGCACTTTCACAGCATCATCTTTCAGAATTTGAAATAGCTCAACTGGAATTCCATCACTTCTACTAGCTTTGTTCTTTGCCTTACGTTTACAGCTTTGTAGCTTTGCCTTACTTTTACAGCTTGACACCTGCTCAGTGATGCTTCCTAAGGTCCACTTGACTTAACTTTCCAGGATGTCTGGCTCTAGGTGAGTGATCACATCATCGTGATTATCTGGGTCGTGAAGACCTTTTCTGTACAGTTCTTCTGTGTGTTTTTGCTACCTCTTCTTAATATCTTCTGCTTCTGTTAGGTTTATACAATTTTTGTCCTTTATTGTACCTATCTTTGCATTAAATATTCCCTTGGTATCTCTAATTTTCTTGAAGAGATCTGTAGTCTTTCCCATTTTATTATTGTCCTCTATTTTTTTGTGCTGATCACTGAGGAAGGCTTTCTTATCTCTCCTTGCTATTCTTTGGAGCTCTGCATTCAAATGGGTATATCTTTCCTTTTCTCCTTTGCTTTTCACTTCTCTTCTTTTCACAGCTATTTGTAAGGCCTCATCAGACAGTCATTTTTCTTGTTTACATTTATTTTTCTTGGTGATGGTCTTGCTCCCTGTCTCCTGTACAGTGTCATAAATCTCTGTCCATAGTTCATCAGGCGTTCTATCAGACAGAGTATTTGTTAATTTCATGTACTTCTTAAATACATGAATGCTAAAATAGTCTATATATTTGGGAAAATGTGGCTGTGACGATGAAGAAGATGGTAGACTATGTGTGCAGAAGAACCATAAAGGTGATCAAACACCTTCAATTCTCTGAGCAACACTAAGTTGGCTTTTTTAAAATCTTTACTGGTTTTAATATGGTCTATTCATTTTCATGGAAAATTTAGCTCATGTGAGTCCACTATAGCAAATTTATCACTAGTTCACTAGTTCGGCAGGATATTCCATTTATCCAGCTTACACCAAGAGCCAATTTCCAAGAAAAAACAGTTTTCAGTACTGATGATACCTATAGGATAAAAGCATCCCTTCACAATATTTTTGTCTTTTCTAAAGTAAAATTAGCTAGGTGTGACCTCCTTTGCATTATAAATTCCCTTGTTTATACACAGAGGCAACTGGTTTAAAAGACACTTAGATACACAGAACTCTATTTGAATCCTCAAATTATGCTTGGGAGAATTCCCATAGAAATATCATTAAGAAAACAAGTGTATTTCCAATAACCAAGGTTATTGAGCTCACATTAACATAAATATTTAGAATCAAAATAAAATCCTGAAAAATGCTCTTTAAAAATCAAATTGAGCAAAAAAATTCTACTAATCCTCGATTTTCCCCTCACAAGCCAATGCATTAGTGACTTTTTGTCATGTAAACCTTGTCTTGACTCTCTCTAAATCCCAAGCTTGAATTAATACCACACAGGTTTTTAACAAAACCCTAGCAGACTGCAGCCAAACTCACAGAATTTCTTTTGTTTGTCCCCAGGCTTCATTGCTCGGACTTCTTCATTAGAGAAGGATGGATCCCCACTCAGTTTATTGAATGATTAATGCTGTTCTGCAGTTTCTCTAGAAGTCTCAAAGTGATTTATGATGTGCTCTTATCTGGAAACCCATGACCCCAAAGTTAAATCATCCAGAACAAAATCACAAGCCCAAAGGACAGCTAAATATCTCTTAAAGACACACAACACTCGCAACTTAGAAACATAGGTCTGAGAGCTAGTTTACTTAATCTGTTCATATCTCAGTTTATTCATGTGAAATTGTGGATAAATAATAGCACCTAATTCATAGGGTTTGTGAAGATTAAGATGAGTTATCAATGACAAATACTCAGAACACTGCTTGACACATGCTCAAACTTCATTAGTGTTAGTGATGAGAATACTGAAGATGATGAACACTTATAAAAACTAATTTTAAAGGAGATATAAGATTGGCTCAGGCCCAGGTCATATAGCTAAGCTATGAGTCTAACCTCCCGACGTTCTTAGTTTAAATTCCAAGCTCTTTGACGTGTTCCTCATTGAGAGTCTCCAAGCAGAAGGCAGGATATGATGAATGAGGAGACACTTGATGTAATAGTCATACATTCTACTTGGTAGCAGAGCAGCTCAGAGGCATTTAGTTAAAGCAAAACTTAATTTGACCAGCTTGATTACCTGGTCACTTCTAACGTGCTTTACTCTGTATTAAGGTACAGAGGACACAAATGTAGAAGTACTGCAGTGGCAGTTACTCCAAGCACACAAATCAGATAGGGAGTTACAGATAATAACAAGGTGAAAAGTAAAAGAACGCCAAGAAAATCACCCTGTTCAGGCACCTAATGTAGAGGGAAATGCATGCCTTAAATCTCTTTCAATGCCCCCACAGTCTAGGAGAACATTGCTCTCCATTCTCCTGTAGGTACAGCCTTCTATAATTCAGTAATGATGACTCACAGTCATTAGGAAAAGAAACAGAATGCATTTGCTATATTCTGCACAAGAAGACAAGGAAGTCATTATGATTTTCAAGTATTCCTCAGTGCTCATACATTACTTTTATTATCAGCAGCAAAAACAATAACAAAAAGCACACAAGCAGAAGACAGGGAAGTTTATAAGCCTCTGTCTGGTAACTTTCTGTTCTGTTTTGTTTTGGATGATGTTTCTGCTTTGCTCCAACTCTATGTAATTGAATCTATGGATGTCACTCTCAGATTGAGTCTGACTCAATCTCTCCTCATTTTATGAGTCGATATTTATCAAGATGGAGTAAAAATATAAAAATCCAGGTCCCTTCTCACCATCTATCTCACAATGCTTATAATTAATCTTTTCACAGCTCAAGTGGATATAGGGTCCCAGTTTGCCCATTTTCTAGTCTGATACTCAGCAAATGCACTAAAGTAGGATTGCCCAGTAGAATTCTCTTAAACAATGAAAATGTTCTCTTGAGCTATAGGATCTTGTAGCCAGTAGCCACGTGTAGCCATTGAGCACTCAAAATGTGGTTAATGAACCTGAGGGAAACATTCTTTGTGTTTCATTTTAATCAGTTTAATTTAAAATAGTCACATAGAGCTCTAGCAGCTACCATATTAGATGGTACAGCACTAGAGATTCCCTGGGGCTTCCTAGGTTGTGCTACAGGTAAAGAATTTGCCTGCCAATGCAGGAGATACAAGAGATGTGGGCTCCATCCCTGGGTCGGGAAGACACCTTCAAGGAGGAAATGGCACCTCCCCCCAGTATTCTTGCCTGGAGAATCCCATGGACAGGTAGACTACAGCCCCCAGGGCCTCAAAGAGTCGGACACAACTGAGCACACTGAGATTCCCTGATCCTAGTTGATGTTCCCCAGAATGATTCTCTACTTGCTTGATTGCACTGGTTGCACGTGTAGTTTCTGTGACCATGTGTTACCCAACCAATAGAAATGTCAGAGTCACTATTCTTGACTTGTAATTAAAATGGCAAGACAAGAGTTTCAGTTAGAAATTGTCACTACCTTTCAGTTGGAAAGAAACAAAGAACCAAATGGAAGTTAATAATGTCAGAAAACTGGCTTTATCCCTGAAGTAGGAAAGAAATCAGAACCCTAAAGAAAGCTTCAAGAAATTAGAACTCTGAGCTCAGAGGCCAGATCACATAACCTACAGATGGCTCAGACGGTAAAGCGTCTGCCCACAATGCAGGAGACCTGGGTTCAATCCATGGGTTGGGAAGATATCTTGGAGAAGGAAATGGCAACCCACTCCAGTATTGGAAAATACTGGAAAATCCCATGGACTGAGGAACCTGGTAGGCTGACAGTCCATGGGGTCGCAAAGAGTCTGACACAACTGAGCAACTTCACTCACTCACTCACTCACAGTACATGGTACAAATGATAAAATATTTTGTAATAAATAAAAAAGTAGTACATATGTTGCATGTAGGGCCTGGAAGAGTGCTTAGGTACTCTGGGAATTGCCATCTCTCTTTACTGGATAATTGTCCTCTAAAGAAGTCAGTTTGGCCAGCAAATGAGAGACTCTGGAGGGTAGAATTCATCCATCTCAGCTTAACCAACTCCTCAAACAACTGGATTCCAGTTGACCTGGGTTCTGACCCACAGACCTGGGAGGGAGCCCAGCTGAGACAAGCACAAAAAGAAACAACCAAGCTCTGCCCAATTTGCCAATCTATGGGACTGTGAGATACATTTATGATTGATATCTTAAGTCACTAGGTTTTGGAGTGATTTGTTATGCAGCAAAGATAACTGACACCCTACCTAGATCAGGCAGCAGCATTGCAATGAGATGTTAATATAAAACTTGATCTGGAACAGAGTCAAACTACAGACCAGGCTTTGGGGAAACCTATGATTGCTGGCTCAAAAACACAGAAAACACTCTCTGCTTAGTTAGTAGTCAAAAAAATCATAATCACTTGAGATTAAGAAATGAAGACCTCAGCATAAACAACAACTGAGAGAACGGATTACAGAAAAATCTAAACATTTTCATATGTTCACCTGAAACTATCACAACATTGTTAATCTGCTGTACCCCAATACAAGATGGTTTTGGTGTTAAAATAAATACATAAATTTTTAAAAAGACAAAAAAAAAGATGGAGGAAAGGAATAAGAACATAAAATACCAGCAAGATATTTTCATAAAGGAAAATATCAGATTGAAAATAGAACCAAGGAGAAACTTAGGAAAATTAGCAATAAAATTTAAAAATTCATGCACAAGAGGGACTAAGAAAATCATAGCAAGCAAGAAACATATGATAAAAATAAAATATCAGTAATCTCAATGTAAGTGAATGGATTAATTATAGCAAAAAGAGACTCAAGGGACATTTTTTAAAAATTCATAAATATGCTGTTTATAAAAAGAAAACCTAAAAATTATGATGCCAAAATGTTAAAAATAATAAAGATAGAATGAAGAACTGTTAACCAAAATTTACCTATTATCAACGTTGGTATGATAAGTAGGATTTAAGGAGGAAATTGGTAAAGTTAATCACTCCTTTCTTCTTTCATGTTCAAAACTTGATGGGCACAGAAGTCAGTGATAGTGTATTCACTTGGTCATGCCCGACTCTTGTGATCCCATGGGCTGTATTCTGCCAGGCTCCTCTGTCCAGTGGAATTATCCAGGCAGGAATACTGGAATGGATTACCATTCCCTCCTCTAGGGGATTTTCCTGACCCAGGGATGGAACCCAGGTCTCCCACATTGTAGGCAGATCTTTTACTGCCGAGCCACAAAATTCATAAGGAAGGGATAAAACTGTCACCTTTAAAACTCATAAAGACAATTAAGGGAAATAACTTTTTTGTCAAAAATGTGTGCTTATTTTTTCTGAATTAGAAAAAAAGAAAAAGAGCATCAGATATCCTCTACCCAGTCACAGGCAGGTCTGGCAAACCACTGAATAGAGCCATACAGACTAAGCTTATCATCTCCCAGAGAATACCAGCAGCATGTACACTGTCTCCAGACTTCCCAATCCAGGGGCCATAGGTAACTGAGTTAGAATGACTAGCTCCTTTCCCAAGTTCACTAATCAAAATAGTACATTCTTCTTTCCCTGGTTCTATTTCTAACAATATGGCAGACTACATATCTAGAAAAAAATAACACTTTATGGAGGAACTAAAATGATATATCTGAAAATATGACCAAACTGATGATAGGTGAAGGAAATATGTAAAAGCCAAAAAACTACAACAAATCTCACATCTGATTGTAGATTGTCATTACCCTCTAACCTATAACAGAATCTTTTTTCCTCTCTGGAGGATAATACTCTAAATTGAAACCTCAAAGAATTGCCACACAATAATGTTCAAATAATATAACCTAGAAGAAAAATATCACAAAATATACAAGGATACAAGTCACCATTACTAGAGCCATTAAAACTAAGAAAACCATGGACATCGACAAACAGCTTCTAAAGTTTATTTGGAGAGTAAAGGACCTCAGATCAGATCAGAGCAGATCAGTCGCTCAGCCATGTCCGACTCTTTGCGACCCCATGAATCCCAGCATGCCAGGCCTCCCTGTCCATCACCAACTCCGGGAGGTCACTGAGACTCACATCCATCGAGTCAGTGATGCCATTCAGCCATCTCATCCTCTGTCGTCCACTTCTCCTCTTGCCCTCAATCCCTCCCAGCATCAGAGTCTTCTCCAATGAGTCAACTCTTCACATCAGGTGGCAAAAGTACTGGAGTTTCAGCTTTAGCATCATTCTTTCCAAAGAAATCCCAGGGCTGATCTCCTTCAGAATGGACTGGTTGGATCTCCTTGCAGTCAAGGGACTCTCAAGAGTCTTCTCCAACACCAAAGTTCAAAGCATCAATTCTTCGGCACTCAGCCTTCTTCACAGTCCAGCTCTCACATCCATACATGACCACAGGAAAAACCATAGTCTTGACTAGACGAAACTTTGTTGGCAAAGTAATGTCTCTGCTTTTGAATATGCTATCTAGGTTGATCGGGGAAGGCAATGGCACCCCACCCCAGAACTCTTGCCTGGAAAATCCCATGGATGGAGGAGCCTGGTGGGTTCCAGTCCATGGGGTCGCTAAGAGTCGGACACGACTGAGCGACTTCACTTTCACTTTTCACTTTCATACATTGGAGAAGGAAATGGCAACCCACTCCAGTGTTCTTGCCTGGAGAATCCCAGGGATGGGGGAGCCTGGTGGGCTACCGTCTATGGGGTCGCACAGAGTCGGACACGACTGAAGCGACTTAGCAGTAGCAGTAGCAGCAGGTTGGTCATAACTTTCCTTCCAAGGAGTAAGCTTCTTTTAAATTCATGGCTGCAGTCACCATCTGTAGTGATTTTGGAGCCCAGAAATATAAAGTCTGACACTGTTTCCACTGTTTCCCCATCTATTTCCCAAGAAGTGATGGGACCTGATGCCATGATCTTCGTTTTCTGAATGTTGAGCTTTAAGCCAACTTTTTCACTCTCCACTTTCACTTTCATCAAGAGGCTTTTTAACTCCTCTTCACTTTCTGTCATAAGGGTGGTATCATCTGCATATCTGAGGTTATTGATATTTCTCCCAGCAATCTTGATTCCAACTTGTGTTTCTTCCAGTCCAGCATTTCTCATGAGGTACTCTGCATAGAAGTTAAATAGACAGGGTGACAATATACAGCCTTGACGTACTCCTTTTCCTATTTGGAACCAGTCTGTTGTTCCATGTCCAGTTCTAACTGTTGCTTCCTGACCTGCATACAAATGTCTCAAGAGGCAGATCAGGTGGTCTGGTATTTCCATCTCTTTCAGAATTTTCCACAGTTGTTTGTGATCCACACAGTCAAAGGCTTTGGCATAGTCAATAAAGCAGTAATAGATGTTTTTCTGGAACTCTCTTGCTTTTTCCATGATCCAGAGGATGTTGGCAATTTGATCTCTGGTTCCTCTGCCTTTACTAAAACCAGCTTGAACATCAGGAAGTTCACGGTTCACATATGGCTGAAGCCTGGCTTGGAGAATTTTGAGCATTACTTTACTAGCGTGTGAGATGAGTGCAATTGTGCGGTAGTTTGAGCATTCTTTGGCATTGCCTTTCTTTGGGATTGGAATGAAAACTGACCTTTTCCAATCCTGTGGCCACTGCTGAGTTTTCCAAATTTGCTGGCATATTGAGTGCAGCACTTTCACAGCATCATCTTTCAGGATTTGGAATAGCTCAACTGGAATTCCATCACCTCCACTAGCTTTGTTTGTAGTGATGCTTTCTAAGGCCCACTTGACTTCACATTCCAGGATGTCTGGCTCTAGGTCAGTGATCACACCATCATGATTATCTGGGTCATGAAGTTCTTCTGTATATTCTTGCCACCTCTTCTTAATATCTTCTGCTTCTGTTAAGTCCATATCATTTCTGTCCTTTATCAAGCCCATCTTTGCATGAAATATTCCTTTGGTATCTTTGATTTTCTTGAAGAGATCCCTAGTCTTTCCCATTCTGTTGTTTTCCTCTATTTCTTTGCATTGATTGCTGAGGAAGGCTTTCTTATCTCTTCTTGCTATTCTTTGGAACTCTGCATTCAGATGCTTACATCTTTCCTTTTCTCCTTTGCTTTTCACTTCTCTTCTTGTCACAGCTATTTGCAAGGCCTCCCCAGACAGCCATTTTGCTTTTTTGCATTTCTTTTCCATGGGGATGGTCTTGATCCCTGTCTTCTGTACAATGTCACAAATCTCAGTCCATAGTTCATCAGGCACTCTATCTATCAGATTTAGGCCCTCAAATCTATTTCTCACTTCCACTGTATAATCATAAGGGATTTGATTTAGGTCATACCTGAATGGTCTAGTGGTTTTCCCTACTTTCCTCAATTTCAGTCTGAATTTGGCAATAAGGACTTCATGGTCTGAGCCACAGTCGGCTCCTGGTCTTGTTTTTGCTGACTATAGAGTTTCTCCATCTTTGGCTGCAAAGAATATAATCAATCTGATTTTGGTATTGACCATCTAGTGATATCCATGTATAGAGTCTTCTCTTGTGTTGTTGGAAGAGGGTGTTTGTTTTGACTAGTGCCTTTTCTTGGCAAAACTCTATTAATCTTTGCCCTGCTTCATTCCGTATTCCAAGGACAAATTTGCCTGTTACTCCAGGTGTTTCTTGACTTCCTACTTTTTCATTCCAGTCCCCTCTAATGAAAAGGACATCTTTTTTGGGTGTTAGTTCTAAAAGGTCTTGTGGGTCTTCATAGAACCGTTCAGCTTCAGCTTCTTCAGCGTTAATGGTTGGGGCATAGACTTGGATTACTGTGACATTGAATGGTTTGCCTTGGAAACAAACAGAGATCATTCTGTCCTTTTTGAGATTGCATCCAAGTACTGCATTTCAGACTCTTTTGTTGACCATGATGGCCACTCCATTTCTTCTGAGGGATTCCTGCCCACAGTAGTAGATATAATATTCATCTGAGTTAAATTCCCCCATTCCAGTCCATTTGAATTCGCTGATTCCTAGAATGTCGACATTCACTCTGGCCATCTCTTGTTTGACCACTTCCAATTTGCCTTGATTCATGGACCTGATATTCCAGGTTCCTATGCAATATTGCTGTTTACAGCATCGGACCTTGCTTCTATCACCAGATGCATCCACAGCTGGGTATTCTTTTTGCTTAGAGTAGCCAATAAAACATTAAAAGAAAAGATCAAAATTGGCAGATGACAATATCCAACTTTAAGACTTTTTATAATTAAGACAGTGTGGTATTGGCAAAAGAATAAACAAATAAGTCAATGGAACAGATTACAGAAGTAGACCCACATAAATAGAGTGAATTGGTATTTGATAAAGGAGCAAAGACTTTACAAAGGCAATACAATGGGGCGAGACTGTCTTTTCAACAAACGGTGCTGAAAAAAATTGGACATTCACCTGCAAAAGAATGAATCTAACAGAACTTCTACTCTTCACAAAATTTGACTCAAAATTAATCATAGACCCTAAATATAAAATGCAAGACTATAAAATGAGAAGATAACATAAGAGAACTCTTATGTATGATTTGGGGTATGGAAATGACTTTTTAGATAAAACACCAAAGTCTAGATCTATGAAAGAAATAATTGGTAAGGTGGAATTTATTGAAATTTTAAATGTCTGCACTCTGCAAAAGCAAATGACTAGAGAATGAGGAGACAAGCCTCATTTGGAAAAAAAAAATTATAGGACTTATCTAATAAAGGACTGTTATCCAAAATATAAAAATGAACTCTTAAAATTCAACAGTAAGAGCACAATCAACACATACAGAACACACAGAAGTTGCTCAATCGTGTCTGACTCTTTGTGAGCCCATGGATTGTAGCCCACCAGACTCCTCGGTCCATGGGGTTTTCCAGGCATGAATACTGGAGTGGGTTGTCATTTCCTTCTCCAGGCGATCTTCCTGACCCAGGGATCGAACCCGGGTCTCCCGCATTGTAGGCACACGCTTTACTGTCTGAGCTACCTGTGAAGCCAGTTGAAAACACAGAAGAGTAGTAGTAAGTTTCAAAAGAATGTCAGTTGAGATCTTTTATAGGTGAAATCTACTTCCTAGAAGTCAACTCACCAATTACATGCACAGCTGGAGACAAGAGGCTGCAAAAAAAGGTTCACCTGAAAAATATCTCGGGTACTCAATTAGATCCAGTTATTCTGTGTCTGTGGATTTAAAATGATCATCATCCACGGTGGACTAGATATGTCCCTCCTTGCTTAGAAAATCCACAGCTAGCTTGATTGAGGCTACGGATATGTGTTGGAGTTGCTTCTTGAGATCCTGAAAGTTCAATCCTTCAGGTCTTGGGCAAGCCTTGATCAAATTCAGCACCTGGTTCTGGGCCACAGTGAGGCCATTTGCTGGTATAAAGTTATTCCCACCGAAGTTACCAGCTTCACCCATTCCTGGATTGCTGATAGGCGCTTTCCCTGCTGAAGGCTGGCTGTTCGACTTGCTCAGCATCATGTGTGCATTGACTACTTCCAGAATATGTGTGATGAACTCATTCATATCCTCCAGGGGCATGATCTTAAAGGCTACCCGGCTTTTCTTGTTCTGGAAAGATCTCAGATGACCAGCCACTTTCACATATGTTTCTGGAGGGACCACAGTGTTTTCACCACTGTCATCATCTGTGTCAACCCACTGGTGAATATCCATGGGTGCAACATCCAAGAGCACAATCAAACTGATTAAAATACAGGCCACCTCACCAAAGAAGTTTTATAGAAGTAAAATAAGCATTTGAAAAGATTCAATCCCTAGAAAATCTTCTATTTAGGAGTAGAAAATGGCTAGAATGAAGAATAGGGACAATGCAGTATCTTTAAACCACCCACTTCTATAATTTTTATGAGAAAGAAGATGAAAAATTTTTCAAGAGGGATCCAGAGTTTTACACATTTGCAATATCACTACTTGAAAAACCTCATAAACTACTTAGAGATATGTTAGGATCATCCCTAAAACAACTTAAATTCTACCCAGATGTGTAGATCTATGTTCTTTTAGAATAAATACATGTCCATTTGTATTTTTATTTAATTATTGTGTGAGGAAAAGGAAACACATTTTATAGAACCTCAATATAGAATCACATAGAACCCCTGTACTGAGTCAAGTCCATTGTATAGATATTTCTACTACCTGGATTAAAACTCAGTTGAATATTTACAGGTCAGACACTGCCTTACGTTTACAGCTAGAAACATAATGTTTCATTTTTAAACTCTATCAATCGGTAGCACCTGTCCCCGATATTTTTCTTCTTTAGGTTGTAACAGTTCTCTGTTGCAGATGAGCACTATTTTGATGTTCTTCATAAACTTAAAACATGGCTCTCTTACAAGTAGGGGATTCTTGGCAAGCTACTAACTTTCTTCAAAATCAAATTTCCATAGATCTAATGGCATAGTCTATAAATCATAGCATATCCATACATTAAAGTCATCACAGATGACCTAACTATATCTATGATGTATGCGTATTGCAATATATGCCTGAAAGTGAAAGTGAAGTCGCTCAATCGTGTCTGACTCTTTGAGACCCCACGGAGGGTAGCCCACCAGGCTCTGCCATCCATGGGATTTTTCAGGCAAGAATACTGGAGTGAGCTGCCATTACCTTCTCCAAATACATGCCTAGATTCTTAAGCAATTCGCTTTCAAAAAACTGTTCTAAACTTACTTTGTCTATATTTGTCCACTCACTTTAAAATGTTATAAGGGATTCAAAATATATCAATATAATATTTTAGGGTTAATCTTATTTTTTTTTTAATTAAATGATTGGTAAATAATGATTTCTATGGCTCATATTTGAAATGACAAAGTCAAGTCCATATTCAAAACCCTAGAGAGAACTCTCTTCTAAGATAATTCTGCAGGATTTAACCTTTTATAATCAAAGAATTTTCATTTATTTGGCATCTAAGGGCAGCTATTGGATTAAGTAGTTTTGTTGTATAAACTGAATGATTCAGTTGAGAGACATAGGTAATATCATTCAGGGATGGCTTTAGTTTTAAAAAAAAATTGTTGTATTATATAACTAGTCTGAAATGACTGAACATATACGTTTTCAAGGCAAACCATTCAATGTCACAGTAATCCAAGTCTATGCCCCAACCAGTAACGCTGAAGAAGCTGAAGTTGAACGGTTCTATGAAGACCTACAAGACCTTTTAGAACTTATACCCAAAAAGATGTCCTTTTCATTATAGGAGACTAGAATGCAAAAGTAGGAAGTCAAGAAACACCTGGAGTAACAAGCAAATTTGTCCTTAGAATATGGAATGAAGCAGGGCAAAGACTAATAGTTTTGCCAAGAAAAAGCACTAGTCATAACACCCTCTTCCAACAACACAAGAGAAGACTCTATACATGGACATCACCAGATGGTCAACACCGAAATCAGATAGATTATATTCTTTGCAGCCAAAGATGGAGAAGCTCTGTACAGTCAGCAAAAACAAGACCAGGAGCTGACTGTGGCTCAGACCATGAACTCCTTATTGCCAAATTCAGACTGAAATTGAAGAAAGTAGGGAAAACCACTAGACCATTCAGGTATGACCTAAATCAAATCCCTTATGATTATACAGTGGAAGTGAGAAATAGATTTAAGGACCTAAATCTGATAGATAGAGTGCCTGATGCACTATGGAATGAGGTTCGTGACATTGTACAGAAGACATGGATCAAGACCATCCCCATGGAAAAGAAATGCAAAAAAGCAAAATGGCTGTCTGGGGAGGGCTTACAAATAGTTGTGAAAAGAAGAGAAGTGAAAAGCAAAGGAGAAAAGGAAAGATATAAACATGTGAATGCAGAGTTCCAAAGAATAGCAAGAAGAGATAAGAAAGCCTTCTTCAGAGATCAATGCAAAGAAATAGAGGAAAACAAAAGAATGGGAAAGACTAGGGATCCCTTCAAGAAAATCAGAGATACCAAAGGAATATTTCATGCAAAGAGGGGCTTGATAAAGGACAGAAATGGTATGGACCTAACAGAAGCAGAAGATATTAAGAAGAGATGGCAAGAATACACAGAAGAACTGTACAAGAAAGATCTTCACGACCCAGATAATCATGATGGTGTGATCACTGACTTAGAGCCAGACATCCTGGAATGTGAAGTCCAGTGGGCCTTCGAAAGCATCACTACGAACAAATCTAATGGAGGTGATGGAATTCCAGTTGAGCTATTTCAAATCCGGAAAGATGATGCTATGAAAGTGCTGCACTCAATATGCCAGCAAATTTGGAAAACTCAGCAGTGGCCACAGAACTGGAAAAAGTCAGTTTTCATTCCAATCCCAAAGAAAGGCAATGCCAAAGAATGCTCAAACTACCGCACAATTGCACTCATCTCTCACGCTAGTAAAGTAATGCTCAAAATTCTCCAAGCCAGGCTTTAGCAATATGTGAACCGTGAATTCCTGATGTTCAAGCTGGTTTTAGAAAAGGCAGAGGAACCAGAGATCAAATTGCCAACATCTGCTGGATCATGGAAAAAGCAAAAGAGTTCCAGAAAAACATCTATTACTGCTTTATTGACTATGCCAAAGCCTTTGACTGTGTGGATCACAATCAATTGTGCAAAATTCTGAAAGAGATGGGAATACCAGACCACCTGATCTGCCTCTTGAGAAATTTGTATGCAGGTTAGAAAGCAACAGTTAGAACTGGACATGGAACAACAGACTGGTTCCAAATAGGAAAAGGAGTACGTCAAGGCTGTATTTTGTCACCCTGTTTATTTAACTTCTATGCAGAGTACATCATGAGAAATGCTAGACTGGAAGAAACACAAGCTGGAATCAAGATTGCTGGGAGAAATATCAATAACCTCAGATATGCAGATGATACCACCCTTATGGCAGAAAGTGAAGAGGAACTAAAAAGCCTCTTGATGAAAGGAAAGTGGAGAGTGAAAAGGTTGGGTTAAAGCTCAACATTCAGAAAACGAAGATCATGGCATCAGGTCCCATCACTTCTTGGGAAATAGATGGGGAAACAGTGGAAACAGTGTCAGACTTTACATTTCTGGGCTCCAAAATCACTGCAGATGGTGACTGCAGCCATGAAATTAAAAGACGCTTACTCCTTGGAAGGAAAGTTATGACCAATCTAGATAGCATATTCAAAAGCAGAGACATTACTTTGCCAACAAAGGTTCATCTAGTCAAGGCTATGGTTTTTCCTGTGGTCATGTATGAATGTGAGAGCTGGACTGTGAAGAAGGCTGAGTGCTGAAAAATTGATGCTTTTGAACTGTGATGTTGGAGAGGACTCTTGAAAGTGTCTTGGACTTCAAGGAGATCCAACCAGTCCCTTCTGAAGGAGATCAGCCCTGGGATTTCTTTGGAAGGAATGATGCTAAAGCTGAAACTCCAGTACTTTGGCCACCTGATGTGAAGAGTTGACTCATTGGAGAAGACTCTGATGCTGGGAGGGATTGGGGGCAAGAGGAGAAGAGGACAACAGAGAATGAGATGGCTAAATGGCATCATGCACTCGATGGATGTGAGTCTCGGTGAACTCCAGGAGTTGGTGATGGACAGGGAGGCCTGGGGTGCTCCGATTCTTGGGGTCGCAAAGAGTCGGACACGACTGAGTGACTGATCTCATCTGATACTTATTTTCTTCTCCCTTAGATAAGGACATCACTAAAATTAATTAGGTTTACAGGAAAAATCTATACCTTATTCGCTACGATCCCACTTTAATGATAATTTAAAAGTTAAGAGAAAGAGGACCATCAACTTAAGATCAGAAAGGATGTGATATCTCACTGTTGCCTCTTGGTCATCTGTATGTCTTCTTTAGAAAAAATGTCTGCTTAGGTCTTCCACTCATTTTTTGATTGGGCTGTTTGTTGTTTTCATATTGAGTTGCATTAAATATTTGTATATTTTGGAGAGTGATCAAATATTATATATTAATGCATATATGTGGAATCTAGAAAAATGGTACTCCTGAACCTATCTGCAAGGCAGGAATAGAGATGAAGATGTAGATAATGGACGTGTGGACAAAGTCGTGAGAAGGGAAGGATGGGATGAACTGGGAAATTAGGATGTATGTATGTACATTACCAGGTGTAAAGTAGATAGCTAGTGGGAACCTAGTGTACAGTTCAGGGAGCCCAGCTTAGTGCTGTGTGATGACCTAGAGGGGTGAGATGGGGCAGGAGGTGGCCCAGAAGGGAGGTCCAAGAGGGAGGGGATATATGTATGCTCCTGCTGCTGCTAAGTCACTTCAGTCATGTCTAACTCTGTGCAACCCCATAGTCCGCAGCCAACAAGGCTCTCCCTGTCCCTGGGATTCTCCAGGCAAGAACAATGGAGTGGGTTGCCATTTCCTTCTCCAATGCATGAAAGTGAAAAGTGAAAGTGAAGTCGCTCAGTTGTGTCCGACTCTTAGCGACTGCATGGACTGCAGCCTTCCAGGCTCCTCCACCCATGGGATTTTCCAGGCAAGAGTACTGGAGTGGGGTGCCATTGCCTTCTTCGGATATATGTATACATATAGCTGATTCACTTAGTTGTATAACAGAAATTAACATAACATTGTAAAGCAATTATACTCCAATTAACCCTGTAAAAAAATGGTCAGAAAGGAGTAAGCTGGTACAAGTAATGAAAATCAAAAGTATTAAATACATTGGGATATTATTGTTCAATTTCAAAAAAATTATAGAAGTTCTCACTTTTATTTGAGGCATAGTCTTTTTATTCTAACTTGTTTTCCTACTTTTAATAGAAATGGAGATACAAAAAATTTAACTTTATAATAAGGAAAATTAAAATAGAAAAGATATAGAAGGTTAAAACAGAAAGTTAAATATATTTGATAAAATTTCTGAGGAAAAAAAAAAGAATAGAGGAAAGGCAGAGGAAAAATGTTTTTCAAAAGAATAATAGAGTATAGTTCCAGGAACTGATGAGGAACACAAGCCTTTAAACTGAAAAGCTCCACAAAATGCTGAGCAAGATAAAATTGAAACACAAGCACATCATTATCCAAAACACATCATTATGAAATTTCAGTAATAAAAAAAGTCTTCCCAATTAAAGAATAAAAATAACACATTTCAAATGTATCAGCAAAAGAGAACATTAAAAATGTAGCTGAATAAGACTTTAAGGTCTTGAGGAAAAATTACTTTGAACTTAAATGTGCCTCTTATTGTATATTCTGCAAAAAAAAAAGAAAAATGTGTCTTTGAAAATGCAAGTCAAACCATGCCATTTTCTGTTCAGATTTCTCTGGTAGTTTCACAGCTTACACAGAATGAACACCAAATCTTTCCTGACCCACAAGTCCCTTGACAATCTGGCCCGTGGTTCCTTTACTACTAAGGTTACTAGACTACTTCCCTTCTTTAGTCACATTGAAGTTCTCACAGCTCCCTAGCAAGCTTGCCCCTGATTCAGGGTCTTTATTTTTAGAGTTCCCTCAGCTTAAAAGTCTTCTTCCAAATATTCAAATAAGCAGCTATCTCATGTCCTTCTTCAGTTCAGTTCAGTTCAGTTCGTTCGCTCAGTCGTGTCTGACTCTTTGCGACCCCATGAATCACAGCACGCCAGGCCTCCCTGTCCATTACCAACTCCCGGAGCTCACTCAGACTCACGTACATCGAATCAGTGATGCCATCCAGCCATCTCATCCTCTGTCGTCCCCTTCTCCTCCTGCCCCCAATCCCTCCCAGCATCAGAGTCTTCTCCAATGAGTCAACTCTTCGCATGAGGTGGCCAAAGTACTGAAGTTTTGGCTTTAGCATCATTCCTTCCAAAGAAATCCCAGGGCTGATCTCCTTCAGAATGGACTTCTTACCTCTGCCCAAAACTTCCCATCCTAGAATGCCTCTCCTAACTGCACAATGAAAGAACCAAGCCTCTGTCTCATTCATTCTCACTCACCTAACTTTGTTCTACTTTATTACATTTCCTTTACCTGACAAACTACAAATTTGTTTACTCTCTCTTTTTTCTAGAATCTAAAATCAAATCAGCAAGAAGTGTGCATTTTGACCACTGGCTGTATCCTAAGCATCTAAATAATATGAGGCAAGGGTATGACCAATGTTCCTTAAGAGAATGTATGACTGGATGAAAGGACCTTCAATAAGGGTGGATAATGGCTTTGTCTTTGAACATTCCAGGATGAGAGGTTATGACTCCCCTCTCCCTTACTCCCAGCTTCTCCTAGGCTCACCTGAACCATGCTATATAGCTTTAATATCAACAGGTTTTGCTTTTATTAAGGTAGTACAAATGAAGTGGGTATAACCTTAGATCTACTATCCTTTTAGAAGATGAGCAAAGAGGAACTTTCTGCAGCCATGTGAAAGCACTAACTTGCCTGAGTGAATCTATTGCTTGATTCCAATAATGGGATTGTGAACGCTGATAGCTGGTCCTCCAATTCCTCCTATTTGTCTTCAGCAAACCCCACTTTTCTTATACCAACTTCTGCTCAGTTCTAGAATCATTAGCAGGCTCTGCAGTATAGCTCTGTCCTACAATCTCAGGTGACTGAATATATAATTTATAGCATCAAAAGCCTAATAAATTGTCTAGGCTTTTCTGTAGGCATAGATTAATACACACACACACACACACACACACAATCTGACATATACTGTGTATTCAACAAATGAATATCTTATGAATAATGGATGAGGGCTCTGATTCTTATCTTCTCTCTCTGAGATCTTGAATTTGGGGTTTTCAACCTTCCTGATATCAGGGGGAAGAATATGGTATATTCTTCAGGTTTTAGGATCTTTCACTCACAAATTGTTGCCCAGAGCAAGTCATGTGGCTGTGTGCAATTTCAAATTAGTGTAATTCTACCAGTAAATTAACTGAAATATTAACAATCATTCTAATTTCTTCCATACAAGCCTAAAAAACAATAAATTAAACTAGAAGGTAGTGGCCCCAAAAAAGAATGTCTGCAAGAATACAATGCTGTTCAAGAAATAAGCAGAATGAGAAAGAACCTGGATCATATTAGGGATATAATGAAAAGAGCATATGTATTTTATCTCAGTAATAAAAAAAACAAAAGCAATAGAAAATAGGGAAAAGTTTTTAAAAATCAAGCAAAAAATCCATAGTTGAATATGAATCAAATTAAATATGATTTTGAATAATTGGTTGGGTATAAAAAAGAAATATTACCCCATGAGTGGTACCAAATTTAATTCATGAGAACACCTAAGAAGAAAATATAAGCATAACTCACTACTTTGCAATGCAATGAGCCAAATTTTTGTGGTCAAGATAGTGTAAAAATTCTAAATAATTAAGATGACATAGACAGCTTATTGGTTTTCAACTTTTAAACTTATTCTATAGGTTAAGCACCTAAGATTATATTGGAATATAGAATTAAATAGAAATGTTATCAAGCTAGCAATATAAAATTTAATGTAACTTGAACAAATGGTGGAAAGAGAAAGTAGGGAGGAAAAATGTAAAAATATATAAGGGTACCAATATCTTTAATGTATTGCTTTGAGCATCAGTTATTTGTGATGGAACAGGGAATCAAGTTTTCAGCAACTATTTAAACTTAGAAAAGAAACAATAGAAGAAGTAGAATAGTAAAATAACTATTAAATGGAAAGGGTGTTGGGGAATACTGAGGTTGGATAAGTAAACTAAATCCTTATTTATAAAAGAAAACAGCAGTAAAATTTTCTAAATTTTATGAAGATATAGTAGTGAACATGTACTTGGGAGACAGGTAACTGCAAGAAGACCAAATGCTGACGTGTGTTAAAATATTGCTCCTGAGGGGAAGGGTGGAAGTGAGAATAAATTTGGAAAATGAATTCTTGATTTCCATTATAAACTCTCCTGTAACAGGTAGTGTAACCTTAGCTTATATTTCTTCCTGAGCTTCCCTGGTGGCTCAGATATTAAAGAAAAGTGAAAGTGAAAGTCACTCAGTCTTGCCCAACTCTTAGCAACCCCATGGACTACACAGTCAATAGAATTCTCCACACCAGAATACTAGAGTGGGTACCCTTTTCCTTCTCCAGAGGATCTGCCCAACCCAGGGATAGAACCCAGGTCTCCAGCATTGCAGGCAGATCCTTTACCAGCTGAGCCACAAGGGAAGCTCCAGACAGTAAAGAATCTGCCTGCAATGCAGGAAACCTGGATTCTATCCCTGGTTTGGGAAGATTCCCTGGAGAAGGAATTGGCTACCCATTTCAGTATCTTGCTTGGAGAATTATGAACACAAGAGCCTGGTGGGCTACAGTCCATGAGGTTGCAAAGAGTCAGACACAACTGAGCAATTAACCCTTTCACTTTATACTTCTTCTATAAATTACTTTCTAAAACACCATACAATGTATATATTAATGGGATATAAAGCCCTTTAAGTATTACAGACAGGAAGTTGATTGGCTTGTTGACATAATAAGCCACAAGTCAGGTAATTTTAAAGCATGGCAACCAAAATGCTACCAGAGAGAGCAGGTGGGATGGCATGTTGCTTGAGGATAATTGACATCTAAGAAGTTAAATTGTGAGGAAGAAGGAGATCACTGTTAGACTCAACCCATAGCTTTGTGTTGGGCAGTCTTTGGTGAGACCAGTTTTTGTGGGAACTATACAATTACCGCTTAAATTGTGTGAAGTATGAGGTTAATATTTATATGAATAAATGCCAGAAAAGCTGTGTGACTTTTTTTATTGGGATGTCATGTACTGTGTTGTTCTCCAAATCTTTGAGATTGATTAATCCAATGAAATAGGAATGAAAAAAAAAAAAAAAACAGATGAAGGTGACATTTTTTAAAGTACAATCTTAGAAACATATGAAAAATAGGAAATGTAAAATACTAACAAAGGTCCGTCTAGTCAAAGCTATGGTTTTCCCAGTAGTCATGTATGGATGTGAAAGTTGGACTATAAAGAAAGCTGAGTGCCAAAGAATTGATGTTTTTGAACTGTAGTGTTGGAGAAGACTCTTGAGAGTCCCTTGGACTGCAAGGAGATCCAACTAGTCCATTCTAAAGGAGATCAGTCCTGTGTGTTCATTGGAAGGACTGATGCTAAAGCTGAAAGTCTGATACTTTGGCCACCTAATGGGAAGAACTGACTCATTGGAAAAGACCCTGATGCTGGAAAAGATTGCTGGAGGAGAAGGGGACGACAGAGGGTGAGATGGTTGTATGGCACCTCTGACGTAATGGACGTGAGTTTGAGTAGGCTTCGGGAATTGGTGGTGGACAGTTAAGCTTGGCATGCTGAATTCCATGGAGTCACAAAGAGTTGGACATGACTGAGTGACTGAACTGAACTGAAAAAGGCAGCTCTCAGACTCTACCTGGCATTTAAAGTACTTTTTTTAAGAGCCATCAAACTGTACATATTTTTTGGTTTTTGGCACACCTTGATGGAACCTGTGCCCCCTGCATTGGAAGTGCAGAGTCTTAACCACTGGGCCGCCAGGGAAGACCTTAGAGCACATTCATTAGCAATGCAATTCTTTTCATCCTTACCAATATTCTTCAGTTTGGCCTAATGCCTTGTAAGAAGAATTTTCTTAGATGATAGAGTACTGTCCATTGCCAAGTATGGCAATGTTAGACAGTGTCATAATTTTGCCACTACAAGCAACCATTTATGATAAATTTTGAAAATAACAATAAAGATACTGTTTATCTTAATAGTGTCATGTTAATAGAAATAATAGTCCCATATCTTGAAATGAAATTGCAGATACTTTAGAAATTATTATGTATTTTTTAAATGATTGCCTCAATTAGTTCTTGTTTTACATGTGTAATGCATCAAGATTGAATTTTTTTTAATTGTCTGCTTTTTTCAATGACAATAATTTTGTATTGGCACTTGCAAACAGCATTTATGTGAGTCTGAAAATTCTCTGGAGGTTCCTTGGTGTGGAGTATATGAGTTATAAATTTATCCTTTCACTTAAAATGCTTATTTTTGTTTTTTTTCCCAGAAGACCATGCTTTGGATAATCTTTTAGTATTCTTAAAACTCTGTGTCCTCCTTTTGAGATATCTAAGGATTCCCTATTCATGTACAGAGTCCTGATAATTTCCCATTGGTTAGGAATTCTCAGATGAGCAACAATTTCCACAAGCAACTGGTTACTCGAGGAAGCCTCTAGTGTATAATAACTTTGTACCATCTCTTGTTAATGCTCTATTCCCTATTTTAGCCACAATTTCTCTTGGGAATGACATTTTACTCAATGATATTAATTGTATGCCTCATCAGTGCAGCGCAATAACCATATAGGAGAGAGCAATAAAAGAAAATATATCCTCATCCTTAAGGAGATTATATGAGGGGTTCATACAGGATACATGACACATGGTTTACTCAATATCTTAAGGGGATGCTATAGAAATTCAAGAAGGAATGGAATTTCCTACATTTGAATTGAGGTGCTTGTAAAATGTTAACTTAGTTCTTGTCCCTTTTGGGACTATTGCTTCCATTCAAGTATTTCCCAAACTAAAATGTTCATTAAAATCGCTTACAGAGGATTTTTAGCTTAAAGATTCCCAGGTCTCACCTCCAGAGATTTTTATTTGGTAGTTCCCCAGGCAATTGTGATAACTGGCTAGACTGGAAACAACTGCTAGAAATAATGTGAACATTAACAGAAAAACTTGTTTGACAAGAAGTAAAAAATAACTCTGCAAGGTTCAACATATTCAATTCTGTACAGAAGCAAGTCCTCATATTTACATACCTAAACATGTCAAAATAAAATTTCTGTATCTTCTTCTCTCATTAATTACTTTAAATGACATTTTAAAAATTAATTTTTCCAGCTTGGTTATCTTGTTACTTTCCACTGTATTTTATCATGTTATTGTGACTTTATATAAAAACTCCTCTCCAAGAATGTCCAATGGACTGACATCGGGAACTATGAAACCATATATTTTTATTTATAGACATAGAAAAGTGGAAGCTTTGTATCACCTCTGACATACTTAACAAGAGAAAATCTATTCCAAATTCAGTTCCAGTTAATAATAAAATGTAAAGCCTATAATTCTCTAACTCTCAACAACCCAGCACAGACACAGAGGAAGAAAGGGACAGAAGACAAGAAAAGTATAGAAAAAAGGGAAGGGAAAAAGTAATATTGCTAAAAGATTATTATGGATTGCTAAAAGATGATTATAGAGTGCTAAAAAAAGTGGTGAAGTGAATTTCTATGCAGAAAAAGGAGTATTTATTTCACACTATGTATTAATAGCTCCAATTTTAAATGGTATAAAAGGAAGTCTTAACCTCAATAAGCTTCTACGGTGCCCACAGGTGCTGAAATGAAGATTTTTTCACAAGGGTAGTTGCTTGTATCATTAAATAGTGACCACTTTCTCAAACCCTTTGGTTTAATTTTTTTTTCCCTAACACAGTTGAACTAGCTCAGCAGACACATTTTCGAAGCAGATTTTGTGTCCTTTAAAAGTGCTTCTTCAGGATCATGACATGGTATTAATAAATTTCATCTTGGTTTCCTCTTTAAACACTGACCTTTGAACCAAGCATGTATGTGTGCAAAAATAATTGTAGAAGGCACAGTCAGCCTTATTAAAGCCTTATTAAGTTAGCAGTGTGCAAGCAATTAGGGTCAAGGACATTTTTATTCTTTATCCTTCATGGCTTGATAACTTTGTAAGATATCATAAGATGAATATCTGAAAAATTAAATATCACTAGAGACATGAAACACAAGCTCAAATTGTTTATTATGTGATTCCCAGCAGACATAGAAAAATGTTCAAAGTACTATAAAAGTTTCTAACCACTTACTCTCAAAGTCTGTACTTGTCTGTGGGTTGTTTTCTGTCATTAATACTGTAATTGTTTAAAAGACTTTCAATTAAATGCTCATATATTGCTGTGTACTGTTCTTCCAAGCAAAATCAAATGCCAGCTCTCTCATATACCACTCAACCCAAAAGCAGCTTCTTCTGTTAGCTAAGGACTCTGTATCATTGTTTTTGTACTTCCATTTCCTGACATAAGCAACCTTCCTATTGGAAGCAAACGTTAATTCAAAATTGAGGTTCAAGCAGAAAAAGGCCTTTTCTATTTCCAGTTAAATTGAAATATACCCTGGTGCTAGTCCTTGTCTAACACTGCTAAGCTCCCTTTTTGGGTACACACATTTGCCAACTCAGAAACTCTTCCAGCTTGATGATGTCATGCCCAATATCAGAAAGCTATGGCTAAATGAGTGGAAGGAGGGGGAAAAGAGAAAGAAGAAGAAACTTTAAGGGAGAGCATACATACTAAAAATATTTGAAAGATGACTACATGAAACTATTTTGAACTTGAGATCTTTTCTTTATATATTTAATATCATTCTCTCCCTGAATTGCTATATGTATTTATGTGCACCCTGCTCAGTAAGATTTCTCAAAATCCTTAGTTTTTAAAGCATTTTATTCCTGCTATACCTAATTAAGGGCTTCCAAGGTGGCGCTAGTGGTAAAGAACTCTCCTGCCAATATGAGTGTGTATGTGATTCACTTAGTCATGTCTCAGTCTCTGAGACTCCATGGATTATAACCTGCCAGACTCCTCTGTCCATGGAATTCTCCAGTGGATCTCTGACTCCACTGGGACCAAGAGTGTTTATAGTCACTCTTGGATGGACTTGGCAGCTGCAGAACTCAGCACTAAGCTGTGAAATGTATGCAGCCAGCAGCAACTGTGCCTGCCTGGCTTTGAGATGGACATTCCCCCCTCACCAGATTTTCTCTTGCTCTGTAAGTGTTTTCATTTTATTTTATTTTTTGCATGTTGGAAAGAGAAAGACAGACTAGAAAGAAATGAACAAGGGAGGTGCTCCATCTGCCACAAATTCTTGAACACAGGAAACGTTGTATAAAAATGTATTCCTTTCTCCCTTAGCCATGTTGAGTCACAACATTTTTTGATATATCATTTTATTTCTTTAGATTCACTTTCCTGGCCTCTCTTTGCTCTTTCCTTATTAAATGGAAATATGCTCCTCAGTTATATGGCTTTTTTACTAGTTGTTTATTTTACCCTTAATGTTGGCAGACTTTATACATATACTTAAGCTTCCCAGATGGCTCTAGTGGTAAAGAACCTACTTGCCAGTGCAGGAGACATAAGAGGTGCAGATTCGATCTCTCAGTTGGGAATCCCCTGCAAGAGGGCATTGCAATCCACATTAGTATTCTTGCCTGGAGAATCCCATGGACAGAGGAGCCTGTGGGCTACAGTCCATGGAGTCACAAAGAGTTGGACACAACTGAAGTGACCTAGCATATACACATGTATACTCATCCTAATGCTTCTAGATTTAAACACAAAAGAAAAAAAGTCATGCTAATTTTTAAGGCCATGTCTACTACTTTTCCAAATAACATGATTGAGTCTCAGCCTATCTATTCTACCAGGATTCCCAGGATCATGCCTCCCTCTAAGAAACAGCTGGAGAACCAGAAGACAGGAGACCCAGGAAATAAGTAAAAGAGTCCCCGCCTGTTCTATCTTCCTCTCCCCAACCATTCACTAATGTGTATGGACAACTCTAACCACCCAAATCGCCAGACTATTTTATGACATGCTTTCATTTTTGCTTTCAAATTGCTTCTAATGTATTTTAACTTTGACCTCTCTAACTCAAATCAACTCTCAAAGGACAGAAGATCAATTCCTATTATCTTTACGATGTCTATTCATAAGAGCCTGAGCCTATTCATGCTCATGATGTACTCTGCATATAAGTTAAATAAACAGGGTGACAATATGCAGCCTTGATGTACTCCTTTTCCTATTTGGAACCAGTCTGTTGTTCCATGACCAGTTCTAACTGTTGCTTCCTGACCTGCATACAGATTTCTCAAGAGGCAGATCAGGTGGTCTGGTATTCCCATCTCTTTCAGAATTTTCCACAGTTTATTGTGATCTACACAGTCAAAGGCTTTGGCATAGTCAATAAAGCAGAAATAGATGTTTTTCTGGAACTCCCTTGCTTTTTCGATGATCCAGCGGATGTTGGCAATTTGATCTCTGGTTCCTCTGCCTTTTCTAAAACCAGCTTGAACATCAGGAAGTTCACGGTTCACATATTGCTGAAGCCTGGCTTGGAGAATTTTGAGCATTACTTTACTAGCGTGTGAGATGAGTGCAATTGTTCAGTAGTTTGAGCATTCTTTGGCATTGCCTTTCTTTGGGATTGGGATGAAAACTGACCTTTTCCAATCTTGTGGCCACTGCTGAGTTTTCCAAATTTTCTGGCATCTGGAATTTCTTTGGAAGGAATGATGCTAAAGCTGAAACTCCAGTATTTTGGCCACCTCATGTGAAGAGTTGACTCATTGGAGAAGACTCTGATGCTGGGAGGGATTGAGGGCAGGAGGAGAAGGGGACAACAGAGGATGAGATGGCTGGATGGCATCACTGACTTGATGGGTGTGAGTCTGAGTGACCTCCGGGAGCTGGTGATGGACAGGGAGGCCTGGCGTGCTGTGGTTCATGGGGTCGCAAGGAGTCGGACACGACTGAGCGACTGATCTGATCTGATCTGATTCATGCTCAATGCCAGCTTATGAACTAGTGGTCCAATGATATCTTCTCACAATGTTCTTTATGATATAATACTGATCTTCCTTAAGTATTGAATTATTGGATCATTGGCTCATGATCCAAAAGCATTTTTAATTTTAATTTTGATCAGAGGCAGAGTATACAATAGAAAGAATCGGGCTCTGGGATCAATGATTCTTCCTCAACTCAGATGGTATAGAATCTCACATGAGTCTCTTATCTGCTCTCAAACTCCTTCACTCAGCTATAAAAGATGACTACTATTTCTTAGAAAATTGGATCCAAAAAGAGATTGGTGATGGAGGTTGCAAGTTCCACCAAATTCCATGCAGTATTTGTTACTCATGGTCATTCTATTCCTACAGTCCTAATCATTGGTAGAGGTTACAGAGCAGTGCTCCACATGGACAACACATTGTTGGAGGCTCCACACGGACAGATCAGTCACTCAGTCGTGTCCGACTCTTTGCAACCCCAGCACACCAGGCCTCCCTGTCCATCACCAACTCTCGGAGTTCACTCAGACTCACATCCATTGAGTCAGTGATGCCATCCTGCCATCTCATCCTCTGTTGTCCCCTTCTCCTCCTGCCCCAATCCCTCCCAGCATCAGAGTCTTCTCCAATGAGTCAACTCTTCACATCAGGTGGCAAAAGTACTGGAGTTTCAGCTTTAGCATCAGTCCTTCCAAAGAAATCCCAGGGCTGATCTCCTTCAGAATGGACTGATGAGATCTCCTTGCAGTCCAAGGGACTCTCAAGTGTCTTCTCCAACACCACAGTTCAAAAGCATCAATTCTTCGGCACTCAGCCTTCTTCACAGTCCAGCTCTCACATCCATACATGACCACAGGAAAAACCATAGCCTTGACTAGATGAACCTTTGTTGGCAAAGTAATGTCTCTGCTTTTGAATATGCTATCTAGTTTGGTCATAAGTTTCCTTCCAAGGAGTAAGCGTCTTTTAATTTCATGGCTGCAGTCACCATCTGCAGTGATTTTGGAGCCCAGAAAAATAAAGTCTGACACTGTTTCCACTGTTTCCCCATCTATTTCCCATGAAGTGATGGGACCGGATGCCATGATCTTCATTTGCTGAATGTTGAGCTTTAACCCAACTTTTTCACTCTCCACTTTCACCTTCATCAAGAGGCTTTTTAGTTCCTCTTCACTTTCTGCCATAAGGATGGTGTCATCTGTATATCTGAGGCTATTGATATTTCTCCTGGCAATCTTGATTCCAGCTTGTGCTTCTTCCAGTCCAGCGTTTCTCATGATGTACTCTGCATAGAAGTTAAATAGACAGGGTGACAATATACAGCCTTGACGTACTCCTTTTCCTATTTGGAACCAGTCTGTTGTTCCATGACCAGTTCTAACTGTTGCTTCCTGACCTGCATACAAATTTCTCAAGATGGTGTGATCACTGACCTAGAGCCAGACATCCTGGAATGTGAAGTCAAGTGGGCCTTAGAAAGCATCACTATGAACAAAGCTAGTGGAGGTGATGGAATTCCAGTTGAGCTATTCTAAATCCGGAAAGATGATGCTGTGAAAGTGTTGCACTCAATATGCCAGCAAATTTGGAAAAGTCAGCAGTGGCCACAGGACTGGAAAAGGTCAGTTGTCATTCCAATCCCAAAGAAAGGCAATGCCAAAGAATGCTCAAACTACTGCACAATTGCACTCATCTCACAAACTAGTAAAGTAATGCTCAAAATTCTCCAAGCCAGGCTTCAGCAATATGTGAACCGTGAACTTCCTGATGTTCAAGCTGGTTTTAGAAAAGGCAGAGGAACCAGAGATCAAATTGCCAACATCTGCTGGATCATCGAAAAAGCAAGAGAGTTCCAGAAAAACATCTATTTCTGTTTTGTTGACTATGCCAAAGCCTTTGACTGTGTGGATCACAATAAACTGTAGAAAATTTTGAAAGAGATGGGAATACCAGACCACCTGATCTGCCTCTTGAGAAATTTGTATGCAGGTCAGGAAGCAACAGTTCGAACTGGACATGGAACAACAGACTGGTTCCACATGGACAACCTAATTCTAAGTTACAAGAGCAGATTCTCTTAAGCTTGTATCATGTATGCATTCTTGCGCACCTGTTTATCCATTGTAACAATATTATCTGTACCATGACATTAGTTGATCTTGCTTTTCCTTTTCTTCCCATCAAGATATTGCCAGACTCATAGACGAAGAGCTGTAAGAAGCCTGATTACAGTACAGGAAGCATTCTACTGTGGGAGCATGAATAAGGACCTCTTCAACAAACATCCAGAGCCAAAATGACTGTGTGCTTCCCGGAGACAGATCCTCCTTAAAGCTATTTAGTTTGTACTGCAAAGTGGTCCTGATTAAAATAGGCCCAAATAAATCAAGCTAGACAGCACCTTTAGATCTGGCCTTTTGAAATAAGGCCAGATCATGATGCTATATGGAATCATGACATTTTACACCATCAAAGAGGAAATCAGCCTTCCTCTTACAGTCAGCATAAAAATACAGACACCATAGATTGTGTCTATGGTATAATAAAGTCCTTCTTGAAAAATTATCTCAAATATAAAAGTCTGATTACTTGAATTCATACATATAATTTCTGTGAACATACTGAATTATTACATAATAAAAATTATTTGAAGAAAGTTTAGATTATAATTAGCATGTATTAAGCATTTCCCATGTGCTAAGCTCCAAATCCTTTGCGGGCTGCAGTCCATGGGGTCGCAAAAAGTCAGACACAATTGAACATGCATACCCTCCAACAGGCTACCTAACTCCTGGTAAATCAGTTTCTCCATCTCAGACAGTAGGTGACACCAGTGATGCTGTGCTGTGCTTAGCCACTCGGTCATGTCCAACTTGTTGCAACCCCAAGGACTGTAGCCTGCCAGACTCCTCTGTCCATGGGATTCTCCAGGCAAGAATACTGGAGTACCTAAATCCTCCAGGGGATCTTCCAAACCCAGACACCGAACTGGGGTATCCTGCATTGCAGGCAGATTCTTTACCAGCTCAGCTACAAGGGAAGCCCCAACAAACAATGATAGTTACTTTGTGAATTAAAAGAGAAAATATAAGAAAAACTTCCTAAACTCTGCCTGCCATTTAGATGATTACACTTTGCCTATTCTTATATCACAAAATCCTCTGGGCCAAGAAGAAACAAGCTGAAAAGAAGCAGACTCCTTAAATTACTCCTCCTAAAGTCTCCCTAGGTTCCAAGAAGTGTAGATAAATAACTTGCTTCAAAACTCAGCATAAGTGCATGGACTGAAGTAGGTAAATTCTCCCAATACTAAGCCTCTTTTGAAAGCTGTCTTTTGCAAGCTCTGCCCCCAGAATGACCCGGCATCTTGAGTATGTGAACACTCTGCCTTAAAGAAAATTATCTCTAGATATTGCACTCCTGGTGAGCTTGATTCCCCTCCATCAACACATTTCTGATTCTGTATAGCTAAAGGAGAAAATATGACATTTTTTAAGAAATGAATTTAGCTGGGAGAAAAGAAAAAAAAAAAAAACCTTTGGATAGTTCAGTGGTTGCATATGGGCCAAACAATGCTTTCTCATATAATCTTTGAAATGAAATCACTTTTGATAGCAATTGCAGAAAGAGGTAAAAATACTATCATTGACATTAATGCTTTGACAAGCCTCATCTATTCTTTGTTGAGTAAAGGTATCTTTATCTTCAAAGACAAGCTAAAGGAGCTTGTCTGTTTTTTATATGGTATTTCATCATATATCATCATCTTCTCATGCCTTCCTCAAAAGGCAAACTTTCATTCCTGCAAATGGCCTAACATTCTAGGAAGAAAATGATTCATTCAGAAATAACTTTGTATCTTACAAAAATGTGGCACTATATTATAATTCATATCAATTAGCCTCATTCTACAAAAGCATATGTCTATGAGTAGATATATATATATATAATATATTTAATAGAATAAAAAAAAGCAAGTTTGAGGTGTAGTGACCCACACAACCAGTTAGTGACCAGATGTATGGAAATATATGTTGTGAGAATTATGCAAAGAAATTATACAAAATAATTAAATTATTGATACTATTTCATGTATTTCTATCAGGAGGTTGTAGTGTAACAGGAATCAGAAACCAATGACAGTAAGATAGAAAGACCCATGGCTTCTGGGTGGTAGAACAAAGCATTTGCCTTGACAACAAATCAGTGAGAAGTAAAACAAAAAATGACTGAGATTTACTAAGATGGATTATAGCTAAAATGTTATAAGAAAATTTGGAGATTTACATGACAAGCTCCCTAAGAAGTTTATTGAAAGACCTGAAATACATGAGTGGTGGTTTAGAGGTGATTTAGAAACACCTATAATCGTAAGGGCAGCTGGAGCTTAAGATCACTGGTGATGACATGGCTTAGACTGCTTCCAGCATCTACTTGTGCATGGCATGGTCCAAAGGTCATGGACTGCATTCCTTTTCCCTTGATTATGTGTTGCCCTTTGTTAACAACTGCCTTATCATTGAAAAGGGAGAAGGCTCTTTGTTCTTAAAAATTTACTAGAGACACATTTTCTCTTCAATAGTCTATGTTGATAAAAAGATGACCTCATAGAGTTTGTAGTAAGGTCACATCTGTCAGAAGCACCTCTGTGACGTGTGACATTGATGTTCTACTTGCTCATCAAGTCTCGTGGGTCAAGAAAGAAAATCTAATGGGAGGTCCTAAAATTAGAGGCTGTGCCCCTGGTGAGTCTATCCACAGATATGCCATCCAATTGGAAAGTGCTCTGTGTAAATATAGAGCATATCTCATAAGACATGAATTGATATGCTATGTGTGTGTAGTCAGGTCCAACTTTTGTGACCCCATGGACTGTAGGGCCCCTCTGTCCATGGGATTCTCCCAGAAAGAATACTGGAGTGTGTTTCCATTCCCTTCCCCAGGGTATCTTCCCAACCCAGGGATCAAACCTGTGTTTCTTGGATCTCTGTCATTGGCGAGTAGATTCCTTATCACTGCAACACCTGAGAAGTCCTATGAATTGATAAATCTATTTAAAATTCAATGTTAAAACTTTCAAATAAAAAAAATTGTACAGTGAACTGTATGTGGCTATACAGGATCAAAAATTTAGTAGAAAAGAAAGTATTAATGCCTGTATATCAAATTATTAAAAAGTGATTTCTCACTAGGATTTCATTTTCCTTTTTTTTTTTTTTTTGGCTCTAGTAGAAACTTGTCTTTAATTCTTTGGCCATCAGAATCAGACATTATCAATATAAAAATATTTTTCTTTATAGTTGCATAGATGCTCAGAACTGGAAGAAATGTATATACATATATATTTTCTTAACAGTCCTTATATAGATTATTTTTCTTAAATCATTTCTATCAATTCCTAAAATAGAAACAGGCTCTAAACTAAAGATGTCTAAACAGGCATGGAAGCATAAAGAATGTTAACTCTTCTCAGGCATTTTATCTAAGAATTTAAGATACAAAAACAGTAAAAAACAAAAAAAAAACAACAAACAGTGAACAACAAATCCTTAAAACAGCTAAAAATTCACTTAGATCAAAAAAGCCACTAAAAATTCAGAAAGGAAAGCAGGATATTTTGAATTCATATCTCTTAGCCAATTTAAAATAATGCATATTCTCCTTGAAAATTAACTCTAGCTATTTTTCTAATACTTTTTGGGAATATTTTTATCATTAAATATTCTTATTCATTGAATGATTTCAGTCAATGATTTCAATGTGGGAGGTAATTCCCACATGCTTCATAAAAGTGCATATACCTGGGTCTGTGTGTGTCCTTGGGAGGGATATAAAGAGAATGAGAAGTCCAGGCCTACCAGCGTCCCACTCAACGCCTGGAGGCCATCTACTTATTATTTAGGAAGTAGCTACTTTCCCTGGCTCCACATAGTCAAAACTTGTTATTCTTGGGATTATTTTGATCCTCAAAATACATGAAATATTTTTAGAATGTGTAATAATATCAATAAAATTCTTGTTACAATAATTATGTTATTTAGCAGAAATTGTGCTATAGCAACTAGTGATAGACTCAGTGCATGCCTATATTTTAGATAAAAGTGATAATAGGATACATATAGGCACAAAGCATATTTTTAAAAATGTGAGAAGACATTTTGAAATGACTAATTGAGAGGTGCTATTTTACTCTGTAGTAAAAGTCACAAATTTTACACATAGCACTGCTATGAGTGCTATGAGGATCCAAGGAGGACCAGACTTTTAATTCATTAGGCAGTACGTAGAATTAGATATGGCTTTCCAAATGAAACTCAAATCCTTCACAAAACATTCTTGGTTTCAGATATCACTAGAAACCACCACACTGTAGGAAGGGTTACTGAGAGGTCTCCTGAGGTTCACAGACCTTTAAGCAAACTCAGGATGATTTTTTTTCCAAGAATAAATGCCAAGTTTTCAGCTAGCCCTAGTTAAGTTTCATGAGAACTTCACTGGCATGCTGAACCTGGACCAATTAACAGTGCTGAGGAAACACTGGGCAAAACTCAAAAGTTCCAGCTGAAGTCTTGCTGTTCTTCAGGTCTTAAATTGTAAACATCATGGAGCTGGTTCTGTGGTTGTTGTAAGAACCAGAAAATTGTCATCCAAAGTTTGCGTTTTTTTAATTTTGTGTGTAACTGATGGCATCCTGGTCAACGTTTTCAAGAGATCATTAAACATTATCTTCCCCCACATATGTCACTGTATAAACCAGTTAAACATACTACATGCTCATTTGCCATTCCAAAATGTATCTCTCCCTGATATTATAACCACAAATGCTCTAGACTGAGGGGGAGGACTCCATAGTCCCAGCTAGGTTCAGACAGTCTGCACAAATGCAGACAAATTTTTTTGAGTTCAGCCCCCTCAGCAGGCGGAGGGTCTGGGGTCATGTGAGTCTGCCTGCACACCCTTTACCCTTCAAGTGGTAGGGATCTCCATCTCTCACCAGTCACCCACTTTTATGTCTGTTGAAATCCTTAGTAAGGAAAATAAATACTGATGTAGTTACTTTAAAGGATGCAGCAAGATGTCTCTTCTTTTCAATAACAAGAAAGAATGACTTTCCAAACTGTATAGTTTCTCCTTGATATTTGGATGACCCATCAACAAATACAGCCAAGTAAACCATGGTATTTAACCTTTTCCAAGCACTCTTATCCTTTGTCTTTTTATTTAGAGTAAAAATTAAAGTAGTATGATAAAAAGAATATTAAGATGAAAAATTAATCTTTCAGAGGCCCATTCTGAGTGTGGGTTATATTTTCAGAAGACATGTTCTTCTGTTTTAAAGATTAGTTTTTACTCCCCAGATATTATTCGAGAGCTAGTAAAAATATGTTTTCACTAGCCACAAGTTTAATAATTATTTGAAACTTTTTAAAATTATATTCATTTTTATTTAGTTATAGTCATAGAAAGGTCAGACTATAAAATGTATTGCAGAATAATAGAGCCCAAAGAACTCTGCTTTCAAAAATTTGTATTTGAACCAAATTTAGAGAGGAGAACATGGAAGATTCTCTGTGTCTACTTGAACTGAGGGCTCCTGACCCAGTACAAACACTTCCTACCATACCACATGAACTGCATTTACTCCTTACCAGAAGCAAAATGCAAAGGGTGGAAATTACATCATGCACATGACTTAGTTGCTCACTTTTAGTGTGAATGCCTTTATGTTATTACATGTATGTATGAGCGACTGATCTGATCTGATGCGTGTATATATATACACACACACACATACACATATGTGTATTTATATAAAAATACACACAGTTTTCCCTTGAATCATACAGGCTTGAACTGCATGGGTTCACTTATATACAAAATTTTTTCAATAAATACAGTATCTGTATTTTCATTTTACAGATCTTTAAGTTAACTAAGTGAGGAGAAAAGTTTGTGTTGAATTTGAGATGTCAATATGTGGATTCAAAAGAACTAGGATTTATGTCTTGATCCATCCACACTATCTCACCTTGCTCTCCTTGGGTGAGTCATTTGTTAATTCCTTTGTTTTGGGGGCAGAGGTAGTGTGCACATTTTTACCTGAGTAGGGGGCATTGGTGTCCCTGTGTGCACATGTGTTAAGTCACTTTCAATTGTGCCCAACTCTCTATGACCCTATGGACTGTAGCCCACCGGGCTCCTCTGTCCATGGGATTCTCCAGGCAAAAATACTGAAATGGGCTGCCATGCCCTCCTCCAGGGGATCTTCCCGACCCAGGGATCGAACCCTCATCTCTTAGTCTACTGAACTAGCAGCAGGGTTATTTACCACTCGTGCCACCTGGGAAGTCTATTGGTACCCCTAACTACTCCAAATTGTTCAAGGGTCAACTGTACTTACACATTTTATATCAATTATAAATTGTATATGTCTATATTTCTCTTTTACATTTCTATGAAAAATAGAAATGTCTTTTCCTTAGTAAAATGAAACAAAAATTATATTTTCAAGTTAACTCTAATATCTAATGAACAACTCCTGTACTCACAGTTGTAGATCCAGGTTTCCATAGGTGGCACAAACAGTGATGGAACCAAATCAAATCTTGTCTTACTCTAAACATCCTGTTCTGTTTAATAGCATACTATTTAATAACTACATATCATGTCTGATCAAGGAGCTACTAGTTTAGGTACTCTGCACCATGTTTGCAATAAAAGAACCACAAAAAAAATGACAATAAATGCTCTGTAAACTTCAGTAAAATTTTACTGAAGGACAAGCATTGTTGTAAGACACTAATATTGACCACCTAAGTTCTTTGTTGGAGGTAAAATTGTAACTAAAATGGATTATTAGCAAGAATGTCTCTGAAATAAATGTAGAAATATTCAGCTGTTACATACATATGTCCTAGTGAGACCACCAAATATCTTTACTCTCAGTTTATTTAGGAAAATGATCTGTTTTTTCATTCAGTCAGTTCAGTCACTCAGTCGCGTCTGACTCTTTGCGACCTCATAGACTACAACACGCCAGGCCTCCCTGTCCATCACCAACACCCAGAGTTTACTCAAATTCATGTCCATTGAGTTGGTGATGACATCCAACCATCTCATCCTCTGTTCTCCCCTTCTCTTCCCGCCTTCAATCTTTCCCAGTATCTGGGCCTTTTCAAATGAGTCAGTTCTTTGCCATCAGGTGGCCAAAGAATTGGAGTTTCAGCTTCAGCATCAGTCTTTCCAATGAACACTCAGGACTGATTTCCTATAGGATGCATTGGTTGGATGTCCTTGCAGTCCAAGGGACTTTCAAGAGTCTTCTCCAACATAATAGTTAAAAACATCAATTCTTTGGAACTCAGCTTCCTTTATAGTCCAACTCTCACATCTATACATGACTACTGGAAAAAGCATAGCTTTGCCTAGATGGACCTTTGTTGGCAAAGTAATGTCTCTGCTTTTAATATGCTGTCTAGGTTGGTCATAACTTTCCTTCCAAAGAGTAAGTGTCTTTTAATTTCATGGCTGCAGTCACCATCTGTAGTGATTTTGTAGCCCCCCCCCCCAAAATAAATTCTCTCACTGTTTCCCCATTTATTTGCAATGAAGTGATAGGACTGGATGATCTTAGTTTTTTGAATGCTGAGTTTTACTCATTGAGTAAAGCCTTTTTCCCTCTCCTCTTTCACTTTCAAAAGGCTCTTTAGTTCTTTGCTTTCTGGCATAACGGTGGTGTCATCTACATATCTGAGGTTATTGATATTTCTCCCAGTAATCTTCCAGTTTATGTTTCATCTAGTCCAGCATTTCTCGTGATGTATTCTGCATATAAGTTATATAAGCAGGGTAACAATATACAGCCTTGACGTACTCCTTTTCCTATTTGGAACCAGTTTGTTGTTCCATATCCATTTCTAACTGTTGCTTCCTGACTTGCATGCAGATTTCTCAAGAGACAGGTCAGGTGGTCTGGTATTCCCAACTCTTTAAGAATTTTCCACTTTGTCGTGACCCACAGAGTCAAAGTCTTTGGCATAGTCAATAAAACAGAAGTAGATGTTGTTCTGGAACTCTTTTGCTTTTTCAATGATCCAACGGATGTTGGCAATTTGATCCCTGGTTCCTCTGCCTTTCCTAAAACCAGCTTGAACATCTGGATGTTTATGGTTCATGTCCTATTGAAGCCTGGCTTGGAGAATTTTGAGCATTACTTTACTAGCGTGTGAGATGAGTGCAATTGTGAGGTAGTTTAAGCATTCTTTGGCATTGCCTGTCTTTGGGATTGGAAAGAAAACTGACCTTTTCCTGTGGCCACTGCTGAGTTTTCCAAATTTGTTGGCATAATGAGTGTGGACTTTCAAAGCATCATCTTTTAAGATTTGAAATAGCTCAACTGGAATTCCATCACTTCCACTAGCTTTGTTCATAAAGCTCACTAGACTTCACATTCCAGGATGTCTGGCTCTAGGTGAATGATCACAATATCATGTTATCTGGGTCATGAAGATCTTTTTTGTATAGTTATTCTGTGTATTTTTGCCACCTCTTCATAATTTCTTCTGCTTCTTTTAGGTCCATACCATTTCTGTCCTTTATTATGCCCATCTTTGAATGAAATGTTCCCTTGGTATCTTTAATTTTCTTGAAGAGATCTCTAGTCTTTCCCATCCTATTGTTTTCCTCTATTTCTTTGCATTGATCACGGAGGAAGACTTTCTTATCTCTCCTTGCTTTTCTTTGGAACTCTGCATTCAAATGGGTATATCTTTCCCTTTCTCCTTTCCCTTTTGCTTCTCTTCTTTTCATAGCTATTTGTAAGGCCTCCTCAGGCAGCCATTTTGCCTTTTTGCATTTCTTTTTCTTGGGGATGGTCTTGATTCCTGTCTCTTATACAAAGTCATGAACTTCCATCCATAGTTCATCAGGCAGTTTGTCTATCAGATCTAGTCCCTTAAATCTATTTATCCTTTCCACTGTATAATCATAAAGGATTTGATTTAGGTCATACCTCATTGGTTTAGTGGTTTTCCCTACTTTCTTCAATTTAAGTCTGAATTTGGCAATAAGGAGTTCATGATCTGAGCCACAGTCAGCTCTTGGTCTTGTTTTTGCTGACTGTAGAAAGCTTCTCCATCTTTGGCTGCAAAGAATATAATCAGTATGATTTCAGTACTGACCATCTGGTGATGTCCATGTGTAGAGCCTTCTCTTGTGTTGTTGGAAGAGGGTGTTTGCTATGACTGGTGCGTTCTCTTGGCAAAAGTTTATTAGCCTTTTCCCTGTGTCATTCTGTACTCCAAGGCCAAATTTGCCTGTTACTCCAAGTATCTCTTGGTTTTCAACTTTCCCATTCCAATCCCCTATAATGAAAAGGACATCTTTTTGGGGTGTTAGTTCTAGAAAGTCTTGTAGGTCTTCACAGAACTGTTCAATTTCAGCTTCATCAGCATTACTGGTCCGAGCATAGATTTGGATTACCGTGATATTGAATGGTTTGCCTTGGAAACAAACAGAGATCATTCTGTCATTTTTGAGATTGCATCCAAGTACTGCATTTCACTCTGTTTTTTTTTTTTTTTTCTATGACTTATCCTCTTGAAACGCTGGACTGGAAGAAACACAAGCTGGAATCAAGATTGCCGAGAGAAATATCAATAACCTCAGATATGCAGATGACATCACCCTTATGGCAGAAAGTGAAGAGGAACTAAAAAGCCTCTTGATGAAAGTGAAAGTGGAGAGTGAAAAAGTTGGCTTAAAAATCAACATTCAGAACACTAAGATCATGGCATCTGGTCCCATCACTTCATGGGAAATAAATGGGGAAACAGTGGAAACAGTGTCAGACTTTATTTTGGGGGCTCTAAAATCACTACAGATGGTGACTGAAGCCATGAAATTAAAAGACGCTTACTCCTGGGAAGGAAAGTTATGACCAACCTAGATAGCATATTGAAAAGCAGAGACATTACTTTGCCAACAAAGATTCGTCTAGTCAAGGGTATGGTTCTTCCTGTGGTCATGTATGGATGTGAGAGTTGGACTGTGAAGAAGGCTGATCACCTAAGAATTGATGTTTTTGAACTGTGGTGTTGGAAAAGACTCTTGAGAGTCCCTTGCACTGCAGGGAGATCCAACCAGTCCATTCTGAAGGAGATCAGCCCTGGGATTTGTTTGGAAGGAATGATGGTAAAGCTGAAACTCCAATACTTTGGCCACCTCATGCGAAGTGTTGACTCATTGGAAAACACTCTGATGCTGGGAGGGATTGAGGGCAGGAGGAGAAGGGGATGACAGAGAATGAGATGGCTGAATGGCATCACTGACTCGATGGACGTGAGTCTGAGTGAACTCCAGGAGCTGGTGATGGACAGGGAGGCCTGGCATGTCGCGATTCATGGGGTCACAAAGAGTTGGACACAACTGAGCGGCTCAACTGAACTGATCCTCTTCAATAGGAGACACTTGGGTATAAGATGGGTGGGGGTGAGGTTAGTATTCAGAAGATAAAGAATTAGCAGTGGCTGAATGATAGAAAAATCAATTGGCATCTGTGCTCTCTGAACCCTTTTGCAGAACAGCCAGTCTAAGAAACCATCCAGGTTGCTACCTGTGTGGCCCAGGGAAGCTCATGTTTCTGTTGACCAGTTCAGAGACTGTGAAAAGCCTCCAGCACTCCTGCATGCCTAAACCACTAGTTTCAGCTGTATGAAGTCAATGTTCCCCATTAACTGGCCTAATACTTCATTTCTCATTGAAATACAAATTTCCTTGGAAAAGGATAAACATGAAACCTTATCACTGCTCCAGAGGTTAGGGAACACTCCCAAGAGCCAGACTGAAGCCTTTGTTGAGTATACCAGAAACACACACCTTCCATCCTCTTTGTGTGTGCCTGCTAAGGTGCTTTAGTGTGTCCAACTCTTTTTGACCTTATGGATTATAGCCCGCCAGGCTCCTCTGTCCATGGGATTTTCCAGACAAAAATATTGGAGTGGGTTGCCATTTAGGGTTATCCCTAGAAAAAGATCTGATTACAGTCCTTGGATTGTAGCTTTATAATCATCCTCCAAGGTGATTTTCTTTGAAAAACTACCACATTATAGATAAAGATGTAATAAGCAGCTAAATAGAAAATATTCTAACAAATGAGAGCTAACTTTTGAATAACATCTCCACAATAAGAACTCTACAATAATATCCCAAGAAAGACGAAGTCTAAAAAGCAAGAGAGAGACACAGCATATTACTTTCTCAACATTTATTTTTCTTTTTGTATCAATGCCCCATTGGTGGGTAATTTGCCCATTTTTGAAGGAGGAGTCATATAAATGTGTCCTTATTTTAAAATATAAATGACTTCCCTGTAGCTCAGATGGTAAAGAATCTCCCTGCAAAGCAGGGGACTTGGGTTTGATCCCTAGGTCGGGAAGACCCCCTGGAGAAGGAAATGGCAACCCACTCCAATATTCTTGCTGGAGAATTCCATGGACAGAGGAGACTGGTGGGCTACAGTCAATGGGGTTGCACAAACACAACTGAGAGACTAACACACACAAATGATCTGAATCCTGGTTTTTCATCAGTGTTTTTAATATCATCTTAGTTACCCTTTCAAAGAAGATATTCTTCTATTGTAGTGCTATCTTTATGATTTCTAACTTGGTATCATAGCTTGAAAAGTCTTTTGAACATGAAATTATAAAAATATTCTTCAGGGTCTTCACTTTTGTATGTGCAAATATCTGCTACATACATTTTAGTTATCCTCAATTTACTTATATAAATATAGAAATAAAATCAAATATTCAACATTATTTCCTGAATATTCTATCACTTTCAACCATACTCATCTCCCATATTTTTAGAATGTGGAGAGATTATTTTTCAATATTTGTTAAATGTTTTAATTCTCACTAGAGTTTAGAAATTTAGTATACCTAAACCCCCAAAACTTTCTTTCTTGTCTTTTCTCCCCCTCATTGAGTGTTTTTATTTCCACCAATATTCTATAATCAATAGTTTATGTGCCAACTGTGATGTCTTCTACTATGACACATTTCATTTACAATCTAAGTTTAAAAACAACTGGGTAATTAGAGCCAGTCCAGACTGACCTTGCTCTGAATTCTGATTCTTTCACATAAAGAGCAAAATGAACTTTAAAAATTACTTAATTTTTGCTAAATGCCTTTTACTAAATTCCTCAGCTCTGAAGCTGATCCACTTCACCTCAGACTTTTATAAAAATTAAATTACATGGAATAGGCCTCGGGACATATTAGCAGCTCAACAAAATTAACTTCAATTTTTCATTCCTCCCATCAGTCCTTTGTTACTGATATTAATTCTTCTTTTTATTCCTAAATGGCCCTGTATAATGGAGATAGGCTGTTCTCCAATATTTTCAGGGTTAAAGATAAGAACAAAAATGCAAGTCCCTACACTATAAAAACGTTAGACAAGACTGAGCAACTAAGCATACACACAACATAATTTGAATTAATATATATTTATCCCAAAAGTTACTTTTCTTGCATTCATCTTAGCAAAGTCATCAGTTATTTTATTACCAGCAACGGTTATTTAAAATAATTTGTATTTTATTGGCAGCAATGCTGAATTAGACATTTATTGGTCATGTGCAGCTGTGCTTAGTCATTTAGTCGTGTCCAACTTTTTGTGACCCCATAGACTGTAGCCTGCCAGGCTCCTCTGTCCATGGGAATTCTCCAGACAAGAGTACTGGAGTGGTTGCTGTGCTCTCCTCCTGAGGATCTTCCCAACCCAGGGTTCGAACCCAGGTCTCCTGCACTGCAGGCAGATTATTTACTGTCTGAGCCACCAGATTAATAAAAATGTTAATAAAGAAATCAATTGATCTTTATTAATTTCAAGATAAAAAAAAGACCTATCCTACTGAGGCTACAGTAAATGAAAATATCAATAAAATTATTAAATCAATACTTTGATTCAGAAGTGCATCTTGATTTACACAAGTCACAGATAAGGGTCTTAAAAAACAAATTATTATTTTTCCAAAAAAGTTTAAAAATATTTTAATTTTACCATGTAAATTGCTATCCGTTAATCAGATCAGATAAGATCAGTCACTCAGTCGTGTCCGACTCTTTGCGACCCCATGAACCGCAGCATGCCAGGCCTCCCTATCCATCACCAGCACTCGGAGGTCACTCAGACTCACATCCATCGAGTCAGTGATGCCATCCAGCCATCTCATCCTCTGTCGTCCCCTTCTCCTCCTGCCCCCAATCCCTCCCAGCATCAGAGTCTTCTCCAATGAGTCAACTCTTCGCATGAGGTGGCCAAAATACTGGAGTTTCAGCTTTAGCATCATTCCTTCCAAAGAAATCCCAGGGCTGATCTCCTTCAGAATGGACCGGTTGGATCTCCTTGCAGTCCAAGGGACTCTCAAGAGTCTTCTCCAACACCACAGTTCAAAAGCATCAATTCTTCGGCACTCAGCCTTCTTCACAGTCCAGCTCTCACATCCATACATGACCACAGGAAAGACTATAGCCTTGACTAGGCGAACCTTTGTTGGCAAAGTGATGTCTCTGCTTTTCAATATGCTATCTAGGTTTGTCATAACTTAAACAGCATTTCTTGAGTTCCAAAGTTTTAAAAGCTTGGATAATATAAGAAGGCAAAACTAGCTATAAACTTCTCAATCAGAACTATTCCTTGAATGATATTGGTTATAAAATAGTATATAGAAAATACTTTGGAGATTATTTTATATTAATATCCTACTCTATGGTCATGCAAATATTTGAATTTCCCAGTTCTAATCTTGTTACATTTTAATGGAATTTTTGTTGCATATTTTACACGCAGTCTATTTTGACTTACAGACAAAAAATTAATCTCAAACATTTTAAGATATTTTATCCTTTTAAAATATAAATGGCCAAATTTAAATCTAGGTTTTCCAAAAGCTTCAACTAACCTAATTGTAATAGTTCATAACTTCAAAATATGGTTAATGCATATTCAAAGTTAATTTCATTTTGCAACAAAAAGCATGACTTCCTTACTTGAACATCTGTTGTTTCACCTGTTTTTATGCATTTTGTATCTAGGCTGTTATAATAGCATTTAGATGGTATTTCAACCATGAATCCAAAGGTAATTGTAAGGTCAGATTTTATATGGGTTTCAGTAAGATTTCTTTCTTTGAACAGGTCCAGAAAATAAAGATTATAAACTTGGAATTGTTGCAAAACTATGATTTTTGAAACTATAATCATTGTAAAAAAAATTTAGGAGGTACTTTGTAGCAAAAATCCTAACTATGCACAAATTCTCTTACTCATGGGCCAAAATTTTTGTTTCTATTCTGCTTTATTCACTATGCTGCCATTATTATAGATTGTTATCAATGACTTTTAATAAAAAGCTGAACATTTTACTTTTAAAAATTAAAAATTTCTAAGAGACAAAAATATTCTTAATTCTAGTATTGTATATCTATTTATACCAGCACATAGAATTGCTATCATACTTTATATTTTACATGGATATACAAAATCCATTTGAGTATACAATTTCAAATTTTGGAGAATATGAAATGTTATGGGTTTCCCTGGTGCCTCAGTAGCAAAGAATGTACCTGCCATTGCAGTAAACGCAGGTTCCATCCCCGGGCCAGAAAAATCCACTGGAGAAATAAATGGCAACCCATTCCAATATTGTTGCCTGGAGAATCCCACAGACAGATGAGCCTGGTGGGTGACAGTCCATGGGGTAACAAAAGAGTTGGACATGACTTAGTGACTAAGAAACATAAAATATTCAATAATGTAAACTGTAGCATAGTTGCCTATAAGTCTCTGTTTTTATTAAAACACAGATTTTTGAGGGTCTCGAGAATCATTCTTTGAATATGAAGAGAAGAAAAAAATAGATACTGAGCACCAAAATGGTATGGACATAACAGAAGCAGAAGATATTAAGAAGAGATTGCAAGAATACACAGAAGAACTATAGAAAAAAGATCTTCATGACCCAGATAATCATGATGATGTGATCACTCATATACAGCCAGACATTCTGGAAATAGGAGTCAAGTGGGCCTTAGGAGGCATCACTATGAACAAAGCTACTGGAGGTAATGGAATTCCAGTTGAGCAATTTCAACTCCTAAAAGATAATGTTGTGAAAATGCTGCACTCAATACGCCAGCAAATTTGGAAAACTCAGCAGTAGCCACAGGACTGGAAAAGGTCAGTTTGCATTCCAATCCCAAAGAAAGGCAATGCCAAAGAATCTTCAAACTACAGCAGAATTGTACTCATCTCACACGCTAGTAAATTAATGCTCAAAATTCTCCAAGCCAGGCTTCAACAGTACGTGAACTGTGAAATTCTAGATGTTCAAGCTGGTTTTTAAAGTCAGAGGACACATAGATCAAATTGCCAATATCCACTGGGTCATCAAAAAAGCAAGAGAGTTCCAGAAAAACATCTATTTCTGCTTCCTTGACTATGCCAAAGCCTTTGATTGTGTGGATCACAATAAACTGTGGAAAATTCTGAAAGAGATGGGAATACCAGACCACCTGACCTGCCTCTTGAGAAACCTATATGCAGGTCAGGAAGCAACAGAACTGGAGGTGGAACAACAGACTGGTTCCAAATAGGAGAAGAAGTTCTGTATATTGTCAAGGCTGTATATTGTCATCCTACTTATTTAATTTCTATGCAGACTATATCATGAGAAACGCTGGCCTGAATGAAGCACAAGCTGGAATCAAGATTGCCAGGAGAAATATCTATAACCTCAGATATGCAGATGACACCACCCTTATGCCAGAAAGTGAAGAGGAACTAAAGAACCTCTTGATGAAAGTGAAAGAGGAGAGTGAAAAAGTTGGCTTAAAGCTCAACATTCAGAAAACTAAGATCATGGCATCCGGTCCCATCACTTCATAGCAGTAGATGGGGAAACAATGGAAACAGTGTCAGACTTTATTTTGGGGGGTTCCAAAATCACTGTAGATGGTGGCTGCAGTCATGAAATTAAAAGACGCTTACTCCTTGGAAGGAAAGTTATGACCAATCTAGACAGCATATTTAGAAGCAGAGTCATTATTTTGCCAACAAAGGTCCGTTTAGTCAAGGCTATCGTTTTTCCAGTGGTCATGTGTGGATGTAAGAGTTGGACTATAAAGAAAGCTGAGCGCCGAAGAATTGATGCTTTTGAACTGTGGTGTTGGAGAAGACTCTTGAGAGTCCCTTGCACTGCAAGGAGATCCAACCAGTCCATTCTAAAGGAAATCAGTCTTGAGTGTTCATTGGAAAGACTGATATTGAAGCTGAAACTCTAATACTTTGGCCACCTGATGCGAAGAACTGACTCATTTGAAAAGACCCTGATGCTGGGAAAGACTGAAGGCAGGAGGAGAAGGGGATGACAAGGATGAATTGGTTGGATGGCATCACGGACTCAATGGACATGAATTTGAGTAAACTCCGGGAGCTGGTGATGGACAGGGAGGCCTGGTGTGCTGCAATCCATTTGGTCGCAAAGAGCTGGACATAACTGAACTATTGAACTAAACTGAACTGAACACCACTGAGAAAAACATGAGAAAAAATTTATCTTAACATGAGAAAAGTTTAAAAGTTTAGTTAAGCATGAGAAAAAATAATAGCATGTATACTATTTATATTCCAAGATTTACAAATTTATTTTTTTTTCAATAATTTATATTTTTTCAGTAATTTTATCTTTTTTTGGCTGTTCCGGGTCTTTGTTGCTGCTAGGGCTTTTCTCCAGTTGCAGCAAGCAGTGGCTAATCTCTAGTTCTGGTGCACAGGCTTCTTGTTGCAGTGGCTTCTCTTTTGTGGTGCACAGGCACTAGGGCATGCAGTTTCAGTAACTGCATTTCCCAGGCTCTAGACCACAGGCTTAATAGTTGTGGCACATGGGCTTGGCTGCTCTGTGGCATGTGGGATCTTCCCGGACCAGGGATCAAACCCATGTCTCATGCATTGACAGGCAGATTCTTTACTAATGAGCCACCAGAGAAGCCCATAACAAGTTTATTGTTTAATGCTTGTTCTTACTTAAATTACTTTGATTCCACTGTTCAGAAACCCCCTGGCCTCCAAAGTAGTTTCCTTTGGAGATTGCCAGTCTTCAGCACTGGCATCAGTACAGTCTGAAACCCTTCATAATATTCAGACATTGTCTCCTTTTGTTGTAAGCCAATGCTTTTTGCCATAGATATTTGTATATTTTTATTTAAAAATTAAAAAAGGAAAGAAAATAAAAATATTTGTCTACTTTGGTTCAGTTAGGTTCAGTTCAGTTGCTCAGTCATATCTGACTCTTTGCGACCCTATGAATCACAACATGCCAGGCCTCTCTGTCCATCACCAACTGCCAGAGTTTACTCAAACTCATATCCATTGAGTCAGTGATGCCATCCAGCCATCTCATCCTCTGTCGTCCCCTTCTCCTCCTGCCCCCAATCCCTCCCAGCATCAGACTCTTTTCCAATGAGTCAACTCTTTGCATGAGGTGGCCAAAGTACTGGAGTTTCAACTTCAGCATCATGTCCTTCCAATGAACACCCAGGGCTGATCTCCTTCAGAATGGACTGGTTGGATCTCTTTGCAGTGCAAGGGACTCTCAAGAGTCTTCTCCAACACCACACTTCAAAAGCATCAATTCTTCCGTGCTCAGCCTTCTTCACAGTCCAACTCTCACATCCATACATGACCACTGGAAAAACCATAGCCTTGACTAGATGGACCTTTGTTGGCAAAGTAATGTCTCTACTTTTCAATAGTCTATCTAGGTTGGTCATAACTTTTCTTTCAAGGAATAAGCATCTTTTCATTTCATGGCTGCAATCACCATCTGCACTGATTTTGTTGCCCCAGAAAATAAAGCCTGACACTGTTTCCCCATCTATTTGCCATGAAGTGATGGGACCAGACGCCATGGTCTTACTTTTCTGAATGTTGAGCTTTAGGCCAATTTTTTAATCCCCCTTTTCACTTTCATCAAGAGGCTTTTTAGTTCCTCTTCACTTTCTGCCATAAGGGTGGTGTCATCTGCATATCTGAGGTTACTGATATTTCTCCTGGCAATCTTGATTCCAGCTTGTGCTTCTTCCAGCCCAGGGTTTCTCACGATGTACTCTACATATAAGTTAAATAAGCAGGATGACAATATACAGCCTTGACATACTCCTTTTCCTATTTGGAACCAATCTGTTGTTCCATGTCCAGTTCTAACTGTTGCTCTATCTACTTATCACATTGTTATTTTGCCAGACATTTAAATGTATAGACATAAGGATATAAATTATGTATAGACGTAAGCATCAAAAAAATTTATTTAGTGAAAATAAAGAAAAATAGTCTCATATTGCTAAGGAGATATTTCTGATGCATTTAGTTACCTAAATAACTAACTGGAGAAGATACAAAATGTTTCCCAATTATAATGTAAAAATCCAATGAATAAAAGTAAGTCAATACTTTCAGTATCTCCTCCTGTTTGTTTGTATACCTGCTTATCCCTAAAAATAGTTTTATGTTTTTAACAAAGCACATGCTATTATAAAAATTTATATTTTCTATTTAACCACAGCAGAATATAAGAAGACTTAGAGACAACTTAAAGCTTTTCAGCAGTTTCATCACTTAACAATGACAGACACAGATAACAGAACAAATTTTTTATCTGAACCTAAAGAACAAATAACCTAAAGAATATTTTGAAGTCAATTTTTGCTAAGAAATGGTTTTGAAATTGAAAAAAAATCACAAGAATAACAATTAAATAATCACAACACATCCCACAGCCATGATCTATCATTTTAATTTAAAAAAGTAATGTTTTATAAAAATCTTTCCTTTCTTCCCCAAATGAAAACATTTTTTCTTATATCACTCATACTTTCTCATTGGGCCCATAATAAATTTTTCATACTCCCAAACTCTTCAGACTCTCTTCAACATTGTTCTGGTAGATAAGTCCTTCTTGAAAGCACCTAATAGCCAATGCAAATAATCTTTTTTGATAAGTGAACATTGCTCATTTTAATGCCTCTCATCACCACTTATCCTTAATCCTTCTGACAAAAGCCTGAATAGCTATAATTCCCATCTTCTTTCATTTTCAAAGGTAATATGATAATATTTTCTAGGTCTTATCAAGGTTCTTCTGATAAGAATTATATGATTAATGAATTCTCATATTTTGATACCTGTCTATTGTGATTGTGTATATATGTATATTTGCATCTCAGTAAGAAACCAATTAGTCCTCCCCACTCAAAATCTCTTTTTTGTACAATTATCTATCTCTAAAGCATATTTAAAGTTTTCAAGGCTTTGGAGATAGTAACAGAAGGAGATTCTCACTTATTCTTAGCGTTTCATTTCTCTCCTTTCAAAGACAATTTAAACAGATAGTGAACCACTAGAGCCCCTCATTAATCAGGATAAATGAACGGAGTTTCCCTTTAGGAATGAGGCAAAATGTTATAAAATCCCTAAGGAATCAGAGGTATGTTGCTCTAAAGACAGTAGAGACCTATCTGAGTTAACACTATCTCTGGTTTACAGAGTGCATAAAAGTGTTCCAAGAAATGTATTCTTCAGGATGGGGAAGGGCAAAGAAAATTAGCAGAATTGATTTTAAAAAAAAAGGTTTCTTGAAGTATATGCTCACGGGGATGTGTTTTCAGATAAGGTAGCATTCATTCAATCCCATTTTTCTAAATAGACTTGAAAAATATGTAAAAGCCAATTTGACTAAACACCAATGCAGTATACTAATGCATATATATGGAATTTAGAAAGATGGTAACGATTACCCTGTATGCAAGACAGCAAAAGAGACACAGATGTACAGAATAGTCTTTTGGACTCTGTGGGAGAGGGAAAGGGTGGGATAATTTGGGAGAATGGCATTGAAACATGTATAATATCATATATGAAACGAATCGCCAGTCCAGGTTTGATGCATGATACAGGATGCTTGGGGCTGGTGCACTGGGATGACCCAGAGGGATGGTATGGGGAAGGAGGTGGGAGGGGGGTTCAGGATGGGGGAACATGTGTACACCCGTGGTGGAGTCATGTTGATGTATGGCAAAACCAATACAATATTGTAAAGTAATTAACCTCCAATTAAAATAAATAAATTTATTTTTTTAAAAAAAAAAAATTCTTGCATATTATATCTCTAAATTTGGAAATTTATGCTCTTTTTCCAGTATATCAAATCTTTTTTGGAAATACTGCTGCCATTTTGTTTCTTGGTTTAGCTTTGGTTACACATCAATTGTTAGGTTCCAGGTGCTTTTAACACTCCAGCATATTCTTTGCACTCATGCACATATTTGTGTGTGTGTGTGTGTGTATAATTAACATACATGTTTAAGTCTTTTAGTATCAGCTACTTATAATAGTATTTAACTTAATTTCTAAAATATTTAGTGGTTTTTTTTTTTTTTTTGGAACCAAATAACTTCCTTGAAAAGGTTTCTCTGGTTCATCCTGTGTACTTCACTGATACAATAAAAAAGCTTATAGTGGCTGCAATTTCTGAAATAAAATTCAGGAAATGAGGTTGGAAAACACATTTAGTCATGTGACATGATGTACTATGAATCTTTGAATTACATAATCATAAATGGGCACATTAAAAGAAAAGACCAACAAATTTGAAAACAGGTGAATAAAAATTATACATGGGGAAACATGGAACAAAATGGAAAACATGAACAGTATCAATCGGTATAAAATAAATGCAATTGGAGTTTCTAAGATAAAAAAAGAAAGTGAAAGGGCCAGAAAATATTTGTAGAAATATTGGCTAAAATGCTTAATGTTTTTAACAACCAAATACAGACTCAGGAAGGTAAGTAATACCAAAGCAGAATAAGTACAAAGAAGATCACACTTAAATATACATAGTCAAACCATTGAAAATCAAAGGTAAGGAGAAAATCTTAAAAACATCCAGGGAATAAAGACACATTACATACAGGAGGACAAAGGTAAGAATGATGGTGGCTATTATGTCATTAGAAACAAAGAGACTAGAATAAAATATCTAAAATTCTGAAAGAAAAAACAAAATATTGACAATATATCTCTATATTGAACAAAAAATCTCTTAAATTAAAGATTAAATAAAGACACTTGCACACAAACAAAAGTCAAGAATTCTTTGCTAATGGACATACTCACCTTATAAAAACTTCTGAAGAAATTTTTTCAAACAATAGGTAAATGGTACCAGATGTAAATTCAGATCTACAGGAGAAAATGAAGAGCACTAAAAATAGTAAATATGTAGGTGAATAAGCAACAAAGTTTTTCTTTCTTTTATTGAATTATTTTAAAGCAGTTAAAAATAGAAAATGGAAAAGTCAGTTAATTCTTCAAGCAAAAATAACAATATATCATGGAGTTCATAAAATTTGTGGAAGTGAGATATATAATAAAAATAACATAAAATATGTTAATAATCCCTAACATTATACATAAAGTGTTATAATATTAAATAAAGTTAGATTGTGATAAATTAAGGGTGATTATTGTAATCGCTAGAGAAAATCCAACCAAATGCTATTTATAGGAGATGAATCTTAAATAGAAAGACAGAAGGCTGTTGAAAGTAAAGGAAAAAAAGAAATACCAAGTAATGCTAAGGATAAAAATACTGCTATTGCTGTCTTTATATCTAGCAAAGTAGATTACAGGACAGAGTATTATTAGAGTTAAAGGGGGTTCATAATGCTAAAGGGGCCAATTCATTAAGTATATACAATAATGCTAAATGAATATGCAGCGCTAAATATATATGAAGAAAAAAAATTGACATAATTAAAGGGACAATTAAATAATCTGCAATTCTTACTCAAGATTTTATCATCCCTTTCTCAATAATTAATAGAAAAATCAGAAAAATGTTTGTAAGGATCTAGAAGATTTGGAGAAGGAAATGGCAGCCCACTCCAGTGTTCTTGCCTTGGAGAATCCCAGGGACGGGGGAGCCTGGCGGGCTGCCGTCTACGGGGTCTCACAGAGTCAGACACGACTGAAGTGACTTAGCAGCAGCAGAAGATTTGAACAAGGCTTCCTGGCTTTACTTGAGCTGTGAAGTAAAGAATCCGCCTTCAATTCAGGAGACCCGGGTTCAATTCCTGGGTCAAGAAGTTCCCTTTGAGAAGGGATAGGCTACCCACTCCAGTATTCATGGGCTTCCCTGGTGGTTCAGGTGGTTAAGAATCTGCCCTCAATGTGGAAGACCTGGTTGGATCCCTACGTTGGGAAAATTTCCCCTGGAGGAGGGCATGGCAACCCACTCCAGGATTCTTACCTGGAGAATCCCCACGAACAGAGAGGAGCCTGGCAGGCTACAGTCCATGGGGTTGCTAAGAGTTGAACATGACTGAGAGACTAAGCACACACATAGAAGATTTGAACAGCACTATCAACTTGACTTGACATACACAGAACATTGCACTCAATAACTGCTTAATATAATTTTTTTAAAATGCAACAGTCATGTTCACTTATTGGTTTTTTGGCTGTGATTATTAGCAGACATGTCTACCAACTGTCCTTATAGTTTTCTGAATGTCTTCTAAATACTTTTCTGAACTTACCTTACAGTTTTCTGACCTTCTCTCTATAGGAAGTGAAGTGAAAATTGCACAGTTGTGCCCGACTCTTTGAGACCCCATGGACTATACAGTCCATGGAATTCTCCAGACCAGAATACTGGAGTGGGTAGCCTTTCTCTTCTTCAGGGGATCTTTGCAACCTAGGGATTGAACCCAGGTCTCCTGCATTGCAGGTGGATTCTTTACCAGCTGAGTCACAATATAGAGACATGTAAAAAACAATTTTCAAACACAGCATAAAAACCTCTATTATTCCAAGCAAAGATAACTGAAATTTCTATTTCTTGTTTTATTGATTTCTTTTTTGGCAGAGTGAAAAAAATAAATTCTATACTGATGGAGTTTATGAATCTGTGCTTAGTAGAAAGATATTTACTTTTGTAATCAAGCCACCATTTAGAAAAGGGGAAAAGAACACTACTGAGTTCTAAGTCAGAGAAGGTGAAATACTGACATAACTGCACTTTAATGAGAAGTGGGCAAGTTACATGGACATAACCTAGAAAGGGTACGTATATATTATTTTTACCACTCACTGATCCTGGCAAACTCTGCTTAAAGAACTTTCTGCTCCAATTTTCCATATGAATAAAAAACTTATATCCTCCAAAGAGATGTATAAAGAAGGAAGAGATGAGGATCAAATTCTTAAAAAAATCATTAAAAATTCCTACTGTGAATTAGACCATTTCAGTCATTTCCTGATACTATTCATTTTTTCCACAATAATTTTGATACAAAATTGTATTTACCATGTGTTAACTCGGATGACCATTATATCTACTACTGTGGGCAGGAATCCCTCAGAAGAAATGGAGTGGCCATCATGGTCAACAAAAGAGTCTGAAATGCAGTACTTGGATGCAATCTCAAAAATGACAGAATGATCTCTGTTCATTTCCAAGGCAAACCATTCAATGTCACAGTAATTCAAATCTATGCCCCAACCAGTAACGCCGAAGAAGCTGAAGTTGAATGGTTCTATGAAGACCTACAAGACCTTTTAGAAATAACACCCAAAAAAGATGTCCTTTTCATTATAGGGGACTGGAATGCAAAAGTAGGAAGTCAAGAAACACCTGGACTAACAGGCAAATTTGGCCTTGGAATACGGAATGAAGCAGGGCAAAGACTAATAGAATTTTGCCAAGAAAATGCACTGGTCATAGCAAATACCCTCTTCCAACAACACAAGAGAAGACTCTATACATGGACATCACTAGATGGTCAACACCGAAATCAGATCGATTATATTCTTTGCAGCCAAAGATGGAGAAGCTCTATACAATCAGCAAAAACAAGACCAGGAGCTGACTGTGGCTCAGACCATGAACTCCTTATTGCCAAATTCAGACTGAAATTGAAGAAAGTAGAGAAAACTACTAGACCATTCAGGTATGACCTAAATCAAATCCCTTATGATTATACAGTGGAAGTGAGAAATAGATTTAAGGGCCTAGATCTGATAGATAGAGTGCCTGATGAACTATGGAATGAGGTTCGTGATATTGTACAGGAGACAGGGATCAAGACCATCCCCATGGAAAAGAAATGCAAAAAAGCAAAATGGCTGTCTGGGGAGGCCTTACAAAGAGCTGTGAAAAGAAGAGAAGCGAAAAGCAAAGGAGAAAAGGAAAGATATAAACATCTAAATGCAGAGTTCCAAAGAATAGCAAGAAGAGATAAGAAAGCCTTCTTCAGTGATCAATGCAAAGAAATAGAGGAAAACAACAGAATGGGAAAGACTAGGGATCTCTTCAAGAAAATCAGAGATACCAAAGGAACATTTCATGCAAAAATGGGCACGATAAAGGACAGAGATGGTGTGGACCTAACAGAAGCAGAAGATATTAAGAAGAGGTGGCAAGAATACACAGAAGAACTGTACAAAAAAGAGCTTCAAGACCTAGATAATCATGATGATGTGATCACCGACCCAGAGCCAGACATCTTGGAATGTGAAGTCAAATGGGCCTTAGAAAGCATCACTACGAACAAAGCTAGTGGAGGTGATGGAATTCCAGTGGAGCTATTCCAAGTCCTGAATGATGATGCTGTGAAAGTGCTGCACTCAATATGCCAGCAAATTTGGAAAACTCAGCAGTGGCCACAGGACTGGAAAAGTCAGTTTTCATACCAATCCCAAAGAAAGGCAATGCCAAGGAGTGCTCAAACTACTGAACAATTGCACTCATCTCACACGCTAGTAAAGTAATGCTCAAAATTCTCCAAGCCAGGCTTCAGCAATATGTGAACCGTGAACTTCCTGATGTTCAAGCTGGTTTTAGAAAAGGCAGAGGAACCAGAGATCAAATTGCCAACATCCGCTGGATCATGGAAAAAGCAAGAGAGTTCCAGAAAAACATCTATTTCTGCTTTATTGACTATGCCAAAGCCTTTGACTGTGTGGATCACAATAAACTATGGAAAATTCTGAAAGAGATGGGAATACCAGACCACCTGATCTGCCTCTTAAGAAATCTGTATGCAGGTCAGGAAGCAACAGTTAGAACTGGTCATGGAACAACAGACTGGTTCCAAATAGGAAAAGGAGTACGTCAAGGCTGTATATTGTCACCATGTTTATTTAACTTATATGCAGAGTACATCATGAGAAATGCTGGACTGGAAGGAACACAAGTTGGAATCAAGATTGCTGGGAGAAATATCAATAACCTCAGATATGCAGATGACACCACTCTTATGGCAGAAAGTGCAGAGGGGCTAAAAAGCCTCTTGATGAAAGTGAAAGTGGAGAGTGAAAAGGTTGGCTTAAAGCTCAACATTCAGAAAACGAAGATCATGGCATCTGGTCCCATCACTGCATGGGAAATAGATGGGGAAACAGTGGAAACAGTGTCAGACTTTGTTTTTCTGGGCTCCAAAATCACTGCAGATGGTGACTGCAGCCATGAAATTAAAAGACGCTTACTCCTTGGAAGGAAAGTTATGACCAACCTAGATAGCATATTCAAAAGCAAAGACATTACTTTACCAACAAAGGTTCGCCTAGTCAAGGCTATGGTCTTTCCTGTGGTCATGTACGGATGTGAGAGCTGGACTGTGAAGAAGGCTGAGCGCCAAAGAATTGATGCTTTTGAACTGTGGTGTTGGAGAAGACTCTTGAGAGTCCCTTGGACTGCAAGGAGATCCAACCAGTCCATTCTGAAGGAGATCAATCCTGGAATTTCTTTAGAAGGAATGATGCTAAAGCTGAAACTCCAGTATTTTGGCCACCTCATGCGAAGAGTTGACTCATTGGAGAAGACTCTGATGCTGGGAGGGATTGAGGGCAGGAGGAGAAGGGGACGACAGAGGATGAGATGGCTGGATAGCATCACTGACTCGATGGATGCGAGTCTGAGTGACCTCCGGGGGCTGGTGATGGACAGGGAGGCCTGGCGTGCTGCGGTTCATGGGGTCGCAAGGAGTCGGACACGACTGAGCGACTGATCTGATCTGATCTGTTCTGAAGGCCATTTAAAGCTGTCAAGTAGCAAGCAAAAAAAAAAAATTTTTTTTAATCAATTACCTTATGATTCAGGGGGGTTTTCTCTCATAAAAATTCTCTTTGTTCATATCATAAAATCAAAAAAATGTAAACTAAGATATTGAAAGGTTTGCCTTGGAAATTAACAGAGATCATTCTGTCATTTTTGAGATTGCATCCAAGTACTGCATTTTGGACTCTTTTGTTGACCATGATGGCTACTCCATTTCTTCTAAGAGATTCCTGCCTGTAGTAGTAGGTAAAATGGTCATCTGAGTTAAATTCACCCATTCCAGTCCATTTTAGTAAGCTGATTCAATGTTCACTCTTGCCATCTCTTCTTTGACCACTTCCAATTTGCCTCGATTCATGGACCTGACATTCCAGGTTCCTATGCAATATTGCTCTTTACAGCATCAGACCTTGCTTCTTTAACCAGTCACATCCACAACTGAGTATTCTTTTTGCTTTGGCTCCATCCCTTCATTCTTTTTGGAGTTATTTCTCCACTGATCTCCAGTAGCATATTGGGCACCTACTGACCTGGGGAGTTTCTCTTTCTGTATCCTATCATTTTGCCTTTGCATATGTGAATGGGGTTCTCAAGGCAAGAATACCGAAGTGGTTTGCCATTCCCTTCTCCAGTGGACCACATTCTGTCATTCAATATCACAGTAATCCACGTCTATGCCCCAACCAGTAACGCTGAAGAAGCTGAAGTTGAATGGTTCTATGAAGACCTACAAGACCTTTTAGAACTAACACCCAAAAAAGACGTCCTTTTCATTATAGGGGACTGGAATGCAAAAGTAGGAAATCAAGAAACACCTGGAGTAACAGGAAAATTTGGCCTTGGAATATAGAATGAAGCAGGGCAAAGACTAATAGAGTTTTGCCAAGAAAATGCACTGGTCATAGCAAACACCCTCTTCCAACAACACAAGTGAAGACTCTACACATGGAGGTCACCAAATGGTCAACACTGAAATCAAATTGATTATATTCTTTGCAGCCAAAAATGGAGAAGCTCTATACAGTCAACAAAAACAAGACCAGGAGCTGATTGTGGCTCAGATCATGAGCTCCTTATTACCAAATTCAGACTGAAATTGGAGAAAGTAGGGAAAAGCACTAGACCACTTACGTATGACTTAAATCAAATTCCTTATGATTGCACAGTGGAAGTGAGAAATAGATTTAAGGGCCTAGATTTGATAGATAGAGTGCCTGATGAACTATGGGCTGAGGTTCATGACATTGTACAGGAGACAGGGACCAAGACCATCCCCATGGAAAAGAATTGCAAAAAAGCAAAATGGCTCTCTGGGGAGGCCTTACAAATAGCTGTGAAAAGAAAAGGAGAAAAGGAAAGATATAAGCATCTGAATGCAGAGTACCAAAGAATAGCAAGAAGAGATAAGAAAGCCTTCCTCAGTGGTCAATGCAAAGAAATAGAGGAAAACAACAAAATGGGAAAGACTAGAGATCTCTTCAAGAAAATTAGAGATACCAAGGGAATATTTCATGCAAAGATGGGCTCAATAAAGGACAGAAATGCTATGGACCTAAAAGAAGCAGAAGATATTGAGAGGTGGCAAGAATACACAGAAGAACTGTACAAAAAAGAGCTTCATGACACATCACAATAGTGTGATCACTCACCTAGAGCCAGACATCCTGGAAAGTTAAGTCAAGAGGGCCTTAGAAAGCATCATTGCGAACAAAGCTAGCTCAGTTCCAGTTGAGCTATTTCAAATCCTGAAAGATGATGCTGTGAAAGTGCTGCACTCAATATGCCAGCAAATTTGGAAAACTCAGCAGTGGCCACAGGACTGGAAAGAAAGGCAATGCCAAAGAATGCTCAAACTACCGCACAATTGCACTCATCTCACACGCTAGTAAAGTAATGCTCAAAATTCTCCAAGCCAGGCTTCAGCAATATGTGAACCGTGAACTTCCTGATGTTCAAGCTGGTTTTAGAAAAGGCAGAGGAACCAGAGATCAAATTGCCAACATCTGCGGGATCATGGAAAAAGCAAGAGAGTTCCAGAAAAACATCTATTTCTGCTTTATTGACTATGCCAATGCCTTTGACTGTGTGGATCACAATGAACTGTGGAAAATTCTGAAAGAGATGGGAATACCAGACCACCTGACCTGCCTCTTAAGAAGTCTGTATGCAGGTCAGGAAGCAACAGTTAGAACTGGACATGGAATCACAGACTGGTTTCAAACTGGTAAAGGATTATGTCAAGACTGTATATTGTCAGTCTGCTTATTTAACTTCTATGCAGAGTACATCATGAGAAATGCTGGAATGGATGAAACACAAACTGGAATCAAGATTTCCAGGAGAAATCTCAATAACCTCAGATATGCAGATGACACCACCCTTATGCCAGAAAGTGAAGAGGAACTCAAAAGCCTCTTGATGAAAGTGAAAGAGGAGAGTGAAAAAGTTGGGTTAAAGCTCAACATTCAGAAAACTAAGATCATGGCAGTCCCATCACTTCATGGGAAATCGATGGGGAAACAGTGGAAACAGTGTCAGACTTTATTTTTCTGGGCTCCAAAATCACTGCAGATGGTGACTGCAGCCATGAAATTAAAAGACGCTTACTCCTTGGAAGGAAAGTTATGACCAACCTAGATGGCATATTCAAAAACAGAGACATTACTTTGCCAACAAAGGTCCTTCTAGTCAAGGCTATGGTCTTTCCTGTGGTCATGTATGGATGTGAGAGCTGGACTGTGAAGAAGGCTGAGCGCCGAAGAATTGATGCTTTTGAACTGTGGTGTTGGAAAAGACTCTTGCAAGTCCCTTGGACTGCAAGGAGATCCAACCAGTCCATTCTGAAGGAGATCAGCCCTGGGATTTCTTTAGAAGGAATGATGCTAAAGCTGAAACTCCAATACTTTGGCCACCTCATGCGAAGAGTTGACTCACTGGAGAAGACTCTGCTGCTGGGAGGGATTGGGGGCAAGAGGAGAAGGGGACGACAGAGGATGAGATGGCTGGATGGCATCACTGACTCGATGGACATGAGTCTGAGTGAATTCCAGGAGTTGGTGATGGACAGGGAGGCCTGGCGTGCTGTGGTTCATGGGTTCGGAAAGAGTTGGACATGACTGAACGACTGAACTGAACTGAACTGAAACTTGAGGAAATTTAGCTAGCTATTCACATGGGGAAATAAAGAAGTGAGAGAAAAGAGAAAGTAACTGACATGTTTGTAGATTTAAAGATTCAGAGGGGAAAACTATGGTGAAAATAAGAATAGTATAATATGCTGCATGAAACTAACAATTCTTAAGATCATTTGCCAAGGGAAAAGACACTCATGGAGAGAAAATATCCAAATGTCATAAACACAAGGAATGGAAAATTTATTTAAAATCACGTAGTGTCTCCGTATAACAACTATTAACCAGAATATAAGGATATATAGTCTCTCCCCTTCTCTTGTTGTCTTCCTATGCAAACTTGAGGTCTTTTACGTGTACTTGTTTTCTTCAAAAAAAACTGTTGTTAGGGAGGAACCTGGAGAATCCCCGTGGACAGAGGAACCTGGAAGGCTACAGTCCATGGGGTCACAAAGAGTTGGGCACAACTGAGCATCTAAGCACAGCACAACACAGCATAATCTTAGTGTAAAAAGTAATTAATGCATTACCTCTATTAAAGACTTCTGCTTTAGAAACATCGTCTGGCAGCTGATGCCACACTATAATTGTGATGAAATTCATTTTCTTAGTGTGTAAATAAAATACCCTAGTGCCCAGATTCATATCCAGTTCCCTTATTCTTGCATTTCCTTCCAGAAAAAACTTATTTGTATCTTTGAGGAGTTCTTCTGAAGTGTGTTAATTCCTCTGGGTGAGTGATTCTTTCTCCCACTGCCATTGTCCCAATAGAGTATGAGCTCCAGAAGAGGAAGACTGTTTTCTGTCTTTCTCACTGCTGTGTTCCTACAATTCAAATGGGGCCAGCACATAGAAAGTACAAAATCAATTTATGAATGAAAGAGTGAGCCAATGAAACTGCTGCTCTTGAGTGCTGCAGATCACTTAACACGTCTGTGTGATCTAAAGGAAGTTATCTAATTTCTCTTTCCCTTTGTTTCTCTATCTGTAAAAGAGAGATAATAATATTACCTCCCTCATAGGATTATTGATGGGGTACAATGAGTTGTCCCTTGTTAAACTCAAATCCTCATTGATGTTTATCCTGAGCATGCACAGAGTAGCTCTTAAAGCTTCAAAGTAAAATTAAGGGCCGACTATACGCATAACCTTTATTTTTCAGAATATATGGGGTATAGAGGGTAACAGAAATACAGTTCATATATCAGTTACATCAATATCACAAGCTACTTCTATGGCCCTTAGGAAACCAACTTATTATCAAGATTCCTGCCTAATTCTTGGTGGCTACCAATAAGTATCTCTGAATCATTTAAACATGAAATCCAACAACCTTTTATTATTAAACACCAAAACAAGAAGACTTTCTGTGTGACGCAGCAGCAACAGCAGCCTATTAAATCTTAATAACACCAGCCTAGAACCCCCAATAATCCAGTATAGTTCAATTATTGGAAGGAAAAAAAAACAACCTTAACTGATGGGTTGGTAGATATGAAAACTCTGGTGGGAAGATTACCCTGAGAATAATAAATACAACGTGTGTATGTGTGTGCTTAGTCGCTCAGTCATGTCCAACTCTTTGTATTAGTTCAGTTCAGTTCAGTCCCTCAGTTGTGTCCAACTCTTTGTGACCCCATGAATTGCAGCACGCCAGGCCTCCCTGTCCACCACCAACTTCCGGACTTCACCCAAACTCATGTCCATCCAACCATCTCATCCTCTGTCATCCCCTTCTCCTCTTGCCCTCAGTTCCTCCCAGCATCAGAGTCGTATCCAATGAGTCAGCTCTTTGCATGAGGTGGCCAAAGTATTGGAGTTTCAGCTTCAGCATCAGTCCTTCCAAAGAACACCCAGGGCTGATCTCCTTTAGAATGAACTGGTTGGATCTCCTTGCAGTGCAAGGGACTCTCAAGAGTCTTCTCCAACACCACAGTTCAAAAGCAGCAATTCTTTGGCGCTCAGCCTTCTTCACAGTCCAACTCTCACATCCATACATGACCACAGGAAAAACCATAGCCTTGACTAGACAGACCTTTGTTGGCAAAGCAATATCTCTGCTTTTGAATAGGCTATCTAAGTTGGTCATAACTTTCCTTCCAAAGAGTAAGCGTCTTTTAATTTCATGGCTGTAATTACCATCTGCAGTGATTTTGGAGCCCCCAAAATAAAATCTGACACTGTTTCCACTGTTTTCCCATTGATTTCCCATGAAGTGATGGGACCAGATGCCATGATCTTAGTTTTCTGAATGTTGAGCTTTAACCCAACTTTTTCACTCTCCACTTTCACTTTCATCAAGAGGCTTTTGAGTTCCTCTTCACTTTCTGGCATAAGGGTGGTGTCATCTGCATATCTGAGGTTATTGATATTTCTCCTGGCAATCTTGATTCCAGCTTGTGCTTCTTCCAGCCCAGGGTTTCTCATGATGTACTCTGTGTATAAGTTAAATAAGCAGGGTGACAATATACAGCTTTACGTATTCCTTTTCCTATTTGGAACCAGTCTGTTGTTCCATGTCCAGTTCTAACTGTTGCTTCCTGACCTGCATACAAATTTTTCAAGAAGCAGATCAGGTGGTCCGGTATTCCCATCTCTTTCAGAATTTTCCACAGTTTATTGTGATCCACACAGTCAAAGGCTTTGGCATAGTCAATAAAGAAGAAATAGATGTTTTTCTGGAACTTTCTTGCTTTTTCAATGAGCCAGTGGATGTTGGCAATTTGATCTCCAGTTCCTCTGCCTTTTGTAAAACCAGCTTGAACATCTGGAAGTTCACAGTTCCTGTATTCTGAAGCCTGGCTTGGAGAATTTTGAGCATTACTTTACTAGCTCTTTGTATAACATATGACAAATGATTCTGACAATTATTCACCATAAGAAAAAAAAAAAAAACAAAGCAAAAAATAGTTGAATTGATTATTTTGAAAATTACATCCTAAGTTGAACACTTAAAATTTTAGTCTCTAAAATCTTCATTCAAATGTATAAACTATTTTATGTTTCTCTAAGAATAATAGATGATTATGATGACCAGTTGCTTTCGTGTTGTGAACCTAGTAGACCCAGTGCAGTAATTTTCCCAAAAGAAAGGGTGTGCATGACAAAAGTAAATAAGATTTCCATCTCCAGGAAATGATAACTGACAGCAATCTCAAACGAAGCTCCTTCACAGAAACAATATTAATAATGATGATAATAAATTATTATCCTTCCACACTGGGTACCAGAACATTTGTGGCAACTTTGCCTTCTCTGTGGTCATAAATGAAAGCATAACTCAACCCATACAGACCGTAGGAGCTACTGAAAATGGCTCTTCCCCTAGGATGGGTAACCACGATGATGAACACCTCTCACTAAAAATCACCTTATTTTCTCAAACTCAGTGTCTAATGAGGAAATTTTATTTGGGGATACTTGTTAGCTCAAAGAAAACTGATAGAAATTCTGTTGAAGAAAAAGAAGATTTTTTTCCCCTTACTTTGGGGACAATGGGAAACTCCATCACTTTGGGGGAAGGTCTCAGTTAACCTGTGCAAATAGAGCAGGTGCTATTTTACTTCTATAGTTGAAAGCAAAGGGCTCTTAGCTTGAAAGGGTGGAGCAACAATGATTCAACCCCTTCACAGTGGTTAGGTTGAGAGTAAAGTTGCCTCAAGTTAGACATTCCTGGTATAAACTGTATTGCTAAAGCTATTGGAATATCGTAATCCACACATAAATCTGGTAAAGACACATCAGGATTTCTCATGAAATATGCACAACACTGTACTAGCCACACTGGTACAATATAAACCTTTCCCGCATGTGCTAACAAATTTAGATCAAAGGTAAAAGTAATGTTTTCTAATATTATGTAATCACATTGATCAAGTGATGCAGTAATGAGGGGGCATAAGTGCTGTGGGAACAGGGGGACCAGTCGAACCAGAGCTGATGAAAATGCATGTGCTTACTGAAACGCTCAAGAGTCTAGTCACCTGACACACAGGAAGAGTTTGGTCAGGAAAGTGTACAGTTCTACTCAAACTGTGACCCAGTGCTATAAGTGACTGCAGTACTCCAAAAATTCTGGAAAATAAGTCTTTTCCACTTCAATTTTCTGAAGCACTTTAAAAACTGGTGTGGAACTTCCACTTTCTTCAAATAAAATACCTAAATCTTTGCCTTTGAAAATGGGTCTCAATCACACCGTTTGAACCCTACTGCAGTAGAAAGTAAAGGGGGAAGATCATGCGGGCAGCAGGCTATGGCAGAGGCACTACCTCGGACTTTGTACTAGTGATCCGTGGGGGTTCTCCTAATAAAGCTCCACATTTCTAACACCGAGCAAAAATCCCATGGGGCTGTATGTTGTGGAACTTGTCTCTTGAAAGATGCGTAAAAACTTTTGAATTTTGTCTGTTTTAATAAAGCTTCCAACAGACATATCATCACTGCTATGTGCTTACACATCAAGAAGATGGTGGTGGGCTGGAGAGCAACACAGTGGAAAGATTTTTCTGAGGGTTCTGGGCAGCAGCCAAAGCCAAGAGAAATTTGACACCCCATAAAGTAACCTGGGCGGCTGTGCTTGGAACTCTCTGGCAGAGGGCGTTCCTAAGTCAGATTTCTAATTATAAATCAAAAGCTTTTGTCCTCTTAAAGGAATGTCCTAAGTTGGTGAACAGGTGTGGAAAGCAGATTTTGGAATGGGGCAAGGAAGGCGGAGGAGTTAGAGCCTCTGAACTCATTCCCCCTGGCAGCTGTTTGCTCCACCTAAATAGAAACCCAGCCCTTCATGGACACTGAAAACATACTTGGGATTTATTGAAGCATGAACTAATTTTCAGTGATTGAAAAAAACAAGGACATTGTCACAATGTAAGGATTTTGATAGTAGCCAAGACACTGGTAACCAATATGATATTCTGAACAGTACAGCTCTTGCAACTCCAGGTCAAAGAGAAAGTGTAGCTCACACACATGTATATAAGGATGTGGACCAAGAATCCAGACTGTAGCTCTGAGAAAATGGAAAGTCCAGTTAGTATCTGCTTTAGCTCCTCCCCTTGGACCAAGATAGCTGGAGAACTTCTGTCTCTTTTTTCTCCTTCCATTGTATTGGAAATCTATTAATTCACTTGATATATAGAATCAAAATATTGATAATGTTTTATGGAAAAACCGAATGAACTTTTTGCCCAAATTAATAGAAATAAGAGAAAAAGTCCTCATATATTTACTCTTTACTTTTACTCTATTGTAAATGGGAAGTGGCTTAAGAATCTCTAAGTTTATTATGTCTACTCAACTTTGGTGCTCACTTAGTTCCTTTGTAATACAATTTCAACCTGAAGAATAAATGTTTAGTTGTCACTGCTTTTACAGAAATCATAGGCAAAATAGACTTTTAAATAAAGTTAAAGTTAGTTACCACATAACTTCATGATTATAATATAAAACAAAACTGATGAGAGCATTTTGGTCCCTTGAATTGTTACAAAACTTATATACTAGCAACCACAATAAAAAAATTCAAAAATTTTATAAAATCATGTCTTTTATCTTACCACAATTGAATGAGTCAATTCAAAATAAAAAATAGTTCATATAACTTACCCTGTGTTAGAAAATTATACAATATTGGCTTTTGTTAGATGTCAAGAGTCATTTCTTAAAATATAATACAAAGTGTGCTCCCATGGAAGAGTCAGAGCAAATTCTATTGCATTCATTTTGAAAATTAAATAGAAAATGCCTCCTTGTTACAATTCAAATTCATTTATTTATTATAGCTGGTGGTTGCTGATTTTTTTTCTCCACCCCACATACCATTTGCACTATTGTCTCTTTCTTGGTAAAACAAATTGAAAGCTTTAACACAATCGTTGCTTATCCAGTATCTTGGTCAGAGCAGTCAATGCCACACAGCTTGAGACCAATTAAATATTGAACAGTTATTGCTGTAAGCGGTAAAGACAATACATATTGATTGCCATATTTCATCTTTGATGGAAGGAGACTCTCATATGACTCTCAGAATGAATAGGATGTATTCCTTTTGATATGGGAAAACAGATTGAAAGTTAAGGAGCTCCATATACGTGCATGACCATGAGATGCATGTGGCTGATATTTCTGTGCTGAGAACGTGATTCCTAGCAGCAGTTCCCAGCAATGGTTCAAATATCTCCCAGACCATCCGGCAGCTGTGTTGATAACGAATGTTCAAGGCAAGCAAACACAAACTTTGACATCCACTGAGGAGTTGTAAATAGTACACCATTAATGCTTTAACATCTGCCTGGTAAACAAGAGCACTCTTTACAATTCATGTTAAAATGTTGCAATGAAGAATGAGAGACCTCTGTGTTTACATACAGAGAGACTGGCTTGGGAACTATTTATTATTCTGCTGGGTAACTAAGCAGCTGTTGTGATTAGTTCTTGACCTTTGTAAGAGGTCTTAACCTGGGACATCTGAGGCAGTTGCTCTGACATATTGAATCTGCTTCTCTGTCACTGAATGTTCTCCTGAGAAACAGAAGCAATCTTCACCACAGAAAAGTTCTGCTGACTAGAAACAACGAGAATATCATACTTTGTTTGCACGTGATGATGTGATAACTGTCTTATTGGCAGCTTGACCAACTGGCCCACGTAATTTCTTAAGCTCATATTCAAAGTCATCTTTGTTTTATCCCAGAAAAGACAGGTAAGCATTCAGGATATGTAATTTATCATCCAGCCTATTTCTCTACACAAGAGAAAAGGAAAATATTATTTATAAGCCAATGCAGCATTTTCTTATACCTCACTCACAAACTTTAAGCATATAAATTGATCATGAATATGGTGATAAAGTATTATATTTCAGTATAGTTCTTGCAGGAGCTTTTTCCAAGTATCTATTGAGAATATAGTTAAATGAAAAATTTTCATGTGACTTTTTTCTATTCTTTTAATGAATTAAGTGGAACAGGAGAGTGAATGATTCAGACCTGCATGTCCTGTAGCTAGAACAGCAGAACACTAACATTTTCTAGCTCTGATATGTTACACAGACACTTTTGCTCTTCAAGACTTTCCTTCTCTGTAAAATGGGATGAATATCCCCATTTACTTCCTAGATTGTCATGAAGATTAAATGGTTAATAATGAGAAGCATTTTGCTTAGTGACCAGAACATGACATAGAACTCAATGCCCATCAGCTCCACTGGCTTCTCCCATTTTGAATTGTTATTATCAATATGCTCTTTTTTTTAAAAAAAAAAGATATCAGTGTTTAATTATTAAGTATTACATTTAAGTAGACAAGAAAGTATCGAATTTAAAATTCTTGACCAAGGCTCCCTTTAACACAAAGGTTAACTGACTACTACACTGAAAGTATGTAATATCTTTCAACTCATCAACCAAAATGAAATGAAATGATACGTCATGGGTATTTCTATTAAATGATAAAAGATAATCTTTAGTTATAACAGCATCACTTTGTAGGCTTTAGGGAAACTCTACTAAGATTAAGCAAAACTGAAAAATCAAAAAGGCAACTGCTAGTTTGAGGATGATTAAGTGATGCTTTACATTTGAATAGATGTATGCGTACATTCATATAATATCTGATTTTACTTTTCCCCCAATTTAAAATAGTTATTCAATAACGATTTTTTTTCAGTTTTTCTGCATGAATAAACACCGATGAGATTCAGAAAGTACTTTTTCAAATTAATTCTGCATGATAACACATTGTGCTTAAAAGTGAAGCATCAGGGAGTTAATAATCTGAATACAAAATCAGTGAAGTAAAAAGAGCAAGAAGTTAATGCATACAGTGGATTATATAGGGTACTGTGTTGTAGTTCCTGGTGTTAGAGTAAATAAGCTATTTAAAAATAAAAGTTACTTCTGCTCCTTTGTCATTTATTATTGGGATTTTTTGGTCTCATTTTATCCACCAAATGTTCTGGACACAGAACAATCATAATTTATGGATAATTTTCTCCTTTCACTTTGTTATCTCCAGAAATATTAGAGACCAACGTGGGTCTTTCCTGGTACAAATTTATTTTATCATTATACCTTCCAAATATTGTGAGAAGTAGTTGACTAAAAAGAAATGGCAACCCACTCCAATATCCTTGCCTGGAGAAGTCTATGGACAGAGAAGCCTGGTGAGGCTACAGTCCATTGGTTTGCAAAGAGTCAGACACAGCTGAGCGACTATATAGATAGTTGACTAAAAGCACATTACTATTCAAAAACACTATTCTTCTTTATTTTATAATATTTCTGCTATTTTGAATTATTTTATTTTGACCTCTCATTAACTTTCAAAATGAACCAAAGCAGATTATAACCATTTATATCCACAAAGTTCACAATCAGAAAAAAACACAGCTTAGATTTTATTCATGCACAGATTCATTGATTTAATCCTAAAGTGGGAAGGTCCCAAAGTCCATTCCATCCAGTCACCTCATTTTGCTGATACAGTTCCTGCTCCACTCTAAGTGCAATCCTTGATTTTAAAAGAATGACCCAGAAGCCTGCCAACTGGCTCCACACTAGCCCACTATGACTCCATTCTATTGTGACGTTCAGCACTTCCCCCAAGGTAAACTGGATTTGGAAATAACTCTGCAGCCATGAATAAGCCTTCTCCTTGGGGAGTTTGACAACCTAGTGCATTCGCGGCGCTCGGTCGTCGGCTTGTCTTCCTGTGGTCTGTTGGGTGGGCTGGACTGTGAGGGCGACGCGTGTGCTTGCTGTGGTGTTGGGAGACTCGGGTCCCTGCTGCGGTCCCGTCCATTCTGGGGTCATCCTGGATTTCTTGGGGTGTGCTGCTCTCGAGTTTTTGGCCCCTCTGCGGGTGACTCTTGGGGACTCTGATGCTGGGGGGTTGGGGCGGGGGAGGGGACGACAGAGGATGAGATGGCTGGATGGCATCACTGCTCGTGGATGCGGTCTGGTGACCTCCGGGGCTGGTGATGGACGGGAGGCCTGGCGTGCTGCGGTTCTGGGGTCGCAGGTCGGACACGACTGAGCGACTGATCTGATCTGTTATCTCGAGCCAGAAGGCTATACCGCCATGGCCTGCAGAGCCTGTTCACCTGTACCTTCATTAGGCCGGGCACGTCTTTGGATCCAGTCCTTCTTCTTCAGGCCTCTTGGGTCCCAGGTCCGTTAGCTCTCGGGCTGGACTGTGTCCTTCTAGCCTATTTCTCACGCAGTTCCTTCCAATCTTCACTATTTCTAGTGCGTTTCGAAAGGTAAGTCTTGCTTGTCCAGCAAAGTAGCATTGAATTCCAAACAATTAATTACCAGCCTATATCCCACTACTTTGATTATATTCAGTAACTGTATTAGAATTTGCCACAATCCAGGATTCACCAGAATCTTTTCTGACAGGAGGTAGACCAAAAGTTCAAGGTGTTTCTACCCCAGCATTTTCTTAGACTGCATTCATATTTCTCCTGGGCTAAACTCTCCTCTTTTCAAAGATGCTATGTTGCAGAGAAATATCACCATTTGTGGCTATCCCTTTATAGCCACTGCACTGATAGAAACTTAAATCAGGAAAAATAGATTAACTCACACAAATTAGTTGGTAATTATGAGTGACAATTAAAGGTTACTTATCAATTTGATCTATTTTAAAAATAATAAAGGAGGACTAAAAGGGAAGTAAAAGGTACAAGTTACGTAACCAGATCACCTACAGAGATATTATATTCAATTGACTTATTTTAAATAAATTTTTATTTTGAGATGATTGTAGATTTGCATGCAGTTACAGAAAAATAAAGCAGAAAAGTGTCCCTTTTACCCTTGTCCCCACTGGTGACATTTTACAAAACTATAGTACAATTTCACAACCAGGATATTGACATAGAAATAGTCAAGATACAAAACATTTCTGTTTTACTCTTTTAGAACCACACTGAAGACCCTTTTCGTGACATTGTACAGGAGACAGGGATCAAGACCATCCCCATGGAAAAGAAATGCAAAAAAGCAAAATGCCTGTCTGGGGAGGCCTTACAAATAGCTGTGAAAAGAAGAGAAGCAAAAAGCAAAGGAGAAAAGGAAAGATATAAACATCTAAATGCAGAGTTCCAAAGAATAGCAAGAAGAGATAAGAAAGCCTTCTTCAGTGATCAATGCAAAGAAATAGAGGAAAACAACAGAATGGGAAAGACTAGGGATCTCTTCAAGAAAATCTGAGATACCAAAGGAACATTTCATGCAAAGATGGGCACGATAAAGGACAGAGATGGTGTAGACCTAACAGAAGCAGAAGATATTAAGAAGAGGTGGCAAGAATACACAGAAGAACTGTACAAAAAAGAGCTTCAAGACCTAGATAATCATGATGATGTGATCACTGACCTAGAGCCAGACATCTTGGAATGTGAAGTCAAATGGGCCTTAGAAAGCATCACTACGAACAAAGCTAGTGGAGGTGATGGAATTCCAGTGGAGCTATCCCAAGTCCTGAATGATGATGCTGTGAAAGTGCTGCACTCAATATGCCAGCAAATTTGGAAAACTCAGCAGTGGCCACAAGATTGGAAAAGGTCAGTTTTCATCCCAATCCCAAAGAAAGGCAATGCCAAGGAGTGCTCAAACTACCAAACAATTGCACTCATCTCACACGCTAGTAAAGTAATGCTCAAAATTCTCCAAGCCAGGCTTCAGCAATATGTGAACCGTGAACTTCCTGATGTTCAAGCTGGTTTTAGAAAAGGCAGAGGAACCAGAGATCAAATTGCCAACATCCACTGGATCATGGAAAAAGCAAGAGAGTTCCAGAAAAACATCTATTTCTGCTTTATTGACTATGCCAAAGCCTTTGACTATGTGGATCACAATAAACTATGGAAAATTCTGAAAGAGATGGGAATACCAGACCACCTGATCTGCCTCTTAAAAAATCTGTATGCAGGTCAGGAAGCAACAGTTAGAACTGGTCATGGAACAACAGACTGGTTCCAAATAGGAAAAGGAGTACGTCAAGGCTGCATATTGTCTCCATGTTTATTTAACTTATATGCAGAGTACATCATGAGAAATGCTGGACTGGAAGAAACACAAGTTGGAATCAAGATTGCCGGGAGAAATATCAATAACCTCAGATATGCAGATGACACCACTCTTATGGCAGAAAGTGCAGAGGGGCTAAAAAGCCTCTTGATGAAAGTGAAAGTGGAGAGTGAAAAGGTTGGCTTAAAGCTCAACATTCAGAAAACGAAGATCATGGCATCTGGTCCCATCACTGCATGGGAAATGGATGGGGAAACAGTGGAAACAGTGTCAGACTTTGTTTTTCTGGGCTCCAAAATCACTGCAGATGGTGACTGCAGCCATGAAATTAAAAGACGCTTACTCCTTGGAAGGAAAGTTATGACCAACCTAGATAGCATATTCAAAAGCAGAGACATTACTTTACCAACAAAGGTTCGCCTAGTCAAGGCTATGGTCTTTCCTGTGGTCATGTATGGATGTGAGAGCTGGACTGTGAAGAAGGCTGAGCGCTGAAGAATTGATGCTTTTGAACTGTGGTGTTGGAGAAGACTCTTGAGAGTCCCTTGGACTGCAAGAAGATTCAACCAGTCCATTCTGAAGGAGATCAATCCTGGAATTTCTTTGGAAGGAATGATGCTAAAGCTGAAACTCCAGTATTTTGGCCACCTCATGCGAAGAGTTGACTCATTGGAGAAGACTCTGATGCTGGGAGGGGTTGAGGGCAGGAGGAGAAGGGGACGACAGAGGATGAGATGGCTGGATGGCATCACTAACTCGATGGATGTGAGTCTGAGTGACCTCCGGGAGCTGGTGATGGACAGGGAGGCCTGGCGTGCTGCAGTTCATGGGGTCGCAAAGAGTCGGACACGACTGAGCGACTGATCTGATCTGATCTGATCTGAAGACCCTTTTGAGCTCTCCTCATGTCCCCTCCAGTCCTTAATCCTGGCAACCACTTGTTTTCCATTCAAATTTTTTATTTTAAGAATAGTAAATAAGTGGAATTATATATAGTAATTAACTTTGGGGTTGGATTTTTTCACTCAGCACAATACTCAGGAGATTTATCCAAGTTGTTGCATGTACAATAGTTTTATTATTATCATATTATTCCATGATGTGTATGTTCTATGCTCTTCTCAATTAATTATACAAAATGGAATATCTGAGCTTTTTCTAGTTTCTAGCTATTATGAATAAAATCACTATGAACATTTCTGTACAGGATTTTGTGTGGACATAGTTTTTCTTTCTCTGGAATAAAAGCCCAGAAAGGGCAATTACTGGGTGATATGTTTAGGGTTGTTGTTGTTGTTGTTTTTAAGAAAATGCCATCTTTCCAATGTAGCTGTACCATATCACTTTCCCTCATCAAGATATGAGTGATTCAGTTTTTGTTTCCTCACCAGCATTTTCCACTATCATTTTTTTTTTCATTTTACCAATTTTGGTTATGTGTGTAGTCATAGCCTATTGTGAGTTTAGTTTCCATTTCTCTAATGATGAATTATATTAAATGTGCCTTAATGTGCCTACTTTCAATTTATTTATACTCAGATGAAATGTTTGTTTAAAAACTGGAAATAGAACTGCCTTATGATCCAGCAATCCCAGTGCTGGGCATACACACTGAGGAAACCAGAATTGAAAGAGACACGTGCACCCCAATGTTCATCGCAGCACTGTTTACAATAGCCAGGACATGGAAGCAGCCTAGATGTCCATCAGCAGATGAATGGATCAGAAAGCTGTGGTACATTTACACAATGGAGTATTACTCAGCCATTAAAAAGAATACATTTGAATCAGTTCTAATGAGGTAGATGAAACTGGAGCCTATTATACAGAGTGAAGTAAGCCAGAAAGAAAAACACCAATACAATATACTAATGCATATACATGGAATTTATAAAGATGGTAACAATAACCCTGTTTACGAGACAGCAAAAGAGACACGGATGTATAGAACAGTCTTTTGGACTCTGTGGGAGAGGGCGAGAGTGGGATGATTTGGGAGAATGGCATTGAAACATGTATAATATCATATATGAAACGAGTTGCCAGTCCAGGTTCGATGCATGATACTGAATGCTTGGGGCTGGTGCACTGGGATGACCTGGAGGGGTGGTATGGGGAGGGAGGAGGGAGGAGGGTTTAGGATGGGGAACACATGTATATCTGTGGCGGATTCATTTTGATATATGGCAAAATGAATATAATATTGTAAAGTTAAAAAATAAAATTAAATTAAAAAATACTAAAAAAAATAAAATAACTGTCAGATAATTCTAACATTTTTGTCATTTTGATAATGGCATCAATTGGTTTTTTCATTTAAGTTGAGATTTTGCAGGTTCTTGGTACAATTAATGATTTTCTACTGAAACCTGGACCCTTTGTGCACTACTAGACACTGTGTCTTACTACGTTACAGGTCTACTTTCATCCTCCTCTAGAGTTATCATCTAGAAGTTTCTCTCTTGTTAAACTCTTCCTTTCCTGGTCTTTTAGCTAAAGAAAACAGATACTATTGGGAAGGTTATTGGCTTCTGGAATATGTAAGTTCAGTTCAGTTCAGTCGCTCAGTCGTGTTCGACTCTTTGCGACCCCATGAACCACAGCACGCCAGGCCACCCTGTCCATCACCATCTGCTGGAGTCCACCCAAACCTGTGTCCATTGAGTCAGTGATGCCATCCAACCATCTGATCCTCTGTCGTCCCCTTCTCCTCCTGCCCTCAGTCTTTCCCAGCATCAGGGTCTTTTCAAATGAGTTAGCTCTTTGCATCAGTTAGCCAAAGTATTGGAGTTTCAGCTTCAACATTAGTCCTTCCAATGAACACACAGGACTGATCTGCTTTAGGATGGACTGGAATTTGTAAAGAAGAAAGAAAACCCAGGGAACTCAGCTCAGTGTTATTCCTTGAGTCCCAGGATGCCTAGCCAGTCCAGTTTGCATTCATGACTCTACTTTTCATTCTTCTTATGTTTATTTTACATATATATAAACATAAATGTATATACTATATATAAATATACACCTTTATGTTAGATATTTATATGTATATAACAACATAAGATTATATACAACATATGCATGCTAAGTCACTTCAGTCGTGTCCGACTCTGTGTGACCCCACAGACGGCAGCCCACCAGGCTTCCCCGTCCCTGGGACTCTCCAGGCAAGAACACTGGAGTGGGTTGCCATTTCCTTCTCCAATGCATGAAAGTGAAAAGTCAAAGTGAAGTCGCTCAGTCAGTGTCCAACTCCTAGCGACCCCATGGACTGCAGCCTACCAGGCTCCTCCATCCGTGGGATTTTCCAGGCAAGAGTACTGGAGTGGTACAAGCAAAAATGTGTTTCCTGATGTGATACAATGTATCACTGACAATATTCTTGCCCCAGAGAATCTATTCACAGGGAAGCGGAAGCAATCAGTCCTGATTATGCCTCTTGTCTCAGCGTAATTAGGTGAGTTTACCATCATTTGGGTGTCAATTACTTAGATGCATCCATCCATATGTAAATATTCACAACCTATGCACTTAAGATGTCTATATTTTATGTATATGTGAGTTGTATATAACTTTTTAAGTGTTCCAGATTGAATGATACATTATAGTGCCTCTAGTAAAAGGGCAACTAAAAAATTTTAAACTTAAAACTTTTATTTTAAAATAAAATACTCTAGGCCAGAGCAGGAGTGAGGTTGGACCAGGGCTGAGGCAGCCAAGGCTCCTCCTGCCCATATCAGTGGATACAACATATAGTTATATGTAATTTACATTTTTGAACTGTTCATGTTTGAATTATTTAATTATATTCATATAATTTATATATATATATATATATATATATTATTTTTATTATATATATATATATATATATATATATATATATATATATAAGTTTCCAGGGCTTCTCACTGTATTTAGTGGGAAGAATAAGAAAAAGTGTCCCCAGTAGGAAAAAATGTGTCCCCAGATGCCAAAGTTTTGCCATGGAATTTGAAAGATTTTTTTCCTCCCCTTGGATCTTTTGGAGATGACAAAGGGTTTCTATAAAAAATAACAATGTTCCGTTTATTTTTCAGCAAGTTATATTCAATATGAAATTTTTTATTATTTTAAAAACTTCTTCAAAGTAGAAAACAATAGATGATGAGTAAATAAATCAATAAAATGCATTTTATAATAGTAAATCATTGCATTATACAAGTAGATTTAACAATAAAGATAATTCAGAGCAACAGAGATAAGGAAAATAAGGGTACAATTCCACTACAATTTGCTGACGGCATTTCAGATTTCATCTTTTTGGTGAAATTTGTTCCATGGGTAATTTGTCACCATTGTTTTCCTCAAGTGTACTCACTGAGCATTAAACATGTCCAAATTGTGTCCCGACAGCCTGAGATGTCTTCTCTAGTCAAGTAGAAGTTGTGCAAAGTAGTAAGGTGGTAGGGGATCTCAGAAACCATGATAAAGTACAGAATCCCCCTGGAGCCCAGAGGCATTTAAAATAAAATAAAAACAGCATTATAATGGGCCAAAACTACCACTTTATGATCTCTGCTTTCTTTCTATCTGATTAAAAAAAAAAAATGGCATTGATCTCAGACTGAATAACTTGAATTCAAAATAGTTTCCCTGTTCTACTTTGTATGTCTCTCAGGACCAAGAACACATTAAAAGCAAAAATCTTGTTCCGGAGAGAAAACCAAGCTTGCCACCAAGTCATGCAAAGGACTAATGTGACTTATGACTTATGAGCAAGCTTTTTATAGAAACTCTGTTAAGATGTGTGCTTCTTTAGTTTGGAGTCACAAATAAAATAGAAGTCAACTCTTCTGCCTCTTGAGAGAAAAAAAAAAAAGGACCTGTGGGAAATATTGCATTGTTTTTACTATTATTTGACAATTAAGTTATAGAAATAGACTCAACTAAAATGGTAACTAAAATTATCTTTCAAAGAGTAACCCTCAGTAATAACTACGAAATATTGTTGGTAATAATATATTGTATATTCATGATAAGTCACTTCAGTTGTGTCCAACTTTTTGAGACCCTATGGACTGTAGCCCGCCAGGCTCCCCTCCCATGGAATTCTCAAGGCAAGAATACTGGCGTGGGTTGCCCTTCCCTCCTCCAAGTATCTTCCTGACCCAGGGATGGAACCTGAGTCTCTTTCATCTCCCGCATTGGCAGGCAGGTTCTTTACCACTAGGTCCATCTGGGAAGCCCATACTGTACATACATTTGATCTATTTTAAATAATAATGAGGTGAACAAAATGATAGGTAAGGAGCAAGTTACACAACTACATTTTTAAAGAACTTTTTTTTTAATCAGAGTATAGCCAATTAACCATGTTGTGATAGTTTCAGGTGGATAGCAAAGGGACTCAACCATAGATATACAAGTATCCATTCTTCCCAATCTCCTCTCCCATCCAGTCACAACTATAACTTATTCAGCATTAGATTTTAAGTTTATTTTCCCCTGGATCTTCCTTGGAGGTGACATACTGATTGATCTAACAAGAAATACTGGTTCCATTTATGTTTGAGGAGGATTTACACAGAAGCTACATTACCATCAAACCATACATACACCTTGAAGATTTACTTGATTAAATTCCCAACTCACTCTAGATCTTTCTGCCCAGAACTTGTAGGTTTTCCTAGTGCATAGTAATCAAGGTCAATGCCACATAGGAAATTAGGAGAAGGCAATGGCACCCCACTCCAGTACTCTTGCCTGGAAAATCCCATGGGCGGAGGAGCCTGGTAGGCTGCAGAATATGAGGTCGCGAAGAGTCAGACACGACTGAGTGACTTCACTTTCACTTTTCACTTTCGTGCACTGGAGAAGGAAATGGCAACCCGCTCCAGTGTTCTTGCCTGGAGAATCCCAGAGATGGGGAAGCCTGGTGGGCTGCCGTCTATAGGGTCACACAGAGGTAGACGTGGCTGAAGTGACTTAGCAGCAGCAGCCGCAATACTACCAGGTAAGCTATCCCAGAGGCCAAACAATCAAAATACTTATAGATGCAGTGTTTTAAATTAATTTTCTCATACAACCAGAAACAAATGAGAAAGATAGGGTAGCACAGCACACTTAGAATACCATGTAAATGATGAAAAGTCCACACTTCCTTGATGTGGAATTATACAAAGCTCTATGTCCTGTTTCTTTCTCTGATGTATTAACTTCCCCTGCAGTAGGTGTGGTTATAAGCACAAGAATTGAGGTTTGAGCAAAGGGTCCACAGACATTAAGTTCCCCAGGCCAGTGATACACACTCACTCTTACAAAGCTGCAGGGGCAAGTACACAAGGCAGAGTGGGAACTTGTGGATAGTCTGCTGAGCCACCTTGGGTTGTATTTACATTTCTTGGTGGAGTGCTTGTGGAGTCAGAATAGAACATATTGGGTGTCATCATTGTCAACATACTGGGTGGCTGATGTAGAGGTGAGACAGCTCTCAGTCCAGAGGTGATGGGACCAGTACTTGCTCTTCCCATCTCTGGTTTACTTTATTGCTTGTTCTGCCATATTCTCTACTGACACTATTTTGGTAAGTTTCTCATATTATTGACTTATGTTTTACACTTTACACATCAATTCTGCTCTTAATTTACAAGCTACTAGCTCCAGTCCATGGGGTCGCTAAGAGTCGGACACAACTGAGTGACTTCACTTTCACTGTTACTTTCATGCATTGGAGAAGGAAATGGCAACCCACTCCAGTATTCTTGCCTGGAGAATCCCGGGGATGGAGGAGCCTGGTGGGCTGCCGTCTATGGGGTCGCACAGAGTCGGACACTACTGAAGCGACTTAGCAGCAGCAGCAGCTTTATTATGTATGTTTATCACTTACTATATTTTTGCCCACAACTCATAAGCTACTTTTTCGCCTACCTTTTTTGCCAACACTACTTTTTTTGCCTACACTTTTTACTACATTTTTGCCTACAACTTATGTGCTTCCCTGGTAGCTCAGCTGGTAAATAATCCACCTGCAATGCAGGAGACCTCGGTTTGATTCCTGGGTCGGGAAGATCCCCTGGAGAAGGGATAGGCTAGCCACTCCAGTATTCTTGGCCTTCCCTGGTGTCTCAGACAGTAAAGAATCTGCCTGCAATGTGAGAGACCTGGGTTCTCTCCCTGGGTTAGGAAGATCCCCCGGAGGAGATCATGGCAACCCACTCCAGTTTTCTTGCCCGGAGAATCCCCATGGACAAAAGAGCCTGGTGGGTTACAGTCCATGGGGTCACAAAGAGTTGGACACAACTGAGCAAATAAGCACAGCACATAAGCTTATATCTTACATACTATCAAACTTTGTCTTCCTCATATGTACATTACACATTGTTTGATTTTCTTCTCTTTATAGAAGAATATTCTCAAACAATAGAGCAAACTCTTATTAGAGTAGTGACCTTTCTCTAACCCCAAAATGCCATACCACAAACATACATTCAAAAGGTCACTTTTCAAGGAAAACAGATGTAAATCTAAAAATGAGAATTAAGAAACATTAACTTATACACCACATAAAATGTGCTCAGGTGTAGATATATTCCTGATGTGTACCTTAATTTTTGTAGTAAAATTTAACATAATGGGATATCTGGGAGGCATTTTATAAAAGGCACATCCAAAACATGGTCAAAAAGATTAAAGTTAAATTTAACCTTGAAAAAATAATACCTTAGTCTTTTTGAAATATTCATGTATCAAACTATGTTCAGTTAAAAAAAAAAAAAAAAAACCTAAGTTGGCATGCAAATGCATTATATTGAAGATATCTAGAGATAAACATCTTAAGTCAATAAAAGATCAGTTCAGTTCAGTTCAGTCGCTCAGTCATGTCCGACTCTTTGGGACCCCATGAATCGCAGCACACCAGGCTTCCTTATCCATCACTAACTCCCAGAATTCACTCAGACTCATGTCCATCAAGTCAATGATGCCATCCAGCCATCTCATCCTCTGTCGTCCCCTTCTTCTCTTGCCCCCAGTCCCTCCTGGCATCAGGGTCTTTTCCAATGAGTCAACTCTTCACATGAGGTCGCCAAAGTACTGGAGTTTCAGCTTCAGCATCAGTCCTTCCAATGAACACCCAGGACTGATCTCCTTTAGGATAGACTAGTTGGACCTCCTTGCCGTCCAAGGGACTCACAAGAGTCTTCTTCAACACCACAGTTCAAAAGCATCAATTCTTCGACACTCAGCTTTCTTCATAGTCCAACTCTCACATCCATACATGACCGCTGGGAAAACCATAGCCTTGACTAGATGGACCTTTGTTGGCAAAGTAATGTCTCTGCTTTTGAATATGCTATCTAGGATGGTCATAACTTTCCTTCAAGGAGTAAGCCTCTTTTAGTTTCATGGCTGCAATCATCATCTGCCATGATTTTGAAGCCCCCAAAATAAAGTCTGACACTATTTCCACTGTTTCCCCATCTATTTCCCATGAAGTGATGGGACCAGATGCCATGATCTTAGATAACAGGGGTAAAAATCTAGACTTGATAGTCTTTGACCTCAACTCTCATAATAAAATTTTAAAATAACAATTTTCCTTTTGTCTTGACCATTTAAATTTGACCTCAAGTGTTAAACTAACAATAGATGGCCTAACTGACTGTACGGGGAAGGCAATGGCACCCCACCCCGGTACTTTTGCCTGGAGAATCCCATGGACGGAGGAGCCTGGTAGGCTCCAGTCCGTGGGGTCGCTGGGAGTCGGACACGACTGAGCGACTTCACTTTGACTTTTCACTTTCATGCATTGGAGAAGGAAATGGCAACCCACTCCAGTGTTCTTGCCTGGAGAATCCCAGGGACGGGGGAGCCTGGTGGGCTTCCGTCTTTGGGGTCGCACAGAGTCGGACACGACTGAAGCGACTTAGCAGCAGCAGCAGCAGCAACTGACTGTATTTCAACTTTGGTTATAGATTATGTATATGATATTTAAAATATTTAGCTGAACAATCATAATTTTATTTTTATAATAAGTACCATTATTCTTTTCAACCATTGCTATGATTTGCATAATTAAGAGAAATTACTAGTAGAAAATGATAACACAGCATTTCTTTTCTATCCAGGACTGTTTTACTTCTGTATGAAATATGGAGCTAGAAAGTATATTAGCTAGTTACAATTGAAGCCATCATCCAAACTGTAAATTATGTACACTGGACTTGAAAAATTAGCAACTGTCTACTGAGAACAGAATAGCAAGCAAGAAGCTTAAATAGGAAAACATGGGAAGAGCGTTTTAGCAGCAAAAGAATTTTCTGAATAATATTAAACTTTGGAAAGAATTTGAAAGATATCTCTTCTAACAGATTCTTATCAGATTTGACACAATGTAGCCATACTTCAAAATTCTGTAAGGAACTAGACCATTCTCCACTAAAGACTTCTCAGAAAAAAAATTTTTTTTTCTAATTCAGCAAATGAGTAAATGGTTATGTGCTTGGTAGACACTGGTCAAAGGAGCACCTTCCAAAAAGATATGGCATCATGGGTACGATGTGCTGCATAGTCACCTCTTCCTGAGCCCTGACTTCCGTTCCACCACATAAGACCCGCCAATTGGAGAACTTAAGCATTCTAAGCTCTAGGTTTCTCATCTTGATTATATATAGTCTATATTTTTTTCTTTTTTCCATGATGGTTTATTACAGGATATTGAATGTAGTTTCCTGAGCTATACCCTCTCCCTTGGCTCAGAGGAGTCATTTGGGTCTAGGAAAGTTAGGGAGGGAAGGTCTTCCCAAATGCCGAACTGTCTCACTAAAAGTCACATTTTCTATGTTTTCCTGGATGGTAAAAATACTTCAAAATAAATGAAAAATAAAAAGGAATATGTCTTCTAAATCAAAAGATGCATGATTTCATTTCACTTGTTAGATTGAATGTGGATTTGCTGGCCTTTGCATTCTATAGCTTCAAGGGATTTCTGAAACCCACAAGTGAAATTGCATTAAAGTACAAACTACACTTCAGAGTAAAGGCAGATTCCAACAGGAAGTGAGCCTACCCTCAAGGGATGCATTGAATAAGGCAAATGTACCTTAAATTATTGGTTATTTAGAGCCAGAGATATTAATTGGAGAATATCCTTGACTTCAGATGTACCCACTTCAAAAACCCTTCATTGCTCTGGCAGTCACATTGTTCTCTCTCTCTCCAAACCTAAAAGGAAATAAATATGTTAGCGTATCTATTTGTATTAGATAGTAGGGAACTACTAACCATTGCCTGTTCAGCTATATATATTTTAATGTGCATGTTATGATACCTAAATAAATCAGAAGTACTTAATTGTATTATCATCAACTTGGAAATGATAAATATATTTTTTAAGATTTCAGTTGTAAATTAACTATAAATGAATCTAACTTTAAATGACCTACAAGTGTTCAATTTTCTAGGCCTATTCTACAAAAAAAAAAAAAAAAAAAATCTCTCTAGAAATGGTTGAGGATCAAAACACTCATTTTTAGAGAATGAAAAATAACACTTCCTTGATAATCAGGTGTATAGTCTATCAACAAAATACATCATTTATTTTAAAGTCTTTCACTCAGCTTACATCCTAAATGGTGTCTGTAAAAATAACTGGTGTAACTTTGTCAAAACAGGCACGTCTGTATCCCCTTCACTAGTGATTGTATCCATTAAGACGTGTCTTTTGGGAAAAAAATTCAAAAGATCTCTAGGTAATTCTGATAAACACTCCTGATAAAAAAAACACTGCTGATGAAACCTTAACATAATTCAGAGGATGGCTAAAGTAGGTGAAAATTAAAGGTCTATAAAAATTACACTTGGTAAGGAAGTCTATTTTTGGATAATATCACTCAACATGTTCAGTGTTAAACATAGATTTATTTATTCCTCATATTAATCTTAAGAAGTAAGTGCCATTTTAATCTCTATTGTGCAGATGAGGTTATTGAAAACTGGAGAGTACAGTGGCTTATCCAGTAACACTCAGCTGGACTCAGGAAGGACTGGAGCTGAGATTCAAATTCAGATATTTATACACTAGGGGAACTGTACTGTTAATCACCTTGAGATATAACTTTTCTCTTTCCTACCAGCATTTCCAAATTTACCAAATATAAATCACATTTAGCTTTTCAGAAGACAATAACTTAAATAAAAATACATAATAGAAGCATGCACATAAGAGAAATCCATTACATATTCATTGCTATGAAAACAGGATTGAATTAGACATAATCCAAATCTTTGAAATAATGAAAAGTGTCATAAAATGGTAGAGCAGGAAATATTTCATATTTGAAAACACTGAAATCTGACATTTTGAAATATGAGTCCATCATAGTTATCTTTATATATCAACTTGCCTCGGCACATGATGACAAGATATTTGGTAAAACATTATTTCTGAGTGTGTCTGTGAGGGTGTTTCTGGAAGCAATTAGCATTTGAATCAGTTGACTGAGTAGAGTAGATGGCCCATCCCAAATTATGTGGGCATCATCCAATCCATTGGAAACCTGGACAGAATAAAAAGGCTGAAGAAGGGAGAATTCTCTCTCTCTCTCTGCCTGACTATTGAGCTGAGATATTAGTCTTCTCCTGCCCTTGGACTCAGACTTCCATCACAATGCTCCTGGTTCTTATGCCTTCAGTCTCAGACTGCAAACTACATCTCTGAATTTCCCAGGTTTCTAGCTTGCAGATGGCACATAAGGGAACTTCTCAGCCTCCATTATCATGTAAGCCAATTCCTCATCATAAATATTTTAAATATATTCTATTATGTCTCTCTCTGGAAAAACCTGATTAATATATAGTATCATAATTTGTAGACATAAGCCAAATTTGGGAAAATAGTTTTCTTTCATAAGAAAGATCCATTCTCCAGAGGTAATAGTATATGGCTCACAAGTGCTCTGTTTTCTAGGTGTTATCTCTACTGCTAAAAAAATATATCTCTCTGAGGATGGTTAGAAGAATTCAAGGCTGATTTTAGAGAAGGAAAAAAATAGTACTTCCATGAAACTCAGGTATATAGTACTAAAATGAAGCAAAATCATTTATCTTGAATGTTCTTCCAGCTAGCTTGGATTCTAAAGATTTTCTGTTCTATGGCTAATGTTCCCACTGAAACTTCAGCTTTCTCTAGCAAAGACAGATTTCTGGTTTTAAAATTATTTACAAAAATAAGAATTTGTGATTATCTTTTTAAAAAAGACACAAAAATGGAAAAACATGATGTTCAAAATCAATTACAGCTAGAATACCAAATTAATACATATAACCCCCATTTCAGTTCAGTCACTCAGTCTTTTTTTTCTTTAATTAAATTTTATTTTGCTTAACTTCACAATATTGTATTGCTTTTGCCATACATCAAGATGGATCCACCACAAGTATACATGTGTTACCCATCCTGAATCCTCCTCCCTCCTTCCTCCCCATACCATCCCCCTGGGTCATCCCAGTGCACCAGCCCCAGGCATCCGTTATCAGGCATCTTACCTGGACTGGCGACTCATTTCAGATATGATATTATACATATTTCAATGCTATTCTCCCACATAATCCCACCCTCTCCTGTTTCCAGAGTCCAAAAGTCTGTTCTATACATCAGTGTCTCTTTTGCTGTCTCGTAAACAGGGTTACTGTTACCATCTTTCTAAATTCCATATATATGCATTAGTATACTGTATTTGTGTTTTTCTTTCTGGCTTACTTCACTCTGTATAATAGGCTCCAGTTCCATTCACCTGATTAGAACTGATTCAAATGCATTCTTTTTAATGGCTGAGTAATACTCCATTGTGTATATGTACCACTGTTTTCTTATCCATTCATCTGTGGATGGACATCTAGGTTGCTTCCAAGTCCTGGCTATTGTAAACAGTGCTGCTATGAACATTGGGGTACACGTGTCTCTTTCAATTCTGGTTTTCTCAGTGTGTATGCCCAGCAGTGGGATTGCTGGGTCATAAGGCAGTTCTATTCCCAGTTTCTTGAGGAATCTCCATACTGTTCTCCAAAGTGGCTGTACTAGTTTGCATTCCCACCAACAGTGTAAGAGGGTTCCCTTTTCTCCACACCCTCTCCAGCATTTATTGCTTGTGGACTTTTGGATAGCAGCCATTCTGACTGGCGTGAAATGGTACCTCATAGTGGTTTTGATTTGCATTTCTCTGATAATGAGTGATGTTGAGCATCTTTTCATGTGTTTGTTAGCCATCTGTATGTCTTCTTTGGAGAAATGTCTACCTAGTTCTTTGGCCCATTTTTTGATTGGGTCATTTATTTTTCTGGAATTGAGCTGTAGGAGTTGCTTGTATATTTTTGAGATTAGTTGTTTGTCTGTTGCTTCATTTGTTATTCTTTTCTCCCATTCTGAAGGCTCTCTTTTCACCTTGCTTATAACTTCCTTTGTTGTGCAGAAGCTTTTAAGTTTAATTAGGTCCCATTTGTTTATTTTTGATTTTATTTCCAATATTCTGGGAGATGGGTCATAGAGGATCCTGCTGTGTTGTATGTCAGAGAGTGTTTTGCCTATGTTTTCTTCTAGGAGTTTTATGGTTTCTGGTCTTACATTTAGATCTTTAATCCATATATATATAGTTTTCTATATATAGGTCTTTAGTTTCTTTAGGAAAATATATTCCTAAGTATTTTATTCTTTTCATTGCAATGGTGAATGGAATTGTTTCCTTAATTTCTCTTTCTATTTTCTCATTATTAGTGTACAGGAAGGCAAGGGATTTCTGTATGTTGATTTTATATCCTACAACTTTACTATATTCATTGATCAGTTCTAGTAATTTTCTGGTGGAATCTTTAGGGTTTTCTACATAGAGGATCATGTCATCTGCAAACAGTGAGAGTTTTACTTCTTCTTTTCCAATTTGGATTCCTTTTATTTCTTTTTCTGCTCTGATTGCTGTGGCCAAAACTTCCAAAACTATGTTGAATAGTAATGGTGAAAGTGGGCATCCTTGTCTTGTCCCTGACTTTAGAGGAAATGCTTTCAATTTTTCACCATTGAGGATAATGTTTGCTGTGGGTTTGTCATATATAGCTTTTATTATGTTGAGGTATGCTCCTTCTATTCCTGCTTTCTGGAGAGTTTTTATCATAAATGGATGTTGAACTTTGTCAAAGGCTTTCTCTGCATCTATTGAGATAATCATATGGTTTTTATTTTTCAATTTGTTAATGTGGTGTATTACGTTGATTGATTTGCGGATATTGAAGAATCCTTGCATCCCTGGGATAAAGCCCACTTGGTCATGGTGTATGATCTTTTTAATGTGTTGTTGGATTCTGATTACTAGAATTTTGTTAAGGATTTTTGCATCTATGTTCATCAGTGATATTGGCCTGTAGTTTTCTTTTTTTGTGGAATTTTGTCAGGTTTTGGTATTAGGGTGATGGTGGCCTCATAGAAAGAGTTTGGAAGTTTACCTTCTTCTGCAATTTTCTGGAACAGTATGGATAGGATAGGTGTTAGCTCTTCTCTAAATTTTTGGTAGAATTCAGCTGTGAAGCCGTCTGGACCTGGGCTTTTGTTTGCTGGAAGATTTCTGATTATAGTTTCAATTTCTGTGCTTGTGATAGGGCTGTTAAGATTTTCTATTTCTTCCTGATCCACTTTTGGAAAGTTGTACTTTTCTAGGAATTTGTCCATTTCTTCCACATTGTCCATTTTATTGCCATATAATTGCTGATAGTAGTCTCTTATGATCCTTTGTATTTCTGTGTTGTCTGTTGTGATCTCTCCATTTTCATTTCTAATTTTATTGATTTGATTTATCTCCCTTTGTTTCTTGATGAGTCTGGCTAATGGTTTGTCAATTTTATTTACCCTTTCAAAGAACCAGCTTTTGGCTTTGTTGATTTTTGCTATGGTCTCTTTTGTTTCTTTTGCATTTATTTCTGCCCTAATTTTTTAGGATTTCTTTCCTTCTACTAACCTTGGGGTGCTTCATTTCTTCCTTTTCTAGTTGCTTTAGGTGTAGAGTTAGGTTATTTATTTAGCTTTTTTCTTGTTTCTTGAGGTATGCCTGTATTGCTATGAACTTTCCCCTTAGGACTGCTTTTACAGTGTCCCACAGGTTTTGGGTTGTTGTGTTTTCATTTTCATTCATTTCTATGCAGATTTTGATTTCTTTTTTGATTTCTTCTGGATTTGTTGGTTATTCAGGAGCATGTTGTTCAGCCTCCATATGTTGAAATTTTTAATAGTTTTTCTCCTGTTATTGAGATCTAATCTTACTGCATTGTGGTCAGAAAAGATGCTTGGAATGATTTCAATTTTTCTGAACTTACCAAGGCCAGATTTATGGCCCAGGATGTGGGCTATCCTGGAGAAGGTTCCGTGTGTGCTTGAGAAAAAGGTGAAATTCATTGTTTTGGGATGAAATGTCCTATAGATATCAATTAGATCTAACTGGTCTATTGCATCGTTTAAAGTTTGTGTTTCATTGTTAATTTTCTGTTTAGTTGATCTATCCATTGGTGTGAGTGGGGTATTAAAGTCTCCCACTATTATTGTGTTATTGTTGATTTCTCCTTTCATACTTGTTAGTATTTGTCTTACATATTGCAGTGCTCCTATGTTGGGTGCATATATATTTATAATTGTTATATCTTCTTCTTGGATTGATCCTTTGATCATTATGTAGTGACCTTCTTTGTCTCTTTTCACAGCCTTTGTTTTAAAGTCTATTTTATCTGATATGAGTATTGCTACTCCTGCTTTCTTTTGGTCCCTATTTGCATGGAAAATCTTTTTCCAGCCCTTCACCTTCATTCTGTATGTGTCCCCTGTTTTGAGGTGGGTCTCTTGTAGACAACATATGTAGGGGTCTTGTTTTTGTATCCATTCGGCCAGTCTCTGTCTTTTGGTTGGGGCATGCAACCCATTTACATTAAGGTAATTATTGATAAGTATGATCCCGTTGCCATTTACTTTATTGTTTTGGGTTCAAATTTATATACCCTTTTTGTGTTTCCTGTCTAGAGAATGTCCTTTAGTATTTGTTGGAGAGCTGGTTTGGTGGTGCTGAATTCTCTCAGCTTTTGCTTGTCTGTAAAGGTTTTGATTTCTCCTTCATATTTGAATGAGATCCTTGCTGCGTACAATAATCTGGGCTGTAGGTTATTTTCTTTCATCACTTTAAGTACATCTTGCCATTCCCTCCTGGCTTGGAGAGTCTCTATTGAAAGATCAGCTGTTATCCTTATGGGAATTCCCTTATGTGTTATTTGTTGTTTTTCCCTTGCTGCTTTTAATATTTGTTCTTTGTGTTTGATCTTTGTTAATTTGATTAATATGTGTCTTGGGGTGTTTTGCCTTGGCTTTATCCTGTTTGGGACTCTCTGGGTTTCTTGGACTTGGGTGATTATTTCCTTCCCCATTTTAGGGAAGTTTTCAACTATTATCTCCTCTAGTATTTTCTCATGGTCTTTCTTTTTGTCTTCTTCTTCTGGGACTCCTATGATTCGAATGTTGTAATGTTTAATATTGTCCTGGAGGTCTCTGAGGTTATCCTCATTTCTTTTAATTCGCTTTTCTTTTTTCTCCTCTGCTTCATTTATTTCTACCATTCTATCTTCTAATTCACTAATTCTATCTTCCGCCTCTGTTATTCTACTATTTGTTGCCTCTAGAGTGTTTTAGATCTCATTTATTGCATTATTCATTATATATTGACTCTTTTTTATTTCTTCTAGGTCCTTGTTAAACCTTTCTTGCATCTTCTCAATGCTTTTCTCCAGGCTATTTATCTGTGATTCCATTTTGATTTCCAGATTTTGGATTAATTTCACTATCATTATTCGGAATTCTTTATCCGGTAGATTCGCTATTTCTTCCTCTTTTGTTTGGTTTGGTGGGCATTTATCCTGTTCCTTTACCTGCTGGGAATTCTTCTGTCTCTTCATCTTGTTTAAATTGCTGAGTTTGGGGTGTCCTTACTGTATTCTGGCAGTTTATGGAGTTCTCTTTATTGTGGCGTTCCCTCACTGTATGTGGGTTTGTACAGGTGGCTTGTCAAGGTTTCTTGGTTAGAGAAGCTTGTGTCGGTGTTCTGGTGAATGGAGCTGGATTTCTTCTCTCTGGAGTGCAATGGAGTATCTAGTAATGAGTTATGTGATGTCTATGATTTTGGGGTCACTTTGGGTAGCCTGTATATTGGCTTGGTTTCAGTGTAGGTTTGGAGGCATTTGATGAGCTCCTGTCAATTAATGTTCCGTGGGATCAGGGTTTGGACTTAAGTCTCCTGCTTCCAGTTATCGGTCTTATTTTTACAGTAGTCTCAAAAACTTCTCCTTCTATACTGCACTCCACAACTGGACCACTCAGAGATGTTCATGGAGTTATACAGAGAAGAAAAGAGGGAGGAAGGAGACAGAGGTGGTCAGGAGGATAAAAGGAGGGAATGAAAAGGAGAGAGACAGATCCAGTCAGTAATAGGCAAAAATTAATTACATATACCAGAAAGCATAGATTAAAGATCTAGATTAGAGTTTGGAGTTTCAGGAATACAATGTCAAAGAAAAGATGAAGAGATAGAAAGAGGGAGGAAAAAAAAGAAAAAAGGTCACAAAAGTTATAAAAAAAAAAAAATGAATAGGTAAAAAATTGATAGCAATTACCCATAAGCTAAACTTATGGATCTAGAGCAGAGTTTGGAGTTTCAAAAATACAATGTTAAAGAAAAGAAAAAAAAAAAGAAAAAAGAAAAAGAAAAAAGAAAAGAAAACAAAAGGGTCACAAGAGTTATAAAAAATATTCTAAAAGTGGAAATTACAGGAGTACTAGAGGATAAAAAAAATTAAAAAAAATTTTTAATAAAAAAATATATATATATAAAAAGAAAGAAAGAAATAATGATGGTAAATATAGTAAAAATATATATAAGACTTTCTCTGTTATTGTTGTGGGTATTGTGGGTTCAGTTCATTTTCAGCTAGTTCCTTGTTCCGGCTTAAATTTCTTAAGATCTATAGGCCCCTTTCTCTGTAGTTGGTACTAACCACGGGGTTTTAGTTTATTGCCTATTGCTTCCGTGGCGGTTCCCTCTGTTATAGCTTCTTCTGTTTGCTGGTCTCTTCAGTGTCTGATTTCCACCCTGATACAAAGGGGGTGGTGGTGGACACCCTTTTTTTTTTTTTTTTTTTTAGGCTAACTTGTTCAGTCGCGCTGCAGGGAGGGAGGGACGCTGCAAATAAATACCACTGGCGTGTGCTCGCAGTAGCTCAGCCACACTGGGTCTGCCCCTGCTCACGGCGCGTGTAGCCTCCCTGCCCACTCTGCTTACGCTCTCTGTTTCCCCGCCAGAACCATCCACGACTGGCCCTGGGCTGCTTGCCCCTCCCAGGTCTAAGCCGCTCAAGTTCAGGCACTCGGGTAGTCCTCAGAGGCCCAGGCTCGGTTGGACCTGCGTTTTGTGCCCTTCACAGAATCCAGCAGCGCAGGTAATGAGGTGTTTAGCAAGCGCGGCTTCTGTGACTTATCGCCTCCCCACCACTCGGTTTTCTAAGTGTACCACTGGCGCACTTTCTTAGGCGGATGTTAGCCAACCAGAGCTCTAAGAAGTCTTAGTTAGCAAAGAAACTAAGTTTACAGTTAGTTAAAACTGCTTACAGTTTTGTGGATAATGTCTCTCTGGGGCTGCGATTGCCTCCCTCCAGCTCTGGCTGCCTGTCACCAGAGGGGGACACGGACTGCAGCCGGCTATCTCTGTAAAGTCCTTTGTTCTGTGCGCGGGCCTGGTGGTGTCTTGGGTTAGGGCTGGCTTTTTGTGTGGTAGGTATCCCACAGTCTGGTTTGCCAACCCAAATTATTCCTCTCAGGTAGCGCTCGGGATATTCAGGCCAATGCAGCCCGTGAAGAAGTGGCCCGCGAAGAAGTAGCCCGCGAAGAAGCGGTCCACGGCACCTTCCTGCCCAGCCCTCGGTTGCTAATGGCAGATGTGGGCGTTTGCGCTGTTTCTCCTCTGGGGAAGTTATTGTGGGGCTCGTAGTCTGTGGGTTTTAGTTGATTATTTATTTTCCTCCCTGTTATGTTGGCCTCCATGCTTCCCAGGTTCGGCACAGACTCGGCAGTGAGAGTGTTTCCTGGTGTTTGAAAACTTCTCTTTTTTTAAGACTCCCTCCCCGGACAGAGGTCCGTCCCTCCCTCTTTGTCTCTTTTTTGTCTTTTATATTTTTTCCTACCTCCTTTAGAAGGCAATGAGTTGCTTTTCTGGGTGTGTGATGTCCTCTGCCGGGATTCCGAAGTTGTTTTGTGGAATTTACTCAGCGTTTAGATGTTCTTTTGATGAATTTGTGGAGGAGAAAGTGTTTTCCCCATCCTATTCCTCCGCCATCTTAGCTCCTCCTCAGTCACTCAGTCTTCACTGACTCTTTGTGACCCCGTGGACTGCAACACACCAGGTTTACCTGTCTATCAACAACTCCCGGAGCTTGCTCAAACTCATGTCCATTGGGTCGGTGATGCCATCCAACCAACTCATCCTCTGTCATTCCCTTCTCCCCTTGCCTTCAATCTTTCCTAGCATCAGGGTCTTTTCCAATGGGTCTATTCTTTGCATGAGGTGGCCAAAGTATTGGAGTTGCAGCTTCAGCATCAGTCTTTCCAGTGAATTTTCAGGACAGATTTCCTTTAGGATGGACTGGTTGGATTTCCTTGCAGTCCAAAGGACTCTCAAGAGTCTTCTCCAAAATCACAGTTCAAAAGCATCAATTGTTCAGCACTCAGCTTTCTTTATAGTCCAACTCTCACATCCATGCATGACTAGTGGAGAAATCATAGCTTTGACTAGACAGACCTTTGTTGGCAAAGTAATGTCTCTGCTTTTTAATATGCTGACTAGGTTGGTCATAACTTTCTTCCAAGGAGCAAGTGCTCAACCCCATGAACAGTAAGACAAGGCAAAAAGATAACCCCCATTACTTGATACCAAGTTTAGGAAATTGTCAAGGTTTAAAGTCCTTGACACTGCAGAGTATGTGAGTAAAGTGCTGTGCTGTGCACGCACATACACATTTAAAGTAACAATAAAGTTTAATTAGACTTCCAAAGTTACAGAAAGGCTATAAGAGGTGATGATATTGGCTAGCCTGACTTACATATATACTGAGATATTAAAAACATATGCATAGTTCAGTTCAGTCCCTCAGTTGCATCCAATTCTGTGACCCCATGGACTGCAGCAGGTCATGCTTCCCTGTCCATCATCAGCTCCTGGAGCGTGCTCAAACTCATGTCCATGCAGTCAGTGATGCCATTCAACCATCTCATCCTCTGTTGTCCCGTTCTCCTCCTGCCTTCATATGCATACATCTTATATGAATACTTCATGTCATGCTTCATATGCATACTTACATATGCATAAGTAATCACTAAATATCTCTTGCACATTATATAACCCTTGCTTGCACATTATGATTTGGCTTTGAAGATTCCCAGCTGATGTTTTAATGTTTCTTAAACTTACAATCCAATTAATACTTTTAAATTCAACAAAGTCGTTGGAAATTCAGGCATTAATGTGTCTCATGTCTCCAACGTGTATGGAATTCTTTCTCTAACGCTGTCAAGAAGCTAGCCAGGATACAGTAACTTGGGCCCTTCTCTTAGTATTCTTCTGCCTAATTTAAGATGGTGCCCATACTTTAACTGAAAGTGAAAGTTAGTCCTTCAGTTGTGCGATCCCATAAACTGTAGCCTGCTAGACTCCTTTGTCCTTGGAATTTTCCAAGCAAGAGTATTGGAGTGGCTTGCCAATTCCTTCTCCAGGGGATCTTTCCAACGCAGGGATAGAACCCGGGTCTCTTGCATTGCAGGCAGATTCTTCACTGTCTGAACCACCATATTTTAACTGGTGCATAGTAAAAGCTGGATATATTGAAAGGCCAAGAGAAAGATGGAGAAAAAAAAAAAATTGTAGAGATGGAGAAACGAACTATAGACCAAAAAAAGAACAGTTTAAGACTGTTCTGAAAATGTACCTTAAAGTATTGGATATCTGAAAAAAAGAAATAAATTTGTGAAACTAATCACTCTATCTTCCTGCTTTGCTATAGAGAACTTCCAGTAATTCAAAAAGTCAAAATGATATTCTATTAGTAACCATTCCTCTTTCACCAAGACTTTGAAACTCAAGTTTTCCCAATTCAATATAATTCAGGTAATAAATTTTATAATTCAAAGATTTATATGTTCCACCAGTTAGCAGTATAAATCCATTCAGCTATGCAGAATGGCAATTCTTTGTCTCTGCTAGGAGCACTAGCTTAAGCAATTATATGATACATGTGTAAAGGTGTTTAAAAAAATGACATAATTAATTTTTATTTCTATAACAACCCTATTCTCTCATTTTACTTGATTTAGATATTCTCCATTAAATCGTTGAACATATGCAAATTGTAAGTTATAAATAAGTTCCTATGAATAATGATAAATCTACCAAAAATATTAACTCAATACAAGTTTCTTTAGAATATCATTAATTAAATAATAAAAAGATTTCTACTATAACTTATCAGAATTAAATGGGGGCACTTTTGTGGAAATTTTTTGCATTTCTGTTTGTAGGAGATGCGTGACCCTAATAAGAATGAGCTGTAAAAACAAAATTATTCAGGCTTTTTCAGAAGAAAACCTTATTATAATTAAAAGTCACTATTAGTTTTTAAAGAAAAGATAAAGCTTTTTTGCTAAATACATCATTTTCTATATGCATTTAAATATAAAACCAGAATATCAAACTGAGGAGCATAAAAGTCGGCTTTCTCCAACCTGCCCTTTCTATACTTTAATTGTTTGGACAATTTCTGCTGAGTGATGAGCCTCTGTTTTAACACTTTACTGATAGGTAACTAGCTACAAGGCACCCATTCTTTCTTCTGATGAGACAGATGGCAGGATTATTTGTGTTAGCAGCAAGGTAAAAAAGGCTGGAATTAATTCCAGGTTTCCCCAAGGCTTTTCTCTCATTATTACCAACTGTATTTCAATTGATTTTTTCTTTCTGACACAATGAAGAATTAACAGCACTGATGACCTTTCAGAAGACAACATAAAGGGTCTTTATTTGTGAGGTATAAGGAAATCCTTATGTTCTCTAATAAAATAAGCCCAGATCTCCCAATCCTGACAACAAGGATTATTGTTTCCACCTATCTAGTGGTTCGTCACCTTTGAGCCAGCACCTTTGAATCACATGGTCCACTTTCACCTTGGGAATCCCCTGTTAATGTTCTTCTGTCACTGATGTGTAAGCCTCAGGAGGGAGTAAGTTTTAATTATTTATGGGTATCTGAAGTGAGGGGCATATTTTACTAAAATTTAGATCTTGAACTTTTAATTAAAGGATGATGTGCATATCAATAATATGACTTTCAAGATGTGATTTTCCCTAACTTTGGTCCACTTCAATAAAGTGGAAACCTCCCATGATTTTCCCAGTTACCTTTTTCTTGAAATGAAACTCAGAGGGCATGGTCTATAGACTGAAATTACTTTTCTGGCCAGGTTATGATCCAATTTAACAAGTTCAAATAGGATTTATTTCCACCACTGATGGTTATCAGCAGGGATAACCTTTACTGCAGAGTTTATCACCTATATAAGTGAGTCATTTTGACACATTTTGTTCTTTCTAAGATTGCTTTCATGATTTTGATACGTTTGTCATTTTTTTCTTAATAAGAAACTTAAGATTTATATTTGTTAATATCCACATTAATACTAGGACATCAAGAGAAACTTAGAAAAACTTTTTAAAATTAGTGCTCACAGACATTGCTGTAAGTAGGCATTCATAAAATAAATGTCAATTTTTTTTGGCTACTTTTTCTGTTCTAATTCACATGGATGAAGGGATCACAGATATGTAATATTTAGCATCAAAGGACTATGAGATCATTCTTTTGTTGCAAATTGGAGGAGGAAAAAAACAAAATAAAGACAAAATATAAGCAGACCTTCAACAACATACTTGTATAAGGTTGCTGCTGCTGCTGCTAAGTCGCTTCAGTCGTGTCCGACTCTGTGCGACCCCATAGACGGCAGCCCACCGGGCTCCCCCGTCCCTGGGATTCTCCAGGCAAGAACACTGGAGTGGGTTGCCATTTCCTTCTCCAATGCATGAAAGCGAAAAGTGAAAGTGAAGTCGCTCAGTCGTGTCCGACTCCCAGCGACCCCATGGACTGCAGCCCACCAGGCTCCTCCATCCATGGGATTCTCCAGGCAAGAGCACTGGAGTAGGGTGCCATCGCTGTATAAGGTTACTTTTTTTAAAATAATTTTTTGATGTAAATCATTTTTTTTAAGGCTTCCCTGGTGATAAAGACTTTAGAGATGCATATTTGACCCCTGCAGCAGGAAGATCCCCTGGAGGAGGGATGGCAACCCACTCTAGGATTCTTGTCTGGAGAATTCCATGGACAAAAGAGCCTGGCAGGCTACATACAGTCCATGGGGTCACAAAGAGTCAGACACAACTGAAGCAACTTAGCACAGCATGGTGCAGTTTTTTTAAAGTCTTTATTGAACTTGTTACAACACTGCTTCTATTTTTTATGTTTTGGTTTTTTGGCCAGAAGGCATGTGGGATCGAATCCACAACCCGTGCATTGGAAGGCAGTCTTTACCACTGAAAACCAGAGAAGACTCTATAAACTTCTTAAGTCAGTTATACCCTAAGTGAAGTGAAGTCGCTCAGTCGTGTCCGAATCTTTGCAACCCCATAGACTGTAGCCTACCAGGCTCCTCCATCCATGGATTTTCCAGGCAAGAATACTGGAGTGGGTTGCCATTTTCTTCTCCAGGAGATCTTCCCGACCCAGGGACTGAACCTGGGTCTCCCACATTATAGGTAGATGCTTTACTGTCTGAGCCACTAAGGAAGAGAGATTCTTGGGGACAAAGCTCAGATTTTGCAAAGTTGAATTTTAACTTATAGAAAATGGATAAGTTGCAAATAAATGTTAATTGTAGAGATGCAGATGCTTTCCTTCCAGCAAGGGGAAAAAAAAAGATTATGATTTTGTTGTCTTGTAGAACATTAAACAGTTTTGAACCTACAATAGATGACTTATTTCAGCTATTTTTCTTTGACTGCCTATACACTTTAGTCTCTTGTGTGCACTTTTGAACCAACTTTGTCATCCTGCTACTTCCTTTATTAATTTATGATATAAATGTTTGATATATGTTCACTATATTATTATAACTGTTTTTCAAAATGTATCATTTAATAAACATAAGTTTCAAAGAGCAGCAACTTGTAAGAAAATTAACTAGTAATATCTCTTCATGTCATAATGAAATCTATGTATCAAAATGTCCTTCCTCAGCATGTTTTAGTGACTATTAAAATTTTAAGGAATTCTAAATAAGACAGAAACTCCACTGTTAAATGGGAAATTCCAATACAAAAAGCATTATTTCAATCTATATGTGGCTGAAGGAAAGGAAGACAAACAGTCATTATTGAGAGAAAAATAAGATTTAAAGCACAAGGTAGAAATTAGAGATGATGTAAAATTTTTTTTGGTTGCTATTTTTTTCTCTCAAGAGTATAAAGAAAAGCATCCAGTTGCATTCCAGTTTGAACCAAAGTATTCTGAAGTAATGTGTTAAAAAGAGCATAAACACTACATTGAAGATGTAATATTTTCTCAAGTGTACTCCAGATATTTTGGAATGCAAATATTTTTCTTATGATACTTCATAGTCTTTGTGAGCCTGCTTTCATTCTTGTTTCCTCTAATGATATTGTGCATAAACTTTTAAATGCAGTAGTAAATAAATACTGTATTTTATTTTCTCTTAAAATATTCCATGAAAACCAGCTGAAGTTAAAGTAGCCCATTTTTCCCTTACTGTTTCAAGACTTGGAAACCTGGAAGAATTTTATACTATGAAAAATAGACCATAATATGAAACATCTTATTACTTGGTTGGTGATTTGTAACCCACTCCAGTGTTCTTGCCTGGAGAATCCCAGGACGGGGAGCCTGGTGGGCTTCCGTCTATGGGGTCGCACAGAGTCGGACACCACTGAAGCAACTTAGCAGCAGTAGCAGCAGCAACCTACTCATTCATTCAGTGTCTTAATATTCTGGGCATGAAGGAGTAGAGAGCTAATACAAAGACTGCAAAACGGTCTTCCTGAGAAAGAGCTTAGGTTTATGGAGGGAAATTTTTAAATCACTCATTGTATTGAACACAAAGGAAGAACAAGGAAATGAGCTACTTTAGAAAATGATAAGATGAAAGCAAAAATGGTAAAATAAAAGAATTAAAATGTTGCATCAAAAATCATCCTTTTTAAATAAACAAATTAGGGTTAATCATCATCGTATAACAAAAAAAACAAAGGTTAATTTTTAGTTTTATTGGTAATAATATGCAATAGTTGGAGAGGTTATAGTAAGATAAGGATAATCATAACCTATCAGAGATAATAGGACTCTATACAACTTTTCTGGAAATTAATTTTGTAATATGTTTCAAGATTCTTAAATGTTTCAGCATGATTCCTAAATAAATGTAATTAAAATACTTCCTAAATAAATATTCACAAATGCATGCACATATGTATGCATGAATATAATCATCATAGTATTGTTTATAATAACTTATATGTTCAACACGAAAGGAGTGGTTAGGTAAATGATAAAGTATTTATACTATGAAATATTATATGATGCTAAAATAATGATTGGGCTGTTTTTGACATCACATGAAATGCCAATGCCAAAAGGCTGTTATAATTTTATGTTCAATTTAAATTACAATATTATTTCTAAAAACATTTCAAAATTCACCAAGTAGTATTATCAAGTGTTAGCAATGGTATTTGTTATATCCTCAAAAACTTTCTATGCTTTCATATATTTTCCAGGTGGAACAAATACCAGTCAAATAACCAGAGAAATATTTTATATATAAAGAAGATTAGGAAACATAGACTATTAAATATTCTAAAATAACAGCAGCAATAACAACGCTGAAGAGAGTCAAGTTTTTCTCAAAGGATATTGACTATGCGAATAGTTGCAGGAAAAAATGCATCCTTGAATGAATGAATGATCAAATAAATACAACATTAGTTACAATACAACATTTTCTAATACTAAAAAGAGATACTAAAGTTTCTATATTGATTCTCCTTTATATTAATATTACATAGAAAAAAAGAGACCAATAAGCTTAAAAAGAATACATATAGTTATAGAGTGTGGTTTTAGTCAATCTAAGTAAATAAACTTCTTCAAAGAATTTGGTGTTCAAAAACAAACGAGTGTTTCAATTTTAGAGATTCCTTCTTATCTAATGACAAGGGAAAATGCCAGGTAGGATTATGTAAACAGTGAAGTTAAGGTACCGCTGACATTCAACCACTAACCCCAGATAAGGCCAAAACACTAGCTAAAATATTTATGTCCTTTCATTCTGGTTGCCTGGAACCCCCATGTTCGCCTTTGCCCCTTTCCAATATTGTTTCTTCTCCAGGGCTTTCCAGATATTTTCCTAAATCAGAATCATTACCCAGCAGAGCAGGGGTTACATTGGAACTCTGCCTCAGTTATAGCTAGCATCCGTCCTGAGTCCTTGATTCTATGTATTACCAATTGTTGTTTAATATTAATTTCATCTCTGATATAAAATTTTACCTTGAAAAATGTCTACTTCCAAAAGCTCTATAATTAACATTTTTTTTTTCCTAAATCAAGCTAGGCTCCTTTTCTAATTAGTCAAATGTAGTGCTTTTTAACACTACTTTCAGAGAGTAAATCTTTTCATAGAAAAATAATGTTCATTAAATTTATTGACACTTTCCAATTCAATACCAACATATATCTCTTTTCTACTATGAATCTTTTTTGAGCTTAATTTTTCTAAGGCTCTTCCAAATGTGGAAATTTATCCTTTGGAAAGTGGTAATCGTTCTTTTCATTACGTACAACCCTTTTTTTTCAATGCAAATCATTACTCCATTCAAGTGAATTTCAGTTCATCTCACCTAAAGCCTGCCTAGGTACAAGTGTAAAGATGCTTCCTGAAAGAACACAATATATGTTTTAATTTTGATCCATTATGTCTTTCTAATTTGCTCTGTTCTGTGCTGTGTTAAGTTGCTTCAGTCATGTCTGACTCTTTGCAACACTATGGACTGTAGCCCACCAGGCTCCTCTGTCCACAGGTTCTCCAGGCAGGAATACTGGAATGGGTTTGCCATACCCTCCTCCAGGGGATCTTCCTGACTCAGGGATCAAACCTGTGTCTCTTATGTCTCCTGAACTGGCAGATGGGTTCTTAACCACTAGCGCTACCTGGGAAGCCTTTATATTTTTTTTCCCCTTTGAGCATGCTGCACAGCTTATGAAATCTTATTTCCCAGACCAGAGATCAAACTTGCCCCCTGCAATGAAAGCACCAAGGCCTAAGCCCTGGACTGGTAGGTAATTTCCAATATAATTTGTGATTTTCTTTAGAAAAGTAATTTCTTCTGTAGTCCAGTTTGGTAATTTTTTGCTAATATTGTTCAGGAAATTGTTTTGATACTGCAGCTTACTGTACATTATTAGCCAATCTAAAGAAAAGTAGGAGAGTATTGTATATAGTCTTTCAAATAATTTCAACTACTCTATTAGCCAGGGTTCTCCAGAGAAACTCATGGAAGCAAAGAAGGATGGTAGAGATGGGTCCATAAGAGATGTAGCATTGCACCTTACATGGCAACTGTCTCAGGAGAGGGAGACCTTTATAGGTTTTGCAGACAATACAGTTAACTCCCTCGGGGTGGAGGGGGGGGGGTGGTGGCTTTTTCTGACAAGACTCATCAGAATTTAAGGACTCAATGTTTCAGCCTCATTAGTCTTCCCATATGTCCTAATTTTAAATTTAGCATACTATTTCTTTCTAATCAATGTCCACACTTTAACAGTAGACACACTACAAGGATAAGAATTCAATTTGTATTGTGATTCAGCCAGTCATGCTGAGATTCTGGGTTTCATTTTCAATCATTTCAATACTAAAGCTAGAAAATAAGGATCTCCTTTAAGGCACACATAAAAGTCTTAAGATTATTTCTGTTCTTTAATTGAAAATTCAAATTCCTGAGCTCATCCTTTTCTTCCCTCATTTTGTCTAGCAACTTTAGGAGCAAGCAGTCTATCTCATTATATTTATTAGTTTGCCAAAAATGTTTGAAAAGTATTGTAAATGCAGTCACCCAGATCCTTTGCTTCTACTAAGTGGTTGATTAGGAGTATCCAGTGGCAATGTTTTGTGTATCCCCATTTCCATATTTCACCATGGAATCTCAGAGCTCTTTTTACTACTAGAGAACCACTGGTGTCTTTAAATCTAATCAGATTAGAGAGCCAATGTCGGAAACCCCGGTATCAATTTAGAAACCTCAAACCTAAAATTCTGTCCTAGAACCAAATTCTTACTACCAAAATTGTATTCGTCAGGTTTACGCAGAGAAACAGAACCAACAGAATGTGCGTGTGTGGAGAGACAGAAGGTGACTGATTTATTATAAGGAATTGGCTCACAAGATTATAGAAGTATACAAAGTCCCAAGATCTGCAAACAGGCAAAATGGAGACTCAAGACAGCTGGTGGTGTGGTTCCAGTCCAGAGAACCAGCAGGCCTGAGACCCAAGATGGGTTGATGTTTCAGTTTGAGTCCAGAAAGGTGAGAAATGACATAGCTCAAGTTGTCAGGCAGAAGGAATTTTACTCACAGGTGAGTCAGCCCTTTTGTTCTAGGTAGGCCTTTAACTCCCCACTCCAGTGTTCTTGCCTGGAGAATCCCAGGGACGGGGGAGCCTGGTGGGCTGCCATCTATGGGGCTGCACAGAGTCGGACACGACTGAAGTGACTTAGCAGCAGCAGCAGCAGCAGCAGGCCTTTAACTGATTAAAGAAGGTCCACCCACATTAGGGAGGTTAATATGCTTTATTCAGTTTACCAATTCAAATGTTAATCTTTTTCATGATCATCCTCAAATACATGCCCAGAATGTTTGACCAAATATCTGAACACCCCTATAGCCGGGTCAAGTTAACACATAAAATTAACCATCTCAATCACACAAGCTCAGTTTAAATTTTTACTGTTTAACCTAATGATCAAAATAATTTTGAACTAATTGAGCACTTGTAGTGATTCAACCTGTGTCAAGCTGAAGCCTTAAGTAGGCTTTCCAGAATTTTGATGTAACTGGTACTCCGTCATCTTGAAGTCACTCAGTCGTGTCCGATTCTTTGTGACCCCACGGACTGTAGCTCACCAGGCTCCTCCATCCATGGAATTTTCAAGGCAAGAGTACTGGAGTGGGTCGCCATTTAATTAGGTGTAATTATCCTGTAATGTGGAGCTTCCCAGGTGGCACTAAAGTCTAAAAAACCCGCCTGCCAACTCATGAAACATAAGAGACGGGTTCTGTCCCTGGGTTGGGAAGATACTCTGGAGGAGGGCATGGCAACCAGCTCCAGTATTCTTCCCTGGAGAATCCCATGGACAGAGGAGCCTGGTGGGCTACAGGTCATGGGGTGCAAAGAGTCAGATGTGACTGAGCGACTGAGCACACACACGCATGCATTCTGTAATATGGGTGTGAGGCAGGGGTCGGTAGGTGAATGTGAAGGTCTGAAGCAGGTTTCCTTTATATTAATCATTACAAAGTGAAGTTAACTATCAGCTTGATCTCACAGCTAAGTGAGCGATCTTTTTGTAATGGTTTTGTGACTCATATTTGACACTTTCAGAAAGCTTAGTGTATTAAAGCTTGCATGCGTACTAAGTAGCTTTAGTCATATCCAACTCTTTGTGACCCCATGGACTGCAGCATGCCAGGCTCCCTTGCCCTTCACTATCTTCTGGAATTTGCTCAAATTCTTGTCCATTGAGTTGGTGATGCTATCTAACCATCTCATCCTCTTCTTCCCTCTTCTTCTTTTGTCTTCAATCTTTCCCAGCATCAGTGTCTTTCGCAATGAGTCAGCTCTTCCCATCAGGTGGCCAAAGTATTGGAGCTTCAGCATCAGTCCCTCCAGAGAATATTCAGGACTGATTTCCTTTAGGATTGGCCGGTTTGATCTCCTTGCAGTCTAAGGGAATCTCAAGAGTCTTCTCTAGCACCACAATTTGAAAGCATCAATTCTTCCACACTCAGCTTTCTTTATTGTCCAAATCTTGCAGCTGTACATGACTATTGGAAAAACCATAGCTTTGACTATACAGATCTTTGTCCGCAAAGTGATGTCTTGGCTTTCAACTCTTAAAAATCATCGAACAGACATAATACTAAGCAAATAATACCAGACACAGAAGAGTAAGATGATATGATTCCATTTCTAAAAAATTCAAATGCAGGCAAAACAATTTTATGATGGCAGAAGTCAGAGAGTAGTTATCTTCTGGGAATGAGACTGTGAAGAGGCTCAAGGGAGTTTTCTGGAACTATGGATATTTCTGTATCTTGATGTGGGTGGTGGTTACACAGTTGTAACAATTCATAAAATGGTCCACTCTACTTTGTTGGGTTATACCTTATTTAAAAGTTTTGTTTTTTAATCGTGGTGTTTTCTTAATACAATGCTTTATAAGTAATCTGAAGTATGTGCCAAGGATAGAGGGAGAAGGCGAGAAGCTGACACAAATTCTAAAGAAAAGTATATCAATGTGTTTCATCCAGATAAGGTGAACTGGACAGAATAAAAGAGATTCCATTTATAGCAAGCCAATACTTCAACCAACACAAAGTCTGTTAGAGTTATCACTGTAATAGTATTTGTGTTGGTTTTCCTGGCTTCTTATTAAGAGCTGCTGCTGCTGCTGCTAAAGTCGCTTCAGTCGTGTCCGACTCTGTGCGACCCCACAGACGGAAGCTCACCAGGCTCCCCTGTCCCTGGGATTCTCCAGGCAAGAATACTGGAGTGGGTTGCCATTTCCTTCTCCAATGCATGAAAGTGAAAAGTGAAAGTGAAGTCGCTCAGTCGTGTCCGACTCTTAGCGACCCCATGGACTAGAGCCTACCAGGCTCCTCCGTCCATGGGATTTTCCAGGCAAAAGTACTGGGGTGGGGTGCCATTGCCTTCCCCGTCTTATTAAGAGCAGAAGACATTGAATACCCATGTATTCTCTTTGGTAAGCTGTAGGGCTTTTAGAATAAGAAATGCTACCTCAAAAATATGTTTCCAATGCAATGTACTAAATTAAGATACAATGTGACATGTTAAAAATGTTTTTCATTAAAATTATTATTAAAGTTAAATATAAGGTTGAATCTTTCTACTACAATTAAGACTTAAAGCATTTGTTATGCCACGAAGGAAAGAAAGAGAGAAAAGGAGAGAAAGCAAATACAGTTGCCCCAAGTCTACATGTGTGGAATAATACTAAAAGACAACAACAAATATATTTGCTGATTCTCTACTTAAATTTTAAATTATCAACACCTCAAGTTCACAAAAAGTTATCTGAATTTGCTGACCATTTAACTTATGTCCTTTACTTCTCTTTCACCACATGACACACTGAATTATTTCTGTTTTCAGTTCTACCTCTTAAACATATCATGTCATTATGACAGCCAGAGGAATAATCAGATGTCCTGCTTCTGGAGGAAGAGAGAAAATATGCCTTTGTATCGGCTTATCAGACCAGACAGCTGAAGGTGAGCGATCCCAAATAAACAAAGCTATCCTCCAAATTCTCCAGTTCTCTCCTGGACTTGCCCACAAATCAAAATTCCTAGAGAACTGATACTGGAGCTAATAGAAGGGTCACTGAAAAAGGGTCAGGAGATATGATCTCTGGTATTATTCATTTAGAGTTTCCCTTTGTGAATCAGTTGGTAAAGAATCCATCTGCAATGCCTGAGACCTGGTTTCAATTCCTGGGTCGGGAAGATTCCTGGAGCTGGAAATGGCAGCCCACTCCAATATTCATACCTGGGAAATCCCATGGACAGAGAAACCTGGCAGGCTACAATCCATGGGGCCACAAACGAGCCGGACATGACTCAGTGACTAACCAGCACCATCACCATTCCTCATTAATTGTGAGACCTTGAGTAAGGACCAAAACTGTATTGTGTCATATAAAAAAAAAAAAAAAAAACTGAAGGCTTTAATGGCTCTCATAAATGCTTTACAAAGACTCTAGGAATTGATTTACTGATGAACATACTCTCCTTGTCACTTATAAGCTGCCTGCACTTCACATCATCACACATATTTTTAACCTGCAGAGAAGGCAGCTTCCACATGGGCATGCTTTGCTCCAACCTTTGTGTTTTCTCTTCTAATTACACTCCCTGTCCAAATAAATTAAGCCTCCATTAAATCTTACGAAAGAAATCTATGCTGTACTCTTCAGATTACATGTTTTCTAACTTACCATGTGGGGAAACTGGCTGCTAGAGTTCAGAAGAACTCATTGTAGCCTGGAGTTCCCCACAGAGGTCACATGCTTGGCTTGGAATCACAAATTTCAGGCATTGCTGTGAGCTCCATTCTTAACCCATGTTTTAACAGCCTCACTTTCCTGCAGAGAGAAAGAAGACACAGATTACAGGTAATTTTTCTCAAGTCCTGGGAGAAAAACAAAAACAAACTTCTCCCCCTACCCCCAAAAAACTCAGCTTTTAATATTACGATTATTTTCTATTACAACTATATATTCAATACATAATTCAAAGTGATTTCTTTAAAGCTGAGGTTAGACTGAGGCAAGTAATAGATGGGCCCCAGGCTAAGCAGCTAGAGTTAGTCCCCTGTGGACAGATATTGCAAAACAGCAAAAGCGAGAGAGGACTTGAACCCTGCCCAGATAAAAGATAGAGACCACACATTTATCATTCTCGAGGTCAAGGAGATGTTCCCAACTAGACATGCACAGAGAGGTTCCTTGGAGGGCAAAAAACAAGTGATGTCAATCTGCCCACGGGCCACTTTGCTAGAATCCATCTTGGCTAACGGATGCATCCAACAAATGGGAGGAGCCTGAGATATATCAAATACAGACTCGGAAACAGGCAAAGCAAGATGACTGGCCAAAGGAAACCCAGGAGAAATGCCCCATAAAAGTGACTCAAACTACCACGAGGGCAAGACTTTGATTCTGTTAGTGTGTCTATCCATACATACTACTTTTCCTCCTAATAAACACTTTTTGTCACTACTTTTTGTCTTTGTGGGAATCCATTTCTATAAAGCTGAAAGGCCAAGGACCGTGTCACTGGCCACTGGTCTAGTGCTTAGGCTTCAGCACCCTCACTGCTGAAGCCTGACTTCAGTATCTGGCCAGGAACTGAAGCCCCACTTCAAACTGCTGCAGGCCGAGGCCATCCTAGATCAAGACTAAAAGTAAACTTGTGGCCGTATTTTACTCTCTTGCTCTGATTTGGCATCAGTTCAGATATCGAGTCTATTTCTAGGTAATAGCAGATGCTATTTTTATATAACTATACATACTTCCTGCATGAAAAGGAAATCAGGTTAAATCTAGTGAATATTATTGTGATAGCACTACACCTGAGAAGACCCATAAAATGATTTCTTTAAGGGATAGATAGGAGGCTAAGATGTGAAAATGGCAACCCACTCCAGTATTCTTGCCTGGAAAATCCCCTGGATAGAGGAGCCTGGTGGGCTACGGTCCATGGGGTCACAAAGAGTTGGACACAACTGAACAATTGAGCACACAAGATGTGAAACATCATTAATTCCAGGAAAAAGACTGAACTTCTCAACCGTCTTCTGCAAGTATTCAGGCCTGCAAGGCTTAAAGTTGTGTCAGTTGTATTTTGAAGACATGGAAGCAAGTGCTGACCTTTGCTGTTGTCAGGTAGAAAGATCATCAAGTCTATGTCAACCAAGCAAGAAAACAGAGAACTCCCTGAAGCTGCTAAATAACTATCAGCACATAACGTAGAAACTATTCTGTGTGTTTCTCTGGCTGGAGATGATAAAAACTCTCTACCCAAGAGTCAGGAATCATCTGAAAGTGATGAGAATGGAGAAGATTCATGACTCAAGTAGTCTCATCTTTTATTAACATGAGTCTAGAGTCAGAACAAAAAAAAAGGAAAAGATCATTTCACATATTGTTTGAAATTTTTTACGTATTGCTTGAAATTTCTCATTTCTTGAAGTGACTGATAAAATGCTCTCTAAACTTCTAGGGTAAGATTGATTTAAAAGATCACACTTTGAATTCTCAGGGAGTTTTGTGTGTCTTTGATAAATGCTCATAAAGTAATACATAGTCTTTACAAAAGTAAGAGAATTTTTTTTTTTTTTTGGGTCAAGACAGAGGTACTTGTATCTCTACTCTTCATACAGAATTTTTGGTCACATTTTACCTTTAAAAAGATATTAAGAGTGAACAGATTGTACTTTGCAAGTGAATTTCCTTTAGGGCAGAGGACCTGGTTATTTACTCTGCTTAAAAATATATATGCACATACACGTAGGACCCCAGAGGTTATTTCATAATAATATAAAAAAGATACCTTTTTCACTCTAACTTTTCTGCCTGGCAGTCTAAATGAAGGCATCTATTGGCTCAAGCATACTATTCTTTTAAAGCAACCAAATTAAAATTTTTCTGTACTAGTTAAACTGAAAGAAGAAGAAGAAGAAAAAAAGATCTCAGAGATCTCAGAACTGGAAATCTTTCCTCAGAATACTTAAGGCTGAATTCATATTTTTGTAGGGCTTAAAAAGTGCCCCTTGAATGTTGAAGTTCACCTAGGAAGAAATAGTCTTGTTAAAGCAATTTTTCTGTAACAGTTGCTGATGACTGGGTTGCCATGTTCTGAGTACCAGACTCTTGACCCCACTGGATTTCCCCCATGAATTCTGTCTTAAGCCAAGGCATGAAAACTACACAAGTGTTTTTTGAATGTGCTCAAGATTCTCTTCTCCATACCCACTCTTGACTTTGTCCACCCCTTTGTTTTAGCATTGGGTGGCCACACTTCTTCTTAGTATATCAACCAAATTCCCTTTCCTTCTGGATTCTGTTTGGCAATGGGAGGCACAGCTAAGAGATCAGAGGAAGAAATACACATTGGGTATTTATTCCTTAAGCTACCTCCCTGTGGACCTTGGAACAGACACCAGCTGATTCTTTCTAATGAGAGCCACATTTCCTGCTGTGGTCACTCTCCCCCAACAACCCTTCTCAATGGGTCTGGTAACTGTCCAGCCACTACGAGCACGCAGTGTGGGTTCCCCTGGCCCTCGCCACACTTTGTAAATAGTCCCTTTATAAAACTGTCTTCAATTATCCCTTCTAAGAGTGCCATCTGAATATTGTCTGGCCTCTGAACAGCACACAATTAAAAGAGAACTACATGGATTTTACTGCAGGTTATGCAAGAAAAATTATATATCAAAAACTTCTGATCATATGTTATAGGGTTCTGATTTCTAATTTCTTCTTTAGTAAGTTAAAATTGAGTCACTCTCTCTGGTGTTGTTAGATGAATGATCTCTGAGCTGGATTCTTCTGTTTCTGAAGTTTTATGAGTTTTCCAGTTGTGTATATTGCTAACATATTTTATTAATTCTATTCTTGAGGGTGGGCAGGGAGTGGCTTCTTCTCATTTTCTCTGCAAAATTCTTGTCACTAAATGTTAAAACCACAGAATTATTCTCCTTCAATTTGTGTGGTCTTCACTCTTCCATCTTTCTCTAATTTTAGGGCGTTAAGTTTCTTCAGCAACAGCTTCTGTGTTCTCTCAAGATGTTGTGATGAGAACTTTTGCATCAGAAGAACTCTGCAATTGAGAAATAAGCAGAAAATAGGTTCCTGCAGCATCACAATAATGCCCCCACCTTCCAACCACCCGGTCACACCAAACACCCCTTCCCACATCTGCTTCTATTGATAAGTAATGTAGATAATGTACAATCACTTATTCTAAATTATGATTTCTGTTTTCACACTAAGCATTTCTGGATCACATTTGTTTCATCCATAGACACTTTACTTTCAATATTCTAGAACAAACATGTTTCAGATCTCCCAGGAAACAATTTTCAGAAGTTGGTACATACATGTCCTGTCCTTTCCTTCCTTCAATTTCAAGGAGAACTAGAATGATTTCTTCCTGCTACTTTTGAGAAGCTGGATTGATTGAGGAGAACAGGGACTTTGCTTCTTAAAAAAAATACAATGAATCTTCTTTGTTGAACAATATTATATATGTTTTGTTGCAGTTGTAGCTACAGAATTATCTAGACATCATTCACCTGATACTTGTGACAATTTTCATGAGATTATTGATTCATATGGACTTCATTGGAGTAAATCATTTCTCGATCCAGTAAATCATTTCTCAATTCAGAGTTGTTTTTGTAATAGTTCAACCAGTGGCTTCATATATAGCGTGATTGCTGAAAACATGACATGTTCAGCAAGGTTGAAAATCATATTGTTTCCTAGTAAGGTTTCAAGAGCCACAAGATTCAGACTATAGTCCTTGGAACCAAAACACTCAACATAATATATTCATGAGAATAAAGTTTCTGTCACAGAATTTTCCCATAAAAGTTAATTAGAAAATGTTGTATTAAATTAGCTGCATAAGTGATTGTGTGCCAGTGTATGCACATGTACAGTATATATATGTGGTAATATTTATGGCAACTCATCAGAAATCATTCCCACTGGCCTATAAACAATAACAGATATGATTCTGTCAAGATTAACACCAACATGATAGACTTTCTTCATAATTTCTTATTTTCTCTTAGATAATTCTATCATTTCAAGACTTAACACTTATTTCAAAACAACTTTTCTCTATACAGACAATACTTCTTTATGTAAATATTCTAGAATGATGAATTCTCAGTCCAGCTTACCACATTCTCAGTTGTCTTTGTTAACCAGAAAAAAATGACAATCATTCTCTTCTTTACATTGATCAAAAATGAAGAAACTTTATATATTATTTGACTGCAATTTTCTCCGTATATTGCACAAAACTAAGGGGATGGATTTTCCCAGGTAAGAACACTGGAGTGGGTTGCCATTCTCTACTGCAGGGAATCTTCCCCCACCAAGGGATCAAACCCACATCTCTTGCATTGGCAGGTAGATTTTTCCACGAGCACCACTTGGGAAGCCCAGGAACTAATGGGAAAAGTATCAGCTTTCAAAGATGATGAATGAAGCAATTGTTCACTTGCTAAGTCATGCCTGACTCTTTGTGATACCATGAACTGCAGCATGCCAGGCTTCCCTGTCCTTCACTATCTCCCAGAGTTTGCTCAAACATATGTCCACTGAGTTGGTGATGCCATCCAGCCATCTCATCCTCTGTCACCCCTTTCTTCTCCTGCCCTCAATCTTTCCCAGCATCAGGGTGTTTTCCAGTGAATCTGTTCTTCACATCAGATGACAAAACTACTGAAGCTTCAGGATCAGTCCTTTCAATGAATATTCAGGGTTGATTTCCTTTAGGATTGACTGGTTTGATCTCCTTGCCATCCAAGGGACTCTCAAGAATCTTCTTCAGCACCACAATACAAAAGCATCAATTCTTTGGTGCTCAGCCTTCTTTAGGGTCCAAATCTCACATTTGTACATGACTACTGGAAAAACTATAGCTTTGATTATATGGACCTTTGTTGGCAAAGTGATGTCTCTGCCTTTTAATACACTGTTAAGGTTAGTCATAGCTTTTCTTCCAAGGAGCAAGCATATTTTAATTTCATGGCTTCTGTCACTATCCACATTGATTTTGGAGCCCAGAAATACAAAATCTGCCACTATTTCCACTTTTTCTCCATCTATTTGCCACGAAATGATGGGACCAGATGCCATGATGTTAGTTTTTTGAATGTTGAGTTTTAAGCCAGCTTTTTCTTCACCTCCTCTTTCACCCTCATCAAGAGACTCTTTAGTTCCTCTTCACTTTCTGCCATTAGAGTGGTATCATCTGCACATCTGAGGTTGTTGACATTTATCTTGGCAATCTTGATTCTAGCTTGTGAGTCATCCAGCCCAGCTTTTATCATGATGTACTTTGCATATAATTTAAATAAACAGAGTCAAAATATGCATGCCTTGACGTAGTAGGAACCCTAATAATTGTGACTGCATGATACACTGCAGGTTTCTTCTGAGAGGCACATGAATGCTGATTAGAAATGGAGATTGTGGAGCTGATTTGCCCAATTTAAATACTGCCTGGCTGGTTTCTGACCTTAGAACCTAAGCAAGTCACTTAATTGCTATAAGAAGCAGCTTCCTTCTCTCTAAAGCAAGGATAAGAGTAACTAGCATGAGACAGGGCACTCAGGGCTGGTGCACTGGGATGACACCCAGAGGGATGGGTTGGGGAGAGGTGTGGGAGGGGGGGTTCAGGATGAGGGACACAATGTACATCCATGGCTGATTCATGTCAATGTATGGCAAAACCACTACAACATTGTAAAGTAATTAGCCTCCAATTAAAATAAATAAATTAATTTAAAAAATGAAGAAGAGTAGTTATTTCACAGGGTTGTTATGATTTAATATTTGTAGCTACTTTAAACAGTGCTATATAGGTGCTATGTAATCAATGAATTTTGGTTAAGAAGTGATCATCACTCTTCTACATTATAAGATTTGAATCCTGGCAATTTCTACCCAATCACCATGACAACCAGCTGGAGCCAGAGTGCTTCTGCATCTAAATATCTAGATGTTTAGGTTAACAGCAAAAAATATGATTGGTATTTTCACCCTGTTTCAACAAAGTTCCATATATCTTTTATGATTCAAAATGGAGAATCTCATTAAGCTATCAGAAAGATTCTTGATTTTCACAGTAATTCTTGTTGGCATAACATTTTTCAAGTTCCTCCCTTGGCCACCATGAAGCCTGAATCCTGAACATACCTGAAATATAAAATCAATAATGTTCTTTCTGTAGTACTGTAGTGTGAAACTTAGGAACGTCTCAGCTATCAGAAAAATGATACTACTAGAAAAACACACATGGCTTCTTTCTACTTACTTTTTAAGACTTTAAAGGAGAAAAAGAAAAGTGTTTTCTTTGCCCCACAAAGGAGAAAAAAACAAATTCCACAGTGTTCAGAATCTCCCTTTGGAAATAAATGTTTCATGGAGTTAAAATGTTACAGTGATGTTGTTTTGAGATCATCTGGCTTGTTCCTCATCCTCTGTCACACGCAAAGAATTCTCCCACATAGGATGAGAAATTAGCCATCAGTTTTGCAAGCATCTGCTTTCAGACATGGCTTAAGCACTTGTTTCTTAATAGTTTAAAACTCCCCCAACAGATCCCCAGACCATATGTAAATAGGATAATTTTTAAAGGATTATGGAGGAGCAGAATCTGGTCCATCTGGGTCTGGCAGCATTTCAATCACCTGATAGTTAAATATACATCTTTTGGAAATTTGAAGAGAAAAATACATGCAATCCTCAAGAAGTTTTCACTGTTTGAAGACAGTATTAACAGGTAGAAACATTTTGGGAAACTGTTGTATAATTTAAAACACATTAAAAACTTGGAAAAATGTTTGAATTAGGAATCCTAAATACTTGGTAGTGCATGATTTAATTTTTTTGTTTTTTAGATTTTATAGTTTAGAATTTTTTCATCACTAAATTATAATAATTGTGTCAAAAATACCTTTCTTTACAAAAGCAAAATTAATATACATTCAATCATGGGCACTTTATTATTTAACTTTAAATAATTTAGCTAACATGGTATTGTCAGCAACATTTAATTTAGCTTTTATGTGATAGTGAATTTCCCTGGTGGCCCAGAGGGTAAAGAATTTGCCTGCAATGCAGGAGATCTGGGTTCAATCCATGGGTTGGGAAGGTCCCCTGGAAAAGGAAATGGCAACCCACTCCAGTATCCTTGCCTGGAGGATCCCATGGAAAGAGGAACCTGGCAGACTATAGTCCAAGAGGTGGCAAAGAGTTGGATACGACCGAGTGACTAACACATAAGATTGTGCAGCATTTGTCAAGATTCCCGAAATCTTAAAGTGGAAATTGCTCTATGTTTTGATCCAATAAAAATATAATGAACATAATTAAAAAAGACTTTAGCACTGATTGTCATATATTGCCTGTATATATGCTAGTTCCTTTGTTAGCATAACAAAATCCATACGGATAAGTTGCTTGCTTCTTGAATACTTCTATGCTATTAAGTTCACAGGAAGCACTTTTTAAAGACTATACTATTTTGTATTATGTATTTTATATAAAGCTAATACTGTGCTTTTGAGCTTCTCACAAAAGCAACAAATATCATAAAATGCCATGACCCAAGAAGAAAATATTCATCTTTTCAACATTTGTGAACTCAAATATAAATTCCCTTAAGTACAGCCTATTTCTAGATACTCATAATGACAGTAAATCTAGTCTTGAATTAAAAGGGATCAAAAGTTTTCAAAAGCAGCAACTATAGTGACTGGACTTCAAAATGCACATAGATAACCTAAAATCTTTAAAGGAGCTAATAAAAAAAAAAAAAAAAGATCATCTCGCACCGTAAGTTCTTATTTGTTCTTTGGATCAGCCTGAAGCCAATTCTGTAGCTGAGAGTTAAGCTCCTTAAAGCTGGGTAAAAAGGAGCAAGTATAAATTGTAAAAATCCATATATTTTGGCAATTCCTTTTCTCCTTTATCTGCATGATAGCCATTTTTTTGCATACTGAAACTCTACAGCCTGTCAGTGATAAATCTAACAACATAATTACAAGCTTGGCATTGCTCTTACCTTTGCTGAGTATTGCATAAGTGGGTCACCAAAACTATTGCTCACCTGTCTAGTGAATATGAACCACGCCAATGGAATATATGGAATGTTTGAAAATAAATCTACATCTTCAAGGCTAGCCTCCCATACAAGCCATAGAATTGCAACTGCATTTGGGATATCATATCACTATGAAATGCTCTCCCAGCCTGAAAATCTATAGTTCAATCTGCTGTCTTCTCCAGCAATCCAAATGCTTTATTCATTTTCGAGGTGTGTGACTCTGATTCTGATTTTGACTGATTTTCTTAAACTTGCCCCCCTTCTAACTTTCTCATTTGTACTAATCAAAACATTTTTTTAATATTCCCTTTTGTCAGTCACTCTCAAATTTATATCATTCCCACTATCCTGAAATATACCTGAAATATAAAATATCCACATTGAAACTACACTCTTAATTTCACATTTAGCTTATTATAATAATTTCTTTGCCTACTTCTCCACTTCCAAAACCATCCTAAATATGATTATTAGGGTAATAATCATTAAAAACAACTAATATTCTCAATATGGCACTCATCTCCAAAATAACCTAAATTATTCTCAAGAAGGCAAGATTCAAACTCTTCAAACTCTGAAGAAAAGTTCTGTATTAACTGATTCCTCCTTATCTGTTGCAATTTACATCTTATTTCTTCTTCCATGAAATTTTCTTTCCGGCTGATCTCTACCTGCACACCCAAACAAAACACCCTTGTTTGTTCTATCACATTGACATTGTGCTAGCACTCCACCTCTGCTATTCAGAGACTGTAGAATTTCTGCTACCATGATCGTCATTAATTTACATTTTACACTCTTAAAATCCAGCTTAACACTTACCAGCTCTAAGATTTTCTATGCTATGCTATGCTATGCTAAGTCACTTCAGTCGTGTCCGACTCTGTGTGACCCCATAGATGGCAGCCCACCAGGCTCCCCCATCCCTGGGATTCTCCAGGCAAGAACACTGGAGTGGGTTGCCATTTCCTTCTCCAATGCATGAAAGTGAAAAGAGAAAGTGAAGTCGCTCAGTCATGTCTGACTCCCAGTGACCCCATGGACTGCAGCCTACCAGGCTCCTCCGTCCATGGGATTTTCCAGGCAAGAGTACTGGAGTGGGGTGCCATTGCCTTCTCCAAGATTTTCTAAGCACTCAATAAATATTTATTGAAGAACTACTATATTAGGATAAGATAAATTTGCTGCAAAATTTATCAAAATTTTATAGCATCAAAATCTCAGTGGATTAAAACAATACAGGTAGACAACTCACTTAAGCTATATGTCCATCTCAAGTCTACAGGGAGATCCACTCTACATTATCCACATTTAGATACTAGGCTATCAGACCCTGTGATATTTGCAAAATACCTGATCTGCAGAAGAAAGACAAGAACATCATACACCAGCTCTTCGATCTTCAATCCAGAATTGAAACACATGCCTTCTCCTCAAAGGTCAACCCTAACTATGAGAGCAAGGTTGTGAAATCCTACCATTTGTCCAAAAGGAGAACCGCAAACATTGCTATGTGCTTTGAGATTGAGTTTAAGTGAGGGCTGATGTTAAGTGAGGGGGTGGTATTTTCTTTCTCTGTCTTCACTCTTGACTACCTGTATAAGTGGAACATAGTTGGCTTCTTCCTGGCCTCATCAACAGCCCACTTCTTATGCCCAGATCTCATCTGATAGCTGTTTCTAACCTATTATGAAAGGGAGTTATCGGAGATGTGGTCAGTGAACAAGCAAGCAACTTGGCTGGCGACTGGGTTCTTGGCTTTTTATGCTGCTTCTTAGAATGTAGATAAAGAGCTTGTGGCATTCACTAGTGTAGTTGACCCTCTTTCCAGCACATGATAGAATTGTATTTCTTCAGGCTTGGTAACTAACATCATCATTGTTGTGTTAGTCACTCAGCCTTATCTGACTCTTTGCGACCCCATGAACTATATCTCACTAGGCTCCTCTGTCCATGGAATTTTCCAGGCAAAAATACTTGCTATGCTATGCTAAGTCACTTCAGTCATGTCCAACTCTGTGCGACCCTACAGACAGCAGCCCACCAGTCTCCCCTGTCCCTGGGATTCTCCAGGCAAGAACACTGGAGTGGGTTGCCATTTCCTTCTCCAATGCATGAAAGTGAAAAAAGTGAGGTCGCTCAGTCGTGTCTGACTCCTAGCAACCCCATGGACTGAAGCCTAAAAGGCTCCTCCATCCATGGGATTTTCCAGGCAAGAGTACTGGAGTGGGGTGCCATTGCCTTCTCCGAAGAATACTTGAGTGGGGTGCTATTTCCTTCTGCAGGGGATCTTCTGACGCAGGGAACCAACCTGGGTCTCCCACATTGCAGGCAGAGTCTTTACCATCTGAGGCACCAGGGAAGCCAACAGTCATCTTTAGTTAGCCAGTAACTTTTGGTCTGAAGCAGTGTGTTTCCCTACCAGGCCAGTGCATAGATTCAGTGATATCAGACTTCTAGAGTCCTTTTTCACTTCATTAGGATGTCAGCACATACACAAGTGGTGGCTTCCTTGTTAGCCTATGTCTAGAACAACAAACTGCAATATGCATAGGCTCCTTATCAACCTGTGATGCACATGTAGCTGAGCAGATATAAGCTTTTATGCCTTTACACCTATAGGTTTGGGAACTGCTCATCAACAACATATTCCAGGCTATCCTGACACATACGGCTCTTATAAAAGCTGTAGCATAGAGGTGCAGCAAGAGGTTTTCTCTTTCTCCTGGAATGTTGCAACAACCACTGCCTCCCTGCTCTCAGAGTTGAATCTGGCTCTGGTCCTCTGCCAACACAGGGCTTTGGGGATCCTGTTTCCCTGCAGAATTGAACTCTGGCTGCCTTTGTTTGCTTTCAGAGCCAGATCCCACAAGCCCAGGCTACAGCTGTGTGTTTCTATTCCATTTCTGGTCCATAAAGATTTTTATCTTGTGTTTACAGACACTTCTTTTGATGTTTTAAAATTATTTTACCTGCCATTGCTCTGTGTTTGGCATGGAAAGGGTGCTTTTTAAAACAAGCTTTCACAGTTTCACTTTCCCCTCAAATGATTTTGAAGGTTTTCAAATATCAAATCCTCATGTCCCAGCTAAGTATTTTCAACACTATGATAAAAAAAGAAAAAAATTTAGTATCTAAATCAGGGGTTTTCAGCTTAAGAATCATTTACTTTTTTTTTTTAACCAGAAAATTCTTTGTTGGGATGGTATTGTTGTTGGGGAGCTGTCTTGTACATCACAAGGTATTTAGCAGCTTCCTGACCTCTACTCACTGAATCCCAATGGCCACCCCCTCATATGAGTTGTGACAGTCATGGATTTCTCCAGACATTAACAGAATGTCTTTTGGGGGAAGGGGGCAAAAATTGCTACCAGATGAGAATCAATGACCCAAAGGTGACCCTAAAAGGAAAGTGACAAAAAATGCACTGAATGAATTATCGGGGTAATTTTTAAGGTTAAAATCTTTTTAGGTAATAATTAGGGGAGGAGTGCAGATTTAGGTTCTAGATCAAGTGTGTGGGTTTTTTGAACCAAAATGAAGAAATGTTATATTGTCTTTTCATCACATATTTTACAAAGAGAATGATAATTGACAATTCAAGATACTCTGTGTTAGGTGCCATATACATGTGTCATCTGTGACACAGGATTGTAGGTTGGCAGCTGTCTGTCCTTATGACCATGATGAGATAATCCATCTTGGGCTTCCCTGGTGGCTCAGTGGTAAAGAATCTGCCTGCCAATCCAGGAGGCACAGGTTCGACTTTTAGGTCAGGGAGATCCCCTGGAGAAGGAGATGTCAATCCACTCCAGTATGCTTGCCTGGGAAATTCCATGGATAGAAGAACCTGGGGAGCTATAGTCTATGGGATGGCAAAAGAGTTGGATACAATTTAGCAACTAAACAACAACAAACTACCCATTTCAATTTGCCTGGGACTTTTCAGCACTGATGGTGCCCATCCTTGGAAAGCCTTCAGTGCTGAGCAAACGGAGATGATTGGTCACCTTAAGACTGAGCAATAGTCCCATTTTTACACCTTGTAGAAAGTCCATGCTGTCCCTAAGGATTCCGCTACATCCTAAGGAAAAGATATTTCTCTCCCCACCTCTTGCTCCTACTTCCCGCTCACTTGAGTTTCTTTTGTTTGCCCTAAATCTTAAGATTCGTCACTCACCTCCTCGATGACATTTAAACAAATGTGGACTTTCTACTTTTTCTATTTCAAAAGGAGAGAAGAAAAAATGCTTAATAGGCCTTGTGTGTGTGGCAGAATCTACTAAAGATTTTAGAGATTAGAATATCACAGATACACCATCTAACATAGAAGACCATATATGCTGGCTTCTAAAATGTCCAAAGTAAATCTACTATGTTGCACGTCTATTTATTTTCTCTCTTCTGTTATCACTCTTCTGCATCCACCACCACTACATCACTCAGGTATGAGCATCCTTCTCACTTCTCTCTCTTCCTGTTTATACTTGGTCAGAGTATTTCTAGCTTTGGGGTTTATTTACATAAGTTTAGAGTCTCACCTTTTTCCTCAGTAATTTTTTTAAAGATTGTTTGTTTCTAGGTAAAAAAAAAAAAAAGATGATTCTCTTCCTTGGTTGGATTCTGAAGTAGGTAGCAAGATAATGTTTCTTTTGCCCTTTTCAGCATAGGATGAGGATTTGGAAAAGAAAGAAGAATGTGTTCTGGCTAGGATATTTCAGAAGATTTTCTTGCCAAGAGGAGACAGGAAAGGCAAAGGCATGAGGAAGAGATGATGCTGAGCAATTTGATGGAATGACAAGGAGACATACATGACCCTAGAGAAGAATCTGGGGAAAGTGAAAGTTGCTCAGTTGTGTCTGACTCTTTGCTACCTCATGAATTATATAGTCCATGGAATTCTCCAGGCCAGAATACTGGAGTGGGCAGCCTTTCCCTTCTTCAGGGGATCTTCCCATCCCAGAGGTCAAACCCAGGTCTCCTGCATTGCAGGCAGATTCTTTACCAGCTGAGCCACAGAGGGAGATATAAATCTAGATTAGATGAAGACTACATTAGGGAGAGGCTTAAACACCCAGATACTCCCTTGGAAATTTACCCCATAGGCAGTTAGAAGCTATCAAGTGATTTTAAGCAATTGAGTGACATAATTAAAAGGAAATTTTTATACAGTCAGTCAATAAGTAGTTATTTTCCCTTTATTTTTATTTCAATCCTATATCATGTTCTTATTCATTAAGCTAAAATATGATCTCAATGCAATACAATGGTGCAAAAGTCTCTATGTTAGAAATTGTGTTATACTTTCTTTTTTCTTTTCATTATCTAGTGTAGTTTTGGGCTTCCCCAGTGGCTCGCAGTAAAGAAAGAATCCACTTATAATGGAGAAGAACCAGGAGATACGATTTCAGTCCCTGGGTGGGGAAAATCCCCTGGAGGAGGACATAGCAACCCACTCCAGTGTTCCTTCCTAGATAATCCCATAGGCGGAGGAGCCCAATGGGCTACAGTCCAGAGTGTTGCAGAGTTGGACACAACTGAACACAAACATAAGCATACATATAACACACACTCAAGAATAAGTGATTATTTTTATATCCCTGCTACTGTTGTTCTCTTTTTTTGTCCTTTGTTGGATTACATACATAATTTTGAGCTGTATCTCCAGAATAATCATACTTATTTGTTAGCTGAATTTTGTCACATGAATATTACTAAGTAGCCCATATTTCCCATTTGTGTTATACATTTTCTTACAATAAATGAAACAGAATAAAGTAAAAAATACAATGTGGTAAAACATACCCCAAAGTTGACTAAGATCTCTGGCCTGTATTATATGACTCATTTGCTTACATAAAAACTCATTAATAAATTTCCATTTAAGTGCAGTTCAATTGAGAATGTAAATGACACGGTCTACATTCTTCCAGCGTCACTAAACTACAGCAGAAATTAATGCATTCATACTGCACTTCTAAACTTTGAGCCATTTTTTGGTAATCGCTGGCTTATTTTAACAGGTGAAAGACAGAGCATTAAAAAAAAATATATTATCTGGCTAATATAATCACCATGCATTTGCAATGGCTTCAGGCTAAAAGGAATAAAATCATGACCAACATATACAGATATATGCAACCAAGTTGCTTGAAATACCAGCTATCCCCAATGTCTTGTTTCACTATGTGGGTCTAACTCATATAATAAGGCAACAAGAACTATCCTTAAAACTAAGAGGTTTGTTTCATAAACCAACTTATGGCCAGGCTGATGTTTTCACTCTTTAAGAGTCAATTATCCTGTATGAGAACTCAGACTCACTTAATATACTGTTTCTGAGGTGATTCCTGTTAAGAAAATGAAGACCACCATCCTGATGAATCAGCACCTACAACCACCTGTAGAACAGGGCTCAGGCATAGTTGCCTCCAGGCCAGCTCATTTTCTCAAGATCTCTTCAGTGCTTCTGTCCTTTGTGTGTTACCATCACAAATTGATTTCCATCATTGTCGGAAGTTGGATACTAGCAGCCATTGAAAGCAATCTGGTTCACATCTGGGTGAATAGCAGTATTATTTTCTATAATCACCCGAGTCCTGAAATTCACACTGATTGAACTGCTCCTGAGTCATTCCCTATGGTCAGGTGCTAATTTTCTAGCCCTGGATTATCTGAACCTTGGACCAAAGCAAGTTTGATAGTAATATCCTGACTCTCTAGATAAAGCACTCACCTTCCCTGGATGCAAATTCTGAGAGGGATAGTATTCAAGATATTTTTTTAGGGAGTATCTACGGGATCAACACTTGCATAGGGAGTGGAAGGTAGTAAGTGTGGGCAGAACAGAGGGGTCAATGACAGGTTTTGCTGCTCCCGTGAGAATATGAAGCTAGAATGGCCCTTCAGAGTTGTTCTCAACTGGATCGAAATGGCCAGGCCTTTATTCTCCCATTGAGACCCAACACTAGATGTGGCTGCAGGGGAAACAATACCTGAAGGAGTTCAGAGCTGAAGAGGCCTGATGACCAGACTCCCAGCAGCTGAGGTGACAAGTTCTTCAGGAAATAGGATACCTGCACCTCAGGTATCTGCCACTGTCAATATAGCCTCTAGAAGGTAACATGTGACACTCTCTATTCATGGGTATACTGCATGTACAGGTCGAACTCTGAAAGCTAGTTATTTTTGAAGTTGTCAATGAAGCTCAAAGATTGGTTTGATTAATTCTATACTCTTCCAGTTCATCAGCGTTAGAGTAAAACAAAATGTAACCTTTTTCCTTTACTTGGCCAATCCTTCTATGTCAATCTCAGACCATGAAGAGGCAAAATACCAAGTTCAAATTCTGAAGAAATCTTAATCTAGCTCATATTTTAGCTTTATAAACCAAACAAGAGTTTTGAGGTTACCAGCTGAGCGACACTTTGACACGAAATTTCCCTCCCCCAGCCCAATAAAATGAGCAAAAATAGTTTTTAAATGGAGAAAGAAAAAAAGAAAAGAAAAAACTTCTTCACAAGCAGCAACCAAATAAGGAAATAAGAACAAATGAAAACCATTAACCTCCAAAAGCAGAACCAGGAAAGAAACAAAATTCTGATGAGGCAGGTGGCATGCTAGGATCACTTGAGCCAACTTCCTTGCTCTCAGAATCAACTCCAAGAAAAGGAAACAACTCTACAAAATTCTCTGAGTTCAGTTCAGTTGCTCAGTCATGTCCAACTCTTTGTGATCTCATGGACTGCCACGTTTCCCTGCCTATCACCAACTCCCGGAGCTTATTCAAACTCATGTCCATTGAGTCGATGATGCCATCCAACCATCTTGGCCTCTGTCACCCCCTTCTCCTCCCACCTTCAGTCTTTCCCAGCATCAGGGTCTTTTCAGATGAATCAGTTCTTCTCATGAGGTGGCCAAATTATTGGAGTTTCAGCTTTAGCATCAATCTTTCCATTGAATATTCAGGACTGATTTCCTTTAGGATGGACTGGTTGGATCTCCTTATTGTCCAAGGGACCAAGAGTCTTCACCAATACCACAGTTCAAAAGCACAAATTCTTCAGCACTCAGCTTTATTTATAGTCCAACTCTCACAACCATACATAGCTATTGCAAAAACCATAGCCTTGGCTAGATGGACCATTGTTGGCAAAGTAATGTCTCTGCTTTTTATTTATTTATTTTTATTACTATTATTTTTTTCTTTACAATATTATATTGGTTTTGCCATACATCTACATGTATCCGCCACGGGTATACATGTGTTCCCCATCCTGAATCCCCCTCCCACCTCCCTCCCCATAACATCCTTCTAGGTCATCCCAGTGCACCAGCCCCAAGCTTCCTGTATTCTGCATCGAACCTGGACTGGCGATTCATTTCTTATATGATATTATACATGTTTTAATGCCATTCTCCCAAATCTTCCCCCGCCCTCCCTCTCCCCCAGAGTCCAAAAGACTGTTCTATACATCTGTGTCTGTTTTTCTGTCTTGCATACAGGGTTGTCGTTACCATCTTTCTAAATTCCATATATATGTGTTAGTATACTGTATTGGTGTTTTTCTTCCTGGCTTACTTCATTCTGTATAATAGGCTCCAGTTTCATCCACCTCATTAGAACTGATTCAAATGTATTCTTTTCAATGGCTGAGTAATACTCCATTATGTATATGTACCACTGCTTTCTTATCCATTCATCTGCTGATGGACATCTAGGTTGCTTCCATATCCTGGCTATTATAAACAGTGCTGTGATGAACATTGGGGTACACGTGTCTCTTTCACTTCTGGTTTCCTCGGTGTGTATGCCCAGCAGTGGGATTGCTGGATCATAAGGCAGTTCTATTTCCAGTTTTTTAAGGAATCTCCACACTGTTCTCCATAGTGGCTGTACTAGTTTGCATTCCCACCAACAGTGTAAGAGGGTTCCCTTTTCTCCACACCCTCTCCAGCATTTATTGCTTGTAGACTTTTGGATCACAGCCATTCTGACTGGCATGAAATGGTACCTAATTGTGGCTTTGATTTGCATTTCTCTGATAATGAGTGATGTTGAGCATCTTTTCATGTGTTTGTTAGCCATCTGTATGTCTTCTTTGGAGAAATGTCTATTTAGTTCTTTGACCCATTTTTTGATTTGGTCATTTATTTTTTCTGGCATTGAGCTGTAGGAGTTGCTTGTATATTTTTGAGATTAGTTGTTTGTCAGTTGCTTCATTTGCTATTATTTTCTCCCATTCTGAAGGTTGTCTTTTCACCTTGCTTATAGTTTCCTTTGTTGTGCAGAAGCTTTTTAATTTTAATTAGATCCCATTTGTTTATTTTTGCTTTTATTTCCAATATTCTGGGAGGTGGGTCATAGAAGTTCCTACTGTGATATATGTCAGAGAGTGTTTTGCTTATGTTCTCCTCTAAGAGTTATAGTTTCTGGTCTTATCTGCTTTTTAATATGCTGTCTAGGTTTGTCATAGTTTTTCTTCCAAGGAACAAACGTCTTTTAATGTCATAGCTATAGTCACCATCTGCAGTGATTTTTGGAGCCCAAAAATGAAAGTCTCTCACTGTTTCCATTGTTTCCCCATCTATTTGCCATGGCATGATGGGATCAAATGCCATGATCTTAGTTTTCTGAATGTTGAGCTTTAAGCCAACTTTTTCACTCTCCTTTTTCACTTTCATCAAGAGGCTCTTCAGTTTTTCTCCACCTTCTGCCATAAGGGTAGTGTCATCTGCATATCTGAAGTTATTGATATTTCTCCCAGAAATCTTGATTCCAGCTTGTGTTTCATCCAGCCTGGCATTTAGCATCATGTACTCAGTATATAAGTTAAAAAATAAACAGGATGACAATATGCAGCCTTGATGTATTCCTTCTTGATTTGGAACCAGTCTGTTGCTCCATGTCCTGTTCTGTTGCTTCTTGACCTGCATACAGATTTCTCAGGAGGCAGGTAAGGTGGTCAGGTATTCCCATATCTTTAAGAAAAAACTAGAGATCTCTTCAAGAAAATTAGAGATACCAAGGGAACATTTCATGCAAAGATGGGCACAATAAAGGACAGAAATGGTATGGACCTAACAGAAGCAGAAGATATTAAGAAGAGGTGGCAACAATATACAGAAGAACTATACAAAAAAGATCTTCACTACCCAGAAAATCAAGATGGTGTGATCACTGACCTAGAGCCAGACATCCTGGAATGAAAAGTCAAGTGGGACTTAGGAAGCATTACTACAAACAAAGCTAGTGGAGGGTTATGGAATTCCAGTTGAGCCATTTCAAATCCTAAAAGATGATGCTGTGAAAGTGCTGCAGTCAATATGACAGCAAATTTTGAAAACTCAGCAGTGGCCATAAGGTTGGAAAAGGACAGTTTTCATTCCAATCCCAAAGAAAGGCAATGCCAAAGGATGCTCAAACTATCACACAATTGACTCATCTCATACACTAGCAAAGTAATGTTCAAAATTCTCCAAGCCAGGCTTCAGCAATATGTGAACCATGAACTTCCAGATGTTCAATTTGGAGTTAGAAAAGGCAGAGGAATCAAAAATCAAATTGCCAGCATCCACTGGATAATGAAAAAGTAAGAGAATTCCAGAAAAATATTTATTTCTGCTTTATTGACTATGCCAAAGCCTTTGACTGTGTGGATCACAACCAAGTGTGGAAAATTCTCTGAACTCTTACTAAAATCTTCCATTAGGAATAATGTGGACTGGGGAGAAGTAGGGAATGCTTTTGATTTTTTTTTCCTCCCTACTCTTTATATAGTTTGATTTTAAAAAATAGAGTGATCCCATATTATTTTTACTTAATTGAAAATTATTCATGTGAAAAAAAATCAAAATAATTAAAGAAGTGCCTTATGTGTCACATAAACAGTGCCTGCTTGAGAGCATCAGGGCCATCCATGGGTAGAGCATTGAATTTGGTCAATGTATTCTTTTGTTCAACAGACCTTCAATAGACATACTTCCAAAAGAGAACTGTTTGATTTAATATATAAAAAATTCTATGTCACTTTTCTTTATTAATTATTTTAAAGAGATGATAAAGTCTCTTATATACCAGCTTATTATGCTGCTTTTTAAGCAGAAAACATTGAAATAATAACTTTTCTTTACCTAAGGCCTATATGTTATGTCTTTTTTTTTTCTATAGGTATATAGTCTAGGTAGCATTTGTGACAAATGAAAACACATGTATTTGTTTAATATTTACTGCCATGCATTCTCACACTCCCAGTCTTCTAGAGAGCATTCTCATCCTTCATTTTTTTTTAAATACTCATTTATTTATATGACTTGCTTGGCTTTGTCAGGTCCTAGTTGAGGTCCACTGGCTTAGTCGTTGAGCTATGCGTCTAGTTGCCCTGCAGCATGTGGGGCCTTAGTTCCCTGAACACAGATCGAACCCATGTGTCCCTTGCACTGGAAGGTGGATTCTTAACCACTGGACCACCAGGGCAGTCCCTCATCCCTCATTTTTAATTTCCATCAGCTTAGCAAATAATTATTATGCCTAGCATTGTGCAAGGCACTGTGGGAACTCCTTGAAATGGGCCTACTCCCGGTGAACTCAGAGCTGCTGGCAATAAAATAGCCCACAGAAGCCATTGTGTCTACCAATACCAGATGGTTCATGGGGAACTATTAGCTGAGGTCTCTCCTAAGGGTATCAACTTGGGATTCATGATGTACTATTAAAACCCAACTTGCAAGTCTCAAAATAATGGTCCAAGAAGCCTGCCTAGTCCTCAAGGTATTTGAGAATATTGAGGTTCAGGAGATGACTCCTTTTCCCCTATTCTTCCTCTTCCCTCCCACCATGCTTCAAATGGCTAAAACTTAAAAAGAGAGAGAGAGAGTGAGAGAAAGGAGAAGAAGGAGAGAGGAGAAGAAATGAAAAATTGGCTAAAAAGAAACTAGAATGCATTATAGTAAATCTAGACCTTAAAGAATACTCCATGTTAAAGTCATCCCATCATCATCATTAACTTGTTATGGGGGTGCCAAGAGGCCTGAGTCAAAGCTGCAGATGCACTATGTATTACTTGGGGTTCTCCAGAGAAACAGAACCAAAAGGGTAGATAGAGATAGAAAATATTTAATGTAGCAATTGGCTTACATGTTTTTGGAGATCAGGAAATTCCGCAGTCTGCCATCTGTGAGCTGGAGATCCAAGAAAGATAGTGGTGTTATTCAGTGAGTCTGGAAACCTTAAGAGCTGGTGGTGTAAGTTCTGATTAGAGTCCATAAGCCCAAGAGTCAGGAGCTCTGATGTCTGAGGGCAGGAAAAAACGGCTCTCAGTTCAAGCCAAGAGCGCAAATTTGCTGTTCCTCCATCGTTTTGTTCTATTCAGGCCCTCAATAGACTAGATGATGCCCAGCACTTGGTGGGGATGATCTCCTTTACTCAGTTGACAAAAGTGCAAGTGAGTGTTAATGGCTCAATCATGTCCAACTCTTGGCGACCTTGTGGACTGCAGCCCACCAAGCTCCTCTGTGCATGGAGCTTTCCAGGCAAGAATATTGGAGTGGGTTGCCATGCCCTCCTCCAAGAAATCTTCCCAACTCAGGAATCAAACCTGGGTCTCTTGCACTGAAGACTGATTCTTTACCATCCAAGCTACCAGGGAAGTCCACTCAACTGACATATTTAAAGGCTAATCCCTGTGCAGAAGCACTCTCCCAAATAGGCCCATAAGTAATGTTTCACCTGTTATCTGAGCATCCCTTAGCTCAGTTACATAAAATTAACACATCACACACCTTTAATTCCTTCTGTGACCCTGGCAATCTTCTTGACCTTCATTTCTTAATTTGTTAACTGGTGATAGATAAGGACCTAGTTTTTTAGGGTTAATGAGAGAATTGAGTATGTGAAAGCTCTTTATAGATAGTAGTATGCTATAAAAACATAAATGTAGCAGGATGCGCCAGTTGTACCCTGTCCAGACCAATTTAGAATCAGTTTGCCAAATCAGAGGGTTGATGACTACTCCAGAAATCTATTTATATGTGTTATTGTGGGGGGAGGAATTTTATTTTCAGGCTGAGGGAGAAAAGTGTGTGTGTGTGTGTGTGTGTGTGTGTGTGTGTGTGTCCAGCACTAGTACTAGGGCTAGTCAGGAAGAAAGAAGTAAAAGCAAAAGAGCTGAGTGAATAAACCTGGAGTCTGTTCTCATTCAGCATGAGAAGGTTTATATCCCCACTGGGGTGGGGAATTAAAGCAAAGACTGAAGAAGGTGTTTACATGACATTCTGTGCATCTCTAAGTGCTAGCATGGTTTTGTGGCTCAAGTGACAAAGTGTGACAGAATTAGGAAGTAGGCTCACTCTGTTTTATTGAGAAATAAACTGTGACTGATGCTGGGGAATTTTCTGCTTCACCTGCTCTGACAGAATGCTCATATGTTGGCTGAAGCCAAACATAAGCATAAGTAACGAAAGGACTTTGTGTTCCTAAGACAATCTGGGAAGGAAAAAAAGGAGAGAGGAGACCTACTGTAGTTATAAAAGCTTAGGTTCTGCGGGGGGGCGGCAATGGGGGCAGTATTATTATGTAAATCAGTGAATCTGCCTGTCACATGGAAGTCAAAGTCAGCACACTCAAGAACCCAGAGATGGCCCTGGGGATTTTCAAAAAAATATGTAGCAGATTTTAAATGAACAGTCTCTTGACTTGGTGTGGGCTTGAGCCAATTTCACCTAGGTTTTGAGTGGAAGGAAGGTCTGAGCTAATATTCAAAATGCATTACCGAAAGTCTACCCTTCTGTTGGAAATGTATATGGGAGCCTTTACACCTATCCACTGGTCAGGCTTAGTCCATCTGGGTGGCTCCTGAACCATCTTTATGGATCCTCCAAGGAAAACAATGTGAAAAACAGTAAATTAAATCATCTTTAAGATTATGTCTATAAGGAAGAATGGAACTGAATTTTTAAAATGTAGTATAAAACTGTTATTTCTATGTTGTAGTTATGCCAAATTCAAGAATTGTGTTCCTTCCAATAGAAATTAATAATAGAACAAGAATTATGTTCTCGGGCTGTATTTATGCCCAAGAACACACTTAAGTGAATGAAATCTGGTGTTTCATCACCCATTTTTCTGGTCCTTCTCTTTTTTCCAGCCCTAAGACTATACATCGAGAACTATGCTACTTACTAAATACTATCATGAACCTAAGCGTTTTCCCACCGATATGTAGAACTAGTCTTTGATCAGACATGCAAACCATCGCTGTGAAAGTAGTCATTCACTCCATCCTCACCTTGAGCACTGGCTAAATTCAGGTTTCCCTGGTGGCTCAGTCAGTAAAGAATCCACCCAGGTTTGATCCCTGGGTTGGGAAGATCTTCCAGAGAGGGAAATGGCAGCCCACCTCAGTATTCTTGCCTGGAGAATTCCATGTACAGAGAAGCCTGGCAGGCCACAGACCATGGGATCATGAAAGAGTTGGACATGACTGAGCAATTAAGCACACACACACGAGCAAAGGCAGGGAATGACATGGCTTTCTCTTTGAGAAGTTTTGAGTCTAGTGAGGAAGAAAGCGGGGGGAAAAAGAGAGGTCTATTGTAGCAAGATGTGATGTATATTTCAAAATAGGTGTGAAAATGCTATGAAAACATAGTAGGGAAAGAAACAATGAAATCTGTTTGAGAAAGTCATCACCTACCAGAAGCAACTTTCCAAATCCTGAAAGGTGAGTGGAGTTTGTAATGCAGAGAATAGATGAAGAAATGATGGTGGATGGAGGCAGGTGGATAAGATCAGCATGGAGAAATGTAGTAACCTGTCAATCAACAGTCAACCAGACTCCCAAGTGACAAGAAAAATAAGGACTGAAGGATAAATTTTTATTTTTACTAACAGAACCAGAAAACATGCCAACTTGTTGTTAGCTGTTAGATTTTTACATTGCTTTCCTCCAGATAACACAACACACACTCTCATTACGTCTTCCCACTGTATCCTGAGGGACAATTTTTGGACTTGGGCAGATCTCTTATTGAAATTTTGCCAACTCTTTGGCCAGCAAATGGCAATAGCAGACATGACAACAGAAATCTACCATGATGAAGTTTTCTGGGAAATGTCAGAGGAATGGTATACATCACGTCAGGTTTCAACGTGCTTATACAAAGTGAGCGTTCAACCATTTAAAATTTCACTCATCATCAATAATTACAATTCTATACATTTTTGAAGGCTTTACTGAAGGCTTTACAGTTCAACCCTAACATTTTGCTCCAGGCAGACACTGGGGCTTTCCCTTCAAAACTTCCTAAGAGCTAGAATCAAGTAAAACCAGTTTAGCAGATTTTGTCAAGGGTGAGCCACAATCTCCTACACTGTCCCATACTCCAAACACTTACCCCCAAATTGATGGGTGCTGCTGTTGGAATGTCAACATTCTCAGAAATACTGTCAACAAAAGCAGGGCTGGTGTCCAAGATATTCAAAACAAGTAACTGAATAAGGTACTATTTTGAAATATGACTTCTTTATAGCTGATTTTGGAATTATTGACCACATGTAATTTTATTTATCTGGGCTCTCTTAGAGAAAAAGCCTCTCAGAGCTCTGTGCATTGATGATGTATTATTTTTTTCTTAAATGATAGGTCCTGAAAATTTTTGAGGGCAGTGGTATTGCCTGGAAAGTCACATAAAATTATAATCATTTGTAATGCTAACAGTCAAAGAAAAAGAGTATTTGTAAAAACCCACGGGCAATCATGAAATTAAAAACTGGAAAAACATAAGGCATTTTACTTCTATTCATTTTAAAGTGCCGATAGAAAGTAGTCTTTTAGAAGCTGACTTAAATATATCATCACAGAGGCATAGAATTTTAATGCTGGGAAGGACTTCAGACATTATCTACATCAACCTCTTCATTTACAGATGAGTAATTGAGGTCCATAAAAAATAGTGGCAAGCCTAAACTCACTAGGAGAGCTGCAATCAGATACTAGAGCTCTTGACTACTACTATTTTTTGTGATAGACACTGTGTAGAGGAAAATCTTCTGAAAACATTAAACTGTGTATGTATTTTTTGCCTGACCTCTCCTTTTAAATAAGATGCTCCATTCAGTTGAAAGACATGAGGCAACCCTATCTTCAAGGAACCAAAGTCCAAAGGGAAAAAGTTCCCAGTGTTTTGCTTAAAAGCCATGATCCAGAAAGGATAGATTACAGAATATTCCATATATAGGGAGAAGTTGTTCATCTCTCCATTCCCTCTTCTGCTCTTACATGTAAAGAGAAAATAATCCTTCAAGATGAGGAAGAAAGGAAAGCAAGGGAAGAAAGGAAAGAGAGGGGAACAATTAAGAAGCAGACTTGATCAATATTTGCTCCAAGATAAAGAAGATAAATGGGCAGACAATTCCAGTGATTTTAAAGCAAATGGATCTGGTGTCTGCTCCCAGGAAGGCAGCAGCCTTGAAGGATCTCCCTGGGTTAAAGAGCTGCAAAAGCTACCTGGAGAACTGCAGAAAGGAAAGGACCAATGCAGAATCAGCAGCTTTCCTGTAGCCTGTGCAATCTGTATAAGATTCAAACCTGCCCCCATCTCCAGAAGGATATAGAAGCTAACTAGATGGAGAGTCCACAGAACCAGCAGTCTCATGGACGGTCAAAGTGTCAGAAGAAAGACCTATGGATCTTATAGGTAGAGCTCAGTATGTGGCTGATGACCAGACTTGACAATATGCACCTTAAGGCCCACCAGAGAGCCCAGAAGCCAATGAATCCCCAGCATTGTCTACTAACCCTGTGGCTTCCACAAGAACTCTCTTCTTGTTATGGGTTGACTTTCATTCCCCCCAAATTAAAATTTTAAGTCCCCACATCCATTGCCTTAGAATGTGACTATATCTAGAGATAGCAGTTTTATGAGCTAATTAAGTTAAAATGAAGACATCAGGGTGGATATTAATCCAATATGACATGCTCAGTCACTCAGTAGTGTCCAGCTCTTTGCAGCCCTAAGGACTGTAGACTGCCAGGCTCCTCTGTCCCTGGGACTCTCCAGGCAAGGATACTGGAGTGGGTTGCCATTTCCTTCTCCAAATCCAATATAACAAATGTCCTTATAAGTAAAGGAAACTTGGACAAAGACATGCATAGAGGAAGAATACCTTGTGAACATAAAGACAGCTAAGGAGGGAAAAATGGGAGCCAAGGAGAAAGGCCTCAGAAGAAACTACTACTACCAACACTTTGATCTCAGACTTCAAGTCTCTAAAACTGTGAGAAAATAACTTCTATTGTTTACAACACCCAATTTATGAAACTTCACTATGGAAGCCTTAGCAAACTAATAGATTGCCCCAAGCAGAGGATGCCATTTGGAGGCAGAAAGGACTAGCATTGGATTATAAACTGACTGTGGTTAAACCTCCCAAACTGGAACTCTTAGAAATCAGAAGATTATATGTTTTGTCATCAATTCAAATCACAATGGAGATTTCAATTAAGGAATATTTGATAAACAAAACCGAAAACACCCCTACTCTTTCTATTATCATTATGCACCTCAGAGCCTATAAATTCTGCAGGGAATTTACTTTGTCTACATTGTAAAAAGTTAAAGGTACAAAATAAGCAGCTACTTGTTGAACTCTGGATGCTTAAAAACAGCATATCAATACCTATTCATAAACTTACTTTCCATATTAGCTTATTAAAAGACTACTAGAATGGATTAATTTTGCTAGTTTGATTAGAAAGATAAATGCGTTAATAAATTGGGAGGTATTTTTTACAATTAAATGTTTTTGTTTATAGGTTGGACTACAGATCCATTACTGTGTCAGTTACATATTTGTCAAACATACAAGGCAATATAAATAAAAATTTCGAGTTACAAAGAATGGTAGATTGATTCCCACTTCTGTCACTAGACCAAGCATGTAGCTTTAGGCAATTTACTAAAACTCTCTAAGCCTTTTCCTCCTTGTCTGTAAAATGTAGATAATGAAATTTAATTCATAGTGTTCTTATGAATTTGAAATTGATAGCACTGAGAATATATAGTAAATGGTTGAGGCAAATGAAAACTCAGTTTGAAATCAGTTGGGACAAGACTATAGAGAGCTTTTGATGTCTAAACTATGGAAGTTTGCACTTAAGTAAGAAAGAATACTGATGTAGAAATGCTGTGGCTCAGAGGGCCCAGTGTTCTATATTTTATCATAATTACAGTCTGAGGATAATTGTTCATTGTTACTCTCTTGAGTTTGAAGTTTAGTGGGGCAAAGCATCAAGACATTTTTCATCTTAGGATAAAATTTAGTCACATTTTCTATTCCTTATTTTGGGAAATTTTTCTCCCTAGTTGCAAATATATATAATATTTTAGCTACCTATATCTCCCTTCGAGAATGAAGGATTTATTTCCCCAGCTGTGGGAGTGCTGATGGCAGACATTCATCAACTGTTTGCCATTTTGGGGAATTGCCTCTGTTAAGAAGAACTACTTCTCCCAAATTTACAGGCCCAGAGGCAGCTTATGTTTAATGACTAATGAAGGGGTTCTGTTGAGAGCAACTGACAGAGGAAGCAGAAAGTAATCGTGAATCATGGATGGCTTGACTCATATAAGGATGCAAGCTAGAAATGGCTAGAGGTTGCACTTATAAGAAGATAAACTTGAAAGAAGGTGATTAGAGAAAATCTTTCCTAAAAGCAGAGTTCAAGGCAGTACAGCTGGTCATTCACATTGTGTAGAAAGAGAACAGGCATTAAGAAACAAAGTTGACAAAACTACCCACCAGTGACCCTAACTATCCCTGGTCATCAACCATCCTGGTGGTTAAAAAAGAGGTGTGTAACTAGAATAATCATAGGAGTAGGAATGGGGCTATGAAAGGTCAAACAGTGCGAGCACCAACTTTCTGCAGTAGATTAAACACTGCCATTTCTGAATTGTCAGAAGCCAGTGATAGAGACCAATGATGAGTTTTAATATGGCACAGACCTTCAAGGTCACCAGTTAGGATCATGGTGGTAAACTGAACACATTGAACACCTTTGATAATAGAGGTGGCAGCTACTGTAAACTTACATCCTCATTATGGATTTGCACTTCCTAACTGCAAGGTCTCCATTAACAATACTTTCCCAGGATTTAAAGACTCTTTAGTTTACCAGCAATGGGGTACCACTACTTCATACCAAAGGAAGATTTTATGTGAGCTTGACTGTGGGATTCACTGATTCTATTACAACTATACTGCCCAGAAGCTTCTGGCTTAAAGAAATGGCAGAAAGATTCTCTGAAGAAGACATACAGATGGCTAAGAAACATATGAAAAGATGTTCATTATCAGAGAAATGCAAACAAAACCACAATGAGGTACCATCTCATGCCAGTCAGAATGGCTGCTATCCAAAAGTCTACAAGCAATAAATGCTGGAGAGGATGCAGAGAAAAGGGCACCCTCTTACATTGTTGATGGGAAGCAAACTAGTATAGCCACTATGGAGAACAGTGTGGAGATTCCTTAAAAAACTGGAAATGGAACTGCCATAAGACCCAGCAATCCCACTCCTGGGCATACACACCAAGGAAACCAGAATTGAAAGAGATACATGTACCCCAATGTTCATTGCAGCACTGTTTACAATAGCTAGGACATGGAAGCAATCTAGATGTCCATCAGCAGACGAATGGATAAGAAAGTTGTGGTACATATACACAATGGAATGCTACTCAGCTATTAAAAAGAATGCATTTGAATCAGTTCTAATAAGGTGGATGAAACTGGAGCCTATTATACAGAGTGAAGTAAGTCAGAAAGAAAAACAATACAGTATATTAATACATATATATGGAATTTAGCAAGATGGTAACGATGACCCTATATGTGAGACAGTAAAAGAGACACAGCTGTAAACAGACTTTTGAACTCTGTGGGAGAAGACGAGGGGGTGGATGATTTGAGAGAATAGCATTGAAACCTGTATATTATCATATGTGAAATAGATCACCAGTCCAGGTTCAATGCATGAGACAGGGTGCTCAGGGCTGGTGCACTGGGATGACCCAGAGGGATGGGATGAGGAGGGAAGAGGGTAGGGGGTTCAGGATGGGGAACACAGGTACACCCATGGCTGATTCATGTGAATGTATTGCAAAAACCACCACAATATTGTAAAGTAATTAGCCTTCAATTAAAATAAATAAACAAACAAAAAAAAAAAACATAAAAAAGAAATGGTAGAAAGAGATGGTAAAATCACAGCTGAAGCACCAGCTTGGAGTAGCTTGAGAGGATCTGGTTCCATCTTCCAGGATGCAGTGCACACTCTGTATCAGGGACCTTTATATGGAGCTGTCTCTTCAGTGGGTGGACTACATGGACCCAAAATCTGAGTGTTAAGAAGAGGAGCCCCTCTGCTACTATCACTACTAGTGGCATTATTGGAGAATATGTGCTTTCTATTCCTACAGCTTTGAACTGTGAGGGTTTAGAAGTTCTGGCTCCCAAAGCAGGAGAAATGTTGAAATGAGCGGACACAAAACAGTTCCATTTAACTATAGATCAGTTGAAACTGTATCACTTTGGATTCCTTCTGCTGAGAGACCAGGAATCAAGAAGAAGATTCACCATATTAGAAAGGATAATTGATTCTAATCATCAGGTAGAGCTGCTATTACACAATGGATCAGAGAGAAATATGTTTCAACAAAGGAAATCTACTTGGGTGCCTCTCTGCAATCTGTCCACAACTTTTATAGTAAGGGAAGAAATGCAGCAGTCATGATTCAGAAAAGTACATTGTACAAGGCTCAGATTTTTCAATGATGGGCATCTGGGTCATATCACCAGGTAAGCAATCGACAGCAGTAGAGATACTAGCTTAAAGTCAAAGAAATTTGGAAAGGATAGTAGAGCATGGAGACAGTATCAGTTGTAGCCATAGATCAACTGTAGTGGTGGAAGTCATAATTCCTCTCACTAATTTTACAGGATTAAGAGCCCCTAGAAATCTGAAAGAGCTGTACCCAAATTTAAGATGTGATTTTGAGTGATGACAGGGGTAAACTCTTTTGCATGCTGTGACTGTTACCTATCCCCCTTTGGGGATGAAGACTTAATCTTCCACCTTCTGAGGGCTTCATGAAGAGATCCTTCAATCAGATCAGATCAGTCGCTCAGTCGTGTCCGACTCTTTGCGACCCCATGAACCGCAGCACGCCAGGCCTCCCTGTCCATCACCAACTCCCGGAGGTCACTCAGACTCACACCCATCGAGTCAGTGATGCCATCCAGCCATCTCATCCTCTGTCGTCCCCTTCTCCTCCTGCCCTCAATCCCTCCCAGCATCAGAGTCTTCTCCAATGAGTCAACTCTTCGCATGAGGTGGCCAAAGTACTGGAGTTTCAGCTTTAGCATCATTCCTTCCAAAGAAATTCCAGGATTGATCTCCTTCAGAATGGACTGGTTGGATCTTCTTGCAGTCCAAGGGACTCTCAAGAGTCTTCTCCAACACCACAGTTCAAAAGCATCAATTCTTCGGCGTTCAGCCTTCCTCACAGTCCAGCTCTCACATCCATACATGACCACAGGAAAGACCATAGCCTTGACTAGGCGAACCTTTGTTGGTAAAGTAATGTCTCTGCTTTTGAATATGCTATCTAGGTTGGTCATAACTTTCCTTCCAAGGAGCAAGCTTCTTTTAATTTCATGGCTGCAGTCACCATCTGCAGTGATTTTGGAGCCCAGAAAAACAAAGTCTGACACTGTTTCCCCTGTTTCCCCATCTATTTCCCATGTAGTGATGGGACCAGATGCCATGATCTTCGTTTTCTGAATGTTGAGCTTTAAGCCAACCCTTTCACTCTCCACTTTCACTTTCATCAAGAGGCTTTTTAGCCCCTCTTCACTTTCTGCCATAAGAGTGGTGTCAGTTCTAAACCAGAGTCCTTTCATTAGAGATCTGCTTCACCCAAGGCAAATTCACTTCTTGCCTGACTCACATGCAATGATTAATCAACATGGGAGTGTAAAGCTGAATTCCTCACCCCAACTCATGACAACTCTAAAGGACCATTCAAGATTCAAGACTCTCTGTGGGATTCTCTGAGGCCTTTGTTGAGATCCTAATGCAGTTCACTTTCTCCTTTGTCCAGTACTTCCCCTTCTTTTCATTAAGTGTTGGTTCCAGGACCACCTTTAATATGTCTCCTGCATAATAATCTCCATCACAGAATCTGCTTCTGGAGAACTCATTTTATGACAGATACTAACCGTGGAATAGAAAAACCCAGCCAGTCTAAGAGAAACAGGAAAAAGGAGGGGGAAAAAAATGAGACCTAAAGTTAATAACCTACCAGAAGAAGAAATTAGAAGGGCCAAAGAAGTCAAGATGGGAATTGTTCCTGTACATTTTAACCGTCCAACATTTATATCAAGGTAGATTCCATTTAAAATCTAAGAATAATAAAACATTTTCCCATGTTTTCCTTTCTTGTTGCACTGAGTAAGAGTTTATTGGGAGAGCTGGGGAAATAATGGAGACTTATCTCACACCTGATTGCTCGCATATTTATCTGACTATCTGCCATTCTGAAGGAGATCAGCCCTGGAATTTCTTTGGAAGGAATGATGCTAAAGCTGAAACTCCAGTATTTTGGCCACCTCATGCGAAGAGTTGACTCATTGGACTCATTGGACTCTGATGCTGGGAGGGATTGGGGGCAGGAGGAGAAGGGGACGACAGAGGATGAGATGGCTGGATGGCATCACTGACTCGATGGATGTGAGTCTGAGTGACCTCCGGGAGTTAGTGATGGACAGGGAGGCCTGGCGTGCTGCGGTTCATGGGGTAGCAAAGAGTCAGACACGACTGAGCGACTGATCTGATCTGCCTGAGTGTCCTTTTATAAAACAAAACAAAACACTAATTCTGTGTCATCCCAACAGGCAAAGGAATGTACAAGCAAACACTGTACTATTAAAAAATAATTAGAAATAGTTCCAGTCATTTTCCCTAAGCATGTGTATGTTAAAAAAAAAAAAGAAGTTAAACTAAAATAGATCACATCTTGCGGCCCTATGAAATGGGTAAACATAATAAATTTTCCAATTTATCTGCAAGTGAAAAATTCTAACTATCCTACAAAAAGCTCCCATTTGATGGATATTAATTTCAACTAAGCAATAATGATATGAGCTGTTGGGAACTCTGGCCATTATAAATATGTTTCCTCATTAAGTTTCCATGAATGCTCTAAAGTTTATTTTAGATTGCATTTGGATTCCAATGAAATTAATTATAACATATTAATATGGAACACTGAGTTTATTTTCTTTAAAAAGTTTACTTGTTTGGTACAAAAGAATATTATACAATTCAGCTAACAAAGTTTTATTGTAAACTGTAGTTTAAGAATTTAAAGAGAGATTGCTTTTTCTTGATATTTGCCATTTGGTATTCAAAATAACTTTGTCAAGATGTAGTATTTCATTTTATTAGAAAGTTAATTGAATATGAAATTTATAAAATATTTATTAGCTTCCCACATGAGACTCTGAGAAAAATACCATGTAAAATTTGACTTGCATTTTCTGTGGCATGTTAGAAGATGTAACAGACAAAATAGGTAATGTTCTTTATTTTGTGGAAATTTGTGTCAATGGAGTTCAAACCCAGGAGATATATTTGTATGCTCCTTCTTATTTCTAGTCTTGCAGGAAATGATTCTTGGGCAATGATAGAGATATTGTAAGGGTGATAAAGATTGTTTTACACTATAAACTTGGGATGTTGCTTCAGTTGTGTCTAACTCTTTGTGACCCCATGGACTATAGCCCTTCAGTCTCCTCTGTCCATGGGAGTCTCCAGGCAAGAATGCTGGAGTGGGTTGCCATGCCCTCCTCCAAGGGATCTTCCTGACCCAGGGATCGACCCCAGGTCTCCCACATCTCAGGAAGATTCTTTACCAGCCCCATACAAGAACACATGAGATTTAATTTAAAAAAATAACAAAAACTTAAGCTTGGTTTTTGTAACTATCCTACAAAAAGAGTTTTTTTGTAGGATAGTTAGAATTTTTCACTTACAGAGAAATTAAAAAATTTATTATGTTTATGAAAGATGGAAAGAGCAAAATTCCCACTATTTCAACCAAAATAACAAAATATAACTTAAAAATTCACAACTTTTCTTAAAGAGTTTAGATCACAAGTTAACAAAGTAAGGTGAAATCTAAAGAAAATCAGGTGCCTCAAATGAGCATTGAAACATGAGCACTTGCTTACTGGGGGACATGCCACTGGACACCAATATGAAGCCTTTAGCTAAAAAGTTTAATAATGGCAAAGTTTATATGACTTAGAGAATATCCAACACCTGGAAACTTCGGAAATCAGCAGATAAAAGAGGAGTTTGTACCGTCTCACAGGCATGGGTCTCACTGGATACTCACAAGAACAGGTTGGGCAGGGTGACTATTATGAGAATGCATCCCTGTGATGCAGACTTAGGGGAGAGGCGCAAATAGACATGAAAGGCAAGGCACCGAGCTCATCTGTACCCTTGTCAGCCCCTGCTATAGATCAAAGACCTTCAGCCACTGGGTAAAGGGAAAATACACTGTCCTTTCAGCTTCTGGTGGAAAACCACTGAAGAGAGGCAATGGGAGGAGTAAAATACTATCATTCCCTGGGAGAGACAGAAATATATGTTATGCCAAGACTTGGATCTATAAAAAGAAAGGGAGGATGTTGACATGGAATAAGTGACAATGTTATAAAATTCATTATTTTTTTACGTTTAATTGCTTTAAGAGAAAACTGTCTAAAGCTAAAATAGCTAAATAGATATCCTGAGTTGATAGCACATGCGCAACCAAAATATATGATGATAATAGTACAAAAAATGGGATGGAGGAATTGGGAGTATACTGTTGTAAGACTCTTCCACACATCTATGTAAGATAGTTTGAATGTATGTTCTAATTAAAGATATATATTATAAACCTGAGGGCAATCATTATAATTTTTTAAGTTATAAATAATAATTCAGTCAGTTCAGTTCGGTCGCTCAGTCGTGTCCGCCTCTTTGCGACCCCATGGACTGCAGCATGCCAGGCCTTCCTGTCCATCACCAACTCCCAGAGTTTGCTCAAACTCATGTGCATTGAGTTGGTAATGTCATTCAACCATCTCATCTCTCGTCCCCTTCCTCCACCTTCAGTCTTTCCCAGCATCAGGGTCTTTTCCAAGGAGTCAGTTCTTTGCATCGGGTGGCCAAAATATTGGAGTTTCACCTTCAGCATCAGTCCTTCCAGTGAATATTCAGGACTGATTTCCTTTCGGATGGACTGGTTGGATCTCCTTATAGGCCAAGGGACTCTCAAGAGCCTCCTCCAACACCACAGTTCCAAAGCATCAATTCTTCGGCATTCAGCTTTCTTTATAGTCCAACTCTAACATCCATACATGACTACTGGATAAACCATAGCTTTGACTAGACAGACTTTTGTAAGAAAAGTAATGTCTCTGCTTTTTAATAAGTTGTCTAAGTTGGTCATAACTTTTCTTCCAAAGAAAAAATGTCTTTTAATTTCATGGCTGCAGTCACCATCTGCAGTGATTTTGGAGCCCCAAAAAGAAAGTTTGCCAGTTTCCACTGTTTCTCCATTTTCCATGAAGCGACGAGAGCAGATGCCATGATCTTAGTTTTCTGAATGTTGAGTTTTAAGCCAACTTTTTCACTCTCCTCTTTCACTTTCATCAAGAGGCTCTTTAGTTCTTCACTTTCTGCCATAAGGGTGGTGTTGTCTGCATATCTGAGGTTATTGATATTTCTCCCGGCAATCTTGATTCCAGCTTGTGCTTCTCAGCGTTTCTCATGTTGTACTCTGCATATAAGTTAAATAATAGTTAGAAGTGATTAAATGGAATCCTGAGAATTACACCTTTTATAAGCTAAAAGATGGCAGAAAATAGAGAAAATAAATAAAAAAATGGAACTAATAGAAAATAGCAGTAGGATAGTAAGTTTTATTCCAAACATTTTAATAATAACATTAATTATAAGCAACCTATACACACCAGTTAAAACACAGACATCAGATTTGATAAAAAATCAAAATTAAACTATACATGTCTAAAAAAACACACACTAAATATAAAGAAGTAGGTTCAAAGTAAAAGGAAGAAAACTTCATACTGTGAAAATGTTAATCAAAATAAAGTTGTAAAAGCAAAATTAATAATTTTTATATAAAGGGAGGAAACCATACAAAAGAGTAAAAACTTATACAATAGTACCTTACAGTTTGGTCAATTACATGTGTAGGTAATTCATGAATTACCTAAAAAATAATAAAGTAAAATACAGCACACACACACACACACACACACACCCACAAAACTACTTGAGCAATAATGAGGAAGGGCATAGTTGAAATGCAGTCTAAGAATTCTAAGTACCTAACTCTGTTTACAATGTGCTTTGAAAGACTCTGGAGGTTTGGAGAATTCAGGCAATGAAACCAGATAAGTCAGTCTGCCAATTGATACCCTCTTCTAAATATTCCCTGTAAATCTTTCTTCAAGAAAGAGAATGGAAAGAAAAAAATTAGAAATAATAACTCTGAGGATAGGAGCCTCCAATTGCAGAAAAGGAGCCTCCAATTACTAGAAAAACAAATAAATGTTGGTAAACTTTACTCTTGGAATAACTATTTAAATATAACATACTGGTACTTCATTGATGGTACCATTTACATTTCACAAATTCAGGTGTAGTGTGTGTTTGAATGGAGTTGATAAACCAAAAAAATGAAACATTAACATTATTTAAATACCTGAAAATAAGGAACAAATGGTGATGCTGAAGTTATTTGCATCCTGAAATATATCAAATACGTTAAATATTTGAAAATAATACAGTACACTAATAAAGGAGATCAGTCCTGGGTGTTCTTTGGAACGACTGATGCTGAAACTCCAATACTTTGGCCACCTCATGCAAAGAGTTGACTCATTGGAAAAGACTGATGCTGGGAGGGATTAGGGACAGGAGGAGAAGGGGACGACAGAGAATGAGATGGCTGGATGGCATCACCGACTCGATGGACGTGAGTTTGAGTGAACTCCGGGAGTTGGTGATGGACAGGGTGGCCTGGCGTGCTGCAATTCATGGGGTCGCAAAGAGTCAGATGCGAATGAACGACTGAACTGAACTGAATATAATATTTGCTATACTAAAGCTTAGGAAATGAGTGGAGAGAGGAGAATATTATAAAATATCATCACACACTACCATTTCTGATGCTCAAAATCAGTCATGGCAAAGATAAAACTTGTCTTCCACTTCTATAAAAGTGGTATTCCAAGTGAATTTCACAGTTCAGTCAAAAATGTATTATTCCTCCTTCTGGCATATAAGCGGGAACACATGTTGGAACACACACATGCACATACACACACTAATCAGAATGTTTTGCCATTTAAAATCTCAAATTGTGATTCATGGCAGCTAAGTGATTTTATTCCTGAGAGCAATTCAATTTATATTCCATTTGAAGGAATTTATTTTTAAGTGTTGAAATAAAGCCAGTTTCAGTTGGGACTTCTAAGCAGAGAGAAAAAAATCACAGCTACTCATAAAGCATATAAGATTGAGAAACAATAAACACTATTTTGCAAGTTTAAGAGAATCTTTTGCAAACAATCTGTAAAATTGGCTGTATTGAAATAACTCCCATATACAGCATATTCACACTATTTTATATTCTTTCATTTCTAATCCTGCCAATAATAATAAAACAGAAATACTATAATTTAATGCTCTATGGAAATGCTACTGCTGATGTACACAAACAGTGGAAAGATTCCAAAGGTACATGTGAATTAAAGTCATATGCTTTCCATGAAAAAAGAAATAAGACCTTAAGATTTGCTGTCTTTCGTCATGCCTTAGCATAAGCTTGAAGACATACAATAGAATTGTTTATGGGAAACAGTTGCTTATCAATATCCAGATTTCAGTTTGGTTTTAAATCCTGTAGAAACATAAAAAAGGGATACTCTATTAAGAATCTAAACTGGAAACAATCTAATATATACACTTTCAACCCACGTTCATTCACCCACATTCAATAGATGAATAGATTTTTGTCTCTAGTGTTATTGGTCTTCATTGCCATCAAACCCTATTGTTCTTAGGAGAAATAAAGCCCTCAAAGATAATGGACAGCATAAAATTTGATTTTCTGGAGAGCAATGCCATCAAAGCATTTTGTTAGTATTTATTTCTTTTTTAAGTGTAAGACAAACATGTAATATTAAGATTGAACCATATTGATCTTCTGCATTGTTTAGAGGTACGACAATGAAAAGGGTTGTTGCTTTGTTTTCTCATGACATACTGTTGGGGAAGATGACCTCTGGGAAGTTATAAGGCTTTAAGTCATGGGCTGTATGTCCCCACATTTCCCCTTTAATGTCACCAGATTAGAGGCTGCAGACTTAGGAATATTGCTCATTTTTATCAACAGATGGGGCTTTTGAAGTTCAAAAGCTCAATATTAGGAAAGATTCTGGGCATTTTGAATTAGGCAGGTGAGAATTACTATTAATGAATAAATCTAATTTCCAGCTTTTGTGTTTTTATTTGTACGTCCTTAACTGAAACACATGAAACCAGGCTGTGTCATTAGTGTTCCCCAAATTATTGTTAAAAATCAACTGACAGTTCTAAGATAGATTTTGTTGTTGTTCTTCACGGTTGTCCTTCTTCCTAGAATTGTTTGCTGTTGTTTTAAGGTATTTTCACTGGTCTTCTCTATATGAGGTCACTATTAAGAACCATTCTCGCAATGGCAGCCCACTCCAGTACTCTTGCCTGGAAAATCCCATGGATGGAGGAGCCTGGTAGGCTGCAGTCCATGGGGTCGCTAAGAGTCAGACAGGACTGAGCGATTTCACTTTGACTTTTCACTTTCATACATTGGAGAAGGAAATGGCAACCCACTCCAGTATTCTTGCCTGGAGAATCCCAGGGACGGGGGGCCGGCCGTCTATGGGGTCGCACAGAGTCGGACACGACTGAAGTGACTTAGCAGTAGCAGCAGCAAGCATGTAATGCTCTCTTATATGATATGTAGAAAAATTATGCTTAAATAATTCTGTTAATGCCTTCATATAAAATATGTAACATATATAGATAAAACACCACTTAATTTCCTTAAAATTATGCTGAAATATATTACCACATACATTTTTATTTGGATCTAGGATTTTAAAGAGCTCATATGTCTATAACGACCAATAAGGCAAATACAAATAAATTAAATAGACTATTTTCCAACCAAAAACTCTAAACACCAACATGCTGCTGCTAAGTCACTTCCGTCGTGTCCGACTCCACGTGACCCCATAGACGTCAGCCCACCAGGCTCTCCTGCCCCTGGGATTCTCCAGGCAAGAAAACTGGAGTGGGTTGCCATTTCCTTCTCCAATGCATGAAAGCAAAAAAGTGAAAGTGAAGTGGCTCAGTCGTGTCCGACTCTTAGCGACCCCATGGACTGCAGCCCACCAGGCTCCTCCATCCATGGGATTTTCCAGGCAAGAGTACTGGAGTGGGGTGCCATTGCCTTCTCCAAACACCAACATATAGCCCAATGAAATAGTTATCTTAAGTTCAGTGTAAGAACAATAAATAAGACTGCTTCATGGAATTTTGTTCAATGATTTATCAAATAAAATAACTCACATTGAATTTCTTATGCAACAGCTTTTAAGAAGCTATTGTATATGCAATCGTATATGATGACTCAGTGGATAAAGAATTTGCCTGAAAATGCAGGAGACACAGGAGACATGAGTTCTATCCCTGGGTCAGAAAGATCCTCTGGAGAAGGAAATGGCAACCCACTCCAGTATTCTTGCCTGAAAAATGTCATGGACAGAGGAGCCTGGAAGGCTACAGTCCATAGGGTCACAAAGAGTTGGATGTCACTGAGTGCTTAACACTTTTTTTAATTTTTCACTATAAGATAGAAAAGACACCACACATCAGTGTGGTAAGGACATACTGTTTAGTAGAGTTTGGAGAGTAGAAAGACAGGAAGGAAAAGGCTCCTTGTATGGAGAAAAAGAAAATGAGATTCCATTTAATGCTACATATAAGGATGTACTCCAGGCAAAATAAATACTGAAGTGAGAAAGGTAAAAATATAGTAAAAGAAGGAAACACAAAAGATCAATATGTGCAAAAATACCATTCAAGTCAATGGTAATTAGAAACATATACATTAAAAATAGATCTCATTTTAAAATATTATACAGGAAAAAATGAGAAAGCTGGATGATTTCAAGGTGGTGATATAAGACCCTCTTACATTGCTAGTAGAAGAATGAACTGGCACAGCCATACTGGAGTGAATCTATCATTACTGAGGCAAATAAAATGTAGACACAGCATGCAATAGAGACTTTCTGTTTATAAACTCAAATAAATTCTCACACAAGTAGGTAAAGGGAGATTCTAGGATATTTATCACAACATTATGTGTAGCAGCTGAGAGCTGGAGGCAACCTGAATGTCGGTCTCTAGAAGAAAAGAAAGTAAATAAAATGTCTGGATGAACATATAAATTTACACAGCAAATTAAAGTAACATATAGATGTCTAAGTTCCAACACAAATGAATATCAAAAACGTTGTTCTTAGTGGAAAAGAAAATTAGATATATTTTATAATAACATTTAGAAAAATGAAATATCCACCCACAAGATACACATATTTTGTAAGAACACACACATTGGGAGGAAAAAAGTACGTTAAACACAATAATATGGCTGTTGTTCCAGTTGTCTTTGTTGAATAGCCAACCACTCTAAAACTTAGCAGCTAAAAACAATGATTTTCCATTTTGCTCACAAGTCTGTGAGTAAGGATCTCAGGAGCAGCTTGAGTAGGCAATACCTGTGCTTGCTTGGTATACACAGAGGGCATTAGAAGCCTTACATCAGTAGTCGAATTGATCTCTAGGATTGAGACCTATCCTTTCACATTTTTGACACCTTGGCAGAGACACTAGAAGCCTTGACTTATCTGGGAAGCTTTCCTGCTCAACTGTATACTCAGGGCCTCTCCACAAGATTTCTCCAGTAAGGAAGTCAGATCATGAGAGCAGTACTTTTAAAGGTTAGTCCAGGAGTTTGCATGGCATCACTTTCATTATAGTTGCTGATTAGTCACATAGTTGGGATCACATTGTTTGTTGAAGACCATCACTTCTCAGCCTTTTGGCTTTATAACCAATCTGATCACATAGACCACAGCCTTGTCTAACTGAATGGAACTATGAGCCATGCCATGTGGGGCCACCCAAGACAGAAGGGTCATGGTGGAGAGTTCTGACAAAACATAGTCCACTGGAAAAGGGAATGGCAAACCACTTCAGTATTCTTGCCTTGAGAACCCCATGGACAGTATCAAAAGGCAAAAAGATAGGATATTGAAAGATGAGCTTCCCAGGTTGGTAGATGCCCAATATCCTACTGGAGATCAGTGGAGAAATAACTCCAGAAAGAATGAACAGATGGGACCAAAGCAAAAACAACACCCAGTTGTGGATGTGACTCTTGATGGAAGCAAAGCCCAGTGCCTTATAGAACAATATTGCAAAAGAACCAGGAATGTTAGGTACATGAGTCAAGGCAAATTGAAAGTGGTCAAACAGGAGGTAGCAAGAGTGAAGATTGACATTTTAAGAATCAGTGAACTAAAATGGACTGGTATGGGTGATTTTAACTCAGATGACCATTATATCTACTACTGTGGGAAAGAATCTCTAAAAAGAAATGGAGTAGTTATCATGGTCAACAAAAGAGTCCAAAATGCAGTACTCGGATGCAATCTCAGAAATGACAGAATGATCTCTGTTTGTTTCCAAGGCAACCCATTCAGTATCAAAGAATCCAAGTCTATGTCTCAACCAGTAATGCTGAAGAAGCTGAAGTTGAATGGTTCTATGAAGACCTACAAGACCTTCGAGAACTAACACCAAAAAAAGAAGTCCTTTTCATTAAGGGGACTGGAAAGCAAAAGTAGGAAGTCAAGAGATATCTGGAATAACACGCAAATTTGGCCTTGAATTAAAAAATGAAGCAGGTCAAAGGCTAACAGAATTTTTCAAAAAGAACACACTGGTCATAGCAAACACCCTCTTCTAACAACACAAGAGGGGACTCCACACATGGACATCACCACATGGTCAATACGGAAATCAGATTGATTATATTCCTGCAGCTAAAACGGAGAAGGTTTAAACAGTAAAAACAAGACTGGGAGTTGACTGTGGCTCAGATCATGAATTCCTTCAATTTAAGTCCAAATTCAGACTTAAATTGAAGAAAATAGAGAAAAGCACTAAACCATTCAGGTATGACCTAAATCAAATCCCTTATGATTATACAGTGGAAGTGAGAAATAGATTCAAGTGGTTAGATCTGATAGAGTGCCTGAAGAACTGTGGATGGAGTTTTGTGACATTGTCCAGGAGGCAGTGATAAAGACTATCCCCAAGAAAAAGAAATGCAAAAAGGCAAAATGGTTGTCTGAGGAGGCCTTACAAAGAGTTGAGAAAAGAAAAGACACGAAAAGGAAAGATATACCCATTTGAATGCAGAGTTCCAAAGAAGAGCAAGGAGAGATTAGAAAGCCTGCCTCAGTGATCAATGCAAAGAAATAGAATGGGAAACTATAGAATAAGAAACAATAGAAAGGGAAAGATTGGAGATCTCTTCAAGAAAATTAGAGATACCAAGGGAACATTTCATGCAAAGATGGGCACAATAAAGGACAGAAATGGTATGGACCTAACAGAACCAGAAGATATGAAGAAGAGGTGGCAACAATATACTGAAGAACTCTACAAAAAAGATCTTCATGACCCAAATAACCATGATGGTGTGATCACTCACCTAGAGCCAGACATCCTGGAATGCAAAGTCAAGTGAGCCTTAGGAAGCATCACTATGAGAAAAACTAGTGGAGGTGATGGAATTCCAGTTGAGTTATTTCAAATCCTAAAAGATGATGTTGTGAAAGTGCTACACTCATTATGCCAGCAAATTTGGAAAACTCAGCAATGGCCACAGGACTGGAAAAGGTCAGTTTCCATTCCAATCCCAAAGAAAGGCAATGCCAAAGAATGTTCAAACTACTGCGTAATTGCTCTCATCTCACACACTAGTAAAGTAATGCTCAAAATTCTCCAAGCCAGGCTTCAACAAGACATGAACCTTGAACTTCCAAGGTTCCAGCTGGATTTAGAAAAGGCAGGGGAACCAGAGATCAAATTGCCAACATCTTTTGGGTCATCGAAAAAGCAAGAGAATTCCAGAAAAACATCTGTTTCTGCTTTATTGATTATGCCAAAGCCTTTGACTGTGTGGATAACAACAAACTGTAGAAAATCTTAATGAGCTGGGAATACCAGACCACCTGACCTTCCTCCTGAGAAATCTGTATGCAGGTCAAGAATCAACAGTTAGAATTGGACATGGAACAACAGACTGGCTCCAAATCAGAAAGGAGTACCTCAAGGCTATATATTGTCACCCTGCTTATTTTTTAACTTATATGCTGAGTATATCATGAAAAATGCTGGGCTGGATGAAGCACAAGCTGGAATCAAGATTGCTGGGAGAAATATCAATAAATTTAGATATGCAGATGACACCACTCTTATGGCAGAAGGTGAATAAGAACTAAAGAGCCTCTTGATGAAAGTGAAAGAGAAGAGTGAAAAAGTTGGCTTAAAACAGCATTCAGAAAACTAAGATCATGACATTTGGTCCCTTAACTTCATGGCAAATAGATGAGGAAACAGTGGAAAGAGTGAGAGACTTTCTTTTTTTAGGCTCCAAAATCACTGCAGATGGTGATTGCAGCCATGAAATTAAAAGATGCTTGCTCCTTGGAGAAAAGTTATGACCAACCTAGACAGCATATTAAAAAGCAGAGACATTACTTTGCCAACAAAGGTCCATCTAATCAAAGCTATGGTTTTTCCAGTAGTCATATATGGATGTGAGACTTGGACTATAAAGAAAGCTGAGTGCGGAAGACTTGATTCTTTTGAACTGTGGTGCTGGAGAAGACTCTTGAGAGTCCCTTGGACTGCAAGGAGATCCAACTGGTCCATCCTAAAGGAGATCAGTCTTGAGTGTTAATTGGAAGGACTGATGTTGAAGCTGAAACTCCAATAGTTTGGCCACCTGAAGAGATGAACTGACTCATTTGAAAAGACCTTGATGCTGGGAAAGACTGAAGGCAGGAGAAGGGTAAGAGAGAAGATAAGATGGTTGGATTCCATCACCAACTCCATGGCATGAGTTTGAGTATGCTCCAGGAGTTGGTGATGGACAGGGAAGCCTGGCATGCTGCAGTCCATGGGGTAACAAAGAGTTGGACACCACTGAGCGACTGAACTGACTGACTGACTGAAGTGTAGTTGGTCATAAAACAGGTAAGGAAAAGGAGATCCTGTCTTTCGATGGAAGACATATCATAGTATTTATCATCATCTTTATTCTGTCACTGCTGCCTATGGATGAAGAGAAATTGGAGTACAGCATAAAGACAAAGGGAATATGAATATTAAATAAAAGGGGGTCTAGGAAAAGAAAAAATCATGTGCCATGAGCTAAGGTGTGTGTGCGTGTGTGCTCAGTCACCCAGTCATGTCCAGCTCTTTGCAATCCCAAGGACTTCAGCTTGCCAGGCTCCTATGTTCATGGAATTTTCCAGGCAAGGCTACTGGCATGTTTTGTCATTCCCTTCTCCAGGACATCTTCTCAAACCAGGGATTGAGACAAGTCTCTTGTGTCCCCTGCATTGGCAAACAGATTATTTACCATGAGCACCACCTGGCAAGCTGCCTGGGGGTCTGTATCTGATATTTTTAAAAATTAGATTCAGATTTCAAACAATGAAGAATCCTACAATGCTGTACTTGGATTTAGTCTAATCATTTAAGTTCATTCTTTTCTCCCTAAACACTATGACCAATATTTCCTTGGTGATTGTACTATATGTTTTAATAAGATAGTATTAGGATGACAATGCCTCTAAATTTTCCAGATTGGAGCCCAAAAATATTAATTTATGTTAGATCTGAGTGGTGTTCGTATGTGTCTATGTGATATGATTTTAATAGTTTCCTGTGAATTAGAAATATTTCATAATTTAAAAAATAACATCTATGATTACCAAAGAGTCACCTGTGAAAAAAATTACATACTAACATTTTGAATGGCATTTAAAATTAAAGTTGGTATTTAAAAATGGTACTTAAAATTCTGAAGGAAAAAATGGTTAATCCAGTTAAAACTGCCTCTAACTCTAAACAGAGGCACAGCTCCCTTTAAAAACAAAAACAATTTGCACACTCATTTTTCTTGGCTTAACAGGGAATGAAAATGCATACAATTGTTTTGGATTTTTTTTTTTTTTTGAGAAATAATAACATAACTTTTTTAGAGGAAGATTATAGTAAAGAGGAGAGTGAAAAAGTTGGCTTGAAGCTCAATATTCAGAAAACTAAGATCATGGCATCTGGTCCCATCACTTCATGGCAAATAGAAGGGGAGACAGTGGGAACAGTGGCTGACTTTATTTTGGGGGGCTCCAAAATCACTGCAGATGGTGACTACAGCCATGAAATTAAAAGACACTTATTCCTTGGAAGAAAAGTTATGACCAAACTAGACAACATATTAAAAAGCAAAGACATTACTTTATCAACAAAGATCCATCTAGTCAAGGCTATGGTTTTTCCAGTGGTCATGTATGGATGTGAGAGTTGGACTGTAAAGAAAGCTGAGCACCAAAGAATTGATGTTTTTGAACTGTGGTGTTGGAGGAGGTTCTTGAGAGTCCCTTGGATCTCTGCAAAGAGATCCAACCAGTCCATCAAAGGAGATCAGTGCCGGGTGTTTATTGGAAGGACTGATTTTGAAGCTGAAACTCCAATACTTTGGCCACACCAGATGTGAAGTGCTGACTCATTGGAAAAGACCCTGATTCTAGGAAAGATTGAGGGCAAGAGGAGAAGGGAACAACAGAGGATGAAATGGTTGGATGGCATCACCAACTCAGTGGACATGAGTTTGGGTAAACTCCAAAAGTTGGTGATGGACAGGGAGGCCTGGCATGCTGCTGTTCATGGGGTCACAAAGAGTGGGTCATGATTGAGTGACTGAACTGAACTATAGTTTATAGATAACATTGCAAACTATGTTTTTTTATTGTTGATTCTAGAATTTTATGTTTAAATGTTAAGAAATTGGAACAAAAGTCTAAAGAAGGTATTTATTACAATAGTAGACTTTTTTTCAATCAGCATATATGTATCCAACACTTAACTATATGCAAAGCAATTTTAAAAAGCCTCTGCAATCTGTAACTACCTTACAATATGATGTTGGAAAACTTACTTATCTTATTCTCTCTACATAATAGTAGTTGGACTACAAATCTCTTAAGGGTGTTTCTACAAAAAAAGTTTCTTTACTTTAAAAATAGTGGCAGAACTAATAGTAAAATTAAAGATAGTTAATGGTAAAGTCACAAAAGAAATCATCAGATTATAAACATATATTATCCCAGTGGAGGGTGATACTGAAGCAGAAAGAATAGGAAAGAGGAGGTGAAAATTGACCTAGAAATTGACAAATGGTACAGTTGAATAGATATAGAGGGAAAAGTACTTAAAGTGAAATGAACAACATGAGAAAGGCTAAGAAAATAAGAATGAGTTGCCGCCTGGGGTAGAGTCAATAAACTTACTTTGAGCAGGCAGAGGTTGCAACTGGTAGCTGAATCCTACCTTTGATTTTGTTTGGCAAGCAAAAGTGTTCTCAAATATTTGTTAATTGCCCACATCTTTATAGAGAGAGACTTTACCTAGCTCTAAAAGTATCTGACAAATTGGCCCTAATTTCCATATGACACAAATCTGCTGGAACTAAGCAAAGGCTTTTCACTTTTAGATGGACTGTTCACTCTGCCGTTGTCCACAACTGCCATCAATTTATATTACACTCAGGTTTTGGATACTTGCACTCACTGAGTCATGTCTGACTCTTTGCAGACCCATGGACTGTAGCCCGCCAGGCTCCTCTGACTGTGAAACTTTCCAAGCAAGCATACTGTTGTATGGGTTGCTATTGCCTCCTCCAGGGATCTTCCCAAGCCAGGGATTGAACCCCCATCTCTTGCACCTACTGCATTGCCAGTGGATCCTTTACCACTATATCACCTGGGAAGCCCTCAGCAGGTTTTATTTATTTATAAACCCTGGGGTAACCCTATAGACATTTCAATATGTCTAAGCCACAGGTAGGTACATTTTTAGGAAGTTATAGATAATATAATTGCAAAGCTGTAAAATTTGAATTCTATTTTATGAGATTTTACTATATACAGTTTTTAATAAAAAGTTTATATTTTTGAAATGCATTTCTTGGACATTGAAAAAAGTTCCAGTTATGTGTCTGAGGATTCTAGAATCAAAAAGAAGTCTACTCAGGAAACAGGAAAAGATAGAATCATGAGCCAAGAAGGAAGTTGATTTTAGAGGATCACCATTAACCAATCAGAAGAAAGTCACACACCCTGCAGCCCTCACCCTACATATTGCCTCTAAAAACACCTCCCCCCAAAACCATCAACAAATTGGGAGTTTCTGAGTATGAACCACTTTTCTCCTTGTTTGGTCCTGCAATAAACCTTTCTCTGCTCCAACACTCCAACATTTAGGTTTGCTTGGCCTCGCTGTGTGTCACGGACATGAATTTGTACTTGGTAACATTGGTAGGTGGGTTATTTAGAAGGATTATTAGTGACCATAAAGAAGAAGTCTGAGAAAGCTGCCTTGCCCCTTTTGCAACGTAAGACTACAACAGGAAATCTGGGACCCCAAAGAGACCCTCATTGGACCGTGTTGATACTCTAATCTTCTGATTTTATAACTTCCAGAACTGTGTGAAATAAATATTTATTGTTTATGAGCCACCCAGTGTGTGATGTTTTGTTACAGCCGACTGAACGAATTAAATCAACCTTAATTCTCATCTTCCTATAGTAAAAATAAAAATATATATATAAAACTAATTCTAAAAATTAACACAAGCATGTTACTTGGGTATTTAGAGCCAACACAGGAGGAAACAATTAAGAGCTGAATTTGGTCACCTCCAGGGTTACTTCCAGGAAATGGTAGAGAAGGGAGGGGAATGGAGTAATGGAGAACAATGGAATAAAAAATAACTTGTTTATTCAAAAGCTTTATAGAAATAGTGTCATTTAAGAGCATTTATGTATGTAATTTTAATAAAATTAAAAAGCCACAAAATTTAAAACACTTATCATATAACCACTTACATACATAGTTTAGTTAAAAGACCTTATTATCATCTTGATGCCATATGAGCAAGTGTAATCTTAGAAAGCCTGTATGCCTTTCCCAACACTCTCCACCCCAGGGATCCTTAACCACAGCCAATTTTCTTTTGTTAAGACACAAAATTCAACAAAGTAAATATGAAGTTATAATTGGTTTTATTCAACAATATTTGAATCAGGCAGCATCTCATCTAGCAACTAGCAACTAGATGAGATGAAAAAGAAAAGGATGACTTTTTAGGCCAGGACATCTTACTCAGGGAAAGGACCAGCACAGGCTTTTATCATGCAGGTTGCCTCTTTTTCCTCAGAGATGAAGAAGGCCCTTATGAGAGGTCACCACATTAGTGCTGAACAGAAAATTCCAAACTGGTTGATTAAGATTGAGGCAGGAGACAGATGGGCACCAGGCTAAGCAGCTGGAGTTCAGTTCAGCTCAGTTCAGTTGTTCAGTCATGTCTGACTCTTTGCTACTGCTGCTGCTAAGTCACTTCAGTCGTGTCCGACTTTGTGCGACCCCACAGACGGCAGCCCACCCGTCCCTGTGATTCTGCAGGCAAGAACACTGGAGTGGGTTGCCATTTCCTTTTCCAATGATGAAAGTGAAAAGTGAAAGTGAATTCGGGCAGTCGTGTCCAACTCTTAGTGACCCCATGGACTGCAGCCTACCAGGCTCCTCCGTCCATAGCATTTTCCAGGCAGGAGTACTGGAGTGGGGTGCCATTGCCTTCTCCAAAAGCTAAGCAGCTGGAGTTCAGTTCAGTTCAGTTCAGTTGGTCAGTCATGTCTGACTCTTTGCTACTGCTGCTGCTAAGTCGCTTCAGTCGTGTCTGACTCTTTGCGACCCCATGAATTGCAGCACGCCAGGCCTCCCTGTCCATCACCAACTCCCGGAGTTCACTCAGACTTCACGTCCATCGAGTCAGTGATGCCATCCAGCCACCTCATCCTCTGTTGTCCCCTTTTCCTTCTGCCTCCAATCCCTCCCAGCATCAGTCTTTTCCAATGAGTCAACTCTTCGCATGAGGTGGCCAAAGTACTGGTGTTTCAGCTTTAGCATCATTCCTTCCAAAGAACACCCAAGACTGATCTCCTTAGAATGGACTGGTTGAATCTCCTTGCAGTCCAAGGGACTCTCAAGAGTCTTCTCCAACACCACAGTTCAAAAGCATCAATTCTTCGGTGCTCAGCTTTCTTTATAGTCCAACTCTCACATCCATACATGACCATTGGAAAAACCATAGCCTTGACTAGAATGGATCTTTGTTGGCAACGTCTCTGCTTTTGAATATGCTACCTAAGTTGGTCATAACTTTCCTTCCAAGAAGTAAGTGTCTTTTAATTTCATGGCTGCAGTCACCATCTGCAGTGATTTTGGACCCAAAAAAATAAAGTCTGACACTGTTTCCACTGTTTCCCCATCTATTTCCCATAAAGTGATGGGACCAGATGCCATGATCTTCATTTTCTGAATGTTGAGCTTTAAGTCAACTTTTTCACTCTCCACTTTCACTTTCATCAAGAGGCTTTTTAGTTCCTCTTCACTTTCTGCCATAAGGGTGGTGTCATCTGCATATCTGAGGTTATTGAGATTTCTCCTGGCAATCTTGATTCCAGCTTGTGCTTCTTCCAGCACAGCGTTTCTCATGATGTACTCTGCATGTAAGTTAAATAAGCAGGGTGACAATATACAGCTTTGATGTACTCCTTTTCCTATTTGGAACCAGTCTGTTGTTTCATGTCCAGTTCTAACTGTTGCTTAGAACAACAGTGGTCTGGTATTCCCATCTCTTTCAGAATTTTCCACAGTTTATTGTGACCCACACGGTCAAAGGCTTTTGCATAGTCAATAAAGCAGAAATAGATGTTTTTCTGGAACTCTCTTGCTTTTTCCATGATCCAGCGGATGTTGGCAATTTGATCTCTGGTTCCTCTGCCTTTTCTAAAATCAGCTTGAACATCTGGAAGTTCACAGTTCACGTACTGCTGAAGCCTGGCTTGGAGAATTTTGAGCATTACTTTACTAGCGTGTGAGATGAGAGCAATTACGCAGTAGTTTGAACATTCTTTGGCATTGCCTTTCTTTGGGATTGGGATGAAAACTGACCTTTTCCAGTCCTGTGGCCACTGCTGAGTTTTCCAAATTTGCTGGCATATTGAGTGCAGCACTTTCACAGCATCAACTTTCAGAATTTGAAATAGCTTAACTGGAATTCCATCACCTCAGGTAGTTTTGTTCGTAGTGATGCTTTCTAAGGCCCACTTGACTTCACATTCCACGATGTCTGGCTCTAGGTGAGTGATCACACCATCGTGATTATCTTGGTCGTGAAGTTCTTTTTTGTACAGTTCTTCTGTGTATTCTTGCTGGAGTTCAAATACTCCAAAATAGCAGGAGGGAGGAGAAGCTAAGCCCTGCCCAGATAAGAGATAAATGACCAGATTCCTCATTCCCAAGTCAAAGAAACCTTCCCAACTACACATGTGCAGAAGGCCCCTTGAAGGTCAAACAGGGAGGATGGTATCAACTACCTATAGGCCTCTTCACTGGAATCCATCTTGGCTAAGACATGAGGAGGGGACCCTGTGATATACCAAATACAAATTCAGAACCAGGCAAAGCAAGGTGATTCACCAAAGGAAACCCTGAAGAGATGCCCCATTAAAGTGATTCAAACTACCATGCAGGCATGAACCTCTCTCTCTCTCTCAGCTTGCCCATGTGTCTATCCACATGTACCATTTTTCCTCCTAATAAACACGGTACTTGTTTCACTACTTTCTGTCTCTCTGTGGACATTCATTTCTAGGCTCCTGATGGGTCCCTGGCCACTGGTCTAGTGGTTAGGATTCAGCCCTCATTGCTGAGGCCTGACTACAGTCTCTGGCCGGGAACCAAAATCTTGCTTCAAGCCACTGCAGGCACAGGCCACCAGAGATCAAGATTACATTTCTGGGGAAGATCGAAATCATAATTAGGTCAAGTATTAAACCTAGATTTGGTATCATGGGCTTTTAGCATAAGTGATGCCATTTGAAGCCTGTGGTTTTTCTCTCAAACACACCATGCCTGACTTGACTTCATGTCACTACAACATGCTTTTCCTCTCATGTCCTCTTATTCCCCAATATATCCTACCCTAGAAAACTAGTCAGTCTTGAAGACTCAGCTTAGAGGACTTCTTCTTTAGGAATACCTTTTCTCCTTCCTGACAACCTCAAGAAGCATCTTTCTTTACTTACCATGTGTGCTTTGAACTTGTAGGAGAGGTTAAATTTCTTCCCTCCATCCTCCGAGATTCAACAGCTGAGACATGGGAACCAAACTCATAAGACAGATTAACAAAAGGAAAAAATGTTTAATTATGTGTATGCACAAGGGTTCCTTTTTTCTTTTTTTCTTGGTGCAATCGCCTTTACTGAATTTCTTCTTTATTTTTTTAATTAATTTTTATTGGTGTATAGTTGCTTTACAAAGTTGTTTCTACTGTACAGCAAAGTGAATCCATTGTGTGTATACATATATCATTCCTTGTTTTGGTGGTTATTTATTTATTTATTTTTCGGTTTCCTATGCATGCTAGTTTCAAAAAGAAATGAGACGTGTCAGATGATTGAAACCTGTATACCATTTTAGGGCTTCCTCAATAGCTCAGTGAGTAAAGAATCCGCCTGCAATACAGAAGACCCAGAGATACAGGAGATTTGGGTTCCATCCCTGGGTCAGGAAGATCTGCTGCAGAAGGAAATAGCAGCCCAATCCAGTATTCTTGCCTGGAAAATTCCAAGGACAGAGGAGCCTGGTGAGCTACAGTCCAAGGGGTTGTAAAGAGTTGGACGTGACTTAATGACTTAGCACACACACACATACCTTTTTAGGTCACAAATAGGAAATGGGGTATGCAGCTTCCAGGTGGGGGAGGCAAGCTGTGGGAAGATAAGGGGAAAAACTGTGGTAAGTAAGGGTTGTCTTGTTATATAGGGGAGATTCTCTCAGGTGACAAGTTTTGTCTCCAGGAGTAGCACTCTTCCTGGTATAGAGACAGATTTACAAATGGAAATTATTTTACTAATGTAAATTTTCTATACAAAAGAGGGAATTTATGCTTTATTTTTTAAGCAGTTAGTGGGAGGTAAAGAGCTCTTCTTAAATCTGTGGTTTTTAATGACCTTTAGCTTAACATAATCCTTATTTCAAAACAGCATATTTTGTGGCGATCTATTCTAGCCCTCTTGGAACTCTTGATGCTTTTCCTTATTCATTAACCAATTATCCACAGCCAGTGTTCTTTAAAATGAAGGAAATGAGTTGAGATTGGGAATGCTTAATGCAAATTCATCACCCCAACTACACAAACAATGCTTAAAGCATCTCTATTGAGAGATTCAAAGCATCCTTTTTTCTGTTAAGAGCAGTGTTTATTTCTTTTAATAGATAGACAAAGAAACTGAGCTTTGTCCAGTGAAACTTTGGAAAATTATTATCATTTCTTGAATGATATTTAAATTTCTTATTTCTCTACCTGAATTTATTTCATGTTATGGATAACTTTTTCTGATTAATCAAAACCCAATTATCTAGGAATTCCCATGCAGTCCAGTGGTTAGGATGTCAAGCTTCCACTGCAGGGGGCATGGGATCAATCCCTGATTAGGGAACCTAAATCCCACAAGCCAGGCAGCATGGCCTAAATAAATAACTTTTTTAAAAATGATCTTACTGAGAAATACATTTACCAAGATTACTAAAAAGAAAAAAATGTATATTATTTTAAATATTTTAAATTCAGTTATTTTCATTCTTAGCCTGCTCAGTCTAAATGAGTTTGTTTCAGCAATATGTTGATGATAACTATTGGCTGGCTCAGATTTAAATTTTCCTTGCCTGGGCTATTTAAATTATAATTGTCACTGACAGCCAGTGGTCATAAAGGGACCATAGTTACACAATGTGTATTCTTAGCAACAGAAAAATAATCGGAAAAAAAAATCACTAAGGCAGAAACACCAGGGAACAGATTTAATTTGGTCTGATGAACATCTAGAATATGCATTTAATAAGACATAAATTATACCTTGTCTCAGTAGCCATAATCATCAATCTTATTACTCCTGTTGGTAAGACAACAGTTTAAAAACTGCAATAATAATAATAACCACCTCAGTATGGAAAATTCTGAAAGAGATGGGAATACCAGACCACCTGATCTGCCTCTTGAGAAATCTGTATGCAGGTCAGGAAGCAACAGTTAGAACTGGTCATGGACCAACAGACTGGTTCCAAATAGGAAAAGGAGTACGTCAAGGCTGCATATTGTCACCATGTTTATTTAACTTATATGCAGAGTACATCATGAGAAATGCTGGACTAGAAGAAACACAAGTTGGAATCAAGATTGCTGGGAGAAATATCAATAACCTCAGATATGCAGATGATACCACCCTAATGGCAGAAAGTGAAGAGGGGCTAAAAAGCCTCTTGATGAAAGTGAAAGTGGAGAGTGAAAAGGTTGGCTTAAAGCTCAACATTCAGAAAACGAAGATCATGGCATCTGGTCCCATCACTACATGGGAAATAGATGGGGAAACAGTGGAAACAGTGTCAGAATTTATTTTTCTGGGCTCCAAAATCACTGCAGATGGTGACTGTAGCCATGAAATTAAAAGACGCTTACTCCTTGGAAGGAAAGTTATGACCAACCTAGATAGCATATTCAAAAGCAGAGACATTACTTTACCAACAAAGGTTCGCCTAGTCAAGGCTATGGTCTTTCCTGTGGTCATGTATGGATGTGAGAGCTGGACTGTGAAGAAGGCTGAGTGCCGAAGAATTGATGCTTTTGAACTGTGGTGTTGGAGAAGACTCTTGAGAGTCCCTTGGACTGCAAGAAGATCCAACCAGTCCATTCTAAAGAAGATCAGCCCTGGGTGTTCTTTGGAAGGAATGATGCTAAAGCTGAAACTCCAGTACTTTGGCCACCTCATGCGAAGAGTTGACTCATTGGAGAAGACTCTGATGCTGGGAGGGATTGAGGGCAGGAGGAGAAGGGGACGACAGAGGATGAGATGGCTGGATGGCATCACTGACTCGATGGATGTGAGTCTGAGTGACCTCCGGGAGCTGGTGATGGACGGGGAGGCCTGGCGTGCTGCGGTTCATGGGGTCACAAAGAGTCGGACATGACTGAGTGACTGATCTGATCTGATCTGACCTCAGTTATTATTTGAGTGTCATTCTTTTGTGTGATGATCTACATATAGTTTTTTGATTTTGTTTTTGTGTACATGGTTTTTGCCAGTACTCACTAAACACCTAGGCTTTCCAGGTGGCACTAATGGTGAAGAACTGGCCTGCCGATGCAGGAGACATAAGAGACACAGGTTCAATCCCTGGGTTGGGAAGATTCCCCTGGAGGAGGAAATGACAACCCACTCCCGTATTCTTGCCTGGAGAATCTCAGGGACAGGGAGCCTAGAGGGGTACAGTCCAGAGGGTCACAAAGAGTTCAACATGACTGACATGACTTAGCACACGCACTAAGCACCTAGACCAATCTAAATATTTTACATAAGATCAACTCTCAATATTGCTCAATAGAAGAAACTCAATTCTTCTATTTCTTTCCTCTTTGCCATGTACATTTATATTATACTATTAGTCATTTCAGCTAAATATTCAGTTGCAGTTTGGTATATGCAATCAGCTATATATTCAATCAAATTTACCCTATTAACTTTCAAGTGATTCAGAGAAATTTAAAGGGCACCACACATATGTAAAATAAGTGAGATTAAAAAATCCTTTACCTTTTGTGAAAATAAAAGTGGAAAAAAAAAAAAAAGACGAATTAAATTCTAATGGATAAAGTGTGTCTGGACCAAAGTTATTCCCCTTCATTACAAATTAGCAAGCAACAGTAGCAGTTCTCTGTGAAGAACACAGAATAAGCTAACCCAAAACATGCCTCTTTAGCATATGGCTTTTTTGAGCTAAAGGCCATTATGAACAAGTGAATGCAGAAAAAGCTCTAAAAACAGTGCCTACATTTTCCTTTAGTAGAGAAAATTTACATTTGTAAAGATGTCTCTCACCCTCTCCTGAGCTAAGAGGAGGGGAACTCTAAGTAACTCTTATTAATGGAGAAGGCGCCAACTTAAATCTGCAAAACAAACCTTACTAGAACAAACTTCCTTGACCATACCATTCCGAGTCATGATGTCAAATCCAATCTAGGAGACAGAGTTCTGGGTGAAGTAGAAAAGAATAACTTTATTGCTTTACCAGACAAAAGGATGTGTGCATGTGCATGTGCACACAGTAGCTTCAGTTGTGTCTGACTCTTTGCAACCCTATGGACTATAGCCTGCCAGGGATTCTCCAGGAAGGAATACTGGAGTGGGTTGTCATACCCTCCTCCAGTGGATTTTCCCCTCCCAGAGGTTGAACCTGCATCTCCTACCTCTCCTGCATTGCAGTCAGATTCTTTACTCACTGAACCATCAGGGGAGCCCCTGTGGGCAATCTACCATTGTTAATCATTAACTTCTCCTACCTGGAGGGGGTTTCAGTATCTGCTCAATAGCTCAAAAATATTGTTGTGTGTATCTTTTGATGGGGAAATAGGGCCTTGCCCCAAGGTTGCTCTTGACTGTGTTTCCCCTTGGCCTTCCATTCTCTCCCTTACCTAATTAACAACTGCTTGAATCTGCCCTCTTGGAACTCAGGGAAGGTATGGAGGCTGAATGAGGGCTGTTTCCTATAACCAAGGGAGTGGGGGAAGGTCCAAGAGCCCCACAGGGCCCTGCATACTGTCAGTCATCTTCCCACAACTTGCCTCCACCATCTAAAAGTCCCAAACCCCTTTTCCTTTCTTTAGTCTAAGATGGTATTTAAACCCAGATTCTAACCTCCCCTTTGGGTTGCTGCTGCTGCTGCTAAGTCACTTCAGTCGTGTCCGACTCTGTGCGACCCCATAGACAGCAGCTCACCAGGCTTTGGGTTACTCATCATCATGTGCTCCCATGAGGTATGTGCAGTGCATGTGTTAATAAAATTCTGCTATGGTGGTTTAGTTACTAAGTAGTGTCCAACTCTTGTGACCCCATGGACTATAGCCTGCCAGGCTCCTCTGTCCATGGAATTTTCCAGGCAAGAATACTGGAGTAGGTTGCCATTTCCTTCTCCAAGGGATCCTCCCAACCCAGGAATTGAACCCAGGTTCAACTGAACCCAGGGTCCTGCATTGCAGACAGCTACAAGGGAAGCTGAGCTACAAGGGAAGCTAAGCTACAGCGGAAGCTGAACTACAAGGGAAGCTGAGCTACAAGGGAAGCCTGTTAGTTTTTCTTATTAATCTGTCTTTCAATAGTCTAATTTATAAGATCCCAGCCACAGAACCCAAATTGCATACAGGAAAAAGGTAATTTTTTCCTCCTCTATACATATTACTAGCTGCTAAAACACACCTCCCTCCAATGTTTGTCCATGCATTACCTACCCCAGATGCCAAATCACACATCATTCCCAGTGAGAATTTACCTTTTTGTATTTGGATTCAAACTAAAGACAGATATACTTTAGCGAAATAAACCTTGCAAGCTCCTTTCTGTCAGGGAACAAGTCTTTATTTGTACTCTAAAAGGCCTAACACAATCCAATAAATCCCTGTTAAGGAGTGTGGGAGCAATTATCTGAAACATTATTGCAAGATGCATCAGTTAATGAGAATTATTTTTTGGTTGTTATTTAGTCGCTAAATGGTGTCCAACTCTTTCAGGACTTCATGGACTGAAGCCCTCCAGGCTCCTCTGTCCATGGAGTTTCCCAGGCAAGAACACTGGGAGTGGGTTGCCACTTCCTTCTCCAGGGGATCTTCCTGCCCCAGGGATCAAACCCAGGTCTCCTGCATGGCAGGTGGATTCTTCATCACTGAGCCACCAGGGAAGCCCAAATGAGAATTTGAGGGATTGTTAAAATAATATTTTTTTAATAATTATTTTTTCTTAGGGCAGTAGTCCTCTTTTATCTGTGGTTTTGCTTTTGAAGGTTTCATTTACACTTGGTCAGTGGCAATCCAAAAATATTATGAGGAAAGTTCCAGAAATAAACATTTCACATGTTTTAAATACTGTGTATTCCTAAGTGGTGGAGAAAGAAATGGCAATCCACTCCAGTGTTCTTACCTGGAGAATCCCATGGACAGCGGAGCCTGGTAGGCTACAGTCCATGGGGTCGCAAGAATCAGACACAACTTAGCAAGTAAACCACCACACCACCTTCCTAGGTGCTGTGATGAAATCTTCTGCCATCCCATTTCATCCCTCCTGAGATGTGAATCATCCCTTTTGTCCAGAAGATCCCACCCATTTTTCACTTAGTCACCATCTCAGTTATCAGATCAAATGTCCAGGTATAACAGTGCTTGGGACCCTTATTTTACTTAATAACAACCACAAAGTACAAGATGAGTGACATTGACAATTCACATATGCCAAAGAGAATCCATAAACTGTGCCCTTTAAGTGAAAAGGTCAAAGTTTTCTATCTAATAAGGAAAGGAAAAAAAACTGTTGAGGTTGCTAAGTTCTGCAATAACAACTAATTTCTATCTGTGAAATTGTGGAGAGGGTGAAAGAAACATATGCTAGCTTTTGTTGTTGCACCTCACACTGCAAATATTACAGTGCAGATAAGTGCTTAGTTAAGATGTGAAAGTGAAGCTTGCTCAGTTGAGTCTGACTCTTTGCAACCCCAGGGACTGTACAGTCCATGGAATTCCCTAGTGGGTAACCTTTCCCTTCTCCAGGGGATCTTCCCAGCCCAGCAATCAAACCCAGGCAGATACCAGCTGAGCCACAAGGCAAGCCCCCAAATACTGGAATGGGTAGTCTATCCCTTCTCCAGCAGATTTTCCTGACCCAGGAATCAAACCTGGGGTCTCCTGCATTGCAGGCAGATTATTTACCAACTGAGCTATCAGGGAAGCCCTAGTTAAGATGTAAAGGGTGTCAAATTTGTACTAACACAATAAGATATATTGAGAAAGAGAGAGAAAGAGTACATTCACAGAACTTTTATTACAGTATATTATTATAATTGTTGAATTTTGTTATTGTTTACTGTTAATCTCTTGCTATCCCTCATTTATAAATTAAACTTTCTTGTAGGTGAGTATGTATAGGAAAACACATACATATTGTCATTGTTGTTGTGTAATCCCTAAATCGAGTCCCACTCTTTGCGACCCCATGGACTGTAGCCCTCCAGGCTCCTCTGTCCATTGGATTTCTCAGGCAAGAATACTGGAGTGGGTTGCCATTTCCTTCTCAAGGGGATCTTCCCATGCCAGGGATTGAACCCATTGGTAGGTGGGTTCTTTCTCAATGAGCCACCTGGGAAGACATATATGTATGTGTTGTGCTGTGCTTCGTCACTCAATCCTGTCTGACTCTGCAACCCCATGGCCTGTCAGTTTTCTCTGTCCATGGGGATTCTCCAGGCAAGAATACTGGAGTGGGCTGTCATGTCCTCCTCCAGGGGACCTTCCCAACCCAGGGATTGAACACAGGTCTCTTGCATTGCAGGTGCATTTTTTACTGTCTGTGCTACCTGGGAAGATGGAGAATATTGGAATGGGTAGACTATCTTCTCCAGTGGATCTTTCCCACTTGGGAATACAACCAAAGTCTCCTGCATTGCAAGTGAATACCAGCTGAGCTACCAGAGAAGCCATGTATATATACATTTATATGTTGATTCAGTCCTGTCTGCAGTTTCAGGCATCCACTGGTGGTTTTGGAATGTATGCTCTTTGAATAAAGGAGACTGTTGTATTTATTAAATAAATTCTATATTGAGAGATGTGGCTGTTTCTAAGATCAATTTCTTATAGAGGAAGATGATACTATAGGTTTATAGAATACAGAACTACTTACAAAGCCATTTCAATAGGAAAGCAGAAGGTAGGTATGTCCAATACTATGGTTAGAAGGCCATTTCAGGAGGCCAAGATTGAGAATTCAGTCCTGCATTGATTTGTGGTTCCTGGAAATAAAGGAAAAAAAGCTTGAGAGAAGGCATACCCACAGTCATCTGCTAACAGACATTAAGCTATATATTGACCACTAAAGGAAAATAGATTCTTCATTTTGGGTGAAATGATGTATGAATTTATCTGACTACTTTCCTTGTAGTTAACATTCTCAAGATGCCTGTTGCACGTATAAATTTGGTCCTTTGAATTGTCTTTACGTGAGATTTTAAGTGAATATGACACAATTTTGACATAAGTTCCTCATAATATACTATTACTACCATAGTTTCAGTCAAAACAGCACTAGGTTAAGGAGCAATTATGTGAAATGTATAAGAGACATGGTTTAGTAACTACAACATTTCCAACTTCCGTTCTTTGTCACAGATGAAATGAACAAAATTGCAGTAGCATAGCCATGTAGATGTATTCTGAGATGCAAAATAAAAAATAAAATAATTTCAATACGCTAAAAAAAAAAAAAAACACACAACACACAACTATTAGAAGTCTGGGAATACACCCAAAACATATCTCTTTTACTTCCCATGTTAGTGATTATATAGTCAGAAAATTTCCCAAGGATATGTCATACAAAAAGGTTATTCCATCCATTCTCCTTCTTTTGTGGGCCATTACTTGAAAAGGAGACATCCACTTTGAATTACAGGTTAGGCTTTGTTTCCTTTAATTCCATTTGGTGGTATAATATACAGAAAAATGAAAAGGACAGTAGATGAAGGAGCGAAAAGAGAAATACGGTTTCCTATAATCTGCTTTTGACTAAAGACTTCATGCTGCTGCTGCTAAGTCGCTTCAGTCGTGTCCGACTCTGTGCGACCCCATAGACGGAAGCTCACCAGGCTCCCCTGCCCCTGGGATTCTCCAGGCAAGAACACTGGAGTGGGTTGCCATTTCCTTCTCCAATACAGGAAAGTGAAAAGTGAAAGTGAAGTCGCTCAGTCGTGTCCGACTCTTAGCGACCCCATGGACTGGAGCCTACCAGGCTCCTCCGTCCATGGGATTTTCCAGGCAAAAGTACTGGGGTGGGGTGCCATTGCCTTCCCCGAGGCTCTTTAATTAAACTGGATCAGAGCCTTTCTTTATAACAACATACAGAGATTTTTAAGACAGATTTGAATTTCGTAATTTAAATAAATCCTGATTTCCCTTGCAAAAAGTGTTTTCCTCACTCACATTTCTCCATTGAGCTCACATACACAAACCCTAATTGGCTGACTATTAGTTTGCCTTTCATAATATATTTTTTATCTTACTTAAATGTAAGTACTCTTTTTTTTTTTTTCAAAGACGTAGCAGAGCTTATACCTTACATAAAAGAAAATCTCTTATGATCATACTCATGCGTTACTCAAGAGAGTAAGGTCTCTTAAGAAATGATATTCTCCTACCCAAGAACAGCCTTAAACTAGTTTATTTTCAGTCTCATCTGTAATCAGTTGTCACAAGCATTATATCCCCCTTCCCAGACCCTCCCTCTTGTCTTGATGATTAGCCATAGCAAGTGGCAAATCATAAAGAATCTTCCTGCCAATGCAGGAGATGCAAGAGACTTGGGTCCAATCCCTGGATCAGGAAGATGCCTTGGAGAGGGCATAGCAACCCACTCCAGTGTTCTTGCCTTTGAAATCCCATGGACAAAGGAGCCGGTGGGCTACAGTCTATGGGGTTGCAAAGAATCAGACACAACTGAACGCAGTACTGCAAGCCATTTTTAGGAGAACAAAAGCTCATTTTAAAGGTTTTATAATTAACAACTGACCCTGAGAATATCATTCATAAAATGACAAAATTACTCACCCTTGGGAGTATCTACCAATGCTATGAAATTTTACCCTGTCTGTGCAGAAGGAAAAAAAAAAAAAAATCTGACTTGTTCTTTTATTTAATTAAGATTTATTGGGCACTTACTATGTGTTTGGTACTGTGCTAGGCAAATGAGAAAAAAATGCACATCCTACTATCTGGAACCCAGTAGATCTAGTATTAAATCTCAATTCTGAAATTTATTAACTGAGTATGTAATAAAGAATGCAGCTGATCTTTGTCTCTGGTTCTTGGAAGGCAGCCTCTAAACCCTTGGAATTTCCTGAATGACAAGAGTGTCTTTGTTATTTATAGTGGGCCCCTAGGACCACATCTGAATGTTTAGATGACTGGCCCCTAGATATGAAAGTGTATGTTAATGAGATGTCTCAGGATGGGGGCTGGCCAGGCCAAAAAAAAAAAAGAGAGAGAGAGATGTGGCTTTAGCTACTGTGCTATCAGCCTAACTTTCAGAGTAGTTGGATATTGAGTTCAATCATTTGGGCAAAAATTCAATCCATACTGTCTATATAATGAAGACATCTTATCTACATCCTGTCTATAGAAACTTCTTGGGTTGACTATAATGCGTGCATATATTGTGACACACATTGATGCCAGATAGATAAAGCAAACCTGGAGACTTAGAAACTACATTTGGAGGCTTCTCACTCCCAGATTCCACCCAATGCATCTGTTTCATGTGCATCTTTTGCTTATAATAAATAAGACTGTGATTATAGCAGGCTTCAGTGATTTCTGTGAGTCTTATTAACAAATTACAGACACTCTCTGCTATTTTGGGAAACTGCCAAACTGGCAAGCGGTCAGAAGTCTTGGGAAAACTCTGGTGGTCTGTAAGACTGTGCCCTTAACCCCAAGTTTGGCTAACTCTAGGTACTGAACAAATTTCGGGGGAGCAAATATCTTATATTGTGAAAGTATCAGTCTTCATGTATTTAAAACACATAAAATATTATCTAAATCACTAGATTGCTACAAAAATAAAATAGTTAATTCCATAGGGTAATTATCATATGCTTTGCACATAATAGATGTTCCCTTAATGTTTTAACTATTATTGGCTAAGAATTTTAAAAATCCAACCTAGCACATTATCTTATGAATGACTGTTATTAAAAATCTCTCCTATAGCACAAAAGCAAAGGATGTAACAATTTCCATGCATCAGATTTGACTTGTCTGTTTTGGGATATGAGAACTTCATCTGTATACCTCTCATCACTAGGCTCAAAGACCTGAATATCATCAGGTATCTTAGACCAATCACTAATGCTTTCATCTTAATCTTTGAGAAATTAAAAAAATAAAAGCATGAAAATTATAGGACAGAGTTCCACTATCAGTATTTAAGATTTAACAAGATGGTAAATTACTCTGGAGAGTAGTTGTTGAGAAATTACCATGGCAGAATAGAAAACCCAGTAGATCAGAAATAGACAGTCTTGCTCTGAGCCTTGATTCAGACAGGATGGATGTCTTTATTACTGCCAGCTCTGTGACACTGCCACTCACCCTCACTCAGGCATGTCCGACTCTTTGCAACCCCATGGACTGTAGCCCGCCAGGCTCTCTGTCTACAGAATTCTCCACGCAACAATTACTTGCTATTTATTTTAGATTAGAGAAATGACATTAGACAAAGAGCAAATTCAAGTAATTTCTTATCCGGGTTCAAAATGAGTTCTAGAAATAGTGGAGACAACTTGCAACGTCAGCAACACACTTGGCCCAGGAACTGCTTGTAAAGTGCAGTGGTGGTTTGTGAGGTTTTCAGAGGAAAGGAGAGCCTTGAAGATGAGGAACATAGTGGCTGGCCATCAGAAGTCGATGATGACCAACTGAGAGCCATCATCAAAGCTAATCCTCCTATAACTACATGAGAAATTGCCAAAGAACTCAACCTCAACCATTTTACAGTTGTTCAGCATCTGAAGCAAACTGGAAAGGTGAAAAAGCTGACTGCAAATCAAAAAAAAAAAAAATCATCCTTTTGAAATGTTGTCTTCTCTTATTCTACACAACAACAATGAACCATTTCTTGATTGCATGCGATGTGTGATGAAAAGCAGATTTTTTTACAGCAATCAGTGATGACCAGCTCAGTGGCTGGACTGAGAAGAAGCTCCAACTTCCAAAAGCCAAACTTGCACCAAAAAAAGGTCATGATCACTGTTTGGTGGTCTGCTGCTGGCCTGATCCACTACAGCTTTCTGAATCTAAGCAAAACCATACATCTGAGAAGCATACTTAGCAAATCGAAGAAATGCACCAAAAACTGCAACACCTCCATCTAGCATTGGTCGACAGAAAGGACCCAATTCTTCTCCACGACAACACCCACTGCATGTCCCATAACCAACACTTCAAAAGTTGAATGAATTGGGCTACCAAAGTTTTGCCTCATCTGCCATATTTACCTGACCTCTTGCCAACTGACTACCACTCTTTCAAGTATCTGGACAACTTTTTGCAGGGAAAACGCTTCCATTACCAGCAGGAGGCATAAAATGCTTTACAGGAGTTCATGGAATTCCAAAGCATGGATTTTTAAGCTACAGGAATAAACAAACATTTCTTATTGGCAAAATGTGTTGATCGTAATGGTTCCTATTTTTATTATAATGATTTAAAATTCAGTCTGAAGCTGCAATTACATTTACACCAACCTAATAAATATTTACCTAAAGTGGTGCATATAACAGAGTTTCATATAATTATATTTCATATAATTGAGTTTCATAAACTCAATTATGCTTTATTTAAGGTATGTAATCAATGCTGGGAAATATTGAGGGCAAGAGGAGAAGGGGGTGACAGAGGATGAGATGGTTGGATGACATCATCAACTCAATGGACATGAATGTGAGCAAACTCTGGGAGATAGTGAAGGACAGGGAAGCCTGGCGTGCTGCAGTCCATGGGGTCACAAAGAGTAGGATACAACAGAGTGGCTGAAAAGCAACAACATAATCATTGATTTGGACATATAATGATATTCTAATATGGAGGAAAAGATCATTTTTAACAGTGAGAAACCTAATTTCCTGACTCAATAAAAGTAAGAGAATTGACTAAAATAAAGCTGGCATTGAGACATAAATCCCTACAGTTGTATTGGTATAATTGATGGACTAATCCTAGAGTATCAAATTTAAGGGTGAAAAAAGGCCAGCTACAGGCCAAATGTGCCCACAAACATGTTCTAATTAGTCTGTGGAGTTCAAAAAATTCCTTTTTAATTTTGTATATTTATATTTATCCCATTTTTCCCAGTGGCAACTAGTAATCTGAAATAAATGCAGTCACGTTCCCTCTAGTTTTCCACTGTTTTTACTTAAGCTGAATTTCTTTATTTGTGTCACCAAAATAGGCCTATAGGCATGTGAGTCTGTGACTCACCTCATAGAGTTGTAGAATCAGGGTACTTGTAAATGGTAAAAACTAGGAGATAGCGGTGAACAAGGAGGACAGAGAGCAAAACAGGAAGATCAAAGGACCTTTGCTGAGAACAAAATGATTCATAGATCCGAGAAAGGCAAAGCAGCCAAGAGAAGGAATTCATGTGCAAGCACCTGGGAAGCCTTGCAATGCAATGCCATATTGGCCCAAAGCTCTCGTGTTTTCTGCAGAAGAGTTCAATAGCCCTGAATTTAGTTTGGTCTCCAGGAAGACAGACTTCCCTGGTGGCTCAGAGGGTAAAGGGTCTGTCTACAATGCGGGAGACCCGGGTTCAATCCCTGGGTTGGGAGGATCCCTTGGAGAAGGAAATGGCAACCCACTCCAGTACTATTGCCTGGAAAATTCCATGGACAGAGGAACCTGATAGGCTACAGTCCATGGGGTCGCAAAGAGTCGGACACGACTGAGCGACTTCACGTTCACGTTCCAGGAAGACAAAGCTTGGCAGACAGTTGCAGCTGTGAAGGGCAGGTCTTCATTACCCTCCACCCCAACCCTTCCCAAACCTCCTCCCGACCCCCTGGTGCCCAGAGCTGGGAAATGTGACATTTCTGATTCTGCATTTTGAACACATCTATCTGGAAAGCCTCCTCCTCAATTCTTACTGAAATATACAAAATTATTCCTAAATTATTCTGATGATGGGTGCTGTGACAATCATGAAAATTCTGAGAATCAGAATGAATACATTAATACTATAAAAGAGGCCAAGAAATCATCCTTTTTATGCAGAATACTGAGTGCTACTGAATTCCTGCTCATAATTTAGGAAATATTCCAGCTTTCCATCATCTTAGGAAATGATAAGCAAGAGCTTATATTATGATAGAGAGAGAAACGAAGACATGTCAGGTGGGACTAATGGTGGTTGAATATATATAAGTGCTTTTATAGCTAACTCTTTGGGTTGTATTAGGACATGTAAGGAATGGGGTGAGTCACTACCTACTTGGTGGTTCTCTTACTCACTGCCAGAGAAACGTAGGGAACACAGTGGGGAGCTGACTGGGTATGCATAGGCCCAGTTGACAGATCTGGTTAACAATCCCTAATTCTGAGGTAGATGATTCATATCCATAAGGTTCACTTCAGGTCAGTTCAGTCACTCAGTCGTATTAGACTCTTTGCGACCCCATGAACCGCAGCATGCCAGGCCTCCCTGTCCATCACCAACTCCCAGAGTTCACCCAAATTCATGTCCATTGAATCAGTGATGCCATCCAAGTATCTCATCCTCTGTCGTCCCCTTCTCCTCCTGCCCCCAATCCCTCCCAGCATCAGAGTCTTTTCAAATGAGTCAGCTCTTTACATCAGGTGGCCAAAGTACTGGAGTTTCAGCCTTCCAATGAACACCCAGGACTGATCTCCTTTAGGATGGTCTGGCTGGACCTCCTTGCAGTCCAAGTGACTCTCAAGAGTCTTCTCCAACACCACAGTTCAAAAGCATCAATTCTTTGGTGCTCAGCTTTCTTTATAGTCCAACTCTCACATCTATACATGACTACTGGAAAAACCATAGCTATTATAAGAAAAAAATAGCAGAAGCCAGCATTTGCATTTCTTCACTCATTTCTTCATTAAGTAATTTATGCAATAACTATCAGCTGATAAGCTAATACAAATTTGCTGTCCATTTTAAAATTTACAAACTTTAATAATCAAAATTCACTAAAAAAAGAGGACAGGTGTGACTAAAAATCTATGGAAGCTTTTTTGTAGTAAAGATCTAACGAGCACTGCTGTCAATAACGCTATAAATTTCCAGATAAGGAAAAGGCTGTAGAATTTTGAGGTGCATCCTGGAGAAAGTGAAACAGGAATTAGAAAGTACTGGGGTAGCAAAAGGAAAAGAGCATGTGATTATGCAAGCCTTTGCTTAAAACTCCCTCAGTGTTTCCCATGATGAAGGCAGGGCTCCATAAGGAAGCTGATGCTTTCATGACTTGATCTAAATCACAGAGAAGAAGCAAGAATTTGCAATGTAGAAACAGAAAGCATTTTAAGTAGAAAAAATACAAATACATAATACTTCATCAACTTGTACTAGAAGATGAAATTTTGATTTGAGAGACAATTGCATAAAAGAGACTCTGAGTTATGTATGATACAGAGAAGAACAAAAGATCAGGAACTGAACTCCAAGGAATGGCAGCTGAAGCTTGAGAGATAGAAAATCACTAGAAAAATTAAATTTAAAATCAAGTGCAGCAAGATCATCAGAGGAGAATGAGAGCTGAGGAGTTTTGGTAACTCATGAGAATCTGGGTGATGGCAGGGAACACGTTTCCCCTTGAGTGGTGAGCAGGAATGCCAGATTGCCTCTCAGAAGTGAATTGATTGTGAATGAAAAGAATCAGGGGCTTCCCTGGTGGCTCAGTGGTCAAGAATCTGCCTGCCATGCAGGAGCCGCAGGAGATGCGGGTTCAATCCCTGGTTCAGAAAGATTCCCCCAAGAAGGGCATGGCAACTGACCCCAGTGTTCTTGCCTGGAAAATCCCATAGACAGAGGAGCCTAGCAGGCTACAGTCCATAGAGTCACAAAGAATAGGACACAACTGAAGCGACTTAGCACACACAAACAAATAGAACGCACAAGCATACATGTGAGCAGTGTTAGTACTACAAAGGAATGATAAGAAAGAAGGGATGGTAAGATTGTATTACTAATTCAGCATTTATTGAATGGTGGGGCTCCCCAGGTGGTACTAGTGATAAAGAATCCGCCTGCCAATGCAGGAAATGCAAGAGATGTGGTCTCAGTCGCTGGGTAGAGAAGATGCCCTGGAGCAGGAAATGGCTCTCAAAACTTCACCTTCTGTACTCTGTGTTTAGTTATTCAGTTGTGTCCGACTCTTTGCAGACCCCATGAACAGTAGCCCACCAGCTCTTCTATCCCTGGAATTTTCCAGACAAGAATGCTGGAGCGGATTGCCATTTCCTGCTCCAGGAATAAATGTACTACAATGCTCAAGAAATAGAATAAGGTATAATATATTGTGGGAAACATTACAAAGAAAGGGGACTAGACAGGTTTATACACAAGAAGAAGTGACCCTTATTCTCATTAGGACTAATCCCCTGGAGGGTGGCTCCCTCACTCTTCCTCCAGTGACTGTCTCTGAAACCCTATTCTACTGCTGCTGCTGCTAAGTCGCTTCAGTCGTGTCCGACTCTGTGCGACCCCATGGACTGCAGCCCACCAGGCTCCTCCATCCGTGGGATTTTCCAGGCAAGAGTATTGGAGTGCGGTGCCATTGCCTTCTCCTACTGGTCAGGCCTTATTCAAGATATTATATTTATAAATAGAGATTTAGTAATTACAAATGCCATTATGTTACCTTATTTAATTGTTTACCTTATTTAATCAGTGTAGGGCTCCCTTGGTGGCTCAGTTGATAAACAGTCTGCCTGCAATGCAGGAGACTTGGGTTCAATCCCTAGGTTGGGAAGATCCCTTGCAGAAGAAAATGGCAACCCAACCCACCCCAGTATTCTTGCCTGGGAAATCCTATGGACAGAGGAGGCTGGCAGGCTACAGTCCATGGGGTTGCAAGAGTTGGACACGACTGAGTGACTAAACCAAACCATTTAATCAATGTATATGTTGAGGATAAAAAGTCTTCATATTAAGTTTCTAGAATAATTTGACTTATATAGCAGATTATGATGCTTAAATTTCAAGGTAAAAAGTTTATCTGGATGTGAAATCTATTTTTTATTAAGTTTTCATTTGGCTTACTAGATATTTGTAGAGTTACACATACATATATTTTTAAGGTTGCACTTAATTTTTAAATCTTAAATGATACAGGAGCTCATTCTGCTGATGTTTCTCATCAGACTATTTTCTGTAGAACTATTAATTGTCCAAAGTCTTTCTTATTATTTTTCTATGTGTCACTTCAACTTTTTATGGTTTCATCATTTTTTTTTCCTTTTGGCTATTTAAAGTTGAGTCAGCTTAGATAAAACGCATAAAGATGTACTACTTTATTATTTGAGAATTTCTGTTTTTTTAGAAATGTTGCCAAATGGCACCTTTTCATGCTAAAAACCAGCATGGGAACTGATAGCTTTCAAAGACAGACTCAGGAACATCTATGAATGACAATAAAACATAGTCAAACATTAATTATAACTTATTTAAAAAATTATAACTTATTATAACCTATTATTTATTTTAAAATTGAATACAGAATTTTATAGGATGTACCTATAACCATGATTTTCCTGGGTTATTTTAGACCTAAAGGGATAATTATAATGTTTCAAAAAATTCATTATATAAAAGCTTTCTTTTGTCCAATGGATATAAGGCAACTCATTTTGAATTCCATATATAAGAAGAGCCTGTAGTCTTCCAGGTGAACCTTTTCTTTCCTACTTTTCCATTGTAGTTATGGTACACAATGTGAAACAAAGAATATTAAATAGATTTCTTATTTTAATTAAAAATGGCATCATAGGTTAAAAGTATATTAAAATGAATTACAAGTTTCCTATTCAATCTTCAAACATAAGAACTTGAAGTAATAACTTCTAAAAAGAGAAGGCAAATGAACAGCATTCCTTTCAGCAGATTGCTAGTTTTTTCCCAGAGTTTCTTACCCCTTTTCCCATAATTGCCAAATTACAGTCAAAATATCTTCAAGTCTCCTTCAAAGGTGTGGCCATGTGACTAAGTCCTTGACAATAAAATAGGAAAGAAAATGATATCTACAATTTTCACATTGTTTGCTTAAAAAGAAATGACTTTTCTCGGAGGTCCATTTTTGTTCCCTTCTCACTGGGCAGATGGAGATGGCCAACAGCCTGGGTATAGTAAGACACAATATAATGGAAAAAACTTGAGTCCTGAATGACCTTGTGGAACAGAATTGCTTCAGAAACTTGCGAGGCCAAACTTTACATCAGAGGGAAAAGATTCCCACTTTATTAATCCATTATTCTTTGGGATCACTTTATAGCAACTGTACCTTGACCAAGAGCACCATAGATTTTTTCTTTTTTTAATTTGAGTATAGTTGCATTTGACCTCCAGTAGTTGGTGATGGACAGGGAGGCCTGGCGTGCTGCAGTTCATGGGGTCGCAAAGAGTCCGACACGACTGAGCAACTGATCTGGTCTGATCTGATCTGATAGTTGCATTACAATGCTGTGTTAGTTTCTGCTGTACAACAAAGTGTAACAGCTATATGTACACATATATCCCCTCCCTCTTGAGCCTTCCTCCCGCCCTGCCCCATCCCAGTCCTCTAGGTACTCACCGAGCACCCGGCTGAGCTCCCTGTGATATACGGCAGTTCCTACTAGCTAGCTATTTCACACATGAAAATGTAAGTGTTAGTCACTCAGTCTTGTCCAACTTTTTGCGACCCCATTGGTCTATAGCCTGCCAAGCTCCTCTGTCCATGGAATTTTCTGGGCAAGAATACTGGAGTGGGTTGCCATTTCCTTCTCCAGGAGATCTTTCCAACCCTGGGATTGAACCCAGGTCTCCTGCATTGCAGACCCATTTTTTACCAACGGAATCACCAGAGAAACCCAATTTTACACATGGTAGTATACATATGTCAATCCCACTTTCCCAATTCATTCCACCTCCCTCCCCCACATTGTGTAGAATGCTATGGAGCATTCTACAAAATAATTTCATCTGTTCTTCAAAATAATTTCATCTGTTTATTCCTCTGTATCAAAAATAGTAATCTAAACTAATTCGAGATTATAATTGGTAATTTATAAGCACTCAAAATATTAACTTAAGGTTATGTAATCTAAAATTTCATATTTATTTTTTTCATTATAATTTATTATACAATAATACATGGTATATTACATATTTATTGTAATATAATCATAAAACTGCCATGACTGTCATCACAAAATAATTATATTATGAAAATAGTCTACAGTTGCATGAAACATGGAGGAAAACAAATCACAAAGACTTTAAATAGACTTCTCTGAACAGAGTCATTTTATCTGTTTCAAGTAGTGCCCCCTCCCCATTCCTCAATTCTGTAATATCATTTATACACTTTAGTTGGAGTACTGAGGACCTAAAATTAAAATTGTGCACTCCTTTCTGTAATCTAAGTCAAAAACTCTGGAGAATGATTTGCTTCACAATGATTAACTCTCTTCCTGTCTACACACAGTTATTTGCCTTTGTTTTCAATGTAACTTTTTATCTTTTCTGAATTAAAAGACTCTCCCCTAGACAGACAGCATTTTCAGAAGTCTGAACACTAGATATCTAGTATATACAAAACAATTTCCTAGTCCTCAAGGAACTAACAATATACACAGCCTACAAACTTCCGTCACAGGCCAACTGATTCCTAAAGTTCCTTCTTCAAGAAGATGTTCTAATTAGGTGATCTGCTGTGTTCAGGGCACTAAGGCCATAGATAAGAACCTATTCTAATTAGATGAAGTTATTTCAAAGTTGTACATCTCCATTCAGTATGATTAAAAACACTGTCTAATAATTTGATAGTACAGTATAGGCAAAGTACTAGACAAATTAGAAAAAAAAAAAGGAAAAGAACAAAAGAAACTAGGTCAGGATTTCCTGAAAGCAGTGGGGTTTAAAATGATTCTAAAACAAGGAGAAACATAAAAAAGTAATTCTTCATAGGAAAATTAGCATGGACTTTAAGAAAAATATTTTCAAAATTAACGGAAAAATAACATGAACTCAGAACATAATTTAAAACTGAATATATATGACTAATTTTAGCAAACATTTAACAAATTTCAAAACATACCTCTGTGCTGAACATCTAAACTATTCCAATACAGACATAAAGTAAATCTTTGAATATGAATTTTTTAATTCAGATTATATAATCCCAATCAGTAGTAAGAAATCATCGTTCATTAAGACTGACAGAATAAAAATTTGAATTGTATATATAATATACAAGCTATCATCAACTTTTACTATGACAATGTTAAATCACTCAGAATATTTCAAAGCGGATTTCTTTTTACATATGGTATACCATTTGCAATAAACAGACTGATACACAGAATTTTACTGATGGTATATGTGTGAAAATGATTTCAGTGTTATAGAACTCCTAAAATTATTTTTCTAGAAAGGAACCTCAATAAAAGAAATAGTCAAATTAGCAGAAGCCTACATGTTCAGACCAACAAGAAACCTAGCTTTGGACAAAAAGGATTTTAAGTAAAATTTCAAGTCACAATTGTAATTCTTGTTTCTCTGTTTCTTCCATCTAAGTTAACACATGGTAGTCACAAACAGATTCGAGGTTATTTTCAGAGTCTTCATTTCTTATTCTGACTATTCTTTACTTCCTGACTACTATCCTTTTCTCAGAAAAATGTGCTCTTATAAGCAGATCATGAGAATTTTGTCATCATCATACAAAATTAAAATCTGAATACTCAGAATTATAGTATAAAGCTAGGATTCCAGGCTTTATGGAGAAGGCAATGGCACTCCACTCCAGTACTCTTGCCTGGAAAGACCCATGGACGGAGGAAGCTGGTAGGCTGTAGTCCATGGCGATGCAAGGAGTCGGACACAACTGAGCAATTTCACTTTCACTTTTCATTTTCATGCATTGGGGAAGGAAATGGCAACCCACTCCAGTGTTCTTGCCTGGAGAATCCCAGGGACAGGGGAGCCTGGTGGGCTGCCGTCTATGGGGCCGCACAGAGTCGGACATGACTGAAGCGACTTAGAAGCAGCAGCAGCAACCAGGCTTTAAAACCAATTTAAGGTTTTAATTGCAAGATTTTGTTATTAAAGTTCTTGTGTCAAACTTAAAGTTTCAGATCAGATCAGATCAGTCGCTCAGTCGTGTCCGAATCTTTGCGACCCCATGAACTGCAGCATGCCAGGCCTCCCTATCCATCACCAGCTCCTGGAGGTCACCCAGACTCACATCCATCGAGTCAGTGATGCTATCCAGCCATCTCATCCTCTGCCGTCCCCTTCTCCTCCTGCCCTCAATCCCTCCCAGCATCAGAGTCTTCTCCGATGAGTCAACTCTTCGCATGAGGTGGCCAAAATACTCGAGTTTCAGCTTTAGCATCATTCCTTCCAAAGAAATTCCAGGATTGATCTCCTTCAGAATGGACTGGTTGGATCTCCTTGCAGTCCAAGGGACTCTCAAGAGTCTTCTCCAACACCACAGTTCAAAAGCATCAATTCTTCGGTGCTCAGCCTTCTTCACAGTCCAGCTCTCACATCCATACATGACCACAGGAAAGACCATAGCCTTGACTAGGCGAACCTTTGTAGGCAAAGTGATGTCTCTGCTTTGGAATATGCTATCTAGGTTGGTCATAACTTTCCTTCCAAGGAGTAAGCGTCTTTTAATTTCATGGCTGCAGTCACCATCTGCAGTGATTTTGGAGCCCAGAAAAACAAAGTCTGACACTGTTTCCACTGTTTCCCCATCTATTTCCCATGTAGTGATGGGACCAGATGCCATGATATTCGTTTTCTGAATGTTGAGTTTTAAGCCAACATTTTCACTCTCCACTTTCACTTTCATAAAGAGGCTTTTTAGTTCCTCTTCACTTTCTGCCATAAGGGTGGTGTCATCTGCATATCTGAGGTTATTGATATTTCTCCCAGCAATCTTGATTCCAACTTGTGTTTCTTCCAGTCCAGCGTTTCTCATGATGTACTCTACATAGAAGTTAAATAAACAGGGTGACAATATACAGCCTTGACGTACTCCTTTTCCTATTTGGAACCAGTCTGTTGGTCCATGTCCAGTTCTAACTGTTGCTTCCTGACCTGCATACAGATTTCTCAAGAGGCAGATCAGGTGGTCTGGTATTCCCATCTCTCTCAGAATTTTCCACAGTTTATTGTGATCTACACAGTCAAAGGCTTTGGCATAGTCAATAAAGCAGAAATAGATGTTTTTCTGGAACTCTCTTGCTTTTTCCATGATCCAGCGGATGTTGGCAATTTGATCTCTGGGTCCTCTGCCTTTTCTAAAACCAGCTTGAACATCAGGAAGTTCACGGTTCACATATTGCTGAAGCCTGGCTTGGAGAATTTTGAGCATTACTTTACTAGCGTGTGAGATGAGTGCAATTGTGTGGTAGTTTGAGCGTTCTTTGGCATTGCCTTTCTTTGGGATTGGGATGAAAACTGACCTTTTCCAATCTTGTGGCCACTGCTGAGTTTTCCAAATTTGCTGGCATATTGAGTGCAACACTTTCACAGCATCATCTTTCAGGATTTGGAATAGCTCCACTGGAATTCCATCACCTCCACTAGCTTTGTTCAATGTGATGCTTTCTAAGGCCCACTTGACTTCACATTCCAGATACTAATATAGATCTTTCATAAAAGCAAAATTGCTTAAAATGAACTTTCAAAAAAGCAGGGGATACTTGTATTCCAATGACACTGACATTTGCAAATAACTTGGAAAATTCTCATTTGGAATTTCCTTCACAGTACTTCAAAAAAAATTTTCCTGTGGTGTTAAATATTTACATTTTATGGGTGGTGATTTTTTAAAAAAAAAAAAACAAGAAATAGCCAGAAGTTTTTTAGATAAAAAGGAAAGAATTGATTTAAAAAAAAACATGCTAATTTTGTTATATGTATCTAAAATAATAAAGTTGAGCTAAATGGACTATAAATTTACTCCACTTAATAACTATATTGATGGCTCTTTTTAAAAATCATGCGAGATGTATTTGCTCTTACAAAATGACAAATTCAATGCCATGAAATTTATTTCACAAATCATATAGTTACCTTAGAAACATGCAAGGATATGTTCATTATATACTAAGAAGAGGGATGTAAATAATCTGAGCACCCTTTCTGTCCTCTGAATACCCCATAATTTTGAGTATATGCCTCTCTAGTAACAGTGGTTGTAGCCAAGTGAAAACAGATGATCCAAGAGGTAAAGTGCAGTTGTTGGGACCATATTGGGGAAAATTCCATGTATAAATGTAAGAGGGGATTATCTGCAGTCCACTTCAACGAGTATTTATGGAGAATCTGCTCAGTGTTCAGAACTGTGCTATTTGGCACTATTTCTTTTTCTAAACTTGGATATTCCAGTTCGAACTCTTTATCTGTCAACGGGAAACATTTAGTCTTTCCTTGGGAGTGTCAAGACTTTGCCAAATTGCTTGAAATGGTATTTGAATTTTAAGACAGTTTCCCTTCTACTCAGTTTGAGTAAACCCCTATTTTAAAAACCAACTCATTATCAAGTTTTAAAAACTCTTTCTATACTCCTCATAAAACATTAAACTATAGCAAATAAATCATAAGAATTTCTATAATTTGATATGTAACACATTCAGTGGGATGATTTTTTAAACATTTAATTAAATATTTTGTATATTTTAAGGACAGAGACTTCATCTGACTAGTGTATGCTCCATGCCTTGTGTAATATCTGGTACATAAATAAAGGCATTTCATAAATACTTCCTGAAAAGACAAACTTACTGTCAATTCAGAATGAGTTTAAAATAAATGATAACTCTAAGAAAATCAAGTGCTATAGTCTAGGTAAGTATTTTAAGTCTAGGAGACAGAAGGAATGAGAATCACAAATCGAATCTAGGATACTGTATGTGTGCGATGGAAAAGGTTGTGTGTACACACAAAAAAGAAGATAGCTTTATTCACCATTTGCTATAGGAGTCCTTCAAGAAAGGCCTTTCCTCTCCATCTGACTGTGTCTTAACAAAAATAGTTATCATATCCGTGTGTGCTCAGTAGTATCTGACTAGTTGTCACTCCATGGACTGTAGCCCACCAGGTTCCTCTCTCCATGGAATTTTCCAGGAAAAATACGGGAGCTGGTTGCCATTTCTTACTCCAGAGGATCTTTCCGACACACGGATCAAATCCAGGTCTCTTGAGTCTCCCGCACTGGCAGGCAGACTCTTCACCACTGTACCACCTGAGAAGCCCATTATATCCACAGGTTTAAAAAAGCAAATCAAGCTATCTCCAAAAAATATCACGGTTATATGCAGAGGGCTTGGGGAATTGTGATTTTTTTCGGGGGGAGATAGCTTGGTTTGCTTCTTATAGAACACTCTTCCAAACTGTGCTTTTAAGAGATTAAAAAAAAAAGTCACATAGATGCTATTTTGAGGAAATCAAGTGAAAATCTGAACAGACCTATATAACTCTATTGATGTATTCAATAATTTGTAGCAAGGAAATAAACTGCAGAATTTATATTGATACTCAAGGTAAGCAAAGAAGATTATCACAGTGGCCAACAAATCACTAAATTTAGTAAAGCACACTAAATTTAAGGGGTTCTCAAAGGATGACTAAGTCATAAGTGTAAAGAGAAAACGATCACACAGTTGGCCACTATTTGGCCTCTTTTGTCCAAGGAGAAAGGACTCCCTTTTAAGCATGTGCTACAGATTGATTTACATAGAGATTAAACCTTCTCATGAGATCATCTTTTCTCTAGGGGATTTAATCACACTCAACATGAGAGACATTTTGTCTCATTACCTGAAAATGAAGGGAGCCTCTGTTATGTCTGTGCCATACAATGGAAAATGAGGTTAAATTACAAAAGACCAACAAGTCAAATATTATTTCAGCTTTTAAAAAGATGCATTATAAAGCACCATCATGTTATTTCTTATCCAGGAACATTCTACATTTCGATTAGGACACAACTTAAAATAGCTAGATCTGAATTTAGAAAGATTGGTGAACACTGTGAAACTGAACTCTTGTGTTCAGTATATTGATTCCTTCAAGAGTCAATCTTTTTGAAAAGCACTCATGAGTAGTAAATTTCCACTGCAATACAAGGAGCAAATATAAGCCAATCAGTGCTCCAAGAGTTTAATAACACTCAAAATATTTTGGCCAGCACTAATTAGTTATCACTAATTAGTAAGCAACTGTCAATGCAATTGATATAGTAACAGTTGTAGTATGATTAGGACATGCTGTGGATATTACTACATTCTATTTCTCTCTGTTGCTCATTCTCTTAATCTCAAGAATGGACACTTGAATGAAAGTAACAATGACATTATTTTAGAGGAAGCTTTAAGTTGTTTCTGAATAGTTCTTTCAAGTGTTCTAACTTCTGTTAGCGACATATTATTTGTGCCTGTTTGACATCACAGATGATACAAACAGGCAAGAACAGTATACCATAAAGGGAAAGTTAAAAGTCAATGCATTTCAGTCTGAAATATTGTTCACTAGATAGCAACTGTCATTACAACAAATTGCATTGAGGTGGGATGTCACATTATGTCTATGAAAATTAGCTAGTCTTGCTCTAAAGCAGTTTTGATCATTGCCCTGTGAAATACTGTTCAACTTTTCTATTAATATTAGGAAGAAAATTCTGCACAATATTAGTCCATATTAATCTAAATTAGCCCAAAACTGCTTCTTAAAGTATTTTAAACTAAAAGAAGCTGATTTAACACATTTGGTCTTTCTTATCAAACATCATTTCAAATGGTGAGATTTCCAGTGACATTACATCAGTTACTATAGGGTCTAGATTGATTATCTTTGGATGTAGAAAGATGTTTGACCTTTATTTTATCTGCCACGCTTTTCTAGATTTTCTACAAAAAAAATAGAAATAGTCATTATTAAGAACATTCTAAAATAGATTTATATATGTACAGTCACCTACATATATACATATATATTTATGTTATGTATATTAATGTACATGAATATGTATATATATATATATAGGTTATGCACTGTTATTGTTTAATTGCTCAGTTGTGTATGACTCTGTTTCTGACCCTTTGGACTGCAACCCGCAGGCTCCTCTGTCCATGGTATTTCCCAGGCAAGAATACTGGAGTGGATAGTCATTCCCTTCTCAGGGGATTCTCCCCACCCAGGGATTGAAACCACATCTCTTATGTCTCCTGCATTGGCAGACAGTTTCTTTACCACTAGCACTACTTGAGAAGCCCATGTGTATATGTACGTAAGTTGTAATCAAATGAAACACCAAACAAGGCCATTTTTTAAATATTGAACAGAAATACTATCTGTTGAATGCTGATATATAGACTTATTCCAGTGATAAGAATATTTTTTTCTTCCTTGGAGATTGATGCTACTGATATGAGTGAAACTATTGAATACAGTGATTTATCATAGGCTAAAGACCAGAAAAACCTAAATACCAATCATATTTTCTATATCTAGCATGAAAGAATACAATTTATTTGTTCTTTAAATAGTACAATATTGGGGATAGTAACAATTTATGATACTTTGGGTATAATAAGAATTCAAAAACTAAATAACTGATAAATATTTTAGTTTTCACAAGACTGTTTAAAAATTAGAAGGCATGAGTTCTGAAAGCAGAAGTACATAAAAGATGAACTTGACCAAATAACATACTTATTTTAATCTGAGAAATTATTCCTGTAGTATAACTCGTTAAGAACCATACTCTTTTATGCTTGATAGACTGCACACAGTAAAACCACACTTGCTTGAATAAATTTTTTATCTAAAGGCTTAACGCATAATAATTAGACTAAGGCACACTACATTTTCCACCATTGTACTTCATAGGTATTGCTGATTCCAGTTGGCATTCATTAGGCAGGGAGAAAATTATGGCAATTATTGAAAATTACTGGGTTTAAACACAGTGTACTCAACTATCTCCTCTCACCCTCCCCAACCACATGCAAATTCTTTTTTATTAGGAAAATAGCAAATTATGCTGCTTCAGCACCAAGGAAGCTAGATTTTGGAAAATAATGATTTATATATATATATATAACAAAGAATATAGAAATACAGGCATTAGAGTTTTTTTCCACAATCTGAATCATAGATTTCACTTTATATCCATTCCCCTATGTTTACCATATTCCATATTTGACTATCCTTACAAATATTATACCAGTTCTTCAGTTCTCAGTTGAACAGCAATGAAGACTGTTGAGAGTCCCTTGGACTGTCAGAAGATCAAACCAGTCAATCCTAAAGGAAATTAATCCTGAATATTCATTGGAAGGACTGATACTGAAGCTCAAGCTCCAGTACTTTGGCCACCTGAAATGAAGAGCTGACTCATTGGAAAAGACCCTGATGCTGAGAAAGACTAAAGACAGGAGGAGAAGGGGATGACAGAGGATGAGATGATTGGATGGCATCACCAACTCAATGGACATGAGTTTGAGCAAGTCCAGGAGATAGTGAAGGACGGGGAAGCCTGGTGTGCTGCAGTCTATGGGGTTGCAAAGAGGCGGACATGACTGAGCAACTGAACAACAACTCATATCCTATCTCCTCCAAGAAGTTTTTCTGATTTCCCTATAATAGCTTCATATTTTTCTCTGTCACATTTTATAGTATCTATTGTGGCTCCATCAAGCCCTGACATTCTGCCTGTTAACACAGTTATGTGTAGATAAGTAAGTGTCCCTCCTTAGTATGAATGCTTGGTGGGACTGAGGCAGGTTCATCTCTGTCCCCAGCAACACTCACTTCAATAATTTACACATGATAGAGATTCACTCAAAAGACGAAGATCTGGGAAGCCCACCTTAAGCTTGTTGGTGGTTTAGTCACCAAGTCATATCTGATTCTTGCAACAACACGGACTGTAGCCCACCAGACTCCTTTGTCCATGGGATTTCCCAGACAAGACTATTGGAGTGGGTTGCCATTTCCTTCTTCAGGGGTTCTTCCTGACCCACAGATCAACTCCAGGTCTCCTGCATTGCAGGCAAATTCTTTACTAACTTTAAAGTAGGAAGTATTTTAAGCTTAATTAATTAATTAAGGTGCACCTTAATTAATTAATTAAGGTGCACCTTAATTAATTGAGCACCTTAAAAATGCCTTCCTCTCCTTAATAATATCACAAAAAAGAATTTGTCTTACTTCAGTGAGAGACAAAGATATATGATTAGATGAGTAAAAATATTACATTGAAAGAATATTAAACAATTATGCAGTTGTAAATGAACTTTTTTCATATTTTCTAGGGCAAATTATCTTTTCAAATGACTTGGAACATCATTTCAAAAAAAAAAATCTGTTCTAAGTGAATTCTATCTACTGAATTTAACTAATCATAATCATATGCTATTTGAAATATGATCCAATGTACTTATAACAGTAAAATACTCTCTTGGGTGAAATTAGATTTTAAAAATCTTAAATAAATTAAAAGCAGAAAAATAAGTCTGTGTTGCACCAGATTCAAAGTTGGTTAAGAAATGTCATGTTTATAATAAAGATTATTAATTTCAGAGAACATATTTTTCAGTTTATTTTACCGACTGTGAAATGAGTAATTATATACATCATCATTGATAATTCATCAAAGATTTTCATTGCCAATGGCAAGCTTTTATCCAAGTATAATAATTTATAAAATGTTTTAGAGACTCCCTGCTGCTATCTTGAAGTAGAAGTAAAGGAAATGTGTTTTCTCTCAGTGAGCCCTTGAAATTGAGCAACCTAAGAAGCAGAAAACATTAAAAGACCTAATTTGTGAAACAAAGACTTGAACTTATGTCAAAAGGGTTTCTCTGTAAATTGCTTCCTGATGATTCCATAATTACCCATCACATTAGTAAGACAATTGCCTGCTTTGTCCTGAGTCTATGTGGGTTCAGAAATATTATGAAATAGGCTAAACATGTGTGCTTCTAGTGTTTTAAATATTCAAATGAGGTGTCTACCATGTGGCAAGCCTTGTGCTTAGCATGGACTTGAGTCAATATAAACCAATTTAATATAAACCACAAAAGACTTGAAGCTTGTCTTCAGGAACATCACGGTGCTAGCTAATAACATGTAAATTGATGTTTCATAACTAAAATTAGGTCTACTAAATTAATCAATTTTCCTGTGGTAGATATTCTGAGAACTATAGACTATCTGTCATTATAATCTCATAAGTAATAGCTTCTCCAAGTAGTAACAATGAGCAAAAGGGAAAGGATAGAACCTTATTCTATATTAGCCATAATTACTAAAAAGGAGCTGGTAGAAGTAGAGTTCAATCTATTTACTTAATATCAGTTGAAACCTAGATCTTTACAATAAAAGTATTTCCGGCAAATATATATATTATTGCATTGTTTCCAGAGATTCTATATCCTAGTTAGATTTAACATCTTCTGAATCTATGGCTTTTACATGAAAGAAACTTAACAAGAATGAATATGCCATTTTGCAAACATATATATCTCAAGCTTACTATAAAATATTACTGATTCTAATTAGGTTAGGTATTTTAAGTAAAGACTCATGAATCTGAATATCAATTAATTTAATTTGAATCTAGCTTAATAATTTTTTTGTCTTGCCAAATTGAATTATTTATTTCTATGTCTGAGAAATGCTTCACTCCTAAAGTCAAGTATTTCCTAGGCAAGTTGGGATGGGGCAAAAGTAAAAGACACTCAGATATAGGTTGTAAAATTACTACTTAGAGAAGCATAAGCCCCATTTTCATTTGCCCAATTGGAGCATGACAAATTAATGTCGTAAAGCATAAAGAAATTTGCAATAGACTTTGGTGAAAAGGAATAGTGAATGTAAAATATTTCTTTAAAAAAAGAATTTTAAACAAATTATTTTTTTCTAAAATTTGAAAAATCTCACCTTGTGTGGATATGTGCGTACAAATACCCCATCCATCTCTACAATTTAATATAAACCAAATGAAAGTTTTATTATTAAGATTTCAAAACAGCTGTTCAATTGGCATACATTATGGTTTGTCTACAACAAACAAGCTGGGGTTATTAAGCCTTGGTGTTAGTCTGAACCTGTGAAAGATTTGGGATGAAAATTCAGAATTGGGGTTTGAGTTCCAAATTACTGACTTCTAAATGCCAGCAATTTAAAATTTGTATTTCTATAAAAATTTGTATTTTAAAATTTGTATTTTTAAAATTTTAAAATTTGTATTTTTATAATCGAGCTCAATTTATAGGGGCTTCCTCACTGGCTCAGGGGTAAAGAGTATGCCTGCAGTGCAGGAACCACAGGAGACATGAGTTCGATCCCTGGGTGGTAAAGACCTCCTGGAGGAGGGCATAGGAACCCACTCCAGTATTCTTGCCTGGAGAATCTCCATGGACAGAGGAGCCTGGTGGGCTACAGTCCATGGGGTCTCAAAGAGCTGGACATGACTGAAAGGACTTAACACACATGCATGCATTTATAGACCCAAATAAGGATTTCTTACCATATAGAAAGTATGGATTTCTTTTGATTAAGCCTCAAGAAGTGCTGGCTCAGAGCATCCACATGGTCTTTTCTGTTTATGCAGTGGGATAAGGCTTTGTCTATTATATTTAAGTATGGAATCTAGAGAAGTGGTAACGGGTAAACTTACCTGCAGGGCAGGAATAGAGATACAGACATAGAGAAGGACATGTGGACACAGCACAGGGGAAGAGAGAGGGTGGGACAGACTGGGAGATTGGGATTGACACATATACACTACTGTGTGTAAAATAGACAGATGGTGGGAAGCGGCCATATAGCACAGGAAGCTCAGCTCTGCCTCTGTGATAACCTAGGTGGGTGGGATGCCAGTGGGTAGGAGGGAGGCTCAAGAGGGAGGGGATACATGCATACATGTAGTTGATTCACTTCACGGCACAGCGGAAACTAACACAACGGTTGTAAAGCTCCAAATAAAAAAATTAACAAAAAACCCTCAATTGATTCATTTAAGTGCCATTGCAGAGAATCTGTATATTAGTTAATGAAATCCAACATTCTACAGAATTTTCCACCTCTGTGTCTTTGCTTTAGCCTTTCTCTTTACCTAGAATTGTCACTGTATTCCCACAGTTATCAGCTGAAATCCCAACCCCTTCTATTAAGGTGCTTGCTATGAGTATTCAGATTAGCATTGATTCGATGCAACATCCTGAACTCTCATAGTTAGATGCATTCTCTTCTGTATGCATAGTTTAAACTACTCAAGAGGTATGAACTGTCTTTCATCAGAATGATTTTACTACTTCTTTAGGATCTAAATCCCATCAATGCTTGAATCTGACTTGAAACCTACAATATGTAGCCAAGTGTCTGGTATAAAATATGTGGTCAACAAATATATACAAATAAAATATTATTTGAAACCTTTCTTTAAAAACAAACCACAGCAATCGGAAAATGAGTTTAACTCTGGTAAGATTTTTGTTTTCTTTGTTGCTAGGTAATGAACATACAATGCAGATTATAATAGTAGCAATCAATACTAAGCATATTGCCTACAAATCACAACTGAGGGTGTTTGAATCCTTTGGGGGAAAAATGATAATGCTGAAAATAAGGCCATAAGCTATTTAATATCCATTACCAGGACAATGATATTTTTAATTTAGAATGTGGTTTAAGAACTCTGACTCACATTTGATTTATTTTCAAAGTAGAAAACTAGAGGTACTCACACTGATCCCTTTGTTATTTAAAAATGTAATCCTCAAGGTCTGGCCAAGGCTCTTTTATGTATATAAAATAAATCATGGCACAGAAGGTCTTTCATATTAAAGACAGGGTAAAATATGCATCTCTATATTTAACTATTGAAACAGGAAAGAAGGAAACACAATATCTTACTGGTCAGACCGTCAGATGTGTCAAAAAGAAAAATAATATTTAAAAATGTCATCAATAAAATATGTAATTTTTATTTTGTAGTATGAAACTCTTGACACATTAAAAGACTAAAGTAAGTATTTTATTTTTCAAATGTTAAAAGAATAACATGTAGGAAATGGAATTCTTTGTAACAAGATTTTTATTTACTTCTAGTTTAACGTGTCCTGATTTGTAATACTACTGCTGTTAGTTACCAACAGAGAATAGTTTTGCTCATATAATGAAGAATGTGATTTTTTCCCCTTCATTTTATAGAAGAGTATGTTGTTTTCTAATGTGAATTCATCACTCTATTAATTTTAATAGCTTTTTAATTTCTAACCACTGGATGGGGTGAGGGGAGATTCATATACTTGGCAGTATTTCTATGTATTCTTAACTATGCTAGTCAATTTCTGTATTATTTAATATAATTCCATCATCACAATATGATTGATATATAACTAAAATCACAGTTTATTCAAAGAATTCTAAGTACATTCTGATTAAATAGGTCATTTATAATAAATTTTAGCAGCAAGCCCAGGAAATGTTCAAGACAAATGATTCAAAAGGATTGTTCTGGATAGAGAAGAGGTCATGATAAAATAGAAATCTTCAGGGATGCAAATTATCCAATAAGATAAAAATTTATTATTGATCTGACTTCTTATTGTAAAGATAGGAAAAAATCAGTACCTTCTTATCTTTGAAATCAGGATTTAAGGATGGATGTTTGAGTTCCATCTGTAGAATAGACAAAAGTTAGAAGTCCAAAGGGGATTAGAAAGGAAACTTCAAGAAGTTCCAGTTATTATCGCAAAAGGCAATTCGTAAGTTTGATCATGGACAAAGACCATAAGAACTATATAAATCAGGCTACATAACTGTTGCAACTTCCAAGCTGTTATTATTGATAGTTGCCTTTCAAAAGAAAAGGATGTATGGACATTCCTTTGTGAGACAAATGGATACTGTCTTAGTAGGGAAAGAACAGTGTAGATAGAAGAAATGTTAGAGGGAAGGATAAAGGCTAGCTGAGGCTACAAGAAAAGACAGAAGATGGGAAAGTGGTCGGAGTCTTAGGAGACACCTCTGGACTGCATAATATAGACATGCTTGTGATTCCACATCAAGACAGTGTCCTGCAGTTCTAATAATGGGCACTACATGTGATATCTGTCAAATTTAGTCTCTATTTTGGAGACATTCATTTATTCATGAAATAGGTAATTAATGAGCCCTAACTCTGGGTCAGACACAGAGGCTATACAATTCATGAGCAAAACAGATATGGTCTTTTCTCTCATGGTTCATTGAGATGAAGAGACAATTAAATCAGCAATTATAATGATGTATGAAAAGCATTTTGATGGAAAAAAATAAAGAGAGGGTGCCCCAACTTCCTGGGTCAGAGAAAGCTCCCCATTAATAGTCAGATCTAAACCAGAATTGAAGAGGAGGAGTTAGTGAACAAAAGAAGGGATTATATTAGAGAAAGATAAGTAGCCAGAAGTCAATAGTCTAAATAGAAAGAATACATGCAAAGATATAAAGAGGAAAAAGAGAATGCCTCATTCAATAAGCTAACAGAAATTCAGCATTCATACAAATCGAGGTAAGGGTCAGGGACTTGAAGGGTCTTCAGAAGAGTTTTGGCTTAGTCCTGGAGGACATGATAAGTCATTAATAGACTTTTCATAACCTGATTGCATATTTTATATAAGAAATATATTTTAGCTATCTATTGTGTGTAACATCTCTGCAAACTTGCTGCTGAAAACAAAGCACATTATTATCTCACAGTTTTGTGGCTCAGAAATCCAGGTATGGCTTAGATGGGGTCTCTGCTTAGGGTCTCACCAGCCTTCAGGCAAGGTGTCTCCCAGGTTGGGCTTTCATCAGAGGCCTGGCTGGGGAAAGATCTTCTTCCAAGCTCTCCCAAGTTTTTGGCAGAAATTATATCTCTGTGGCTGTAGGATACATGGCAACTTATTTCTTCCAAGTCAGGAATGAAGCGAGAGAGGGAATTGCGAGTCTGAAAGACATTCTTGTATGATGCAACGTAAAGTAAGTTATTTACCCTGTTATCATAAAGCAAATCACAGATCCCACCAAACTCGAGGTAAGGGCTGTGAGCACCAGGAGATAGAAATCACAAGGCCACCTTTGGTCCCACCTATCAGAATCTCACTTAACTGGAGGTAGAAAATAATGGAGACATGAAGTTGAGATGGATTGTTGATACTAACCAACACTAAGAGAGTGGAGGTAAAGAAAACTTTTACAGATTCCAGACATTCTACCATGTAGAAATGGATAAAATGTAGTGATGGAATTCTGGGATTGACTAAGACAGAAGAATCTAGGGTGATGCCCAGATTATAAATCTGGACAGTTAGATGGGAGGGGATCACCTCAGATATCTCATTATCTGAGATAATGAGGCAAAAAGTGAGGAAGAGGTTTTGAAGGTCTTTATGATGAGTTTAGTTGTTAACATTTTGAATTTTATTCTTTAAAACTGTCGATTTGAGTTGTTCCCAGGGCTTCTCAGGTGGTGCTAGCGGTAAGGAACCCTCTTGCCAATACAGGAGATGTAAGAGATTCCCTGGAGGAGGGCACGCCAATCTACTCCACTATTCTTGCCTGGACAATCCCATGGACAGAGAAGCATAGCAGTCATGGGTCAATAGGATCACAAAGAGTTGGACACGACTGAAGCAACTTAGCATACATGCATAGGGCATCCAAAAGATAAAGGCTACAGGCAGTTGGAAATATGAAAATAATAGGTAAAGAGAAACAATTTAATAGTTATAAAACTAATCATAGCCATATATGTTTTCTAAAATGATGACCATAATTTTATCTTTAAAAAAGATAATCCTTTTAACAAGCAAAAAGTGTTGCTCTGGTTTTCAGTTGAGAATGAGAAGGACCATTAGGTATAGCCAAATAGGTGCTATTTAGATGGCTAACAATAATAGGAAGTTTGGAGCTGTCTGCTGGGTACTTAGGGCTTCCCTGGTGACTCAGATGGTAAAGAATTCACCTACAACACAGGAGGCCTGGGTTCTGTCCTTAGCTTGGGAAGGTCCCCTGAAGGAGGGCATTGCAACCCACTCTAGTATTCTTGCCTGGAGAATCCCCATAGACAGAGGAGCCTGGTGGGCTGCAGTCCTTGGCAGTCACAAAGAGTCAGACACAACTGAGCAACTAAGGACTCATGCTGGTACTTAGAAAAAGAAGCAATGCCCTGGCATAGAAGATAAGAAAAAAGTCCAGAAACAGTAAAATTCCAGCAACATAGCTGGGAGCTAGACTCCATGATAAATTCCATAAGAAAAAGTACATTTACTGAATCTATAGTGTATTACTCTGTATTTTAATTAATTTATTTTACTTCAAAACTGTCATTAAAGTTTTGTCTTCTGTATTAGTCTTGGTTCAGCGGTGCTCTGTTTAAGAAATGGCAGAAAGGCTTTATCTTTCGTGTATAGAGAGAAGAAAATAATCTAAAAACCCACAAGCAACCAGGTGACAAGAGAGAAGTTGTAACAGCATGAATTGAACAGAAGAGTGTGTTCTCTAAAGACAATTTATAGCTTTTCATCTGAAAGGAAAAGGAGACTTTGGCAGCTGTAGTCTAGTGCATGGAATAGGATTCGCAACATTTTTTTAATGTTAAAGGAAAAAGTGACTAATAAAAGTATAGAACCGAGGAGAAGCAAGAGGCAGACAGCTTCCCTGATGGCTCAGATATTAAAGAATCTGTCTGCAATGTGGGAGACCTGGGTTTGATCCCTGGGTTGGGAAAATCCCCTGGAAGAGGGCATGGCAACCCACTCCAGAATCCTTGCCTGGAGAATCCCCATGGACAGAGGAGACTGGTAGACTACAGTCCATGGGGTCTCAAACAGTCGGACACGACTGAGGGACGAAGCACAATCAATACCAAGTGCAGCCCACCTGCTCCATAGTTTTTTTTCCACTTTTACTGAGCTCTAATTGACATATGACTTTAAGATACACTAAGTGGGCTGATTTGGTCCTTAGATATTGTATGCTGATTACCATAGTAGTATTACTTACTACCTCTGTAACCACATAATTATCACCTCTTTTTGTGTGTGTGTGTGTGGTAACAGCATTTAAGAGCTACTTTCTTAGCAATTTTGAAATTTGTAATATAAAATTGTTGATTATAATTACTATGCTGTACGTTCAATCCCTAGAACTTAAATAGCAGGAAGTTTGTATCAATACCTTTGACCAATATCTCCCCATTTCTCCCAGCCACTAGCACCTGCAGCCATCAATCCACTCTCTATGAGTTCAGTTTGTTTGCATTCCACTCATAAGTTATATGATACAGTGTTCTTCTTTCCCTGTTTGACTTAATTCACTTAGCATGTGTGTGTGTGTTTGTATTATTGCTCAGTCGTGTCCAACTCTTTGTGACCCATAGACTGTAGCCCTCCTGGCTCTTCTGTCAATGGGATTCTCCAGGCAAAAATACTGGAGTGGGTTGCCATGCCCTTCTCCTGGGGATTTTCCTGACCCAGGATGTTGAACCTAGGTCTCCTCAATTGCAGGCAGATTATATACCATCTCTACCACCAGGGATGCTCTCACTTACATAATGCCCTCAAATTTCATCTTTGTTATCACAACTGGCAGGATTCTCTTCTTACCAAAGCTGGACAACATTCAATATATATATATATATACACCACACCTTTATCCAATCATCTACAGATTGGTGCTTAGATCGTTTGTATCTTGACCATTGTGAATAATGTTGCAATAAATATGGAAGTGCATATCCATGCAAAATCTTGATTTCGTGTTTTAGGAATATACCTAGAGGAGGGATTGCTGAATCATATGGTTGTCCTATTTTTAATTGTTGAGGAAACTCCATGCTGTTTTCCATAACAGCTGTACAAGTTTGCATTCCCACCAAGGGTGCAGAAAATGGTTCCCTTTTTTCTGCATCATCACCAACACTTGTTATATTCTATTTTTTTTTTTTTTTTATAACAGCCATTCTTAGAGATGGGAGGTGATATCTCATTGTGGTTTGATTTGCATTTCCCTGATGATTAGCAGAGACTTTACTTTGCCAACAAAGTTCCGTCTAGTCAAGGCTATGGTTTTTGCCTGTGGTCATGTATGGATGTGAGAGTTGGACTGTGAAGAAGGCTGAGTGCCAAAGAATTGATGCTTTTGAACTGTGGTGTTGGAGAAGACTCTTGAGAGTCCCTTGGACTGCAAGGAGATCCAACCAGTCCATTCTAAAGGAGATCAGCCCTGGGTGTTCTTTGGAAGGAATGATGCTAAAGCTGAAATTCCAGTACTTTGGCCACCTCATGTGAAGAGCTGACTCATTGGAAAAGACTCTGATACTGGGAGGGATTGGGGGCAAGAGGAGAAAGGGACGACAGGATGAGATGGCTGGATGGCATCACTGACTCGATGGACGTAAGTTTGAGTGAACTCTGGGAATTGGTGATGGACAAGGAGGCCTGGTGTGCTGCGATTCATGGGGTCAGCAAAGAGTCAGACACGACTGAGTGACTGAACTGAACTGAACTGAACTGATGATTAGCGACACTGAACATCTTTTCATGTGTCTGTCGGCCATCTGTTTGCTTCCTTTGGAAATAGTATCTATTCGGTTCCTCTGCCCAGTTTTTATTTGGATTGTTTTTTGATGTTGAGTTGTATGAGTTAGTTCCTTTCATAGTTTGGGTATTAGCCTCTAATCAGAAATATGATTTGAAAATATTTCCTACTATGCTGTAGGTTTCCTTTCCATTTTGTTGATTGTTCCTTTTGCTGTGCAGAAGCACCTTCATTTGATATAGTTTCATTTGTTTTTGTTGCTTGTTCTTTGGATGAATTTCTTTATTTTTTTTTTTTCCATTTCTATGAAAAAAATAGTGAGGGAATTTTGACAGGGATTGTGTTCAATGTATAGAAGGCTTTGTGCAGTATGGACATTTTACCAGTATTAATTATTATGATCTATTAACATAGGATTTGTGTCTTCTTTGATTTCTTTCATCAAAGTCTTATGGTTTTCTACATATAAATCTTTCACTACCTTGGTTAAATTTTTATGTATTAATATTTTATTGTTATAGAGGCTATTAAATGGTATTGTTTTCTTTCTTTTTCAGATAGCTTGTTGTTAGTGTATAGAAACACAACTGATCTGTTTGTTAACTTTTCATTCTGCAACATTACTGAATTTATTTATTTTCAGTGAAGTTTTTAGGGTTTTCTATATATAAGATTATATCATCTACAAACAAAGACAACTGTACTTCTTCCTTTCTGATTTGAATGCCTTTTCTTTATTTTTCTTGCTTAATTGGTCTAACCAGGGCTTTCAGAACTATGTTGAACAGGGAAATTGAGAGGGGGCACCATTGTTTTATTCCTTAACTTTCAGGAAAAGTCTAACTTTTCAGCATTGAATATGATGGTAGCCATGGGCTTATCATATATAACTTTTATTATATTGAGATGTGTTCCTTCTCTACCCAGTTTGTGGAGAGTTTTTGTCATAAAATAGCTATATTTTGTCAAATGATTTTTATGCATCTATTATCTGCATTATATGATTTTTTTAACCTTTTATTTTATTAATTGATGCTTTTCAACTGTGGTGTTGGAGAAGACTCTTGAGAGTCCCTTGGACTGCAAGGAGATCTTAAAGGAGTCTTAAAGGCAATCAGTCCTGAATACTCATTTGAAGGATGCTGAAGCTCCAATACTTTGGCCACCTGATTCGAAGAACTGACTCATTGGGAAAACCCTGATGCTGGGAAAGATTGAAGGCAGGAGAAGAAGGGGATGACAGAGGATGAGATGGCTTGAAGGCATCACTGACTCAATGGACATGAGTTTGAGTCCATCACTTGACTCAATGGACAAGCTCTGGGAGTTGGTAAAGGACAGGGAAGCCTGGTGTGCTACAGTTCATGGGGTTGCAAAAAGTCAGACACTACTGAGCTACTGAACTGAACTGAACTGATTTATCAATATTACTGTGGTATATCACATTTTTTGATTTGCATAGGTTGAACCACGCTTACATCCCAGGGATAAAGCTTTCTTGACTGATTGTGGTATATGATCTTTTCAATATGCTGTTGATTTAGGTTGCTAATATCTTCTTAAGAAATTTTACATCTATATTCAACAGGGATATTGCCTGTAGTTTTATTTTCTTATAATGTCCTTATCTGGGTTCATTATAGGGATAATGCTAACATTGTAAAATGAGTTTGGGAGGGTTTCCTCCTCTTCAGTTTTCTGGAGGAGTTTGAGAAGGGTTGGTATTCATTATTTTTTAAATACTTGGTAGAATTCACCAGGGAAGCCATCTAGTCCTGCCCTTTCTTTTTGGGGCAATTTTTGATTAGTGATGCAATCTCCTTACCCAATATTGATTTGTTCAGATTTTCAATTTCTTCATGAATCACTCTTGCAGGTTGTATGTTTCTAGGAATTTAGCCATTTCTGATCAATAGTAATTGATAAGTTATCCTGATATCAGAAATTGGGGTGTGGAGAGAATATGCTTTAGAATTAGTGCAATAATAAATAGTAATCTGTACACTACTGGAAAGGGTAAAAGAGAGGAGAGCTGGCTGGCATTCATTTCTCTAGTCCACCCTTTTGTACAGCCTCCACCATTCTCAGCTTTATCTGGCTTCTTTGGGTAGGGGCAATGTAGCTGCTGTGTGCTCAGTTGGGTCTGACTCTGTGACCCCATGGACTGTAGCCTTCCAGGCTCTTCTGTCCATGGGATTTTCCAGGCAAGAATACTGGAGCAGGTTGCTATTTCCTTCTCCAGGGAGTCTTCCTGACCTAGGGATCAAATTTGTGTCTTTGCATCTCCTGCACTAGCAGGCAGATTCTTTACCACTGTGCCACCTGGGAAGCTCATAAAATGAGGAAACCAGCAATACACTTAACATCATGTGAAGATATGCTAGACGAGCATTGGGAGTGTCCTGGTGCCTCTTCTCCAAAACTAATTTACAAAAATTCAAAGGCCTTCTAATTAAATGGACTTCTTGCCCTATTTGTCATAATCAGAGGAAATCTTACATAAATGATTACCCTAATCATCCAGGAGTAACTGAAGGTAGACAGGCCAGTTAGGAAGTCTACATTTTAATTAATATTGCATTGAACTTTTGCTATATAATTTTGGTAGTTTCATTAAATATAGTATGAATTTCAAAGCTCAAAGTTTTCTAAAAAGGTTAGCAAACTAGAACAAGAGTGACTCTAAATAGTCCCTTACCTCTGTCCGGCTGTAGAGTAAATAAGAAGGGTGAACTGGAGTCAATAAGTGGTTTTGTTTGCTCTTTAGTGTGGTTCAGTCACTTAGTCGTGTCCGACTCTGCAACCTCATGGACTGCAGCATGCCAGGCTTTTCTCTCCTTCACTATTTCCCAGAGTTTGCTCAAACTCATGTCCACTGAGCCGGTGATGCCATCCAGCCATCTTGTCCTCTGTCGTCCCCCTCTCCTCCTATCCTTCCCTCTCTTAGTTGAATCCTAATCACTATAGTATCCATGTATAGAAATCACACGGCACAATTGGAAATTATTAAATCTTATGCTGTGTATGATCTCAATTTTTGCCATTCCAAATTGCTATCCATAAAAACACATCAAGCTGGTATAATTGCAAGAATGAATGCTGCTGCTGCTAAGTCACTTCAGTCATGTCCGACTCTGTGCGACCTCACGTCGCAGGTTACCAACCAGGTTCCCCTGTCCCTGGGATTCTCCAGGCAAGAACACTGGAATGGGTTGCCATTTCCTTCTCCAATGCATGAAAGTGAAAAGTGAAAGTGAAGTCACTCTGTCGTGCCAGACTCTTAGCGACCCCATGGACTGCAGCCTATCAGGCTCCTCCATCCATGGGATTTTCCAGGCAAGAGTACTGGAGTGGGGTGCCATTGCCTTCTCCTCAAGAATGAATGCAGCCTTAGCCTAAGCAATCAGAAGTATAAACAGATGCACATGATGCGCTTTAAATTTAAGAAGGAGAAAAAAAGAAAATGGTTCTAAATGAATGAATTTCCAGCTCACTTAAAAGTATAGGCTAACATGTAGTAACTGAAAAAATGCCCCCTTTCACCTTTCCGGAGTAACTCCAATTATCTCTCCATCTTAAATTAATAGCTTTTAAAGAAAAAAAAGACAAGTTTAATAAGTTGATCAAAGCAAGACAAATAACTTTGTAAATAGGAAGAGGAATAGAAATGTGGATTAATAAACAGGGCTGGAGTGCTATGCTGGGTAGGAGAAGTAAGAGAGAAGCATCAGATGTTCAGTAGCCTTAGAGTAAGTGGATTAAAGAAGGTACCCAGATGCAGGGACTAGAAACATACTTACTGCTTGAATTTAGAGACTGGGCACAAGTACCCTTTTATGAAAAGATACTAACAACTGTTGTGATGCTGTCCTTTAGAACAAGTATGATGTCCAGAAAGGTGGGAGATCAAAAACAAAGCCCTTCTCCCAGGAAATGAGGCAAGCCACCTATTAGACACAATGACTACTTTGTGTGATGGCTCCAGAATCATCCAGGACAGAAGTCTCAGTGCTGCCTTACTACGACTTGACCCTCAGAAACTGTTTTAAAGTGTGTATTGTTAGAATCTTCTCTGAGCCAAATGAAAGAAGAACATCTAAAAAATGAGCAATAAAATAGAAACCAAATCAAGTGGAATTTTTTCAAAAGTAGATATTATATTAAAACAGTAAATTAGAAGTCTTGGCAAAGAAAAAATACACTCACTGAAATAAAAGGACACATTTAAAATTATAAACATTAGGTAGGAACTATTAGTTTGTATTAATTTTCTATTGCTGTGTAACCAATTACCATAAATTTGGCAGCTGAAAATGACATATATTTATTATCTCACTGTTTCAGTGGATCAGGTCCCGGGCAACATTGAGTTAGTTTTCCTGTTCAGAACTCCTAAGGTTGCTAATAACCTATTGGCTGAGCTATGTCCTCCCTTGATTTCAAGGGTTGTCTTCAAAGCTCATATGGTTGCTGGCAGCTGTAGGACCAAGGTCCTCAAATCCTGGAAGATACCCACAATTCCTTACCACGTGGTCCTCTCCATAGATTTTCCATAGCATGGCAGTTTACTTCTTCAAGGTCACCAGGAGAGTCTTCTGCATTCATCTGCTAAAACAGAGTTTAGATAATACAACCTCATCAATGGAGTGATGCTTCATCACTTTTGCCATATTCATTTGGTTAAGAGTAAGTCATAGATTCAGTCTGTACTTACAGAAGTGGTTCATAGAAGGACATAACCCATTGGGGTTACCTTAGATTGTGTCCACCATATACTGATATTAAAAGTTAATGAATTAGAACATATTACCCTGGGATTTAGCTTCTCTCATAGCTCAGTTGGTAAACAATCTACCTGCAATGCAGGAGACCCCAGATCAATTCCTGGGTCAGGAAGATCGCTGGAGAAGGGATAGGTTACCCACTCCAGTGTTCTTGGGCTTCCATTGTGGCTCCGCTGGTAAAGAATCCGCCAGCAATGCGGGAGACCTGGGTTCAATCCCTGGGTTGGGAAGTTCCCCTGGAGAAGGGAAAGGCTACCTGCTCCAGTATTCTGGTCTGGAGAATTCCATGGGCTGTATAGTCCACGGGGTCGCAAAGAGTCGGACGTGACTGAGCGACCTTCACTTTCACTTCACTTCACCCTGGGATTTTACCAGTAAGCAGGGGGAAAAAGCTAAAACCTGTTAAGAAACAGAAAGAATATAAGATTAAAAAAAAAATCTCCAACACATTTCTAAGTTCAAGATGAAGATAGTAGAAATGACAGAAAGAACATTTTTTAAAAGTGGCAGAAAATTTAAATAAGGCAATGTAGTAAAAAGTAGTTCTTGATCTGAAAGTGCAGAGCAGAGTGAAACAAAAGTCCCAGCTTTACACAGCACAGAGATCTGGAGAATGCCAGGATAAAAGGAAAATTTTCAATGCTACCAATGAGAAAAGAAATATTGTCTTCAGACTGATAGTAGCTAACCTCTTAGTAGTAACAATACATTATGTAAGGCCCTGGGCTAAAATTAACAATGTATAACAAGGGGTAAAAATGACTAATCTAGGGTCATATAAACAGTTAAGCTATCCTTAAACAATGTGAGGCAAGAAATTTTCAAACACCATATAAGCTCCATCTAAAAAAATTGCTTAAAATATATAGTTTGACAATCTAAGTAAATGAATATATAAAATACATAAGACAAAATTGAGTATCAGATCAGATCAGATCAGTCGCTCAGTCGTGTCCGACTCTGCGACCCCATGAACTGCAGCACGCCAGGCCTCCCTATCCATCACCAGCTCTCGGAGGTCACTCAGACTCACATTCATCGAGTCAGTGATGCCATCCAGCCATCTCATTCTCTGTCGTCCCCTTCTCCTCCTGCCCTCAATCCCTCCCAGCATCAGAGTCTTCTCCAATGAGTCAACTCTTCACATGAGGTGGCCAAAATACTGGAGTTTCAGCTTTAGCATCATTCCTTCCAAAGAAATCCCAGGGTTGATCTCCTTCAGAATGGACTGGTTGGATCTCTTTGCAGTCCAAGGGACTCTCAAGAGTCTTCTCCAACACCACAGTTCAAAAGCATCAATTCTTCGGCGCTCAGCCTTCTTCATAGTCCAGCTCTCACATCCATACATGACCACAGGAAAGACCATATAGGAATTGAGAAATATGTTGGTGAATTTCATTACTATCACAGTAAAAGAGAAAATAAGCATACATGTTAATACAAAGAGTGAATCATAGTATGTTTCTGCATTCATAACGTTAAACTGTCTGTTTCCTTTCTGAATATTTCTCCATTTCCTGCCATAATTTCACATTTTCTCTCTCCCATTCTTCTTTCCTTCCTTTTCAACTCTTATAAAACTTACTGCTTCTAGTAGGAAGTGAACCTTTGTTTCTTTTGGCAGTCAAGACATGAATGTAAAGCCTGGGATATCTGATATCCTCTGCTCTGAGACTTAATATTCATATTTAGATTTTTGACTCAAGAGAGCAAAATTCTCCCTAAGATAATGAGACACTATCAAAAGAGGTTAAGATCGAGAGCAAAGACCACTGTGTTCTGGCCACAACAGGTGAATCTTCCCCTGTGTAACCAATTTAAACAAAGTTTAATGCCCATGCTTCATAGAACCTTGGATAATTAGAACATGCTTTCCAAACAAGAGGATTTTTACCTTATATATTTTTCATGATTATATTATAATATATAGTTTTTGTTTTAGGCTTTGCTCTATTTTCAAAAAATAATGAGGAAATATGAGCTAAAATATGGTATCTTTAAAACTAGTACTTAATTGATGATCATCGACTACTTCAGTCCACACAAGACTTAATTCAGCATCATCCTAACTTACTCACTTGTTTACATCCCAAATTAGGCATAAGATTATGAATCAAATTTTCAAACTCTTTGTTCCAAGTTGGAATTCATTAATAACTGGAATTCATTAGCTCCAAATTCAAATCAGTGGTCTACTAGACTAATGTCAGTCTTATCTTCTTTTTCTTAGTATCAATGATAAGAAAGCTAGTGTATTCCCACATCTTGTAAGTTGCAATAAATAAATGTGCAGTTAACCTAAAGTACAATATAATGACTCAAAGGCCAATTGTTGAACCAAGCCTGGGAATGACAAGCAAATTAATAACCACCCTGTTGTGCTGGTACTAAAATACTGATGTCGAGAAGATCTTTCTAAGTGTCATAAAGTATAAAAATATGCTTAAAAAGGAGATTCAGTTTACATGTAATTTGAATAACATTAATATTATGAGCAGTAAAATGAAAAAGTTAAGAATGTATCATTGCAGTGAGGTTTTGAATGTGGTTTGCCAACATCTGCTGGATCATCAAAAAAGCAAGAGAGTTCCAGAAAAACATCTATTGCTGCTTTATTGACTATGCCAAAGCCTTTGACTGTGTGGATCATAATAAACTGTGGAAAATTCTGAAAGAAATGGGAATACCAGACCACCTGATCTGCCTCTTGAGAAACCTATATGCAGGTCAGGAGGCAACAGTTAGAACTGGACATGGAACAATAGGCTGGTTCCAAATAGGAAAAGGAGTACTTCAAGGCTGTATACTGTCACCCTGCTTATTTAACTTATATGAAGAGTACATCATGAGAAGGCTGGGCTGGAAGAAGCACAAGCTGGAATCAAGATTGCTGGGAGAAATATCAATAATCTCAGATATGCAGATGACACCACCCTTATGGCAGAAAGTGAAGAGGAACTAAAAAGCTTTCATCACTTTCTTGATGAAAGTGAAAGAGGAGAGTGAAAAGGTTGGCTTAAAGCTCAACATTCAGAAAACGAAGATCATGGCATCTGGTCCCATCACTACATGGGAAATCAATGGGGAAACAGTGTCAGACTATTTGGGGGCTCCAAAATCACTGCAGATGGTGACTGCAGCCATGAAATTAAAAGATGCTTACTCCTTGGAAGGAAAGTTATGACCAACCTAGATAGCATATTCAAAAGCAGAGACATTACTTTGCCAACAAAGATCCGTCTAGTCAAGGCTATGGTTTTTCCAGTGGTCATGTATGGGTGTGAGAGTTGGACTGTGAAGAAAGCTGAGCACTGAAGAATTGATGCTTTTGAAGTGTGGTGCTGGAGAAGACTCTTGAGAGTCCCTTGGACTGCAAGGAGATCCAACCAGTCCATTCTAAAGAAGATCAGCCCTGGGTGTTCTTTGGAAGGAATGATGCTAAAGCTGAAACTCCAGTACTTTGGCCACCTCACGCGAAGAGTTGACTCATTGGAAAAGACTCTGATGCTGGGAGGGATTGGGGGCAGGAGGAGAAGGGGACGACAGAGGATGAAATGGCTGGATGGCATCACAGACTCGATGAATGTGAGTCTGGGTGACCTCCGAGATCTGGTGATGGACAGGGAGGCCTGGCGTGCTGCGATTCATGAGGTCACAAAGAGTTGGACATGACTGAGCAACTGAACTGAACTGAACAGATGGCTCCATGAGAGAAAGGTTTGTAGATATTCAGTTACAATTAGCAGTTTATGACTTTATCAGAGAACATATACAAACACCTCAGAAATTAAAGCTTTCTATCGTTCCCAATATCCTTTCAGAGGGTTTGATTTACAAGTTATATGGTTGATTTGTTCTTTCTTATAATACTTACTTAATAAAGCAAATTTGATTTCCTTTATTGTCTCTTCAATTTCCTTCTCTCTTTAACATCAGTCATAAGTTATCTTACAGACAGGGGTATAAATATTTTATAATATTTAGTTAATGGACTAGTTACAAATCTACTCAAAACCTATTGTCCATTCATTGAAATAGGACACCAAGAGTAACTTAAAGGAAAATAAATGTAAATAAAAGGAGTGCATTATACAACTGAGAAATACAATGGAAGTCAAATTGCAAAGACTAGTAACACATTGAGAAATGTTAGTGTCCATAATTCATTTTTAAAAGATCACCTCTCCAAAAAGCATCTGACACATCCTTCACATGGCATCAAATAACACTGTCATATGGAAAACAGAATAAAAAGTAAACAATGCTCTATGTGCTCAAAGAGTTAGATGAATGGTGTAATTTTTAGCAAAGCTTGTGAGCTCTGAAAAAGGACACAAAGAGTTCTTTTGGTTTCTTTATGTGCAAGTGCTTTTAAAGAGCACTAAACCAGTCACAGCATAATTCATCTTTCCCCAAGAGGAAGAAAGTTCCCAAAATCCTCAAGTGTAGAATATAAGGGTATCAATAGATCTTATGTCATGTATAATATGAAATATTTATACTTCAGTGAAACTGGCTTTTTATAGGCATCCAGAAATAGATTATTGCAGTTAGCAAAATAGTAATGAAATAGGCCCAGCTTTTGGGAACAACAATAATCAAAGTTTAAAAAAAATGATACACATTTAGAAGAGGCCATCAAATAGCATGTGCACCAGGGATTTGAGCTCCCTTGGCTCTTGCTACAAGAGACCTCAATCTTAAAACCGGGATTTCAGGACTTAATTGTATACACTGAGAAGTCTGACTGAATGTACATATAAGGAAAGTGAAGTAAACTTCATCGCTGGGCATTTTCTTTCCCACAGTCTCTGAGTAGTTTGTTGTTTCGCTCCATTTTCTCCATTTGTTATGTGATTTTAAGAGTGTGGATGGACACACACCTGCATCCAATTTGAGTAACACGAACACATGGCTTCACTGGCAGGAGAAGTAAGAGACACTGGAATGCACTGAGGGTTTTTCTCTTCTCGCTAAAGCCAGTTGGCTCTTTTTTTTTTTTCTTTTGCTGCTGCCTTCTGTTTTTTGGAACTAAAGAATACTTAAGATTTCAGAGCAAAGCAAAAGACACATGATTTTTTTTTTTTTTTTTTTTGCAAGTCCAACTAAACCCTGAAAATAGCAATGATAATAATGATTTATATTTACATAACTGTCATCCAGCCTCCTAAATCTTTAAATGTTAAATTAAATGACTCAGATTTTAAAAGTCTTACATGGTAGGTACATACCAACTCTTATTTTATAATAGGCAGACTAATTTACTATATATGTACATACGTGGTGCTGCCGGTAGGTCGCTTAGTCATCTCTGACTCTTTGCGACCCCATGGACTATAATCCGCCAGGCTCCTCTGTTCATGAAATTCTCCAGGAAGAATATAGGAGTGGGTTGTGATTTCTTCCTCCAGGATGTACATACATATCTATCTCTCTCTATATATATAGATAGATAGATACACACACACATATATACATATATACATGTACACACACACACATATATATATATATACACACCTGTCATCAGTTCAGTCTCAGTCATGTCCAACTCTGCAACCGCATGGACTGTAGCACGCCAGGCCTCCCTGTCCATCACCAACTTCCAGAGTTTACCCAAACTCAAACTCACATCCATTGAGTCAGTGATGCCATCAACCATCTCATCCTCTGTTGTCCCCTTCTCCTCCCACCTTTAATCTTTCCCAGCATCAGGGTCTTTTCAAATGAGTCAGCTCTTCCCATCAGGTGGACAAAGTATTAGAGTTTCAGCTTCAACATCAGTCCTTCCAATGAATATTCAGGACTAATTTCCTATAAGATGGACTAGTTGGATCTCCTTGCAGTCCAAGGGACTCTCAAGAGTCTTGTCCAACACCACAGTTCAAAAGCATCAATTCTTCAGTGCTCAGCTTTCTTTATAGTTCAACTCTCACATCCATACATGACTACTGGAAAAAGCATAGCCTTGACTAGACAGATCTTTGTTGGCAAAGTAACGTCTCTGCTTTTTAATGTGCTGTCTAGGTTGGTCATAACTTTCCTTCCAATAAGTAAGTCTTTTAAATTCATGGCTGCAGTCACCATCTGCAGTGGTAAACATTTAATAAAAATTTTCAATTCTAAACATTTCAAAAATCAACAGGAATAGCTAAGACTTGAGGACTGTTGAATGCTGGATGTATCTTTTTCAAAGAAACAAAACAAAAAAGCTTCTGGTTCACCATGAATGTAAATTGATATTTGGAAAATGTATGCCTGTAATTTGAATGATGAAAATGACAGATAGAAGTTGTTGTGAAATATGCTAATAACTTATAATTATCTATTATTGATTAGAGTTCACATTTAACTTAATTAAACAAGTTTTAGGAGTGTCAATCTCTGATTCTCATATTGGATATAGCCAGTGTGAGCCATAGATAGATGAATAGATAGAATCTATATCTATATATATATGTTGCTCCCTTCCATTCTCATGTAGCAAATATGAGTCTTCAAGAAATAATTACATAGAAAACTTTAGAATTTCAAGCAAGTGGAAAGATTTTGTGACATACATGATTGTACTTTGGAGAATTTTCAACAGCTGAGACCTTACGTCTTTCAAGGTCTGGCTGTATAATTGGCATATGTCTGTGATTATAACATTTTTCTTAAGACAAATTATAAAATAAAGTTGTCCCTGAATTTTTTGCATCTAACTTTCTCATCGTTTTAGTAGAAATTAACCAAAATTATCATCTACTTAAATTATCAAGATAAAAATCGTTATCATGTATTTTGGGAAAAGAGACAATACTGATGTAGTCTAGCAATAGTTTCATAATATAAAGACAGTAAAAGCCATTGGTAAAATGCTGGTGAGAACATAATGGAGTCAGTCTGGTTTAGATTTCTTTCAGATTTTAGCACATAGTAGCAAATTCCCTAAGCCTGTTTCCTTGACAATAAAGGAGACACAAGTGTTTCACCAGGATAACTATGAAGACCAATTGACAGAACATATAAGGAGAATTTTAGAACACTTTCTTGTATATATAGAAATATATAGGGAGAATATATATATTTGAATATATAAACATAAGTATATAGAGAATGTATCTAAGCATAAGGATATATAATATACTGCATATCTAAATATATTTGTTTATAATATAAATATATAAATGTGCACATAATATATGTACATGTGTATATGTCTATATCTATATGCAGATATGTAGATATTTCTCGTCTCCATTCTCAAATGCATTCTTCAGACTCCTGCAAAATCACTTTACCTTTCCAAATCCAGTAAGAACTCATGAAGTCCCCACTGATATCCTTCCAGACATCATAAGGATAGAAATAAAATCTTATTTATGTTCTCAGTTTTTCAGTATTATTGAAGAAGCAAAGCATGCAAAATGAAATATTTAAAGAGAACCATTTACACCATTAAAATTTTAAAATTCAAGAGGTATGGTGAGGGAACATATGACTATCAGAAAAGGGGAAAAATCAGAATAAACTGGATGTTCGCTGGGAAATTCTAAGGCAAGATAGCCTAAACATTGGAGAAACAACTTTATTTTTCAATCTCATCTGACCACAAGACTGAATTCCTTCACTTTTAGATTATTACATTAGTATTACTTTCCCCTTGTCCTGTAAATTACATCATGATCTCCAGAACCTTAAGTTTCTTCCCATGACTTCTCTGTTAAAAGTCTGTTCTCCTAGCTATGTGTGTGTGTCTAAATTACTTTTTGCCACTAAAGCAAAATCAAACAGCAAAAAACAATTCTGGAGATGGCCTAAACTTTAAAACTGGCTCCATCTCTAACAATGAAGTGGCAGTTACAGTCTTGGCCTTATCAGTGATGTATGGTAGCCAGTAGGATCAAAATAAAGAAGGATTAATAAGAACTGTCACCCCAGTAGGACTGGTGATGAACAACTAGCTTAGCACCAGTCTCCAGCTGGACACAGAATAAAATTTGCGGAAGTGGCTCTCTGTCACAGTTATATTGCAGCCTCAAGGCTGATCCAGTAAATCTTTCTTTTTTAATGTACTTCTGTTTTTTACAGAGTAAACTGTTTCAATTAGACTAAGAAAAAAATGCTTCTTATAATCAAAAATTAGACACAAATTGATATAAAATTAGAGAAGAGGCATGCATGCTAAGTCCCTTCAGTTGTATCCAACTTGTAGATGGCAGCCCACCAGGGTCCTCCATCCACAGGATTCTCCATTCAAGAATATTGGAGTGGGTTGCCATTTCCAGAAAAGAGGCAAACATGTCCTAATATGATGTGAACTGATATAATGTACTAATGTACCAATATAATATAAAATCATTATACTGTCTATAAGATGCCTTCAGTTCAGTTCAGTTCAGTTCAGTCGCTCAGTCATGTCCGACTCTTTGTGACCCCATGAATCGCAGCACGCCAGGCCTCCCTGTCCATCACCAACTCCCGGAGTTCACTCAGACTCAAGTACATCGAGTCAGTGATGCTATCCAGCCATCTCATCCTCTGTCGTCCCCTTCTCCTCTTGCCCTCAATCCCTCCCAGCATCAGAGTCTTCTCCAATGAGTCAACTCTTCGCATGAGGTGGCCAAAATACTAGAGTTTCAGCTTTAGCATCATTCCTTCCAAAGAACACCCAGGGCTGATCTCCTTTAGAATGGACTGGTTGGATCTCCTTAAGATGCTTTGGTCAACCCTAAAGTGAAAAGCGAAAGTCGCTGTCATGTCTGACTCTTTGCAACCCCATGGGTACAGTCCGTGGAATTCTCCAGGCCAGAATACTGGAATGGGTAGCTGTTCTCTTCTCCAAGGGATCTTCCCAATCCAGGGATTGAACCCAGGTCTCCCACATTGCAGGTGGGCTCTTTACCAGCTGAGCCACCAGGGAAGCCCAAGATATTGGAGTGGGTAGCTTATCCCTTCTCGAGGGGATCTTCCTGACCCAGGAAGTAAACCAGGGTCTCCTGCATTGCAGTGGATTGTTTACCTACTGAGCTACAAGGGAAGCTAGAGAAAATACAAAGCTGAGTAACACTCAAATCTCTGTCCACTTTGCAGTAAGGAGTCACTATTGTCGAATTATAGCTACAATTTAAACCACAATATAATAAATAAAATAAAATGATGGGCTTCTCTGGTAAAGAACTCATCTGCCAAAGCAGGAGATGCAGGTTTGATCCTTGGATTGGGAAGATCCCCTGGAGAAGAAAACGGCAACATACTTTAGTATTCTTGCTTGGAAAATCCCATGGACAGAGGAGCTTGGTGGGCTGCAATCCACGGGTCACAAAGAGTTGGACACCACTTAGCAACTGAGCATGAGCAAGATGATAAATGGTGCTGGGCATACCAAATGTTAGGAAAATAGAAAAACACTCATTCTTGCTTTAGGGAGAGTGGAGGAGTCCATGTGTTAATTGCCTCCTCTTTACCCTGTTGATGATAGAGGGATTCCTGCCCTAAGGTCATGGAGATGGCCAAACACACAACACCTAACACTGGACAAATGAAATCAACAGCAGTTTATTAGTCACATACAACCACAGCTTGTGGGAAGCAGGGGACTACCCAGCACAGAGGGCCACACGGGGGTTGCGCTCAGGGACTCAGTAAACAGCTAGGGATCGTGGGAGGCAGGATTTATAGTATCAGGAGGGTGAGAAGCCCCATGGTTCCTGTGGGAGGATGTTACTGTCTTGTTTGAGTAAGCCCACAAGTTTGCAGGGAACTGAAACTACCTACTGAGGGATAAACAGGAACTGTGCCTGGTCCCCTTGATAAGGAGCGTTGTTAACTGAGGATACCTGATCTGCGGGAGGAAGGTGGGGAGGGAGACTTGCAGTTAGGCTCCTTGAGGGCCTCAGTTTACCCAGATGTTAAGGCAACACATAATTCTAGGCCATCATTATAGACTTTACACCACAATCAGAGAATCAGAATCAGAGACGGCAGCATTCAAGGGGTTATATTCAAATTCCTAAGTTGGATCTTTTTATTTTTTGTCTGTGCTGAGCCATCACTCCTGCCTGGACTTTTCTCTAGTTGCGGCCAGCGGGGGCTACTCTCGCAGGGGCTTATCATTGCCGTGGCTTCTCTTATTGAGGAGTGCAGCGTCTAGGGCACATGGGCTTCAGTAGTTGTGGCTTCCAGGCCCCAGAGTACACGCTCAATAGTTGTGGTGCTCCGGTTTAGCTGCTCCGCAGCGTGTGGGATCTTCCCTGACGAGGGACTGAACATGTGTCTCCTGCACTGGCAGGTGGATTCTTTACCGCTGAGCCAACAGTGAAGTCCTTTACTTCAGATATTGATAAAAGTGAAAGTGAAAGATGCTTAGTCGTGTCCGACTTTTGCAACCCCATGGACTATACAGATCATGAAATTCTCCAGGCCAGAATACTGGAATGGGTAGCCTTTCCCTTCTCCAGGGGATCTTCCCAACTCAGGGATCGAACCCAGGTCTCCCGCATTGCAGGTGGATTCTTTACCAGATGATATGAATGGACAGTCATTTAATAGGTACAGATGAGAGAGAGAGAGAAATTGTGTTAATTATATATATTGACAAAGGAAAGAGTTAGAAGTGTTCAAGAAAGTTAACTTTTTTGTGAATGTACATTTTATCCTAGCAGAAAGGACTCTGATAAACTTCTGTGTATTCTTCCAATTTAGTAGATGTACTGCTTCTACAAAAATCTTCTTTTCATGAAGTATAATGTGTAAGACAATAAGAGATAAAATCATATATGACTTAAGGCCAATATTTGAGCTACAGTGCAAGCCCTTACGAAGGCAAAATATTGTATTTTATTTGGGAAGTGTGAAATGAAAGCTAATGCCTATTAAATTCATTCAGCCATGACTGTCTCATCCAACTGATCCCCAAATCTTTGATTATGGCAAGTTTGTGGATTAGACCTAAAAGTATAAAATCTTAGCACTGGAAACCTCACATATTCCAATCATCCTCTTACCAATGGATCTTGACTTGCAAATCATTTCAGTATAAGAGAACTCACAGTTTTGAGAGACAAATCATTTCATTTTTAGGTGCCTAATTGTCTCTTGTATTGAACTAGAGTGTTCCTTTTCACTACTTTGTCTACTGATTCAAATATGCTTTCTGAAGCCACTTAGCCTGTCATATACATGACAGAGAAAAGGAAAAATGGTTCTGGCAGCTGACATCTAAGCTCCAATGTTCCCTAATGAACACAAACACGGTTCACAGGATATGAACAACACAAACAATGACCAAGCAAGGCATGCTATGACTGGAAGGGAGCAAAACAGAGAACACGCCACTCGGTGACCACGTCTGAGATAAGAGATAAAGACCTTGCAGACACAAGTCTCACTAAACATACCCTTCTTCTTACTAACCCAAGTGACTACTGCTCCTTCACCAAAGACAACTCTCACCCCACCTCAGTAACCCCTCCTTCTAGATAAAAGTTATCAAGACGTCCCCACTTGCAGAGAGCGCCCAGCACAGACTGAACTCAGCTTTCTTTAACCCTGTTTAGAATCAGCAGCATAACTCCAAATACTATAGTAAGCCCCTTCCTATTGCCTCATAGCACGGCATCCCATAGTCCCTATGATGCGCCTTCTCTCTTTAGAAACTTTCTTGATGAAAGGTGTATTTTTGGTGGTCTTTGACCAGCAGTTTTTAACATTACATTACACATCTGGCCCTAGTACAAATGAGCCTATTTTCAGGGCACGAATAGAGACACAGACGTAGAAAATGGGCGTGCGGACACAACGAGGGAAGGGGAGGATGGTGGGACAAATCGGAAGATTAAGATTTACACATACACACTACCATGTGTAGAATAGACAGCTGGTGGGAAGCTGCCGTAGGGCACAGGAGCTCAGCTCAGTGCTCTGTGAGGACCTAGAGGGGTTGGGCAGAGGGACGGAAGTCCAAGAGGACGGGGACATTATGTATACTTATAGCTGATTCACTTCATTGTACAGCAGAAACTTACAGCATTTAAAGCAATTGTACGCCAGTATAAAACTACATTATGCTATTTGACTCCATTAAAAAGGAGAGAATGTGTAAAGACTTACACTGGAATTGACACATTTCTAGGAGTCAAAAAGACCTAGGTTCTAGCCCAATCAGACAGGATACATTGGGTAGGTTATTAAACCTCTCTACACCTCAGTGTTTACAAGCACAAAATGAGAGAATTAGGTTAGATTGATTTCTGACCTTTGAGGTTTGAATCACAGGGATCATGGGTTACTACAAAGGATTCTTAAGTTTATATAGACAATGAGTTTCTGTAACCAGTGCAATCAGGGTGTATTAAAAATACAACTACTCTTACATGGAGACATTTAAAGGTTTAGACTTTTTAACTTATTTCACTCTACAACAGGCTCTAGGTTCATCCACCTCACTAGAACTGACTCAAATTTGTTCTTTATTATGGATGAGTAATAGTCCATTCTTTTTTATGGCTGAGTAATATTATATATATATATATAATATATCTTCCTTATTCATTCATCTGTAGATGGACATCTAGGTTGCTTCCATGTCCTAGCTATTGTCAACAGACAGCCCGTGAGAAGCGGCTATGCTGCTGCTGCTGCTAAGTTGCTTCAGTCGTGTCCGACTCTGTGCTACCCCTGAGAGGGCAGCCCACCAGGCTCCCCCGTCCCTGGGATTCTCTAGGCAAGAACACTGGAGTGGATTGCCATTAGCTGCTATATATATATATATTTTAAAAAACAGGGAATACAGCTTGGCACTCTGTGATGAGCTAGAGGGGTGGGATGGGGGAGGGGAGGGAGGCTCAAGAGGAGGGGATATATGTATGATCGTGGCTGATTTGCATTGTTGTATGGCAGAAATCAACACAGCATAGTAAAGCAATTTTCTTACAATTAAAAAATGCATTTTAAAAAATTATGGAAAAAAGATTTAGACTTTAAAAATAAATCTTAATATTTGGTATTGGAAATCGCTGGACTCCTAAAAGTTCATATAATTGTAACCCTCCCAGTGAACACTTTAGCACTGATAAAATCAGCAAAATGTTTCTGTATCACCTTGGAAAGTAAAGACTGTGTGAAAAAACCTACAAGCGTTCCATTAGTGGAGTGAAAGGTGAGGTGTCACTAGTAGTCTGAGTACCTATTACAAAGCATAAAGCAACTTGAGAAAAAATAATGACACAGTGTCCATACCCTGAATAGAACTTGACTTATTTTCCAGTTATGCTTGGGGATGAGAACTACTGAGACTAATGGGCGAATGAGTTCTGTGGTTAAATCCAAGATTCTACCCTGGATTATTAACAAGGGCAAGTCTCCCTCAGAGAAGTTAATTCAGAACAGTAGTGAGTTGTACTACTTTTTTCTGATTAGAGACCTGTATATACATCATTAAGATTTAAATTCTAAAAATCCCCCTTTTAGACTTGAATTAAATTTCTCATACAATATTCTTATTTTTTTCTTCAGATTCTTCAGCATGCAGCAGTCACTTTTTAGGCATTACATTGTGAACCTAAAAATTGTCCCCTGAATACAGTATTTGTGCTATGTTTAGCAGAAGCATGCTTCCTGTTCTTCCTCTATAGATATTCCTCAATGAGTGCAGTCTTTAATCACTGACACTATGAATAGTCTTTTTCAAACACAGCATCAGAAAAAGCTTCTTCTTCTGTTTGGGGGAAATGGAAATTTATTTGATTTGTGTGAATATATTAAAAAGAACTTGACTATAAGTATCTGTCTTTCAGACAATTATAAGTTTACCTTAATCATTGCTAATCATTTATGTGCTTTTGCAATGGAATCTATGCTGGCTATAACTTCAATTTGATTAAATACAAAGTATCCACAATTTAAACGATTTAATATAAATATATTATGCTTGAGGTTTAAAACAATACATTCATTCACTGGTTTCATAAAAATTCAAGAAATAGGCCTGAGGGTAAGCCTATTTCTATAGTGGAAAAATCATTATTAATAATAATAAATTATCTTTCAAGAAAATACAAAAATTAATGAGTTGATATTTACAAAGCATTTTGAATATTCAGGAAAAATATTAAATAAACAATTTAATTTAATATGTAAAAGCTAAATTATTAAATTAGCTTATTAGATTGAGTATCAAATGTAGATATATGTATACTACATGTGTGTAGTATCATATATATCTGTACATATCTGTTTATGTCTATATTAATATAACATTGAAGATGCACTGAATTGCAATCTGCAATCCATTATATACACATAAATTGGTTTTATTCTTATCTGACACTATGCTCAACATTTTTCTTAGAATTTATTAGCAGAAAAATATATGAATGATTAAATGACCTCCCTCTTATCATATCTCTTTCTTCAACTTCACATTGAAGAAAAGTTCATATGCAGTAAATGTCTTCTAAGAATGCTATGCAAATTTTGCTTCTCTTACTATTTTACTAAAACTGTTTGGAAGTTCACTGTATACATTCCAGTTACCAAATTCAAAATTTTTTTGTCATTACTCTCTATGCTGTATTTCTGGGATAGCCGGACTAACTTACCAATATATTCTTTAAAGAATATCCTGTCCCTCAAATCATGACAACTGTTCTCACATCCTCTTATAAAAGATATAGCCTTTTAAATTTTTTTCTCTCAGTTTCCTGTCTTCTGGATGTAGCATTTTCTCACTGATATGTTCTTGTTTCCTCCACTTTTGTCTGTTTTCCCATTTAACGGGCACCTACCATAAACTCTAATAACTCCAAATCTATTTGAAGATTTGAAGCAATGATCTCTGCAGCAATTATCTCTCTTTGGAATTTTTGTCAATATCCCACTCTTTGTCCATCCCATCATTTGTATGATTTCCCAGTATCTCAAATTTGATTTATCATCTTTGTCCGAAAACTTATTACTTGCGACTTACATATATTTGTTAATAGCACTACAATTGCCATAATCACACTCAAGCCTGAACAATAGAATGTTAGACTTTAAAACTACATTTCTATCCTACTATTTACATCTCTATCCTACTATTTACATGTATGCTCATGGCACAATATTTAACATGGTCTATTAAGATTATGTCTTACAGTTAGGAGAAATCTTCCTGCTGTACAACTCTAATTGGCCTGCCAACCACTCCAAAATGTTCAGTAGCTTACATTGCCACTGAATAATAAATGAATTCCTTTGTCATCTTTGACATGGTTTACTTTTGTTGTTGTTGTTGAAATTTCCAGTGTTGTTTATAATTTCTTTCAAATACCTAACACAACAACTTAATGAGACTACTTGAAAGTGAAGTCGCTCAGTCGTGTCCGACTCGTTGCAACCCCGTGGACTGTAACCTACCAGGCTCCTCCATCCATGGGATTCTCCAGGCAAGAATACTGGAGTGGGTTGCCATTTCCTTCTCCAGGGGCTCTTCCCGATCCAGGGATTGAACCCGGGTCTCCCGCATCTCAGGCAGATGCTGTTACCTCTGAGCCACCAGGAAAGCCCAAGAGACTGCTTGGTGGACTCAAAGTATGTTCAGTGCTTTTCTTTGTCTGTACATTTTTACATGTGGAATTAAATTACTGTATATAAAATTAAAAATAGAAGAAATGACTTTTGTATGTTTCAAGCAGAGATTCTAAAATATATAAAATAGTTGAATCTACTCTTAATGTATCTAATAATTTGTCTCTATGTTAAACTAATAAAATGCATATTGTATTATTTTGCATTAAAATGCATGTTGTGTGACAAATCACCACAAACTTATCAGCATAAAGCAGCACAAATTTATTATCTCACAGTTTCGGTAGGTCAGAGTCTAATACACCATAAACGATTCTCTGCCCAGAATCTCACCAGACTGAAATTAAGGTGTTGGTTGAGGTTCCAGGTTCTCCTCCAAGCTCACTGGATTTGGGCAGTATTTATTTCCTTGTGGTTGTAGAACTGAGGTCCCTATTTTCCATTTAGCTGTTGACCATGGACACTCTCTTCTCCTAGATCTTTCCTGCAGTTTCTTGCCATGTAGCTGTCATAGCCCATCACAATGTGAATGATTACTTTCTTCCAAGTCAAATAAAATGTGTCTCTGACTTTCATTAATGCTACCATCTAGAGAAAACTCTATACTTTTAAAGACCCACATTAATAATCTCCCCATAATAAAATCAGCCAATTTGGGACCTTAATTGTATCTTTAAAATCAATTCACAGAAAATAACAACAACAACAAAAAGCCCCCAAAACAAAAACGGAATCAATTCATAGCAGTACCTGCTCAGCGTTTAATTGAACGGGAGAGAGTATGTAAACATTAGGGGCTGGAACTCTTAGGGAGAACTTTAGAATTTGTCTACTACACATGCCCACTACTTTTTTCAGTACTGTTGTATTTCATTAGTATAGGCCAATCGTCCTTCAGAAGCAGTCAAATCTGTTGACCATTTGCTGGCAAAAAGGACAGCAACAAAAATTATTGACTTTGGCTCCATATTTTCCCAATTTTGGGTATAAATACTAATGTTGAATCCAGCAATTCAAGTCAAAAGCGGATGTATCAGATCAGATCAGATCAGTCGCTCAGTCGTGTCCGACTCTTTGCGACCCCATGAACTGCAGCACGCCAGGCCTCCCTGTCCATCACCAACTCCCGGAGGTCACTCAGACTCACGTTCATCGAGTCAGTGATGCCATCCAGCCATCTCATCCTCTGTCGTCCCCTTCTCCTCCTGCCCCCAATCCCTCCCAGCATCAGAGTCTTCTCCAATGAGTCCACTCTTCGCATGAGGTGGCCAAAATACTGGAGTTTCAGCTTTACCATCATTCCTTCCAAAGAAATCCCAGGGCTGATCTCCTTCAGAATGGACTGGTTGGATCTCCTTGCAGTCCAAGGGACTCTCAAGAGTCTTCTCCAACACCACATTTCAAAAGCATCAATTCTTCGGCGCTCAGCCTTCTTCACAGTCCAGCTCTCACATCCATACATGACCACAGGAAAGACCATAGCCTTGACTAGGCGAACCTTTGTTGGCAAAGTGATGTCTCTGTTTTGGAATATGCTATCTAGGTTGGTCATAACTTTCCTTCCAAGGAGTAAGCGTCTTTTAATTTCATGGCTGCAGTCACCATCTGCAGTGATTTTGGAACAACAGACTGGTTCCAAATAGGAAAGGGAGTACGTCAAGGCTATATATTGTCACCATGTTTATTTAACTTATATACAGAGTACATCATGAGAAATGCTGGACTGGAAGAAACACAAGCTGGAATCAAGATTGCTGGGAGAAATATAAATAACCTCAGGTATGCAGATGACACCACCCTTATGGCAGAAAGTGAAGAGGGGCTAAAAAGCCTCTTGATGAAAGTGAAAGTGGAGAGTGAAAAGGTTGGCTTAAAGCTCAACATTCAAAAAACGAAGATCATGGCATCTGGTCCCATCACTACATGGGAAATAGATGGAGAAACAGTGGAAACAGTGTCAGACTTTATTTTTCTGGGCTCCAAAATCACTACAGATGGTGACTGCAGCCATGAAATTAAAAGACGCTTACTCCTTGAAAGGAAAGTTATGACCAACCTAGATAGCATATTCCAAAGCAGAGACATCACTTTGCCAACAAAGGTTCGCCTAGTCAAGGCTATGGTCTTTCCTGTGGTCATGTATGGATGTGAGAGCTGGACTGTGAAGAAGGCTGAGCGCCGAAGAATTGATGCTTTTGAACTGTGGTGTTGGAGAAGACTCTTGAGAGTCCCTTGGACTGCAGGGAGATCCAACCAGTCCATTCTGAAGGAGATCAGCCCTGGGATTTCTTTGGAAGGAATGATGGTAAAGCTGAAACTCCAGTATTTTGGCCACCTCATGCGAAGAGTTGACTCATTGGAGAAGACTCTGATGCTGGGAGGGATTGGGGGCAGGAGGAGAAGGGGACGACAGAGGATGAGATGGCTGGATGGCATCACTGACTCGATGAACGTGAGTCTGAGTGACCTCCGGGAGTTGGTGATGGACAGGGAGGCCTGGCGTGCTGCAGTTCATGGGGTCGCAAAGAGTCGGACACGACTGAGCGACTGATCTGATCTGATCTGATCTGGAGCCCAGAAAAACAAAGTCTGACACTGTTTCCACTGTTTCTCCATCTATTTCCCATGTAGTGATGGGACCAGATGCCATGATCTTCGTTTTCTGAATGTTGAGCTTTCCTATTAATTTTGGTTAAGATCATTACTATGTGACATTGTTCAAAACCAAATTTTGTTGGGAGCCATACTAAGGATCTTTAATGATTGAAATGGCCAATTGACAAAACCTACTTTTAAATTCCTAGGCCAACTTTCCACTTTTATTCTGTATGAAACAGACTTTGGGATCAAAATCAAGAATTCAAAGCAGGTTCATCTCCTGTGGACAGTTCTGGACTCACAGGCATAGCTTTCTGTGCAAAATTTGGACAGCCCTCTGAGTCTGGGTGAAATATACATTAGGTTTGGTTAACAAAAATAGCAGATATAAATTATATTGCCTTATCTTTAGTCAAACTTTTACAGAAGGTCAACATTTCAGAGCTTGTCAGCAAAACACTTCCAAATTAGCTGTCTTGTGAATTTCCGGAATACAAGGACCAGATCTAAAATATCTAAGTCTTTAATGCTTTAACCAATTATAATAATAAATAAATGTTTAACTGTAATATTATATTTGAATAAGAATTTCTAAGACCATGCTTAACTCTTTAAAACTAGTTTTACCAAGATTACATTCTATGTAAACTAGAATTGAAAAAGTACTATATGAAGAACTTTCTGCATCGTCTCAAACCTGTTTTGAAATATCTTGCCCATTAGATTTACTGATGTCCTTTATGTCAGTGGCCATGCTATATCTTTCTCAAATAAATATAACATAAAAGATAGCTTTGGTGACAGTTAAGTTCAGTTCAACAAATATGCTTTAAGGCCTAAAATTCAAGGTATTTTGCAGGCCAAAGTGATACAAACATGGAAAAATAAATGGATCCCTGCCCTAAAATATTTTAAAGATGCATATGTATTTCTTCTTATGGGAATATTAATGATTTGACTCATTGTTTATTTTTTTTAAGAAATATAGTGCTAAATTTTGTATTCTCTTCCAGTAACAAATTTCAGGGGAATTCATGTTCATTTCTTTAAATATATGGTCTCTGATTTTGTTTTTAAATATTTTAAATAATGTTTACACTACTTTTTTGTAAACTGCTTCAATTTTTTTTCTTTTTTCGCAAATAAGTAACATTTTAAATGTAACTAAATGTTTGTTCAGGTCGGAAACAAGCTGCCTGCAATGCAGGAGACCCAGGTTCAATCCCTGGGTCGAGGAGATTCCTTGGAGAAGGGAATGGCTACCCACGACAGTATTCTTACCTTGAGAATTCCATGGACAGAGAGGCCTGACTGGTTACAGTCCATGGTGTCACAAAGAGTCAGACACGACTGAGCGACTAAAACCAAATGTTTGAAATAGTTAAAATTTATAGTAATATTTTCTTTTCACATTGTTAATCAAATTATCTTTAGGCATTTGAAACATATTAACATAAAGAATAAAGGATCTTTAGAAATAAAATATTAATTGTAAATATAATAAAAATCTAAATAAAAGTTTAATTTTATAGTCTTTTTCAAGAAATTTTAGTGAAAAAAATTGCTTTCAAATAAAGTAGTGTGAGAAGATCAGCTTAGTGTTTCTGTTTATCCTATATGATACAATTAGGACTATTAAAACTTATAAAAATTAAATAACTGGCTCAGAAATACACAACCTAACTTCACTTGCAGGTCCAGTTCAGTTCAGTTCAGTCGCTCATTGATGTCTGACTCTTGGTGACCCCATGGATTGCAGCATGCCAGGCTTCCCTCTCCATCACCAACTCCCGGAGCTTACTCAAACTCATGTCCATTGAGTCGATGATGCTGTCCAACCATCTCAGCCTCTGTCATCCCCTTCTCCTCCTGCCTTCAATCTTTCCCAGCATCAGGGTCTTTTCCAATGAGTCAGCTCTTCGCATCAGGTGGACAAAGTATTGGAGTTTCAGCTTCAGCATCAGTCCTTCCAGTGAATATTCAGGACTGATTTCCTTTAGAATGGACTGGTTGGATCTCCTTACAGTCCAAAGGACTCTCAAGAGCCTCCTCCAACACCACAGTTCAAAAGCATCAATTGTTCAGCACTCAGTTTTTTTTTGTAGTTCAACTCTCACATCCATACATGACTACTGGAAAAAACATAGCCTTGACTAGATGGACCTTTGTTGGTAAAGTAATGTGCCTGCTTTTTAAATGCTGTCTAGGTTGGTCATAACTTTTCTTCCAAGGAGCAAGTGTCTTTTAATGTCATGGCTGCAGTCACCATCTGCAGTGATTTTGGAGCCCCCAAAATAAAGTCTGTCACTGTTTCCATTGTTTCCCCATTTATTTGCCCTGAAGTGATGGGACCAGATGCCATGATCTTAGTTTTCTGAATGTTGGGTTTTAAGCCAAATTTTTCACTCTCCTCTTTCACTTTCATCAAGAAGCTCTTTAGTTCTTCTTCTCTTTCTACTATAAGAGTGGTGTCATCTGCATATCTGAGGTTATTGATATTTCTCCTAGAAATCTGGATTCCAGCTTGTGCTTCATCCAGCCCAGCATTTTTCGTGATGTACTCTGCATATAAGTTAAATAAGCAGGGTAACAATACACAGTCTTGACGTACTCCTTTTCCTATTTGGAACCAGTCTATTGTTCCATGTCTAGTTCTAACTGTTGCTTTCCAACCTGCACACAGATTTCTCAGGAGGCAGGTTAGGTGGTTTTGTATTCCCATCTCTTTAAGAATTTTCCACAGTTTGTTGTGATCCACACACAGTCAGAGGCTTTGGCGTAGTCAATAAAGCAGAAGTAGATTTTTTTTTCTGGAACTCTCTAGCTTTTTGATGAGGCAAGGGTTGTTGGCAATTTGGTTGGTTCCTCTGTCTTTTCTAAATCCAGCTTGAACATCTGGAACTTCATAGTTCATGTACTGTTGAGCCTGGCTTGGAGAATTTTGAGCATTGTTTTGCCAGTGTGTGAGATGAGTGCAACTGTGAGGTAGTTTGAGCATTCTTTAGCATTGCCTCTCTTTGGAATTAGAATGAAAACTGACCTTTCCCTGTCCTGTGTCCACTGCTGAGTTTTCCAAATTTGCTGGCATACTGAATGCAGGACTTTCGCAGCATCCCTTGCAGGTAAGGTAAGGGAAAATGAAGACACTCATGTTGGTAACGGGGAAGGCAATGGCACCCCACCCCAGTACTTTTGCCTGGAAAATTCCATGGACGGAGGATCCTGATAGGCTCCAGTCCATGGGGTCGCTAGGAGACGGACACGACTGAGCGACTTCACTTTCACTTTTCACTTTCAAGCATTGGAGAAGGAAATGGCAACCCACTCCAGTATTCTTGCCTGGAGAATCCCAGGGACGGGGGAGCCTGGTGAGCTTCCATCTATGGGGTCGCACAGAGTCGGACACGACTGAAGCGACTTAGCAGCAGCAGCAGCATGTTGGTAAGACATAAAGGGAAGTGATTTGGGAGGCATCTGTAAAAACATTTTCCTTTTTGATGACAAAGAGTGATACTAGATTGTGCACCATTTGCTTCTTTGTAACTTTGATGTGGCTGTGTGAGGACTCAATTATTTTTTAAAGTGAAGCTGCCATACTGTGACTATAACACAAAAACCCAGACTGGCCGAGCAGGTAACATGCAGCCGCCATCCTGAGCTGCTAGGCAAACATGGTACATTATGAGAAAAGATCTCTAACATTTTAGTCTCTGATGCTAGTCGACATAATAGAGACTAGATGGTAGATCAAAAGTATTTGCGTTAGGGTGTTCTCAGGGTTCTCCAGAGAAACAGGGCCAATTGCATGTATACATACAGAAGGGCTTCCCCAGTGGCTCAGTGTTAAAGAATTCACCTCTACTGCAAGAGACGCAGTTTCGATCCCTAGGCGGTAAAGATCACCTGGAGGAGGAAATAGCAACCCATTCCAGTATTGCCTGGAGAATTTATAGGATCAGTAAGAGTCTGACCCAACTGAATTGACGGTGCATCCATGCATATATACAGAAAGAGGTTTATTTTAAGAAATTGACAGATGTGATTGAGGAGTCTTGATGAAACAAAATAGTGTGGGGTAGATCGGCAGGCTCTATCGGTATATCTCAGGAGACAGTTGAAGCTCAAGTCCAAAGTCACCCTGCTGTAGAACCAGGGAGGGTCGATATTGCTAAGGAAGTCTAAGGGCAGTCAGCTGGAGGATTCAGGCCTTTCACATTGATTGGATGAATCCACCCACATTATGGATGGCAATCTGCTTTACTCAAAGTCTATCGATTTATGTGTAAATAAATTCACCCAAAACACCCTCATGGATTTCCCTGGTGGTGCAGTGGACAAGAATCCACCTGCCAATGCAGGGGACATGGGTTTGATCCCTGGTCCAGGAAGAGTCCACATGCAGTGGGACAGCTAACGCCATGCACCACCACAACTGAGCCTGTGCCCTAGAGCCCACCAGAGCAACTACTAAAGCCTGGTCGTCTAAAGCCTGGGCTCCACAACAGAGAAGCCACCACAATGAAGAGTAGCCCCTGCTCAAAGCAACTAGACAAAGCCAGCATACAGCAATGAAGACCCAAGACAGCCAAAAAATAATTTATTAATTAAAAAAAAATTTTAAGTTAAAAAAAAAAACCCTCACAATAACATCCAGAATGTCTGACCAAATAGGAGTATCATTTTCTAGATACACTGATACAAAAAAAATCATCACAGCAAACTAACAACTACAGAAAACTAAATATGTATTGTGTTTTATCCTGTTAATAAATACCTACTTGTGTGAAAATAAAATTTAGCTTTGACAAAATTAGCTGTCATTCATTGAGTGCTAGTTTTGTGCCAAAACATTATCACAGATACTTTTTATCACTTTATTTAATCCACATGCAACCCTTCAAGGGGTTAAAAATATTTTATTATTTATTCAACAATAATTTAGCACTTACAGTATTCCAGGCATGGTTTGGGGGGTTCTGCACAAATAAGACAGTAAACAAGACAAAGTTCCTGCCCTCATGGAAGTGATATTCTAGTGAGATGGACAGGTAATAGTGTGTAGATGCTTAGTCACTCAGTTATGTGCAACTGTAGTCCAGGGACTATAGCCTGCCGAGCTCCTCTGTCCAAGGGCTTTCCCAGACAAGAATACTGGAGTGGGTAGCCATTCCCTTCTCCTGTGGATCTTGATACAAGGATCAAACCCAGGTCTCCTGCTTTGCATGGAGATTCTTTACTCTCTGAGCCACCAGGAAAGCCCAGGGCGGGCAAAAGACCAATAGACAAATATGTGATACAATGTTAGTTAGTGATAAGTGCTAAAGTGAAAGAAAGTGAAAGTGAAGTCGCTCAGTTGTGTCCAACTCTTTGCGACCCTGTGGACTGTAGCCTACCAGGCTTCTCTGTCCATGGGATTCTCCAGGCAAGAATACTGGAGTGGGTTACCATTTCCTTCTCCAGGGGATCTTCCCGACTCAGGGATCGAATCCAGATCTCCTGCATTTGAGGCAGACGCTTTAACCTCTGAGCCACCAGGGATAAGTGCTAAGATGATACTAAATCAGACAATGAGATAAAGGGTGAAGGCAGAGGCTGTGTATTTTAAGGAAATGGCATTTTACCAGATACAAAAATGATGTGAGAGTGTATTTAAACAAATATCTGGGAGAAAATGGTACAGGAAGAGCCAAGAGTAAGTGTCCCGAAGTAAGAATAAGTTCCAGGTGATGAAGGAACATGAAGATGGCTACAAATTATTAGAATAGAATGAGTTTGGGCAAGAGAGTTAGGAGATGATGGCAGACATAACCCAAACTAAATTATATGTGAATACACCCATTGGAAAATTTCAGACAGGAAACTGAAGTGGTCTGACTCATATTTCAGAGACAGCATTCTGTTCCCTAAGTGGAGCCAGACTGGAAGGGGGCAAGGGTGGAAGTGAGTATGCTATCAGCAGTCTAGAGCAGTGATATGGGAGGAAGATGCTGGAGGCAGGGGCATGGGTGATACAGGGGCATGTGGAACAATGATTGTTATTGATCCCATTTCATGTATGAGGAAACTGGGCTTGGGAAGCTTGAGAAAATTATATGAGGTAACAAGGCTTATAGGTGGAATTGGTACACTCAGAAATAAACCATCCTGAACTTGAACACTCATGTTATTTACTTGTATTTTCTTTTCTTGCTTTAAAATATGTAACTAGTAAAATCTTTGTTGTACAGGATTAATGATATTTGGGGGGGGGCATTACAGTTGAGGAAAACATGATTGGAAAAAAATTGGCAAAAGAAAAGTTAAAGAGAAGAAAAATAGCCTAAAGAGAAGAAAAACAGCCTAACAATAAGCATCTCTTTTCAAGGCAAAATGGATTAGGAGACTGATATTTTCAGATCTCCCTACAAATACAGTTGGTAGGAGAATAATAATGTTTTGTTTCTTCTTGGCTAAGATCACTGAAATGACATCATTTGAGGAAGAGTTTAAATCTAGGTGGAGAAGGTATAGTTGGTTCACATTTAAACTCTCATGATGTGTAAATAGAACATTCTGATCACCTTATAAAAACAAACACAGTAAGCTTGATCTTCACCCTTTTCCTCTTTCTATCTTTATGGTAGAGTTCAAACTTTTCTGAATATTACTCACAATGAGAAATACCTTTTATGTTATGACCCGGTAAGCAAACATATGCGTTCTCAAGAAACACGCATTTCAAAAAAATATATATATATAGCATTTTCTTTACTGTTAATACTTAACAATGAACTCTGGAATGTTTGATTCTATTCAATTTTTGAAAGCTAGGTGAAAATCACTAAATTTATCTAAATTAGCTGGTCAATGTCCCAGAGTTTTGAAAGACCTGGGGTCAGAAAACAGACCAAAGGGAAACTGTAAATATTTAGCTTCTGTTCCCATTCATGTTTTTCCCAACCTAGTTGCAGGATCATTACAATTACGCTGAGGCCAGCCCATAGTCCAAGAGCAACTGGGTCCATAGTCCTGAAAACAGACACTGTCTCTAAGAGTCCCTGCTCCATCTTTCTGACCTCTTACAACATTACATTTTGCAACACATAGCCTTCAGAGTATGGCAGAGTTAGGGATCTCTGACTGAAATCAATGACAGATGTAGAAGCAGAGGCTATTCTCCTGGCTATGGGGACCCCAACTGCCCCCAGGCTGGCAAAGGGCCCACTGGTTAACTGTTAAGAGCATGGATTCTGGACCAAGATGTCAACACCAGCCCTGCTTTGACACTGTGTAAGCGTAAAAGGAAAAGGAAAGTGTTAGTCACTCAGTCGTGTCTGACTCTTCGTGACTCCATGGACTATAGCCCACCAAGCTCCTCTGTCCATGGAATTCTCCAGACAAGAGTACTGGAGTGGATTGCCATTTCCTTCTCCAGGGAATCTTCAACCCAGGGATTGAACCTGGGTCCCCACATTGCAGGCAGATTCTGTACTGTCTGAGCCACCAGGGAAGCTCCAAAGCAATGCTTAACTTCATGTTTCAGTTTATGTAGGTCTGAAATAGTACTAGTAGGCTTTCACTCAGAGGACAACTAGGATGGAAAATTGGTGAACAAAAGGCTCAGCTCAGAACTTGGCACAAACTGAGCATCCAATGATAATTGTTATTATTGTTGTTATTATTACTGGCAGAGCAAGGCATGAAATTAGAGGAAAATGGAAAAGAATAGAGCGACTGAAACACATTTTCTTACTCTTTACTCCCAGCTTAAATTATCTATCAGAACTAACTAACTGTGAAGGAGACTAGAGTTGAAAGAAGTCTTAGAATTGATCATTCTGAACCCTTACTGGAAAATAACCCAGAGAGGTTCAACAACTTCCCAAATCACACAGCTGGTCTGAGGCAGAGTTCAAACTGCATTTCAGTTTTTATGAATCTAAAGTCATACTCTTTGCCTTTCATGGCCTTGTCATTTCTGGCAAAGATTCAAAGGTTCACAAAGACTCACAAATTTTTTAATTTCAAACAATGCTTCCCCATTAATGTTTTATTGCAAAGAAGTGAAGATGAACTGCTAGTAAATATTTTAAAATATTAAAAGACACTGGTTTTTCAGGTATATAAATGATTTAGTATATTTATGAGAGTTTAACATATTTTAACAAATTATAAATACTATTTATTAATACAAACTATCATATATTCTTAGATTCACATATATGACAGCACCTGCATCTATTTGTGCTTATTAGTAAACTGCTTTTCAGAATTCTGTATCTTTTTAGTTAAAGTATAATTGAAATACAATGCTGTACTCGTTTCAGGTGCATGACATAGTGAGTCAATATTGTATATATCACAAAATGATCACCACCCTCCACCTCTGGCTAACACCAATCTGTTCTCTGTATCTGGGAGCCTGTGATTTCTTTTTTTTCACATCCCCATATAAGTGAGATCATATAGTATTTGCCTTTCTCTGACTTCTTTCACTTAGCTTTATGCCCTCAAGGTTCATGCATGTTGTCACCAGCTTCAAGATTCCATTCTTTTTCATGGTTGAACAATATACGTAGACTTACTTCACATTTTCTTGATCCAGTCTTCCACTGATAAACATTCACTTTGTTTCATATCTTGGCTGGGCTTCCCTGGTAGCTCAGCTAGTAAAGAATCTGCCTACAATGCAGGAGACCCCGGTTCAATTCCTGGGTCAGAAGATCCCCTGGAGAAGGAATAGGTGACCCATTCCAATAATCTTGGTCTTCCGGCTCAGGAAGTCAAGAATCTGCCTGCAATTCGGGAGACCTGGGTTCAATCCCTGAGTTGAGAGGATCCCCTATAGGAGGGTATGGCAACCCACTCCAGTATTCTTGCCTGGAGAATCCATGGACAGAGGAGACTGGCAGCCTACAGCCCTTAGGGTCGCAAAGAGTTGGACATGACTGAGTGACTAAGCACCGCACAACACATATCTTGGCTGTTGTTGATAATGTTGCAATAAACAGGATGTGTATATATCTTTTTGAGTTAGTGTTTCTGTTTTCTTCTGATAACAGCAGAATTCCTGAGTGGGATTTCTGGATCATATGGTACTTACATTTTCAAATCTTTGACCACCTTCCATACTGCTTTCCATAGTGACTATACCAGTCTACATTTTCATTAACGGTGCACAAGGGTTCCTTTTTCTCTGCATCCTTACCAGCATGTTATCTCATCTCTTTGATAACAGCCATTCCGATAGGTGTGAGATCATATCTGTGTGGTTTTCACTTGCATTTCCTGACAATTGGTGACGTTAAGCATATTTCATGTACCTGTTGGCCATCTGTATGCCCTCTTGGGAAAAATATTTATTCAGATCCTCTACCTATTTTTTTAATTGGGTCATTTTTTTTGTTATTGAGTTGTATGAGTTCTTTAAATATTTTGGGTCTTAATCCCTTATCATATACATGATTTGAAAATATCTTTCATTCAGTAGATCACCTTTAATTTTATTAATGGCTTCCTTTGCTGTTCAGAAGCTTTTTAGTTTGATATAGTCCCATTTGTTTACCTTTTAATAAGTGAATATAAAAGATGACTTTTCATTGTTATTAAGGTAATCATATCTAGTAGAAAGGTCCAAGAAGAAAACACATATGCACACACACACATGCACATGGGAGGAAATTCAATAGCATCTGGGATTAAATTGTTTGTTATTTTTTACATAAGAAAAAGTTGGAGAACTGGTTCTATGTATCCCATTAACCATGTTCATTGTATCAGCAGCTGGTAAGGTAATGTAATGGTGACACTGATTTCCAGAGGGATCTTTAATCTTAATGCTCAACTAGAATAGTCAAGTCATCCATCAAATCATTAGTAAAAATTGCATATTTTTCTAAATTGCATGGTTGTAGATAACTATATAAATACACACATAGTCAGAGAGAGAGAAAGAAAGAAGACAAATTAGTGCAGGAGTATTTTTAAAATTTTGATACAGGTTATACATTGAGTTAATAGTAATAAGCATCATTTAAATGTCACTGGGATAATAGATGTTTTTGCTTATAGTGTCAGCTATTACTAACAAGAGACAAGTATTCTAAAATTATAATGATGAGCCTTTTAAAATTTAGCCCAAATATAATGGTTTATTTATTGATGTATTTCCCATGTTAAATAATCAAAAAATTAATTTCCATATATACAGGCATATATATTGATGAAACTACTTGATAATGTATGTTTCAAATACAGATATGAACAACAGAACAACAAAACTTTTAAGAATGTAGAGGCTACTGTAGCCATTTTGTTAAAATATCACCCCTTTATAAAAAATTTTCTCTTGACTCTGATCCAGAAGCATTTGACTGATTCTAAGTTTAAATAGAAACTCACACTTCATGACAAATTAGAAGAATAAGATGACTTATCGATTCATTATAATCTAGTAAAGTAGAAAGACTAGTGTAGACAAACTAATTTTAAAACCAACTAATTTAAAAACTACAAGAACAATTTCACCAAAATTCTAACAGAATTTGGAGCAATAGGATTTGACTTTATCTTAATTTCTGTGTTCATATATAGGAGTTAGACATTTAAATCTAGACAGCTTTCTTTACACGCCATTTGTTTAGTTTAATGTTCTGTCTTATCTCTTGATGTTGTGCTGTTAATGCCTGCATGCCTGCTTACTAAGTCACTTCATTGGAGTCTGAATTTTGTGACCTCCATGGACTGGAGCCCACCAGGCTCCTCTGTCCATGTGGATTTTCCAGCCAAGAATATTGGAGTGGGTTGCCATGCCCTTCTCCAGGGGATCTTCCCTACCCAGGCATCAAACCCATGACTCATGTCTCACACCTGGGAAGCCCCTGTGTTGTTAATGGGCTGCTGCATTTTGTGAACAGTATGAAAGCTTACTCCCTGGGATGGGACTGAAGTTCCCACAGAAAGGAACATCTTTCTGTTGTTCATCTACCTACAAGAGCACTTTCTGTAATTCATTGAAAAGATCTGTACTTGCTACCGGTGCTCCTAATTATGTCACGTGACTATCTGTCTAAAGAATACAGCTGAATACACACACTCACACACATATGTGTGGTGGGGAGTGGAAGACAAGAATTACAGAGTAATTTCAGTTTGTGTTTTGCTGGGTCCTGCAAATTGGACACCTCATAAGCTCCTTCACATCCTGAAGCTGTACCTCTTATTCCAGTTCTTGCTGCCACAACCAGGTCCATGAAAACACCAACAAGCTTCAAAGAGGTTCTTTCAAAATGGAGCAAACTCTTGCTTTCCTCTCTGAGAGTCTCAGACATCTCAGCATAAGAGTGAATACTCGCTCGCGGATGTAGACCCAGCAAGATCTTCCCTTCAAGATCTTTGTCTTTCTTTAAATACCTTATTTCACAAAACATACCAATAAGCACAAGCCTACAAAGTAATCAATGCTCTCTTTTTTAGTATTTAAACTTCCAAGTTTTAATGCATAAATCCATTTTGCTAAGGCAAGGACATAAAGTAGAAACTGCTTTCTAATTGTTTTTCAACACTTGAAAAAATCATTAACTTTCTAATACAGATACTATATTTAGTATTCTAATACTATAACTAATATATGCTAATACAGTATCTAATACTATATTAGAATACTATAGTATAGTATTCTAATGCTATTCTAATACTACCTGTATCTAGAAAATATTCTAGAATATTTTCTGGCAACATAGCTCCTCTTTATCATTTAACACTTTTTTTTTTTTTCTTTTTTTGAGATGCCTATTTTTCAATTGCTATTCTTAGTGTTAGAGCTTCCATGGTGACTCAGATTCACCTGCAATTCAAGAGACCCAGGTTTGATCCCTGGGTCAGGAAGATCCCTGGAGAAGGGAATGGCAATCTACTCCAGTATTCTTGCCTGGAGAATTCCATGGACAGGGAAGCCTGGTGGGCTACAGTCTATGGGGTTGTAAGAGTTGGACATGACTGAGCACTAAACACTGTAATATCTATTACATGTAATACCTATAACCTATTTTAAGTACTGCAGATCTAATAAGCCAGTCTCCATCACTATCGAGTTTATAATATAAGGAGAAAAACAAATATAAACAAAATACTATTAAGTGTACAGGGGACTAAGATGAGCACCATGCTAAGAGGGTACAGGATGTAGAATATTCCAGGGTCAAGAAACAGAAACCTAGTGTTGTAACATATTTCCTTTAATCAGATTCTTGGGTATTCACATTGTTTGCAAGGTTTAACTGTTATTTAAAAAGCTGAATCCAGCATACATCCTTAGAGCTGAATATTTGCATAAATTTATGATAAAACTGATTTAGAATAAATTCTTAGAAGAGGAATTGAGGAGTCAAAACAATGTGCACCATTTTAAGCCTTCTCATTTGTACTATATATCCTCTGTAAAGTTTATAACCAAGTAACACATCACAGATCACCAATCATGCTGGTGCTTGAGAAAGTTTCCCTTCACCCTCCTAATACTGAGTATATCTCAATTCTCTCTGTCTCCCTCCTCCACTCATCCCTATAAAACAGATGCCAGCTGTTTAGAACACAACACAGAAAGAGTTTTAAGTTCATTTGTCCAGGGTTTGTTAAACTTGACTAAAATAAGAATCATTAGGGAAGGGCTTATAAAATGCCAAGTCCTTGAACATCTAAAAAAATATCTTTATTTAGAAGGGCATGTGAAACTTTTATTTTTAAGAAGTGCCAAGGTTTTCCTTTTATGAAGCAGAAAAGGAAAAAGGCAAATTTATCCATGGAAATATCTGTTAAAATGTTTAAAGTCTAGCAAGGCAAGGGTGGTGTACTCCACTGATATCAAAGAAACCAAGAATAATATTTATGTGCTGTCTTAAGCATATCGGTGAAGCAAGTTTACTGTTCTGCAGAAGATGTAAGGTTTCCTAGGTCTAATACTCAATGACTTTGCAAAACTATTGCTTCAAGGACCTGCTTTGTCTAAACTTTTTGCAGTATAATTTATTACAAAGTTCAAGAAAAAGCAGCTCAAACTAGTATCAGTATTTCCTTTATTTTACTTTCATTGACACAAATTAATGGTTGAGAGAACATCAAATTTAAATCAGTGAAGCAATTAATAGAATTCATTCTTGCCATATGCATATTTGAGCAGGAAGTAGCCGTACTTTGAAAGGTAATTTTTATTCAACATTTATGAAACATGCATCAGATTTCTACAGTGTACCAGATTCTAGGCCACATTGAAAATAAAGAGTTTAGTTTACAGTTTCCTGCAACAGAGAATTCAACTAGGTAACCTAGGAGCAGATTTATTTAAGAAAATTATACTAACAAGATGACAGTACACTGCAGTGGAAACAGATGCAGAGTACTATAGGATAACTGAAAGTCTAGATCAAGGAAGACCAAATGACTGCACTGAGAAAATTGTTCAAGATAAAAAAAAAAATTGAATTTAGTTTAAAAATCTAAATGCACAATTTAGAAATAGTGATTTGCAAATTAATTGCCTATCAGCATATTTCATAGGATTTTTAAAGAAAACTATAAAATCAGAAGGCCAAGGTTGTGATTTCCCTTATGCAGAGAAATAACTCGCCATCAGAGAGATGGTATCTCTTAGCAACAATTGGTTCTGACCAAGCTGCTATTGTTAGGTCCCTAAGTCATGTCTGTGACTGCATGGACTGCACCACCTCAGGCTTCTCTGCTCTCCACCATCTCCCAGAGTTTGCTCACACTCATGTCCTTTGAGTCAATGATGCCATCCAACCATCTCATCTCTGTCACCCCCTTCTCCTCTTGCCCTCAATCTTTTCCAGTATCAGGCTATTTTCCAATGAGTTGGCTCTTCACATCAGGTAGCCAAAGTATTGGAGCTTCAGCTTCAGCAACAGTCCTTTTAGTGAATATTCAGGGTTGATTTCCTTTAGGAATGACTAGTTTGATCTCCTTGCTGTCCAAGGGACTCTCAAAAGTCTTCTCCAGCAATTAATGAAAGCATCAATTTTCTGGCACACAGCCTTCTCTGTGGTCTATCTCTCACACCCGTACATGACTACTGGGAAAACCATAACCTTGACCATACGAACCTCTGTCAGCAAAGTAATGTCTCTGCTTTTTAATATGCTTGTCTAGGTTTGTTGTAAGTTTCCTTCTAAGGAGCAAGTGTCTTTTAACTTCATGGCATCAGCTACCATCCACAGTGATTTTGGAGCCCAGGAAAATAAAATCTGTCATTTCTTCCATTTTTTATTCTTCACCCTCCATCAAGAGGCTCTTGAGTTCCTCTTCTTTCTGCCATCAGAGTGGTGGTTGTTTAGTTGCTAAATCATGTCTGACTTTTCACAACTTTGTGGACTACAGTCTGTGGACAGACTATGGAGAAACTATGGACAGGCTCCTCTGGCCATAGGATTTCCCAGGAAAGAATACTGGAGTGGGTTGCCATTTCCTTCTCCAGGGTATCTTCCTGACCCATATCAGGGTCGAACCTATGTCATCTGCATTGGCAGATGGATTCTTTACCACTGAGCCACCAGAGAAGCAGCATTGGAATGATATCATCTACATATCTAAGGTTGTTGATATTTCTCCAGCAATCTTGATTCCAGCTTGTGATTCATCTGACCAAGTAGCAATCATTAAACTACTTGTTTTGTTGACAATATAACAGAAATAGCACCAGAATGAACAATGCATACATGGTGAACAATAGGTGGACAATATATAATTTAATACTCGTAGATATATATAGGTATGCTCACTGCTGTTTAAAAACTATGTGTATCTTTAATGAAGTTAGGCATGATCTTCTGTCCTCAGAGTAGAAATTTCCTTAGTCTGTAAATCTCACATGCAGTGATGCTACTTAATAACCTAAATAACTCATGCAGTTCATCAATATGAATTATACTTTTAGTTGACATATAGCATACTTAGAACTTGTCTAGCATATTAACCTGGAAAATGAAATTAAAATGCTATATAAAACACATTGTTCTTTCCTCCACGTAGTATATTCTTATCTGCAGCATGCCTATGAATATTGACTTTGCAGTAATGGTAGGTAATTGCATTTGAAGTAATAGTTTCTTAACTAAAATATGATCCTCTATTCATTCAAGTTTTCAAATATTTTCACATGTCTGTCATAGGTTCCCAAGCAGCTAACTTTTGTCTTTCTTTTAAAATTATTCTACACATTTCCAAGTAGCCTTTATCAGTCACAACTTCAGGAAACTTTCAGAATAAGATTCCAAGAACTAATTAAAAAAAAAAAAAAAAAAACAACCAGCTGTGCATGTCAGTGTATTTCAAAGATAAATTTTTGAAGAAACAAGAACAGTTTAGAATGGGTAAGCTTTCTTATGTTTGTACAACTCCCAATGTGTTGGCTAATCTTGTTTTAACAGTGACCAGTTATGGTGCTTTCACTGTTCCCCCTTGGAAACAAGGCCAGATCTATACTGCTCTCCAAACTAAATGGTTTTGTAAATAGACACTGAGTTGGAAATTATATGAAAGATTCAAGCCAGAGGATTTGGGGGCTCCGTGTAAATATTTGACTACAAGAATATTCCAAATGAAGCAAACACTTGGGCAGCCCTCCACTTTGCTGGAACCAAATCTGGCAAAGGTTGCCTTTGTTCTGGCAAATGGAGTGTAGTGAAATGGGACTAGATTCATCCAAATACTTGTACAGAAGCCTATCACTGCTAGGAATACAGCGTCAAACACAGATTTTTGGAAATACTTACATAACTACAACTACACAAAAGTTTTTATCAGCATTTCCAATAGAAAGCCATGAAAAGCCCATGAGAATTCCTAGCTAATAGGGAGGGTTAAAGGAGAGAGAGGTGGGGCAGGAAGAGATGGTGGGAACTTTGGGACACAAGAGAGATAACTATTAAATATTTTCATGGGCCCATTGCCAAATTATTTGGGAATTATTACTGAACTAAAAAAATCTTTTGGAAAATTTTAATGTTTTGAAATTTATATTTATTTCTGAATTCTGTGGTTGAACTGACGGGGAAAGATATAACAGAGAAATTGATTTGCCAGATATTCATTCTATTTATAAAAGACTTCACAGTAATATTCTAAGTGATGGATAGATAAATTTTTATAATACATAAACTGATCAATTGAATTCAAGGAAAAGATGAAACTTTTCCTGTATTCTATTTATCTCATCAAATTTTTATTATCATTAATAAAAGTAATAACCTTTTATTTCCAATAATTAAAGAATTCAGTGTATCCCTGGAATGTACATTCTATATTTTTGAAGGTTGTATTGTCTGTCCAATGCTAAAAGTTTACATTGTCTTGACATTGTAGTTGGCAATATAGTACTTGCTACGTTTTTCAATCCAGGTAATTAGAATTAGTAAGATAAAATGAAAATTCCAAGGGATGGAGCCTGTGCTCACTAAATTCTCAAAAGATTAAAATTTTTTCTTTGAAATCAAAAGTCACTCCATGAAAAAGACACTTTCCTGCAGTTTTACTCTCTTCCCTCTAACCTTCCCCTGTCTTCTTTGATAACATATTCCAAGGAAATCTTACTGCATTTCCCTCCATTGTTGTTTTTTTTTTTTTTTCCTTTCCATATGAGCTGTCATATTAAGTAAAATTTCTTCTCCCACCTTTAAAGCATTTCCCACATGATTTATTTCATTTTGATCTGTACTAAATGTTAGATGATTTGACATTTTCTGCCGTCTATAAAAGCGTAGTCTACTTTCCTCAATCGTTTTAGTCGTGTCCTGCTCTTGCGATCCTATGGACTCTAGCCCTCCAGGCTCCTCTGTCCATGGGATTCTCCAGGCAAGAATACTGGAGTGGGTTGCCCTGCCCTCCTCCAGGTGGTCTACTTTGCTATGCTATGCTATGCTAAGTCACTTCAGTCATGTCCGACTCTGTGAGACCCCATAGACAGCAGCCCACCAGGCTCCCCCGTCCCTGGGATTCTCCAGGCAAGAACACTGGAGTGGGTTGCCATTTCCTTCTCCAATGCATGAAAGTGAAGAATGAAAGTGAAGTCACTCAGTCGTGTCTGACCCTCAGCGACCCAATGGACTGCAGCCCGCCAGGCTCCTCCATCCATGGGATTTTCCAGGCAAGAGTGCTGGAGTGGGGTGCCATTGCCTTCTAGATGTCAAAAACAAAGATAAGGGAAGGACATATAAGAAAGAATAAGCTAAGTGCATATGAAAGCCCTAAATAGGGCAGAATTCCCCAAAAAGAGATAATATGCAATTTGGTTAGGAACTGGACTAAGAAAAGCCTTTGTGGATAAAATGAGACTTGAGCTGGCTTTATATATAGATAGATTCCCCTAAATTAGAGACAAAAAGTTTAAAATACAAGGAAGGATCCTATCACTCTGTAGTTGAACATCCTCCCCATAACCTTCAGAATCCCATGCAGACATGGAAATGCAGAATATCAAGTCCTGAGTCATAGAGAGTGTGTCTGCCTCTCTGTCCGTTCATCCCACTTTGAGGTCTATACCCTTGTCATACACCTGCACTGTGCAACCCCAAGGAGAAGGCAAGTGCTTTTGACTTCAGATCATTGAATTTGCAACTTCTACTGCTCAGAACATGCTCAACTCCTCTTCTTTCTAGTAAGATTTCCCTGTCTACCATCTTGCTTGGTCAACTCCTACACAGCCTTACAAAACCCATCTTAAGCTTCATTTCCTTTGGGAAGCCGCTCATGACAGTCATTCTATTTATTTATATATTCAAGGCTGTGCTTATGCCCACTCCATGCCACGTTATCCTCATGGGTCCAAATGAGGTTCCCCTCTTGCTATAGATATTTATTTATTACCCTTTGAGCCCCTCATCCACTCCTGTCACTACCTCTACCACATGCAACTACTGTAATTATTCATTACATTTAATGAGAATTATTTGTCTGTAGATTTCACAAACTGTACAGAAATACATGTGCTTTCAAATGTATGTAAATGTGCTGTACTAAAGCTCTCATTGTTTCTGTTTTTCACTAAATACTGTGTATTTATGATCTAACTATGTTTTTCTTACTCCAAGAAATCTTTGTATCTAATTATTGTATATAATCCATGGTGTGTTCACTCTCAGTGCTGGCCACTTGGGTTGCCTAGACAAACTTTCCATCACATACACATGCACACACATAAATGATATAAATTCATACTCATGTACATACATTTGCATGCACACTCACACCACACGTACACACACTCATACATACTCACTGCACACATGCATGAATGTTGCAATGATCATTCTGCAAAAGCCCCATTATGAACATGTAAGGACATTTTTGGTACATGGATCCTGAAGAAGAACTGCTGAGTGATAAGCCATGTTTATAACTAAATATTTCCAAATAGTGCCAGGCTGTTCTCCAGAATGGCTGAGGGTTCCCACGGTCCTGCATCTCAGCTGGCACTTGACATTATTCAGCTTTCTAATGTGTCTGGTCTAATAGTGTGTGAGAAGCCTTTACTGAAACAGCTTCTCAACACTTAAACTGAATTCTGTCTCTTTGTATGTGTAGCCTGTTGTTCAGTTGCTAAGTCGTGTCTGCCTTTGTGCGACCGTCGTGTCTGCCTTTTTGCGACCCTATGGACCGCAGCACACCAGGCCTCCCTGTCCTTCACTGTCTTCCAGAGTTCACTCAAACTCATGCCCACTGAGTCGGTGATGCTATCTAACTATCTCATCCTCTGCCGCCCCCTTCTCCACCTACCCTCAATCTTTCCCAGCATCTGGGTCTTTTCCAATGAGTCGGCTCTTCACATCAGGTGGCCATAGTACTGGAGCTTCTAGACTGTACTAGCCTATAAAAATAATGGCCATTAGAACTCAGAGACCTTAAAACATGTTTGAAGGATAAAGATTTCAATAAAGCAAGACTAAGGGTGGGGGAAAAAAGACAATATTACTCAAATTCATTAAACTAGGAATTGGCTGAGGTGACATAAATGTGACTCAATTACAATTCTATGTTCATTTCTGCATATCAGAAAACAATCTATTCATAGCTCATGTCAAAAATCATTATACATGTTTACACATTTTGTTTTAATTTTTTATTTTATATTGGATTAACAATGCTGTGATAGTTTTAGGTGGACAGCAAAGAAACTCGGTTATATACATGTATCCATTCTCCCACAAAATCCCCTCCCATATTTTTGGTGACAGTTAGTCAATAGCTCCAAGTCCTTTAGGTACCTCACTAATTCTAACACCTCCCTGAAATGTAGAGTTTTACTTTTCACAATATCATACATGAGCAACAAAGGTCAGAGTAAGCAGTTAGGCAGCCACTGTTTCATCAGTCAGATGAGCCTCCCAGTATGATGTTTCAGCCTTAGCAACTCCGTCTGGCTCAGCGGGTTCTCACCGCCTGCTCTGGTCCTCCCAGCTTCACGATCCAGGGGCTAAACATCAGCCCAGCCTGCTAATTCATGTCTGTCGAAACTGCCCAAGGAATTCTTTGTTGGCTTTGTTTTGACCTTTTCAGAGTCTTCATTAATACATTCAAAGAGTATTCTTTGAAGTATTTTGTAATAAATAATTTAGTCCATTTGTCATTGATTTATATCTTGTTCATTCCAAAAGGAATTTTAAGTGGCAAAGTGTTGATCACTTGATTTCAGTGACAGCTAATTTTATGTTCTTTTTCTATAAGCTGGGCAATTATTTTTTTTCCCCTTAAAGGTTTTTGTTCCTTCTCAGAGTAAAAAGAAGCAGTTCACCTCCCAACAGCTCACCGTGAGGCAGCCCATCACATTCTTGGGGGTAGCCCTTATGTTCCACACACAGATCAGCTTCCCCAGAGCTCTTTGACTTCATTCTTCATAGAGCTATATATAACCCTTCTTATACTTCAGCCCTCTGTAGCAGAGAATTTCTAAATCTGTGAAGCTTAATTAGAAAAAAAGCAGGCACACATATGGCTGACAAACTTAAAAATCAGCTTTGGATCTGAGCTATTCTCCCATGAACTCCATTCAAGAATTTAGAGCACTTACTAAAGATTCTTCAATTCCTTTGTCTAATATTTATCGTAATACATTCGTATTTTAATATGAATGTTCATTATTATTTATTGAACAAATAAGCTTGCAGCACTAGCTATGGCAAGCTATCAATACTATTCTTAGTATCTTACATACATAAAGTTCTTGGCCTTCAGTAAACTCTGTTATTCAGACACTAGCATTATCTCTGCTTTACAAGTGAAGAAATGAGATCCAGAGGGTAACTAACTTGTTCAAGTCTATATAGCTTGTTAATGTCAAAGCCAGGATTCTAACTTTGGCAATCTAGCTACACAGTCAATGGCCCTGACATGTTTCTAACTAAAGGTCCCAAAACAACATGAACTTAATAGTTTTCAGGCAAATGACGTAGGACTATTACTATTGTGTATGTAACAGGAAACACTTGCTCTGTGAAAAGGAAGAGAGATACTATTTCACAAAATCCAGATCATATGCTGTGGCTTTCTTCACTTTCCTAATTAAGAAGTTTTACTCCAAAAATTTCCCGAATGTATTCTATAGATTATAGTGCTACAAAAGAAATTGCCCCAAGCCCCGTAGTTCTCATTTCCCTGCCTGTTTTCTAGTCACCTAATTCCTTTGAACCAAAAATATAACGATATGAAAACAAAATATCTTATCATCAATTAAAAGCACTTCTTTTAATTTCATCCAAGGGAAAAATTTGACCCACATATAACAATGATGGCACCAAAGCTCATCATATAGTTATTTGGTACAGAAACCTAAAAATCATTTTTTCACAATGAATATGTTATATTTTACTTAAAAAGATAATCACACACTATTTACCTTTTTAAGTTAAAAAGGATATGCCAATAAAACTTTTCAAAACACTCAGTTCAGTTTGCTCAATCGCTCAGTCCTGTCCGACTCTTTGAGACCCCATGAATTGCAGCACGCCAGGCCTCCCTGTCCATCACCAACTCCTGAGTTCACTCAAACTCAGGTCCATCGAGTCAGTGATGCCATCCAGCAATTTCATCCTCTGTCGTCCCCTTCTCCTCCTGCCCCCAATCCTTCCCAGGGTCTTTTCCAATGAGTCAACTCTTCCCAAGAGGTGGCCAGAGTACTGGTGTTTCAGCTTTAGCATCACTCCTTCCAAAGAACACCCAGAACTGATCTCCTTTAGAATGGACTGGTTGGATCTCCTCGCAGTCCAAGGGACTCTCAAGAGTCTTCTCCAACACCACAATTCAAAAGCATCAATTCTTCGGCGCTCAGCCTTTCTTCACAGTCCAGCTCTCACATCCATACATGACCACAGGAAAGACCATAGCCTTGACTAGGCGAACCTTTGTTGGCAAAGTAATGTCTCTGCTTTTGAATATGCTATCTAGGTTGGTCATAACTTTCCTTCCAAGGAGTAAGTGTCTTTTAATTTCATGGCTGCAGTCACCATCTGCAGTGATTTTGGAGCCCCCCAAAATAAAGTCTGACACTGTTTCCACTGTTTCCCCATCTATTTCCCATGAAGTGATGGGACCAGATGCCATGATCTTTGTTTTCTGAATGTTGAGCTTTAAGCCAACTTTTCCTCTCCACTTTCACTTTCATCAAGAGGCTTTTTAGTTCCTCTTCACTTTCTGCCATAAGGGTGGTGTCATCTGCATATCTGAGGTTATTGATATTTCTTCCTGCAATCCTGATTCCAGCTTGTGCTTCTTCCAGCCCAGTGTTTCTCATGATGTACTCTGCATATAATTCAAATAAGCAGGGTGACAATATACAGCCCTGATGTCCTCCTTTTCCTATTTCGAACCAGTCTGTTGTTCCATGTCCAGTTCGAACTGTTGCTTCCTGACCTGCATATAGGTTTCTCAAGAGGCAGGTCAGGTGTTCTAGTATTCCCATCTCTTTCAGAATTTTCCACAGTTTATTGTGATCCACACAGTCAAAACACTCAGCAAGTGTCAATTTCCAAGCTAGGGTTTGGAAATGCTCAGGGAAATAGATAAGACAACACCTAGCATCTGAAAATACATAAACAGAAAATAGAAAAATTAAAACCTGATGTAGATACTACAAACAAGGTAAACAAAAGAGCGCATTTGTTTGTTTTAGGGTTTATTGTATTAAAAGCATCAGAGGCAGAGCTTAATTTATTTTTTTAAATAATAAAAGGACCATAACAATTTACTCGAATTAAAGATGCATCGCATTGATAACAATGCATACACATTATTTTAGGTCTTGTATAAATGAAAATAAAAGGACTTATAGATTTAAAGTGCTTACCAAATTCAAGTTAAAGTCATTTTGTAAAAACAACATCACTAACCAAGTAAACTCATTTGAACTGTTCATTCAACTGAAAATTTTATGGGAAATCATCCAATTTTAGACCTAGAAAATATGTTGGAAATAATACATTTTCTGGATGTTTCTGATAGATTTATGTTTTGATTTGAGGCCTATTTAAACTCCCATATCATTCCTCAGTGTAACAACATCTCTAAAACAGAAATAATGTAGTGATGTCATGGTAAGAACTAGAAAGGCTTTCCAAACAGAGATAACAAACATGTTATTCTGTCTAACCATACATTCGCAGATATAGAGTCAAACCAAATGGAGGAAAATCTTTATTAACCTGGTGACCTCAGTCTGCAATGCTCACAGCTGGTTATTAGTCATTCTTCAGATCCAGCCTAAACATCTCTTTGGAGAGGCTTTCCCTAATCACCCAATCTAATACAGGCCCTGGATATTCTTTCAAATAAAACTGTAGTTTCCTTGTACAGCAAATACTGTTTTAGTTAGCTTAGACTGCCATGACAAAATACCATAGATGGAAGCCGTAAACAATAGAAATTTATTTTCTCCCAATCCTGGAGGCTGAAATTCTGAAATCAAAGTGCCAGGGTGATGTAGTCGTGGTGAGACCTATCTTCCTGGCTCACAGATCACTGTCTTTCACCTGCTGAAGAAAGAGTTCTGGTGTTTCTTTCTCTTCTTAGAAGGGCATCACTTCTATCAGATCAAGGCTCTACCCTTATTATCCCATTTAACCTTAATCACCACCTCCAACTCTAGAGTTGGAGGAAGGTTTGGGCTTCAACAAATGAAGATGGATTAAAACTTTAGACTAGAATGGGAGGGAAATGACCACTACCATGTCTTGTTAAGCCAGGACTGGATATAATTAATGTTATAAATCCCTCTCTTCAGATGCTGCTTAGAACAGTTCTTTGCTCTGATGCTAAACAGTCCAAGATAATTAGAGGTTTTATTTTTCTTGAAACATTAATCAGTGAAGTTAATTTTTCATGTTCTTCTTAAGAATCTTTTTGAAAATTTTTAAGCAAGAGTTTTTGTCCTTCTATCAAAGATAAATTGTATCAGCTACTGTTTTTCTGTCTACTTTAGAACATCTCCCACATGAAAAACATTTAAGTTGGCCAGTAATAAGGATGGCATTATAAAGTAATACCTCCAAGGTACTACTGTGAGTTATCAACTGACATTGTTTTGCACTTATTGTTTTTAAAGTTTTAAATGGAGAAGATTAATGTATGCATAGAGGTCTGGGTGGGCTTCCCTGGTGGATCAGTGGTAAAGAATCTGTATACCAATGCAGGAGATGCACAGGTTCAACACTTGGGTCAGGAAAATCACTTGAAAGAGAAAATGGCAACCTATTCCAGTATTCTTGGACATGGAAGAGGAGCCTGGTAGATAAAAGTCCATAGGGTCGCAAAGAGTCAGACATGACTTAATGTCTAAACAATAACAACAGAGGTCTGTGTGAAACAGAAGTCCTCAAGCTTCTGAAGAGAAGCCTTTCCATTAACCATTACATTCCAGATATTTCTATGTGAGGATACATATCATGATCACAGTAATTTGTTCATTCAAGATTCAACCAAAGTGTATTGTAATAATGAGAGCGACTTAGCAGCAGCAGCAGCATACTGAGTGTCATGCATTCAGTGGTCCCCGGGGCAACTGGGTCCCTGATCCCTATAGCTTGTAACTGAGTTGAGGAGGGATCCATCAAAAAAGCAAACAAGTTATTAAGTGGTGAATCATCATGGTAGATACTTGCTATAGTTTAGCCCCTCCTTCCTCTCTCTTTTGGTAGTGAGCACGCTAGAAAGTCTGCTTCCTTTATTGGGCTCTCCCAGGGGCAGGCTCCATGGCTGATGGAGGTCTACTCCAATTCAAGACTGCTAATGATAGGAAGCTTGGTAGCCAGCATCCATTAAGGCCACCAATTAGTTTTCTTGCCTCGGTATGGTCTCCTTCCACCCTGAAACCAGCTACCTTGTAAAAATCAATAAGATAAACCAGAAATGGCAATGTATAACTTCTAAGCCAAAGACATAAAACAAATTGTGTCTTCTATCATGCTCTTTCTTGAGTTTCCCACTTTATAGGAAACTTTCCCCCTTTCCTGCCAACATCAGGAAAATATTCAAATAGTCCAGTGGAAAGAAACCGAGGTCTGCTGCCAATAGCCGGCATCAGCTTATCAGCGATAAGACTGAGCTCTCTTGGAATCAGATCCAGTCAAGCGTTTGTCTGTGGCCCAAGCCAACATTTTTGACTGCGACTCCATAGGAGACCCTGAGCCAATACACCCAGCTAAGCCACTTCTGAATTCCTCAACTTCATCTGTAAAAAATGTGACAGAAAAAATGTTTATGATTGTTTAAGCTTCTCAGTCTTGAGATAATTTTTACACAACAATAGGTAATCAATATCAAAGATTAAGTGTCCTTCAGTCTTACATCTGTTATCAAACATAGACTATATTCTTCAATATCAGCTTGAAACAACAGCTTGAAATTTTACCTTCCAAATGCTGAATCTTTTGTCTTTTCTGGTCATTACTTCAAAACTGGAGCAGGAAAATTTGAATCTAGTTATTGAGCCCTTTCAGACATCTTAAATATTATTCATTGCCTTTTTATAATTTATTCATCCATTCAACAAGCATCCTGTTGAACAATGTCCTAAATTCCAAGCACTGTGCAAAAGTTCTGAATGCCAAAAGAATCGGAACTGGAATAAGAAAGCTCACTACATTTGAAGTCTCCATTGTCTCACAGGGGTCGGCAGAGGGAAGGAGGCAGAACAAACTATAAACTACAAAATAGCATCATAGAGTCAAGTCTCAGTTAACTCATCAATGGAGTAGGAGAGCAGAAAGAGAGTATTTCAGCAAGTATAAAACTGATTTGATGTATTTCATCAGAGCTGCCTTCCATATGTAGATAGCATATGTAAGTTCAGCCCCGTGTGCTACCTTGTTGATGATAATCCTTCTTGGAAAACAAAGCACAGTGATTGAGAGCACAATCTCTAGAGCCAGACTGTCTCATTTTCCATCTTGGCTTTGCCTTTTGGGACCTGGGCGATCTTGGGCTACTTATTTAAACTTGTTCTCCCTAATCTATCAACTGTCAAAGGGTGTTATTAGAGGATCAAATGAGTTAATAAATGTTAAGCATAGAAGAGTGCCCAGCAATGTCATATTATGTGATGTTATTATCAGGATTTACAAAACCGTTTAATTATGTTGACAACAATTATTCAAAACTTACTCAAACTCTGACTTGTGCATATAAGAGTCAAGTCACACATTAATGTTATTTTCACCAGGTAGTTTGCCAAAAGATATGTTAGAGATGTTATCTAACATTCCAAGAGTGAGGAGGGAAAAGTTTGTTCTTTCCTCAGCAAACTAATTCAGATGCTGAAATTTCTTGCCCCCATTATTTTGAACAGAACAACCAGAATTACCTTCTTGCAGTCATCTTATGAAAAAGAATTTTTTTTTCCAATATTGCATATTTTTTTTAATTTTTTTTTAATTTTGCTTAACTTTACAATATTGTATTGCTTTTACAATACATCAAGATGGATCCGCCGCCAGTATACACGTGTTCCCCATCCTGAACCCTCCTCCCTCTCCCCTCCCCACACCATCCCTCCAGGTCGTCCCAGTGCTCCAGCCCCAGGCATTTGTTGTCGGGCATCGTACCTGGACTGACGACTCGTTTCAGATATAATATTATACATATTTCAATGCTATTCTCCCCAATCATCCCACCCTCTCCCGGTCCCAGAGTCCAAAAGTCTGTTCTATACATCAGTGTCTCTTTTGCTGTCTCGTAAATAGGGTTATTTTTACCATCTTTCTAAATTCCATATATATGCGTTAGTATACTGTATTTGTGTTTTTCTTTCTGGCTTACTTCACTCTGTATAATAGGCTCCAGTTCCATCCACCTCCTTAGAACTGATTCAAATGTATTCTTTTTAATGGCTGAGTAATACTCCATTGTGTATATGTACCACAGCTTGTTTATCCATTCATTTGTGGATGGACATCTAGGTTGCTTCCAAGTTCTGGCTATTGTAAACAGTGCTGCTATGAACATTGGGGTACACGTGTCTCTTTCAATTCTGGTTTTCTCAGTGTATATGCCCAGCAGTGGGATTGCTGGATTATAAGGCACTTCAATTCCCAGCTTTTTGAGGAATCTCCATACTGTTCTCCATAGTGGCTGTACTAGTTTGCATTCCCACCAACAGTGTATGAAAAAGAATTTATGATTCTTTTTTACCTTTTTAAACTGTTTATAAAACTGGATAAAATTGCAGAAGAAATAAATTGTTTATCTTTTTCAAGTAAACAATAAATCAATACTTTAGTCATAGTTTAATTCAAGTTGTTCAGTAGTCCATTCTTCTTTTAATTGTTCTAAATTATTCCTTGTTTTACTCAATGTAAAGCACTAGATTTTTTATTAAATCAATCATTTAAATTATTGAGTTATATATCTATTGTGCAAAAGAGACTGGCTTTCACACTCCATGTGAGGTGTAATACGACATCTTTTGCTCTTTATAATCCAAAATAATAGAAGCTTTTAAATGAGATTTTACTGATTTATGAGATTTTGATGTAGCGTGTGAAATCTAGTTCATCTCTCCCTAAATAATCAAGAGTCTGGAGTGTCATCAGTGAGACTGTGAGTAGGAGATTTCTAACCAGATTTCTATGCTCTTCCCTACAAAGACCACTGATTTTGACAATCACCCCCAAAGAAGAGGGCTTCCCTGATAGCTCAGTTGGTAAAGAATCTACCTGCAGTGCAAGGAACCCCGGTTCAACTCCTGGATCAGCAAGATCTGTTGAAGAAAGGATAGGCTACCCATTCCAGTATTCTTGGGCTTCCCTTGTGACTTACCTGATAAAGAATCCATCTGCAATGCGGAAGACCTGGGCTCAATCCCTGGGTTGGGAAGATCCTCTGAAGAAGGGAAAGGCTACCCACTCCAGTATTCTGGCCTAGAGAATTTCATGGACTGTATAGTCCATGGGGTAGGAAAGAATCAGGCACAACTGAGAGACTTTCACTTCACTTCACAAAGAGGAATACGTTATATGAGTCTATACATCTAGCTACGAAGTTCTAGCACACTATGAAAGCAAAAGAGAGAAAAAGAAACCTGAAGCTGGGCCCATTTAAAAGGATAAAGGAAGAATTTCAATTTACCCCTGTCATTTCTCTCCAGGGAGGCACAACTCCTTGTCTAGAGATCCACTGACTCTCAGTCTCTCCTGGGGGTGAAAGGTGACAGTCTGTGAACTCTTAGCTTCCCTAGCTGTGTGGGATGCTGTCATAGGGATTCACTTCTGCCTTGCTTCACCCAGAACACTGAGGCAATCTACATGACTGAGGGACAGAGATTGGGAACGCCACTTTAATATCACTTTTCATCAGGAAAACTCACATCAAAGCCATAATAAGACATCACCTCAGACATGTTAGGATGGCTATCCTCAAAAAGACAAGAGATAACAAATGTCGGTGAGAATGTAGAGAAAAGGCAACCCTTGTGCACTGTTGGTGGGACTGTAAATTGAGGCAGTCACTGCAGAAAACATGTGCAGCAATGAAGACACAGTGCAATCAAAGGAAAAAATAAAAAGTTATAAATAAGAAAATTAAAAATAGAACTGCCTTATGATCCAACAATTCCACTTCTCCGTAAGTATCTAACAGAAATGAAATCATTATCTCTAAGAGATATCTGTACTCCTATGTTCACTATAGCATTATTCACAATACCAAAAATATACAAACAACCTAAGTTCTGTTGAGCAATGAAGGGATAAAGATAACATAGATAGATAGAGATATTATTCAGCCTTAAAAAGAAGGAAATCTTTCCATTTAAGACAACACGAATGAAATAATAATTCAGAGAAAGATAAACACCATAGGATCTTATTTGTGGAATCTTTTTTAAAAAATGTCAAACACATACAAACAGAGAGCAAAAAGGATGGTTACCAAGGGTTTGGAGTGGAGTCATTGAGAAGATGTTGCTCAAAGGATACAGGCTGTCTGTAATAAGATGAGTGTCTAGCATGGTGACTATAGTTGATAATACTGTATTGTGCACTTGAAATTTTCTGAGAGGAAATCTTAAGCATTCTTGCCACATACACATGAGGTGATGGGTGTATTAATCTGATGGTGGTAATCATTTTACCTTGTATATTTGATATCAAATCATCACATTGTTCTTTTTAACTGTATACAATGTTGTTTGCTAATTATACCTCAATAAACCTGGGGAGAAGGCAATGGCACCCCACTCCAGCACTCTTGCCTGGAAAATCCCATGGACAGAGAGGCCTGGTAGGCTGCAGTCCATGGGGTCGCTAAGAGTCAGACATGACTAAGCAACTTCACTTTCACTTTAAACCTGGGGAAATATAGAAGAATAGAGTAATAGGGCTTCCCTGGTGGCTCAGATGGTAAAGAATCCACCTGCAATGCAGAAGACCTGGATTCAGTCCCTAGGTCAAGAAGATCCCCTGGAGAAGGGAACAGCTACTCCAGTACTGCATGGTCAAAGGAGCCTGGTGGGCTAAGTCCATGGGGTCACAAAGAGTAAGACACAACTGAGTGAGAAATACTTAACAAACCTGGGGAAAATATAGAGGAATAGAGTGATAGTAACCTCAAAAAAAGGATCATAGTAGAGGCACAAAAAGTTCTTATAAAAATACAGGAAAGAGTAGAAAGGATTAAAGAAAATGTGATATTTTGTCTACAACTTAAATATTTGAGAACTTGTTGGAAAGAATAGAAAGAGAGAAGGCAGAGGGTATTTTGGAAAATTAAACAACAACTAAAGCAAAATGAGAAAACAGTTAATAAGGGAGTCCAGGAAGCAGTAGACTATAGCCAGCTTTGGGAGGGCCATTAATAGCACCTTGTATGGATTAATCTTTCTTATAAACTAGTGTTGATAAACTTTCGCCCATGGATCAGATTTTACTTTCTTCCTGCTTTTGTGAGTAAAGTCATACTGGAAAACAGCTATGTTCATTGGTTTAAGCATTGTTCATGACAGCTTTCAAACTATGGGAGCAGAGTGAGTTGTTGCAACAGGCATCACATAGGCAGCAAAATCTAAAATACTATCCATCTAACTCTTCACAGGAAGTTTTCTGACCCTTGCTATAGACGATGGCACCCAAATGAAAACTTTTGAAGAGTAATAAAGTGGGCCTTAGGAAGCATCACTACGAACAAATCTAGTGGAGGTGATGGAATTCCAGTTGAGCTATTTCAAATCCTGAAAGATGATGCTGGAAAGTGCTACACTCAATATATCAGCAAATTTGCAAAACTCAGCAGTGGCCACAGGACTGGAAAAAGGTCAGTTTTCATTCCGATCCCAAAGAAAGGCAATGCCAAAGAATGCTCAAACTACCACACAATTGCACTCATCTCACATGCTAGTAAAGTAATGCTCAAAATTCTCCAAGCCAGGCTTCTACAATACATGAACTTCCAGATGTTCAAGCTGGTTTTAAAAAAGGCAGAGGAACCAGAGATCAAATTGCCAACATCTGCTGGATCATCAAAAAAGCAAGAGAGTTCCAGAAAAACATCTATTTCTGTTTTATTGACTATGCCAAAGCTTTGACTGTGTGGATCACAATAAACTGTGGAAATTCTGAAAGAGATGAGCATATCAGACCATCTGACCTGCCTCTTGAGAATCCTGTATGCAGGTCAGGAAGCAACAGTTAGAACTGGACATGAAACAACAGACTGGTTCCAAATAGAAAAAGGAGTACGTCAAGGCTGTATATTGTCACCCTGTTTATTTAACTTATATGCAGAGTACATCATAAGAAATGTTGGGCTGGATGAAGCACAAGCTGGAATCAAGATTGCCGGGAGAAATACCAATAACCTCAGATATGCAGATGACACCTCCCTTATGGCAGAAAGTGAAGAAGAACTAAAGAATCTCTTATGAAAGTGAAAAGGAGAATGAAAAAGTTGGCTTAAAGCTCAACATTCAGAAAATGAAGATCATGGCATCCGGTCCCATCACTTCATGGGAAATAGATGGGGAAACAGTGTCAGACTTTATTTTTCTGGACTCCAAGATCACTGCAGATGGTGATTGCAGCCATGAAATTAAAAGACTCTTATCCCTTGAAAGGAAAGTTATGACTAACCTAGAAAGCATATTAAAAAGCAGAAACATTACTTTGCCAACAAAGGTCCGTCTAGTCAAGGCTATTGTTTTTCCAGTGATCATGTGTGGATGTGAGAGCTGGACTGTGAAGAAGGCTGAGCACCGAAGAATTGATGCTTTTGAACTGTGGTGTTGGAGAGAGTGCCTTGGACTGCAAGGAGATCCAACCAGGCCATTCTAAAGGAGATCGGTCCTGGGAGTTCACTGGAAGGACTGATGTAGAAGCTGAAACTCCAATACTTTGGCCACCTGATGTGAAGAGCTGACTCATTGGAAAAGACCCTGATGCTGGAAAAGATTGAGGGCAGGAGGGAAAGAGGATGACAGAGGATAAGATGGTTGGATGGCTTCACCGACTTGATGGACATGGGTTTGGATGGACTCTGGGAGTTGGTGATGGACAGGGAGGCTTGGGGTGCTGTGGTTCATGGGGTCACAAACAGTCAGACACAAATGAGCAACTGAACTGAACTGAATAAGATAAAGCATTTAATGAGTTTTTTTTTTACTGAAAATTATTTTTAGAAAGAGAATTTTTATAAATAGAAAAACATATTAAACATTGTGGTTTTATATGTACTATTTTATTTAAAAACTATACAAAATAAATGTTAATGTATAAACCCATTATTTTTTCTACTACATTACCTCAACAAATATGTATGTTATCTAGGTGTAATACCCATTAGCAATATATATATATATATATATATATATATATATATATATATATATATATAAATTTTACTTTAGCAAACCTTAATTCACTGAAGAGTTGAAGAAGATAATTCATTTTAGTGGAAAATGAACTGAGGAGGTGACTGGGTAAGAGATCTAGAAAATAAAGATTGCTCTTGGAGAAGAGCAGCTTCCAGTGTAGTCCAGAAAGAAGTCAATAGTATGCAAATAGGCAGAGGAATAACCTGAGAAAGAATTTGCCAATGGAAATTAGATAAGAGTCTTGAAAATAAGGCAGGATGTTGAAGGAAAACCATCCCTATGACAACTGTTTTCTAGAGTCTGCTCTGCATTTATTGAATACTTTGATGCTTGAAAGAACTGCATGTAATAGCTACAAAGTGTTAACATTAATCAAAATTTCAAGGGCTGATGGCTTTTTTTAGTTACTATAAGGATTGCGCTAGTTAGCCTCATTGTTATGAGAAGAAGGAAGCTGATAAATCTTAAGAAATCTTTGACAGGAAACTTGAAAAGAATATTAGCCCAGTTCAACAAACCATGATCACGAACAGCTTCCTCACAAACATCATCACAAAAACTGAGATGACTAAGATTTTGATTTTTAAAAAGATGTTTATACTTCAATCATATTTTATTCTGATAATAATAAATGCATATTGATAAAAAAATAAGTGAATATGAGTGAGAAAGAATCCCAGGATCCAAAAGAACCACTGTTAACATTTTAAAGTATTTCTTTTCAAATATGTTTCTATTTATTTTTTGTTTACCAAGAAGAAATCGTATCATACAATTAATTTGTATCTCACTTTCTCCACTTATGGTTTTGCAGAAAAAAAGAAGTCTCCAATTTTTTACTTCAAACTCTTTAATGATACTTATTAACACAATAGTCAGCATTTCAGTGTACCATGACCTAACCATTCCCCTACTCTGGGTCATTTAGTTTGCTTTCAATTTTTGCAATTATACAATTGATGATGAACATTATTATGCCTGAATCTTTAATGATATTTAGAATTACTTCCTTAAGATAGATTTCTGGCACTGAGATTATGAGATAAAAGGTTATGAATATTTTCAAGCATTGTGATCCTTTATGTCTTTAGTTGTGGTGGTTACATATTTGTCATTGTGGTACCATTACTATTTGTGCATTTTATATTATGCAAATTATACATCATTCAGTTTGACTTTTTAAAATAAAAGGCATAATTATCAACTCAAGAAATTCAAATTCCACAAAGTTATATCCCATGAAATCTCATTTAATAAAACCAATCAAGTTCAGGCTTTATTTAAAATTTGTCTATGGCCTCATTTGTTGTCCAGTGAGAATTGTTTTAAATAATGATTTTAAGTTTAATTTTATTTGCAAACAAAAATGGGAGTTAAAGGAAGGAAGAAAGGAAAAGTTTGCTCAGTCACATTGGCAGCATTGTGGCTTGAGAGTTACAATGAGAAATCAATGGAAACTGGTTTGTGATTTTTTTTTTTCCCTTTTCCAAACACATTGCCTCATTCATTTAACACCATTACTAATCCTATTTGAAGTTTTTTCTTGATGTGCTGCACAAAAGACTTTGGGTTTCTCTTTTCTAATCTAGACAAGGAAAGTTCATTAACAATGACATATTTGAAATAATTTCAATGACATTCTCAATACAGTAAGATAAATATAAGCACATTTTGCAAAACAGAATTATCCCAGTGTTAAGACAATTCCCTGGTGACATGGAAATTGCATGCAATGAAGTGGGAGATTGAGAAAAATAAGAGAATATGAACAGAACACTGTTTTAGCCTCTCTGGCTTTTTCTCCCCTATGTGTTCAAGTCAACTGAAGAAGAAAAAGGAAAGGAAAGAGTAAAAAGGGATTTCAGTGCCATGTCTTTTATAAATAAGTAAAATAAGCTGTTGGAAACCAAGAACTGAGTGTTGATAAGTTTAAGATATGAACTGGTGTTTTATGATCTTTAAAATGCTAAACTGTATTGAGTATTCTGTATACAACTGGCAACAAAGGATCATTGATTGTGCATCTGCATTTCAAGTCATTACTGCTGCTAAGTCGCTTCAGTCGTGTCCGACTCTGTGCGACCCCATAGATGGCAGCCTACCAGGCTCCACCATCCCTGGGATTCTCTAGGCAAGAATACTGGAGTGGGTTGCCATGTCCTTCTCCATTACTACTAAACTTTAAAACTACAGTAAGCTAATCCTTCTCTTGGCAGAGTAGATGTTAAGCCACATCTTGATCTTAGAGAGTTCCCACCTACCTCATACTATTTTCAATTATCTTTCTGATTCACTCAAAATAACCTAGATGACTGAAATGTTCTGTATTGGATTGTCAGCATGGATGTATTTGAACAGAAGTTAGCACACAACCACAAATAAAAGTTTTTTGTACCTTTTTGTTTCCTAAAACACCACTATACAAAATTAACACTTTTCACTGAGATAAAGAAAAATATAGTATGGAAACCCTGAAAATAGTGTACGCCTCTTAATTTTTAGCACGTTGACAGTAACATATTTAGTAATTCAAATGTTATTCTGACCACTGACATCCAGACCTTTAAGTTATTAATTATAAAGCAAAGAGTTTACAAGCTTAGTTGAAAAGTACTTCTGACCTAAAATAGAAAGATAAGATTGTAGGCATCAGAGCACCCTGAGAAGTTTCTCAGACCAAGAGGAAGGAGAGTCAGGAAGACCAAATGGAACCAGGTCATGTCTTCACTCTGAGTGCCTGTGCTAAATGTTTATGAATGACATCACTTTAAACGTGTTTTTGAATTTTAGCAGTGTTTATTGTGTGTGAGGGCTTCCCTGGTGGCTCAGTGGTAAAAAGTACCACCTGTGATGCAGGAGACTGCCTGAAATGCAGGAGACATGGGTTCAATCCCTGGGTCAGGAAGATCCCCTAGAGAAGGAAATGACAACACACTCCAGTATTCCTGCCTGGCAAATCCCATGGACAGAGGGGCCTAGAGGGCTACAGTCCGTGGAGTCAAAAAAGAGTCTGACACAACTTAGTGACTAAACTACCACCATAGTGTGTGGACCATATTACACTTGTCCTTTTCTTTAGGAAAAAAAAGAATACTTATTCACTACATTGAAAAGAGAGTTAAAATGCAAGAATTAAAAAAAATACTAAATTTATATTTTCCTATTTAAGAAGCCAAAAATTGGAAAACTTCCAAAGGACTCAAGAATAGGTAATATAGATTTAGGCATAATATTTTTAAAATACAGTTGTAACTAAAAGCAAACTGAACCTTTAGTATATGTCTTTATCACAGCCTTTACTGTGAAGAGTTGCTTTCATTATTTTATTTTCTAAACCACTTATTTAATTAAATTCATCAGCCAAGCTAAAGAGAACTTTAAAATTGTAAATGCAGACAAGGTTGAAAACCTCAGTTTTTCATCAGGTGTACTATATTATTTTCCCCATATATAGGCTTTATGAAAAAAATGTATCTGGATGATTCACCTTCCAACGTCTTATTGAGAAATTACCTTTTCTTATTTTTACACAATAGAAACACGCATTTCTTAAAATATGTACAGAATATATTTTGTCAGGTACTTTGTGCAAAGCTGTCACAACGAAGCTTAGTATCTTGTGAAATAGGTCACTGGAACAATTCTTACAAGCTGCCCTTGTGATCCGAAACCCATCAAAATGACTAGACTTTAATTTATCCTGAGTCAACATAGTTCACTGAACCCAGCTTCTTTTATTAGCTCAATGAGATTTTCTTTAAAGATTAAAAGGCCTTAAAAAAAATATTTTATTTCACTCATAGCAATGTGTCAGTGGTCCTGAGCAGGCCATTCTTGACCCATGTTGTACAACCATCTTCTACAAAATACAGTCCAGCAGGATGGAAAATTTATGCAGTAAAAATTACAAGCTAGTCATCACAGATCCAAATTTCAGTTCAGTTCAGTCGCTCAGTCATGTCCAACTCTTTGCAACCCCAGGAATCACAGTACACCAGGACTCCCTGTCCATCGCCAACTCCTGGAGTTCACTCAAACTCATGTCCATTGAGTCGGTGATGCCATCCAGCCATCTCATCCTCTGTCATCCCCTTCTCCTCCTGTCCCCAATCCCTCCCAGCATGAGAGTCTTTTCCAATGAGTCAACTCTTCGCATAAGGTGGCCAAAGTACTGGAGTTTCAGTTTCAGCATCACTCCTTCCAATGAACACCCAGGGCTGATCTCCTTCAGAATGGACTGGTGGGATCTCCTTGCAGTCCAAGGGATTCTCAAGAGTCTTCTCCAACACCACAGTTCAAAAGCATCAATACTTCTGTGCTCAGCCTTCTTCACACTTCAACTCTCACATCCATACATGAGCACTGGAAAAACCATAGTCTTGACTAGACGGACCTTTGTTGACAAACTAATATCTCTGCTTTTCAATATACTATCTAGGTTGGTCATAACCTTTCTTCTAAGGAGTAAGCATCTTTTAATTTTATGGCTGAAATCACCATCAGTGATTTTGGAGCCCAAAAAAATAATCTCTGACACTGTTTCCACTGTTTCCCCATCTATTTGCCATGAAGTGATGGGACTGGATACCATGATCTTCGTTTTCTGAATGTTGAGCTTTAAGCCAACTTTTTCACTCTCCTCTTTCACTTTCCTCTAGAGGCTTTTTAGTTCCTTTTCATTTTTTTGCCATAAAGGAGGTGTCATCTGCATATCTGAGGTTATTGATATTTCTCCCGGCAATCTTGATTCCAGCTTGTGCTTCTTCCAGCCCAGGGTTTCTCATGATGTACTCTGCATATAATTTAAATAAGCAGGATGGCAATATACAACCTTGGTGTACTCCTTTTCCTACTTGGAAGCAGTCTGTTGTTCCATGTCAAGTTCTAACTGTTGCTTCCTGACCTACATACAGATTTCTCAAGAGGCAGGTCAGGTGATCTGGTATTCCCATCTCTTTCAGAATTTCCCACAGTTGATTGTGATCCACACAGTCAAAGGCTTTGGCATAGTCAATAAAGCAGAAATAGATGTCTTTCTGGAACTCTCTTGCTTTTTCCATGATCCAGCGGATGTTGGCAATTTGATCTCTGGTTCCTCTGCCTTTTCTAAAACCAGCTTGAACATCTTGAAGTTCACAGTTCACGTACTGCTGAAGCCTGGCTTGGAGAATTTTGAGCATTACTTTACTAGCGTGTGAGATGAGTACAATTGTGTGGCAGTTTGAGCATTCTTTGGCATTGCCTTTCTCTAGCGTTGGAATGAAAACTGACCTTTTCCAGTCCTGTGGCCACTGCTGAGTTTTCCAAATTTGCTGGCATATTGAGTACAACAGTTTCACAGCATCATCTTTCAGGATTTGAAATAGCTCAACTGGAGTTCCATCACCTCAACTAGCTTTGTTCATAGTGATGCTTTCTAAGGCCCACTTGACTTCACATTCTAGGATGTCTGGCTCTAGATCAGTGATCATACCATCGTAATTATCTGGGTCATGAAGATTTTTTTTTGTATAGTTCTTCTGTGTATTCTTGCCACCTCTTCTTAATATCTTCTGCTTCTGTTAGGTCCATACCATTTCTGTCCTTTATCGAGCCCATCTTTACATGAAATGTTCCCTTGGTATCTCTAATTTTCTTGAAGATATCCCTAGTCTTTCCCATTCTGTTGTTTCCCTCTATTTCTTTGTATTGATAGCTGAGGAATGCTTTCTTATCTCTCCTTGCTATTCTTTGGAACTTTGCATTCAGATGCTTATATCTTTCCTTTTGTCCTTTGCTTTTTGCTTCTCTCCTTTTCGCAGCTATTTATAAGGCCTCCCCAGACAGCCATTTTGCTTCTTTACATTTCTTTTCCATGGGAATGGTCTTGATCCCTGTCTCCTGTACAATGTCGCAAACCTCTGTCCATAGTTCATCAGGCCCTCTATTTATCAGATCTAGGCCCTTAAATCTATTTCTCACTTCCACTGTATAATCATAAGTGATTTGATTTAGGTCATACCTGAATGGTCTAGTGGTTTTCCCTACTTTCTTCAATTTAAGTCTGAATTTGTCAATAAGGAGTTCATGATCTGAGCCACAGTTAGCTCCTGGTCTTGTTTTTGCTGACTGTATAGAGCTTCTCCATCTTTGGCTGCAAAGAATAGAATCAATCTGATTTTAGTGTTGACCATCTGGTGATGTCCATTTGTAAAGTCTTTTTTTGTGTTGTTGGAATAGAGTGTTTGTTATGACCAGTGTATTTTCTTGGCAAAACTCTATTAGCCTTTGCCCTGCTTCATTCTGTACCCCAAGGCCAAATTTGCCTGTTACTCCAGGTGTTTCTAGACTTCGTACTTTTGCATTCCAGTCCCCCATAATGAAAAGGACATCTTTTTTGGGTATTAGTTCTAAAAGATCTTGTAGGTCTTCATAGAACTGTTCAACTTCTGCTTCTTCAGCCTTACTGGTTGGGGCATAGGCTTGGATTACTGTGACATTGAATGGTTTGCCTTGGAAACGAACAGAGATCATTCTGTCATTTTTGAGATTGCATCCAAGTACTGCATTTCGGACGCTTTTGTTGACCATGACAGCTACTCCATTTCTTCTAAGGGATTTCTGCCCACAGTAGTAGATATAATGGTCATCTGAGTTAAATTCACCCATTCCAGTCCATTTTAATTCGCTGATTCCTCAAATGTCAACGTTCACTCTTGTCATCTCCTGTTTGACCACTTCCAATTTGCCTTGATTCATGGACCTGACATTCTAGGTTCCTATGCAATATTGCTCTTACAGCATCAGACCTTGCTTCTATTACCAGTCACATCCACAACTGGGTATTGTTTTTGCTTTGGCTCCATCCCTTCATTCTTTCTGGAGTTATTTCTCCACTGACCTCTGGTAGCATATTGGGCACCTACAGACCTGGGGAGTTCGCCTTTCAGTATCGTATCATTTTGCCTTTTCATACTGTTCATGGGGTTCTCAATATTGGGTGAATCCAATATTAAGTTTCACTAAAAAACTCGAAAAGTATTGTCTCATTGTTCATGCAAAAACTCATTCCCTAGATAATAGTAATTATGAAAAATGAAGTACCAAATTCTATAAAGCGTGTCCTTGATAAATAAATGAATGGATTTCTCTTTACAATGAACAAGAACACAGATTCTTTAAAATAGGTTATTTAATATGATTTCCTTCAAAACTAGTTTATTCATGCATTTTTAAAGCATATAAAGAACATTATCAATCAGACTCACCCTATGAAATTATAGTTATAAATGGTTTTTGTTGCAGACATTTTTTTTTCCTTCAGTGAGGATTTTTAAGGTACTTTGGATTATTATCTAGGAACTCCTCCTCCTTAGATGACTCACATACAAGCAAAATAACAATGGGTTTTGACACAGAAGTAGGAAAATGTTGCTACAACTCTGCCTTGTAAGTTTAGAAATCTACACTAAAATATTTCACCAGAAAGATTTGATCATCACACCTCATCTAGGGCAGTGAATCCCAAGTTTCCTTTGATTGGTTTCTGCAGTTTATCTCAAGTAAAACCCAGGAACAGTGCCTCCTGCATAGATGATACTTGACTTAATGTGTGTTCAAGATATGAATAATCCAAGGATTTCCCCATCCTATGCCTTCCTCACGTGTCATATCTGGGAGCAATCATAAGAGATCTGGGATGGGTCTTAGATACCTCTTGTTTTGATATGTTAAGTAATGTTAAATGCACAAGTGAGAGAAATGTTGAAGTTCATGAGAAAAAGTTGGGAGATGATGTAGTGAAGTTCCTGAAAAGATGATGTAAAAACTGGCTTTAAACAGAAGGAGGAACACCTATTTCCACTGGGTAGTTGGATGGAAGTAAACCTTGACCTACTGGCAGATTTTGTTGGGGGAAGGGACAATGCAGAAAAGCAAGAGAGTTGAGGTGGGATCCAGCTGATAATTTTTATCTGTGATGTATAAAGCTAGCTCATTCTTCTAAAAAATTGTTTAGCTTTGTTGTTGTTCAGTTGCTAAGTCATGACAACTCTTTGTGACCCCACGGACTGGAGCACCCCAGGCTTCCCTGTGCTTTGCTATCTCCTGGAGTTTGCTCGAACTCATGTTCATTGCACCGGCGATGCCACCCAACCATCTCATCCTCTATCACCCCTTTCTCTTCCTGCCCTCAATCTTTCCTAGCATCAGGGTCTTTTTCAATGAGTCAACAGTTCACATCAAGTGACCAAAGTACTGAAACTTCAGCTTCGGTATCATTCCTTCTAATGAACATTCAGGGTTGATTTTCTTTTGGATTGACTGATTTGATCTCCCTGGAGTCCTCCTTTCTTGATGTATAATTGACAAAATTGTATATGCTTAAAGTGTACACTGTGAGATATATATATATATATACACACATATATACATCAAAACATCATATATATATATATATATACAATGATTACTACAATCGAGCCAACTTATTTATCATCTCATATAGTCACCATTGTGTGTGTATGTGTGTGTGTGTGTGTGTGTGTGTGGTAAAAATACTTAAGATCTACTCCTCACCAGATTTTGAGTGTACAATATACTGTTATTTACTGTAGTCATTAAGTGTCCAGAACTTTATTCATTTTAAAACTGAAAGTTTGTACTCTTTGCCTAAAATATCTGTCTCCATTAACCTCTAACCTTCCTATCCCCTGGTAACCACCCATATACTCTTTGTTTCTGTGAGTTTCCTCTTTTAGATTCCTCATGTAAATAAGATTATGCAGTATTTGTCTTTCTCCGTCTGGCTTGTTGCACTTATCATAATGTTCTCCATGTTCATCCATGCTGTCATTGTCACAAATGGCAGGATTTATTCCATTGTGTGTGTGTACGTGTGTGTGTGTGTGTGTACACACACATATAGATACACATATATCTATCACATTTTCCATACTCATTCATCTATGAACGAAGACTTTAAATGTTTCTGTATTTTGACTATTTGAAAAATGCTGCAGTGAATATGAGAATGTAGTTCCCATGGGAATGCACTCTCTAGGATAGTTACTTCACTTCCTTTGGATATACACCCAGAAGTGGGATTATTGGATCATATGGTAGTTCTGTTTTTAATTTTTTGAGAAACTTCCATACTATTTTCCATAATGGCTATACCAATTTACATTGCCACCATAGCATGCTAAGGTTGCTTTTTCTTCACATTCTTAACAACTGATAATGAAGAAAGATGAAGTGATACAATTACTTAAGAATAGTGGAAAATATTTTAAACAGACTAAAAATAGATTGGGGCATGATTTTCAAGTATTATGAATAACAGTATGAAGACTTTGAATTTCTATAATCAAGAATGAGTCATTTCACTTGAGACCTGAATATCAACTGTGAGATTTGCAATTAATAAATCACTGATGATCTCGACAACCATTTTATATGGATGAAAGTTAAGTTGTAATAGATTGAGAAGTAATTGAATGAAAAAAAAAATGAGGTGAATTCAGGAAGCAAGGCCTAAATCTATGTAAAACTGCTTGATCTAGAATTTCCACTCCTGGGATATAACCTGAAATCTTTGAGAATTTGGTGTACCTCTCCTTTAATCTCCCCATTCAGGTCCAAACCCATGGCGTACACTCAGGATCATTAGCCAAATGGAAAAAGAAAACCAATTTTATTAATCTGTGCAAGCATAATATGATGGACGATGTGGGACTGCCTGGTAAAAGCTCAGCAGGAGAACATGATTTGACCTCAGGGCAAACAAGGCCTCCTTTCCTTACACTGAATGTTTGTTTAAGGATCTGCATGTTCGGCAGGACGCTGAGGATGGGAGAGGGGAGGTGCGGAGGGTTAAACAGAGTAAGTGACCATGGTAAAGTGAGAACCAGCCAGAGAAGCGAAGAGAGAGACAGAGAAGGAGCCCCTGGACCTCCATAACAGCCTCTTACCAAACAGGCTGACTGAAAGGACTTAACGAATGGTCAGGGCTAGCGTCTAGAAGCCTGGGAACCATGGAAGTTGTGCCAGAGGACTACGAGTTTCCGGAAGACGAGAATTACACATAGTTGTGTTTACCCAAATCAATACCTGACCCAATGACTATTCACTGAATGAATGAAAAAAAAAATACAACACTGTCAAAATAGCTATTTCAAGATGCCCCACTTTGACCAAGGAGATGGGAAATACAGTGCGGATAATCAACAGAGATGGATGGGTATAGTTGAAGCAATTACTTTTAGTTGCCTTTCATCACAGGTATGACAACATCTCTTCTGATTGGCCAAAGCCTGTATTCTGGAGGTTAGTAAATATTTGACACTGTTCTCCTGGGTAAGGGTTTAAGGGGGAAGTTAAACTTAGAGGGGAAAATGTCACCTTTTCGTCATCAATATCTCAATTTTTTATTAACATGAATTATCAAATTTGTTATACATTGATTTCTATAGTGATAGTGATATTTATTTTTTTTTTATCAAGAATCTCTTTTATTGATTATCAGAAACATTACAAACATCTAGTATGAACAAATTGTAACATGATAGTGTTTTTGAAAAAAAAAAAAAAAAAAAAAAAAAAAAATAATAAAAATATTTAAATATTTTTCCCAAAACACCTCCCCCCCCCCCCCCCCCCCACCCCAAAAAAGTGGACAAAAAAACAGTTTTTCTTTTTTTTTTTTCTTAATTAGGGTTTTTTTTTCCCTATTTTTAAAATACAAAAAAATGGGTTTAGAAAATGTATTTTTGTTTTTTTTTTCGGCTTTCCTCCCTCTGTATAATAGGCTCCAGTTCCATCCACCTCCTTAGAACTGATTCAAATGTAATCTTTTTAATGGCTGAGTAATATTCCATTGTGTATATGTACCACAGCTTGCTTATCCATTCATCTGTGGATGGACATCTAGGTTGCTTCCACGTTCTGGCTATTGCAAACAGTGCTGCTATGAACATTGGGGTACAGGTGTCTCTTTCAATTCTGGTTTTCTCAGTGTATATGCCCAGCAGTGGGATTGCTGGATCATAAGGCAGTTCAATTTGCAGTTTTTTGAGGAATCTCCATACTGTTCTCCAAAGTGGCTGTACTAGTTTGCATTCCCACCAACAGTGCAAGAGGGTTCCCTTCTCTTCGCACCCTCTCCAGCATTTATTGCTTGTGGACTTTTGGATAGCAGCCATTCTGATTGGCGTGAAATGGTATCTCATAGTGGTTTTGATTTGCATTTCTCTGATAATGAGTGATGTTGAGCATCTTTTCATGTGTTTGTTAGCCATCTGTATGTCTTCTTTGGAGAAATGTCTATTGAGTTCTTTGGCCCATTTTTTGATTGGGTCATTTATTTTTCTGGAATTGAGCTGTAGAAGTTGCTTGTATATTTTTGAGATTAGTTGTTTGTCAGTTGCTTCATTTGCTATTATTTTCTCCCATTCTGAAGGCTGTCTTTTCACCTTGCTTATAGTTTCCTTTGTTGTGCAAAAGCTTTTTAAGTTTGATTAGGTCCCATTTGTTCATTTTTGATTTTATTTCCAATATTCTGGGAGGTGGGTCACAGAGGATCCTGCTGTGATGTAAGTCAGAGAGTGTTTTGCCTATGTTTTCCTCTAGGAGTTTTATGGTTTCTGGTCTTACATTTAGCTCTTTAATCCATTTTGAGTTTATTTTTGTGTATGGTGTTAGAAAGTGTTCTAGTTTCATTCATATGGAGGGGTCTTGTTTTTGTATCCATTCAGCCAGTCTCTGTCTTTTGGTTGGGGCATTCAACCCATTTACATTTAAGGTAATTAATGATAAATATGATCCCGTTGCCATTTACTTTGTTGTTTTGGGTTTGAATTTATATATCCTTTTTGTGTTTCCTGTCTAGAGAATGTCCTTTAGTATTTGTTGGAGAGCTGGTTTGGTGGTGCTGAATTCTCTCAGCTTTTGCTTGTCTGTAAAGGTTTTGATTTCTCCTTCATATTTGAATGAGATCCTTGCTGGGTACAATAATCTGGGCTGTAGGTTCTTTTCTTTCATCACTTTAAGTATGTCTTGCCATTCCCTCCTGGCTTGGAGAGTTTCTATTGAAAGATCAGCTGTTATCCTTATGGGAATTCCCTTGTGTGTTATTTGTTGTTTTTCCCTTGCTGCTTTTAATATTTTTCTTTGTGTTTGATCTTTGTTAATTTGATTAATATGTGTCTTGGGGTGTCGTCTTGGGTTTATCCTATTTGGGACTCTCTGGGTTTCTTGGACGTGAGTGATTATTTCCTTCCCCATTTTAGGGAAGTTTTCAACTATTATCTCCTCTAGTATCTTCTCATGGTCTTTCTTTTTGTCTTCTTCTTCTGGGACTCCTATGATTCTAATATTGTAACGTTTAATATTGTCCTGGAGGTCTCTGAGATTGTCCTCATTTCTTTTAATTCGTTTTTCTTTTTTCTCCTCTGATTCCTTTAATTCTGCCATTCTATCTTCTAATTCGCTAATTCTATCTTCTGCCTCTGTTATTCTACTATTTGTTGCCTCCAGAGTGTTTTGGATCTCATTTATTGCATTATTCATTATATGTTGATTCTTTTTTATTTCTTCTAGGTCCTTGTTAAATCTTTCTTGCATCTTCTCAATGCTTTTCTCCAGACTATTTATCCATGATTCCATTTTGCTTTCCAGATTTTGGATTAATTTAACTATCATTATTCGGAATTCTTTATCAGGTAGGTTCGCTATTTCTTCCTCTTTTGTTTGGTTTGGTGGGCTTTTATCCTGTTCCTTTACCTGTTGGGAATTCTTCTGTCTTTTCATCTTGTTTAATGTATTTGGGGTGTCTTTACTGTATTCTGGTAGTCTGTGGGTTCTCTTTATTGTGGCTTTCTGCACTATATGTGGGTTTGTACCAGTGGCTTGTCGAGGTTTCTTGTTTATGGAAGGTTGTATCGGTGTTCTGGTGGGTGGAGCTGGATTTCTTTTCTCTGGGGTGCAATGGAGTGTCTAGTAGTGAGTTATGAGATGTCTATGCTTTTGGGGTCGCTTTGTGTAGCCTGTGTATTGGAGCTCAGGCTGTGTTCTTGTTTTTCTGGAGAATTTGCTTGGTATGTCTTGTTGTGGAACTTGCTGGTCTTTGTGTGATGCTTGGTTTCAGAGTAGGTATGGAGGCTTTTAATGAGCTCCTGTCAATTAGTGTTTCGTGGGATCAGGGTATGGACTTAAGCCTCCTGGTTCCAGTTATTGGTCTTATTTTTACAGTAGTCTCAAAACTTCTTCTTCTATAATGCATTCCACAACTGGACTGCTCAGAGATGTTCACGGAATTATACATAGAAGGAAAAAGGGATGAAGGAGACAGAGGTGGTCAGGAGGATAAAAGGAGGGAGTGTGAAGGAGAGAGACAGATCTAGTCAGTAATCAGTAAAGAAAAGAAAAAAGGAAAGGAAAAAAGCAAAGGACAAAAAGGAAAAAAGAAAAAAAAAAAACAGGGTCGCAAAAGTTATATCTAAACGTGGAGATTAAAGAAGTACTAGAGGATAAAAATAATAATAATAAAAAAAAAAAAAGAAAAAAAAAAAAAAAAAAAAAAATTAAAAGGGAAAAAAAATTTTTGTTTTCCTTTTTCCAATAAAAAAAAAAAAATTTTAAAAAATATATATATTAAAAAAAGAAAAGAAAAAAAAAGGAAATAATGATGGTAAAAATAGTAAAATAGATATAAGAGTTTCTCTATTATTGTTGTGGGTTCAGTTCATTTTCAGCTAGTTCCTTGTTCCGGTAAATTTCTCAAGATCTATAGGCCCCTTTCTCTGTGGTTGGTCTGTTAGTTCTTTGTTCTGTGCACGGTTCGGCGGTGTTCTGGGCCAAGGCCCGCCACTCGTGTGGTCGGCGCTGCACAATCTGGATTGCCGGCCCAAACTACTCCAGTTAGGCAGCACTCCAGACAATCAGGCGAACGAAGTCTGCGCTGAGGCCCGCAGAGGGGGAGGGGTCGGCGACGGGAATGGCGGGCGGGCGGGTGGGGGGAGGGGATGGGGTGGCCCTCGTGGGGAGCCGCCGGCACAGCGGGCGGGGGCACGCCTGCGCGGGAGTGGCCGGCGGGGGAGCGTCCAGTGGGGGAGAGTCCCGCGGGGGAGCGTCCCTCTGGGGAGCGCTGGCAGCGGAGCGTCCCGCGTGGGAACGGCCAAGGAGTCTCCCTGCCCAGCCCCGGCTCCCCAATGGCAGATGCGGGCGTTTGCAGCGGTGCTTTTCCGCTGCGGAAGTTACCGCAGGGCCCGCAGTCTGTGGGTTCTAATTGCTCAACTGTTCTCCTCCCTGTTATGATAGTCTCCGTGTTTCCCAGGTTCGGCTCAGATTCCGCAGGGAGAGTGTTTCCTGGTGTTTGGAAACTTCTCTTTTTAAGACTCCCTTCCCCGGACAGAGGTCCGCCCCTCCCTCTTTGTCTCTCTCTGGCTTCTATATTCTTTCCTACCTCCTTTAGAAGGCAGTGAGTTGCTTTTCTGGGTGTCCGACGTCCTCCGCCAGCACTCCGAAGCTGTTTGTGGTATTTACTCGGCGCCCAGATGTCCCATTGATGAATTTGTGGAGGAGAAAGCGTATTCCCCGTCCTAATCCTTCGCCATCTTAACCGGAAGTGCCAGTGATAGTGATATTTAATGTTTTTGAATACTGCTCATTATAAACTGCTCATTCCCAATCTTCAGAAAAGATTATTTTTTAATTTTGAAATACAAATTTTAAATAAAAGTAAGGATCATATATACATAAATGTGAGAGATAGTTTTATAAAACCATTTACATTTAGAAATTTTCAAGATACAAAATAATCAAGATGTATGTTTTTCTAGACAATTCATCCTTTCTGCTACATTTTTTAAAATTTTTCAAAGAATGCCTCGATATATTCTCCATAACTCATAGAGGAGGAGACCTAAATTCGTGTTATATTGTCATTTATTCAACATACATTTTGAGCATTTACTCTGTCCTGCATTGCTAGATATGGAATTTTCCAGGCAAGAATACTGGAGTGGAGTGCCATTTCTTTCTTCAGGGGGTCCTCCTGACCCAGAGATGGAACCTATGTCTCTTACATCTCCTGAATTAGCAGGCATAGTGTACCACTAGCACCACCTAGGAAGCCCAATTCTTAGGTATAGAGGATACAGTGGTAGCAAATGCCAATATATTCTCAAGAGTCCAATTTGGAAGAATGATGTAATTCAGATGATTACGTTATCAATTCTATATTTTTTGAACTGAAGAAAAGAAGTCTGATCTAAACTGCTGCCTCAAGGAAGGTTGACCTTGGAAGATAACAAAAGAACTGGAAAATAAGGAGTAAACAAGAGTGAAGGGAACAACAGTCCATGCAGAGGAAACAATCTTTGCAAAGACTTTTTGACAGAAAGAATTGTGGTGCTCACCTTGACTGATGCTCCCCACTCCTGTGGGTTCTACAAATAGTGACCAGTGGCCACCTTTCATAGCTGACAGCAATGGTTCTGCAAGTATGACTCAGAGGAACAACAGGACTGCAAAGAAATGTTGGAATGGACAGACAAAAGTAGACCTATGTTGGGTTTAAAAATCATTTTTAAGAGTTCTTAAACATTTCAGAACTTTAAAGTATTAAGTCACATAGATTTAGAAAATGGTTCTAACTGCAGTGTGGCAAATAGAGTGGCGTTAGAACAGAGTGAAATCAGAGACAGTAAGAAAGCAGTTGTCCAGCTGAGAGACTGTGGAGATAATGAAGGTAGATACAGCCCCATTAAATTATTCAATACAAGGAGAGAATCATCCTTACACTGTTTAATCCCACTTCCAACCTAATGTTTAACTCTTCTCTGCAATCACTACCAGGTTGCTATATACCTCTCCTTTTGAACACCTTCAAATATTGATCTAAAACAAAATCATATGTATGCTAGTATAACTGAGCAATAAAGTACACAGACTGGATTCAGACTATTTGGTTTCAAATCCACTATCACTTTGCTTGACCATGGGAAAATTTATTCATCTATGCTTTGGTTTCCTCATTGGTAACATAGTAGTAATAGTACCGACTTTAGATAATTGTGATAATTAACTAAAATAATGTATTTTTAGGATTCAGCACACATCATTGCAGTAGGAGCTCAAGAATTAGATTTTTATACCAATAGATAATGAAGTTTGATTTATAAAGCTATAAAATAAACATCTGAATCATTTTAGTATCATAGTCTTTCATAATCATTTTAAGAGAAAGTGAATATTTTACAGTGTATTATATTGGAATATTTCTTTTCAAACATTAAAACCAAGGTCTTTTCTTTCATTAAAAAAAAAATCTGCTCATTTTTTTATTACCGTGTCCTTGGCATAAATTGTTGACACTGGCATATGTACCTGTATGCCAAAAAACCTGTCTTAACTCTGGATAATTAACACATTAACATATCCTTGAAAGTTAATTGTATTAAAAATTCTGACTTACATCTCTAAAACAGAATGTGAAATGAATATAACTTTAGCTACAGTGGAGAAATAAAGGTTACAACTTTACGATAGTAAGATTATGGAGCTGATTAATTCTTTAGGATACTTGAGTATTTATAAAGTGGGAGCCATAGATAGGATGCTGCCCAATTCAACCATTGTGGTATGAAATGTATTCACTTTTTATTGAAGCAAAAGGTTTATTATTATTACATTATAGATTTTGATAAGGGCTAAAAAACTTGTGCATCAGTCATCCTAGGGACACACATCCCTTCATCCTCTCTTTAACTTTTATAGATTTTAAGGACCTTGGCATGACAAAAATGATGCTAATCATTGTTGAAAAAGCCAATTCAATTATCCTCACCATTGAAAGTGAACGTATAGGTGTTTCAGGGTGTCCTTTAAGATAGTATAAAATGTTGTACATGGATGTTTCTCAATTTCATGAAACTAAATTTAGACACAATCTAGTATTTTATATTTAGTGTTGATTACTCTTTTACTTTTTATTACTAAAGGAAATAAAATTTCTGGCTATATTGTTGTTGATTAATGTTATAATTATTATTCATGGCTGTTTGCTTGCTATGAGCAGATTATGCCTAATGCTCCTTTTACAAGCCAAAAGATGATTTACCAATAACTGACAATACAATGTATAAATTGAAAGTTAACAAATGCAGAAGTTTGATTTGCTATAATTTATATTAATGTATTCAAGTTTTTCACAAGAATTTAGTATATGACTATTGAATAACTGTATGAAATATCTTCCAGTAGATTCTAAAGGTACATGTTAAAAACAACAACTGTGTCCCCAAGGAGTAATCTAATGGCAAAGGACAAACACAACATGACAGCTTTAATGGAACAAGCATAACACGTTTAGTGTAAACACAGAGCAAGGAATAGCTGAGGCTGCTGAAGGGGTTCAGGAAAGGTTTCACAAAGAAACTTAAAACTGAAGGTTATGCAGGAGTGTTTCTGTTGAATCAAAGGTATATTGATAGAATGCTTCCAAAGGTCTGAAAGTATCCATATAAAGAGCTCGAGTAACCTAGAATGTATAAAGTGTGTCCAGGGGAAAAAGCTAGAAAATAATTAAGAATGCTAGGGAGATGCCATATTATGAAGAGTTATACAAAGGAACTCCGTTCTTACATAATTTAAAGGCAGTCAGTGGGGAAGAAAAACATTTTTAACAGAGGAGCATGATGATCAGATTTTGTCTGTATTCAAGGGGTTACTTTTTCAACAGTGTAGAAGATGGATTGCAGAAGGTTGAGACTTGAAGTAGGAAGAGCAGAAGAGAGAGAAAGAATCTGAACTAATGAGCAATAAGGAGAAGTAAGGACAGAGAGATAAACAGGAGAAAAAATAGAATTTAATATGAATAGTAAAGAAAGGAAAGCTGGGTAGGGTGATTCCTACATTTTGACTTGGGCAACCAAGTGGATTATGTAGCCAAACAGTAAGAGGGAATCCAGGAGGAGGAACAGATTTGTGTGGGATGAGAAGATATGTTCATTTGAATTAAAATGAAAATATCATGTTGTGGTTATGTTAAGTGAGGTTGTTTTTTTATATATATATAAAAGTATCTCCGTGGCTTTCGGCATTAGTCATTGTGCATTTATTTATTCAACAACATTGCAGAAGAATAACAATGCCAAGACAGGGTGATTGGTGGGGGTGGATGGTGCAATAATAAATGTGCATGGCCCCAATTCTTAAAAAACTTATAGCTGAGTAGGAGAGTGGCAATGAATTGTGCAAATGATCAGTTTGTGTCTTCAGACATGTTCAAAAGGATTGCCATGAGAATTCAGGTAAGAAAGAGATAATATTTAATGGCAAGTTCCGGTAAATATACTTGAAAAAAAGAAGATGAGATTTAAATTATATTTAAAAGAAGGAAAAGTAGTTTGATAGAAAATTCGGGGAGGGGATACTAAGTAGAGAGAAGAGAACGAGCAAGGAGTGAAAAACCACATGGAAACATCTTGTGGTTACCCAGCTTGACTGATGTGGAAATTAAAGTAGCAGTGAGCAGTAATTTGGGAAAACTACAATTTGCCCTTGAAAGAGACCAGGGAATTAGGACTTAGTAACGATGGAGTCTACTGAGAATTTCTGAGAAAGGCAATAAATGACCTACTAGAACTGTTCTTATTGAGAGTAATTTTGAAGCTGGCTTAGCAGGGAGGCTGTTAAATTGTCATCAGGGCTTATCTAGAAAGAGTAGCTATTACAGAAAAAAAGAAGAAAGAGGAAGACCAAATGGGACTTGTCTGATTGTTTGAGGTGAAGAACCAAAATAAATGATGATACTAGAGTATCATCAACTAACCTTACTGGATGTATCATAGGGACATTAACATTGGAACTATGGATATTAGGAGAAAACAATAAAAGGCCAAGGATGAATTCCCGGAAGCATTCAAATGATGTTGTCTAGCCACCTTTTGCAAACAAAAACTCAAAGAAAGAGTTAAAGCCGGGATTTATAGATTTGCAGAGTGATGAAAATCAATAATATATGATCTTCAGTGTAAAAATAATGATTTTGTCTTTCCAAAATATTTTGAATTACCTATTTATGTTCATCCTACATCAGGTGACTGAATCCTGTAGGTGCAGAACTATCTTTACATCTCAAGCACCTAGAAAGTGAAAGTGTTAGTTGCTCAGTGGTGTCTGACTCTTTGTGACCCCAAGGACTGTAGCCCACCAGACTCCTCTGTCCACAGAATTCTCCAGGCAAACCTACTGGAGCGGGTTGTCATTTCCTACTCCAAGGGATCTTCCAAACCCAGGAATCGAACCCGGGTCTCCCACACTGCAGGCAACTTCTTTACCATCCAAACCACCAGGGAAGCCCCAAGCACCTAGAACCACAGTATTAATAGGCATCATTGTTGGCTGTTTGGTCAGACTCTTTTTGCTCCAGTGAACAAAGTCATTTAAGCATGCTCCAGAAATGGAAGTTTAATATCAGGCTCAGTAAGAGAGCTGAGGCTTATGATGAAATAGGTAAGAAAGATCCAGACTAGAATCAGGGCATATGGGAACTGGACTCAGTTCGAGGCAGGAGTGGGGACCTCAGAAGTAAGAACTTATGGCTCTTTCCTTTAGAGACAGGTGATGAATATGAGCCCACTACCTTCTTACCCATTTTTCCTTTTAGAATCATTTTTTGTCTCTACAACAAACTGATTTTATAGTTCTCTTTATACTTTATGCTTTTTGATAATTTTTGAATTCTTATACATTTGCTTTAACATAATGCACTATGATCCTTGTTTGAGTTCTCAGGCTCCCTGCATCCTTTTGTTTCTAGCTCTTGCTCTTATCTGCCTGATTTTATCTGTAGATCTTAATATCTGCTCCAGAATATTCAGTGTTAGTGGCCCAATAATCCCAGTTTTGCAGAGCTTTTAAGGCTTAGTCACCTTTTAGGCATCCTGGCTAATCGATAAATTTCCTGACTTGAGTTGCTGCTCATTCTTGGTCCTGTTAGCTAAGATCATACGGGGATCGGGGTGTCTCATGTGGAAAATGTGGCCACCTGGTGCAATCTGTTCATTACAAGCTCTGAGTGTCATTGAAGTGTCAGCACAGACACAATTTTCCCATTAGACATCAATTGTTAGTAGTGCATATTTTTAATCCAAGATGACGTATAAATAGCATTTCTGTAAAAGCAACATAGATACATAAAACCATAATTATATTAAATATTAATACTATGGAGGTTAAATGAATTAAAGCAAAACATTCTTCATTGAATACACTTGAACTTTTAGAAAATTAGTATAATGAACTGTTTATTGTTAAGAAGCTGCTATGATCATATTGAATTTATAAAGTTAAATTGAATGCAAATGGTAGTGAAGTACTCATTTGATTTCAAATTGTAAATCATAGAAAAGAGTCTTAACTGTGGAAGTTACTTTATTTCATGTCATATTCTACAGATATTCTTTTGTTATTTTATTAGTACATGTTTTCTTTTTTCATTTACCAAACTACTTCAAGTCAAGCAGTGTTTTCAATTAATATTGAATTCTCCCACAAAGTTTAACATAATTTCAAGTAGACAATTAGAGGACTATTATTGGATGACTGATCTATTTCAGATTTTATGAATTCAGAGTTTTCAATTTAGATTTAAAAGGTTTGATATTTATGTTCATTTATATACATACATATTGTATTTTTGGGCATGCACAAGCATGCACACAAACACACATTCACACAGATGTTATTAAATGCCTATATAATATAACTAATTAATGTTTTTTGCTCCCAAGCTCACTTAAGTGATAAAGGAATTTCTGTGAGGAAATTTCACAAGCAAGTGCATATATGTGACCCATTCTTTCCTATCTTGTGCATGCATGCTCAATCATGCCTGACTCTTTTGCAACCCCATAGACTGAAGCCCACCAGGCTCCTCTGTCCATGGGATTCTCCAGGCAAGAATACTAGAGTGGGTTGCCATGCCCTTCTCCAGGTGATCTTCCTGATCCAGGGATCTGGATCACGTCTCCTGCATTGGCAGGCAGATTCTGTACCACTGTGCTACCTGGGAAGCCCCTTCCCTATCTTGTACTATTGGGCATTTGATGCTTTTTTCAAATACTTATTTAAAAATCTTCAGTTCAGATCAGTTACTCAATCATGTCCGACTCTTTGCAACCCTATGGACTGCAGCACAGCAGGCTTCCCTGTCCATCACCAACTCCAGGAGCTTACTCAAACTCATGTTAATCCAGTTGGTGATGCCATACAACCATCTCATCCTCTGTCATCCTCTTCTCCTCCTGCCTTCAATCTTTCCCAGCATCAGGTCTTTTCCAGTGAGTCAGTTCATCTCATCAGGTGGCCAAAGTATTGGAGTTTCAGCTTCAACATCAGTCTTTCCAATGAATATTCAGGACTAATTTCCTTTAGGATTGACTGGTTGGATCTCCTTGCAGTCCAAGAGACTCTAATGTTTAATACTTATAAATTATAATACTTATAAAAATGTTTAATTAATTCTTATAAAAAATGTAAAGATATATAAATAACAAAAGTGAGAGTAAGGTCCTTTAGATATTTCTGCTGATTCACTCTTAGAGTATGAAGGAATCTAACTATATTGGTCATTATCCTTTTTTCTTTTTCATTTATGTGGAATTGATTTATGTCTCAATTAACTCCCAAAGGTTAATAGCATTCTCATAAAAAGAGCCAGAGTTTCACTGTCTACTTTCAATATGTATATATGGATACTGAAGATTAGAACCCAATTTTTGTATCATTAAAACATAACTGCTTTTTCTTATTCTTTCACTTTTCTTCATGTTAGCAGTATAGTCCAAAAAATAGTGAAATGAATGAACAAAGGAGATAAACATTATATTTTTAAATCATTATAATGACCACTCCGAAATAGCTCCTTTTATTCCTGAATCAAAATTCTTATATTAGTTCCACACATATATAAGAACCAGCATATAAGAATGGACAAGCATTCTGCGCAGGCAATGGCACTGGTTATAAAAAAAGAAAAACAGACAAAGCTGATGACTTTTAAATGTTTATATTCTAGGTGAGGAAGACAGACTTGCAAACAGATAAATGAACTGAAGTGTTATAAAACCCATATTAGAAGTTCACTGTAGAAAAAAATCTTTGTCTTCAAACTCAACATGCACGGCATGTGATTGTGTTTTTTTTCTGTAATTCAACTTATTTATATTTTGACTCTCATTCTGTTGGCTTCCCTGGTAGCTCTGACAGTGAAGAATTCACCTGCTATGTGGGACACCTGGGTTCAGAAAGTCCCTGGGTTGGGAAGATTCCCCTGGAGAAGGGAATGGCAACCCACTCCAATATTCTTGTCTGGAGAATTCCATGGACAGAGGAGCCTGGTGGGCTATGGTTCACTGGGTCACAAAGAGTTGGACATGACTGAGCAACTAAGCACAGCACACTGCTGGTTAACAGAAGTGTTTGTTTTCTAAAGAAATTAAGCTTTTTTTTTCTTTTAGCTTTATGTTTTTATGTATTTATTTTTGGCCCCACTGGGGCCTCCTCTAGGTGCAGAGAGCAGACAGTGGGTGCCTCTCTTGCTGCACCGCAGGGGCTCCTAGTGCGCTCGGGCGCAGTTGTGTCACGTGGGCTCAGTTGTCCTGCGGCATGCGGAACCTTCCCCCACCAGGGATCAAACTCGGGTCCTCTCATTGCAGGCAGATTCTTCACCACTCGACAACCAAGAAGTTCAAGCTCAGAATGTCAGTGAATTTGGGATAGCCTCAGGAAACCTTTTGAATTCCCTTAGTCATTTCAGAATTTTCTTGGTCAGTTCAGAGTCCACCTTCCCACTGATCTTTAAGATTACAGCTATGTTTTAAGGAATCTCTCAGGGCCCAGATACCATGGAAGAGGAGGCAGTGGGGATTAGAAAGGGGACAGTCTGATGAACAGCTGTCATCTTCTATTCCTATAGGTGTTTGCTAAAATGTTCATATTCTCATTGGTTGTCTGGTTATTGGTGCATGCATGTTTCTGCTTCTTTTTTAATCTTACTTGAACCCTAATCCAGAAGACCAGTTATCTATTTATTTATGAACCCTTGTGAGGCACATAGCAAGCAACTGGTTTTTACTCACATTATACTGTTCGTTTACTCAGTTGTGTCTTACTCTTTGCAACCCCATGGACTGTGGCACACCAGGCTTCCCTGTCCTTTCCATCTCCTGGAGCTTGCCCAAATTCATGCCCACTGAATCAGTGATGCCATCCAACCATCTTGTCCTCTGTTGCGCCCTTCTCCTCCCACCCACAATCTTTCCCAGCATCAGGGTCTTTTCCACACCACAGTGGGTTCAAGCAAACTCTGGAGTCTGTCTCAGGCACTTCTGCTCAACTCTTTTATTAATTCATCTTGTCTCTGCTACTCTCACCCCTCAGAGCTTCACTCTGGCAGCCACATACCCTCTCTGCTCTTATGCTCCATCCTCCTCAAGCTCTCTAGGCTTTCCACTGTATTTTCCTATGAAATGAGGCCAAAAATATAGGGCTTAGGATTCACACTCAGGATGTACCCAGCAATTCATTCTCTCCACTTCCATTATTATTCTTTCATTTCTCCCCAGTTCATAGAATATTTCTTTCCTCTAGAATGGGAAATTTTCCTTTTATGTCATCATATGTTTTTCCAAGCCTAGGGGCATAAAATTGATGATCTGCATTTTTCAAGTGTCAGTTTCCAAAGCTTTGATACCTAAGATATTATACATAGATGTTATATATCAAAAGCTTTTGTTTCAAAAATAAAAACTTTTTTTTCCTTTCCTTGGAGGCAGTGGATATTCACTGTCTACTTTGAATAGAAATTAGGCTTCATAGATAAAAGAAATTACATAGATTTAAAAAAGAGAGAGAGAACAAAAGATACATCCATTGATAATCCATCTGAACTCCACCCTTGCCCTCTGTTTCATACTGAGTTAGCCAAGAGAGAGGAAGGGAGAGAAGATGAGAGAAAGGAATAATAGGAGGTAGTGAGAAATAGATTTAAGGACCTAGATCTGATAGACAGAGTACCTGATGAACTATGGAATGAAGTTCCTGACATTGTACAGGATACAGGAATCAAGACGATCCCCGTGGAAAAGAAATGTAAAAAAGCAAAATGGCTGTCTGGGGAGGCCTTACAAATAGCTGTGAAAAGAAGAGAAGCAAAAAGAAAAGGAGAAAAAGAAAGATATAAACATCTGAATGCAGAGTTCCAAAGAATAGCAAGAAGAGATAAGAAAGCCTTCTTCAGCAATCAATGCAAAGAAATAGAAGAAAACAACAGAATGGGAAAGACTAGAGATCTCTTCAAGAAAATTAGAGATACCAAGGGAACATTTTATGCAAAGATGGGCTCGATAAAGGACAGAAATGCTATGGACCTAACAGAAGCAGAAGATATTAAGAAGAGGTGGCAAGAATACACAGAAGAACTGTACAAAAAGATCTTCATGACCCAGATAATCACGATGGTGTGATCACTGACCTAGAGCCAGACATCTTGGAATGTGAAGTCAAGTGGGCCTTAGAAAGCATCACTACGAACAAAGCTAGTTGAGGTGATGGAATTCCAGTTGCACTATTCCAAATCCTGAAAGATGATGCTGTGAAAGTGCTGCACTCAATATGCCAGCAAATTTGGAAAACTCAACAGTGGCCACAGGGCTGGAAAAGATCAGTTTTCATCCCAATCCCAAAGAAAGGCAATGCCAAAGAATGCTCAAACTGCCACACAATTGCACTCATCTCACACACTAGTAAAGTAATGCTCAAAATTCTCCAAGCCAGGCTTTAGCAATATGTGAACCGTGAACTTCCTGATGTTCAAGCTGGTTTTAGAAAAGGCAGAGGAACCAGAGATCAAATTGCCAACATCCATTAGATCATCAAAAAAGCAAGAGAGTTCCAGAAAAACATCTATTTCTGTTTTATTGACTATGCCACAGCCTTTGACTGTGTGGATCACAATAAACTGTGGAAAATTCTGAAAGAGATGGGAAAACCAGACCACCTGACTGGCCTCTTGAGAAATTTGTATGCGGGTTAGGAAGCAACAGTTAGAACTGGACATGGAACAACAGACTGGTTCCAAATAGGAAAAGGAGTACGTCAAGGCTGTATATTGTCACCCTGTTTATTTAACTTGTATGCAGAGTACATCATGAGAAACGCTGGGCTGGAAGAAGCACAAGCTGGAATCAAGATTGCCAGGAGAAATCTCAATAACCTCAGATATGCAGATGACACCACCCTTATGGCAGAAAGTGAAGAGGAACTAAAAAGCCTCTTGATGAAAGTGAAAGAGGAGATTGAAAAAATTGGCTTAAAGCTCAACATTCAGAAAACGAAGATCATGGCATCCGGTCCCATTACTTCATGGCAAATAGATGGGGAAACAGTGGAAACAATGTCAGACTTTATTTTTCTGGGCTCCAAAATCACTGCAGATGGTGACTGCAGCCATGAAATTAAAAGACGCTTACTCCTTGGAAGGAAAGTTATGACCAACCTAGATGGCATATTCAAAAGCAGAGACATTACTTTGCCAACAAAGTTCATCTAGTCAAGGCTATGGTTTTTCCTGTGGTCATGTATGGATGTGAGAGTTGGACTGTGAAGAAGGCTGAGCACAGAAGTATTGATGCTTTTGAACTGTGGTGTTGGAGAAGACTCTTGAGAGTCCCTTGGACTGCAAGGAGATCCAACCAGTCCATTCTGAAGGAGATCAGCCCTGGAATTTCTTTGGAAGGAATGATGCTAAAGCTGAAACTCCAGTATTTTGGCCACCTCATGTGAAGAGTTGACTCATTGGAGAAGACTCTGATGCTGGGAGGGATTGGGGGCAGGAGGAGAAGGGGACGACAGAGGATGAGATTGCTGGATGGCATCACTGACTCGATGGATGTGAGTCTGAGTGAACTCTGGGAGTTGGTGATGGACCGGGAGTCCTGGTGTGCTGCAATTCATGGGGTCGCAAAGAGTGAGACATGACTGAGCAACTGAACTGAACTAGGATATTCTTATAGTTCTTTTCCTTTGGGTTCACCACAGGCTGGCTCTATCCTCAAAGCCAGTTTGAGGCAGCCCTCTTCCTATGTTGAACATCCACTTTCCGGTAACTACTCTCTCCACCCGTCCCTTTTAGCCTCAGTAGATAACACTATGCCATTGTCAACCTCAGGGTTGTTGTTGTTTAGTCACTAAGTCCTTACTGACTTTTTTGAAACCCCATAGAGAGGAGCATTGTCAGGCTCCTCTGTCCATGGGATTTCCCAGGTAAAAATAAGGAGTGGGTTGCCATTTCCTTCTCCAAGAGGTCTTCCCAACCCAGGGATCAAACCCACATCTCCTGCATTGGCAGGAGGGTTCTTTACCACTGAACCACCAGGGAAGCCTCAGGGTACTGTATTATATTTTCTTTTCTTCCCTATATCTTGCCCACACATTTCTGGTTAGGCTCTTTATTATGATCTTTATGGATGACAGTTTGATGTGTCATCTTTTTTTCCCTGTCAGGACCTTAATTGATAAGTGGTAGCTTTCCTGGTGGCTTAGAAGGTAAAAAGTCTGCCTGTAATGCAGGAGACCTGAGTTTAATCCCTGGGTCAGGAAGATCCCCTAGAGAAAGAAATGCAACCCACTCCAGTATTCTTGCCTGGAGAATTCCATGGACAGAAGAGCCTGGTGAGCCCCAGTCCATGGAGTCACAGAGTCAGACATAACTGGGCAACTAACATTTCATTTTTTCACCATGAACTAAGACAGGGATTATGGACAGAGGAATCAATTTAGATAAAAATATAATGAATATAATGTCTATTCCTATCTTGTAGTATCATCTAATCTCTGGAGACACAAGAGTGATATAGTTTCAGATCAGATCAGATCAGTCACTCAGTCGTGTCCGACTCTTTGCGACCCCATGCATCGCAGCACGCCAGGCCTCCCTGTGCATCACCAACTCCCAGAGGTCACTGAGACTCACATCCATCGACTTAGTGATGCCGTCCAGCCATCTCATCCTCTGTCGTCCCCTTCTCCTCCTGCCCCCAATCCCTCCCAGCATCAGAGTCTTCTCCAATGAATCAACTCTTTACATGAGGTGGCCAAAATACTGGAGTTTCAGCTTTAGCATCATTCCTTCCAAAGAAATCCCAGGGCTGATCTCCTTCAGAATGGTTTAGCCAGTTTCAAATATAGTCTTTGAACTGTTAAGTGTCCCTAATATGCTTTCAAGGGATTGTCTTGATCAAAATTACTTTTATAAAAATACTAAGAATCTCTTGAACTTTTCACTGTGTTGATATTTTCACTGGTAGGTCCAAAAGTGATAGTTAGTAAAACTCCTGGCATCTTAATGTGATTTAAAGGCCATGGCACCAAATGGTTTTAGAAATCTCTGAATTTTTATTGCTGCGACATAGAGTTTAAACACACACACACACAGCCAGTTTCACCTGAGAATATTTTTTACTGAGCAGTAAAAATAATATTTTTCATTAAATCTCATGGCTGAGTACATGCTCTACTGCATACCAAGTTACGGTGGTTAACTCGAAGAAAAACACTTGTGTGTGGTGTGAGCTGTAAGTTGAACTGGCCACTTTTTTTCATGGAACACCATTTTTAATTGAAAGAATGACTGGCAAACAAGAACAACTGACAGGGTTATTTAGGCTTGGATATCTGGCAAATATTTTTTCACAAATGAATGAAGTGAGCCTGTCACTTTTAGGAAACTGAAAAGTGAAGTCGCTCAGCCGTGTCCGACTCTTTGGACTGTAGCCTACCAGGCTCCTCAGTCCCTGGGATTTTCCAGGCAATAGTACTGGAGTGGATTGCCTTTCCTTCTCCAGGGGCTCTTCCCAACGCAGGGATCCAACCCTGGTCTCCTGTATTGTAGACAGATGCTTTACCGTCTGAGCCACCAGGGAAGTCCAAAGAACTAGGTGACAGTATTTATGGCCAATGAGAAAATTTAAGCTTTCAGATTGAAATCAGGATTTTTAGAATACTAGTTTCCACCTCTGTAAACTTGGTGTTGGAGAAGACTCTTGAGAGTCCCTTGGACTGCAAGAAGATCCAACCAGTCCATTCTGAAGGAGATCAGCCCTGGGATTTCTTTGGAAGGAATGATGCTAAAGCTGAAACTCCAGTACTTTGGCCACCTCATGTGAAGAGTTGACTCATTGGAGAAGACTCTGATGCTGGGAGGGATTGAGGGCAGGAGGAGAAGGGGACGACAGAGGATGAGATGGCTCGATGGCATCACTGACTTGATGGGTGTGAGTCTGAGTGACCTCCGGGAGCTGGTGATGGACAGGGAGGCCTGGCGTGCTGCGGTTCATGGGGTCGCAAAGAGTCGGACATGACTGTGCGACTGATCTGATCTGATCTGATCTGAAACTTGGTCAACTTTTGTGATGTCACTTTTGATGACATTAACAAATTGACTTTTTTTAATGTTGTATAACAAAATGTTATTAATATTAATATTTTCCAAATGATTAATCTATGATGTTATAAAATCATGTATGAATAAAACATTAATTCCAAGTTCAAAACAGACCAATTTCTATAGACTGAATGTTTGTGTCCCCTAAAACTGATATGTTGAAACCTAACTTCCATTGTGTTGGGGTGTGGAAGTGAGGCCTTTGGCAGATGATTAGATTATCTTTATGGATTTGTGCCCACCGAAGAATTGATGCTTTTGAACTGTGGTGTTGGAGAAGACTCTTGAGAGTCCCTTGGACTGCAAGGAGATCCAACCAGTCCATTCTGAAGGAGATCAGCCCTGGGTGTTCTTTGGAAGGAATGATGCTAAAGCTGAAACTCCAGTACTTTGGCCATCTCATGGGAAGAGTTGACTCATTGGAAAAGAGTCTGATGCTGGGAGGGATTGGGAGCAGGAGAAAAAGGGGACGACAGAGAATGAGATGGCTGGATGGCATCACTGACTTGATGGACGTGAGTCTGGGTGAATTCCAGGAGTTGGTGATGGACAGGGAGGCCTGGAGTGCTGCAATACATGAGGTCGCAAAGAGTCTGACACAACTGAGCAACTGAACTGAACTGAAAAGAGACCCCAGACAGATCCCTTACCCCTTATGATAGATAAGGACACAGAGAAAAGACTGTTGCCCCAGGACGTAGGTTCTCATCAGACACCAAATCTGTAGGTGCTTTGATCTTGGACTTCACAGACTCCAAAACTATGACAAGTGAATTTCTGTTGTTTCTAAGCCACCCAGTCTGGTGTTCTATGCTGTGATTATTGTAGCCTAAACAGACTAAGATGCCAGTTAAATTTATTATAACAAGATATGAAAAATTTTTTGATATGGATTCAGATGCCAAATTGAAACTAAAGTTTTAAACTGTCACCACTTGCCATGTTTTGGTATAGTATAAAAGAACATTAAATATCTGAAAAGGCTATTAAAATACCTCCTTTTCCCCCATCACTTATTTATGGGAGGCTAGATTATTTTTACATATTTCAGCTAAAACAATGTATCACAATAGAATGTGGGCACAGGCAGATAGGAGAGACTAGCTGCTTTTTATTAAAGACACTTGCAAGATGTAAACACTGATCTCTACCACCATTTTTTTTGAAAATATACTTATTTTTATAAAGTTATGTTATTTCTATTTCAATGTAATGGGTTTACACTGCATTCTTTAAACATAGCATATTTCATTTCAATTTCTAATAAAAAGATGCTTGCTTCTTGGAAGGGAAGCTATCAAAAACCTAGATAGCATATTAAAAAGCAGAGACATCATTTTGCCAACAAAGTTCTGTATAGTCAAATCTATGGTTTTTCCAATAGTCACGTATGAATGTGAGAGTTGGACCATAAAGAAGGCTGAGCACCAAAGAATGGATGCCTTTGAACTGTTGTGCTGGAGAAGACTCTTTAGAGATCCTTAGACAGCAAGGAGATCAAATTAGTCACTCCTAAAGGAAACCAACTCTGAATATTCATTGGGAGGACTGATGTTGAAGCTGAAGCTCCAATACTTTGGTGAGCTGATGCCAAGAGTGGACTCCTTCGAAAAGACCTGATGCTGGCAAAGTTTGAGGTCAGGAGGACAAGGGAATGACAGAGGACAAAATGGTGAGATAGCATCACCGCCTCAATGCACGTGAGTTTGAGCAAACTCCAGAAGATCGTGAAGGACAGGGAAGCCTGTCATGCTGCAGGGCATGGGGTCTCAAAGAGGCGGACACAACTTAGCAAATGAACAACAACAACATCTGTAGATATAATCTACACAAACACAGCCCTTTAGCTGACTGAGAAACTATTAAAAGTGCAAAGATATCCTTAAACAAACCAACCAACAAACAAAATTCCTAAGAACTGACACAAATGTTTTAGAGGAAAAAAACATGTGTAAGTGACTGATCAAAACAATCTACACTACAGTTTACTTGGAAACACTCAAGAGTGCCTGTCTGACCTGTCTCCATAATATAAGGTGTTATAATTTTAGTTCTGCCCCTGATAACAAGAGCATAACACAATTTAGAGATCGCTTTGACAGTCAACCAACCCTCCCACTTCTCCTTCAGAACTCCAGACTTGGATTTGCTGCCTTTTGCTGTAGTTCACTTTGTCTCTAGCAAAGTTGCATGGGAAAAATATTTACTCTAAGATCTATACATTATCTCCCTTCTATGTTCTTAGTGAGAAATTTCCTCTATTTTAAAATTATTATTGGCATTCCATTTTGAATATACTGAATTTGAAATCCTATGTGAAATCCAAGTAGAAATGCGCAGTAGAGAGCATGATTAGATATGCATGGGTGTATCTGTTAGGATGATCCTTCACATACCGACAGTAGCAGAGTTGAAGGTCTGAATGGGAACATGTAAACAGAGGAGGGCTTTTCTGGTGATTCAATGGTAAAGAATCCACCTGCCCATGCAGGAGAGGAAGAGATGCGAGTTTGATCCCTGGGTCAAGAAGACCCCCTTGGAGAAGGAAATTGCAATCCACTCCAGTACTCTTGCCTGTAGAATCCTATGGACAGGAGCCTGTGGGCTACAGTCCATGGGGTCCAAATAGCTGAACATGACTTAATGGCTAAACAAAAAAAACAACAACAACAAAGAAAGAAGAGGACAGTGAATAGAACCCTGGAGAATGTCCACGTTTAAAGGAAACACAGATGAAAACATGTGAGCAAAAGTTTATGAGAAAAAACAACAGAGCTATAACTTAGAAATAAGGGAATGTTCAACTGTGTTGCTCTGACACGGTAGGATTGACTAAATGAGGAGTAAGGAAGGGCTCATTAGGAAGTCATTAAGGGCATAACCAGAAGCAGTTTTGGCAGGGTTGTGAAAGTAAAAGCTAAATGACTAGAAATTTCGGAGAAAATGGAAGGTAGGAAATTGGAAACACTGAACCCGGACTAACATTTCCAAAAGCTGGAAATTAAGGACAAAAGCTAACAATTCCACCTAGTTGGGCTTACAAGTGAATACTGTTGCTGTTGTATAATTTCGGTTTTACTATTTGGAAAAAAAGAAAACTATCAGCTCTGCACAAGAAGCTACACAGGCTGTATCAGTATGCTGTGCATATATGTATTAGCTACTCGGTCATGTCTGACTTTTCGCGATCCCATGGACTATAGCCTGCCAGGCTCCTCTGTCCATGGGGATTCTCCAGGCAAGAATACTGGGCTGGGTTGCCATGTCCTTCAGGAGATCTTCCAGACCCAAGGATTGATCCCAGGTATCCTGCATTGCAGGCTGATATTTTACCATCTGAGTCACCAGGGAAGCCTGTATCAGTATGCTACAGCTACTATAAATGACTACCACAAAACAGATATTGACTTGCTCACAATTGTGGAGGCTCGAAGTCCAAGATCAAGGTGCAGACAGAATCGGTTCCTAGTGAGATCTCACTTCTTGCCTTGCTGATGGACAGCTGCCTTCTAGCTATGTCCTCACGGGCCTTCCTTCTGTTCATACACATATACCTGGTGTCTCTTCCTCTTCTGATAGATACGGGAATTGTATTGGATTAAGGCTTCACCCTTATGACCTCGTTTAACCTGAATTATTTTTTTAAAGGCTCTACTATCAAATAAAGTCAGACTGGGGATGAAAACTCCAACATATGAACTTGGGGAGGAAGAGGAGACATAATTAGTCTATATAAGCACACGTGAGGACGTGCTGAGTCACTTCAGTCGTGTGCGACTCTTTGCGACCCCATGGACTGTAGCCTGCCAGTCTCCTCTGCCCATGGGATTCTTCAGGCAAGAATACTGGAGTGGGGTGCCATGCCCTCTGAAGAGCATGGAACCCAGATATCAAACCCACGTCTCCTGCATTGCAGACAGATTCTTTACCGCTGAACCACCAGGGAAGCCCTATAAACCACATAGAAAGGTACCTAATATTAAGTGAAGTGTCAGAAATTCAGTTATCTGATAGTTAAAGGATGACAAGTACAAATGAAAGAAGATGAAATTGCAGCGTGCAGTGCAGTGCTCAGTCATGGCCTACCTTTTGCAATCCCATGGACTGCAGCCTACCAGGCTCCTCTATCCATGGAATTCTCCAGGCCAGAATCCTAGAGTGGGTTGCATTTCTTACTCCAGAAATTGCAGGATAGGGCAGAGTAAAAATTCAGGAAGCATGAGAGCAAACGGCCTGTCCAGGGAAATACAGTTGGGGTCATCATGAACGAGATCTTAAAAAAAATGTGGAAACTACTTTCATATCAGTAATGGCAATAGCAGCAGCAGTGGTACAGAAATAGTATTTAGTAATAACACATTGCTTTTCCTTTATTTAGTAATAAGTTTCTCATGGTTATTATTACAAAAACGTTCCTATGATGAAAAATGAATCCAATAATTTATTTAATTTGCCCAAGATTAGAATTAGAAACCTCTCTGGGTTTCTAACTTACTCTTCTGATAGGACCTACTCTTTCACAGACTAGACTACAATTTACTGTGTCATCTTATTTCGCAACAAATTGGAACTCACTATGTCATTTTATTTCATCAAGGCTCTTCAGATAACATTCAGTGAAGAGGGTGTGTCTGTAGGAAAGGACACACACAATCAAAGAGTGGCTCCTGCAGAGACATTGGCTGTCTCCTAATGTCAACTGAGGGGACAGATTTGTTTGTGTCCTTGCAGTATTGAAAGCTTCTGATGGCTTACAAAGGAACTGGAAACTCAATCCAGTATTCTTGCCTGGAGAATCCCATGGACAGAGGAGCCTGGCAGGCTATAGTCCATGGGGTCACAAAGTGTTGGACTCAACTGAGCGACTAGCACACATACACATACACATACACATACACATACACATACACATACACATACACACACAAAGGGGCTTCCCAGCTGGCGCCATGGTAAAGAATCCACCTGCCAATGCAGGAGATGCAAGAGACCCGGGTTCAGTCCTTGGGTTGAGAAGATCCCGTGGAGGAGGAAACGGCAACCCACTCCAGTATTCTTGCCTGGAGAATTCCATGGACAGAGGAGCCTGGCAGGTTATAGTCCATGGGGTAGCAAAGAGTAGTACATGCCCGAGCAACTGAGCACACACACGCATATATACACATTCAAATAACAGGACAAAATCTGAAATGAAGGATAGAAAGGCAGAGAGATTCAAAGCATATGGAGGTTTTGATATCTTTGCTGGCTTTGAAGGAGGGGGGAGGTAGTCATACAAAAAGGAATGTGGGTGGTCTTTAGAAGATAAGACAGGGCCTCAGCTGGCTGCTCCAAGGAAATGAGGACCTTCAAGGGGCTGAATTCAGCTAACCATACGAAGGAGCTTGAAAGCAGATTCTTCCTCAGAGCCTACTTCTGACTTAGAGAACTGGGAGACAATAAATGTGTGTTGTTTTAAGTTACTATGTTCAAGGTAATCTGTTGCATGGCTATAGAAAACTAATAACGGTTATAAACACTCTGGCCCCCAAACATAATGGAATTGGCTTTAAATTTTGTTTGGAAGACTCTATTAGCTTTCCAGGCCTGGAAATACCCTGTGTCTTCTCTCTCTTACTTCGGAGGTCTGAAAGACCGCTTTTCATGAAAGATAGATCCTATATGTATTTGAATAGTAACTCTGCTTCCTGCCAGGAGAACTTGGGGATGCAGAGAGTCTCCTTTTATTTTATATTCTTTCTGTCCCCTACTACCTCATCTGGCAGTGATCCTGTTGATTAAGTATTCCCAAGTACCTTGTGGCTTTATGTGGATTTCTGGGGGATCAATCTACTGGACAAAAGGCTCATCCACAGATTTTTTTTTTCCTGAAATAATTCCTTTTCTATTTTGGGCTTCAGCTGAGACGGCTGAAGGACACTGCCAATAAGCTTCTTAGAGGTTTTCTGGTTTGATTGTGATCTGTGAAGCATACTTTTAACCTCTGGTGATTGAATACCCTGAACTTTTGATCTTCCCAGGGTTGCAGCAAAAGATTGTACAGTTTTTACTCTATCCACCCTTTCAGGAGTAATCTCTTAATTTTAGCATCTTTTGCCATCTCTGTTGGCTGTGTGAATGAGTACTCAGTCCCTCAGTCGTGTCTGACTCTTCGTGACTCTGTAGACTATAGCCCACCTGGCTCCTCTGTCCATGGGATTTCCCAGGCAAGGATACTGGAGTGGGTTGTCATTTCCTTCTCCAGGGGATCTTCACAACCCAGGCATCTGACCCACATCTCCTGTATTGGCCAGCAGATTCTTTACTACTGTACCACCTGGGAGGCCTTCTATAGGCTGAGAACATCTTAAATCAGCATGCCTTGGTTCCTGTTTGCCAAACAATTTCAATTCAACATCCAAGTTTATTATTTACAAATTATACTTTCTATATAGCTGCAGGAAACAATTTTCCTAAACTTCCCACTGCTACATAACAAGGATCTCCTTTCCTCGAAATTTCCAGTAATGTGTTCCTCACTCCCTTTCTGAGTTCTTACCAGTAGCATTTTTAGTGTCCATATTTCTACTAACAGTCTCTTATCCAGCATAGCTCAGTCAGTAAAGCTTCTGCCTGCAGTGACGAGATCTGGGTTCAATTCCTGGGTAGGGAAGTTCCCCTGGAGAAGGAAATGGCAACCCACTCCAGTATTCTTGCCTGGAGAATCCCATGGAGAGAGAAGCCTGTCAGGTTACAGTTCATGGGATCATAAGAGTCGGATGTCACTAGTCATCTTTCTTCTCAAGCAATCTCGACTTTTCCTATCATGTTCTTCCCAATTCTAAGAGCCTCTGTTCACTGCCTCCTTTCAAAATCCCTTCCAAATTTTTGGGCACTTATTATTGTTACATTTTATCTGTTTATTGGCTCTATTGGGTGTCCATTGCAGTATGCAGGCTTCTCTAGTTGTGGCACACAGACTTAGTTGCCCAGAGGCATGTGAAATATTTGTTTGCCCCCCATCCCCCACCCACAGCCACCACCAGGGATCGAACCCAGGTCCCCTGCTTTGGAAGGAGAAGTCTTAACCACTGAACCACCAGGGAAGTCCCTTGGGCATTTGTTACGGAGGCCTCCTTGATAGCAAAATCTATATTAGTTTCCTTTTGCTGCAAAATACATGATCACAAACTTAAGAGTTTAAAAAGCATCCACTTAGTTAGTTCAGTCGCTCAGTCATGTCCAACTCTTTGCGACCCCATGAATCACAGCACGCCAGGACTCCCTGTCCATCACCAACTCCCAGAGGTCACTCAGACTCACATCCATCGAGTCAGTGATGCCATCCAGCAATTTCATCCTCTGTCGTCCCCTTCTCCTGCCCCCAATCCCTCCCAGCATCAGAGTCTTTTCCAATGAGTCAACTCTTCACATGAGGTGGCCAAAGTACTGGAGTTTCAGCCTTAGCATCATTCCTTCCAAAGAAATCCCAGGGCTGATCTCCTTCAGAATGGACTGGTTGGATCTCCTTGCAGTCCAAGGGACTCTCAAGAGTCTTCTCCAACACCACACTTCAAAAGCATCAATTCTTCAGTGCTCAGCCTTCTTCACAGTCCAGCTCTCACATCCATACATGACCACAGGAAAGACCATAGCCTTGACTAGATGGACCTTTGTTGGCAAAGTAATGTCTCTGCTTTTTAATATACTGTCTAGGTTGGTCATAGTTTTTCTTCCAAGGAGCAAGTGTTTTTTAATTTCATGGCTGCAGTCACCATCTGCAGTGATTTTGGAGCCCAAGAAGATAAAGTCTATCCCTGTTTCCATTGTTTCCCCATTTATTTGCCATGAAGTGATAGGACTGGATACTGTGATCTTAGTTTTCTGAATGCTGAGCTTTAAGTTGACTTTTTCACTCTTCTCTTTCACTTTCATCAAGAGGCTGTTTAGTTCTTTGCTTTCTGCCATAAGAGTGGTGTCATCTGCATATATGAGGTTATTGATATTTCTCCTGGAAATCTTGATTCCAGCTTGTGCTTCATCCAGTCCAGCATTTCTCATGATATACTCCGCATATAAGTTAAATAAGCAGGGTGACAATATACAGCCTTGACGTACTCCTTTTCCTATTTGGAACCAGTCTGTTGTTCCATGTCCAGTTCTAACTGTTGCTTCCTGACCTGCACACAGACTTCTCAAGAGGTAGATTAAGTGGTCTGGTAGTCCCATCTCTTTCAGAATTTTCCACAGTTTCTTGTGATCCACACAGTCAAAGGCTTTGGCATAGTCAATAAAGCAGAAATAGATGTTTTCCTGGAACTGTTTTGCTTTTTCAATGATCCAATGGATGTTTGCAATTTGATCTCTGGTTCCTCTGCCTTTTCTAAATCCAGTTTGAACAGCTGGAAGTTCACAGTTCATGTACTATTGAAGCCTGGCTTGGAGAATTTTAAGCATTACTTTGTTAGCAAGTGAGATGAGTATTTTGGGGAAGTTTTAGCTCCTTGCAGTCACTCTCTAGTCCTGGCACACAACCCTGTCCTTCTCCACAATGGTGGAGGCAACAATGATACATTAAATCCTTTTCACTCCAAGCTCTCTGTATCACAAAAAATAAATAAAAAAAAAAAAGACAGACTCTATCTGCAAATTGCCATCTATTGTTGGCAATATTGTTTAATTATATTGTGAGGCTTCAACTGTGGTGTTTCATTTCTAGTTAGTGGATAATTTGTGGACATTGGTTCTAATATAGCCTCCCCCCATGAGCTTTTCAATAATCATTTCTGCTTCATCTGAGAGCAAATCTTGATTAAATATTTTCTTCTCTCCTGGCTCTTGTTCTTGTTATCAAATAACAGCACCTTGTTCCACTTGAATTTCAGGAACTGTGTCAGAATTTCCTTTATGTAACCTGTGTACCTAACTGAAAGTCTTGCTTTCATCTTATCAATTACAGATTATAGACTGAAATGCCAGGTTCTTACTTACGTAACATTTCTAAATTATTCTGGAAGCAAATAATGAATGTATATAAACAAATACAAGGAAAAAATTATATTCATTTTAATTGCAAGTTAGCCAAATTAAACTACCATGTATTATAATACCTGTTAACATTACAAAGGTTATATTAAATAAGAAATATATCTTGAGAAGATATTGCTGATGTCAGTTCACACCCATGCATATGCTCAGTCATGTCCAACTCTTTGTGACCCCATGGGCTGCAGCCCGCCAGGTTCTTTATCCATGGGATTTTCTAGACAAGAACACTGGAGTGGGTTACTATTTCCTCCTCTAGGGGATCTTCCCAACCCAAGGATTAAACCTGCATCTCTATGTTTCTTATATTGGCAGACAAATTCTTTACCACTGAATAATTACATACTCAGTAACTATTCAGTAATTATTTTTGAAAAGTGTTCACACTGATCTATCTTTCAACATATACCAGTTAATTTTTTAATAATTAACTAAAGCTAAACAAAGACTAAAATTAAGCAAAAATTCTACTTCACTTTCCTGTTAGAGGGAATTTCCTTCAACCACCATAACTAAGGAAGATATAAATAGTTCCTTCTAACCTCCTTAGTTTAAAAGAATTTAATTAGAGATAGAATAAGTTGATTAAAATAAGCAGAATATTTATAGAATTAGAAAGAGAATATTATCTTTTGTTACATATTAATTTATATAAGTACTGTTCCATTCAAAGTCAAACAAATCATCCATCTCTGTTCAACTCTGATATTCACATTTTCTGAGGATTAGCTCCTCAAATTCCTGTTGTGTGGAGTAAAAATATCATTTTTTATAACTACAAAAATTAACACTGAAAAAATGTCAGTGTAGATGGACATATGCTTTTTATCTTTTGACTGTATTCCTGTTTATTCCTTTTAAGTGGCACATTGAATTTAGGGGAAGATGTTTAAATCAGAGTTTCTTAGTTTCTTAATCTTGAATCCTTGGACATGGAATGGCATCATTCCTTTAAAATTAATGCAGACTTTGTGTATATGTACATTTTTTTCTTCTGGTGAAGAGCTTATGTTATTTGTCAAATTCATAAAGATTTTTGTTTGCCATACTTAAAAGAACATGACCATCCCATCAAAAGACTCTTTTTCCCCACCCCGCTCAATCTGTCTTTGTGAATTTCTTTACCTATAAAATATGGCAGAAGGAACACTGGGTGTTTTCCAGAGCATGGCTTCAGAGGTACTCCAGATCCTGCCTCAGCTCTCACAGAACTCCATGGACATTTTGCTGTGAAGAAGCAGTGGAGAAAGTCACTTCATTCCTTGCAGCCAACCTAGGTGGTGACTCAAACATGAGAGTGAAATCAGCTGAATGCACCTAAATGAGGGAGTGATGGCAATTTACTTCAGTTCTCTTGCCTGGAGAATCTCATGGACAGAGGAGCCTGGTGGGCTACAGTCCATGGGGTCGCAGAGTCGGCAGGACAGAAGTGACATAGCACACACAGCATGGCAGAGATCAGCAGAGGACCCACCCGTTAGATGCAAAGAATTGTGACAAACAATAAATCACTGTGATTTTAAGCCACCATTTAGGTTAGGGTATGTGATGTAGCAACAGACGACTGATACACTGAAAATCTAACACTCCACAAAAAACTGGTTTAGAGGCAAAAAGAGTTCACCTACAAATCTTTCCACTTTGCTACAGAGACTTTTTGACAAGTGCTAAAAAAGGAGACGGGAGAAGGCAATGGCACCCCACTCCAGTACTCTTGCCTAGAAAATCCCACAGACGGAGGAGCCTGGTGGGCTGCAGTCCATGGGATCGCTAAGAGTCGAACATGACTGAGCGACTTCACTTTCTCTTTTCACTTTCATGCATTGGAGAAGGAAATGGCAACCCACTCCAGTGTTCTTGCCTGGAGAATCCCAGGGACGGGGGAGTCTGGTGGGCTGCCGTCTATGGGGTCACACAGAGTCGGACACGACTGAAGTGACTTAGCATAGCATAGCATAGCAAAAAAGGAGACTGTTTGTCAACATTTGATGATAATATTTCTCTTCTACTCTCTAAGTCAAGAGGACTTAGCATTGACTTCCAGAAAAACGCATTACCTTACAAAACTCTTGTAATAAAATATTTTAAAATTAAATTTTATTAAATAAAACTTAGATGTAGATTTAATTTCCTTTGAAGAAATCAAAAGTTTCCAGGATTATTTTACCAATACAAGAGTTCACAGACCTAGACTTCTCTGGTGATCCAGTGATTAAGAATCCGCCTGCCAATGCAGGGGACATGGGTTTGATCTTTCATATGGGAAGATTCCACAAGCCTCAGAGCAACTAAAACCCATGCACCACAACTACTGATCCCATCCTCTAGAGACCTTGAGCCACAACTATGATACCCAAGAGCTGCAGCTACTGAAGCCTGTGCTCTGCAATAAGAGAAGCCACTGCAATGAGAAGCCCCTGCACCGCAATGAAGAGTAGCCCCACTCCTTGAAACTAGAGAAAGCCATCACGTAGCAATAAAGAACCAGTGCATCCAATTAAAAATAAATCAGTAAATCAATACAATTTTTTTTAAAGTTCACAGACCTAAACCATATTCAGTTTCTCTGAATATTTGCTCTGCCCCATTATTGCCTGATTTCTCTTTTTTCTTATTTTTTTTTCCTCCTTGGTATAGAGAAGTAAAAAATCCTTTGGGGTCCAACTGATCTACACCAAACTAGGAAATCTTGTTTTCTAGATGGAGAAGCAATCCACTTGCCTCAGTTCAGTTCAGTTCAGTTGTTCAGTCATGTCTGACTCTTTGTGACCCCATGGGCCACAGTATGCCAGGCTTTCCAGTCCATCACCAACTCTTAGAGTTTACTCAAACTCATGTCCATTGAGTTGGTGATGCCATCCAACCATCTCATCTTCTGTCATCCCCTTCTCCTCTTGCAGATTGAAAACCAGGATACACCTATGATGTTGCTTTCTTTAGGTCCCTAGGAAGCACGTCTTATCATTTTTCTTCATCTCAAATACTTCCAACATTGTTAGTGGAATTTCCTGCCCTTCTTTAAGCAAACATATAGAATCTCCAATCTGAACTTTTAAAAAGTCTCTTAGGCAATGATTCTCCCTCTGAAAAATTTATCATTTTATATTCACTGTGCCTTGACTAAAAATAATCATATATTTAGACCATCTCTTCTGTATCTTCTTTGACCTGTTTATTCCTGATAATACATGCATATAATATGAATTCAAATGTGGTCTAACTTAAATAGAAGGTGATCTCCATTCAGTTGTCACTGATGACTTACAGATAAATGGAGCTGCTTTTCAATCTATCATTTATTCAATTGTCAAGTGACAACAAAATGCTTAACTTAGCTTTTCACATGTATTTTCATTAAAATAAACTTAAAAAGCCTTTCAGTTATGAACTCACCATCTGTTTTTATGTTCAATTTTCATTGTTAATGTCTCTATTAATTTATTATCAGTGTAACAGAAATATTATAATTTTAAGATAAATTTCAATAAAATTTCCTCCCTAAAGTTCAGAATCTTAAATAAAATAGAACTACTTGATGAATATTAAGTTGAAGCAAAATAATCTGATCCCAATAAAATGAAGGATATTATTGACCTATGTCAAATTTTTTTCCCTAGGATTAAAAAAAATCTTGATACTTTATTCCAAATTATTAGTTTTCTATCATTTTTCTTAGGATGTGACATCTTTCCTAGCTTTATTGAATTTCTTCCCCAATCTGCACTGCATAATAAGCCATTTCAATAATGACATGCATACACCAAAATAATGTGTTTCCTTTGCCATCTGATATTTTTCTTTGACAATCACCAACTTTGGTTTGCCCTTCTTGTCTGTTTTTTCATTCCTGCTCCAAGAATGCTGAGCATTCTTAGAAAAAGTCACAAAACTAAGCAGATACTACTAATCGTCTTCCTAATGAACTGTCTCTACTTCTTGCAACAGAACCCTGATTTTCTTCAGGGCAGCAATGTGTCTAGCTAACACAATTTCCCAGCCTACTTTCTACAGTTCTGGTAAATTAGATGTGTGCTGAGAATTACTGGAAAAGTTTTACCTTTTTGATACAGGTGCCATCCATTTCTTATTCCTTAATTCTTCCCCCATTTTCTTCCTGGCCCCAGTGGATATGAGAAGCTGGAGGTAGAATGCCATCTTGAGCCCAGGTAGGCTGACTAACAGTCCTGGTTTACCAGGGAGTAAGGGGGTTTCTCAGCTGTGTAACTTTCAGTTTTAAAACCATGACAAATTGGTCATCTTACCATGAGGTGACAATGAAGTAAAAGATACTTACGATAGCAGAGAGAAAGATAAAAGGGTTGAGTATTGCTGAGTTACTTACTATAAGCCATGCCATCAGGCTTATTACACAAGAGAAATAAGCCCTTATGTGTCAAACCATTGAATGTGGGTTCTGTTACATGTGCTCAAACACGATCTCTAACTGCACTCACTACCTTGATACAATCTGGCTGGTTTGAATCGGATGACAGTCCATTTGAATGATGTCACCTCCAGTTGTGCAGTATATGGTGACTCTGACCCAAACTATACTTCGCTAAAGCTGTGACCCTCCTAATGTTCCAACCACAATTCAACCTTACAGACAATGCTGGTACACTTCTCAAAATATCTCCAAACCATAGTCCCAGGATAAAATTGGTCACTTCTCTTTCCACCTCCTCTGGGCTCTTAATTCACCTGATTTGATTGAAAAATATTCAGTTTTACTATTAAATTTAAAATTTTTTAACTAACTTTTTTTAATTAAATTTTACTTTGCTTAACTTTACAATATTGTATTGCTTTTGCCATACATCGAGATGGATCTGCCACCAGTATACACGTGCTTCCCATCCTGAACCTTCCTCCCTCCTCCCTCCCCATACCATCCCTCTGGGTCATCCCAGTGCACCAGCCCCAGGCATTTGTTATCGGGCATCGTACCTGGACTGGGCGACTCGTTTCAGATATGATATTATACATATTTCAATGCTATTCTCCCAAATCATCCCGCCCTCTCCTGGTCCCAGAGTCCAAAAGTCTGTTCTATACATCAGTGTCTCTTTTGCTGTCTCGTAAACAGGGTTATTGTTACCATCTTTCTAAATTCCATATATATGCGTTAGGATACTGTATTTGTGTTTTTCTTTCTGGCTTACTTCACTCTGTATAATAGGCTCCAGTTCCATCCACCTCATGAGAACTGATTCAAATGTATTCTTTTTAATGGCTGAGTAATACTCCATTGTGTCTATGTACCACTGCTTTCTTATCCATTCTTCTGTGGATGGACGTCTAGGTTGCTTCCAAGTCCTGGCTATTGTAAACAGTGCTGCTATGAACATTGGGGTACATGTGTCTCTTTCAATTCTGGTTTTCTCAGTGTGTATGCCCAGCAGTGGGATTGCTGGATCATAAGGCAGTTCTATTCCCAGTTTTTTGAGGAATCTCCATACTGTTCTCCATAGTGGCTGTACTAGTTTGCATTCCCACCAACAGTGTAAGAGGGTTCCCTTTTCTCCACACCCTCTACAGCATTTATTGCTTGTGGACTTTTGGATCGCAGCCATTCTGACTGGCGTGAAATGGTACCTCATAGTGGTTTTGATTTGCATTTCTCTGATAATGAGTGAGTGATGTTGAGCATCTTTTCATGTGTTTGTTAGCCATCTGTATGTCTTCTTTGGAGAAATGTCTATTTAGTTCTTTGGCGCATTCAAAATAGAAAGCCTAGAGATAAATCCACACACATATGGTCACCTTATCTTTGACAAAGGAGGCAAGAATATACAATGGATTAAAGACAATCTCTTTAACAAGTGGTGCTGGGAAAACTGGTCGAACACTTGTAAAAGAATGAAACTAGAGCACTTTCTAACACCATACACAAAAATAAACTCAAAATGGATTAAAGAGCTAAATGTAAGACCAGAAACCATAAAACTCCTAGAGGAAAACATAGGCAAAACACTCTCTGACATACATCACAACATACATCTGACATACACTCTCTGACATACATCTGACATACATCACAGGATCCTCTATGACCCACCTCCCAGAATATTGGAAATAAAATCAAAAATAAACAAATGGGACCTAATCAAACTTAAAAGCTTCTGCACAACAAAGGAAACTATAAGCAAGGTAAAAAGACAGCCTTCAGAATGGGAGAAAATAATAGCAAATGAAGCAACAGACAAACAACGAATCTCAAAAATATACAAGCATAACTAACATTTTTATTAAAATTTTGAATAATTAATGAGCTTGTTCATCCAAAACTTAGATATATCTTTCATCTGCCCAAATTTCTTAATAATGTGTTCTTTGCAAAGTATAAGAGCGCCTAAGAAAAAAGAAACAGAAATGAAACAAAAGCTTTCATTACTTAAGGCCAAGTCTAAACCAAAATGTTTTACTCTTTTTAAATTTTGAAGTAGTCAATGTCTAGGCATTCAGAAATTAAATCAACATTATTGAGAGAATGTGCTTCTGATTCAGATCACCCCCTGACACACCAGCCCAATTATATGTAAAACTTTGCTGGTAAATTGAGAGCACAGCTTCTGATTCTCATTTATTATAAGGCACTTGTCTGGAACCAGATGTTTTTTGTTTGAAAGTATTATATGACTGTCTGGCAGGCTAGAATCAGAGATGTTCTTATTGAGCAAAGGCCTGTAATGTGATAAGAAATATGCAGTGGAGAGAAAAGACACCTGGAAATAAATACAAATTCTCATTCAGTCTACATAATTTTAAAAGTCCACTTAACTTCTATCTCACTTCTTTAATTATTTCTCAAAAGGATAGTGTACAGAAAACTGGGATGGTATGAATAATGTTTTGGTTCTTCAGAACTATTTCAACTGCCCAAGAGACAAGATGAAGAAACAGAAAAGTAATGTAATAATGGCAGAACAATAGGATATTCCATATTTTCATTGGATAATGTTTTGACTGTGTATTACTATATAACAAATGACTCTGGGACTTCCCAGTGGCTCAGCAGTAAAGAATCTGCCTGCAATGCAGGAGACGTGGATTCCATCCCTGGGTCGGGAAGATCCCCTGGAGGAGGAAGTGGAAACTCACTCCAATATTCTTGCCTGGAGAAGCCCAAGGTCAGAGGAGTCTAGCAAGCTACAGTCCATGGGTTTGCAAAGACTTGGGTGCAACTTAGCCACTAATCAACAAGTGACTTCACAATTTACAGGCTTAAAACAGCAATCATTTTGACATTTCTTATGGTTCTGTGGTTTGACTGGGCTCAAATAGACAATGTTTCCATGGGGCTCACTTGGGGTTCTTTGTGAGGTTGCAATTAATGGTGCCTGGGGCTGGAGCCATCAGGAGGACCAACGAGATGCTAGCCTGGCTGGGTCTCTTTGTCTCTCCATATGGCCTCAAGGTCTCTCCACATGGCCTTCTTGTATGTTTTCTCCCCATGGTTCCTTCAGTAGGGTAGCCAGACTTCTTCAACAGTGATTCCCAAAGGTGAGTGTTCCAAAGTGTGACATAGAAGTTGCCGATCCTTTTCAGATCTAGGTCTGGAATGAATATAACATCACTCCTGCCACATTGTATTGGTTAATGCAAGTCACAGGTCAGACCAGATACAATGTGAGACACCTATTTAAGGGTATAAATGTCATCAGGTATGGTTCCTTGGGGGCATCTCTGTCCTACTTAATTTGGACTGGTAGCATTCATACTTGGAAAAAGACATAAAAACATTGCTTTTTTTTTTTTTTCAGTAGAGTGGGGATCTATACATGTGGCTTTCAGAAAATAATTTTGGATGATAATTTCAGTATATTTCTAGTACAGCAGTCTCTCTGGTAGGGTATTTGCTGTCTTTCATGGTTAAAAGACTTGGTATATGGTGCACCTCAACCAATTCAGTTCCAGATTTCGGATGTTAGTTACATTTTTCTGTCAGAAGAATTTTTAAAAACAGAGGGGGATTACTTAAAATTAAATGAAAATATAAGGAATAATATAAAGGAATCATCACATTTCAGGCTAACTGACAAGTGCTAATAAGAATTATGTTGTTGTTCTTGTTCAGTTGCTAAGTCATGTCTGACTGTGACCCCATGGACTGCAGCACTCCAGGCTTCCCTGTCATTCACTGTCTCCCTGAGTTTGCCCAAGTTCATGTCCATTAAGTTGATGCTATCCAACCACCTCATCTGCTGCTGCCCCTCTTGTCCTTTTGCCTTCAGTATTTCCCAGCATTAGGGTCTTTTCCAATGAAAAGATCAACTATTTGCAACAAATGGCCAAGCGTCAGCATCAGCATCAGTCCTTCCAATGCATTTTCAGGACTGATTTCCTTTAGGTTTGATCTCCTTGCCATCCAAAAGACACTCAATAGTCTTCTTCAGCATCACAGTTTGAAAGCATCAATCCTTTGGTGCTCAGCCTTCTTTATGGTCCAACTCTCACATTCATACATGACTACTGGAAAACCATAGCTTTGACTCTATGGACCTTTGTCAGCAAAGTGATGTCTCTGTCTGTCTAGGTTTGTCATAGCTTTTCTTCCAAGGGGCGACTGTCTCCTAATTTTATGGCTACCGTCACCATCTATAATGATTTTGGAGCCCCAGAATAGAAAAATCTGTCACTGCTTCCACTTGTCCCCCATCTATTTTCAATAAAATGATGGGACTGGAGGCCATGATCTTAGTTTTTTAAATGTTGAGTTTTAAGTCAGCTTTTTCACTCTCCTCTTTTACCCTCATCAAGAGGCTCTTTAATTCCTCTTCATATTCTTCCATTAGAGTGGTATCATCTGCATATCTGAGGGTGTGATGTTTCTCCCAGCAATCTTTTTTATTATTATTATTTTTTTCTCCCTGTGATCTTGATTCCAGCTTGTAACTTCCCAGCCTTGCATTTCGCATTAGGGTCTCAGCATATAGGGGCTTCCCCAGTGGCTCAGTGGTAAAGAACCCACCTGCAATGCAGGAGCCACAGGAAACGTGGGTTTGATCCCTGGGTTGGGAAGATCCCCTGGAGGAGGAAGTGGCAACCCACTCTAGTATTCTTGCCTGGAAAATCCCATGGACAAAGGAGTCTGGCAGGCTACGGTCCATAGGGTCACAAAGAGTTGAATATGACTGAAGCAACTTAACATGCATGCGTTCACTCTAGATTTTAAGTTAAATAAACAGAGTGACAATATACAGCCTTGTCATATTCCTTTCCCAATTCTGAACCAGTCAGTTGTTGTTCCATGTAAGGTTCTAACTGTTGCTTCTTGATCCACATACAGGTTTCTCGAGAGGCAGGTAAAATGGTCTGGAATTCCCATCTCTTTAAGAATTTTTCAGTTTGTTGTGATCCACACAGTCAAAGGCTTTAGCATAGTCAATGAAGCAGAAGTAGATGCTTTCCTGGAATTCCCTTGCTTTCTCTATGATCCAACAAGTGTTGGCAATTTGATCTCTGGTTCCTCTGCCTTTTCTAAACCCAGTTTGTACATCTGGAAGTTCCTGATTCAAGTACTACTGAAGCCTAGCTTGAAGGATTTTAAGCATAACCTTACTAGCATGGGAAGTGAGCACACCTATCAGGTAATTTGAACATTCTTCAACACTTTTGCCTACAAAAAGGCAAAGTAAGAAATATGGACACCCAGGTAAAACTGACCAGTAAGAAAATTATCAATTACCTTATGGAGGTTATTTGACACCTAGCCTAACAGAGAGAAAAACAAAACAAAATGAACTTCTGAGAAGTTAACCTCCCTGCCATAGGCCTCCTGCGCTGTTTCCATCTTCATCATCAATATAAATGAGTTACCTGGCAACGTGCTGGAATGTGAAGTCAAGTGGGCCTTAGAAAGCATCACTATGAACAAAGCTAGTGGAAGTGATGGAATTCCAGTGGAGCTATTCCAAATCCTGAAAGATGATGCTGTGAAAGTGCTGCACTCACTATGCCAGCAAATTTGGAAAACTCAGCAGTGGCCACAAGATTGGAAAAGGTCAGTTTTCATCCCAATCCCAAAGAAAGGCAATGCCAAAGAGTGCTCAAACTACCGCACAACTGTACTCATCTCACACGCTAGTAAAGAAAGTAATGCTCAAAATTCTGCAAGCCAGGCTTCAGCAATATGTGAACCGTGAATTTCCTGATGTTCAAGCTGGTTTTAGAAAAGGCAGAGGAACCAGAGATCAAATTGCCAACATCCGCTGGATCATGGAAAAAGCAAGAGAGTTCCAGAAAAACATCTATTTCTGCTTTATTGACTATGCCAAAGCCTTTGACTGTGTAGATCACAAGAAACTGTGGAAAATTCTGAGAGAGATGGGAATACCAGACCACCTGATCTGCCTCTTAAGAAATCTGTATGCAGGTCAGGAAGCAACAGTTAGAACTGGTCATGGAACAACAGACTGGTTCCAAATAGGAAAAGGAGTACGTCAAGGCTGCATATTGTCATCATGTTTATTTAACTTATATGCAGAGTACATCATGAGAAATGCTGGACTGGAAGAAACACAAGTTGGAATCAAGATTGCTGGGAGAAATATCAATAACCTCCGATATGCAGATGATACCACCCTTATGGCAGAAAGTGAAGAGGAACTCAAAAGCCTCTTGATGAAAGTGAAAGTGGAGAGTGAAAAGGTTGGCTTAAAGCTCAACATTCAGAAAACGAAGATCATGGCATCTGGTCCCATCACTACATGGGAAATAGATGGGGAAACAGTGGAAACAGTGTCAGACTTTATTTTTCTGGGCTCCAAAATCACTGCAGATGGTGACTGCAGCCATGAAATTAAAAGACGCTTACTCCTTGGAAGGAAAGTTATGACCAACCTAGATAGCATATTCAAAAGCAGAGACATCACTTTGCCAACAAAGGTTCGCCTAGTCAAGGCTATGGTCTTTCCTGTGGTCATGTATGAATGTGAGAGCTGGACTGTGAAGAAGGCTGAGTGCCGAAGAATTGATGTTTTTGAACTGTGGTGTTCGAGAAGACTCTTGAGAGTCCCTTGGACTGCAAGGAGATCCAACCAGTCCATTTTGAAGGAGATCAGCCCTGGGATTTCTTTGGAAGGAATGATACTAAAGCTGAAACTCCATTTTTTTGGCCACCTCATGCGAAGAGTTGACTCATTGGAGAAGTCTCTGATGCTGGGAGGGATTGGGGGCAGGAGGAGAAGGGGACGACAGAGGATGAGATGGCTGGATGGCATCACTAACTCGATGGATGTGAATCTGAGTGACCTCCGGGAGCTGGTGATGGACAGGGAGGCCTGGCGTGATGTGGTTCATGGGGTCGCAAAGAGTAGGACACGACTGAGCGACTGATCTGATCTGATCTGATCTGGCAACGTGCATGGGATGGGAAGTGTGGCATTCCTAGGAGCCTCCGTGACCTTAGAAAAAATGCCTTCCAAGATGAGGTACTCCCACAGACACTTCGTTCAGTTTCTTTTTATGCTTTCAAGTATATAATATTTATCTTTCAAATTAATACAACCTACCTCCCAGAGGTTGCAAACACCAAGGCATGTTGGCCTAGTGAGTGACAAGACCTGGAAAAAGAAAAAAAAACAAGGTATGCTTCTAGACGACCAGAAAGACTGAGGACAGTAAATAAAATAATCTCTCTCATTTACCTAGGAACCTAAGTCGATAACTATGTGCGGCAAATAAAGAAATTAATTGCACTTAGTATTTCACTGTAATTTGGTCAAAGAATGCATAATGGACATAATAAAGTTGCAAAAGTCAACTTTTTAAAATGACATTTAGCATTAGTTTCAGATTACTGTTATTATATCTAATTATTGGTATCTGGGGGGCTTCCCTCATGGCTCAATAATACAAATCCACCTGCAAAGCAGGAGACACAGGTTCAATCCCTGTGTAGGGAAGATCCCCTGAGAAGGACCTTCTCGGAAGAAATGAGAAGGAAGACAAGGAAAGGGCAGCCCTCTTCAATATTCTTGCCTGGGAAATCCCATGGACAGAGAAGCCTGGCGGGCTACAGTCCCTGGGGTTGTGGAGAGTTGGATCCAACTTAGTGATTAAACAACTGAACAGTTGCTATTTTTACATATAAGGATGTAACATAGGAGTCAGGAAGGTAATATTGCTGTATCAGTTTCCACTGTCTTCAGATATTCAAAATGATGTTCAGAGAATACTTCATGGATGAACTTATCAGAAAGAAATATTTGATAAAAAGGTGATGGTGACTCTGTGTTTGGGTGTGGGTTTCTGGAAGAAAAAGTAGGAAAATGCAATTATGAGAATCCATTGGAGGGACATATTTTAAAGGATCTGAATTTGCTTTTTTAAATTCCTTGTATTGGAGACGTGCACAAGATGATGAATTTTGGATTCATTCTAGCATGTGGACTGCAGGTGTAATTTTGGAGCCTATTGAGAGTTTTTGTTCAAAAAGCCTGTAGGATAAAGTGGAGCACTGTAACCATGGCTAGTGAGTCTGGATTTCCTTTGGCTGGGAATTCTACAAAATACATCTTATTTTGGAGTTTTTTTAATTCTTTGAAGGAAAGGCCTCTACCTGACACATTTTATAAACACAAAACTATTTTTAGGCTTGTCTTCAAGAACAGGAACAAATACAGCTGGCAACAGTAATTTGAACATGTAAGACTTAAACCGGAGAAGGCAATGGCACCCCACTCCAGTACTCTTGCCTGGAAAATCCCATGGACGGAGGAGCCTGGTAGGCTGCAGTCCATGGGGTTGCTAAGAGTTGGACACGACTGAGTGACTTCCCTTTCACTTTTCACTTTCATACATTGGAGAAGGAAATGGCAACCCACTCCAGTGTTCTTGCCTGGAGAATCCCAGGGAATGGGGAGCCTGGTGAGCTTCTGTCTATGGGGACACAAAGAGTTGGACACGACTGAAGTGACTTAGCAGTAGCAGTAGCAGCAAGACTTAAATAAGCATTCTTTTAAGAAGGGTATTTAAGAGGGCAGCCACAGTAGGATGTTCCTTTCATTATGCTTACTGTGTCAATCAAAGTCTTTCTATAGTCTAGCATCACATCAAGTCCAGTTAACATAACTAACATAACTTGTGCATGTTTGTGTAAACCAAGCACTGTTATTAATAGCAGTATTAAAATAACCTGGCATGGGTTTGGTAGACCTTCATATTTATTTCCAGCTTCTGCCATGGTCATGTTTAATAGTGTGTGAGATACATTAGCAATGAACAGAGTTCTTTAAATGTGTGGGGAAACCTGAAAGACGGCCAGCAATAACTTTTTCCGGACTCTTTCCAGATGCAAAGTAACTCACCCCTTCCTTTCAGGGATAGTGAGCAGGATACTAGCTGAAAAAACAAAACTCAGCTTGATAGGAGAGACTGCATGTGTGCTCAGTTGCTTTAACTGTGTCCAACTCTTTGTCACCCCATTGACTGTAGCCTGCCAGGCTCCTCTGGCCATGGGATTTCCCAGGTAAGAATACTGTGGTGGATAGCCATCCCCTTCTGTGTCAGGGGATCTTCCTGACACAGGGATTGAACGTGGGTCTCCTGCATTACAGACAGATTCTTTGCCATCTGAGCCACCAGGAGAATGGTCTAACTCCTGGTCTTGGGAGTAATCAGTGAAGCTTTCAAGCCAGCTCATCCTACCAGGTACCTGGTGTGCTAGTCAGGTGTGCCCTAGCCTGCTGCTGCCACCTTAGACATTCATGAATCCAAAAGACTGCCACTTCTGAGAATCAGTAGTAAATGTAGAAAAGTAAAGGTAAGGTATATCTGAAACATGTGGAACAGAGACTGAGTCACCCTGTAATAGAGCATATATCAAGACTGAATGCTCCCGTACAATGAAAGAGTTTTTTAAATTTGTGATAGAATCGGAAAGACTGCCAGTGGTATTCTTAATTACTTTGTCACAAACTATTATGTATAAAATACATAAACAACAAGAATATATTGTACAGCACAAGAAAATATAGCCATTGTTATGTAATAACTTTAAATGAGTATAACCTATAAAAATGTTGAATGTTGTATACCTAAACTAAAATTACATTATTATATTTAATATAACATTGCAAGCAACTCTATTTCAATTTAATAAAATGAATTACTCTATAAAACAACCTGAGTGACCTACTCTAATTAGAGGCCTAAAATGAGTCCTCTAAATTTTCACAGCATTTCATTTAAAACCACTGAAACTTTAAAATCAAAGTATTTGTTTTCCGCAGCTTTTTACAGAACTGTAATTACAAAGGTTTCAAATAGGAAGATACTGAAATTTTTCTCTACCAATCAAAGAAGAAATTAAATGTATTACAGGACTGTACAAATATTGCACAAGACCTAGTTTTCAAATTTATAATTGGGCTTTGGAATATCTCAACTTGTGGGGAGAATCTTTTAATCCAGTTAAAAAGCTGCTGTTTTTAACTGGATAAAATTATATTTTGTATCCAAATGGGTTAAAAATCAGAAGACCTATAATTTTGCGTAATCTAAAGTTAATTGAAACCATCAACATAAACAAAATTTATATAAGGAGCTTTGTTTTGAAAAAAATATTTGTTGAGAGATGCTACTGTAAGTTTTTAAAAAGACACACCTGTAAAAAGATTTGAGCTGAAAATTTGTACATTTCAATATAAAGAATATAAATAATAATATATTTTTAAAAATCAGAGTTTGCTTTGAACTTACTAGGATCTTCAGTACTTATAGAGAAAATTTTCAACTAAAAACATTATGGTGTAGAGATTATCATTCTGAGTGAAGTCAGACAGAGAGGCAGAATCATCGTATGGCATCCCTTATGTGCAGAATCTAAAAAGACATGATACAAATGAACTCACAAAACAAACAGATTCACAGACTTAGACAATGAGCTTATGGTTAGGGGTGGGGAAGGATGGGGGAAGGGTTAGTTAGGGAGTTTGGGATGGACAGGTACATATTGTTATGTTTAAAATGGATACGGACAAGGACCTACTGTATAGCACTGGTAGCTCTGCTCAATGTTATGTGGCAGCCTGGAAAGGTGGGGGTTTGGAGGAGAATGGGCACATGTATATACATGGCTGACTCCCTTTGCTATCCACCTGACACTATCACAACACTGTCAATCAGCTATACTCTAATACTAAATAAAAAGTTAAAAAATTATATTCTACAGAGAAGCATTCGTTGAAGATGGCAGTGATATATTGTTTATGTAACCATGAAGAAGATTTCAGGCAATTTTATGAATAAATTTAAAAAAAGGAAAATTGTATTTAAGAAAATGTATTTTTTAGAAAAATATCAGTATTTGGTGGTAGAGAAAGTATGCTAAGAAATTGATTAAAGTAGGTGAAAATGTACTGAAAGTAAGTACAAATGGTAAAAATAGCATTCAGGTAATTGATAAAAAGACATTTTGTAAAATCTGGTGGGTAAATGCATATTTATGTTTTGATATATATTTTATTGTTATTTTTTGAAAAATAATGTTTAAATAGAACTATTTAGTAACTCTACCAAATATAATTGAGCCAAATCTTTGGTCAATAGATAAATATACCTAAAACTACATAATTTTGTTTTTATTAGTTCCTTCTGTTCTCAAAAAATGTCCCAGTTGGGTCAATTAATAGGCCCACTAAGCCATACATGAAAAGTGAAAGTGTAAGTTGCTCAGTTGTATTTGACTCTTGGTGACCCCATGGACAGTAGCCTGCCAGGATCCTCTGTCCATGGAATTCTGCAGGCAAGAATCCTGGAGTGGGTTGCCATTCCCTTCTCCAGGGGACCTTCTGGACTCAGGGATCAAACCTGGGTCTCCTGCATGGCAGGTGGACTCTTTACTGTGTGAGCCACCATATGACTTTTTTTCAACAGTGGAGACTTCCAACTTTGGGTGACCAAGACAGTAATTTGGCCACAAGGAGTTTGAAAGAGCTTAAAAAACATCATTGCTTCGTATAAAAACGGGTAAAATAAATGGATGTTCTGAAAAGAAAGAATGGCTAGAGTAGTCCCAAGTTACCTTTGCCTTGCAACAGCCTCCCAGACTTGAAGAAACTGTCTGTCCATTTTTATAAGTTAATATTATGCCAAACACAATGGGAGAAGGAAATGGCAACCCATTCCAGTATTCTTGCCTAGAGAATCCCATGCAGAGGAGCCTGGTGGGCTGCTGTCCATGGGGTCGCACAGAGTCAGACACAACTGAAGTGACTTAGCATGCATGCATGCGTTGGAGAAGGAAATGGCAACCCATGCCTGTATTCTTGCCTAGAGAATTCCAGGGACAGAGGAGCCTGGTGGGCTGCTGTATATGGAGTCACACAGACTTGGACAAGACTGAAATGACTTAGCAGCAGCAGTAGCAGCCAACACAATACCGTGTGTGTAGAAAGTCTCTATGTAAGTTGAGCGTGGACTAAAAGAACAGACATGCTTTACATACAGGGAAACTTGTTACAAACCTACAAGGGTGTGGAGCACACAGTCCCTTATTTTTCAGAAGTTTTTCTATTAGGGAAAGCAAAAAATCATAAAAATGAAATGTGCAATAAATTTTAAAGGAAAAAAATTCTAAATGAGTCTGAAGATTATAGCTGTTATTGCTGAAGTATTTAAAACAGCATTCCACGATGGTTAGTTATCTGAAAAAAACAGGCTCAGTAAACCAAAAGTTTGTGTAACTTCTCTATTGGACAGAAATTATTTTAATTAATATATTAGCAAATAGTTTAATGGAAATGATTATACAATGTACATATTTCATATTTAAAATTTCCTCTAAACATAATTTTACAACCGTGAAACTGCAGTCAACTTTTCCAGTGGCAATAATGTATGACAAGTTAAGTGGTAATTAAAATGGCTTAAGCAAAAGGCATATCAAAGTTGTGTCTTTTTAAAATTCAATTTTTATCACTAATTCTGGTGAATTTATACTCTTTGTTTTGTTCTGGGAAAAAACCTCAGAATTTGCAACAAAAATATTAAAATTAAAGGTCAACAAGCCTCAATTGCCAGAGATAGCCTGAGAATAAACAGAATGGAAGAGGAAGCATAAGTACAGTCCATTTTTCTAGTTAAGAGTGACAGCTATACTTCGAAGTTCCTAAAAACAGATGGGAGACTGTTCAGCATTTAAGATAGAAGAATATTTAAATTAATGGCGACTAGGAGGAGAGCTGATGGTTTTAGCATAAATAATAAAAAAGATACTAATTTCCTAATCTATCAGTTGATAGTCCTTTCCCAGCAGAAATTTGGAATCTAATCCAGGTTCACGTGAATGCAAACTGGCTCATCTAGTTCAAAAGTAACTGCTTGTGGTCAGGTCCTCCAGGGCAGTTCATCTTATTCTGCATTCTGACCTCGATCGCGGTCTTCTTCTCCCATAGTGGCCTCTGTGAGTAATCAGTCTGTCCAGAAGGGAAGCTGCCTGAGATCCCATACTGATAGCTTTCAACTAGATCTGATGGAGGCCATGTCCTTCTCATGAGGCAAGTGGGAACATAGCCCCATATCCCTACTATTTTTAGTTTTCACTACCTCCTTCCCGGTCCTTACTTGTTTCTTTTAGTCCCAGATCGAGAAAGTTAAACCATCACCGGAATTTAATAGATTGAATGGGGACCCGGATGACTGAAGAAAAGGACCGGCCTGGAGTGCCCTTTGGGGACAAAAAGGTTAAGGGAGTGGCATGGGGCAACTCTCCCAGCTCAAGTACCCCTCCTAGCAGCGGCCCCAAAAGCCAGCGAGTCCCTTAGGAAGACAAAGGAAGGCTCAGGGCCGAGTGGTGACGGGGTGGGTGGGGGCAGCGACTCGCGTGAGCTCGGGGACGTGAGAACGCAGCCCCCGCCCCCTTCTCCGCCCCCATTCTCGAGAAAGGCGGAGCCGCCAGGCAGCCCTCAGAGAGGTCTCCCCGCGGTGCAAAGCAGCAGGTCCCAAGCGGCTGCACACACCCAGGCACGGGCGGCGACGGGACGGTACAGTGGGGGAGGGGGCGAGGCAGGGGGGCGGAGCCGGCGGCCGAAGAAAGGCCGGGCGGCCGGGAGGGGCGGGGCCTGGGCGAGAGGGCGGGGCCGCGGGGCGGGGCGGAGCCGGCCGGTCCCGGGCTGCCTGAGACAGTCACTGCCCTGACGGCGGCGGCGGCAGCGGCGGCGGTTGGCCAGTGGGGGGTTGGGAGGAGCACGGCGGAGCTGCTGGGGCAGCTGGAACTGGCAGTTGCCGGGGGCCAAGAGGAGGATCTGGAGCCGGGGGCGTTCTCCGGGCCGGGCGGAGGAGGCGGCTGCAGTGAGAGTTCAGGGAGCGCTGGCTGCGGTGGCTTCTCAGAAAAGCAAGTGTCTGAGACTGAGACTCCGCAGCGGCGGCGGCAGCGGCAGCAGCCGGGACCGAGGTAACCGAGGGGCGGCGGCTGCAGCGGCGGTGGAAACGAGGCCCCACCCTCAGGTCGGAATCTCGGGGGCTGTGGCTGGGCTCGGACCTCACCCACCCACCCACCCTTTTCAGCCCCGGGCTCCAGACCCGACTTCTCGCTTCGTTCCGCCGCGGGCCGGGCGGGGGCGGGAGCAGCGCTCGGGGTTGGGGACACGGAGCTGGACACCGACCCGAAGCGACCCCACATCTAGGATTGGCGAGGACGTCGGGCACCCCTTCCCCCTTCAGAGGACACACCCCGATCTCGGGGCGGGGCGGGTGTCTAGGCGTTCCCAGCCTTCTGGAAGGAAGACCTCTGTGTGGAGGCTGCACCTTGGTCCGTGGCCTCTCCGAGGTGGCCCTCCTGTGGCTCCTTGGGGCCACTGAACCCGAAGGAGGTTCCTGTCGCTGGGAATCCCGGAGTTCCTTTTGTCTATCAGCTGAAACTAGAGGCCGGAACTGTAGGCAAACACCCACCAGCCCAAACCATCTATTCCTTATCCCTTTCCTGCCTGGAAGGAATTCTCCCCGGCAGCCTTTTCTCCGGCCACAGTAGTAGGTTTCATGCCTCACCTCCTCTCCGAAACCTTCCTCTTTGGCGCAGAGGAAAGAAGGATTCGCGTAGTACTTGTGTTTGGATTTTATCATTCATGTAAGCTCACCCCCTTCCCCTTTTTCTTTTTAACCCGTTCCCATCCAGCCGCAACCCTGATAATCATCCGCTAGATTTTGCAAACTATCAACAAAGGAGTGTGGCCAGTCAACAGAGCCCTTTGACTGGCTGGTCTGTGCAAGTTCGTAGAGCTTCCCTACCTGGCGCTATTTTGCCAAGCTTGTCGGAAAGACCTTTTTGGCTAGAGTTAAGGATGATACTGCATGTGCCTAAAGTCTTTATTTCTCCTTTCTACAGTGAGGTTTTAAAAATCCAGGGTAACTTGATTCAAATGTAGCTGTTTGGGAAGCCTAAGTATAGAGGAAGAGAAATACAGAAAGGAAAATGTAATTATGATTTTGGTGTAGTTATCCAACTTTTTGAAAGTGCCAAAAATGAAGTGTATGAGTTTTTGAGATTACTGTAACTAGATAATTGTATTCTTTGACAAAGAAGCTTTTAATCATGTGATACTTTGCACGAAGGTATTTTTGTTTTATTTTAGTTGCTAGTGGGAATTATTGATTACCTAGACATCTTAAACGCAGAAACCTGTGAACAGGTTCATTAAGGATCTATTTTGAAAAATGCATTTTATGAATGCTTTGAATTAAGAAGATGTTAACAGTGGTTTGCCATTTTTGCCACATAAGAGACAGTAATCTGAAACAGTTCCCTCTTTGGCAGTTGTCCAGATACCTAAAACCTGTAGGGTCTAGTACTTTGACTATCCTTCAACAAGAAGTACAGCACTAACAATCTACTGTATAAATGTAATCCCTTTGATAGCATTTAACTGTAATGGACACGTTTTTCTGCATCTAATTTTCAGATACAGAGTTAACGCTGGAAATCTGGAGAAGCATTTTATACAAATTGAAAGATTGGGCTTTCTCTTCAGTTTTCCAGATGTATTGTCTCATCTGCATACTTGAAATATCCACAATCACATAAACTCCAGATGTAACCATGGAGTTACGAGACCCATCAAGATATAGGAAAAGTGTGGCCAAGGTTTGGAACCAGGCAGTTTTCCACCAGTTCAACAATTAATATATATTCTCTGCTGATTATCAGGAATAAAGAGCCAAATAAAGTCACGCACATTCTGTTGGCAGATGGACTCTGTGGCTGTTAAATTTTACTGTAACTGGTTACTCTGCCATTCAAAGTCAACTTATTATGCAAGTTCTGTCCAAATGGATGTAAAGACCTGTGTTGATGTACCCAGATGCTAGCAAATGTTGACAATAAGAAACCTATTATGACTAATCCTTGGGAAGAGAAAGTCTGCAAAATGGCTCAAACGAGTTTACTGCAGGGGAAGCAGTTTTACTGTAGGGAGTGGGTTTTCCACAAGCTTCAGCATTGCCTCCAGGAGAAGACTAACTGCTGCAACAGTGCTGTCAACATACCACCGCTTGTAATGAATTCTGGGAATAATGCTAGTGTTGTCTCTGGGAAAGGAGCTGCCTGGGGTGTGTTACTGGTCGGAGGGCCTGGCAGTGGCAAGACAGCCTTATGCACTGAACTCTTGTGGCCAAGTTCACCTACAAGCTTGCAGAGAGGTTTACATCGCCAGGCGTTGGCCTTTCATTTCTGCAAAGCGCAGGACTCTGATACTTTGTGTGTTGGAGGGTTTATTAGAGGTCTGGTTGCTCAGATCTGCCGTAGTGGACTACTCCAAGGATATGAGGACAAACTAAGGGATCCAGCAGTTCAAAGCCTCCTACAGCCCGGGGAATGTGAGAGAAACCCAGCGGAAGCATTTAAAAGGTAACAAATAAGTCATGGTCATGGTGTTCGGTTTCTTTGAAAAAATTAAAGGTTTTTTTTTTATTTTTGGTGTTTTGTATTGTTTCTTAACTTTGCCAGTACTTTTACTCTAATTGGGTATTTGGGGATAATCTGTGGTTGTGAAACACTTGTATACTTTGAATGTTGAAGGAAACAAAATTTAAGCTTTGTATTGTAGGGATATTAATTAAAAGTATATCTTTTACTTGTTTAATAACAGAGTGTGAAGCACTGAAGAAACAGAGAGGTGTGATATTCTTGCAGACTCTTTAACATGTGAGTGCCATCCAGTAAAACTCAGGGCAAATCTGTTTTCTTCTGCTGTTAGCCATCAAAATCAGGGTCAGAACTGTTATATCATTCTGAAATTAATGAGCAAATCTGTTAGGCAGTACCTGTATCACAAGTTGGAGATGCCAAGCTTGATGGACAGTGTTCAGTATGGAATAATTAATAATGCAAAGCTGAATGTTAAACTCTACTTTTTAAGAGTTTTAACTGTGCATAAACGAATCTTTTCTTCTTACTACTTTTTCTGGAGGTACTGTCACTCATTGAAGAGCTGAATTTTCATTTCTGATAAGTAATTTCATAAACTGTGGATTTATTGAAATCTTAGAAACTTTCGAAAAGCTTAGTCTAAGTTGAACTTGGTCTAACTGAAGTATGTAATTATGTAGTTTGATTGAAATTAGTTAAATAAGTTAGGTAAATTTTTAATACTTTAAAATATTTAAAATCAAGTCTGATAACTGTATATTTTTGATATATTCTGATCATGACCAAATCTTTCTCTATAGTACCAGAGATTTTCTTTAAAAAGATCCTTCTGCTCAGATCGTTCTTCTATATTTTTCCCCCACTGGGTGAATTGTAGTTACTAATTGAAGGTGAATAAGAAGCAGATACAGCTGTGTGTAAAAACCACATCAGTATTGATTTTCTGATTGACAGAAGGATCTAATCCTTTTGTATTCCCAGTCTATACTTGGTGAGGGAAAGTCTAGTATTTCTACTTGTACTGTTCTGGTACTCTTAGAGCTTTCTACTGGGTCTTTCAAAAACTTGGGTCACTTTCTTTTTCACATAAGTAATGAATCAGTGGGCTTCCAAGTGGCTCCGTGGTAAAGAATCTGCCTGCCAATGCAGGAAACACGGGAGACACAGGTTCAGTCTCTGGGCCAGGAAAATACCCTGAGGAGGAAATGGCAACCTACTCCAGTATTGTTGCCTGGAGAGTCCCATGGACAGAGGAGCCTGGCAGGCTGCAGTCCATGCAGTTGCAGAGTCACACATGACTGAGACTGAGCTTGCACAATGCTGATTGAGTCGTTCAATAAACTAGGTAACCCCTTGGTATTGGAAGAGCTGTTTTTGATAATTGGTAGAGCTGCATGTTTCTTTGAGACTGTGAAGCAGTAATATAACCATCGTCAAATGCAGACATGAGAACATACTTAAAAGTTAAAAAGATAGTTTTACATAGGCTATGACATTAGATTATCTAGACCTCTGCTTTTGGACAAATAGTTAAGATTTTATTGTGGGTTTTACTGGTGTTTGATTGACTTGATAAATAAATCCTTTGCAGAATTTTAATAGGCATATATTTTATTTAGGCAGGGATAGATGTAATTCAACAAGTAGACAATGGAGCAAAAGGTCATTATTTTCAAAGAGTTAAACAATATTTTAGGGGAGACAGAGATGGATGTAGTTAATCATAACATTATGGGAGCTAAAATATAAACAATGAAAAGTAATTATTTTTTTCGTTTTTGACAAAAACAATCTCCCAAACCAGGTTGTGTATTGTTACTTTTTTAACATCTAACACTTGATAATTAATATTGATGATTTCATATATTTATGTGTGAAGTAATTTAAATAGAAATAGAAATTTGATATAGTTCTTCACAGATCCATAAAATTGGGGAAATTTCAGAGTGATTTAGTAATGGATGCTTTTTATCTACTTTTCTTCAGTTTTACTTCCTATTTTCTATCCCTATTTTTTTACCCTTAATGATACTGGATACAATATGCAGTGCTGCAAACTCATATAGCTAAGAAGTAACTTATTAATTATCAGTTTTTTGAAATCACATTTTCTTCATGATTAAAAAAGGCTGAAAGTAACTTCATGTTTAGTTAAATATTGCTTTCTTTTTTTTTCTGACATAGTAGAGTATACTCTGTTGATTCTGAGATTTACTTGTCAAGAAATTTCTTCTGACATCCATTCATTCATTCTTACAGCAAATGTTTATTGAGAGCTTTTTGTGTTTTAAGCACAGTTCAGCTACAGATATTTATTGAGAACTGTCTCTGTGTTAGGTAGAATTCAGCTATAGATAAATTAGTGAATAGAACAGACAAAATACAGTCGTCATGGAGTTTTAAGTTGTTAACGCTAACATTTATCTTATTTCTATAAAAAAATAATACTTTGGGTAAATACTTGCTATTGTGTAGATGCAGCACACACACGTTTTAACACTGATGGAATTGGATCATCCATTAAAGGGAATGATGAATGAAGACACATTAATTTCTTATTTTTGTTCTTTTCCATTTTTCTTTCTTCACAGGTTAAAGTGCAAAGCTGTTGTTACTACACTTAGAATATATGTTTCTTCTGTTTCTATTGATGGAACTAAGATGACAGCCGTTACGTTTTTACTTGTTTAGAGAACCAAACACTGATTTATTTCATTCTGCCTCCTGTTTCAGGCTTATATGGGAAAACTTGGCATTTTCTGTTGAGTTGCCTTTTCTAGAGTTAGCGGTAGCGCTTCCTAGTAGTCCTATAACCCTCAAACAAATTCCAGTTGTTTTTGACCAAAGGATCAAGTTAAGGAATGAGGGAGGGGTTAGTGGTTTTAGATCCTGTGATTGGTTCAGAAGCACAATGAAAGATGGTTATTGTTTCAGCCAGAAAACTTATATCTGAACCTTACTGTCATGGTCCTTGACAACACCCCCCCGAAAGCCCGCTCCCTCCTTGCCCCTCGCACAAGGCTAGGGTCTTTTTGGAGAGATAGATGAATGTGGAGTGGAAGTACAAAACTTTGTTCTTAGTGCATATTATTTTCTTTTATTTCTGATTAATGATAGGCAAGGCCAGATGTGAACTTTCAGTGTGATATCAGTTTTCCAATTTTTGGGTAAAAGGATTTTGTTCTTTTTAGTGTTGATAGTAGTAGTAGTGTTAGTCGCTCAGTGGTGTCCTACTCTTTGCGACCCCATGGACTGTAGCCCACCAGGCTCCTCTGTCCATGGGATTCTCCAGGCAAGAATACTGGAGTGGATTGCCATTCCCTTCTCTGTGGGATCTTCCCGACCTGGGGGTCAAATCTGGGTCTCAAATCTGGGTTTCCTGCATCACAGGCAGATTCTTTACCATCTGAGCTACAGGTAATGTTGATAGGAATTATTAAAAATCTTCAGTGGTAACCTCAAATTAAGTATAAATGGAATAAAGTTGTGATGAAGAATTAAGGATGAACAACTCTAAACTTTGAGAATTTAGCAGAAAAATTTTATGAAAAGTGGTGAAAGATAACAATGGCTTGTTAGAAAAAGATTGGGAGCTAGAAGACTGGACTCTGACATTTGTTCCTTATGTTGAATAGGAATCCTTAAATAGTGGAATTTTCTTTCTAATTTTTTTTATCTCCTCCTTAAACATTTTATACTTGTTCCCTTATTGGTTTTCAGATTCTTAACTTCTTTTGTAATTACTTATGCATACATGGTTTGTTATCTCCTCTATTCAGATCAGATCAGATCAGTCGCTCAGTCGTGTCCGACTCTTTGCGACCCCATGAACCGCAGCACGCCAGGCCTCCCTGTCCATCACCAGCTCCCGGAGGTCACTCAGACTCGCATCCATCGAGTCAGTGATGCCATCCAGCCATCTCATCCTCTGTCGTCCCCTTCTCCTCCTGCCCTCAATTCCTCCCAGCATCAGAGTCTTCTCCAATGAGTCAACTCTTCGCATGAGGTGGCCAAAATACTGGAGTTTCAGCTTTAGCATCATTCCTTCTAAAGAAATTCCAGGATTGATCTCCTTCAGAATGGACTGGTTGGATCTCCTTGCAGTCCAAGGGACTCTCAAGAGTCTTCTCCAACACCACAGTTCAAAAGCATCAATTCTTCGGCGCTCAGCCTTCTTCACAGTCCAGCTCTCACATCCATACATGACCACAGGAAAGACCATAGCCTTGACTAGGCGAACCTTTGTTGGTAAAGTAATGTCTCTGCTTTTGAATATGCTATCTAGGTTGGTCATAACTTTCCTTCCAAGGAGCAAGCGTCTTTTAATTTCATGGCTGCAGTCACCATCTGCAGTGATTTTGGAGCCCAGAAAAACAAAGTCTGACACTGTTTCCACTGTTTCCCCATCTATTTCCCATGCAGTGATGGGACCAGATGCCATGATCTTCGTTTTCTGAATGTTGAGCTTTAAGCCAACCTTTTCACTCTCCACTTTCACTTTCATCAAGAGGCTTTTTAGCCCCTCTTCACTTTCTGCCATAAGAGTGGTGTCATCTGCATATCTGAGGTTATTGATATTTCTCCCGGCAATCTTGATTCCAACTTGTGTTTCTTCCAGTCCAGCATTTCTCATGATGTACTCTGCATATAAGTTAAATAAACATGGTGACAATATGCAGCCTTGACGTACTCCTTTTCCTATTTGGAACCAGTCTGTTGTTCCATGACCAGTTCTAACTGTTGCTTCCTGACCTGCATACAGATTTTTTAAGAGGCAGATCAGGTGGTCTGGTATTCCCATCTCTTTCAGAATTTTCCACAGTTTATTGTGATCTACACAGTCAAAGGCTTTGGCATAGTCAATAAAGCAGAAATAGATGTTTTTCTGGAACTCTCTTGCTTTTTCCATGATCCAGCGGATGTTGGCAATTTGATCTCTGGTTCCTCTGCCTTTTCTAAAACCAGCTTGAACATCAGGAAGTTCACGGTTCACATATTGCTGAAGCCTGGCTTGGAGAATTTTGAGCATTACTTTACTAGCGTGTGAGATGAGTGCAATTGTTCGGTAGTTTGAGCACTCCTTGGCATTGCCTTTCTTTGGGATTGGGATGAAAACTGACCTTTTCCAATCTTGTGGCCACTGCTGAGTTTTCCAAATTTGCTGGCATATTGAGTAGCACTTTGTAGCTACTTTGTAGCACTTTCACAGCATCATCATTCAGGACTCGGAATAGCTCCACTGGAATTCCATCACCTCCACTAGCTTTGTTCGTAGTGATGCTTTCTAAGGCCCATTTGACTTCACATTCCAAGATGTCTGGCTCTAGGTCAGTGATCACATCATCATGATTATCTAGGTCTTGAAGCTCTTTTTTGTACAGTTCTTCTGTGTATTCTTGCCACCTCTTCTTAATATCTTCTGCTTCTGTTAGGTCCACACCATCTCTGTCCTTTATTGTGCCCATCTTAGCATGAAATGTTCCTTTGGTATCTCTGATTTTCTTGAAGAGATCCCTAGTCTTTCCCATTCTGTTGTTTTCCTCTATTTCTTTGCATTGATCACTGAAGAAGGCTTTCTTATCTCTTCTTGCTATTCTTTGGAACTCTGCATTTAGATGTTTATATCTTTCCTTTTCTCCTTTGCTTTTCGCTTCTCTTCTTTTCACAGCTATTTGTAAGGCCTCCCCAGACAGCCATTTTGCTTTTTTGCATTTCTTTTCCATGGGGATGGTCTTGATCCCTGTCTCCTGTACAATGTCACGAACCTCATTCCATAGTTCATCAGGCACTCTATCTATCAGATCTAGGCCCTTAAATCTATTTCTCACTTCCACTGTATAATCATAAGGGATTTGATTTAGGTCATACCTGAATGGTCTAGTAGTTTTCTCTACTTTCTTCAATTTCAGTCTGAATTTGGCAATAAGGAGCTCATGGTCCGAGCCACAGTCAGCTCCTGGTCTTGTTTTTGCTGATTGTATAGAGCTTCTCCATCTTTGGCTGCAAAGAATATAATCGATCTGATTTCGGTGTTGACCATCTGGTGATGTCCATGTATAGAGTCTTCTCTTGTGTTGTTGGAAGAGGGTATTTGCTACATTATTCATGGCTGATTAATGTCTTATGTTTATGATAGCACTTTGAACAACATTTTGCATATCGTAAGTGCTATATGAGTATTGTTTGAGTGAGTGAATATTGCTACTTACCTATCTAGAATATGTTTGAACCTGATTGAAGGACAGCTGAAGCTCTTGCATAAGAAAGGAAATTGAAATGTTACATCATTTATGTGAGTGTTAAATGCAGACCAGGCTGATATCAGATCACATCAGTCGCTCAGTCGTGTCCGACTCTTTGCGACCCCATAAATCGCAGCACGTCAGGCCTCCCTGTCCATCACCAACTCCCAGAGTTCACTCAGACTCACGTCCGTCGAGTCAGTGATGCCATCCAGCCATCTCATCCTCTGTCGTCCCCTTCTCCTCTTGCCTCCAATCCCTCCCAGCATTAGAGTCTTTTCCAATGAGTCAACTCTTAGCGTGAGGTGGCCAAAGTACTGGAGTTTCAGCTTCAGCATCATTCCTTCCAAAGAAATCCCAGGGTTGATCTCCTTCAGAATGGACTGGTTGGATTGCCTTGCAGTCCAAGGGACTCTCAAGAGTCTTCCCCAACACCACAGTTCAAAAGCATCAATTCTTCAGCACTCAGCCTTCTTCACAGTCCAACTCTCACATCCATACATGACCACAGGAAAAACCATAGGCTTGACTAGACGAACCTTTGTTGGCAAAGTAATGTCTCTGCTTTTGAATATGCTATCTAGATTGGTCATAACTTTCCTTCCAAGGAGTAAGCGTCTTTTAATTTCATGGCTGCAGTCACCATCTGCAGTGATTTTGGAGCCCAGAAAAATAAAGTCTGACACTGTTTCCACTGTTTCCCCATCTATTTGCCATGAAGTGATGGGATCAGATGTCATGATTTTAGTTTTCTGAATGTTGAGCTTTAAGCTAACTTTTTCACTCTCCTCTTTCACTTTCATCAAGAGGCTTTTGAGTTCCTCTTCACTTTCTGCCATAAGGGTGGTGTCATCTGCATATCTGAGGTTATTGATATTTCTCCTGGCAATCTTGATTCCAGCTTGTGTTTCTTCCAGTCCAGAATTTCTCATGATGTACTCTGTGTATAAGTTAAAAAACAGGGTGACAATATACAGCTTTGACGTACCCCTTTTCCTACTTGGAACCAGTCTGTTGTTCCATGTCCAGTTCTAACTGTTGCTTCCTGACCTGCATACAGATTTCTCAAGAGGCAGGTCAGCTGGTCTGGTATTCCCATCTCTTTCAGACTTTTCCACAGTTTATTGTGATCCACACAGTCAAAGGCTTTGGCATAGTCAATAAAGCAGAAATAGATGTTTTTCTGGAACTCTCTTGCTTTCCTCTGCCTTTTCTAAAACCAGCTTGAACATCAGGAAGTTCACGGTTCACATATTTCTGAAGCTGGCTTGGAGAATTTTGAGCATTACTTTACTAGTGTGTGAGGTGAGTGCAATTGTGTGGTAGTCTGAGCATTCTTTGGCATTGCCTTTCTTTGGGATTGGAATGAAAACTGACCTTTTCCAGTCCTGTGGCCACTGCTAAGTTTTCCAAATTTGCTGGCATATTGAGTACAGCACTTTCATAGCATCATCTTTCAGGATTTGGAATAGCTCAACTGGAATTCCATCACCTCCACTAGCTTTGTTCGTAGTGATGCTTTCTAAGGCCCACTTGACTTCACATTCCAGGATGTCTGGCTCTAGGTCAGTGATCACACCATCATGATATCTGGGTCATGAAGGCTGGTATAGTGATTATTAATTTATTAACCTGATGTCTACTCTTTAGCATGTGTGACTATGGCATTGATCCAGATAGTTTTACGTGGCCAGATGTCTATCTTCTGTCTCAACTGACTCCAAGTATTTTTGGCAAACTCATCAAAGGGGCAAAGGACAGAATGGGACTCGAGTGTGTTCTTCCTTCTTACCCTCAGTTGTAGGGTATTTTCAGGGCAAAATAGTTCCTTTCCATTATCTGTTTTTTTGTATCTAAGACTACTTATACTCTTAACTAACACTCTTAACTACTAAATCTGATCTCTACATATTTACAGAAAGATGTTTAAGCCTAAGAGTTTCTGAATCCACTTTTAATCTATCTTTAGCCTTAGATGATATATGTTAATAATTTTTTTTCATTCTAGTGCTTTCTTCTATTCAGAATCCTCTGTCTGACTGTGTTCTTTGATGGGGCTTTCTCTAGGTTCTCTCTGGCTGTCCAACAAAGCCTCTTTAGGTCATCTCCATTTGTTTATACACTCCTTCAATAATTTACTTACATGGCTACCAATGCTTATGTCTAACATGGTAGTAATCCAGTCTACATCAACAACCTTTCCATTCATTCTGATGAACATATCTTTTCACTGGAGTGGCCCTCACCTACCTTCCTCTGTTCAACCCATCGTCTCTTTTAGCATTTCTATTCATTGACACTGATTTATTTTTTAAACAAAAAGTCAGCACCTGCTGTGTGCCAGATGTGTGCTAAAGTGCAGATAACAGGACTAAAGTGGTGAACCAAACAGGACGCTGAGAAGTGGGGAGAAATACATTGAACAAATAATCACAAAAATTTTAAAATGCAGCTTTGCTAAGTGCTGAGAAGGAGGGACACAGGCCAGTAAGAAAACATAAAATATAAGGCTTGATTGTTATCTAAGTTGCTCCATAGTTACTCTTATTTTCTAAACCCTTTCTATTTAAAAGTACGATCATGAGATCAATAATATTGGCATAACCTGGGAGGTTATTATAAAAGCAGAATCTTAAATTACTGAAGTGAATCTGCCTTTTAAAAAGATTTCTAAGTGAATTCTGTGCACATTGAAGTTTGAGAAGCACTGCTCAGGGTAGACACTAGCGTTTTCTTTCGACTTTTCTGTTATCTTTTTTTATTCCATGGTATGTCATCTTTTTCTTGGAATGGTTCTTGAATTCTTTTACCCTAATCTAGAATTTTTGTTCATCACCTCCTAGGTGCTCTACTTAATCTTAGCATCTCTATATTGTGATTCCTTTTGGTAATGGCCAATTAACCAAAGTAAAACAGTGCTTTCTTTAGGTCATTCCTCTGAGCCTGTGATAAAGTAAACAACACATTTAAATTTGTCTACTTGACTTTAAAAGTTCTTTACAATTTGGTTCTGTTCCATCTAAAGTATGTATCATGTTTCCAGACTTCACCAGAACATATTAAGCTCATTTATTCTTTCAGGAAATATTTATAAGCTTATGAGACAATGTTAAAGTTGATAAGAGATATGAATAAGAATATTCTCATTTTTCTTATTGTTTAATGAGAACTTAATGTACTTAGTAAGAATATGGACCTTTTGTTTGTTATATGTTGCAGATTTTTTTAGTTTTAACTTTGTTTTTAGCAATTTTGCTTAAATGAATTCTATACAATGAAATGGTTTGATTTTATAAAGTAAAATAAGTAAACACTCTTCTTGCCTTAAAAAAATCTTTGAAGTGTATTCTGATTGGTTGCCTGTCTTTATTCTCTAGTTATTTTCCTACTTTCTTTGTGTTAGTGTGTTAGTATCTCAGTTGTGTCTGACTCTTTGCAACCCCATAGACTGTGGCCCATGAGGCTCCTTGTCAATGGCACTTCCCAGGCAAGGATGCTGGAATAGGTTGCCATTTCCTTCTCCAGGGGATCTTCCCCACTCAGGGATCAAACCCTGGTCTCCTGCGTTGCAGGCAGATTCTTTAGCTTCTGAGCCACCAGGAAAGTCCTGTCTTTGACTATACTATATATAATTGTTTTAAATTTCAAACCAACTTCTCTTTCATGTTATCTTAATTTCAGAAATATCCCTATCATTTTCTTTTCTACAACACATGTAATGTAACTAAATGCTGTGCTCAGATGTTTGGTCGTATCCAATTCTTTGCAACCCATTGGACTGTAGCCCACCACGCTCCTCTGTCACTGGATTCTCCAGGCAAGAATACAGGAGTGGGTTGCCATTTCCAGGGATCTTCCTGACCCAAGGGTGGAATCCACTTCTCTTACGTCTCCTGCATTGGCAGGCGGATTCTTTACCACAGGTGGCACCCAGGAAGCCCAGTGTAGCTAAATAATCTTTGATAATAATGTAGACTTTGAAAATGTTCATATAATTACTTAATGAAAATAAGAATTAATTAAGAGAATTATATCTTAGTTATCTTGAAAAACAATTTGGAATGTTTCAAGAACTTGTAACCTTTTAACAGTTGTGACTCCAGAAGTGAATATGTAGATATTGCTGTGGATTGAATTATTTGCTTTTGTTCTTCTCTCTATGTATCCTTGGTCTTTCCCACATGATATTGCATTGCTTCTGGGTCCTTCTCTGCCTTTTGATTTCGGCTCAGCCATGTGATATGGGGGATGTTAGTAGACGTGATCCAAACAGAGACTTAGCCCGTGCACATGTGATTGGGCTGCTCCTCTTTGAGGCTCAACACCTGGAGAAGGATATGTTCTGGCCAGCTAGTTGGTCCCAAGAGGATGAGAGGGATGTGGTGCAAACCTGACCCAACTCAAAGCTTGGCTCTTAAGTCTGGAATACAACAAATACACAGACCCAAGACAAAGTATAAATCATTATTATTCTAAGCTACTGAGTTTTGAGGTGGTTGTGGTATACCTCTCTTGTGGAAAAAACTAACAATCCAAAAATTAAGGAAATGATATTTCAAATAGGAAATCATTAATTTTCATAAAAAATCTGAGAGTTCTCATTGATACCCCAATTTCATTCCTCCCCTTCCCCGATTCTGTCAGCTACTTTTGTTCTGTTTCCAAGATAAATAACTCAATTTTTCTTCATCTCCATTGCTGCTACTCCCATATCCCTTGCAATGATGTCCTAACTGGTCTGCTCCTTGCTGCTGTTATCCCTCTTATCTTCACAGATTAGTTAAGGGTATCAGATCTTATTATTTCTCTGCTTAAAACTTGCAGATAGCTTCTCATTACCTTTATAATAAATTCTAAGCTTTACATGATCTGGCCCTTGCCTTGCCATTGACTTTGACCTGTACTGTTCTCAGCCTTGTTCTTTGTTCCTCATCCGCCTTGACCTTATTATTGTTCTATAATAGGTCACGTTCTGGCCAACAGAAAATATGGCCACTTGCTCTGATATCACTTAGGTGTACCAGCTTTAATGTTTCCTCCTTGGAGAGTTACCTTTGTCCAATGAGTTGCCCCAGCCAATCATTTTCTTAAATTACATAATCCCACTTTGCTTTCTTCTTGTCTTAATTTTCATTGTCTATCATGGTTGGGAATTATTTTGTGCATGCTTTGACTTTCTAGCTAGCTTCTGGAATGAGCAGAGTACTTATTTGTCTTGTGCCTTTATATCTCTAGGGCTTAGAATATAGCAGAGACTCATCACTTCCTGAATTAATAATCTTGTCACATTGATAATTTGCTCTGAACATATTCAGCTTTGAAATATTCTGTTTTCTTGTGGAATCATCTGTACATATAGATAAAATAGTTATAGATGAAAAGTATTTAAAACCAGCATTTTGATGACTTTATATTAGTGTCTTTTACAATTCGTGTTGAAATTGATTTTTATCAAATGGAAACTTTTTAATAACATCAGATTTATGTTATGTGATGTGAGTCATGTGATGTCACCTCTTGCCTCTCTTCTATAAATCCATAGTTTCATCTTGAAACTCTTATCATTCTTTGAAACATTGTCATTTAAAATTCATATTCACTTAGAAAGGAGAAAAAACTTTTGCAGTTTAAATCTCAGTTAATATGTTTGTTAAGTTGCTACTTTAGGGAGAGAAGCAACTTGCAAAATGATGAACTTCACAGGAATTGAAAGGTAAACAATAATGGTACTAAAAGGGAAGAAATTGTGGTAGAAAGTAAATTATAGAGGAAATGGTACATTGCTCCTATCCCCAAAGCTTCAGGTATACAGGAAAATTAATAAAATAGAAAGACAGACATGCATGTACCTACTCATTTTGCCACATTTACTCTAAATTTGAGTTTTCTGTTTTTTTGTTTTTTTAAAGATAATCCACATTTAAAGCCACCTAAGTATCCCATTCTAATTCTAATTTTGGTGACCCCCAGGTGTTCCATCTGCGAATTTACTTGTTATGCATATGTAGTTTGACTAGTTTATATACATGGGGAGATATATATGTATTTATACATACTTGTTTGGAGAAGGCAATGGCAACCCACTCCAGTGCTCCTGCCTGGAAAATCCCGTGGATGGAGGAGCCTGGTAGGCTGCAGTCCATGGGGTCGCTAAGGGTCGGACACAACTGAGCGACTTCACTTTCACTTTTCACTTTCCTGCATTGGAGAAGGAAATGGCAACCCACTCCAGTGTTCTTGCCTGGAGAATCCCAGGGATGGGGGAGCCTGGTGGGCTGCCGCCTATGGGGTTGCACAGAGTCGGACACAACTGAAGTGACTTAGCAGCATACATACTTGTTACATGCTTTAGTTCTGTACATTTTTAATTCCACATCAGCAGTTCTCAAACATTTTTATTCTAGATCCTATTGAGTACCACAAAGAATTTGTTTATGTGGATTATGTCTGTGTATCAATATTTGTTTGAAATTTAAACTAATATTTAACATATTAACATATTAATAGTAATAAATCTTATACATTAACATAATATTTTAATGAAAGAATAACTGAATTGCCAATGACAAAAGAAACAATAACACATAGTAGCATTGTTCTACATAGTTTTGCAAATCTTTTTAATATTAGGCTTAATAAAAGACAGCTGGACTATCATGGTTATGTTTCTGCATGCAGCTTCTGGAAAAGTCCGTTTATCCTTGAGAAAAAACAAGAGTGAAAAAGGCAGATAACATTTTAGTTTTATGATCGCCCTGATTAGGGACTTCTAGGGATCCCATACTATACTTTGAAAAACATTGTTCTGTATAAATAGTATTGTGTTGCTAGTACTAACCTGAAGTATTTTCTTTGTAATATTGTTTTTTGTTTGTTTGTTTAGCCGTGTTGTTACATGTGGATCTACATGGTTCACTTTACAGTACACGTCCACGCATGCCAAGTCACTTCAGTTTTGTCCGACTCCTTGTGACCCTTTGGACTGTAGCCCAACAGGCTCCTCTGTCCATGAGATTCTCCAGGCAAGAACATTGGAGTGGGTTGCTGTGCCCTCCTCCAGGGGATCTTTCCCACCCAGGAATGGAACCCGAGTCTTTTAGGTCTCCTGAGTTGGCAGGCAGGTTCTTTACCACTAGCACTACCTGGCAAACCCACTTTCCAGTATATAATTTCATTTTTTATACTATAATTAATTTGTTGTCATGTTGATACTCATTAAAGGTGTATTCAACTTTTTAACTTTACAAAACAGTTAAGAACATTCTTGGGTATTCTAGTGTGCGTAGATTAAGAATGAAGAGATGAAGGGTAATTCCAAGTTGAATTAAATACTCAAGTATTAAGTGAAATTTTGGATCTTAAGGTGTGTATATCCATCTTCAATTTGGAGATAGTACCAACTACTCTTTAAAATTACATCAGTTTATACTCTTCTAAGAGTGTATAATTTGAGTTTCCATTACTCTACTTGATCTTCAACACTTGCCATATTTTCAGAATTCTTTATGTGTTGGAAGGTGAATGTGAAACGGTATCTTATTATTCTAAATATCCTTGATCCTGTGCCTTGTCATTCTGCTTGTGTAATTTTTGCTTTGAAATGTACAAAATGAATATAATATCAGTCTTTTCATGATTTCCTTTATAGTTTGGCCTTTTGGGGTCTTAAAATTTAAAAACTTGTTTTCTACTTGATTGTTGTAGTAGTCCTTGTTGAATGGCTCATCTTTCACTATTGATTTCAACACTACTGCAGTCAGATACTCACATACATACACACACATGCCTGTATTTCTGAGTTCTCTGTTCACCTTTGGTTTATTCATTCCTTTGTTGTTTTATCAAATATGTATTAGATAGCAGGAATGTACCAGGTGCATTCTTAATACTAGGTTATATTAGTTAAAATGTGGCAAGTATCATTTGTATTTATTGAGCTTTTATTTTGAGGGTTGGCGTGGGTAGTTGGTAGAAAAGTGAAAAGTTAAGAAGACAATATATAATATATAGCATATCACTAGATAATAGGTGGTATGTGGAAAATCAAAACAGAGTAAGGATGATAGGAGTGATATGCTGAGTAGGTTGGGGCCAAAGAGTTGCTGTTTATATAGGGAAAGTTAGGGCATTCCATAGGAAGTATCCAGACTGAGGAAAATTCCAAGTGCAAAGTCCCGTGGTGGGAACTGGCTTGGTATTATCCAAGGAAAACAAAGGGAAACTAAGAGACAAGTAGAGGTGTAGTTAGGAGTCACATAATGCATGGACTTGGAGGCCATTATAAAGAGATGAGAAGACATTAAGTCTTTTAAACAGAGTAGTAAAACATCATATGACTTACGGTCTTAAAGGGTCACACTGGCTGCCCTGTTAAGAACTGGGGTGGTAAACACGCAGGCAAGGAAACCAGTAAGTGACTAGTGCAGCAGTTAAGGCTGAGAGATAATACTTGGACTTTGGTGAAGTGGTGGAGGCAGTGAGAAGTGTTTAAATAATTTTTTATCTAAGAAGCAAGGTCAGTAGTTGGGAGTGAACTTTGAGAAGAGGAAAGTGTAAAATAGTCCTCTAGGCAAGTGGGGTATGGATGGCTTAGTGCTTCTCCAAGTGTGGTGTAGGCCCCCTCAAGGTCAACTTCTTAAAAAAAAAAATACTAACACACCACGCAGTATTTGTTTTTTCACTCTCATTCTCTGAGGGTATGGTGAGGGCCACATGAGAGACTGAGTGCATAAATATTCTGACTGAGATTTTTATTAGGATCACATTGAATTTTAGATTAATTTGTGGAAATTGACCTGTTTGCAATGTTGAATTCCCTAATCCATGAATATGGTACATCTAAACTTACTTAGGTTTTTTTTTTTCCAATTTTCCTTAGCAGTGTATTATAGTTTCCAGTATATAGGTCCAGTACATCTTGGATTGGATTTATTTTCAACTATTTGAATTTTTTTGGGTACTATTGTAAATGATATTATTTGTAAATACTATTTTATGTGTTTTTTAAAACATTAGTGTGTAGGGATTCAAATGATTTTTATATATTGACATTGTCACAGAGCAGTCTTGTGCAGTCCACTCATTGTTATTCTCTAATGACTTTCACTTTAGAAGTATATTTCCAATTGGTACAGAGTTAGAGGTTTAGAGGTGTGTGTGTTGTGTGTGAGCGTGTGTGCATGTGTACATATTTCCTTCAGCATTTTAAAGATACCTTTCAGTTCAGTCAGTTCAGTCACTCAGTCGTGTCCGACTCTGCGATCCCATGAATCGCAGCATGCCAGGACTCCCTGTCCATCACCAATTCCCAGAGTTCACTCAAACTCACATCCATCAAGTCAGTGATGCCATCCAGGCATCTCATCCTCTGTCGTCCCCTTCTCCTCTTGCCCCTAATCCCTCCCAGCATCAGAGTCTTCTCCAATGAGTCAACTCTTCGCATGAGGTAGCCAAAGTACTGGAGTTTCAGCTTTAGCATCATTCCTTCCAAAGAAATCCCAGGGCTGATCTCCTTCAGAATGGACTGGTTGAATCTCCTTGCAGTCCAAGGGACTCTCAAGAGTCTTCTCCAACACCACAGTTCAAAAGCATCAATTCTTCGGCGCTCAGCCTTCTTCACAGTCCAACTCTCACATCCATACATGACCACAGGAAAAACCATAGCCTTGACTAGACGAACCTTTGTGGACAAAGTAATGTCTCTGCTTTTGAATATGTTATCTAGGTTGGTCATAACTTTCCTTCCAAGGAGTAAGTGTCTTTTAATTTCATGGCTGCAATCACCATCTACAGTGACTTTGGAGCCCCAAAAATAAAGTCTGACACTGTTTCCACTGTTTCCCCGTCTATTTGCCATGAAGTGATGGGACCGGATGCCATGATCTTCGTTTTCTGAATGTTGAGCTTTAAGCCAACTTTTTCACTCTCCTCTTTCACTTTCATCAAGAGGTTTTTTAGTTCCTCTTCACTTTCTGCCATAAGGGTGGTGTCATCTGCATATCTGAGGTTATTGAGATTTCTCCTGGCAATCTTGATTCCAGCTTGTGTTTCTTCCAGTCCAGTGTTTCTCATGATGTAATCTACATATGAGTTAAATAAGCAGGGTGACAATATACAGCCTTGACGAACTCCTTTTCCTATTTGGAACCAGTCTGTTGTCCCATGTCCAGTTCTAACTGTTGCTTCCTGACCTGCATACAGATTTCTCAAGAGGCAGGTAAGCTGGTCTGGTATTTCCATCTCTTTCACAACTTTCCACAGTTTATCGTTATCCACATAATGAAAGGCTTTGGCATAGTCAATAAAGCAGAAATAGATGTTTTTCTGGAACTCTCTTGCTTTTTCCATGATCCAGCGGATGTTAGCAATTTGACCTCTGCCTTTTCAAAAACCAGCTTGAACATCAGGAAGTTCACGGTTCACATATTGCTGAAGCCTGGCTTGGAGAATTTTGAGCATTACTTTACTAGCGTGTGAGGTGAGTGCAATTGTGCGGTAGTTTGAGCATTCTTTGGCATTGGAATGAAAACTGACCTTTTCCAGTCCTGTGTCCGTATGTTTTATACATCTTCATTTCTGTTGAAAAGTTTCTTGAAGACTTGTTTTTGCTTCTTTGATAAGGCCTTCTCTCTTTTTTTTGTTTCCTTTTAAGATTTTCTGTATTTGTGATTTTTTCTTGTTATTTGGTAGTTAGACTTTGTCTTGCCTAAGTGTGGTTTCTTGGTAGTTTTTCTGTTTTTGGATTTACTGAATTTCCTAAATCTGTGGATTGATTTTTTTCATTAGTTTTAGAAAAGTCTCATCTATTTACTTCGAGCTGATTCTTTTTCTCTGCAGACCACAATTGTGTGTAAGTTTTACCTTTCAGATACATTCCTCATGTATTTTCCACACTACTCTGCTCTAGCCTTCTTTTCTGAGGTTTGGATATTTTCTTTTGACCTTTATTTTGAATTTGTTAATTTCATCTTCCATTGTTATCAGGATGGTGTTGAATATACCCAAAGAATTTCTGACATCAAATACTACAGTTTTTTAGTTCTAAAGTGAAATTTTAGTTCTTTGTTTTTATAGATTCTGAATTTTTTTGGTTGAAATTATTCATCTTTTATCCATTTTTTTCCTAATCTGTTTTCTTTAATATTTTAATTATGGTTAGTTTAGTCTATGCTAACAGTAGTATCTATTTGAATCTGTATTTATTGTTCTTTTTCCTCTGAATTCCCAATCACATATTTCTGCCCTTTTTCTGTCTGATAATTTTTGATTGTATGTCAGATAGTGTGTCAAATGCTGTAGAGTTCCAGACAGTATCTTTCATCAGAGAAGGCTTGCTTTTTTCTCATTTGGGCAGAGAGTTAGGGGCTGCTGTAAATAGAGCTTGAGCTGAGCTGAGGTTCCTTTGAAGTCTTACTGAGACAGCTAGTTTATTTCTGTCATTTTGGTGTGTACCTTCTCAGCTTTTGATTGAGAGATCCAAAAGGACTGTTGATAATTCACTTCTTCCGCAAGAAGTATCCATTTCGTTTTTTGACTTCCTGCCCTTTATACCTTAAAATTCTAACAAACAAACGTCTTGAAGAAGGTGGGTTTTGTGTTTAAAGCAAATTCCCTCCCTTTGGTAGAATTTTGTCTTCAGCTACAGACTGCGGGGGACTTTTAGACATAGTCATCCTAGTTCCCCAACCCAGAATTTAGCAGAGATACCTTGGAGAAAACAGCCTGTTGTTAGGGACACTTCAGATTTGACTCTGCTCTCTAAAAGAGAAATGTCTGATCTCTATAAAAGTTGGGGTGATGTTATTTTTTTGGCAGAGTCCCTCAGGGTGGCCCAAGTCTGATTCTTCGTCCATACCTAAAATCACTACATGCCCCAAATCAGTAAATGACCCCTTAGAAGAAGTCAGCAGGTGGGTTTTTTTTTTTTTGTTCCTTTTGGATGAATTCCTCTCCTCTGGAGTTCTAATTCATTTTGCTCTCTTGCTTCAACAACCTTCTCATGTCTTTAAAAATGTAAATTTTGTGATGGATAACGTTATTTTCTAGCTGTTGCAGTGGAAATTTTGGGCTCTTGCCACCTACTGCATTTTATCTGGCAGTGAAAGTCCCTATGAGGAAAATTTCTCTGGTTCTCTCCTGTTTTACTTGATTTGTGCCTTTGCTTGTTAAGTAACTTCTTTTTAAAATAAATAAAATAATCTTTTATTTATCTGAACATCACAGATTGGTTTTCTTTAAATTCTTTGGCAGTTTTATAAGTTACTTTCATTTGGACATGAACCCATATTCTGATTGTTCCATTTGCTGCTTTCTTTCAAAGCGCTAAGAATTTTGTAATTTTTTCACTCTCCTTTTTGAACCACCATTTCTACCTCTGTTCTCCTTGCTCTAATTGCTGATTGCCCCCACCACTCCCTACCATCAGTGCAGTCTAGGATGATGGTCAATAATTGAGATATGAAGCTCCTACTCCACGCCTGTTCAAGTGATTCTGTAGATTTAGTCACTGACCCATGATCTTTTTAGGTTCAGTTCCTGTCTCCATGGAGGCTGATTTTTTGCCCTCCCTGCTGCTTCTTAAAAGCCATAGCCCTAGGCGGTAGTCTGTGCTTTTTGTTTCCTCTTTCATTATTCATGGGGAGAGCCCCTCTTCCAGCCCCTAGTTTCAAACAGTGAGTCTGAGTCCTATTAGTAGAGGCAGGAGAACTTGTCACAGATTTTACTTCCACCATCTAATCTCCGGGCTGCCATTGCAGACTTGTTTGACAGGTTGAAGTTTTAGGCTCATATAGGCTCACAGCATTTTGCTTCTTTTCTGTGTCTGATACTTTGAAATGTTTATTTTATTTTTGACTCTGGTATTTTCCTTTTTTTCTTTTTGTTTTAATATTTCATAATTCCCTGCTGTATTTTAGCTAATGGGGAAACAATTCATGAAGTCCCTACAATATTCTGGTCAATGTTTAGAGAGAAATTTCACCCTATATTTTGGCTAAAGTTCTGACCTGATTTTAATTATCAATTATACTTGTGAGATTTTTTAATGAATATATAACATGTGATCCATAACTGGTTTGAGATATCAATTATACCCTATTCCACATTTTCACATGCGCTAATTTATTGGAGGGTAATTTCATTTCTAAAAGAAGATAGGGAACAACCTAAGTGTGCATCAATTTAGATGAATGGATAAAGAAATTGTGATACACACACATACACATAATTCAGCCATAGGAAATATTTGTGGCAACATGAATGGATCCTGAGGACATTATGCTGAATGAAATAACTCAGACACAGAAAGACAAATATTGTATGTTTTCGCTTATATTCAGAATCTAAAAACCAAACTCACTGAAATACAAATAATCAGATTTGTAGTTCCCAGAAGCAAGGATTAGGAGTTGGGGGCATTAGATGAACGTGGTCAAAAGGTACAAACTTCCTGTTATAAGATAGATAGATCCTGGGAGTGTACATGCAGCATGGTGACTGCAGTTAGCAATAATGTATATTTGAAAGATGCTAAGAGAATAGATTTTAAAGTTCTCATCACAAGGAAAAAAAAATTATAACTGTGAGATAATGGGTATTAACGGATCTTACTGTGGTAACATTTTGCAGTATGTACATACATGTGTTAGAGTTCTTAAACTTATAAAATATAGTATGTTAAGTATATATCTTAATGAAACTGGAGAAAAAGAAAAGAAAGAACCTGGGTCTATTTTCCTAAGACAAGATATATTAAGTAAGAATTATTAGTGATTTAGTTTTTCTACTTCACATGCTTTTAAAACATTTATTTTAAAGCATAGCCTTTTGAAAGAATTTAATATTTCATTAATAAAATGACAGGTTGGTATGTCAGCATTGTACTTCCAGATGATTTTGGAAAGGTGCTGCTGCTGCTGCTAAGTCGCTTCAGTCATGTCCGACTCTGTGCGACCCCATAGACGGCAGCCCATCAGGCTCCCCCGGTCCCTGGGATTCTCCAGGCAAGAACACTGGAGTGGGTTGCCATTTCCTTCTCCAATGCATTAAAGTGAAAAGTGAAAGTGAAGTCGCTCAGTCGAGTCCGACTCCTAGCGATCCCATGAACTGGAGCCTACCAGGCTCCTCCGTCCATGGAATTTTCCAGGCAAAAGTACTGGGGTGGGGTGCCATTGCCTTCCCCGTGGAAAGGTGCTAGGTATATAGAATTAACTTCCTAGGTAAACTTCAAATGTATAATATTTTGATGACATATTTCACCAGGTAGTACTACAATTTTATTTATTTTTATTTTTTTAGAGATTTGGCCATGTTGGGTCTTCCGTGTTGCGTGCGAGCTTTCTCTGGTTGCAGTGAGTGGGGGCTACTCTTGGTTGCAGTGTTCCAGCTTCTCTTTGTAGTGGCTTCTGTTGTTGTGGACAAGAGGTGCTAGGGTGTGTGGGCTTCAGTACTTGTGGCTTGAGGCCTCTAGAGCACGGGCTCAGTAGTTGCGGTGCACAGACCTAGTTGCCTCGTGGCATGTGGGATCTTCCCGGACCAGGGAGCAAACTGGTCTCCCCTGCATTGGCAGGCGGATGCTTAACCAGGGGGTCACGAGAGAAGCCTAGTAGTAAGATCTTAGACTTCAGAATTCAAAATGAGTAATTTAGTAATATTGTGTATAATTTTTTAGGTTGAAAAAAACTCCTTTCTCAATTGAATTATCTTTGCAACACTGAAAAACCAGCTTCCTATATTTACACTGGTCTGTTTTTAACTTAATCTGTCATTTTGGTATTCTGCAAATACCATACTATTTATTTTTAAACTTGTAAATTTCAATTTTTAGAGCATTTTTAGGTTCACTGCTTTCTTCTTAAGCAGAAAGTGCAGAGAGTTTCTGTTTATCCCCATACCTTCACAGACACAGCCTCTTCCACTATAAACATCCTGCATCTCAGTGGTCTGTTTGTTATAATCAATGAATCTACATCAACATATCATTATCATCTAAAGTCCACAGTTGACATTAGGGTTCTCTCTTGGTATTGTATATCCAGTTGATTTTAAGAAATGTATAATGACATGTATATACCATTACTGTATAGTTTTCTATGATAAAACTACACAATATTTTACTGCTCTAAAAATCCTCTGTGCTCTGCCTACTCACCATGGCGCCCTTTTCTCTATCAACCTGTGAGCCTTCTACTTTTTCCAGTTTTGCCATTTCCAGAATGTTTGACAGTCAGAAATCATACTGACTTTTTTCACTCGGTAATAAATTTTAAGATTCAGTTCAGTTCAGTCACTCATAGTGTCCAACTCTGTGACCCCATGGACCGCAGCACGCCAGGCCTCCCTGTCCATCACCAACTCCTGGAATTCACACAAACTCATGTCCATTGAGTCAATGATGCCATCCAACCATCTCATCCTCTATTGTCCCCTTCTTTTCCCGCATTCAATCTTTCCCAGCATCAGGGTCTTTTCAAATGAGTCAGCTCTTCGCATTGTGTGGCCAAAGTATTGGAGTTTCAGCTTCAAAATCAGTCCTTTCAATGAACACGCAGGACTGATCTCCTTTAGGATGGATTGGTTGGATCTCCTTGCAGTCCAAGGGACTCTCAAGAGTCTTCTCCAACACCACAGTTCAAAACATGAATTTTTCAGCTCTCATCTTTCTTTATAGTCCAACTCTCACATCCGTACTTGACTACTGGAAAAACCATAGGCTTGACTAGACGGACCTTTGTTGGCAAAGTAATGTCTCTGCATTTTAATATGCTGTCTAGGTTGGTCATAACTTTCCTTCCAAGGAATAAGAGTCTTTTAATTTCAAGGTTGCACTCACCATCTGCAGTGATTTTGGAGCCCCAAAAATAAAGTCAGCCACTGTTTCCAATGTTTCCCCATCTATTTGCCGTGAGATGATGGGACCAGATGCCATGTTCTTACTTTTCTGAATGTTGAGCTGTAAGTCAACTTCTTCATTCTCCTCTTTAACATTCAAGAGGCTCTTTTAGTTCTTCACTTTCTGCCATAAGGGTGGTGTCATCTGCATATTTGAGGTTATTGATATTTCTCCCAGCAATCTTGATTCCAGCCCAGCATTTCTCATGATGTACTCTGCATAGAAGTTAAATAAGCAGGGGGACAATACACGTACTCCTTTTCCTATTTGGAACCAGTCTATTGTTCCATGTCCAGTTGTAATTGTTGCTTTCTGCCCTGCATACAGGTTTCTCAAGAGGCAGGTCAGGTCTGGTATTCCCATCTCTTTCAGAATGTTCCACAGTTTATTGTGATCCACACAGTCAAAGGCTTTGGCATAGTCAATAAAGCAGAAATAGATGTTTTTCTGGAACTCTCTTGCTCTTTCCATGATCCAGCGGATGTTGGCAATTTGATCTCTGGTTCCTCTGCCTTTTCTAAAACCAGCTTGAACATCAGGAAGTTCACGGTTCACATATTGCTGAAGCCTGGCTTGGAGAATTTTGAGCATTACTTTACTAGCGTGTGAGATGAGTGCAATTGTGTGGTAGTTTGAGCATTCTTTGGCATTGCCTTTCTTTGGGATTGGAATGAAAACTGACCTTTTCCAGTCTTGTGGCCACTGCTGAGTTTTCCAAATTTGCTGGCATATTGAGTGCAGCACTTTCACAGCATCCTCTTTCAGGATTTGAAATAGCTCAACTGGAATTCCATCACCTCCACTAGCTTTGTTCATAGTGATGCTTTCTAAGGCCCAGTTGACTTCACTTTCCAGGATGTCTGGCTCTAGGTGAGTGATCACACCATCGTAATTATCTGGGTCATGAAGATCTTTTTTGTACAGTTCTTCTGTATATTTTTGCCACCTCTTTTTAATATCTTCTGCTTCTGATAGGTCCATACCATTTCTGTCCTTTGTTGAGCTCATCTTTGCATGAAATGTTCCCATGGTATCTCTAATTTTTTTGAAGAGATCTCTAGTCTTTCCCATTCTATTGTTTTCTTCTATTTCTTTGCATTGATCACTGAGGAAGGCTTTCTTATGTCTCCTTGCTCTTCTTTGGAACTCTGCATTCAAATAGGTTTATCTTTCCTTTTCTCCTTTGCTTTTCACTTCCTTCCTTTCATAGCTATTTGTAAGGCCTCCCCAGACAGCCATTTTGCTTTTTTACATTTCTTTTTCTTGGGGATGGTCTTGATCCCTTGTACAGTGTCACGAACCTCCGTCCACAGTTCATCAGGCACTCTATCAGATGTAGTCCCTTAAATCTATTTGTCACTTGTACTGTATAATCATAAGGGATTTGATTTAAGTCATACCTGAATGGTCTCATGGTTTTCTCTACTTCCTTCAATTTAAGTCTGAATTTTGCAATAAGGAGTTTATGATCTGAGCTACAGTTAGCTCTAGATCTTGTTTTTGCTGACTGTATAGAGCTTCTCCATCTTTGGCTGCAAAGAATATAATCAATATGATTTCGATGTTGGCCATCTGGTGATGTCATGTATAGAGTCTTGTGTTGTTGGAAGAGAGGGTATTTGCTATGACCGGTGCGTTCTCTTGGCCAAACTCTTTTAGCCTTTTCCCTGCTTCATTCTGTGCTCCAAGGCCAAATTGCCTGTTACTCCAGGTGTTTCTTGACTTCCTACTTTTGCATTCCAGTCCCCTATAATGAAAAGGGCATCTTTTGGGGGTGTTAGTTATAAGCCATTCAACTTCTGCTTCTTCAGTGTTACTGTTCAGGGCATAGACTTGGATTACCGTCATATTGAATGGTTTGCCTTGGAAACGAACAGAGATCATTCTGTCATTTTTGAGACTACCTCCAAGTACTGCATTTCCAACACTTTTGTTGACTCTGATGGCTACTCCATTTTTTCTAAGGGATGCTTGCCCACAGTAGTAGATAGGATGGTCCTCTGAGTTAAATACAGCCATTCCAGTCCATTTTAGTTTGCTGATTTCTAAAATGTTGATGATCACTCTTGCCGTCTCCTGTTTGACCACTTCCAATTTGCCTTGATTCATGGACCTAACTTGATGACACCACCCTTATGGCAGAAAGTGAAGAGGAACTAAAAAGCTTCTTGATGAAAGTGAAAGAGGAGAGTGAAAAAGTTGGCTTAAAGCTCAACATTCAGAAAACGAAGATCATGGCATCTGGTCCCATCACTTCATGGGAAATAGATGGGGAAACAGTGAAAACAGTGTCAGACTTTATTTTTTGGGCTCCAAAATCACTGAAGATGGTGACTGCAGCCATGAAATTAAAAGACACTTACTCCTTGGAAGGAAAGTTATGACCAACCTAGACAGCATATTGAAAAGCAGAGATATTACTTTGCCAACAAAGGTCTGTCTAGTCAAGGCTATGGTTTTTCCAGTGATCATGTATGATGTGAGAGTTGGACTGTGAAAAAAGGTAAGCGTCAAAGAATTGATGCTTTTGAACTGTGGTGCTGGAGAAGACTCTTGAGAGTCCCTTGGACTGCAAGGAGATCCAACCAGTCCATTCTGAAGGAGATCAGCCCTGGGATTTCTTTGGAAGAAATGATGCTAAAGCTGAAACTCCAGACTTTGGCCACCTCACACGAAGAGTTGACTCATTGGAAAAGACTCTGATGCTGGGAGGGATTGGGGGCAGGAGGAGAAGGGGATGACAGAGGATGAGATGGCTGGATGGCATCACTGACTCGATGGACATGAGTCTGAGTGACCTTCGGGAGCTGGTGATGGACAGGGAGGCCTGGCGTGCTGCAATTCATGGGGTCGCAAAGAGTCAGATACAACTGAACAACTGAACTGAACTGAATGGACATAACATTCCAGATTCCTATGCAATATTGCTCTTTACTGCATCTGACCTTGCTTCTATCACCAGTCACATCCACAACTGCTTGGTGTTTTTGCTTTGGCTCTGTCTCTTCATTCTTTCCAGAGTTATTTCTCCACTGATCTCCATTAGCATATTGAGCACGTACCAACCTGGGAAGTTCATCTTTCAGTGTCCTATCTTTTTGCCTCATCATGGCCTGATAGCTCATTTCTTTTTCAGAGCTGATGATATTCCATTGTCTGGATGTTTATTAACCCATGTTTCTTAATAGATTATTAATATTCACCGAAGGACACCTTGGTTGCTTCCAAATTTTGGCAGTTAGGAATAAAGCTGTAATATACATCTGTGTGCAGGGGTTTACATGGACATAGATTTTCAATTCATTTGGGTAAATATCAGGGGACACAATTGCTGGTTTGTATGAGAGTAGGTTAGTTTTCTATGAAGCTACCACTCTGTCTTCCAGACTTGCTGTACCACTTTGCATTCCCACCAGCAATGAATGAGAGTTCCTATTGCTCCACATCCTTGCCAGTATTTGGTGTTGTCAGTGTTTGGATTTTGGCCACTCTAAAATATATGTAGCAGTGCTTTTTTGTTTTAATTTGAAATTCCTTAATTGCATATGATGCTGGACTTCTTTTCATATGCTTACCTGCCACCTGTAGAGCTTTGGTGAGGTGTCAGTTCAGGTGTTTTGCCTATTTTTAATTCCGGTTGTTTTCCAGTGTCTAGGAGCATCTGCCCAGGTAAGCAGATGTGTCTTCTATGCCTCTGTGTCACCTTCGATGTGAGGCTAGTTGGTTGCCCTCTGACCTAACTTCTCATGGGTTCAAGAAAAGTCTTGAACTTGCAGCTTGTCGGGCTTACTTTGTTGTAAGGGTGGAAGAAAGACTTTTATTGTAAGACTGGAAGGTGTAGCTAGTTGTCTACATCTGAGAGAGCAAGCCAGAGAAGGAGAAGAAACCCCATGTTCAACAGTGAAAACCTTAAGAAACTATTGTACATGTAGTATCTATTAGTATATTCCTTATAATACATGTAGCAGCCTTTAAAAGTTAATTAGCTTCCTGAGAAAGGGGCAGTAGGTAAATTCACTGTATTGAAAACAAAAAAGAGTGAACTTCATTTCAGAATTGCCCTGATAGTCTTTCAGCTACCTTTTGACCTGGAAATGAGAAGGCCGGTTGCAGAAGCATGGTGCTGCCACACTGAAGACAGAATTGCAAATGGGAAAGCCACTCAAGGACTTTAAATTAAACTCAACAGTATTAAGAATGTAATATATATTTTCTAAATTTTGATAATGTAGCTAAGAAATATAGGACATTTAATCACGTACATATACAAAGTAAAAACCCTGTAGCCTGCTGGTACTTTTAAAGATGGTTTCTTTGGTTGAATGTGATAAACTAGTACCATGACATTATCTTATTTTGAAGATTATAAGTATATACATATATATTCACAAACAGAGAAAAATCTGTTTTAGACTACCTAAAGTACTCTGGGCTTTGTGCCTACATACTTTGATGGGATTGTCATTTTATGAAATGATGAAACAGAAGCTGGTAGAAAGAGTGGATCTGTGTGTCACTTTGTGGTGTAGGTATCCCCATATGGTGCTTTCGTTGAAATAAATGAAAGGAAACTGAAGATGGGAATTCTGAGTCTAGTAACATTTTTATCTAGTGTTTTGAAGTAGCAGTTTTCCTATTAATTGCCATTCACTCATGAAGCAAACTTTATTGAGTGTTTGTGATATGCTAATAATGGTTTTGAGTGCTGGGCATCTGGCGGCACAAGAGAGGCATTGTCCGGGGCAGGGGGCAGCATGGAAGTGGAGGAGCTTCACTCCAGCCTTACAGTGAAACCAGTACACAAGCAATACAGTAACTTCCTTTGAGAATACGATCAGGCGTTAGGGCGACGGCAGTACATGACGAAGACTATTTAAGATATGGTAATCAGGGAAATGGAGAAGGCAATGGCAACCCTCTCCAGTGTTCTTGCCTGGAGAATCCCAGGGATGGGGGAGCCTGGTGGGCTGCCATCTCTGGGGTCGCACAGACTCTAACACGACTGACGAGACTTAGCAGCAGCAGATCAGGGAAAGCCTCTTCAGGAATAAACTTCATGTTGAAACCTGAAGGAAGAGCAGTTTTGCCTGGGGGAGCTTTCTAGGCAGAGGGAGTACCAAGTACGTAGACCCCGACTGGAGGAAAGCTTGGCGTTAGAAGGGAAAGGAGAGCAGTGTGACTGGAACAAAAGGGAGATCTCAGGAATGAGGCCTAGGATTTTAACTAAAGAAAAGAGTGGGGATGTGATACTGCTAATTGACATGGAGAGATGAGTGGGGAGGAACTTATTTAGGGTGTAAATTGAAAGAGAATACTTTTAAAACATATTAAATCTGAGATACCTGTAGGATATCCATAAGGAAATGGCAGCTTTGAGTTTAGGGGTGAGGGCAAGGCTAGAAAAAATTGCTCAACATTTTTAATGCCATAGACTGACTTCTGATTTAACATGACTGAGTGAGTCCTGGGAAACAGTCAAATAGAAAGTAAAACTACCAGAGACCTGTAAACCCCAACCTCAAGATAAACATAGAAGTTTATGTCAAATAGTGATGCAGACAAAACTGACAGAACATTTTTATACGCATACCATGAACATTATCACAAATACAAAGGCTCTCCTTTGGAGCTGGAAACAGGAGACTTATGCTGGAAGTTTCCCTGGATCCAGTTAAGCAGAAAGGAAGAATAAAGACGGCAGGGAAGAATGAGTCACACACATGAGCTATATGTGAGAATCAGACATTTGAGGATTGTGGGGAGGGGATTGTGGGGAGAAAGGCTGCCTTATGTACATCCCCACAGCCTCTCATCTTAATTGGCTGGAGAGAAGTTAAAGCACAAAGAACTTTTTCATGCCCATAACTCTTGAGTCATAAGGAGATTTCTTAGAAACCTAAACACTGGATACACTAGCCTGCAAAGGAAAGAAGTTCTCTTATTGAAGAGCTGTCACAAGATATATACAAATATATCTCAAAAAAAGTAGGGAGAAGGGGTCTGCAAAAGAAAGCTAATATGGCTGGAGCAACCTTGTAAAATTTTAACTTTGCCACCGTAGGAACTCTGGAGGCAGTGGGTGAAGACATACGTTGCTATGGTTCCCGGGTGAAAGACAGGACAGTAGCTTTTGGAATACAGTGATTATGTAGACCAAGGTGGTATTGAGATATTTTATAAAGAAATATTGACAAGACTTAGTAATAAATTGGATCTTGGTCGCTACTAGAATTGAAAGATTAAGAGAGTTGTAGAAGGATCATCTGTAAATTTCTGGTGTTCATAATTAGATGGAGTTTGGGAAAACCACTAGACCATTCAGGTATGACCTAAATCAAATCCCTTATGATTATACAGTGGAAGTGAGAAATAGATTTAAGGGCCTAGATCTGATAGATAGAGTGCCTGATGAACTATGGAATGAGGTTCGTGACATTGTACAGGAGACAGGGATCAAGACCCATCCCCGTGGAAAAGAAATGCAAAAAGCAAAATGGCTGTCTGGGGAGGCCTTACAAATAGCTGTGAAAAGAAGAGAAGCAAAAAGCAAAGGAGCAAAGGAAAGATATAAGCATCTGAATGCAGAGTTCCAAAGAAGAGCAAGAAGAGATAAGAAAGCCTTCCTCAGCGATCAATGCAAAGAAATATAGGAAGACAACAGAATGGGAAAGACTAGAGATCTCTTCAAGAAAATTAGAGATACCAAGGGAGCATTTCATGTAAAGATGGGCTCCATAAAGGACATAAATGGTATGGACCTAACAGAAGCAGAAGATATTAAGAAGAGGTGGCAAGAATACACAGAAGAACTGTACAAAAAAGATCTTCACAACCCAGATAATCACAATGGTGTGATCACTGACCTAGAGCCAGACATCCTGGAATGTGAAGTCAACTGGGCCTTAGAAAGCATCACTACGAACAGAGCTAGTGGAGGTGATGGAATTCCAGTTGAGCTATTCCAAATCCTGAAAGATGATGCCATGAAAGTGCTGCACTCAATATGCCAGCAAATTTGGAAAACTCAACAGTGGCCACAGGACTGGAAAAGGTCAGTTTTCATTCCAATCCCAAAGAAAGGCAATGCCAAGGAGTGCTCAAACTACCGAACAATTGCACTCATCTCACACGCTAGTAAAGTAATGCTCAAAATTCTCCAAGCCAGGCTTCAGCAATATGTGAACCGTGAACTTCCTGATGTTCAAGCTGGTTTTAGAAAAGGCAGAGGAACCAGAGATCAAATTGCCAACATCCGCTGGATCATGGAAAAAGCAAGAGAGTTCCAGAAAAACATCTATTTCTGCTTTATTGACTATGCCAAAGCCTTTGACGGTGTGGATCACAATAAACTGTGGAAAATTCTGAAAGAGATGGGAATACCAGACCACGTGACTGGCCTCTTGAGAAATTTGTATGCGAGTCAGGAAGCAACAGTTAGAACTGGACATGGGACAGCAGACTGTTTCCAAATTGGAAAAGGAGTACGTCAAGGCTGTATATTGTCACCCTGCTTATTTAACTTCTATGCAGAGTACATCATGAGAAACTCTGAACTGGAAGAAACACAAGCTGGAATCAAGATTCCTGGGAGAAATATCAGTAACCTCAAATATGCAAATGACACCACCCTTATGGCAGAAAGTGAAGAGGAACTAAAAAGCCTCTTGATGAAAGTGAAAGAGGAGAGTGAAAAAGTTGGCTTAAAGCTCAACATTCAGAAAATGAAGGTCATGGCATCTGGTCCCATCACTTTCTGGGAAATAGATGGGGAAACAGTGGAAACAGTGTCAGACTTTATTTTTGGGGTCTCCAAAATCACTGCAGATGGTGAGTGCAACCTTGAAATTAAAAGATGCTTACTCCTTGGAAGGAAAGTTATGACCAACCTAGATAGCATATTCAAAAGCAGAGACATTACTTTGCCAACAAAGGTTCGTCTAGTCAAGCGTATGGTTTTTCCTGTGGTCATGTATGAATGTGAGAGTTGGACTGTGAAGAAAGCTGAGCCCCGAGGAATTGATGCTTTTGAACTGTGGTGCTGGAGAAGACTTGCGAGTCCCTTGGACTGCAAGGAGATCCAACCAGTCCATTCTGAAGGCGATCAGCCCTGGGATTTCTTTGGAAGAAATGATGCTAAAGCTGAAACTCCAGACTTTGGCCACCTCATGCGAAGAGTTGACTCATGGGAAAAGACTCTGATGCTGGGAGGGATTGGGGGCAGGAGGAGAAGGGGACGACAGAGGATGAGATGGCTGGATGGCATCACTGACTCGATGGACATGAGTCTGAGTGACCTCCGGGAGTTGGTGTTGGACAGGGAGGCCTGGCATGCTGTGACTCATGGGGTCGCCAACAGTCGGATACGACTGAGCGACTCAGCTGTCCTCTTCACCATTCTATCTTTTAGTACTTCATTGAGCACATGGAATGCTCCTATACATATTTGTTGAAAATGAATGAGTATTATTTTAGTTATGAAAAAGTTGCATTCAACTTCATTATAAACAGTCTGAGTAGGAGATGTGTTCTGCTGTAGAATTAAACCTAATAATTTATTCTTTACATTGAAATTTGACCATACATCAAATGGGACCTATACTCCAGTTTATCTTTGAAAAGTCTTTTAAAATAAAATTTGTGTGTGACAAACTAGATCAAGTGCAGTCTATTTGTGAAAGACATGATAATAAAATCCTGTATACACTGATATTTTTTTATATTATGAAAGTGATCCCCAGTTTTTTTTCCTTTACATTTTAGCTTTGTTATAAACATTTCAAGCTTTTATTATTGATACAAAATCAGAAAACAAATATTGAAGTCTTGTTTTCTCCAGTTCCTACTGCCTTTCTGAAGTATACTGAATCACTGATTCACCCATACCCTCATACACTTTATTGTGGAAAATGTTGTTTTTGAAAAAGTGAACTATTTAGGACCAGTATTCATATTAAGGTAAGGAATTGAAACTTGTACAGTATTTTTATTCTAAAACTTTATCTTTCTTCGAACAATATTTATAACCTGTAGTTCTAGTGTTGGGATAATAAATCTTAATATTAGAGCCAACAACACTGAAAGTACTCATATGGATGTGGTTTACAGGTGCGTCCTGCTCCCTCTTTTGGGAATGAAGCCACCCCAGCAAAGCCTCTATCTTCTTGTGGATTCTGTGGATGAAGGGTGTAACATTACTGAAGGTGAACAGACGTCCACCAGCTTATCTGGGACTGTGGCAGAGCTTTTGGCTGGTCACCACGAGTTCTTTCCACCATGGCTATTGCTTCTGTGTTCTGCCCGAAAACAGAGCAAAGCTGTTACTAAAATGTTTACTGGTAAGTGTAATTCCTACCATCTGCAAATGTTTTTCATTGCTGAACTTAAGACTTGTATTTCTTTCTCAGAGGAGAGTACTCAGTTGAAAATTTGGTACTTGCTTCTGCTGTTCTCTCAGCTGTTCTGTTCTGTTAGCGATTTTCAACTTTTTAAAGTAGTATTAAAAATAGGCCATAAAATATTTTAAGTTAATTTAATAGTAATTTTTTTTTCAAGATTCTTTACCTAATAACTTCCTTAGCAAAGCTGAGGGCTACATATTTTATACTGATGTTTCCTGAGCGGCTTATATTTCTTCTAACTAGACTGAGCATCCTGAGGGTACAGAATATGCTCCTTAAAAATCAGTGGCAGTTTGTCTAAGATCTTTTTCCTGGTTTTAGAGGAGAGACAGAGTCGACAGCCTTTGAGGGTACCTCTTGAAGTAGATCCTTTATTTTTTTAAACCCTTTTCCTTACATAGATTGTGAGAAAGCAATCTATGTAATGTTTAAAAGTATGTGATCAGGTTTTGGTTTTTGTTTTTCTTTTCTTGTTTCCTGACTTTACTTTTTTTTTTTTAACTACCACAGTAAAGTACTTACTCCTATTAGATTATGTAAAGCACTTTTTTTTTTTTTTGCTGTAGGAATGAAAAGGAGCATAAAACAAGGACCACACACAGGATTTATAGTGTAATTGGGAAGATAATAATTAAGTTATTAGTTAATTAGCTATATCACTTTAAAATAGTTCTGTACATCTTACATAAGAGTGAAATCTTACTAATTTGCTAAAACAGCTTCCTTTAACCAGATTTATTCCCTCTCTTTTCAATTGCCTTGCTAATAATACCTTTTGATTTGATTTCCATTATGCTATTCTGTTTTGTTGTTATTGGAAATTGAGTTGATACAAGTCAGGGAATTAATAGGATGAACTTGGATATCTCTTAGTATGTCAGGTACAGGTAAAGTTGAAGCCCCTTTTGGTTTATTTCATCCCATTTCTTTCCCTTCTTCATTTGAGACAACCAGTGTTATTAGTTTATTTTTGTCCTTTTATCTCATATTTTTCATTCTATTTTTATATTTTACATAAACGAAATGCTGCATACACCATCCTAGCTCTTCCCATTAACTGGCTGTGTGACCTTATGCAGCTTCCAATACAGTCCGTGCCTCAGTGCCCTCATCTATGAATTGATGGTTATTACATGTTTCTATTACTTTCCCCATAGAGTATTTTTGTGTGTGAGTCTAAATGACAAGTCTTATTATGAGACTTAGAACAATGCAGTACATAGTAAGTGCTTCATAAATGTATCACTACCATTGTTATCATTTCACTAAAAACAAAAACAATGTTTTTGAGCCTTGTTTCTATTACTACTTTTAAACCCAGTTCATTGCTTTTAACTGCTGTATATTATTCCTTCCCATGAATAAATCTCTAGTTTTTCCATTATCCTGTTTATGGACATTATTTCAGTTTTTCATTACTACAAGAAATGCTTCATGAATGTGCTTAAACACCCCTTCTTGCGCACATGTGCTATCAGATCAGATCAGATCAGTCGCTCAGTCGTGTCTGACTCTTTGCGACCCCATGAACTGCAGCACGCCAGGCCTCCCTGTCCATCACCAGCTCTCAGAGGTCACTCAGACTCACATTCATCGAGTCAGTGATGCCATCCAGCCATCTCATCCTCTGTCGTCCCCTTCTCCTCCTGCCCTCAATCCCTCCCAGCATCAGAGTCTTCTCCAATGAGTCAACTCTTCGCATGAGGTGGCCAAAATACTGGAGTTTCAGCTTTAGCATCATTCCTTCCAAAGAAATCCCAGGGCTGATCTCCTTTAGAATGGACGGGTTGGATCTCCTTGCAGTCCAAGGGACTCTCAAGAGTCTTCTCCAACACCACAGTTCAAAAGCATCAATTCTTCGGCGCTCAGCCTTCTTCACAGTCCAGCTCTCACATCCATACATGACCACAGGAAAGACCATAGCCTTGAGTAGGCGAACCTTTGTTGGCAAAGTAATGTCTCTGCTTTTGAATATGCTATCTAGGTTGGTCAAACATGTGGAATTACTAGAGAATAGAGTGTGTACATTTTGAGCTTTAATTTTAACAAACTGCTATCTAGTGTGCTTGAAATAATTTATATTCCTGCCAGCAAAACATGAAATTTCCCTTTTCTCTATATTTTTGTCAGTTAGCATTTGTTATTTTCAGATCTGTTTTTTCTGCTGTAGGGGCTTGTGCTTGATTTTCCCTCTGACTGGAATGATCTCCTGATTCCCAAATACAACTTTTATTTATCTGCTGCTGCCACTGCTTTGGTTGTTGCAGCTTTTAGTGATTCTTATGTAGACTTTAATAAAGACTCTGTAAAAGTTTTGCCCCAAGTGTTGACTCACTCTAGCTGTTTGTCTTTAGTGATGTTAGAATAGTCTTTCAGAATACAAATCCGCTCACATTATTGTCTTGGTTCTCACTGACTTCTGATAACAAAATCCAAGTCTCATTTCTTTACATAGTACCTGGAATATAGTAGGTTATATATATATATGTGTGTGTGTGTGTGTATTCATATTTGTTTTATTCAGTTGAGTGAGAGTATTTTACTCAGTATTAATTGACCATCAGTGATCTTTGCTGCATTTCTAGATTTATTCCTCTTAAGAAAGAGTTCATTCACTCAGCAGATTTTTCTTCTGGAAGATGAATTACACAATTGTCTAATAAATCCATATCTATAAAACAGGATGTCATCTCCCTTCCAAAAATGAAATTATGATTCCTTTCAAAGAACTTAAAGTGAGTTTTCAATAGCTGTTAACTAGTATGTTTTTAGGTTGGTTTGAATTTTATTAAGCTGCTTTATTTTTACAGTGCTGAAGTTCTGTTAACGTGGTTTCACCAAGTTGTATCTTCAGATTGGAGCTGTTTTGACAATCTAAGATTTAATTATTTAAATTTGGTGACATGTAAAATAATGTAATTTAAAGGTGGTGACAAGTGCTATTCTAATTGTATGCAAATATTCAGTTCCATAATTAAGACTAGTGTACATTCGGTTATGTGGAGAGAAATATGTAAATTTTTCACATGGAAAAGATCAGCTTATAAAAACAAATCTTATTTATGTCTTCTGCAGCTTTTTTCCCTAATCATTTGAGAGGGATTAAAAAAAATTCCCAAAGTGCTTGGATATAGCTAAAGATGTCTAATGCTCTAATGATAAGCATTTAGTTGAAGTTGAGAGGAGCACTGAACCACTAAATAAATAAATAGTTCCCTTTGTGGACAGTAAAATGAAATCATTTATCTGTCATCAGTGTGTTTTTCCAGAAGGAAAAAAAAAACCTGTTTATTATAATATATTTCTAGGTATTGATTGACTTGTTTATTAGTATTAATTGACTTACTATTAATTTATTTGATTATTAGTTTGCCACATGTTGAACACATTCTCTTTGAAATATGGCAACTTTGATAATCATTTTCAATTGACACCTACTTTTTTGTCCTTAGGTTTTCGAAAAATAAGTTTAGATGACCTTCGGAAGGCATATATCGTTAAGGATGTTCAGCAGTACATCCTTCATCGTTTAGATCAAGAAGAAGCTTTGCGACAACACCTCACGAAAGAAACTGCAGAGATGTTAAATCAACTGCACATTAAAAGTAGCGGATGTTTTCTTTATCTAGAACGAGTTCTTGATGGAGTTGTAGAAAATTTTATTATGTTGAGAGAGATTCGTGACATCCCAGGAACTCTAAATGGTCTGTATCTCTGGCTGTGTCAAAGACTTTTCGTAAGAAAACAGTTTGCAAAGGTTCAGCCTATCTTGAATGTGATTCTTGCAGCCTGCCGACCTCTGACCATAACAGAATTATATCATGCAGTATGGACAAAAAATATGTCATTAACCTTGGAAGACTTTCAGCGCAAGTTAGATGTCCTCTCCAAACTTCTTGTTGATGGACTTGGAAATACTAAAATACTGTTTCACTACAGTTTTGCAGAGTGGCTCCTGGATGTGAAACACTGCACTCAGAAGTATTTATGCAATGCAGCAGAAGGACACCGAATGTTGGCTATGAGTTATACCTGTCAAGCCAAGAATTTAACACCATTGGAGGCACAAGAATTTGCGTTGCACTTAATTAATTCGAACTTACAGTTAGAGACAGCTGAGTTAGCTCTGTGGATGATATGGAATGGCACACCTGTCAGAGACTCCCTATCTACTTTAATACCCAAGGAACAAGAAGTGCTGCAGCTGTTGGTGAAAGCTGGTGCTCATGTCAACAGCGAAGATGATCGCACATCATGCATCGTCCGGCAGGCCTTAGAAAGAGAGGATTCCATTCGGACATTATTAGACAATGGAGCTTCAGTAAATCAGTGTGATTCGAATGGGAGAACATTACTGGCTAACGCGGCTTACAGTGGCAACCTCGATGTGGTAAATTTACTGGTCTCTAGGGGAGCAGATTTAGAAATAGAAGATGCTCACGGACACACACCACTTACCCTGGCTGCTCGACAAGGACATACCAAGGTGGTTAATTGTCTGATTGGTTGTGGAGCAAATATTAATCACACCGATCAGGATGGCTGGACAGCATTAAGATCCGCGGCTTGGGGTGGTCACACTGAGGTTGTGTCTGCACTGCTTTATGCTGGCGTAAAAGTGGACTGTGCAGATGCCGACAGCCGAACAGCTCTGAGAGCAGCAGCCTGGGGAGGACATGAGGATATTGTGCTGAACTTGCTCCAGCATGGTGCTGAAGTCAACAAAGCTGACAATGAAGGCCGAACTGCTTTGATAGCGGCGGCCTACATGGGACATAGAGAGATTGTGGAACACCTGCTGGATCACGGAGCAGAAGTGAATCATGAGGATGTCGACGGCAGGACTGCACTCTCTGTGGCGGCACTTTGTGTTCCTGCAAGTAAAGGACATGCATCGGTCGTTAGCCTTCTGATTGATCGAGGTGCTGAAGTGGATCACTGCGATAAAGATGGCATGACGCCCCTGCTGGTGGCTGCCTATGAAGGACATGTCGATGTGGTTGACTTGCTTCTAGAGGGGGAGCTGATGTTGACCACACGGATAACAATGGGCGTACACCCCTCCTTGCTGCCGCTTCTATGGGTCATGCCTCAGTTGTAAACACGCTTTTGTTTTGGGGTGCCGCTGTGGACAGCATCGACAGTGAAGGGAGAACAGTGCTTAGCATAGCTTCAGCCCAAGGAAACGTTGAAGTAGTTCGTACTCTGCTGGACCGGGGCCTAGATGAAAATCACAGAGATGATGCTGGATGGACACCTCTGCACATGGCAGCTTTTGAAGGCCACAGATTAATATGTGAAGCACTTATTGAACAAGGTGCTAGAACAAATGAGATCGACAATGATGGGCGGATACCTTTCATATTAGCTTCGCAAGAGGGTCATTATGACTGTGTTCAAATATTACTGGAGAATAAATCTAACATTGATCAGAGAGGTTATGATGGAAGAAATGCTCTGCGGGTCGCTGCCTTAGAAGGACACCGGGACATTGTTGAATTGCTTTTTAGCCATGGAGCTGATGTTAACTACAAAGATGCTGATGGTAGGCCAACACTTTATATTTTGGCCCTAGAAAATCAGCTTACAATGGCTGAGTATTTTTTGGAAAATGGTGCAAACGTGGAAGCAAGTGATGCTGAAGGCAGGACAGCACTTCATGTCTCGTGCTGGCAAGGCCACTTGGAGATGGTGCAGGTTCTGATCACCTATCACGCTGATGTCAATGCTGCTGACAACGAAAAGCGCTCTGCGCTGCAGTCTGCAGCCTGGCAGGGCCACGTCAAAGTGGTGCAGCTTCTCATTGAGCATGGCGCCGTGGTGGACCACACATGTAATCAGGGCGCCACCGCACTCTGCATTGCAGCCCAGGAAGGACACATTGACGTCGTGCAGGTTTTATTAGAGCATGGTGCTGATCCAAACCATGCTGATCAATTTGGACGTACTGCTATGCGAGTTGCAGCCAAAAATGGACACTCTCAGATAATTAAATTATTAGAAAAATATGGTGCATCCAGTTTGAATGGCTGTTCTCCATCTCCTGTTCACACGATGGAGCAAAAGCCTCTACAGTCAGTGTCGTCGAAGATGCAGTCCCTAACAATTAAGTCAAACAGCTCGGGCAGCACTGGTGGTGGGGAAGCGCAGCCTTCATTGCGTAGTTTGCCAAATGGGCCAGCTCATGCATTCAGTTCTCCTTCAGAATCGCCTGATTCGACAGTTGATCGGCAGAAGTCATCATTGTCAAATAATTCCTTGAAAAGCTCAAAAAATTCATCTTTGAGAACTACTTCATCTACAGCAACAGCTCAAACAGTGCCAATTGACAGCTTCCACAGCTTGTCATTTACAGAACAAATTCAGCAGCACTCGTTGCCGCGCAGTAGAAGCCGCCAGTCGATTGTCTCCCCATCTTCCACAACACAGTCCTTGGGCCAGAGCCATCATTCACCAAGTAGTGAGTTTGAGTGGAGTCAAGTCAAGCCCAGCTTGAAGTCAACGAAAACTAATAAAGGGGGGAAATCAGAAAATTCCAACAAATCTGGGTCAGCTGGGAAAAAAGCTAAACAAAATAATTCTTCACAGCCGAAGGTCTTAGAATATGAAATGACTCAGTTTGATAAAAGAGGACCCACAGCCAAATCTGGGACCAGTGCACCATCTAAGCAGATGCCAGCAGATTCGCAGTGTAAAATCATGATTCCTTCAGCTCAGCCAGAAATAGGTCGATCTCAACAGCAGTTCCTTATTCACCAACAAAGTGGGGAACAGAAGAAGAGAAACGGAATAATGACAAATCCAAATTATCATCTGCAGAGCAACCAGGTTTTTCTCGGTAGGGTTTCAGTCCCACGGACAATACAAGACAGAGGGCATCAGGAAGTGTTAGAAGGATACCCTTCCTCGGAGACGGAATTAAGCCTTAAACAAGCTCTGAAGCTTCAGATTGAGGGTTCTGACCCTAGCTTCAACTATAAAAAGGAAACACCATTATAAAAGGTAACTTTCATCAACATAAAGAATAAACACCCAAAGTATGATTCCCTCCATATATTGTTTCCTTAGAATGCTCTTTTCCCTAATCCACATGGCTTGCTCCTTCACCTCATCACTATCTGTGTCCTCTTCTCAGCAAGACCTTCCCTCCTTACTCTTTTGAATTTTAATTCTCCTACCTCCATCACTCCCTTTCCCCCTTTTCTGCTTCACATTAGCCATGGTACTTATTTCTTAACATGTTTTATATACTTTATTATGTTTATTATTTGTCCCCTCTCATCTGAAATGTCAGCCTTGTGAGGGTAGGGATTTTTAATCTCTCTTATTTACCACTGTATTCCGTGTACTTGGAATACTGCTTGGACCCATAGCAGTTTCTCAGTAAAAAGGTTTTGTATGAGTGAATGAATGAATATACTATTTATGGATCTGAGATTAAAGATTCCTTCCTATACAATCATTCCCCCCTTAAAAGTTCTTTTATGATAACAGAGGTGGGGCTATTTTCCTTTTGGGTTTGAATAAAGTAGTGTATGTAATGCTTAGTAGGTAAGTAGTGAATGTTAATTTCCTTCCTTTTTTCACCCTGGAAGAAATTTAAAAATTAATCATAAAAAGTAATTTTTATTATGACAGATCTCTTAAGAATCTTTCAAGTGAAATGTACACATATCAAAAGTAGATATTTAGGGTATTCAAGGCCCAATATTTAGGTGTAAGAATTGTTTTAAACCTCAAAGTTATATTTATTAAATAAAAACTTTTTTCTCCTTTCTACTACGGTGGATGCTATTCTAATTATAGAGGGGAGGTTAATGGGAAAATTGAATTATAATTTTATATTATGGATACTTTTTCAGAAATACATTCTCATATTTGAGGTAAATTCAAGATTTCATTAGGCATTTTTGCTAAATTAGACGCAAGTATGTTTGTACATGTGTATATACATGTGTATACACATGTATGTTTGTAGTTTGTACATGTGCTAAATTATACACATGTATGTTTATACATGTGTATAATTATACACAAGTATTTCCTATACATTCTAATAATCTATGTGAATAGATTATAATATAATAATAATCAATGTGAATCTATGGAGGACTGGTGAAATCTCATTCAAACATAAGTCATACAAAAACAGTTAATTCATTCTCCAATGTGATTTATTTTTAAAATATTTAGTTCTGATGGTACAGCCCTGTAACTCTCATGATATCTTTTGTAAATATTAAGTGTGGGTATATATTTTATAATAAAGCATATGAATTAAGGTGAGCACTTGTGGAATATTTAAGTAATTTATACTTAGTGAATCTCTAATAAGTCTACTTTTGTGCTTTACATAGTAAATATATATATATTCCTATGTGAAAGTGAAGGTTGCTAAATTGTGACTCTTTGCGACCCCATGGACTATACTGTCCATGGAATTCTCCAGGCCAGAATACTGAAGTGGGTAGCCTTTCCCTTCTTTAGGGGATCTTCCCAACCTAGGAATTGAATGCTTTCTTATGTAGAGTTTTAAAACTATATGTAGTTATATTTAATAAGTATAACATAGAAATTATTTTTTTTTTAACTTTTGTATTAGTTTCCTATTCTGTGAAACAGAAGATATTGTGATTTGAAACAGAAGATATTGTGATTGGAGTGATTCTTCAGCTACTGGATGAAAATATAAAATGCCTGTTGATTTGCTGAAAAAAAAAAAAGAAGAATGTGATACCTGCAGTACAGTTACCTTAAATACTGTCATGTGCCTAAGTAGTAAGGCTGCCTTCTCAATGTAACCCTCTGTGCTTAAAAAATTTCATTTTGTGTGCTTTGTATTCACTACCCAAGAGTAAGCACTTTTTTTTTTTTTTAATGCAGATATATACTGCAGTTCCCTGATAAAAGATGAAAAATATTTTGAGTATTTTAAGTTAATATTTGATAAGTGTGCATGTGCCATGGTCAAATATATATGAAAAGGCAGTGTTCCTTGTATTTATTTTTTTCTTTCTGTGGCAAACAAAACTTAAGCATACTGTTTCAGTCACATTTACCTTGTTATAGTGTATCGTTTGTTTCCTGTATCCTTAAAAATGTCACTCAATAAAATAAATCAACTCTTTTATGTTCACTATACCTTCAGCATTGGTTAAAAATGTGTTCCTATTTAATGCTACATCAAGGTGAAAAAATAGTTTCATGAAGGATTTTTTAAAAGTCTAGTATTTTAACGGAGCTGCTCTAAGTAGTTTAAATTTGGATTTCTCAGTGGAATCCTCCAAATCTTCAGCTAAAGATGTGAAAAAAAAAAAAAGAAAAAGAAAACCCACACACAGACTATAAGCAGAACAAAGTTCTGTTTCATTCACTGGGATGCAGTTTCACCTTCCTCTCACTTGTCATTCCACATCCAAGAAGACAGACGATCATTCCTGAGGCATGAAAATTCTCAGGGACAGAGCCAGGCCTCAGTGGCATGTGTGTGAGGGAGATGCACCTGTCTATCTGAGGGTAGATTTTTGATCCCTGAACAATTCACTGACTACCCTTCTTTCTTCCATCCAGTTATGTAAAACATCTGCCACTGTAAACTGTGATGTCAGCTTCTCTCTCAGTCGTTTCTATTTTGTAATTCACTGCATGTCCAAAATAGCCCCCCACTCAGAATCAATTGGATCAATTTTAATGATTAGTTGGATGAGTATTCTTGATGAATATGTGTTTTCCTTCAGAGATGACACTACTAACCTATCGGCCATAGCACAGGTGTATTTTTTTATTGCTATTTGCTAAATAGTAGTAATGGATTTGCACTTTTCTGTCCACATACTCTTTCCTGTTTTACTCTTTGGACAATCACTTCTAGAATGATAGATGCCAGGGTTAGGGGTGAATCTGTAACCAAGGAAAATAAAGTCAACTGTTCAGATGAGCATGTAACCCACTGCCTTGACCTCCTGGATGGACACTTTAACCAGTTGAGCTAGCTTGGTGGGTTGTATGCATGTCTGGAGAGGGTCAAATTTATTGTTTAGAAACCAAGGTTGCAGGTTTGATCTTTGCAAAAGCCCTGGGATCCTACAAAACCCAGAAATTCTATTCTTTCCATGTGCTGTTGATAAAGAGGAATAGGAAAGAGAATTTGGAGATTCAGCACAAAACCATTGCGACTTCTGGAAAAAAATCTTTAGAAAATGTCTTAGTATCTGAGGTCAGTAATGTCATCTTCATATATGAAGGACACATACATGATGCATTGTTCACAGAAACAGAAAGAAATATGTAGTTGGTCGTGATAAATGTTTCACTTGATCTTCCTGTAAGGCTTTTGTTTTTGCTTCTGTTTTTTAAAGTCAGCGAAACTTGGGTGTTTATATCATCAGTAAGTCATAATCAGAATAGGAGATAAGTTCAATCAATATTAAGGTGACATGGCAATATTTATAACTCAAATGTGAATGTTTCAAGTGTTGAATTTTTGTCCCTATGGGACATTTATTAAATACACTTAATAGGACTCTTACAAAGTAGCCTTAAAAGTGTTAATGATTCTGTTAATAACTATGAATACATCCTATTATTAGAACCAACTCATATCTCAAATACAGTACATTTACGTAATTTAGAAGAGGGAGCTCTAATTTCTTATTTGGTGTATTTTTCTTTAGAAAGAGAATCTTGAAAGCTGCCAGTTTTTCTATTAAACCTTGAATTATTGGAATTGTATTTATTTAATTTTATTGTTTTTACAAAAATGCACCTTGTGGCCAATGGGCAAAGATATGACTCGTGACACAAGGGATTTCTGTTTTCTGTTTTCTGAAGAGCTCAGTGTTTTCATATCCATACTATATTCACTTGAAACAGTTGGTAGGAAGAGAACCTGTTGGAGAAATACACTTTTCAGAAGTAAATATTCCTCTGGATGTTTTTATATGAACTAAGTTTTGGAATAGAACAGCAATGGCTTTCAGTTAGGATAAGGCTAATATGCGGGTGGAAGAAGCCCTGCTTTGCTTATTGGTTTCTGTGGGGACTTATTTAATACCATGAGAAAATAGCTTCTGCTCCATTGAGAGTAAAAATAGTCCCATAAATAGAAAACTCCTAAGTAACTATTTTTAAAATAAAGAACATTAAAATTTGTAAATCACCTGCTGCCACAATACACCTGTGATGCCATATGCTTTTAAACAGTTTTATACCCTTCCATTTGTGTTCCTTTCCTAAAAGTCATGAGTTGATAGCAGAGGAAGTGATTAAACAAACAAACAAAAAAATACAGTAATGGAAAATAAAATCTCCATGTGTGTAGGAAAGGTTTTGGAAGGAAAATGGACCAGAACCCAGTGTGTTCTGCAGAATACAGCCAGTTATGTTGCATCCCTCCCCCTCACCCCCCATGCCCACCAGAATCCTCATCAAAAGTAGTTCACTGCTCAAAAAACAGGAGTAAGTACTTTTTCCAATATTGTTTGCCTATGCAAATACTTGTTTTCCTTTAAATGTCCTCCATTTACACTTTGCAGCAAATGTAGTTGCAGACAAATGCTTTTTCTTTTTGAATTTTTCCCTTGGTTTGGGGGTATGTAAATAGCCTAAAAATGTACATTGAATTTCACATTGTAAAAGTTTTATTTTATTCCTTGTATTATATTAAGCGAAAATCCCTATGTAAATGAAAGTGCATAATAAATATATTTGCTTTACAGAGAATACCTTGTTTTAATTTATGCTTGAATCCACAGAAGGTGCATGACATGCTTACAGTAGAAACAACTGTGTGTTAACTTCTGTTAAGTACTGAGGAGATGAATTTGGAAACATTTTACAAAGAAAAAAATGAGATAGAAAAACTTTCAAAGGAAGGTAGAAATTAAAAAGATCTAGCCTTAGTATCTTCCTAAAGCTTTTATAAGGACTTAATATTCTCTACCCTTCCCCCAATAACTTACCGTATCTCTGACTATGTCAGGTTTCCCACCTCTGAAACCGCAGTAATCCAGTAAATTGTATACATGTATGCTCCCTGATCCTCAGAACACTGTGGGCATCTTAAATTTGATACATTGGGGGTTTTGTTGCAAAACTTGTCATTCATTTTCAAAATAAGTTTCTATCCTTCACTCAGTAAACTTAGGTCACTTCATGACTTTCTGCTTCCTCTAGCCTAACACAGTGTGTGTGTGTGTGTGTGTGTGTGTGTGTACTCCAAATAGTTTGTAAAGTCAGCAAGGCATGTTCTGATAGGTAATTCTACAGTAATTACAGGGTTCTATTGTAATTACCTTACATTCTTTATAAAGTTGTTAGAATAGTAAAAGTCTTACTCTAAAAATTTTTCATAATTTTTAACAGAGGTGGTACTGTACATAGAATAATTTTAAACTGTCTGACTAAATAAACGTACATGGAGTTTTCTAGCTGGTGGTCCAAGGAAATACCCTGGGAACTTGGCAGTGACTAATGTTTTCGCTCCTTTGCCTAACAGTTGGAGGGAATCCAGCTAATACTAGTGAGATACACACCAAAGGTATAGATTCCCGAAATTCTGGGAAAATTTTATTCATCATGCAAATAGTACCACTAACTCATCTTTAAGATAGGATCTCTGCATTGTTGTACGGCAGAAACAAACACGACATTGTAAAGCAGTTATCTTCCAATTAAAAAAACAGTGAGCACAATGTGTGTGCACACACACACACACAAAGATAGGGTCTCTGCCCGTCCTGCTAATACAGTAAAGCATCCTAAAATATGTCCCAAAAGAACTGATGCTACATTTTGAATGAGTGTCTGTTACTCCTATTTTGTTTGTAAACTTAGGTTGAACTATAACGTATACAGAAAAATGCACAGGTTCTAAGTAACTGTCCTATACATTTTTATAAAAACTGAACATACTTGTTGAGCCATCACCCTGATCAAGAAGTTGACCACTTCCTGGACATAACCTCCAACAAAGAAAACCACTCTTCTTCACCATATATTGGTGTTGATTGCTTGTTTAAATTTCATAGAAATAGAATCAATGTGTTTTTTTGTGCTATTTTCTTCCCCTTAATGTTATATTTCTAAAACTTAAACACACTGTATATATAATAGTGGTTTGCCCCTTTTCAATGCTGTATATTACTGTCTTTTCAAGCTTACATAACATTGCATTGTGCTAATTTACTATACTTTCAAACATCTATTTTATTACTAATAGGCATTAGGATTGTTTTTGCTTTGGGCTCTTAGAAATTCTGCAGGCAGTAATATTTTTGTGGATATTTTTGATGTCCATCTGTAAGCATTGTTTTCATGATGAGTGAAATTACTGGGTCTTATGTGTATGATTAGCTTTAATAGATAATGTCACCCAATTTTCCTAAGTGGTTGTATCCATTTTTATGCACTCCAACCATATACGATAGTCTCTTATTGCTCTTCATCTTTGTCAACCTTGGTATTTAGTTGTTTTCTTTTTTGCTCATTGTGTTTGGTTGTATACTAGTATTGCACTTAAGGTTTGAATTTGCATTCCTCAGATGATTAAAGAAAGCAGACACATTTACATATGAATTTCATTTATTTGATATGTTGTCCTGGGAAGTTGTCATTCAGTCACTTAGTTGTGTCCGACTCTGCAACTCCATGGACTGCAGCATGCCAGGCTTCCCTGTCCCTCACTATCTCCCGGAGTGTGCTCAAACTCATCCCTGAGTCAGTAATGCTATCCAGCCATCTTACCCTCTGTTGGCAACCTTCTCCTCCTGCCCTCAATCTTTTCCAGTGAGTTAACTCTTCACATCAGGTGGTGATGTGAATATTCAGGACTGATGTCCTTTAGGATTGACTGGTTTGATCTTGCTGTCCACGGGACTCTCAAAAGTCTTTTCCAGCACCACAGTTTGAAAGCATCAGTTCTTCAGTGCTCAGCCTTCTTTATGATCCAACTGTCGCATCCGTACATGACTACTGGAAAAACCATAGCTTCGACTAGACGGACCTTTGATGGCAAACTGATGTCTCTGCTTTTTAATACACTGTCTAGGTTTGTCATAGCTTTTCTTCCAAGGAGCAAGTGTCTTTTAATTTCACAGCTGCAGTCATCATCTGCAGTGATTTTGGAGCCCAAGAATATGTCTTTGTTTCCATTTTACCCCCGTCTATTTACCATGAATTGATGAGACTGGGTGCCACAATCTTAGTTTTATCAATGTTGAGTTTTAAGCCAGCTTTTTCACTCTCCTCTTTCTCCTTCATCCAGAGGCTCTTTAGTTCCTCTTTGCGTTCTGCCTAAGGGTGGTGTCATTTGCATTTCTGAGGTTATTGGTATTTCTTCTGGCAATTTTGATTCCAGCTTGTGCTTCATCCAACCGGGCATTTCTCATGGTGTACTGTGCTTATAAGTTAAATAAGCAGGGTGACAATTACAAACAAGGTACTCCTTTCCCAATTTTGAACCAATCTGTTCTTCAATGTACCATTCTAAATGTTGCTTCCTGACCTGCATACAGGTTTCTCATGAAGAACCTTGCTGTTTTTCCTCCTTGGTTTTCTTGGTTCCTAGAAATTTTTTGTATTTTGGATGTAAATTCTTTTTATAATATACACAACCCAAATATCTTATTCTGTGCTTTGCCCTTTCACTCAAAATGGCACAATTTAATAGAGGTTCTTATTTAATATTTTTTAAGAAGTTATGCTTTTTGTGTCCTGTTGTGTAAGTATTTGCCTGGTTCAAAGTCATGATGATAGTCTCCTATGTTTTCTTCTAATCGGTTTTTGTTATATCTTGATGAAATAGCAAATTAATGCAGCATCATCTATGTCTCTCCCTGTATTTTAATATCTCTTCATCATAAATCAGATATTCTTACATGGCTGGATCTTTCTGTTCATCCTCAAGCCAGTATCAGACACACTTACTTACTATGACTTTATAAATTTTAATATACAGCAGTGTGAATCTTCACACTCATTTCTTCAAGACTGTCTTGACTCTTCTTAGTGTTTTGCATTTCCATAGAACTTTTAAAATTAGCTTCTCAATTGTCATTTTAAAAAGAAACTTGCTGAGATTTTGACTGAGATTGCATCCAATCTGAGAAATACCAATAACCTCAGATATGCAGATGACACCATCCTTATGGCAGAAAGTGAAGAGGAACTAAAAAGCCTCTTGATGAAAGTAAAAGAGGGGAGTGAAAAAGTTGGCTTAAAGCTCAGCATTCAGAAGACAAAGATCATGGCATCTGGTCCCATCACTTCATGGCAAATAGATGGGGAAACAGTGGAAACAGTGTCAGACTTTATTTTGGGGGGTCCAAAATCACTGCAGATGGTGATTGCAGCCATAAAATTAAAAGACGCTTACTCCTTGGAAGGAAAGTTATGACCAACCTAGATAGCATATTGAAAAGCAGAGACATTACTTTGCCAACAAAGGTCTATCTAGTCAAGGCTGTGGTTTTTCCAGTGGTCATGTATGGATGTGAGAGTTGGGCTATGAAGAAAGCTGAGCACCGAAGAATTGATGCTTTTGAACTGTGGTGTTGGAGAAGACTCTTGAGAGTCCCTTGGACTGCAAGGAGATCCAACCAGTCCATTCTGAAGGAGATTAGCCCTGGGATTTCTTTGGAAGGACTGATGCTAAAGCCCAAACTCCAGTACTTTGGCCACCTCATGCAAAGAGTTGACTCATTGGAAACGCCTCTGATGCTGGGAGGGATTTAGGGCAGGAGGAGAAGGAGACGACAGAGGATGAGATGGCTGGATGGCATCACTGACTCAATGGACGTGAGTTTGACTGAACTCCGAGAGATGGTGATGGACAGGGAGGCCTGGCGTGCTGCGATTCATGGGGTCGCAGAGTCAGACACGATTGAGCGACTGAACTGAACTGCAGATCAATTTGGAGTTGGATGAATTGATTTGTTTATACATTTAGTCTTCCAATCAGTGAACCTGTATATCTTTCACTTGTTTTGATCTTTGTTTGCAGTAATATCTCTCAGTTTTCTTGTAGACGTATGTGCATCTATTATTCTTAGGTAATTTGTTGCTTCTTGATCCTGCCACGAATGATATTTTTATTTTATTTTCTATTTGTTGTTATATATAGAAATAGTTGTATTCATAAGTCTTGCAGTTTTTTTTTTTTTAATGTGGGGTGTTACACATTAAAACCCCACATTTTGTATGGGGGGTTAACTTACATACAATAAAATTGATCCTTTAAGGATAGTTTGATGAGTTTTGACATACATATACAATATCAATACCACCATAATTGAGATATAGAATATGTCCATCATCTGAAAAAGTTCCTTTTTACATGCCCTTTGGAAATCAATTTTCTCCTTTCACCCACCAGCCTCTGACAACCATTGGTCTGAGTTCTTAAGTTTTGCCTTTTTAGAAATATAAATAAAATCACATAGGTGCAATTGTGCTTGGCTTATTTCACTTAGCATAATGGTTTGCAATTCATCCATATTGTAGTATGTAGCCTGGCTCTTAATGTTGAGTAGCATGGCTTTTAATGCTGAACAGTATTTATTCAACTGTAAGGCTATACCACAATTTTTTTTTTTCATTCAATACTTGACAGACTTTTGAGTTGTTTCCACCTGTTAGCTATTATGAATAATGCTCTTATGAGTATCTGCACTTAGATATTTGTGTCAACATATGATTTAATTGGTCTTGGGTAAATATCTAGGAGTGGTATTGCTGAATTGCAAGGTAAGTATACATTTGCATTTATAAAAAACTAAAATCTTTAGTTTTTTAGATTTAGTTATAAATTTTTTAGTTTTAGATTTAGTTATAAATCTTGCATTTATAAAATCTTTACAAGTTGCTTGTGCCATTTTACATTCTCATCAGCAATGGATGAGATTTCTAGTTTCTCCACATTTTCACCTGCACTTGGAATTGTCAATCTTTTTGACTAAAGTTTTTATTGAGATGATTGTAGAGTCATATGCAATTGAAAAAAAATAATAGATATCCTATGTACCCGTTTTCTAATTTCCTCCCACAGTAGAATCTTGAGAAACTGTAGACTAATATCACAAGCAAGATATTATCATTGATAGTGATACCCACTGCTGCTGCTGCTGCTGCGTCACTCCAGTCGTGTCCGACTCTGTGTGACCCCACAGACGGCAAGCCCACCAGGCTCACCCGTCCCTGGGATTCTCCAGGCAAGAACACTGGAGTGGGTTGCCATTTCCTTCTCCAGTGCATGAAAGTGAAAAGTGAAAGTGAAGTCGCTCAGTCGTGTCTGACTCCTAGCGACCCCATGGACTGCAGCCTACCAGGCTCCTCCATCCATGGGACTTTCCAGGCAAGAGTACTGGAGTGGGGTGCCATTGCCTTCTCCAGTGATACCCACTAATCATTCTAATTTCTCCCATTTCACTTGTACTCACTTGATTTCCCCAGGTTTTCATGTTCCCATGTGTGTGCCCATAAGCTCAGGCATGTGGACATTTAGTTCTATTCAATTTTATCAGTCACACGTAATAGGCTCCCTGGGGGCTCAGATGGTAAACAGTCTGCCTGCAATAGAGGAGACCCAGGTTAGTTCCCTGTGTCTGGAAGATCCTCTGGATAAGGGAATGGCTATTCACTCCAGTATTCTCTCCTGGAGAATCCCATGGACAGAGGAGCCTGGTGTGTTACAGTCCATGGAGTTTCAAAGAGTTGGATACGACTGAGTGACTAATTTTCATAGGTTCTTGTATCCCGTATGACAGTCAAAATACAGAACAGTTCCATGCCTCCCTTGTGTGACCTGCTTCCTTCCAAGCCCCTCCATTCTTAATTCCTGGCAACCACTAATCTAAGCTCCATTTTCATAATTTTATTATTTTAAAATTGTTATATAAAAAGAATCAGAGTATACAATGTTTAGGGATTGGCTTTTTTTCACGCAGCAAAATTCCCTTGAGGTTTTTCTAAGTTGTGTATGTCCGTAGATTTTCTTTTTACTACTGAATAATATTTCATGGTATCTATATCTCACAATTTGGCATGTGGGCTGTTTCTTCTGGTTTAGAGTTGTTATAAATAGAGCTGCTATTAATATGTGTATAGATTCTTTGTAAAGATAGAGTATCATTTCTCTGGAATAAATGCCCAGACTTCCATTGTCGAGTCACATGGTAATTGCATGTTTGCTATTATAAGAAACAGCCAGACTTCCAGAGTAACTAGTGGTGGTGTAGTCACTAAGTCATGTTCGACTCTTGTGACCTTGTGAACTATAGCGCATCAGGCTTTTCTGTCCATGGGATTTTCCAGACAAGAATACTGGAGTGGGTAGCTATTTCCTTCTCCAGGGGATCTTCCTGACCCAGGGATCAAACCCTAGTCTCCTGCATTGCAGGCAGGTTCTTTACCAATGGAGGTACCAGGGAAGCCCCCAAAGTAACTATATCATTTTACATTTTCATTGCCAGTGCATCAGCTCCTCACATCCTTGCCAGCCTTTGATACTGTCACTGTTTTTCAACCATTCTGATAAGTATATAGGAGTAACCTATGTTTTAATTTGAATTTCCCTAATAACATCTCTTCATGTGTCTATTTGCCATCTGTCTATTCTGTTCAGTGAAATGTTTGTGTTGATTGCCTATTTTCCAATTGGATTTGCTTTTTTTTTTTTTTAATGTAGCTGTTTGAGCTTTTCATTTGTTCTAGATATTAGTCCTTTGTTAGGTACATGGTTTGCAAGTATTTTCTGTCTGTAGCTTGTATGCATTTTCTTCATATGCTCTCTTGCAGAGCAAAAGTTGTAAATTTTGATGCATTTCAGTTTATCAATTTTTAAAAAAATTATAGATTGTGCTTTTTCTGTCAAATCTAAGAACCCTTTTCTTAGTCTGAGATCCTAAAGATTTTTGTCCTTTTTTTCTAAATGTTTTACAATATTTACATTTCATATTCAGGTTTAGGTTAGGTTCTTTTTTTTTTTTTTTTTTTAGCCTATAAAATCCAATTACTTCAGCAGTTTTGTTGAAAAGTTTATTCTTTCTTCACCACTTTTGCACCTTTGTCAAAAATCAGTTCTGCATCTTTGTGTGGGTCTATCTGTGGGTTCTCTGTCTTTTGATCCGTGTAAATCTTGATTGCCAATACTGCTCAATCTTGATTGTGGTAGATTTACACTAAACCTTAATATGAAATAGCATGATTCCTCCCATATTACCTTTTTCAGCTTTTCTAGGGCCTGTGCCTCTCAATGGAAATTTTAGCTAAACTAGAGCTAAATAAATTTTGGAGTATCATTTTATGGTTCCGTGTTATTCCAACTACTGGCTATTATTTATAGCTCTTAATTTTGTTTGTTAATGATTGCTCTAGGGTCTACTGTACACATCCTTACCTTATCACTGTGTTTCTTCAGATAAGATTACACTTTACATATAACATATTTCCACTTTCTCTTTCCCATACTCTTACTGTTATCATATTTTTATATCTAAACACGACGTAAATCTCACAACGTATTCCTAAATATTTTCCCTCTAGACATTCAATTATTTTTAAAGGCTTTAAATATAAAGGCTTCGTTTTTAAAACGAAGCCTTTCTATTTACTTCCCCCTCCCCTTTATTTCATTTCTGGTTGTGGTGTTAGTCACTCAGTCATGTCCAACTCTTTGAGACCCCATGGATTGTAGCCCACCAGGCTCCTCTGTCGATAGAATTCTCCAGGCAAGAATACTGAAGTGGGTAGCCGTTTCTTTCTCCAGGGGATCTTTCCAACTCACGGATCGAATTCAGATCTCCCAAATTTCAGGCAGATTCTTTACCATCTGAGCCACCAGGGAAGCCCTTTTTCATATCTAGCACTCTTCATTTCTCTATTTTCAGATCCAGTTTCCTATCTATTGCCATCTGTCTTCTGATCAAGAAGTCCTTTAACAATTCTTATAGCCCATATCTTCTGGCTGTGATTTGTTTCACCTTATGTTTGCTTGAAAAGTTATTATTTCACTTTTATTTAATTTTGTAAAACATTTTTTCTGAGTATATACATCTGTGTTGTTGTTTGTTTATGTTCCTCCATTGTTCTCTGGATTCCAAAGTTTTAATGAGATAAACACTGTCATTCTTTGTATTTAATCCCTCCTCTGGAGAAGGAAATGGCAACCCACTCCAGTGTTCCTGCCTGGAGAATCCCAGGGACGGGGGAGCCTGATGGGCTGCTGTCTATGGGGTCGCAGAGTCGGACACGACTGAAGTGACTTAGCAGCAGCAGCTGACCTCCCCTACTGTTCTCCCCCGCCCTCCACAACCTCTGGCTGCCGCCAAGATTTCCTTTTTATGTATTACTTTTAGTGGGCTTTCCAGGTGGCACTAATGGTGAAGAACCTGCTTGCCATTGCAAAAGACGTAAGAGACATGGGTTCGATCTCTAGGTTGGAAAGATTGCCTGGGAGAATGTCTCTAGATGTGTTTTCCTTTCTTGTTACTTGGAACTTTCTGAGACTTTTGCATACATGATTTCATTTTCTTCATTACTTTTGGAAAATTCTTGACTATAGCACCTTCAAATTAGTTTGTTCCCCCTTCTCTCTTCTCCTTTGGAGGCTTCAATTTTATATACATATTAGACTGTTTGATATTGTCCCAGAGTTGGATCCTCTGTTCTGTGAGTTTATTTTCACTAATTTTTTTCTCTGTATGTTTATAGTTTGGATAATTTCTATTGAACCATCTTCAAGTTCATTAACTTGAAGTGTACAGTCCGCTGATAATCCTATTGAAAGAATCGTTCATTTCTAATTATAGTTTTTATTTCAGGAGGATCTTATAGGTTTTTAAATGTTAAATGTGAAATTTCAACTTGTTACTTGGCTTGGATATTTTATATTGTATACTCATTTAGTTTCACAACAAAGGTAAGCATTAATATCATCATCATTTTACGAGTGAGACACTCCAGGTTTGTACTGAAGTTTAAGTACTTTGCCTAAGAGCATATAGTAGATGAGTCAAAAAGCTAGGAGTGAACCTCAGCAGTCTAGCTTTAGTACCTATATGACTAATCTTGCTGTGACTGAAAAGTAGCTCTATCTTTATGTATTATGAAATGTCCAAATGCTAACTCAAAGGACACTCTAGACCTAAGATTTTTAGCAGCTACCAAAAACTCTTGATAAATGCATCATTATAGCAAATGGAATATTGTAGTTAGGTTTTCTCAGTGTATTAGGCTAAAATTCTTAATAAATAATTGTTTAATAACTTGCATGCTGCAATCTATTTAAAATGTCCTAAAGATCCCATTCAATTATCCAATTATCTTAACATAATGAGTCTAATTTTAACTTCTATGAAAATACTTATATTTAAATCTGCTATTTAATAATGTACTATGTTAAAGACAATAACATACTTTGTGGGGGAAAGTTTAAGGAGTGTTTATAGACTTAGTGAAAATCCCATTTGTGATAACAGTTATGAGGAGTTAGAGGTGCATATAACATTAAAAGATTCTTAGATTTTGATTATTATCACCACTCTGTAGTAAAGATAAGCCATGCCCAGACATTATAAGAATTATCACATGGAAATAAATGGCGCAGCAAAAAGCCCCTTATACTAAGGTAGATCACTGGCTGAGGGTGTGACTCTCTCCTAGACCAATGTTGTGAAGCTTGTGTGGCTCTGGGCATCACTGATCATGCAAAACACCCTCCTCCCTGTGAACTTCTCATACCTCATCAGTCTTGCTTTTGTAAGAGGGAAGGGAGATGCTGGGAGTCATGTCTGTTCATATCCTTGGTGGACATTTTGTCAGTTCGTGTCTCCACCTATTTGGTAGTACTTGAAGAATTATACACATGTATTTATGAAAAATATAAGGGCTTCCCTAATAGCTCAGCTGGTAAAGAATTCACCTGCAATGCAGGAGACCCCGGTTCAATTTCTGGGTTGGGAAGGTCCCCTGGAGGAGGGCATGGCAACTGACTCCAGATTTCTTGCCTGGAGAATTCCATGGACTGAGGAGTCTGGCGGGCTACAGTCCATGGGGTCGCAAAGACTGTCGGACATGACTGAATGACTAAGCACAGCACAGGTGGAGAATATACAGGAACATGTTGAGGTCAGCCAGAGCTCAATTTGGGATTCAAACAAGAGATCAGCTTTATGCCATTGCCTAATGACAGATCACTTGCCCGTGATGCTGCACTGAATGAACTGTTCTTTGGTATTAATTCCCAGAGTAACATTTGGGCCTCTCATACTTTCCTAAGAAAGAAGAAGACAGTGGTCATTGTGCTTTGAAACGTTTTCCTCATGGAGCCTAACTGTATATGATGTCTTCTCTGCCCAGGCTTACAGATTCCTGGGAGGAAAAAAGCCATTCTCTTGTCAGTGCAGATCTCAGTCCTTCCCATGGGCAGTGATGAGAGTACAAGTGTGGGACTTGAGCCAGGAGTGACACCCTAGAACCTTCATGGGAGAAGATGGGCAAGTGTGGGCAAGAGCTCTCCTTATCCTGCCCATCTCTCTTGTACTGTGCCCCTTAGGAATATTTGAAGAAACATTTCTTGGTTTCTATTTTTAAAATGTGTCATTGACTTAAGGGCAAAATATAGTATTAAAGGAAAAACAATTTGAAGGTAGACTTTTTTAAACTGAAGCGAGCAGTAATATAAAGTAAAGAGTCAGGAATTAAAGCAGTTAGGTAGATTCTTCTACCTAAACTATTTAAAATTGTTCTAGTTAAACAGTATAAAGGGCTTCCCTAGTGGCTCAGATGGTAAAGAATCTGCTCACAATGCAGGAGATGAGGGTTCAATTCCTGGATTGGGAAGATCCCCTGAAGAAGAATGCAACCCACTCCAGTATTCTTGCCTGGAGAATTCCATGGACTGAGAAGCCTGGCGAGTCCATGGGGTCACAAAGAGTCAGATGTAACAGAGCTACTAACACAACAACACAACAAACAATATAAAACATAAATTTAAAAAAAAAAAAAAAAACTTCTCAGTCAATGTTGAAAATGAGGCATTGAAGAGTTAATGAGAATATAAAATAAAACTTGTGTTAAGCAAGAAATGTGTAATCACTCATAAAGTCATATAGAAGCTTTATCAAAGTATTTTCTCCTTTTTTGGTAGTGACCCTATTCAAGTCTTGAGTAATGAGTTACTCACAGTACTTTATAATATATCAAAAAGAATTTGACTTCCTTGCAATAAAGGTACTATTTATATTTCAGTCAAATACACTCTTCATTTAAGAATGAAGATTTGAAGGTGATCCAGAATTTCCAATGGATAAAAAACAATTTTTAAATAAGTCTGGAAATGCACATATGGATTGGTTTAAAAACTGTCACATTTTTTTCAATTAATTGGTTGTTAGTTGGGAACATTATCTCTGCAATAAAAGTTGTTATAGTCCTGCTTAAAACAATACTTTTTAATGTATGATTTATCTTGGATCAAAGGCTTTCCAAACCCAGCTGGCCATCAGAATCACTTTAGCAACAGTATTTTCTGGATTTCAGCCGTGCTTGTGAAGCACTGCCTTGGGTCATCTAGTTCAGCTTCCTTCTTTAATAGAATGACTCAGAAAACTTGGTCTCAGTCATATGACAGATCTTCCTAAGCCAAGCTGAATAGTTTCCCATCCCTACCTCAACCTCTAAGATGTTTTTGATCCCCTTTTCACAGTGATTGTTCCGACATACTTCCATTTCCACAAGGGAATCCACTGTGAATTTGGATAATTCCAAAGGACAGTGGATCATATTTCCTTTCTCAACCTGCTATGCTATGAACAGAGATGCTCCTGTTTTTCTGTCAGGGATCAGCATAGAAAACAGCAGTGTATGACCCAGTTGTTCACAATCTTTTTTTATCCAATTTTTCAAGTGAAGAGAGACAACCATGCTATATGAAAATACAACCATGACACATATGAAACACATTATAAACCTTGAATGAGCATAGACTAAACAATGTTATTGAGTTTCCTACTATCTATAATCCTAGCTAAATATCTAAAAAGTTTATGTTTCTGTATGAAGAAATCGATCAAAGAATTAGAGCAAGAAGTCGCTCAAATGCAAGCAAGCTTTCTATTTTGCTTGCAAAAATGGTTCAGAGTTCCTGTGTATTCTTTATCTGGAGTCTTCCAATGATAACATGTTACGTAGCCATAGTATACTTACTAAAACCAGGAAGTTGATATTGGGACAGTTATAAAAAGCTATAGATTCTCTTTGTGTTTCACAAGTTTTTCATACATTCTTCATGTTTTAATAGTTCTATGAAACTTTATCACACACATAGATTCACATAACCGCCACCACGGTCAGCATACAGCATTGTTTCATCACCCCCTCATCACTCCCCCACCTAAAACTGTCACCTACTCTCCTTTTATAACCACACTTTTCCCACAAACCAAGACCCTAGTTGCTACAATGACAAAAGAATTCATAAATAATTTCAATTTAAAACTCAATGTCATTGATTAGATATATATATATTAATTAATGAAATTATCTAGCTTTGTACTGAAAAAAGCCAGTGACTACGTTTTAGTGTAATCATGAAATGTAAGGCAGCAATTTCCCTTTTCTCATCTGAATATTATGTAAAATTTACAAGATGAACACTAACAAAATCTGCATGCTTCATTTCAGGGAAATTAGAAGACAGGTAATTCAGAATCCTTTAAAAAGGTAAGGCCTGCCATGACAAGTCAGAGTGCCTTCAATTTTTTTGCAATGAACAGCAGCAAATATTGTTTCAGGGAAAGTAGAAAGGATGGTCCAGTGACAACAGAGCCCGGATAACAACAACAACAGCAATAATAACAAAATACAGCAAAAGTGTACTTTCTTAAGGTAAGGGATCAAACTGAGGCAATCAACTTATATCTGCTGTATACCCTGAGAGCTAATGTTTAACGTTATTTAAAAAAATTTAGAAACTTGGGTGCAATTAGTCATTTCCTTTGTTGTTGCTAATTCATCTCCGACTCTTTGTGACCCCATGCACTGCAGCACACCAGACTTCTTGTCCTTCACTATCTCCTGGAGTTTGTTCAAATTTATGTCCATTGAGTCAGTATTACCATCCAACCATCTCATACTCTGTTGCCCACTTCTCCTCTTTTCCAGCATCAGGGTCTTTTCCAATAAGTTGGCTCTTTGAATCAGGTGGGCAAAGTATTGGAACTTCAGCTGCAGCATCAGTCCTTCCAATGAATAATCAGGGTTGATTTCCTTTAGAATTGACGGGCTTGATTTCCTGGCAGTCTGAGGGACTCTCAAGAATCTTCTACAGAACCCCAATTTGAAAGCATCAATTCTTTGGTGCTTCAGCCTTCTTTAATGACCCCAGAAATTTTTTTAAAAATCAAAGCATCTGATTTCCATAGAATAAATATAGCTATCTTGGAAAAGAAAACAAAAAGGAGGCAAGAATAGATCATTGTACAGAGGAATTCTGTCTGATACTAAGCAGAAAAGTCTAATGTTTTTAAAACTGTTCTAAAATACTATTTAAAAATACTTCCAGATACTTTACATGTAGTCTTCACACTACATGTTTCCGATATACATGAATTTCAGTTATTACAGTTTAGTTAAATAACACAAGTTCCTCAACAGCAGGGTTAAACTTTCACTCACCATGATGTATTAACTATGAGTAATTATATAGATAGAAGCTTCATGGACGGGACTTTAGTGCACAAATCAACATGTACATAATAGATATGCATTGTGATCAGTGACCATCATATCCTCTCTTTCACAGTCTGTGGATAGTTGATCAGTTGGTCACTATCTGTTACTCATGTCATACACAGACAGCAACTCATGAAATTGTATTCCTTCCTTATCTCCCAGTGATAAACCTATAAGACATTTTTCAAAACTGGGTTATGGAAAGAAGAAATATACAAACCAAGCTAAACTTTCTTGAACATCCTTTGGTCTAAAATGTACTAGGGACTTCCCTGGTGATCCAGTGGTTAAGATTCTATGATTCCACTGTAGGGGGCATGGGTTTGATCCTTGGTTGGGAAACTAAGATCCCATATTCTACTCCTTGATACAAAAAAAAAAAAAAAAAAAATTGGAATGAAATGTACTAAGCACACAGAAATCCACTATGATTTAAACATAGTATTTGCATCTACTTTTAAGTGGAGACTGTATAGAAAATCCCAACCAGTTTAGCTAGGATTCAAGCTAAAAAGCTAGAATTAGTTGCATTGAAAGAAAACAAGGATCATGAGGAGACTGAAAAAAGACCTTTCACAGTCAGTAAAGGCTTGTTTTGGTCATCTCAGCAGTCAGTGTAAATTGACTTATGTGAAGTTATCTGGTGAAACTATGAACACAAATATTTACACTGCTGTGAAATTTGCACCCAGATTCCAAGAATTATTAAGATCACTGTGTAAGGTTTCAGTATGCATGGTAACGTTTATAGTTTTATACTGCAGCATAAAGTGAGGACTGCCTGTGTAAACCTATCCAAAATCATATCCCAACCTATCCCAAATTTCTTATGCAAAAAAGAAATTAACAGACCAATAGACTGATCTCACTTATGAATTTTTGATGCAAAAGATCTTAAGTAAAAATTAGCAATCAGAAGCCTGCACCACATTAAAAAATATTTTATTATAACCAGTAGGGTTATTCCAGAAATTCAAGGAGCAAGATTTAATATCCAGAAAGCTATTAACTTAGTAGTTCTTCTCATTACATATCTAAAAAGAAAAGCATGTATATTTTATGGCTACTGAAAAGGCAGATGACTCATGACAACAATAGTTCTTTAGAAGAACACTTCAGAAATAGAATAAAATTTGTTTCTTAGTATACAAATCAGCTTTATGCTTAATAAATATGAGTTACTTTGCCACTAAAGTCAGAATAAGTCAATAAAATTCACTATCACCACCATTATAAAAGTTATTCTGATGTTAGTACCAACACAATTAGAAAAAGAAAAAAGAAAAGGTTGAGTTTGTAAAGAAGGTAAAGCTATCGCTGTGTGCAGACAATGTCATATGCTTGGAAATATTCAAGTCAATCAACTGAAAAACTACCACAATTAGAGATTTTAATAAAGAAATGAGGGACACAAGTAATACATACTTTCAGTAGCTTTCACATATACAAAAAATAACCAAGAGGGACAAATAATGAAAGGTGTGCACTAAAATGGCATTTTTGGGGTCTTTCAGAATGGCTGAAATCCCCCAATTTGCTATTTAAAAAATCTTTTTAAGTCCATGAGAAAGTAGGCATGCTCCTGTATCACAGATAGGCATAAAATTGTGGCAGTCCCTACAGAAAACAGTTTCCTAGATAAAAAAAAACTGTAAACTCTTTGATCCAACAATCCCACTTCTATCTGCAGATATGCCTCTACATGTTTGAAATGATGAAGGTACATGTTTATTCATTGAAGAAGCATGGTTTGAATAATAGAGAGTTGGCAGACAAAAATGAAAGCAAAGCAAAGAAATAAAAATTGAAATGAAAAAGAAGTTTGGAAAACATGTCCATCGGTAGAATAAATAATAAATTATTGCCTATCCATACAACGAACACTGAAACTAAGAATGAGGCAGTTCTATGTACTAACATAGCACTAAGGAATCGCCAAGATATTTGGTCCTGTGAAGAAAAAACTCATTGCTGAACAATGTGCCTGCTTTGTTGCTGTTGTTTGGTCCCTAAGTCATGTCCAACTTTTTTGCAACGCCATGGACTGTCATCTGCCAGGCTCCTCTGTCCATGGGATTTCCCAGGTAACAATACTGGAGTGGGTTGCCATTTCTTCTCCAGGGGATCTTCCCAACTCAGGGATAAAACTGGCACTTCCCGCTTGGTAGGCGGATTCTTAACCACTGTGACATCTGGGAAGCCCTGTAATACCTTTTAGTTATTTACTAAGTGAGCTTATTCCCAATTCAAAAAGAAAAGCCAAGGAAATAAAAAATATGTTTAACTTACTCTTTAGGTCAATATTTTAAAATATTATTCATTCATCGTAAAACCATCTCTTCTTTTTCCTGCAAGTAAGTAGGCTCCACTTGCCAATTTGTACATCAGAAGGAACCATGCCATGATGACTCATTAGGACATCACTTCAGTGTACCCTGGTTGCAACCCTGTGAATTAACTAAGGATGTAAAACTGTTTCCAACCTGGGCTTCAGGCCTGGAGAAAGGTGTGAACTATTCAAGTTGGCCTTAATTTCAAATCCAGAATCTACTATTTCCTAGCAGTATGACTGTAGGTGAATTACTTAACCTCTCTTAGCTTCCATTTCCTTTTCCAAAAAAAAATATATATATATATATATAATACCTTCACTAGAACGTTGGAAAAATTAAAGGAGTTAATATGTAAAGCCCTTGCTAAGGTACAAAACAAAAGTGAGTTGCTTTTTCCTTTTTTTTTTTCCCCCATAGGACTTGCCGAATTTAATAAATGATATTCTGAATTAACTGGCTTGAATCAAATAACTGTCCCTAATGCATTCATTAAAAACTTTTATTGTGACTGATGATGACTGAGTGTGAATACTTCTGATTTAATCCTGAGCCATATCAGATTTTTGCTTTTTCTGGTATTGTGACTAAGACTAGAGATACGGCCTATGCATGTTCAATCTTGGTAGCTAATTGAAATAAACAGCATATTCCTTCATGAGATGTTGACTGATTGCTAGTTTATGGATTTCGTAGGACAAGTTAATTCCATCAAAATAGCTAAATGGACTTTTGTGTGCAGACTCTTTCCCCCCTGACTAATCAGAATTAATTGTAGTGTATACAACTATAGACTTTGATTTAGTGACTAGGGCAGCACAAAATGTTTTACCTCATAAATGTCATGTTAAAAATGAATGTGAAGTAGAGATAAATAAGAAATAGATAAAAGCAGATTAAAAGCCAAAGTGGCATTAGCAATAAGCTTTCTCTTCAAAGACTAATAAATATCTGAAATATTCTGCTTAGGAAAATGAAACTTCAGGTTAGGTCCTTCAGTGGGAACCTGTGATTTATTTGGGAATCCCCATGAACAGATTGCTGAGACTTGTAGAAACTAGTGATGAAACTTACAGCTGTTAAGTTGAGATTTGCAGATGAGACATAGGTACACACTGCTTCAAAGTGATAGCACTTGCTCCCCCAATTAAATTTCTGAAGTATTTTGAAATTTCAAGTCATAAGTGAATAGTTATCTTTGAGAACAATCTCTAAGGAAAATAGTATTGCAAGATTTGTATTTGGTTTAGCATAGTACCACAATTTGAAAAAGCCAAAGGGCAATGCAGGTTGTAATATAGACCAAATGAAGAAACTTAAGAGTTCTCTTTCTTTTCGTCATCTTGCCTTTGTTGGATGAAGGCACTTTTTACCAAGTTCCAAGGGAAAAAAAATGTCTTTAGAACCATATTGACTGATAATAAGATCATAAATGTCCCAGTTATTGTCCCTAAAAAAAATTATTTAAAAATAAGATATATAGAAAGCAGAAAGGACCCAGGGTTATTATTTTCAATTTTACTTGCAGTAAAAGCTTTATTTTTCTATGAAAAGAGCCTTTCCTTGATGTGCATTTACCATTCTTATTTGCCTTTTATAGGGAACTTGTGCCTACAGTGAAGGTGAATTCTTTAAATCAGATTACAAACAGAAAAGCCAGAGTAAAAGAGGGGGAAAAAAGTCACAGTAAAAATCATGTAAGAGGCATGAAGTCTCTTACAGAGTAGATAGTTGTAAGCATCACTTGTATTTGTATTCTCTTTCAATTCGAAAGCAAAAACCACCTATCTTCACAGATTAAAATGTTAACCCTTTGGAATCATTGGAAGGAGAATTAAACAGTATCTATCAGTTTTCTACAGCAAGGGACTGAGCATTTTTCATTTCCTTCTTCATTGCAACAAATTTTAATATTTTTCCCAATCAAAGGAGAGTTCTTTTGAAGACACAGAGTAAGTTGGTTATCCCAGGAATTTGAGGAGCTAACTGGCAGGAGATGGCACCCTTGCTGCTCCCATGATTGTGGGGAGCTAACCCTGTAATGGCTTCAGGGGATGGAACCATCTGGTTTTACAGTTCATTACGCCTTCACCCCCAGGAGCAACCCATTCTTTAAGGAGTTGCTCTTTGCTTGCTGAGCAGTTTAGAATAGAAACTAACAATGGGATTAAATTCATTCTTCTGCCCTGTAGGTTTCCATCCTCAGGATGCCCTCAATTTGAAGAAAAGCAACATCAGTTCAGGAGTTGGAGAAATGAGAACAGCAGGCAGAACACATGGATGTTAAAGCAATCAGAGGATGAATCTGCAAAGAAATAGCCTGCTTAGGACAAGGCCAATAGTCAAAGCCTGAAATACAGCCTCTACCCAGTGACCATCAGATTCACAGTGGATAGTTAGAAGACAGTCAACACTTGGGAAGTGACCAGAACGAAGAGAAGATCTTTTCCTTGGGAATTCATGAATTTTGGTTAAAGGCTAATTTAGTGGTTTTCTTTTTTTTTTTTTTTTTTTTTAAAGAAATATCTTGTAAGTTATGGAGTCTCCGGGTACTCTCTTCCTCAGCGTAGGAGCTATGGAGAGTATACTGTTCACCAAGTGTTTGTATGTCTGGCTTTGTGCTAAATGGATTGGATGCAGTTAACTTTGCATTTAATCCTTACAAAATTTTATGAAATACATTTCACTACCCACATTTTATGAATTAAGGAAATAGTTTTAGAAAGGTTTAGTAACTTGTTCATTGTCAACAAAATAAGTAAAAAGACAGAGCCAAGAGTTTGTATGTCACTATCGAATATTAAATTTAAATTGAAGGAAAAGCTGAAGAAATAGATGACAATTTAGTGTCTATGGACAACAGTCAAGCAAACCAAGATTGTAAAATGTGGGGGAAAAAAGTACAGGGTGACTTAACTGTGGTCTTCCCCAGTGGCTCAGATGGTGAAGAATCTACCTGCAATGCACAGTATCTTCAAATTCATAAAATCCACAAGGAAATGTTCTGTAGTTATACTGTAACTTTACATAGAGAAGAAGAAAAATGGGTACAAATTGTATTAAACATGTTTAGTATTAATAAATGATTTTTATAGTAGAAGAATTTAAGGCTGATAATCCTTAGAAAATTTTTTTAAAGTAAAAATATTTTGCTGCAAAAGATCTGTAAGGAGGATTTGAGAAGAAATGATTTCTTAATTATTATCTTTTAATTATGAGATGGGCTTTCTTGTTAGCTCATTTGGTAAACAATCCCCCTGCAATGCAGGGGTCCCCAGTTTGATTCCTGGGTGGGGAAGATCCACTGGAAAAGGGATAGTCTACCCATTCCAGTATTTTCGGTCTTGCCTTGTGGCTCAGCTGGTAAAGAATCCACCTACAATGTGGGACACCTGGGTTTGATCCCTCGGTTGGGAAGATCCCTTGGAGAAGGGAAAGGCTACCCACGCCAATATTCTGGCCCGGAGAATTCCATGGACTGTACAGTCCATGGAGTTGCAAATAGTTGGACACGACTGAGTCACTTCCACTTTCACTTTCAATTATGAGGTGGGAAAAGTGGTGAAAGTGAACCATGGGCCAGGTGATCATATGATTTTCTTCTTGCTTTCTCAGATATGTAGGCAGAGACCTTCAGTCCTCAAGGAAACCTCCAGAAGGATTCCCAGCAAGTTTTGGAACGTGAGAATCTGGCTGGCTGTCAACAGGGCTTTGAATGTGGAGGGAGAGGAACAGTTACCAATAGGCATTAGGTTATCTTTGAATATAGGCAAGAACTAAGATGAAAAACTGATAAGCTATTCTATATAAACTGATTTTGGAACGGGGCCTTCCTTGATACACACTCAGTGTCATTTACCAAGACAAAGCAAAACAAACAAAACAGCAACTAAAAAACCAGTACACAATTGAAAGTGGTTTCATTCATTAAAACTACAACCAAAATATGTGTTCCTGCCTTTTCACAGGAATCCACCAATTAGCAATGATACATAAGATATTGTTAATTGTCTTTTAGTGACACTTAAGGATTAATGGTGGGCTTCCAAGGTGGTGGTAAAGAACCCAGTTGCCAATGCAGGAGACAGAAAAGACATGGGTTCAATCCCAGGAGATCCTCTGGAGGAGGGCATGGCAACTCAGTCCAGTATTCTTGCCTAGAGAATCCTGTGGACAGGGTTGCACAGTCAAGCACGACTGAAGTGACTTAGCCTGAACACACGAATTTCATTATGTTCCCAACCATCAGGTGACATGAAATCTCAAACATTTATAAAGAAAAAAACAATTAGGCAAAATGAAGAGAGAAAAATTTTAAACTATATTCAAATATTGAAAGAGAATTTAATTTTATGACAGCAGTTGATAGTCTGTTTCCATTTTGTTCAGGTCAGCCTTCCTATAACCTTGGGGTGTGACAATATTGCTTTGTGTTTTCCATCCTGTAACTCAGTCTTTTATTGATTTTGGGGAGCCCTGATCATTTGGATCCCTATAGTTAACTTGTCACTTCTTTCTTTTCTTCCAGCTTAAACTTGAGGACCACACTCACCCTTCACATTCACTAGGTACTAATAAATAGTTTCAAAGTGTTCCTTAATTTTGTTCAGCCTGGAAAAGAAATATGTTCCCTGAAGATGCTCAATCAAAATAGAAAAGCCAAAGCTTTAGACATATATTTTCCCCCTACCCAGAATATGTTTGTACCTCCTTTACTATGAAATAGTCTATTTCAATTAGTAATTGACACAGGATTCAAGAACAAATTCCCCCTGTGGAAGGTTCCAATGACATTCTAGAATTCAGTATTGCTTTGCATCCCTGCCCCCCATAAGCTTTTTCATATTGTTAACTTTTCTTTACAGTAAATACATTGCAGGCAATTCAGACGTAAAAGAACATTAAAGGAAAAGACATACATTTTGCCCACGGCACTTTAATTGATCTAAACAAAGGCTGGGCTCCAAGCAAATGTACCTTTGGAGATCAGAAGACTGTTGCAGCTGTTGGCAAATAAGTAGGTTTTGGGAATTCACACGTGGGGAGGCCTGCTATGGGTGCTCAGGCCCCTTGCATTTTGTCAGTGGTTATTGAGAAATCAAAACATTTAAATTCTCATGGAAATTTGCCTGAAGCAGGCATGAACATACAGAGGTGTAAAATAATGATTAGTTCATGACTAGAAGTGTTGCCCTGGGATTTTTTTGGTCTCTTTTGGATTACCCTTAATGGGAGCAAAAAATACAAAGGATTTTCTTAACATGTACAGAGTTGTATTTCTCACAGAATATTCAAACTATCTCCTTCCATCAGAACAAGGGCGTGGGCTAGGCAGTGAGGCTCTGTGAAAGGAGCAGCTTAAAACCCCTGGGATGTAGACTCTTTCGAAATAAAGTCAAGGCCAGTGAGTGATTCAAAACGTCCCTGAAACTCCTAGTGTTCTTCAAAGGACCACAGCCTCAGGGCTGGCAGGACATTCTGCTGGATCTTAGAAGAACTAAAGACTGTGGTTTACTTCTACCTAAGGGGGCAAGAGGAGGAGGGGACGACAGAGGATTAGATGGCTGGATGGCATCACTGACTCGATTGATGTGAGTCTGAGTGACCTCCGGGAGTTGGTGATGGACAGGGAGGCCTGGCGTGCTGCAGTTCATGGGGTCACAAAGAGTCGGACACGACTGAGCGACTGATCTGATCTGATCTGAAGGGAGCCATAATCACCTAATCAAATCAAGCCTAGGTCAGGTTTTATTTTCTGCAAACCCAACTGAATGATCAATATACAATTCTTTTCCTTTCCTCTTTTTAATCAGTTAGTTGTTGTTGTTGTTTTAGTCATGTCCGACTCTTTATGACTCAATGGACTGCAGCCCACCAGGCTCCTCAGTTTATGGGATTTCCCAGGCCACAGTCATCAAGACAGTATGGTACTGGCACAAAGACAGAAATATAGATCAATGGAACAAAATAGAAAGCCCAGAGATAAATCCACGCACATATGGACACCTTATCTTTGACAAAGGAAGCAAGAATATACAATGGATTAAAGACAATCTCTTTAACAAGTGGTGCTGGGAAAACTGGTCAACCACTTGTAAAAGAATGAAACTAGAGCACTTTCTAACACCATACACAAAAATAAACTCAAAATGGATTAAAGATCTAAATGTAAGACCAGAAACTATAAAACTCCTAGAGGAGAACATAGGCAAAACACTCTCTGACATACATCACAGCAGGATCCTCTATGACCCACCTCCCAGAATATTGGAAATAAAATAAAAAATAAACAAATGGGACCTAATTAAACTTAAAAAGCTTCTTCACAACAAAAGAAACTATAAGCAAGGTGAAAAGACAGCCTTCAGAATGGGAGAAAATAATAGCAAATGAAGCAACAAACAACTAATTTCAAAAATATACCAGCAACTCCTACAGCTCAATTCCAGAAAAATAAATGACCCAATCAAAAAATGGGCCAAAGAACTAAATAGACATTTCTCCAAAGAAGACATACAGATGGCTGACAAACACATGAAAAGGTGATCAGGATCACTCATTATCAGAGAAATGTAAATCAAAACCACTATGAGGTACCATTTCACACCAGTCAGAATGGCTGTGATTCAAAAGTCTACAAGCAATAAATGCTGGAGAGGGTATGGAGAAAAGCGAACCCCCTTACACTGTTGGTGGGAATGCAAACTAGTACAACCACTATGGAGAACAGTGTGGAGATTCCTTAAAAAACTGGAAATAGAACTGCCTTATGATCCAGCAATCCCACTGCTGGGCATGCACAATGAGGAAACCAGAATTGAAAGAGACACGTGTACCCCAATGTTCATCGCAGCACTGTTTATAATAGCCAGGACATGGAAGCAACCTAGATGTCCATCAGCAGATGAATGGATAAGAAAGCAGTGGTACATATACATAATGGAGTATTACTCAGCCATTAAAAAGAATACATTTGAATCAGTTCTAATGAGGTAGATGAAACTGGAGCCTATTATACAGAGTGAAGTAAGCCAGAAAGAAAAACACCAATACAGTATACTAACGCATATATATGGAATTTAGAAAGATGGTAACAATAACCCTGTATACGAGATAGCAAAAGAGACACTGATGTATAGAACAGTCTTTTGGACTCTGTGGGAGAGGGCGAGGGTGGGATGATTTGGGAGAATGGCATTGAAATATGTCTAATATCATATATGAAATGAGTCACCAGTCCAGGTTCGATGCACGATTCTGGATGCTTGGGGCTGGTGCACTGGGACGACCCAGAGGGATGGTATGGGGAGGGAGGAGGGAGGAGGGTTCAGGATGGGGAACACATGTATACCTGTGGCAGATTCATTTTTATATATGGCAAAACCAATACAATATTGCAAAGTTAAATAAAATAAAATTTAAAAAAAAAAAAAAGAACACTTGCCTGGGTTGCCATTTCCTTTTCTAAGCGATCTGAAGACAAAATAAAAGGTAAAACAAAATAAAATTTCACAAATTCCTTCTATTCTGATATTGAGCCTAATTACCCCTGATTTTTTTCAGACTGTTTATTATTTATTTTTATTTTTTGGCTATGTGAGTCTTCATTGCTGCACGTGGACTTTGATTAGTTGTAGTGAGCAGGGTCTACTCTCTAGTTACTGTGCACCAACTTATTGTGGTGGCTTCTCTTCTTGGGAAGCATGGGCTCTAAGAAAGTGGGCTTCAGCAATTGTAGCACATGGGCTGAATAGTTGTGGCCCACAGGTTTATTTGTTCTGTAGCTTCTGGGATCTTCCCAGATCAGGGATTGAACCAGTGTCCTTTGCATTGCAAAGCAGATTCTTAGCCACTGGACCACCAGCGAAGCCCAATCCTGATTTTTTGAAAAAGGATTTCTTCTGTCTTTTGTTTAGAAAATTTAATGAATATATGAGGCTGATTAAAAAAAACAACAACAACAACAACAAAAAACCTCATATTTAGGCAAAGGATCTGAATAGATATTTCTCCAAAGATGATATACAGATGGCCAACAGGCATGTGAAAAGATGCCCAACATCACTAATCATTAGGGAAATGCAAATCAAGATGACAATGACCTCACACACATTAGGACAGCTACTATAAAGAAAAGAAAATAACAAACTTTGTTAAAGATGCAGAGAAATTGGAACCTTTTATATTGTCGATAGGAATGTAAAATGATGCAGTTACTATGGAAAACGGTATGGTCATTCCTCAAATAATTAAAAGTAAAATTATCATATGATTTGCAATCTCATTTCTGGGTATATCCAAAAGAACTGAAAGCAGGAGTTGAAGAGATATTGTACTCCTATGTTCATGGCATCACACGACTATTCATAAGAGCCAAGAGGTAGAAGCAAACCAAGTGTCCATTAACGGATGAATGGATAAACAGAAGGTGGTATAAAGGTACAATGGAATATTATTCAGTCTTGCAAAGGAAGGGAATTCTTACAAAAGTCAAACTATGAATGAATGTGTCCCAGTGGCAAAGCCAATCATAAAAAGGACAACACTATATGATTCCACTTAGATGAGGTGTCTAGAGTAGTCAAATTTATATAAACAGAAAATAAAATGATGGTTGCCAGGGGCTTGGGAGTTGACGCAGAAATGAGGATTTGTTGAATAGGTAGAAAGCTTTGATTTTGCAAGATGAAAATGTTCTGGAGTTTGTAAACTCCAGATATAAACATGTAAACATACTTAACATGAACTATCCACTTAAAAATGGTTAACATGGTAAATATTATGTTACTTGATTTTCAACCACAATAAATATATTAATTATGATTAGAGTATGTTGGTATACAAATGTTTGGGTTATTTATCTAAACAGAAATATTTCTGTTATGAGATGATTTTATATAAACAGGTTGATTTTTTTTCTTATAATTTGTAGAGCCTTATAGTGTATGCTATTTTCTGTTTAAAGTTACATTTAGGCAATGCTGATAACTATAATTACTGTATTAACATTAAAAAATCATAATAAGATGTTTGTAAACACTACCAATTCTAAGACTGAATTTTTCCTTCTGTAATTCAGCTTTTAGAAAATGAAGAATAACGCACTTTAAACAGTGTTTAAATAAATCATAATTAATTTTGTTTCTAGATACGTTGAGTAAGCTGGGCCTGACAATTAAAGAGCTAATTATGTTGAAAATGCAATTCACTTTCCCCCTAGGCTTGTTCAGTTATTTCTGTTCTCTAATTTAGACAGGCAAGTGTTTATTTGCCTCTAGGCAACACCTGATAAAAATATTTAAGTACATGCAAGGACAATTATATACCTATGAAGACATGTAAAAAATAATTTTATGTGAGAAAGATGATTATCTGCTTGAAATTTTGATTTTTCCTCTTTGATTTTTTTTTCTATGTCTCTATCACAACCAGTTAACAAAGTTTTTACAATAAATCTAGATTGCAAAAGACACTGGTTTTGGAAAAGTGAAGTTATAGTCAAGCTTTCACATGGACCCTCTATACCAGGACATGGAGAAACATCAACTACATGGTTGTCACTTTCTAGACTGAGAAGTTAAGACATCCTGTTAGAATACTTAATGCTACATGAAATTGAGGTGGTCTAAGTCTTATAAAGAGGTGAAATTTAATACTGGATGTAACACAAGTTTCCTTGGTAGTTCAATTAGTGAAGAATCCACCTGTTATGCGGGTTTGATCCCTGGGTAGGGAAGATCCCCTGGAGAAGGAAATGACAACCCACTTCAGTATTCTTGCCTGGGAAATCCCACGAACAGAGGAGCCTGGTGGGCTACAGTCCACGAGGTTGCAATGAGTTGGACACAAATAAGTGACTAAGCGCACGACACAGAGCAAGCAAGCTTTCCAGGAGGTGGCTTCGTGTCTCTGATTTTTATTCTGTGACAACAGATCAGAGAAGTCCTTTAACTTTTTTGAATTCCAGTTGCTTCAAGCATTCAGTACAGCTAACACCTGTTCTTTCCACTCCTCTAAAATCATGGAAACAACGACAGCAACAATAATACAAGCAAAACCCTTTTGTGTGTCTCCTCAGCAGAAAAGAAGGTTCTGTTGCAAATAACAAGGATTCCTTTCTCTTAGTACAGAGGCAGTGATCTGCTGTGTAGAGCCGTGCTTTCAGTGGAATGGCAAGAAGTGTTTCTTTCACGGTGTATTACAAAGAAGCTGGCTGTTAAAATATCACAAGCATAAAGAATTTTTTCATAACACTAGTGTAAAATGAATTTTTGTACTGTAGTTTCTGAAAGTAAGAATTTCTAATCCTCGTGTTTATACAATTTTAATATAAATGGGCTTAGATCTAGTAAAGCAGGATGAAGAAACAAAAAATAAAAACACAAGTAAAAACATGCATAAATATACACACACACATTAATATAGGAGGAGGCTGCTGCTGCTACTAAGTTGCTTCAGTCGTGTCTGACTCTGTGAGACCCTATAGACGGCAGCCCACCAGGCTCCCCCATCCCTGGGATTCTCCAGGCAAGAACACTGGAGTGGGTTGCCATTTCCTTCTCCAATGCATGAAAGTGAAAAGTCAAAGTGAAGTCACTCAGTCGTGTCCGACTTTTAGTGACCCCATGGAGTGCAGCCCACCAGGCTCCTCCATCGCATGGGAGTTTTCAGGCAAGAATTCTGGAGTGGGGTGCCATTGCCTTCTCCAATAGGAGGAGGAAATGAAGCAAAAAAAAAAAATACATTCTTAAGCAACAGCACTTGATAGCACTCACTAAAGTAAAAAGAGAAGCAGTGAGTTCCTCAAAAGCCACAAAGAGAACCTATTTTGGTGGCTTCTAACGTGGCTAAGGGGCTTCCCAGGTGGCATCATAGTAAAGAATCACCTGCCAATGCAGGAGACACAGGATAAGGAAGTTTGATCCCTGGGTCAAGAAGATCCCCTGGAGTAGGAAATGGGAACCCATTCCAGTATTCTTGCCTGGAAAATTCCATGGACCAAGGAGCCTGGTGGGTTGCAGTCCATAGAGTCGCAAAAGAATCAGACACGACTGAGCTACTGAGCACCCAATGTGGCTAAGACATAGTAAGTACAGTTGGGACTGGAAGAGACTCAAAGGATGACACAGCAAGGACAACTACTTTCTGGAAAGACTTAAAATGGCTATGAACTCAAAGTCCTGCCAATCCAGTGTTAAAGGGATAGTTAAAGGCTTTAATCATCTGCTTTGGTTTGAAATGTATTGCTACTGTATACAGTTTGGATTGTCATAATAAGCTGTCACTCTATCCACAAAATTTAATCCACAAAATTCAGATGTTTAAAAAGGAGATCAAATTTTTTCCCTCCAACTGATAAATCTAACATGAGCTCTTATCACACTACAACGTAGCCATCCCTTCACCAACTTTCAAAAATCACCCATCCCCCTTCCCTGGGCTTGCAGCTATACTATTGCAAGGAGCTTAAATTGTGCCATGCAGTTCTGGAGGACATCTGTTCCAGGTGGCCCACCTCTCTCTACCCCAGACTCCCCCGCAGCCGCCTTGTTTAGTCTGGTTTTTGTGTGTTTGCCCATGCAGATGGCTGCTGTGACACCCTTTAATCTTGTCCAGAGGCTCCATGGATCATGTGATGACTCAGAGCATGGGCCCCTCTTGAGTGCACAGTCATCCTGCTATTCTTGTCTGTGTTGAGATCACAGAAGCTCAATGAGGCTTCATTCATATAGCTCTTTACCCCTTCCTGATTACCAAGGAAAAGGAGGTCATCCATGCCTCAGTTCAGTTCAGTTCAGCCACTCAGTTGTTTCTGACTCTTTGCAACCCAATGGACTGCAGCACACCAGGCTTCCCTGTCGATCACCAACTCCCAGAGCTTGCTCAAATTCATGTCCACTGAGTCAACAATGCCATCCAACCATCTCATCCTCTGTCCTCCCCTTCTCCTCCTGTCTTCAATCTTTCCCAGCGTCAGGATCTTTTCCAATGAGTCATCATTTGCATGAGGTGGCCAGAGTATTGTAGCTTCAGCTTCAGCATCAGTCCTTCCAATGAATATTCAGGACTGATTTCTCTAGATTTGATTGGTTTGATCTCCTTGTTGTCCAAAGGATTCTCAAGAGTATCGAGTCTTCTCCAACACCATAATTAGAAACCATGAATATTTCGGCACTTAGCTTTCTTTGTGGTCCAACTCTTACATCCATACACAACTACTGGAAAAACCATAGCTTTGACTAGATTGACATTCGTTGGCAAAATAATGTCTCTGCTTTTTAATATGCTCTATAGGTTGGTCATAGCTTTTCTTCCAAGGAGCAAGCATCTTTTAATTTCATGGCTGCAGTTACCAACTGCAGTGATTTTGGAGCCCAAGAAAATAAAATCCATCACTGTTTCCATTGTTTCCCCAACTATTTGCCATGAAGTTATGGGACTGGATGCCATGATCTTTGTTTTTGAATGTTGAGTTTTAAGACAGCATTTTCACTCTCCTCTTTCACTTTCATCAAGAGGCTCTTTAGTTCCTCTTCACTTTCTGCCATACGGGTGTTGTCATCTGCATATCTGAGGTTATTTATATTTCTCCCAGCAATCTTGATTCCAGCTTGTGCTTCATCCAGTCCAGCACTTCTCATGATGTACTCTGCATAGAAGTTAAATAAACAAGGTGACAGTATACAGCCTTGATGTATTTCTTTCCCAATTTTGAACCAGTCTGTTGTTCCATGTCCAGTTCTAACTGTTGCTTCCTGACCTGCATACAGATTTCTCAAGAGGCGGGTCAGGTGGTCTGGTATTCCCATCTCTTTCAGAATTTTCCACAGTTTATTGTGATCCACACAGTCAAAGGCTTTAGCACAGTAAATGAAGCGGAAGTAGATGTTTTCCTGGAATTCTCTTTGCTTTTTCTATGATCCAATGGATGTTGGCAATTTGATTTCTGGTTCCTCTGCCATTTCTAAATCCAGTTTGAACATCTGGAAGTTCTCCATTCACATACTGTTGAAGCCTAGCTTGGAGAATTTTGAGCATGTGAATTTTGAGAGTTTTGAGCACTTTGCTAGCATGTGAGATGAGTGCAATTGTGTGGTAGCTTGAACATTCTTTGGCATTGCCTTTCCTTGGGATTGGAATGAAAACTGACCATTTCCAGTCCTGCGGCCACTGTTGAGTTTCCATCCTCACCTAATGTAAAGAAATTGAGACGGCTTCATGGATTTATTTGAACCCAGTCTGACTCAGAAATTTCCCCTTTCTTCACCTCTATCAGGGAAAATGAGGCAAAGCTTCCCCTCCACTTGTTTTCTACAAAATATCTGGAGTCCTTCTGTCCCTCAAAACAGAAGTCCCTTAAGACTTTGCTCAGCAGAGCATGGATATCTTCACCTCAGACACCACTATGTACACTCACTCCTACATCTCCTTTTCATTCTTTTCTTCCCTCCATCTTTTGGAGGTAACTTTTCATCTTGGGGTGGAGTAAGTGGAGCCTGAAGGGAACAGAGATGTAAAATTTCACTTGAGTTATCTAGTTTCTTTGTGCCGTGAGTTTACTTGTTGGGTAGATTTTACCCATAAAAATATGTGCATAAGCTTTTGATCCTCAACAGGCTGTTCTTTGATTCTACAAGTACACTTCTTCCAGAAGTCAACTGTTGTTGTGTGTTAGCTGTCCTAATGCCAAAGGTCCACAAGGTACCATAAATATAGGGGATATATGTTGATTAATACTTCAAAATATTATTCCATTACAACACTGAGTTCTCCAATCTGTGGGCAAGCCAACTTTATGTTTTAATGTAATAAATATGGCAGGAAAAGTATTAGTTTTAGTCATAGGAAATTGCTACTAGTTGACCATTTTGACTAGAACAGCAGAAGAAAATCTCAACACAGAAGTATGATGTCTAGTATATTTTTTCTCAAGGTCTGGTTCATGTACCATCTGCTTTAGAATAACATGTGGTAGATGCCATGGGGAGTAATATATTTACTAAAGTGGTGTTAACTGCACCCTACTCCAAACTTTCTGACCAGAAACTCTAGAAGTGATGTCTGTGAATTTGTATTAATATTTAAAGCCAGCATGCCAGATGATTGGTTATCCTGCCCATATACCAACCCCCTCTTGGAAGTTTTCATTCGGGGATGGTGATAATGAATTAGCTACCTGAGCCAGCAGCAGTAAGATGATAGATCTTTTTCAGGGAGCCATCCTTCTGTCTCACTGGCCTCAGCCATGGTGGGCTTGTGGAACTTTGTCACATATAATGACTAAAAATTTACTTCATATTTTTATGTCATTGCTGGATGAGTGATTCATTTCATTTGTAGGAAAGGAAAACTATTTTTCCTTAGTAAAGCATATTTTATACTAAAGAAATACACAGAAGAATCAAAGAGAAACTCAAGACTGTCTTCTTAACCACTGTTTGTTTAAATAAATAGGAATGTGTCTACATTTAACATAAGATACAAAGAAAAAGAAAAATTGGAAAATATAAGTTGTATTTCTGTAAAATAATACTAGGATTGGAATTTCTGTCCTCAAAACTGAAGTTACTTACATGGCATAAAATAAAAGCTATAACTTTTGGTAACTATTGGTAAAAGGATTAAATAAAAGCTATAACTATTGGTAAAAGGATTTGAGTTTACATTAAGTGATAAAATAATTAAAAATCTATTATTATTTAAAATAACAAATAAGGCTTTTAAGAAATAGACTGCTAACAAAATTTTTATATTAAGATTTTTAAAATATATAAATATAACTAATGAAGAATTTCATATACTTAGCTACTAATTATAAATTGTAGGCTGGGGGTTATATTTACTTGAATTAAATTATGGGCAAGAGAGAAAACCAATATATTACCTGGGACAGCACACCAAGGTGCTGGGTGAGTTGGCCTCATACCCACAAACAAAAAATGTTGAAGAAATTGGAACTTACAATTAAAATGATGTTGGCAAAAGAAAACTGCCATTTATCATGGATGGGTTATATAACTACTGACTTTAAAGCAATATGTAGCCTCAAAAGAAACAAGTTAAGCAAGTTTGTTGGTCATTTCAAAAATTTCATTCCAGTATAGTCAGTCTTGATTAACTTTCACCCATCTAACAGGAACCCTTAATTAACTTTTTTTTCCCTCAAAAAGCTGGAAAAAAAATAAGGCAGCATACAAAAAATAAGCTTTACTTATTAAACTTTACTTTAAAAGCTTCCAGTAAGAACTTGCAGAGAATATTTTCACATCTGCACCCATTCAGAAAACAACTTTCCAACCTACTAGTCTCTTTACCATACAATTTTCTATATGCCCTAAATATATAAACTTTAAAAAAATCTGTCATATTTAATATAACCTACTTCCTAAGGTAACAAAGTAAACTAATCTCCAATATGAAAAAAAAAAAAGAGTATCAAGAATTCTCTTATTTGCAGTTAATGAGAACACTGAATTAATCTGGAATAATCCATTTACAGAACATTTCTATTTATTAAATTTAAGCTTTAATAATGAAATTTTAGTTTAATAACTAAACAGAGTTTCAGTTTAATAACTGTTACCTCTGAGATAGGTGCCAAGAAGAACAATAAAAGGTGATCTAGACAATGGGTGCTTAACCGGGGTGTCCACAACTTCTGGGCCTGAGCACATTAGTTAAAGGACCTTTAGGATACTGTCAAGAGTATTGCTGAAATGATGGATCATGGACTCCGAAGGGAATAAGGCCCTTGGGACACGGATTGGGAAAGAGTAAAGCTGGAGGACTCAGTTTACATCCAGTGCTCATGGTGGGACCTGCAAGTGGAGGTAGGAAAGGGGTGATCTGAACAGGCTTGTTTGACTGAGGGGCTTGGGAAGTGGAACAATTAGAGGTGAGGATAAGATCAAAATGGGATCACATGTACCTCAGGAAACTGGGAAGAATGATGAATGAGAAAACGTCAAAGCCACCACATATTAATTTGTTCTTGAGATACTTAAGTGCTTACCTGGGTTTACACCAGCCTCCCTAACATAAAGAAGGGCATATATACACATCCAGGCATCCAGAGCAATAAGGGATAGGCCAGCTTGGCAGCTTGCCAGGCTTTAACCTATAAAAGTTGCTAAATTATTGTTGGAACACTAATCATTGGGCATGTAAGGGTGTTAAGGATTTCCTATCAACTGTAACACTTCTCGGGAGGCAGGGCAGTGGGAAGAGGTTCTCCCAGCCTCCTCTCCCCTGAGACGCTATGTGCTGGTACTCTATTATAGTCAGCTGATAAACAGTCAACAAAGGTTCGTCTAGTCAAGGCTATGGTTTTTCCAGTGGTCATGTATGGATGTGAGAGTTGGACTGTGAAGAAGGCTGAGCGCCAAAGAATTGATGCTTTTGAACTGTGGTGTTGGAGAAGACTCTTGAGAGTCCCTTGGACTGCAAGGCAATCCAACCAGTCCATTCTAAAGGAGATCAGCCCTGGGATTTCTTTGGAAGGAATGATGCCAAAGCTTAAACTCCAGTACTTTGGCCACCTCATGCGAAGAGTTGACTCATTGGAAAAGACTCTGATGCTGGGAGGGATTGGGGGCAAGAGGAGAAGGGGACGACAGAGGATGAGATGGCTGGATGGCATCACTGACTCGATGGATGTGAGTCTGAGTGGACTCTGGGAGTTGGTGATGGACAGGGAGGCCTGGCGTGCTGCAGTTCATGGGGTCGCAAAGAGTTGGACACGACTGAGCGACTGATCTGATCTGATCTGAAACAGTCAGCAATCTATTGATACCTCCAGAGGGAGTTACATCAATTTAACTACATTTTGCTGAAGGAGGCATCCGAGTTTGGGGTCAGGCTTTCTTCAGAAAAAATAGAGGAAAGGATGAATGTGTCCATAAACTCTGACCCCTTCTGGTGTTTAAAATTATTAGTTGTAAGGATCACCAAAAACAGAGATGAGATGGTTGGATGATATCACCAATTCAATGGACATGAACCTCAGCAAACTCTGGGAGGTAGTGAAGGATGGGGAAGCCGGGCGTGCTGCAGTCCATCGGGTCACAAAGTGTCGGACAGGACTGAGTGACTCAATAACAACAATGAAAATTTCTATGCTGGCTCCCATCCTCAGCCTTGTCAACATTTGTTTTATACCAACAATGTTTCTGGATTATGTTATCTCCCTCTAGGTCATTCTCTATGAAAAGTACTTAAATTGAGTTCCCAGTGAAAATCAGATATTCACTAATCTAGTGAATGATATGAAAAGGCCCAGTTCATGAAGGCTCTGGAGAAGGTGAGAAATGTGGGATTACTCTGGGAGTCATTTCTGCCACCTCTTAGGACAGAGAATGTAGATTTCCCAGGGAGCACTTCATCAACAATCTTCAAAGGCAGCAAACTGAAGCAGACTGTGGTAGGAAAGAAGGACTTTTGCTTTTAATCCTCTCAACCTTCTTAGTTCTTAATGAGGAATAGATGGCATCACCCTTCAGACTAATGTGAAAACACCATTTTAACTTCTTTTCCAAGTTTGGGTTTTCCTGATCTATAACTTTTGCTTAATTTTTGCTTTTCTGCCCTTGACTTCCTCTACATTTCTTTCTTTCTTTTTTAAAAGTCTGACTACCTGTATAAGACTCCTATCTAATCATCTTACCACATCCGTGTTTAAGCAACAAAGTCTAAAGCATACTGTTTGTCTAAGTTGTGTCATAAAAATATATCTCTGTTTTCTTTTGAGGCAGCTGTGATTATTATGGAGAAGTTTGAGCTTGGAGTAAAAAAGTACAGGCTTGAATCTCAGTTCCTATTACTACCATTGGCATGACCGTGGGACATTTTGTAACTTGTTTTTTATACTTTGGCCACCTGATGTGAAGAGCTGATTCATTTGAAAAGACCCTGATGCTGGGAACGATTGAGAGCAAGAGAATGGGATGACAGAGGATGAGATGGTTGGATGGCATCACCGACTCGATGGACACGAGTTTGGGGAAACACCGGGAGTTGGTGATGGACAGGGAGGGCTGGCGTGGGGTCGCAAAGAGTCGGACATGACTGAGTGACTGAACTGAACTGAACCGATCACTTGGAAAAGAAAAGTGGCAAAATATTCTTGACAGCTATTGAAGAAGTTAGCCATTCAAAAATATCCATGACTTAGAAGTGTTCCTTAAATTATTTTTTTAATTTTATACAGTGAATTTAGAGAACTTATTTGCTTTACTCATTTTATATGATATTAATCACATTGTGTACATGTAATAGCTAGAGTCTCTTATCCAGTAATAAAGATTGAGATGATATGGGTCTTGTGCAACCAGTCAGCAAACTTTTCTGGAGAAAATAAAAACTTAATGAGCCTAGAAGAGGGAAGTGGATCCACCTTGCAATGCAAGGGTCACCAGTTCAATTCCTGCTCTGGGAAGTTCCCACGTGTTGTGAGCAACAGCCCGTGCACCACAGCCACTAAGTCAGCCCGGAAGCTGTAACTACTGAGCCCAGTGCTGCAGCTACTGAAACCTGTGTGCCCTAGAGCCTGTGCTCCACAAAAGAAGCCACTGCAACGAGAAGCCTGCACACCACAAGTAGAGAAACCCGTGTGCAGCAATGAAGACCCATCACAGTCAAAAATGAAAATCAAATATATCTTTAAAAAAAAAAAAGAAGGAGAATGATATGGCTTGAGAGAGGGATTTGCAAAAAGGACTTTTGGGGAAAGGAAGGAATGTATGGGAACTTAAGCAGATTTGTTTGCAGGAAAAGAGAAGTAATGAGAGAGAGAGTCAGAGATAGAGACAGAGTCAAAGAAGTGATGTGACCAGGGAGCTAGAGAAGATACAGTTGGTAGAAGGCCTTTCAAGGTGTGTTGCTGACCTAGAGAGAGGCAATCAATGAACCTGATGTTTGTGAAGCTCTTGCCAAGTTCTTCCCAGGGAACACCATCAGGGCTCAGCCCCAGGGTAACTACAATGGATGACGCTACCCACTTGCCTAGTGCAAGTGCTTACAAATGCCAGTTGTTCCCTGTGTTAGACCACACAAGGTAGCATGAGTACTGTCAATTTTTTTTTTTTTTCCTCCAAAAGGGAGAAACCAAAGTCTGGGAAGCCTCCTAGTCCAATGAAGCTGCTGAAATGTTTTTAAAGAAGAGTGTGCAACTTGTGTCTTCAGCTATTTCTTGCACATAGAAAATATTATCTTTTACTGGTGATTAAGTCTGCTATTAGCAAAACATCTGTAAAGTACATGTCATGGGAAGATGTGGAATAATCTGCACTGACACTAATGAAAAGGTTTCCTTTCTCCCAGAGTATCTGCCTTTACTCAGCATTTCTCCGTAGGCAAGGTGCTCCCTGGCAAATGTTCTTCCATAGCCAAAGCATGCTACAGTGTCAGGTATCTGGCAAGCCTATTACCTTTTCTTTGTCTTCTCTCTCTTTTTTTTTCTTTCGCTTCCTCCTTCCCTCCCTCCATCCCTCCCGCTCTCTCCCTTCTTCCCTTTTCCTTACAAATTATTCAGTCTTGCAATTTTGCACTTTCCTGCTGCAGATGTGGCTCTGTGGGAGACAGAGAACTCCGGGTTTGTAAAGCTTCGGTCCTTTTGAATTAAACCTTTTTTGGATACTCAGCTTGATCTATTGATATATTTCCACTTTAACTGATGCCTTTTGTTTCTGCAGAGAAACAAAACAAATAGGAGATATTTCATTTTATCTAAAGATTTATTATGACGAACCAACTCACTCAATTTTGGAGGCTAAAAAGTCTCAAGATTTGCTGTCTGCAAGCTGGAGATACAGAAAAGCCAGGGGTATGATTCCAGTCCAAATCTGAAGATTTGAAAACTGGGGGAGCTGACAGTTTTAAGTCTCAGTCCTGGAACAGGAGAAGACAAAGACTGAGGTCACATCTTAAGCAGGAAGGCAGAGAGGCAAATTCTCCCTTCCTCTGACTTTTATTTTATTTAAGCCCTCAATGGATTGGGTGGTGCCAACCCATAGAGGAGAGGACCATTCACTTTACTCAGTCTACTGATTCAAATGCTTATCTCATCTGGAGACACCCTCACAGATACACCTCAAAATATTTAACTGAATATCTGGGCACCCAATGGCCCAATCAAGTTGACATATAAAATTAACACTTTGCTAGTTCTGGGTCAGTCCCACACAAATCCTGCCTGCTGACTTGGCTCCTAAAATTCCAATCCAATATAGTTGTAGTTAGTTCTCCCATTTTTCTGCGTCCAGAATTTAAAGGACAGTGAAGGTGCTGTCTGACATAGATACAATTTACTGGGGCTGTTAAAACCATTCATATCAGATAGAGACTTGCACCCATGTGGAAACAGTGTCAGACTTTATTTTTTGGGGCTCCAAAATCACTGCAGATGGTGACTGCAGCCATGAAATTAAAAGACGCTTACTCCTTGGAAGGAAAGTTATGACCAACCTAGATAGCATATTCAAAAACAGAGACATTACTTTGCCAACAAAGGTTCGTCTAGTCAAGTCTATGTTTTTTCCAGTGGTCATGTATGGATGTGAGGGGTTGGACTGTGAAGAAGGCTGAGCACCGAAGAATTGATGCTTTTGAACTGTGGTGTTGGGGAAGACTCTTGAGAGTCCCTTGGACTGCAAGGAGATCCAACCAGTCCATTTTGAAGGAGATCAGCCCTGGGATTTCTTTGGAAGGACTGATGCTAAAGCTGAAACTCCAGTACTTTGGCCACCTCATGTGAAGAGTTGACTCCTTGGAAAAGACTCTGATGCTGGGAGGTATTGGGGGCAGGAGGAGAAGGGAACGACAGAGGATGAGATGGCTGGATGGCATCACTGACTCGATGGACGTGAGTCTGAGTGAACTCTGGGAGTTGGTGATGGACAGGGAGGCCTGGCGTGCTGCAGTTCATGGGTTCGCAAAGAGTTGGACACGACTGAGCGACTGAACTGAACTCCAGGACTCCAACCCAATCAAAACTGAGTCTTCCAACTGAGATCACAAACGCAGTTTCAGGACCTAATGAAGCTCAGGTTATTGATGTCTCATTGCAAAGAATTTAGTGAGAGACAAAGTGATAAGTAAGAAGTGGATTTATTTAGAGAAAACACACTCCATAGACAGAAGGTGGGCCACCACAGAAAGTGAGTGCAGCCTCAAAATGTGGTGTGGTAGCTTTTATGGGCTGGGTAATTCCATAGGCTAGGGTGACCAAGGATGAGATGGTTGGATGGCATCAATGACTCAATGGACTGAGTTTGAGGAAACTCCAGGAGATAGTGAAGGAAAGGGAAGCCTGGCATGCTGCAGTCCATGGGGTCATAAAGAGTTGTACATGACTTGGCAACTGAACAACAGCAACAATGAGTAGGAAGTAAAAGTGTTAATTGCTCAATTGTGTCCTATTCTTTGTGACCCCATGAACTGTAGCCTGCCATGGGTCTCTGTTCATGGGATTCTCCAGGCAAGAATATTGGGGTGGGTAGCCATTCCCTTCTCCAGGGGATCTTCCTGACTCAGGGATAGAACCCAAGTCTCCTGCATCTGCAATGTGGATACAGCATGTGCAACTGAGCCACAAACAGCTCTATGAGTGGGAGGACTATTTCAAATATTTTGGTAAGAGGCATAGATTTCCAGGAATTGGGCCACCACCCACTTTTCGATCTATGATGGCTGCCCTAGAATCCCATGGAAAGAGGAGCTTGGTGGGCTATAGTCATAGGGTGGCAAAGAGTTGGACACAACTGAGCACACATTACTTTGCCAACAAAGGTCCGTCTAGTCAAGGCTGTGGTTTTTCCTGTGGTCATGTATGGATGTGAGAGTTGGACTGTGAAGAAGGCTCAGTGCAGAATTGATGCTTTTGGACTGTGGTGTTGGAGAAGACTCTTGAGAGTCCCTTGGACTGCAAGGAGATCCAACTAATCCATTCTAAAGGAGATCAGCCCTGGGATTTCTTTGGAAGGAATGATGCCTAAAGCTGAAACTCCAGTACTTTGGCCACCTCATGTGAAGAGTTGACTCATTGGAAAAGAGTCTGATACTTGGAGGGATTGGGGGCAGGAGGAGAAGGGGACGACAGAGGATGAGATGGCTGGATGGCATCGCTGACTCGATGGACAGGAGTTTGAGCGAACTCCGGGAGTTGGTGATGGACAGGGAGGCCTGGCGTGCTGCGATTCATGGGGTCGCAAAGAGTCCGACACGACTGAGCAACTGAACTGAACTGAACTGAGCACACTTGGAACTGTCACGGCACCCCTGAGTGTGTCATTAGCTTCCTGATTTGTTACAGTGAGCCTATAGTGAGGATCGATGTCTAGTCAAACTTGACTTGTCTGCCACCTTGGACCCATTTGATTCTAATGTTTATGTTGTGTCCTTGGGCTATGTCATTCTCTCAAAGGTGTGCTCTGCCCCCTTCCCTCCTCTTTCACTACCGCTTCTATTTTGTGGACACACTCCAAATTAACTATAAATTTGCTAATTTTGAGCAATACTCATATTAAACTTGTGATTACATAAACATACAAATTTTTTTGCCAGTATAATTATTGTACATAATTTTAAAAAATGATAATTTATAGAACTATTGTGACAGGGAATAGTAATAAATAATATTTAACTGAACTCATTTAATGCTATCATTTCATTTTATTAGCCTATAAACCTCAGTGAACTAAGATCATACTTTGTTATTGATGGAGCCTTCGTTAAAATCTAGTTTTCTAACTTAATATGCTTTATGGACTATGTAGCAGACTTTGAAACTTGCTTCCACTTTCTCTCTCAGTGTCTGCGTTCAGGGAGAGGTATCAGTTTCCATAAGAAGCATTCTGGAATAGTGGTTACAGCCATGGTTTGTGGAGTCAAATCAAATAGATTTCAACCTTGCCATTTTCTGGTTGATGATGCTGGGTATCCCAGTTAACTTAGCTGATTTAGGTTTTTTTTTTAATACAACATAATAAGACATCTAATATGATTTTTACAGAGATCAATTGAAATTAAGTACGGCACCTAATATACAGGGAACAATACAATGTTAGCTATTATTATATGCATCATCTTAAAGTTTAGTAAACATTTCAACCACAAACTCATCTAAGTTCTGTTTAATAAAATAAAACAAGGGGCCCATGATTATTGTTGCTGTTGTTTAGTTGCTAAGTCATGTCTGACTCTGCAGCCCCATGAACTGCAGCACGCTAGGCTTCTCTGTCCATCACTATCTCCCTGAGTTTGCTAAAACTCATGTTCCTTGTGTAAGTGATACCATCCAACCACCTCATCCTCTGTCATTCCATTTCTTTCTCCTCTTGCCCTCAATTTTTCCCAGCACTAGGGTCTTTTCCAATGAGTCAACTCTTCCTATCAGGTGGCCAAAGTATTGGAGCTTCAGTTTCAACATCAGTCAATGGACTATTCCAATGTTCAATTCATTGGAATAGTCCAAAGAATATTCAGAGTTGATTTTCTTTAGGATTGACTGGTTTGATCTTGCTGTCCAAGCAACCCTCAAGAGTCTTCTCCAGCACCACAGTTCAAAAGCATCAGTTCTTCAATCCTCAGTCTTCTTTATGGTCCAACTCTCTACATGACTACTGGGAAAACCATAGCTTTGACCAGATGGATCTTTGCCAGCAAAGTTATGTCTCTGCTTTTTAATACACTGTTTAGGTTTGTCATAGCTATTCTTCCAAGGAGCAGGCATGTTTTAATTTCATGGCTGCAGTCACCATCCACATTGATTTTGGGGCTGGAGAAAATAAATAATCTGTCCCTGTTTCCATTGTTTCCCCAAATATTTACCATGAAGTGATAGGACTAGATGCCAAGATCTTAGTTTTTTGAACATTGAGTTTTAAGTCAGCTTTTTCATTCTCCTTTTCCACTTTCATCAAGAGGCTCTTTAGTTCCTCTTCACTTTCTGCCATTAAAGTGGTATCATCTGTATATCAGAGGTTGTTGTTATTTCTCCTGGCAGTCTTAACTCCAGCTTGTGATTATAGTTTTCAGTAAAACAGTCCTTTCTGTTTAACATAGAAGGACTAATGTGACTATACCTAGCTATCATAACTCACAAAATCTTTTTCATAATTATGCCATTTAGCTGTTTTATCAATTCATCTTTAAGCGGGCTCAGTTGTGTTGGACTCTTTGAGACTTCATGGACTATAACCATGACCAGACCCCTCTGTCCATGGGATTTCTCAGGCAACTACACTGGAGTGGGTTGCCATTTCCTTCTCCAGGGGATCTTCCTGACCCAGGGATCAAACCTGTATCTCTTGTGTCTCCTGCATTGGCAGGTGGATTCTTTACCACTAGTGCTACCTGGGAAGCTTATTTTTGTTTAAGTGACATACAGTAGCTGGCACTAAGATATAGTTATCTGAATGCCAATAAAATCTAGTGTAATATATAGAACAAAAGCAACAAAAATCCAGAATTCATTACTATTGCCCAAAATTTAAATTATATTTTGGAGCATAAATCACAGAAAAAGATAAAAAATGATTTCAATGATATTTATTCCACTTTCATTTTTATTTCACTAAAATAATTTTTAGATTATCTATTTAGTTTTTTGTATACAAGTAAAATGTCCAGTAAAAACTTTTATACAGATCCAACTGGGAAATTTACACATCTATGTGATATGCTGTGTTGGGCTTGCTTTAGTTGTGTCCAACTCATTGCGACCCCATGGACCATAGCCCATTAGGCTCCTCTGTCCATGGGATTCTCCAGGCAAAAACTGAAGTGGGTTGCCATATCCTTCACCCAGGGATCTTCCTGACCCAGGGATAGAACCCACTTCTGCTATATCGCAGGCATATTCTTTACTGCTGAGCCACCAGGGAAGGCCCTTACCTAGCTATATACTTTTCAATAATCACATATGGAGGAAATTCTTATTATAGAATTAAGCTTTCCTAGGCTTTATTCAGAGAAGGCAATGGCGACCCACTCCAGTACTCTTGCCTGGAAAATCCCATGGGCGGAGGAGCCTGGTGGGCTGCAGTCCGTGGGGGTCGCTAAGAGTCTGACATGACTGAGTGACTTCACTTTCACTCTTCACTTTCATGCATTGGAGAAGGAAATGGCAACCCACTCCAGTGTTCTTGCCTGGAGAATCCCAGGGACTGCAGAGCCTGGAGGGCTGCCATCTATGGGGTCGCACAGAATCAGACACGACTGAAGCGACTTAGAAAGAGACAGAAAGTGTCCAGTAAAAACCTTTATACAGATCGAACTGGGAAATTTACATAGCTATGTGATATGCTGTGTTGTGCTGGCTTTAGTCATGTCCAACTCATTGCGACCCCATGGACCATAGCCCACTAGGTTCCTCTGTCCATGGGATTCTCCAGGTAAAAATACTGGAGTGGGTTGCCATACCCCTCACCCGGGGATCTTCCCAACCCAGGGATCAAACCCACATTTGCTACATTGCAGGCAGATTCTTTACTGCTGAGCCACCAGGGAAGGCCCTTACTTAGCTATGTACTTTGTCAATAATCACATATGGAGGAAATTCTTATTATAAAATTAAGCTTTCCTAGGCTTTATTGGGAGAAGGCAATGGCACCCCACTCCAGTACTCTTGCCTGGAAAATCCCATGGACGGAGAAGCCTGGTGGGCTGCAGTCCATGGGGTCGCTAGAGTTGGACATGGCTGAGCGACTTCACTTTCACTTTTCACTTTTATGCATTGGAGAAGGAAATGGCAACCCACTCCAGTGTTCTTGCCTGGAGAACCCCAGGGACGGTGGAGCCTGGTGGGCTGCCGTCTATGGGGTCACACAGAGTCGGACACGACTTAAGTGACTTAGCAGCAGCAGCAGCAGGCTTTACTGGGGGCTTACCTGGTATTAAAGAATTGGCCTGTGATATAGGAGACCTGGGTTCGATCCCTCTGTTAGGAAGATCCCCTGGAGAGGGAAATGGCAACCCACTCCAGTATTCTTGCCTGGGAAATCCCATGGACAGAGGAGGCTGGTGGGCTACAGTCCATGGCATCTCAAAGAGCCAGACACAACTGAGCAACTAACACTTTCACTTCCAGGCTTTATATATAAAACAATATAGTATATCGTAATTTTTTAAAAACCATTTTACTGAGATATGATTGACATACAAAAAGGTGTACATATTTAATGGACACAAACTGATGAGTCTAGAGATTTCTGTTTCTTGTCTTTTGAAGCATTTGGCTAATGCTCCTAAAACAAATGCCGAGGAAAATATAGAAAGTTTTTACACTTCCACTGCAGATGCTGAAAAATAGAATCAGGCAATGTACTTTTAAGGACTTTGAAAAAACATGCAGATATACATTCATTTTTTTTTTTTTTCATTTAATAATTCACTGCTTTTAAGCACAGGTGCACTCTAGGTACAATTCTAATTACTGGAAACAGAAGTAAATGAAACAAACTCCCTGCCCTCAAGGAGTATATATTCCCACAGAGGCACAGCAATAAACAAATAACTCAACAAAGCAACAAAAAGCACAATATAATGATATATGCTATAAGGAACAGTGAAGAAAGGTGAGGGGAATATCGTGTCTTGGTAGGATCTTTATTTAGGATGGTAAGGAAAGACATCTCATGTAAAGTGATATTTGAGTAAAGAATTGAAAAAGAAGTAATGGTTTGAGACACACAAATAATTAAAAAAAAAAAGCATACTGGTCAGATGGAAAAAAGATGTGAAGGCCTTGAGGTAGGAGTATGCTTGCTGTGTTTGACATACAAGAGGTCTTTCTGGGTAATAGTACAGAAAGTCAGAGAAAAAGAAGCAAAAGATTAACTTCAAAGTTCATGCATCAGTGCATGGGATTGTAGCAACAGGTCATGTAGGGTCTTGGAGGTCCAAGTAAGGGCTTGGTCACTTGCTCTTTTTGAATGGTTTTGAGTCAAGAAGGGACATGATTTGATTTATGTGTTAAAAAAATAACTCTCATTGTTGAAATATCTCTCAGTGTTGAAAAGCAAACTGAAACAGGGAGATCAGTTAGAAGGCTTTTGCCACAATCTAGGTGGGTGATTATGCCTATCAGTGGAGATCTTTGAGAAGTGACTGGATTCTGATATACTTATTCTGGATGTTATGTGGAGCAACTGACTGGTCTAGAAGAAGACTAGTTAAATCAGAGAAAGCAAATCTACCAGGTGTTAGGCAATGATATGAAATCTCCAATGAGAAACTTCTGAAATTACTTTATTATTGAATGTTAACTCAATATCATGCAATTTGATGAATGTATACTTAAGTATAAGATCACTGACTATTTAAGCAGTAACAGAGCTAGTCATAAGCAGAACATCAGGGGGACACGGCAGAAACATATACTCACCCATTCATACAAACTATTGTTACTCTCTAGAGTAACACATTCATCGTGTTTTCAATGTAGAGACACATCACAGTAATGTTATTAAGATAAACTCAACATAATTTCTGTATGGAAAAGATCATTTCCACTTATCAAACTGGACCTATTTTGGAAGGAATAAACATGTAGATGATGTCATGCAATTAACATTTACTTCTGTATTTTGTTGTTTTTGTTGTTTAGTCACTAAGTCATGTCAAATTCTTTTTCAACCACATGGACTGTAGCCCACCAGTCTCCTCTGTCCATGGAATTTCCCAGGCAAGAATACTGGAGTGGGTTGCCATTCCCTTCTCGGGGATCTTCCTGACCCAGGGATCTCTTGCATTGGCAGGCAGATTCTTTACCTCTGAGCCATCAGGGAAGCCCTTACTTCTGTATAATAAATCACTATTGAAATGAGAGCATCATTAGTGACTCTTGCAATCCCACGGACTATAGCTCACCCAACGTGGTGGCTCAGATAGTAAAGAATGCGCCTGCAATGTGGGAGACCTGGGTTCGATCTCTGGGTTGGGAAGATCCCCTGGAGGAGGGCATGGCAACCCACTCCAGCATTCTGGCCTGGAGAATCCACATGGACAGAGGAGCATGGCAGGCTAAAGTCCATGGGGTCACAAAAATTCAGACATGACTGACACTAAACACAACTGAAATGAGAGAGAGAGAGAGAGAGAGAGTTTTACAGTTATGCAACAGACCTAGAGGGAATGACAAAAAGTAACCTGGCTGATGCAAACCTAATATTTGCCCTTCTCTTCCTTGGTTATAGAACTGATTTTTAGCTGAACACATAATTGTCTGAAATAAAGAATATTTTTCACCTTCAGCTACAGTTAAATATCAATATGGGACTTAATTTTTTTTTATATGGAATGTAAACAGAAATTGTGAGCAACTTCTGAAAAGTGCCCTTAAATGAAAGCAAAGTGTCTTTCATTGTTTTTTCTTTCCTGCTGCTGCTGCAGCTGCTGCTAAGTCGCTTCAGTCGTGTCCAACTCTGGGCGACCCCATAGACGGCAGCCCACCAGGCTCCACCATCCCTGGGATTCTCCAGGCAAGAACACTGGAGTGGGTTGCCATTTCCTTCTCCAATGCAGAAAAGTGAAAAGTGAAAGTGAAGTCGCTCAGTCGTGTCCGACTCTTTGCGACCCCATGGACTGCAGCCTACCAGGCTCCTCCGTCCATGGGATTTTCCAGGCAAGAGTACTGGAGTGGGGGTGCCATCGCCTTCTCCGTCTTTCCTGCTGGCTGAAGCTAAATATGACTGCTGGAGCTTGAGTAGCTATTTCAAGCCATAAAATGGAAGCCACTTGTTGAGAACAGGAAGCAACAAGAAGCAAAGAGGCACGCTCGTTAACACTAGCACCACCTGGGAAGCCCATAAAGAGCCTTGCTGCTGCTAAGTCGCTGCAGTTGTGTCCGACTCTGTGCGACCCCATAGACAGCAGCTCACCAGGCTCAGCCATCCCTGGGATTCTCCAGGCAAGAACACTGGAGTGGGTTGCCATTTCCTTCTCCAATGCATGAAAGTAAAAAGTGAAAGTGAAGTCACTCAGTCATGTCTGATTCTTAGTGACCCCATGGACTGCAGCCTACCAGGCTCCTCCGCCCACGGGATTTTCCAGGCAAGAGTACTGGAGTGGGGTGCCATTCCTCTCTCCGATAAAGAGCCTTATGTACTGGTAATTGTGGGACAGGACTGCTTACATCCAAAATGGGACTTCTATTTTCTATCTTGGCGTCCCCTGGTGGCTCAGTCCTTAAAAGAGTCTGCCTGCAATGAGGAAGGCTTGGGTCGATCCCTGAATCAGAAAGATCCCCCTGAAGAAGAAAATGGCAACCCACTCCAGTATTCTTGCCTGGAGAATTCGGTGGACAGAGGAGCCTGGTGGGCTACAGTCCATGACAAACAGTCAGACACGACCAAGTGACTAACTTTCTCTTTCAACTTTCATCTTGTTCAAGCTGCTGCTATTTTGAACTTTATATCCCATGTAGCTGAATCTAATCTTACCTGATATAGACTGCCACATTAAAGAATTAAAATTTTCCGTGGAACAGTCTTAGGACTGATTGTTCTTTTAATATTTTAAATTGAGTTTGGTCTATTCTGTGAAATCTTAAAAGATTCCAATTTTGTAAAATAAAATGCTTTTTGTAAAATAAAAAATTCAATATAGATCAATGATAGACTCTTTAGTGAAAGTTAAAAAGAACTGTAATATAAAGTATTCTGATAAAGCTGGATGCTGATTCATCAGTCATCATCCCAGAAAACTTCATAACCAGTTGTGATTGACTGTAAAATACCCTTTCTAGTGACTGAAGGGTTTGCGGCTCTACATTGTGAATTCCAGCTTGGTAATTAGTATCTTCTTAAGTGAGCATACATTCAAAGCATAAATATGCTTTCTTAGATCCATAACTGGCACACTAATAGAGTCAATTATGTTTATTTTCCTGTTTCTAAGGAGATTCCATCTAATTTTTTCTTTTCAATTATCTCTGAACTTTTGAGTCCAAAGATTAAAGGTCATTAAAAATTCATTTAGCTCATTCATAATAGTTCTCTTAAAGTATAAAGATGTCAGCTTAGCAACCACATTTTAAGGTAAAAATATTAGAGTGTTTTAAAATAATTACATTTGAGAGGGAAAAGGAAAAACAACTTTTCTAGCTATCTTTGGACTATTTCTAAAAAAAAAAAAAAAATTGTGGAAAGATTAACTATTGAATAATCTGGTTCCTAGTTCTCATCTGTATTTCTAGATGAAAGGGTTTGATACATTTGAATAACCAATAAGTTTCTCATGCTTATTATTAGTAACCATTTGAGGCTATTCCCACAATTCCATTTACAACCCCATAATTAAAAATCTAGATGAAGAGAAAAACTTCACTATAAATATACCCACTTCTTTCTGTATGCCTTGGGTTGCAATTTTTCCATTAAATGATGTGGAAGATTTGAGCTAGAGGGCATAAAAGCCTCATGACTTTGAAATTACCGTAAGTATTATAACTGGTGACTGTAATCAGAAGATAAATGTCAGGTAATAAAAATGTAAACATAGGACAATTTCTGCTGTTAAATTAGAATTTGAGCTATGCTATCTATAATCTCTTTTGGATCGACTGCCTAAAACTGTATTAGCCGAGAACTTCAAGAAAACTTTATTATTCTATTATTCTGTCTCATGTGCAACCCACAATCACAAACTTAAAGGCACCCAGCAAATTTCAGCATAGAGTTCAGTAACATGAAATCACAGTAACTCTTTATGGTTAAAACAAAATTGTTAACAATAGTGCAATAAAATTCACAGGACTAAATAGGAAATGGTTTCCATCTAAAGTATTTGATCTATATTATGTCAAAGAATCATGTAAGTTAATATAATAAAGTTGAAATTATTGGAGAATAAAGTTGGGCAGTAAACATTGGCTGTACTAAAAGGGAATGAGCCTTAAATCACATGAGAGCTGAGAGCAGAGACTTGTCAGAAAGACCTTGATCAATTTTTGGCTTTAATATTTACTGATTTTAATATCTTATGAAAGCAACTTAACTTCTTTAAGCTTTCGATTCAGTTCAGTCACTCAGTCGTGTTCCCCTAGACTTTAAGATTTAGTTTGGTTACACTTTGTGACACCCCAGACTTTAAGCTTTAGTTCTCATACATAAAATTTTCTATATCATAAGCGTGTATATGTGCTCACTCCTGTCTTTGTGACCCCGTGGACTGTAGCCTGCCAGCCTGTCCATGGAATTCTCCAGGCAAGAATACTGGAGTGGGTTGCCACGTCCTCCTCCTGGGGAATCTTCCCAACCCAGGAATCAAACTCAGGCCTCCCCCATTGCAGGTGGATTCTTTACTGTCTGAGGTAGTATGCCACTAATTTAGTTTAGGATTCACCATCAATTTGAATAATCATGATGATGTGATAATCATGATAATGTGATATCATGATGATAATCATGATGATGTGATCACTGACCTAGAGCCAGACATCTTGGAATGTGAAGTCAAATGGGCCTTAGAAAGCATCACTACGAACAAAGCTAGTGGAGGTGATGGAATTCCAGTGGAGCTATTCCAAATCCTGAATGATGATGCTGTGAAAGTGCTACACTCAATATGCCAGCAAATTTGGAAAACTCAGCAGTGGCCACAAGATTGGAAAAGGTCAGTTTTCATCCCAATCCCAAAGAAAGGCAATGCCAAGGAGTGCTCAAACTACCGCACAATTGCACTCATCTCACACGCTAGTAAAGTAATGCTCAAAATTCTCCAAGCCAGGCTTCAGCAATATGTGAACTGTGAACTTCCTGATGTTCAAACTGGATTTAGAAAAGGCAGAGGAACCAGAGATCAAATTGCCAACATCCGCTGGATCATGGAAAAAGCAAGAGAGTTCCAGAAAAACATCTATTTCTGCTTTATTGACTATGCCAAAGCCTTTGACTGTGTGGATCACAATAAACTATGGAAAATTCTGAAAGAGATGGGAATACCAGACCACCTGATCTGCCTCTTAAGAAATCTGTATGCAGGTCAGGAAGCAACAGTTAGAACTGGTCATGGAACAACAGACTGGTTCCAAATAGGAAAAGGAGTACGTCAAGGCTGCATATTGTCACCATGTTTATTTAACTTATATGCAGAGTACATCATGAGAAATGCTGGACTGGAAGAAACACAAGTTGGAATCAAGATTGCTGGGAGAAATATCAATAACCTCAGATATGCAGATGACACGACTCTTATGGCAGAAAGTGAAGAGGGGCTAAAAAGCCTCTTGATGAAAGTGAAAGTGGAGAGTGAAAAGGTTGGCTTAAAGCTCAACATTCAGAAAACGAAGATCATGGCATCTGGTCCCATCGCTGCATGGGAAATAGATGGGGAAACAGTGGAAACAGTGTCAGACTTTGTTTTTCTGGGCTCCAAAATCACTGCAGATGGTGACTGCAGTCATGAAATTAAAAGACGCTTGCTCCTTGGAAGGAAAGTTATGACCAACCTAGATAGCATATTCAAAAGCAGAGACATTACTTTACCAACAAAGGTTCGCCTAGTCAAGGCTATGGTCTTTCCTGTGGTCATGTATGGATGTGAGAGCTGGACTGTGAAGAAGGCTGAGCGCCGAAGAATTGATGCTTTTGAACTGTGGTGTTGGAGAAGACTCTTGAGAGTCCCTTGGACTGCAAGAAGATCCAACCAGTCCATTCTGAAGGAGATCAATCCTGGAATTTCTTTAGAAGGAATGATGCTAAAGCTGAAACTCCAGTATTTTGGCCACCTCATGCGAAGAGTTGACTCATTGGAGAAGACTCTGATGCTGGGAGGGATTGAGGGCAGGAGGAGAAGGGGATGACAGAGGATGAGATGGCTGGATGGCATCACTGACTCGATGGATGCGAGTCTGAGGGACCTCCGGGAGCTGGTGATGGACAGGGAGGCCTGGCGTGCTGTGGTTCATGGGGTCGCAAAGAGTCGGACACGACTGAGCGACTGATCTGATCTGATCTGATCTGATCAATTTGAAAGCAGGTTTGTTGGAAAAGTTGAAACATTATTATATCAAATATATGTATGTGAATTGCAAGACATTGATTCTGAAAAGTTGAAATTGTAAAAATATGTCTCAGACTTTAAGAATTATGCTAAGAAACATTTGCATTTGAGGAGGCTTTTAGTTCTTATTTACTTTCAGGATTTCCTATACCTCCAGTTTTCAGCACTACATCATCAGTATACATAAAAGTGTGATAATCTCATAAAAGGTGATAAATATCTATAGATAATAATTTCAACTTTAAACTTTGAAAAAATGTAGAATTGAATAAAAGGAAGAAGACTGTAGAGTTGCTTTTCTTTCCTTTGAAGCAGTGAATTATTATTTTATGGGTACGCACAGGTAAAATCATCAGTGCTTTTAGGATTCTTTTTCAGTTTTATCAAGATATAATTGACATAACACTGTATTAGTTTTAGGTGTATAATATAATGATTTAATCAATGTATATGTTAAAAACAATTACAGTAGGCTTTTCCAATATCAGTCACCTCACATAGTTATAATTTTTTTCTCAGTTTTAAGACCTACCCTGGTAACAACTTTCATGTGTATAATACAGTATTGTTAACTCTAGATACCATGCTGTACGTGGTTTCATCCTTTCATTTCTTAGCTGCTGCTGCTGCTAAGGCGCTTCAGTCGTGTCCAACTCTGTTTGACCCCATTGATGGCAGCCCACCAGGCTCCCCCGTCCCTGGGATTCTCCAGGCAAGAACCCTGGAGTGGGTTGCCATTTCCTTCTCCAATGCAATGAAAGTGAAAAGTGAAAGTGAAGTGGGGTACTCCAATACTTGCCTTCTCCACATCTCTCAGCAGCTTTGGTGTAAAAATAAATTTGCTGGGTCGTATAAAATTCTGAAAGAGATGGGAATACCAGACCACCTGATCTGCCTCTTGAGAAATCTATATGCAGGTCAGGAAGCAACAGTTAGAACTGGTCATGGAACAACAGACTGGTTCCAAATAGGAAAAGGAGTACGTCAAGGCTGCATATTGTCACCATGTTTATTTAACTTATATGCAGAGTACATCATGAGAAACATTGGGCTGGAAGAAACCCAAGTTGGAATCAAGATTGCTGGAAGAAATATCAATAACCTCAGATATGCAGATGACACCACCCTTATGGCAGAAAGTGAAGAGGAACTCAAAAGCCTCTTGATGAAAGTGAAAGTGGAGCGTGAAAAGGTTGGCTTAAAGCTCAACATTCAGAAAACGAAGATCATGGCATCTGGTCCCATCACTACATGGGAAATAGATGGAGAAACAGTGGAAACAGTGTCAGACTTTATTTTTCTGGGCTCCAAAATCACTGCAGATGGTGACTGCAGCCATGAAATTAAAAGACGCTTACTCCTTGGAAGGAAAGTTATGACCAACCTAGATAGCATATTCAAAAGCAGAGACATCACTTTGCCAACAAAGGTTCGCCTAGTCAAGGCTGTGGTTTTTCCTGTGGTCATGTATGGATGTGAGAGCTGGACTGTGAAGAAGGCTGAGCGCTGAAGAATTGATGCTTTTGAACTGTGGTGTTGGAGAAGACTCTTGAGAGTCCCTTGGACTGCAAGGCAATCCAACCAGTCCATTCTGAAGGAGATCAGCCCTGGGATTTCTTTGGAAGGAATGATGCTAAAGCTGAAACTCCAGTATTTTGGCCACCTCATGCGAAGAGTTGACTCATTGGAGAAGACTCATGCTGGGAGGGATTGGGGGCAGGAGGAGAAGGGGATGACAGAGGATGAGATGGCTGGATGTCATCACTGACTCGATGGATGTGAGTCTGAGTGACCTCCGGGAGTTGGTGATGGACAGGGAGGCCTGGCGTGCTGCGGTTCATGGGGTCGCAAAGAGTCGGACATGACTGAGCGACTGATCTGATCTGATCTGATCTGATAGTGCTAAATATGAAAATAAGTGAAAAGATTTGATATTGAGACATTCCTCCTACCTCCCCCCACCATATTTAAAAAGTCATTATGCTTTTTTTTTTTTTACAAGGAAAAGTAGCTTTTTGCTTTTCTTTCTCCTTTTTTTTTTTTTTTTTTTTACTAGCTCAAGACACTTGCTTTAGAAGTAGCTCACCTGGCTAAGCAGTACACATTCTATTGGTTACAAAATCAATCCATCCAAGTCCAACTACACACCTTCAAACAACTTCAACACCTTCAAACAACTTCAAGTGGATCAATGAGACAACATTCCTCTTTTCTAAAAAAAAAAAAAAAAAAATAAGAACAATAATAAAATTTGGTTTGCATATATGTGTGAATATTCAGCTTAAATCATATGAGGTGATGTAATGAAATGTAAGTGTGTGTTTTGTCTCTATAAAACCTGAGTGTCATTAATTTAGTTCAGAGTGTGCTGCATCTTTGCTATGATCAAGAAACAATATCTTAGTTCTGACATAATAAACTTCCTCCAGACCAGTTTATGTTCTGTGGTGCTCAATTTCAAGAGTTCTGCAAGATATTAGAATTGATTGAACCTGAAGTTGTGTGCATGGGAAGTGCAGAAGAAAGACAAAAGGGAAAGGAAACTCCATGTGTTTGCAAACATGAGTGAGGAGATGGACCACAGGAAAAAGCTTAGAAAGTGAAGTCACAAAGAGGGGTTCAGACAGTAAAGAGAAGGGTCAGACATTTGGTGAAATGTATGCAAGAAGCAGGGCAAAGGCTAACTGAATTCTGATAAGAGAAAGCATTGGTCACAGCTAACACACTTTACATGGACATCACAAATGGTCAAAACCAAAATCAAATTGATTACACTCTTTGTAGCTGAAGATGGAGAAGCTATATACAGTCAGAAGAAACAAGACCTGGAGCTGACTATGGCTCAGATCATCAGCTTCTCATAGCAAAATTTAGGCTTAAATTAAAGAAGTCAGAGAAAACCACTAGGCCAGCCAGGTATGACTTAAATCAAATCCCTTATGAATATTCAGTGAAGATGACAAATAGAGTCAAAGGATTAGATCTAGTAAACAGTGTGTAGTAAACAGTGTGTCCCAAGACCTGTGGATAGAAGTACATAATATTGCACAGGAGGCAGTGAAGAAAACCATCCCAAAGAAAAAGAAAAGCAAGAAGCCGAAGTGGTTATCTGAGGAGTGGTTACAAACAGCTGAAGAAAGAAGAGAGGTGAAAAGCCAGGGAGAAAGGGAAAGGTACAGCCAGTTAGACACAGTGTTCCAAAGAATAGCAAGGAGAGACAAGAATGGCTTCAATGAACAATGCCTAAAAATAGAGATAACAGCAGAAGGGGAAAGGCTAGAGATCTCTTCAGGAAAATTGGACATATCAAGGGAAGATTTTGCACAAAGATGGGCACAATAAAGGACGGAAATGGTAGAGGCCGAGTAGAAGCTGAAGATATCAAGGAGATGGAAGGAATACATGGAAGAACTGTACAGAAAAGATCTTAATGAATGAACCATGGTACCAGTTCCCAAGAAGGCAGTACTAAAGAACATTCAAACCATCGGACAATTGTACTCATCTCCCATGCTAGTAAGGTCATGCTTAAAATCTTACATGCTAGGCTTTAGCATTACATGAGCCAAGAACTTCCAAACTGTCCAAGCTGGGTTTACAAATGGCAGAGGAACCAAATATCAAATTGCCAACATTTGCTGGATCATAGAGAAAGCAAGGAAATTCCAGAAAAACATCTACCTTTCTTTCATTGACTATGCTAATGCCTTTGACTATGTGGATCACATACACTGTGGAAAATTCTTAAAGAGATGGGAATACCACACCATATTACCTGTCTCCTGAGAAGCCTGTATGCAGGTCAAGGAGCAACAGTAAGAATCCTGTATGGAAATGGGAACCTGATCCAATATTCTTGCCCAGAGAATCCCATGGACAGATGAACCTGGTAGGCTACAGTCCATGGAGTAGCAAAGAGTCACACATGACTGAGCAACTCACACACACATGGAACAACTGATTGGTTCAGGATTGAGAAAGAAGTATGACAGTCCTGTCTGTTGTCATCCTGTTTGTTTAACTTATATGCTGAACACATCATGACACATGCCAGGCTGGATGAGTTACAAGCTGGAATCAAGATAGGCAGGAGAAACATCAACAACCTCAAATATGTGGATCATACCACTCTAATGGCAGAAAGCAAAGAGGAACTAAAGAACCTCTTGATGAGGGTGAAGGAGGAGAGTTAAAAGGCTGGTTTAAACCTAAATATTAAAAAATAAGATCATGGCATCTGGCCCCATTACTTCATTGCAAATAGAAGGGGGAAAAGTGGAAGCTATGACAGATTTCCTTTTCTTGGGCTCTAAAACCACTGTGGATGGTGACTGCAGACATGAAGTTAGAAAAGGATTGCTTCTTGGCAGGAATGCTATGACAAATCTAGACAGTGTGTTGAAAAGCAGAGACATCACTCTACCAACAAAGGTCCATGTAGTCAAGGTTATGGTCTTCCCAGCAGTCACGTATGTTTGTGAGAGCTGGACCATAAAAAAGGCAGAGCACCAAAGAACTGATGCCTTCACACTGTGGAACTGGAGAAGACTCCTGAGATCCTTTGGACAGTGATGACATCAAACCAGTCAATCTTAAAGAAAATCAATCCTGAATACTCATTGGAAGGACTGATACTGAAGCTCCAGTCCCTTGATATGAACAGCCAACTCACTGGAAAAGACCTTGATGCTGGAAAAGATTGAGGGCAGAAGGAGAAGAAAACATCAGAGGATGAGATCGCAGGATGGCACCACTGATGCAACAGACTTGAACTTGGGCAAACTTTGGGAAATGGTGAGGGACAGGGAGGACTGGTGTGCTGCAGTTCACAGGGTCACAAAGAATCAGACATGACTGGGTAACTGAACAACAGCAACAAGGCCCCTTTGTAACAATTAATGAACCAATATCCATATATTATTATTAACTAAAGTCTAGAGTCTATTCAGAGTCCCTTAGTTTTTACTTAACATAGCTTTCTATTCAGGATCCTATCTAAGATTCCACATTATGTTTAGTTATCACGTCTCTTTAGGATTGTGCTTTGGCTGTGATAGTTTCCTCTTAGAATGTGAAGGCTGTGACTTTCCTTGGATGCAAGCCCTTATTTAGGGAGTGTAGAGTAAAGCTGTACCTTCTCTACCGTGAAGAAGTATCTATATAATTTATTTGGCTTTCTTCTGCACGGGAGATTTGACTTGTCTCCTCCATTTATTAATTTATTCATCAGTATGAACTTATAAATATTTATATTTATCATTATAATACAATAATACTTTATTGCTCTAATTGTTGCAGCTTTGGCCACTGGGAGCTCTTTCAGTTGACCCTGTGCTCTTTGACATGCCCCACACCATATATATTTTTAAAGGACCCCTTTTTAATATAAGCTTTAATGCTAGAATATGCCTAATTTTTCTGGAGGTGAACCACCGTGAAAAGACAGTGTAAAAAAAATCCTAACTTTGCAGTGTTAAAAGGAAGTGATGATTATTCCAATAGCCAATGTTGAAAATGTGAAGCAATAAAAAGATAGAGGAAGTGGCGGAACACTATCCAAAGCGTTATGGACACAATAAGGATTTTCCCTGGCAGAGAGCTCGATAATGGAGTCACAAAGTTCTCTCTACACCTCTTAAATCATTGTGCTATCCGTATTTAGCAAAACAAGATAGTATTAGCTTTTGTCAGATGTACACATTAACAATCCTGGACACTGTATTCATTGTTTTAGTTTAATATGTAGCAGGAAGGCATCTGTATCACTTTGGGGAAGTCACAAGAGTCCAGGTTGTTTGCTAGACTCAGATTCAGAAATACTTCCTCTCTTTGGGAAATGGACTACCTCAGTTTTGCAAACTGAAGCTGAAGCTCCAATACTTTGGCCGCCTGATGTGATTAGCCGATTCATTGGAAAAGACCCTGATCCTGGAAAAGATTGAGGGCAGGAGGAGAAGGAGGCACAGAAGATGAGATGGTTGGATGACATCACTGACTCAATGGACATGGATTTGAGCCAACTCCAGGAGACAGTGGAGAACAGGGAAGCCTGGGGTGCTGCAGTCCATGGGGTTGCAGAGTCAGACACAACACTCTATTAAGTAAAATTTTTTTCTGACTTGTAGGTGACATTTTTAAAGAAATTATGGGCTTAGTTCTTGCACTGTTCGAAGAGTTGTATTGGAAGAAAATTCCTAGGTTTTCAGGAAAACAGGTCAAAGGTTCAGTGGGGACAAATACTAGAGGAAAGAAAATAATTTCTTGTACTACCCAAACCCACAAACAAAAAAATCTTCCAGCATTCTTCTTTAATCAGTACTGTAAAAGTGCAACCATGCTATTACCAGAAGAAAACAAACAAACAAAAAAGAATCAGATCTAAGGGTAATCTTTCATGCCCATACTCGTGTATTGAATGATTGCTCCACTCCACCATGAACACCAATCACCATGCCACTTCTTAGGAACAAAAGTGCCATATAAAAAGCAAGACCATGTTAAAGTTAAGATAGTTCCTCAGATTATACTGATAATTCTGTTCACTAACTACTTTTTAAGATCGATACAATTGGAGGAAATATTTGTAATTGCCAGTTGTCAATTGTGTGACCTGAAAAACCACTGTTTCTGAGTCTCACTTTTTCTTTTTAACCTAATAACTTAGTTCTTTAGGTTGTTGTGAGAATTCAAAAAAGGAAAAATCATGCATCAAGGTTAAGATTAGGGATATCAATATCTACATATAATACAAGTCATCAGTTAAAAATGCCAACTGATTCAATTACCTAACATCTAATCAGAACTTAAAATATCTGGAGATTAAAATCTCCTAAATGGTGTGCACAATATTTCCTTCACCTGTAGCACATATTAGTGAATTGAAAGTGTTGCTCATTTTTTCATTAAATCTTCTTGATAATTCTGCATGGTCAGTACATTATAAGGCTTATTATCTACTTTCCAGTGGAAGGAAATTGATGAGAGAAAGTTGTGAGACACTCTGGGAATAATTAATTGAATGAAATATTACCATATTTCTTCAGTTGTACTTTCTAGTGGTTCTTCCACTAGAATTCTGATGGTTCTTCCTTTTTAAATTAATACAACTAGAAAATTAGAAAATTAAAGTAGAACTAAATGCTTTCTAAATCACTTCCCTGGTGACCATATTCCTACTCCCTTGTTTTTCGACAGTAAATAACACAAAACACTATTCTTGGAAGTTCTAACTTGCTGCAGTTTCAGTTCAGTTCAGTTCAGTCGCTCAGTTGTGTCTGAGTCTTTGCGACACCATGAATCACAGCACACCAGGCCTCCCTGTCCATCACCATCTTCCAGAGGTCACCCAGACTCATGTCCATCGAGTCAGTGATGCCATCCAGCCATCTCATCCTCTGTCGTCCCCTTCTCCTCCTGCCCCCAATCCCTCCCAGCATCAGAGTCTTTTACAATGAGTCAACCCTTTGCATGAAGTGGCCAAAGTACTGGAGTTTCAGCTTTAGCATCATTCCTCCCAAAGAAATCCCAGGGCTGATCTCCTTCAGAATGGACTGGTTGGATCTCCTTGCAATCCAAGGGACTCTCAAGAGTCTTCTCCAACACCACAGTTCAAAAGCATCAATTTTTCGGTGCTCAGCCTTCTTCACAGTCCAACTCTCACATCCATACATGACCACAGGAAAAACCATAGCCTTGACTAGACGGACCTTTGTTGGCAAAGTTATGTCTCTGCTTTTGAATATGCTATCTAGGTTGGTCATAACTTTCCTTCCAAGGAGTAAGCATCTTTTAATTTCATGGCTGCAGTTACCATCTGAAGTGATTTTGGAGCCCAGAAAAATAAAGTCTGATACTGTTTCCACTGTTTACCCATCTATTTTCCATGAAGTGATGGGACCAAATGCCATGATCTTCGTTTTCTGAATGTTGAGTTTTAAGCCAACTTTTTCACTCTCCTCTTTCACCTTCATCAAAATGCTTTTTAGTTCCTCTTCACTTTCTGCCATAAGGGTGGTGTCATCTGCATATCTGAGGTTATTGAGATTTCTCCCAGCTTTCTTGATTCCAGCTTGTGCTTCTTCCAGCCCAGTGTTTCTCATGATGTACTCTGCATAGAAGTTAAATAAACATGGTGACAATATACAGCCTTGACATACTTCTTTTCCTATTTGGAACCAATCTGTTGTTCCATGTCCAGTTCTAACTGTTGCTTCCTGACCTGCATACAAATTTCTCAGGAGGCCGGTTAGGTGGTCTGGTATTCCCATCTCTCTCAGAATTTTCCACAGTTTATTGTGATCCACACAGTCAAAGGCTTTGGCATAGTCAATAAAGCAGAAATAGATGTTTTTCTGGAACTCTTTTGCTTTTTCAATGATCCAGTAGATGTTGGCAATTTGGTCTCTCGTTCCACTGCCTTTTCTAAAACCAGCTTGAACAACTGGAAGTTCATGGTTCAGGTATTGCTAAAGCCTGGCTTGGAGAATTTTGAGCAATACTTTACTGGTGTGTGAGATGAGTGCAATTGTGTGGTAGTTTGAGCATGAGTGTAAATGTTATCAAAGCCAGTTTATGGAGCACCATGTATTTCTACTGCTTGTTCAGGTATGCATTGAATTTACTTCAGTTCATGATTTGTGTTTTAATATCAAAGTAACATGGGCTGATCTTTGGCTCATAAAGTGGTAAATGGAATTCCCTTTGGGCAATAGTTCCAAATACATCTATCCTGTTATCATCAATTATCTTGACAATAAAATAGGAGCCTAAATTGGTAAATTTGTAAAAACAAGATTTTTTCCTTATATTTTATTTTGAAACTGTAAGAATAAGAATGCTGTGACATAGACAGTGGATATAATTGCTAATTAAATACCAAGAAAACAAGTGGGTTTTATTGCTTTCCTTGGATCATAAGAATAGAACACAAAAAAAGTTTATGGGCTCATAAGGGCTTGAGATTTCTTTCTCAAAAGCCGTGTGCAGAGAATATATTTACAGGAGAGAAAGACAAAGAGAAATGCAGAGAATGAAGGAAAATCAGAAGAGCATTCCTAAGGGATAACTCTATCTAGAATTTGGAAACTAAAAACAGAGGAGGCTAATGGACCATGCCACCAGCAAATCTGAGAGTAAATGAGGGGGATTAGTGAAAAGCAGGTTTGAATTCTAAAAGACTGTTTCATACAAGTTCATCATCATTACTGTTAATCTCCTATCTTCTGTTATTTTCAGGACCAAATAACACAAATTATGCTGCTGCTGCTAAGTCGCTTCAGTCATGTCCGACTCTGTGCGACCCCATAGACTGCAGCCCACCAGGCTCCCTGGTCCCTGGGATTCTCCAGGCAAGCACACTGGAGTGGGTTCCATTTCCTTCTCCAAAGTATGAAGGTGAAAAGTGAAAGTGAAGTCGCTCAGTCGTGTCCCACTCTGAGCGACCCCATGGACTGCAGCCCACCAGGCTCCTCCATCCATGGGATTTTCCAGGCAAGAGTACTGGAGTGGGGTGCCATTGCCTTCTCCGAACACAAATTATAGCCCTGTTCATTTATGCCTTCTCTCATTGATTCGTTCATTCACCCATTTATTCTTTCACCAAATAACTTATTGAATGTCTAAAGCAAGCAGAATCTTTTCTTTCCTTCTGATCTGTGGTCCCATAGAAAGACACTAAAGTGCTTCTTGTCGATTTCATTGACTCACAGTACTTTTATTTCTGTTAGCAAATGAGCCCGGAAAAGTGCACGTGGTCCTGAATGGGCATCAGAAAGCTCTGGGCTCCCCACACACCTTTGTGCATCAAATACACTGTGAAGGGAAAGGACAGCTGCATGGTGAGACTCTCCCAGGGCCCCATGGTGCTTAAGTTGGTTCAAATAAAAATGTTTTCATCGTTTCAAGTATGTATGAACTGTTCAGACTCTTGCTTATCACCTTCCCAGGAGAACAACTTCTTTCTGTGTCTGAGTGCTTCTACAAGACTCATTTAGACCTTTTAGGATCTTGATAGGGGCTTCCCTGGTGGCTCAGACAGTAAAGAATTTGCCTGTAATGCAGGAAACTTGGGTTCGATCCCTGGGTCAGGAACATCCTCTGGAGAAGGGAATGGCTACCCACTCCAGTATTCTTGCCTGGGAAATCCCATGGACAGAGGAGCCTGGTGGGCTAAAGTCCATGGGGTTGCAAAGAGATGGACACCACTCAGTGACTAAGGCACGCATGCAGAGGATCTAGATAATTTATGTTAAGATACACGATTTCACTTCTCCCAGGTCCCATCTTGAGTTGTAGCCATGTAACTTCTTACTGTTAATCACATCAATCTTTTATGACAGATCAAGACTTTTCTTAAAATAAATACTCTATGCCTGTAATAAACCTTTCATCAAGGGCCATTTGGGACTCTGAATTTACCCATGTATGGTATATCTCTTCATTTTGTATCAAGATTAATTTTTTTTCTGATATTGATTATATAGAATTAGTCAATCAGATGTGTTGCATGAGCTTTGAAACCCTTAACTGAGCCACTGGACTTTTATACAAGACAAGCTTTTATTGACAACTTTGCTTTTGCCAGACATAATACTGGGTGCTGGGGTACAGAGACAGATGAAACAAAACCTTTACTTTCTGGTAACTTAGCATTTAGTAGAAAAGTCAAGTCAATACATTAACTATTCACTTGGATAGTTCTTTTCAAACAGGACTAATTTGAATGTCCATTCTATATGTTTCAATAGTTTATTTTTAATTTAAAATAGTATTATATAATTTACAGAACACTTAAGTTTTGTTCTTAGTGTACATTTTTGTGAATTTTGGTAAATGCATACATTGGAGTAACCACCATCAGCACAATCATGATGGTTTAAGGAGTTCCACCACATTCGGCATTCTGAAAGAGAGGGGAATACCAGGCCACCTGACCTGCCTCTTAAGAAACCTATATGCAGGTCAGTAAGCAACAGTTAGAACTGGATATGGAACAACAGACTGGTTCCAAATAGGAAAAGGAGTATGTCAAGGCAGTATATTGTCACCCTGCTTATTTAACATATATGCAGAGTACATCATGAGAAACGCTGGGCTGGATGAAGCACAAGCTGGAATCAAGATTGCCGGGAAAGATATCAATACCCTCAGATACGCAGATGACACCACCTTTATGGCAGAAAGTGAAGAGGAATTAAAAAGCCTCTTGATGAAAGTGAGAGAGGAGAGTGAAAAAGTTGGCTTAAAGCTCAACATTCAGAAAACGAAGATCATGGCATCTGGTCCCATCACTTCATGAGAAATCGATGGGGAAACATTGGAAACAGTGTCAGACTTTATTTTTCTGGGCTCCAAAATCACTACAGATGGTGACTGCAGCCATGAAATTAAAAGACACTTACTCCTTGGAAGGAAATTTATGACCAACCTAGATAGCATATTCAAAAGCAGAGACATTACTTTGCCAACAAAGGTCCGTCTAGTCATGGCTATGGTTTTTCCAATAGTCATCTATGGATGTGAGAGTTGGACTGCGAAGAAAGTTGAGTGCTGAAGAATTGATGCTTTTGAACTGTGGTGTTGAAGACTCTTGAGAGTCCCTTGGACTGCAAGGAGATCCAACCAGTCCATTCTAAAGGAGATCAATCCTGGGTATTCTTTGGAAGGACTGATGCTGAAGTTGAAACTCCAATACTTTGGCCACCTCATGTGAAGAGTTGACTCATTGGAAAAGACTCTGATGCTGGGAGGAATTGGGGGCAAGAGGAGAAGGGGACGAGAGAGGATGAGATGGCTGGAGCTGGATGGCATCACTGACTCGATGGACATGAGTTTGGATGAACTCTGGGAGTTGGTGATGGACAGGGAGGCCTGGCATGCTGCAATTCATGGGGTCGCAAAGAGTCGGACACGACTGAGCAACTGAAAGGAACTGAACTTAATTGAACCCCATTCCCCAATTCTTTTATTCTTCTGTGTGGTCACTCATACCCACCCCAACCCCACTAAACAGCACACACACACACACACAGAGTCCCTAGCAACAAATTAGGAGAACTGCTCTTATAACTGAATCTTTTCCACAATGTCTTCTAGGGTAAAATCATAGAAGTATATATATAACATTTTGTGTCTGACCTTTTCACTTAGCTTCCCAGGTGGCTCAGATGGTAAAGAATCTACCTGTAATGCAGGAGGTCCATATTCAATTCCCAAGTTGGGAAGATCCCCTGGAGAAGGTATAGGTAACCCACTCCAGTATTCTTGGACTTCCCTGGTGGCTCACATGGTAAAGAATTCACCTTCAGTGAGGGAGAGCTGGTTCAATTCTTGGGATGGGAAGGTCTCCTAGAGAAGGAAATGGCAACCCACTCCAGTATTCTTGCCTGGAGAATTCCATGGACAGTTCAGTTTGGTTGAGTGTTGTTCAGGTGCCCTACATCCCTGAAGAATTTCTATTTAGCAATTTCACTGATCAGAGAGAGAAAGCTAGAAATCTCCAGCTACAACCATTAGTTGTACATTTCTTTTCTCAACTCTTTCAGTTAAATCTTTTTGTTTTTTAAAATTTTGTTGTTGGATGCATGTACATTTAGGATGGATATACTTTTCTTGATTAATTGACCACCTTTCCATTATGGAATATACTTCTTTATAGATAGTAGTGTGCTTTGTTCTAAAGTCTGTTTTAATATTTATATTACTAGTCTGCCTTCTTTTAGTATTTAAATTTTTAAATTTTAACATCTTTATATTTCATATTTAAATTGGGTTTTCTGTTGAAAACCTATATTTGGGTCTTAATTTTTTAATTCTATTTAAAAATTTGTTCCTTCTATTATAATTGATGTCATTAGACCATTCACAATGAGTGTAATGTATGGATATCATAAATTCAGTACATTTGTTCAGTTGTGTCTGACTCTTTGTGACCCCATGGACTACAGCATGCCAGGCTTCCCTGTTTATCACCAACTCCTGGAGTTTACTCACACTCATGTTAATCAAGTCAGTGATGCCATCCAACCATCTCATCCTCTGTCATCATCTTCTCCTCCTGCCTTCAATCTTTCCCAGCATCAGGGTATTTTCCAATGAGTCAGTTCTTTGCATTAGTGGCCAAAGTATTGGAGTTTCAGCTTCAGCATCAGTCCTTCCAATGAATATTCAGGACTGATGTCCTTTAGGATTGACTGGGTGGATCTACTTACAGTCCAAAGGACTCTCAGGAGTCTTCAATTCTTCGGTGCTCAGCTTTCTTTATAGTCCAAATCTCATATCCATACATGACTACTGGAAAACCCTAGCTTTGACTAGATGGACCTTTGTTGGCAGAGTAATGTCTCTGCTTTTTAATATGCTGTCTAGGTTAGCCATAGCTTTTCTTCAAAGGAGCAAAAGTCTTTTAATTTCAAGGCTGCAGTCACCATCTGAAGTGCTTTTGGAGCCCAACAAAATTAAGTCTGTCACTGTTTCTATTGTTTCCCTATCTATTTGCCATGAAGTGATGGGCCCGGATGCCATGATCTTAGTTTTCTGAATGTTGAGTTTCAACTTTTTCACTCTCCTCTTTCACTTTCACTTATTTAATGGCTGTCATTAGACCATTCACAATTAGTGTAATCCCATTCCAATACTCTTGCCTGGAAAATCCCATGGACAGAGGGGCCTGGTAGGCTGCAGTTCATGGGGTTGCTAAGAGTTGGACACGACTGAACGACTTCACTTTCCCTTTTCACTTTCATGCATTGGAGAAGGAAATGGCAACCCACTCCAGTGTTCTTGCCTGGAGAATCCCAGGGACGGGGAGCCTGGTGGGCTGCCGTCTATGGGGTCGCACAGAGTCAGACATGACTGAAGCGACTTAGCAGTACCATGGATATAGTTGGATTAAAATCTACTAACTTGCTAGCCATTTTCTATTTGCTTTGTCTGTTCTTTGCTTCTTTTACCTCTTTCTCTTAGGTCAATCAATGAATTTTATTGCTTCCATTTATGTCCACTTGGATTTATTTAGACTTTAACACAATATACTTTTTAGTGGTTCTTTCTATGTCCTGGGTCGGGGGGTGGGGCACGGGTGAGGGAAAATTTAAGATACTGTTCCAGGTGGAACATTTATATTAATACTTTACTATCTACTACAGTATAGGAGGATAATCTGACTGTTGCTCCTCACTGGGTTTTATTTAAATCAGGGTAACAGGGTTTCTTTTTCTCATTCCCACCCCCCCCCCAGAAATCTGAGTGAACCCTGACATGAGAGATGGAGGGCTCAGCTCCAGGGCAGACAATGGTGAGGCCCTCCTTGGGAATTCATAAGGTTTCCTTCCTCTTAGATTCCCTCCTAGAAAACTTTAGCTAGGCTGGGAGAAAAGTGAATTTCTTCCCTTATTCCTTTCATGCTTTTTATATGCTAATCCTTCTCAAGGAGTAGGTATTTGACATTAAAGTAATTTTCTTGGATTCCATAACATCATTCATGGAATGAATGAAATCTGGATTTTAGGAAGTCACAGATCTATATGAAGGGGGAAAAATTCCATGGCTGATATATCAAAATATTATTGTGCTGACTCTTCATATCTTGCACTAAAGTGTAAGCTTTTAATGGTGAGGATTTATTAAAGGTCAAGGAACTGTTTATGATATTTTTAGCAGAAATTTCATGCTGTGGTGTTTTTCTATCATTATACAAGCTCAAAGTCTGTAAGACCCACAACATGCATTTAGCAACTAGTATATTAACCGATTCCAAGGACAAAATAAATACATAAATTTTAGCATGCTGAAATTGTTTCTCCTTCTTAAGCTTAAAATGCATATGCTCCTGGGTCAGGCTGTAACCACAGCCAGAACTGTATTTGCCACCTTCAGTCCATGGCTTGAGTGTTACAAAATGTGTGTAGCAGGCTGCAGAATATGGGTGAAAGATTTCAGAAGCCAAGAAACACAGTGTTTTAGAAAGTGAATCAATTTAGGTCAGAGTATTGTTTTGTTATATGGCATATACAGGAAAAAACATTTCTTCATTTCACACGGGGTATGATATGCTTCAGCTTTATCTTTATTTCTAAAGCTTCTGCAAACTGTAATTCACAGGTTGGCATGACTTCAGTGGATGCTAACTTACTGAAGAAGAGATTTTTTTTAAGCTTTATTTATATTTTCTGCACCACACTGTGAAGTGCCCCCGATGCTTTGTTTCTCAGAGGCAGGATTAGAGCACAGATGGGAGAAGAAAGGCATGAAATTCTATACTTTGAAACATTCAGTCAAGATTTATATTGTATCTCTAGTTACCTGACGCCTCTATAATACCCTTCATTGGAGAATTTCAAAAGCCCGTGCAGTTTCACAATTTTTAAAACTGTTATTTGTGAGAAGATTAAGCAAAATGCATTGAAAGTGACATTGTAATAACTAAAAAGGGGTTCTTTTCATTTGTTTGTTTGTTTGCTTTGTTAATACAATCTAACGTCAACTAGATCTAACCCTGTTTAGGAAGCATCAAAGCCTTCAATTTTTCTGTTTACTTCTTCTTGGCTCTAGTCCAGTTAGGCCATTGACAATTAAGGGAAAATACTACTTTCTCTTGTGTGTCTTACATAGACATACATAGTACAAACTAATCTGTACCACAACCACATCAAATACTTTTATTTTTGGTTGCCCTTTTTATACTTAACATTTTAGTATCTTATAATCTAACTCTTGCATAAACACGGTCTAAAAATATAAGCCAGCAGCTATCTCCCAAGATACAACCTTGCCAAATCGGTCACATTAAAAAAAAAAAAAAGTTGATTGTAGGAGATGGATATTTTTCCAAAAATCAAAATACTATTCTTTTAAAAAATAAAGATTCTATTATATTGAAAATTATCTGTGGGAAAAAAACATAAACCATGAGAATGTTTAACTTCTACTTAAATATTTTATATAGCTAAACTTAAAATATTTTGGATTACTTACATGCAGAAAACAATTAATCAGTTACGTCCTCCCCTTCAGTAAGATTTGGTTAGACTATAGAAGCTAATGTAAACCGGAAATAAAGAGCTTAATTTAGAATTAAGTGCTTATGCTACTGCTAGCAGGGCTAGAATAGAGATGTCAGGAAAGCACTGCTGAGGGTCAGAGGTCAACAGTGAATATTTGAGACCAGTGGTTCTCCACTGAGGGTGATTTTAATCCCTTAGTCTTGAGACATATTTAATTGTCATGACGGGGATTGGGGAGGGTCACTCCTGCCTCTAATGAGTAAAGTCCAGGCCCTGATGCTGGGAAAGATTGAGAACAGAAGAAAAGGGGATGGCAGAGGATGAGGCAGTTGGATGGCATCACTGACTCAATGGACATGAGTCTGAGCCAAATCCAGGAGATCGTGAAGGACAAGGAAGCCTGGAGTGCTGCAGTCAATGGTATGGCAGAGTCAGACATGACTTAGCAACTGAACAACAACAACAGCAACATTTTAACCATATAGCCTTATTCCCTTGTGTGAGGTTTGGTAAGGATGGATGCAGATCAAAAGAGAGAAACCAGAAAGAGTTTGCAGATCTGTTGCACTTGCAGTTCACACAGGGCCACTGAGAGGACAGCCTGGCTGGGGCCACCAGACTGAGGGGAAGCAGAACTGTTGCAGGCCCCTTTGCTGTGGTTTCTGGGAGAAGGAATAGGTGAGGCAGGGTAAGCTGGGGGTGGGGTTCTGGATACAACTTCCCAAAATGTGACACCCTGGGATAGAAAATAGCTCATGTTGAAGGAGTTTGAGAAGATGGCAGAAGCAGGAAGATCACTCGGATCCCCTCCTTCCACATCCCCCTACACACTTGCTCTTCTTCCCAAAACAGGTCATGTGAGAGGTACCCTCCCTGTACCAGGAGGATGTAAGACGTTCACCAGAAATTAGTACAAACAAACATGTCAACCTTATCTACTAGTTATTGCCTCATCCTTCACTACCCCTGGGCTTCCCTGGTGGCTCATATGGTAGCGAATATGCCTGCAATGCAGGAGACCGGGGCTCAGTCCTGGGTTGGGAAGATCCAGTGGAGAAGGGAATGGCAATGCACTCCAGTATTCTTGCCTGGAGAATTCCATGGAAAGAGGAACCTGGCAGGCTGCAGTCCATGGGGTGGGGTCACAAAGAGTCAGACACGACTGAGTGAGCAACATTTACTACCCCTAGCTTAAACTCCTTTATCTTGTACGTTCTTCACAAACTTACTGTTTCTTTGTTTAAAAAGATATAGAGGCTTCTTTCCCTGGTCACTTTTTTATGAGACAAGATGGGATGTGAAATAAATAAATACATCTGATAACTATGGAGAATGAGATGGCCTCAGAGTGTGGATGAAATCTACTAATCTTGATAGAGAAAAATATTTTAAACAGACAAAACTAATCAATAGATATGGAGTTGGGATATAAAGAAGTGCAATTTCATTGTAATGCTACGACTGAGCGACTTCACTTTCACTTTTCACTTTGATGCATTGAAGAAGGAAATGGCAACCCACTCCAGTGTTCTTGCCTGGAGAATCCCAGGGACAGGGGAGCCTGGTGAGCTTCCGTCTATGGGGTCGCACAGAGTCGGACATGACTGAAGCGACTTAGCAGCAGCAGCAGCTAGAAAAATTTATGTGATAAGACTTATTTAGGAGGAAATAGATAAACCAATTAGTTCTACCAATGGGATCTGAAGTAAAATATTCCCTCAAATTTTAGCTTCATTGTTAGACACTGAAGCATCTTTAAAAGATGACACTCTTAAAATCGGTTTCCTTATTTGTGCAATGTAGTAAGTTCCCATGGAAAAGGCAATGGCACCCCACTCCAGTACTCTTGCATGGAAAATCCCATGGATGGAGGAGCCTGGTAGGCTACAGTCCATGGGGTCGCTGAGGGTCATACACAAGTGAGCAACTTCACTTTCACTTTTCACTTTCCTGCACTGGAGAAGGAAATGGCAACCCACTCCAGTGTTCTTGCCTGGAGAATCCCAGGGACGGGGGAGTCTGGTGGGCTGCCGTCCATGGGGTCACACAGAGTCGGACATGACTGAAGTGACTTAGCATAGCATAGCATAGCATAGTAAGTTCCCCAAATTTGTTTGGATTGTTGTTGACAAGTGAGACACAGTAGGAAAGCATCCAAGTGATGTCTGGTGCAAAGCTGATGCTCAATGTGTGTGCCTGGGTGCTAGGAAGCTTCCGTAGTGTCCAACTCTTTGTGACCCCATGGACTGTAACTTGCCAGGCTCCTCTGTCCATGGGATTCTCCAGGCAAGAATACTGGAGTGGGTTGCTGTGCCCTCCTTTAGGGGATCTTCTCAACCGAGGGACTGAACCCAGGTCTCTGATGTCTCCTGCATTGGCAGGTGGTTTCTTTACCACCAGCCCCCCTCCAACTTTGCCTCTCCTCCTCTATGATTATAACAACAAAATCCGATCCAATTCCTCTTTCAATAAAGAAAGTTAGGTGTATTTCTTTAAAATGCAAATAAGGAGAAGGGGATGATAGAGGACGAGATGATTGGATGGCATCACTGGCTCAATGGGCATGAGTTTGAGCAAACCCCAGGAGATGGTGAAGGACAGGGAAGCCCAGCATGCTGCAGTCCATGGGGTCACAAAGAGTTGGACACAACTGAGTGGCTGAACAATAAGTAGAAGAAAGAAAGTAGAACATTAGAAGCTTTAACGAGAGGAGTGTCGAAGTTAAACAGAAGTAGAGTTAGGTTTTGTTTCATCTGAAATGGAGATAATACTAATATTTACTTAATATGAAGAGTATAAAGATTAAATGAGATAACAAAAATTATTTATCACAACTTATTATATACATTGATAGAATGTATTTGATGAATCTTAGTGGATAAAAGGATGATAATAGAAACAAAAATAATAACAGAATTTCCCTGAAAAAAATAAACAGTTAATTCTTGGGAAAGAGTAATCCATTTGACAAGTCATCTGGATTCTGGTTGACTTATTCTGGATATAAAATTGGCTTCCACATAAAAAAGGAGGGTGAGTTTCTATAGTTCTCCAGTACTTTCCCTTATTTAGAAAATGTTTTTTCTCTCTCCCATGTCTCCAATAGTGCTATTGCCTATCTACAGTTATTAAATCTACACAAGTTAGGAAGAGATGGAGTGCCCTATTTTGAGGGTCAAATGGACTATTTGAGCCGTCTCTGTGGGCTTTTTGGGTGGTAGAGCTAGGGTGCTTCATCATAAAATCCGAGGTCAGTTTACCTACAAAATCTATCCAGATTGAAGTGTTTCTATGTGAGACAAAATTTGATTAGAGTTCTAAAATCGGGGCTTTTAATCAAAGTTGGGGGATTTGACATAAATTTAATTTCCTTATGGAAACATTGAAAAACAGACTTTCTATGCACTTACGTTAAACCCAAATAGCTTTACATTATTCGGGTTTGCTTCATCTTGAGCACCAATGCCTCCGTGCTGTAAGTTTTCAGGTAAGCGTGTCTTCTCTTCAGGGCTTTTGTGAGCTCTGTGTGTTTATTTCAGGCCTTCTTGTGTTTGCTGCAACTGACTTCTAGCTCTCTAAAACCAACTCAGTGCTCTCTTCTTCTGGTAAGAGTTCGCTGCTCTAAGAATAAATTGCAATTACACATTTCCTTCCCCTCCAGCTTTTTTTTTTTTTTTTTTGTAGTACTCCTTTCTCTTCTCTATTTTTTCCTCCTTTTCAAGCCATCCCTTTACTCTAGTCTTTGTATCTTCACCCCATGACACAGCATTCATTGTCTCCTCTATAATTTCTCTTTTCCACAGGCTGTACCAATGTGCTCTTCAGTGAGCAAGTACTCATTAAACACCTACCACATGTCAGACGCGTATGTCTGAAAAGACATCTTTGCCATTCTGTGGCTTCTTTTTTAATAAGTGCATATCTGGCTCCCTTTGGTTGTTCTATCCTGCAATTTCTTCCTGACTGTCTCTTTGTGTGGTGGGAGGAGGATCAATTTCCTGACACAAATTCTATTATTTTGGAGGGAAAGACACACTCAGTTTCCAAGCACAATACATCTGACACAGCCATCTCCACAGGACACTGAAATGTTCTCACAATTTAGGTTTTTTGATTTTAGGTAAGTGGATGCACTTCAAAAATGGTTGGAAAAAACACGATCATCATCTTACTCTTTTTATAATACAAGGTCAAAAGTCCCTCTTGGCTATATGTTTTGGAACATTTTCATTGCTTGAGGAAAAAGTCAAAACTCCTTAAAATGGACTGCAGGTTCATTTTTTATCTGTTTTCTGCTAACCCCAGTTTTATCTATCAAATATTCCCTCTTTGCCTTCAATATTCAAATACAGTGCATGCTGAGTAACTTCAGTTTCGTCTGACTCTTTGTGACCCTAGAGATGCTCCAGGCAAGAATGCTGGAGTGGGTTGCCACGCCCTCCTCCAGGGGATCTTCCTGACCCAGGAATCGAACCTGCATCTCTTTTATCTCTTGCATTGGATTCTTTATCACTAGCACCACCTGGAAGGTCTCTATCCCTAATTTTAAGACGTGTCCCTTCCTGCTTCCTGTATCTGATGTTGTGTATATACTTGAAGCATTTTCTCACTCTTCTGACTTTGCTATTAATACTATAATTTCTCCTTTTTGTCGCGGTATGGGTGTTCCTTTCTCCACAAAGCCTTCCTTGAATTTCCAAGATTGGACTGTCTGCCTAGTCTTATGCTTCCATGGCAGCCTATGTGACACTCATTCTGGTACAGAGGTAGTGTTCAGGAAACATGCTTTCAATTAACATGGATAAATTTTAACACTGATAATAATCAATGTATATTTTATTGTTTAATAAGACACATTGATGATCCTTCCAAAATAATCTAATTCCTGAAACTGAGACCAAGTAGCAAATTTCTCTCTACATTTCTCCATTGAATAATAAAACTAACATTTTGTTTTCCCTAACTGTTACCCCCTTATTGTACTAGCTGATTGAATATTTGATCAATTCAAGTTGCATTGTCTTACCATGGCTTCTCAGTGTCTCAGTGGCAAGGCATTGTTGTTAGCAATGTAGTAAGGAGGATAAAATATTTTAATTGTTTTACTGCATTTTAATAGAGCCCAGTGATATGTTATTTTGGCATGTTTAATAGAACACCTAAGACTAAGATAATGGGGAGAGTTAATTGCTTTTTGATAATGGACATTAACCATGCAACTGATATTTCCATTTAATTGCATAGATAGAAAAAAGATAAGAAAATGTATTTATTAGAAATAATAAAGAATAAAAAATGTTGGCTGATTGCCACTCTTTTTATTTAGCTCTTTATGTATGAGGTCAGTGAAGGTAATACCCATAGACAGTTGGGACCTCTTCTGACACGTCAAACATCCTCCTAGGCAGGGATCATCTTCTCTATTATATTTCTTCTCTATTATATTATATTTTCTATAATCTTCTCTATTATATTTTCTAATTACTCTTTCCATTTTTAATTAAAGGGAGAGAAAGTCCTTCCCTTCATGTCAACATATATCTTGAGAGTCATCGTAGATTTAAACATGTGGTTCATGGAAAGGAAACAGGAGTTTGGAGAAGTCAAATATTTTAAATTGGGTTTAGATGTTTTAATATTAAAAATATAAATTACTGGTCATGGCTCTTTGTTGTTGATGCTGTTTCTGCGGTACTAATAAGGAATGCTATTCTACTTTATAGTTATAAGTTATAACCTCTTTCTCCAATTTATGTGAATTTGAGAGTACCCGAAGTGTGGCAGGGAACCAGGGTGATATTAATCACACTGCATGCATTTAATGTTTAAAATATACAAATCCCTTTCTTATGGATCACTCTTTAAAAATTCCCTACTTTATCCCTCTGAAGGGTATTAGAGAGCTATTTTTGACTCAGTCACTGTAAACTTCTTGACAGAAGGGGTACGTCATGATCTCTTTGCATTTTTAGCACCTGGCATAGCTCCTGGAAAATTGCTGGTGCTCAACACATTTTTTAAAAAAATGAATAAATGAGCAAGTAGTGAATCAAGAAAAAATAAGTAACTTTTGAAAATTCATAGTTTTAGTAAAAGGCAGAGATAGAAATTGGACCCAGGCTTCCTGACTTCTAAGCTATTTTGAATTTAAGAAAACGCAATAAATAGTAGCAAACTTCCTGAAACCAAGGAGGTAGAACCCTTTCTATGTCAAAAAGTCTATATATGCATGAAGACATATCCTGTTGGGATATGGAAGGCTAGAATAGTGCAAAGATTATGGAACTGAAAGTATAGTCAGGACAGAGAATAATCAAGACTGTGTGAAGTGCCAAGGTAGACTGGTTGACTTGTCAGAGATTCTTTGAAACACAGTCAGATTTCCCTGGCTTATAGAGAGATAAGAATCTTTATGAGAAATTAATAGTTCCTGTTTCTGTGGTAAAGTATATGTAAATCCAAATTTATCTTTTTTTTAGCTGTTTCCTCAAAAAATTAAAAAGTGGTCATCAGTTCAGTTCAGTCAATCAGTCGTGTCCGACTCTTTGCGACCCCATGAACTGCAGCACGCCAGGCCCCCCTGTCCATCACCAACTCCTGGAGTTCACTCAGACTCACATCCATCGAGTCGGTGATGCCATCCAGCCATCTCATCCTCTGTCGTCCCTGTCTCCTCCTGCCCCCAATCCATCCCAGCACCAGAGTCTTTTCCAATGAGTCAGCTCTTTGCATGAGGTGGCCAAAATACCGGAGTTTCAGCTTTAGCATCATTCCTCCCAAAGAACACCCAAGACTGATCTCCTTTAGAATGGACTGACTGGATCTCCTTGCAGTCTAAGGGACTCTCAAGAGTCTTCTCCAACACCACAGATCAAAAGCATCAATTCTTCTGTGCTCAGTTTCATTCACAGTCCAACTCTCACATTCACTGGAAAAACCATAGCCTTGACTAGACAGACCTTTGTTGGCAAAGTAACGTCTCTGCTTTTGAATATGCTATCTAGGTTGGTCATAACTTTCCTTCCAAGGAGTAAGCGTCTTTTAATTTCATGGCTGCAGTCACCATCTGCAGTGATTTTGGAGCCCAGAAAAATAAAGTCTGACACTGTTTCCACTGTTTCCCCATTGATTTCCCACGAAGGGATGGGACCAGATGCCATGATCTTTGTTTTCTGAATGTGGAGCTTTAAGCCAACTTTTTCACTCTCCTCTCTCACTTTCATCAAGAGGCTTTTTAGTTCCTCTTCACTTTCTGCCATAAGGGTGGTGTCATCTGCATATCTGAGGTTATTGATATTTCTCTCGTCAGTCTTGATTCCAGCTTGTGCTTCTTCCAGTCCAGCGTTTCTCATGATGTACTCTGCATAGAAGTTAAATAAGGTGACAATATACAGCCTTGACATACTCCTTTTCCTATTTGGAACCAGTCTGTTGTTCCATGTCCAGTTCTAACTGTTTCTTCCTGACTTGCATATAGGCTTCTCAAGAGGCCAGTCAGGTGGTCTGGTATTCCCATCTCTTTCAGAATTGTCCACAGTTTATTGTGATCCACACAGTCAAAGGCTTTGGCATAGTCAATAAAGCAGAAATAGATGTTTTTCTGGAACTCTCTTGCTTTTTCCATGATCCAGCGGATGTTGGCCATTTGATCTCTGGTTCCTCTGCCTTTTCTAAACCCAGCTTGAACATCTGGAAGTTCATGGTTCACATATTGCTGAAGCCTGGCTTGGAGAATGTTGAGCATTGCTTTACTAGTGTGTGAGATGACTGCAATTGTGCAGTAGTTTGAGCATTCTTTGGCACTGCCTTTCTTTGGGCAAATCATCCAGCAATTCTACTGCTGATATATACCTGAAAGAAATGGAGGAAGAGACTCAGGTATTTGTACACCTGAATACTTGAATATTTATATATTCATAGCAGCCTTATTCAAAATGACCAAAAAGTGGAAGCAACCTAAATGTCTATATCCATGGATGAATGCATACACAAAATGGCATATAATACAATGGAATATTATTTAGTCTTAAGAAGGAAGGAAATTATGATATGTGCAATAACATGGATGAAACAAACTTGAAGAGATCATACTAAGTTAAATAAGCTGATCACAAGAGGACAAATATTGTAGAAAATTAATTTTAAAATAGTCAAAAATGATACCATAAATGATTCTTTTTTGTTTTAGGAATTTTTCTGTTTCTAAACATGAAAGTCTTTTTCAGCCGATCTATCTTGTTTCAAGCCCCTCTGTTCTAGTGTAAGAGAAGACTATTTACTGTGTTGTCTTGCAAAAGTAACTCCAGATGTATGTCTGAAATGTAGGACCATAGGGACTATATAAAAATCTAATTTTTGTGAAAAAGTTATGCTCCATTTTGAGGACATATATGCCACACACTTTGGTAACTCAATAAACTTTAAAAGGAACTGAAATAAAAATTCCTGCTTTTTGGCTTATTCCTTTATTTTTTAGTTTGTTATATTTTCTTAGCTGTTGCTGATTCCTTGTTTATTAGGAAAAGAAAAGTTAAGGAGAAAGAAGAAACCTAATAAAATATTCCCACAACATTTAAAAACATTATAAAATACTTTGAGACAAATTGTTAGAGCAATGTAAGTTGGAGAAAATTTCTAAATGGTAATTACAATTGCTTTTAATTTATAACACATAAAAATGGTCTAATTCTAAACGAGTTAATTCTGTAACAAAACCATAAAAGTTATACAAAAAGCATTGTAAGAATGTGAGCAAAAGAGAAACTGTTTGAAATTAAAATAAATAAAATGTCTACTTATCTTCGCCGCTGAGGCGGGCGCGCTAAAGCACAGGCAGCTGTGGCAAAGACTAGCCACCCAACGTCCAAGGTCAGGGGCAGAAGCTCGGAGGACCCCATGCCGGAAGGGCAGCGGCCAAGAGGAGTTACTCCATGTCCGAGGTCAGGGGCAGCGGCCGAGAGCACCAGACTGTGACGGCGCAGGAACGGCCGAGAGGAGGTACCCCGCGTCCGAGTTCAGGGCGGCGGCCCAGAGGAGATACCCCACGCCCCAAGCCAGAGGCCAGGGGCGGTGGCCAGGAGGACCAACCCCACGTCCAAGGAGCCCTGGCTGCACGGGCACAGGAGGGCCAGAGGAGCTATCCCATGTTGAAGGTCAGGAAGGGCGGCGGTGAGGAGAAACCCCTCGTCCAAGGTAAGGAGCAATGGCTGTGCTTTAGTTGAGCAGCCGTGAAGAGATACCTCATGCTCAAGGTAAGAGAAACCCAAATAATACAGTACGTGTTTCAAGAGGGCATCAGGGGGCAAACACACTGAAACCTTACTCACAGAAAACTAGTCAATCTAATCACACTAGGACCACAGCCTTATCTAACTCAGTGAAACTAAGCCATGCCTGTGGGGCAACCTAAGATGGGTGGGTCATGGTGGAGAGATCTGACAGGATGTGGTCCACTGGAGAAGGGAATGGCAAACCACTTCAGTATTCTTGCCTTGAGAACCCCATGAACAGTATGAAAAGGCAAAATGATAGGATACTGAAAGAGAAACTCCAATATGTTACTGGAGATCAGTGGAGAAATAACTCCAGAAAGAATGAAGGGATGGATACAAAGCAAAAAGAATACCCAGCTGTGGATGTGACTGGTGATAGAAGCAAGGTCCGATGCTGTAAGAGCAATATTGCATAGGAACCTGCAATGTCAGGTCCATGAATCAAGGCAAATTGGAAGTGGTCAAACAAGAGATGGCAGGAGTGAATGTTGACGTTCTAGGAATCAGCGAACTGAAATGGACTGGAATGGGTGAATTTAACTCAGATGACCATTATATCTACTACTGCGGGCAGGAATCCCTCAGAAGAAATGGAGTGGCCATCATGGTCAACAAAAGAGTCCGAAATGCAGTACTTGGATGCAATCTCAAAAACGACAGAATGATCTCTGTTCGTTTCCAAGGTAAACCATTCAATGTCACAGTAATCCAAGTCTATGCCCCAACCAGTAACTCTGAAGAAGCTGAAGCTGAATGGTTCTATGAAGACCTACAAGATCTTTTAGAACTAACACCCAAAAAAGATGTCCTTTTCATTATAGGGGACTGGAATGCAAAAGTAGGAAGTGAACAAACACCTGGAGTAACAGGCAAATTTGGCCTTGGAATACGGAATGAAGCAGGGCAAAGACTAATAGAGTCTTGCCAAAAAAAATGCACTGGTCATAACAAACACCCTCTTCCAACAACACAAGAGAAGACTCTATAGATGGACATCACCAGATGGTCAACACCGAAATCATATTGATTCTATTCTTTGCAGCCAAAGATGGAGAAGCTCTATACAGTCAGCAAAAACAAGACCAGGAGCTGACTGTGGCTCAGACCATGAACTCCTTATTGCCAAATTCAGACTTAAAGAAAGTAGGGAAAACCACTAGACCATTCAGGTATGACCTAAATCAAATCCCTTATGATTATACAGTGGAAGTGAGAAATAGATTTAAGGGCCTAGATCTGATAGATAGAGTGCCTGATGAACTATGGAATGAGGTTCATGACATTGTACAGGAGACAGGGATCAAGACCATCCCCATGGAAAAGAAATGCAAAAAAGCAAAATGGCTGTCTGGGGAGGCCTTTCAAATAGCTGTGAAAAGAAGAGAAGCAAAAAGCAAAGGACAAAAGGAAGGATATAAACATCTGAATGCAGGGTTCCAAAGAATAGCAAGAAGAGATAAGAAAGTCTTCTTCAGCGATCAATGCAAAGAAATAGAGGAAAACAACAGAATGGGAAAGACTAAGGATCTCTTCAAGAAAATCAGAGATACCAAGGGAATATTTCATGCAAAGATGGGCTCGATAAAGGACAGAAATGGTATGGACCTAACAGAAGTAGAAGATATTAAGAAGAGGTGTCAAGAATACACAGAAGAACTGTACAAAAAAGATCTTTACGACCCAGATAATCACGATGGTGTGATCACTGACCTAGAGCCAGACATCCTGGAATGTGAAGTCAAGTGGGCCTTAGAAAGCATCACTACGAACAAAGCTAGTGGAGGTGATGGAATTCCAGTGGAGCTCTTTCAAATCCTGAAAGATGATGCTGTGAAAGTGCTGCACTCAATATGCCAGCAAATTTGGAAACTTCAGCAGTGGCCACAGGACTGGAGAAAGTCAATTTTCATTCTAATCCCAAAGAAAGGCAATGCCAAAGAGTGCTCAAACTACCGCACAATTGCACTCATCTCACATGCTAGTAAAGTAATGCTCAAAATTCTCCAAGCCAGGCTTTAGCAATATGTGAACCGTGAACTTCCTGATGTTCAAGCTGGTTTTAGAAAAGGCAGAGGAACCAGAGGTCAAATTGCCAACATCCGCTGGATTGTGGGAAAAGCAAGAGAGTTCCAAAAAACATCTATTTCTGCTTTATTGACTATGCCAAAGCCTTTGACTGTGTAGATCACAAGAAACTGTGGACAATTCTGAAAGAGATGGGAATACCAGACCACCTGATCTGCCTCTTGAGAAATTTTTATGCAGGTCAGGAAGCAACAGTTAGAACTGGACATGGAACAACAGACTGGTTCCAAATAGGAAAAGGAGTATGTCAAGGCTGTATATTGTCACCATGTTTATTTAACTTATATGCAAATTACATCATGAGAAACGCTGGACTGGAAGAAACACAAGGTGGAATCAAGATTGCTGGGAGAAATCTCAATAACCTCAGATATGCAGATGACACCACCCTTATGGCAGAAAGTGAAGAGGAACTCAAAAGCCTCTTGATGAAGGTGAAAATGGAGAGTGAAAAGGTTGGCTTAAATCTCCACATTCAGAAAACGAAGATCATGGCATTTGGTCCCATCACTTCATGGGAAATAGATGGGGAAAAAGTGTCAGACTTTATTTTTCTGGGCTCCAAAATCACTGCAGATGGTGACTGCAGCCATGAAATTAAAAGACGCTTACTCCTTGGAAGGAAAGTTATGACCAACCTAGATAGCATATTCAAAAGTAGAGACATTACTTTGCCAACAAAGGTCTGTCTAGTCAAGGCTATGGTTTTTCCTGTGGTCATGTATGGATATGAGAGTTGGACTGTGAAGAAAGCTGAGCACCAAAGAATTGATGCTTTTGATCTGTCGTGTTGGAAAAGACTCTTGAGATTTCCTTGGACTGCAAGGAGATCCAATCAGTCCATTCTGATGGAGGTCAGCCCTGGGATTTCTTTGGAAGGAATGATGCTAAAGCTGAAACTCCAGTACTTTGGCCACCTCATGCGAAGAGTTGACTCATTGGAAAAGACTCTGATGCTGGGAGGGATTGGGGGCAGGAGGAGAAGGGGACGACAGAGGATGAGATGGCTGGATGGCATCACTGACTTGATGGACGTGAGTCTGAGTGAACTCTGGGAGTTGGTGATGGACAGGGAGGCCTGGCATGCTGCGATTCATGGGGTCGCAAAGAGTCGGACATGACTGAGTGGCTGATCTGATCTGATCTATCTTCAATTTCTTTATTTTTTACTTCCACTCACAAAAGGTAATTAATATTAAATTTTGTTAACCTATCTGCAAAGAAATGCTTGTGTATTTCCACATTCATGTATGTATTATTCTTTATAATCTTAATATAAATTGGTCTTTTGCCGAAAACATGTATAGATCTACTGTATTTTTTTTATTATCAACACAGTATCCTAAGTTTTGATTTTGTACAACTACTCTGCCTATATCCATTATTTATGTCCCCTTGCCATTACCAGCCTTCTCAAATCTGTTATTCATACTGCTGCTGAAGTGATCATTTACAAAATTAAAAAAAAATTAATTAAAAAAAGCATGGCACTATGTAACATACAGCAATAATTCCTTATGAGTTTTTACAGAATAAACTTTCTGCTTAATATTTGATGAATGAAAGAAAAATAGAGCCTTACACTAAGGAGGGAAAAAAGGAGGAAATGAATGAGAAGGAAAAAATCTAACTACATGCATTTTCATTTTTTAAGATTTTCAAACTATTTTGAGTGAGTATACTTACTATACACGTTTAGGCATAATTTTGCAAAGATTTATTTGCAAAGATACATGATATCTTTACAAGATACATGGTAAAGGAATCTCCACTATTTGAAGTTGGCCTAAAGAGTCAAAATAAGTTTGATCTCGATATGGTACCAATTTCCAGTCCCACTAAAGTGTATATTAATGACTGCTACCTATATCCTGACCAATACTGTATATTACAAAGTTTAAAATTTGTTGCTAATATGGAGGTATTTTATTTTTTAACAGAATGAGATAGAGCATCTTTTCATTAGGCATTAGTTTGCTTTCCCCAAATGTCTCTTTCCATCCCTATAATGTCCCACAACAAACTGATGTTTTCTCATGTTTTCAATTATGCATCTCCTTAGAACTTACATGCTTTTGATTTTAATATATATCTAATGATTAAGTAGCACACCTTATTTGTTGATACAGTTGGAAATATATGTGTGTGTGTGTGTGTGTGTGTGTGTGTGTGTGTGTGTGTGACTCTAAACTGCACTAGGTATTTGGATTAATGTGTGGTAGTATTTCATAATCTACATTATCAAGTATTTATTTAATAACAGTATGGAGTCATTTGTTTCACATGGAGAAACTAGCTAGAGAATATATAACCACTTCCAGCCCTGTTCTGACACAGATATGTGTAGAATCCCTATGGGAGAGAGTGGATGAAACCCTAAACCGACAGTGGAACAAGACACAGAACATGAGGTTGAGTAAGTAACGTCAGCCTCATATACTAAACCAAGTCACTGCTTTTATTTTTGCAAGTTTTAGCAATAGTATGAATAATGCCCTATAAAATTCGTATTGCTGCATTATATTTTTATCTAAATGTTTTACTAATATAAATTTCTGATATATGACAAATACTACTTTTAATTGACAATAAAGAACCAACATAAAATTATTCACTGCCAATATTTATTTTTCATATTTATAGAGTGTGTATTTCTATGCATTAGAGGTAAATATTACAATACAAAATAAATTTTCAGGTAATTTTTCCGCAACGTTTAAGGGAACTGTAGAAAATAGTACTGTTTTTGTAGAATTTTAAATTTTTTAATTTAGTTTAATGGAAGAGATACAATGCCCAGGTCTTTTACAAAATGCTAACTTCCCTCCCAAAAGAAATGCCCAGGTATTTTACAAAATCTAACTTCCCTCCCAAAAGATTTTAGTATGAACTGATAACTTATAATGAAAAATTATTTACATGAGTAATATATAAATGCTGTGATTTAATGAAATCCCATATTCAGTACTGTGAGGAAAAAAATGCAAAACTAGGAGTCATATAATAGGGACAAATGTAATTATATCCTTTGGTTAACTTCCTATTCACAGTAATTTTTATAAATTTAGTCTTTAATAACCTATTTTAAAATAAAATACAGAGATATGTTCATTTTTCTGTCACTGAAACCTGAATGTGTGTGCAAAATCAGTTTTTATTTATAAAAATAGTCTATTTTTTCATTTTTGTTTATTATTTGTTATCCTGATGTCTGTATTGTTAAGAATAGAAATAAGCTTTAAATTGTTACCTTTGTTATGACATAAATAGAATGGAATAATTTGGTATTTGATATGAAACACATGATAAAGGCACATTCCTCTTGGTAACTGAAATTTCTTGGAAGTTTAATTTGACTTACTGCCTTTAGTTATGATTTGCCCAGGTGGCACAGTGGTAAAGAATCCACCTTCCAATGCAGAAGACACCAGAGATGCAGGTTTGATCCCTGAGTGAGGTAGATTCCCTGGAGCAGGAAATGACAACCCATTCCAATATTCTTGCCTGGAAAAATCCCATGGACAGAGGAGCCTGGCGAGCTATAGTCCAAGGGGTTGCAAAGATTCAGACACGACTGAGCACGCATGCACACACCCAATTAGACTTAAATTACTCTACATTTATACTTACTAAACATATTCCACTGTGACTAATCATAGTTTTCTGCACTCATAATCTAGACTTTAAAAATGGAGCCATTTTTGAAGAAAATAGTATTCACAAAAATATTCAAATATGTATTAATAAAAATGCATTTTCATTCAATCTGAAAACAACAAATTTACAAAATTGAGCCAAGAATAAAATTTATAATACTTTTGTAAAGAAAACCATTATCAGGCCTTCATTATATGGCTCAATTTAATAGAAATTTTATTGTAGGGTTTACTTGGTGGCTCAAACAGTAAAGAATCCACTTGCAATTTAGGAGACCCAGGTTTGATCTCTGCATTGGGAAGATCCCCTGGAGAAGGAAATGGCTACCCACTCCAGTATTCTTGCCTGGAGAATTCCATGAACAGAGGAGCCTGGGAGGCTATAGTCCATGGGATCACAAAGAGCTGGACATGAGTGAGCAACTAACCACCGCCCCTCGCACACACACACATACTATATCGTGGCCAACCATCTGTATATAAGGCAAAACAAAATAGCAAATGTTGAGTGTTGTAGAACCATGTATGTCAGTTGCTATCCCAAATAAAAAAGAACACTTGATTCTTACGAGGAAAACAGACTTTTAGCACTCCCTTGCTATGAAAATCAGAAAATCTAGAGAAGAGATTAGTATATTTTGGTGACAAGAACATAATGACCTGTAGAAGGTGATGTTCAAGTGTAATCAGATCTTTATCACATTGGGAAAATGATTGCTTGCTCATGTCCTCCTATAGGAGGACAGCTGTAAGCTTCTGCTGGTTATTTGCACAATCTTCTGGCTGATCTTCAAAGAGGTGTTCAAGCAGAGTTCAAAATATAAACCATGAAATTCTCCCTACAATCCAGATTAAAGGTTGAATCTGCACGCTAAATCTCAGGTAGGAGGTAATCAGAGAGTTTGTGATCACTTAAGGATCAAACGGCACTTGTTGCTTTAGCTTTCCAGTACTCTCTACAGAGAAGAACAGAACATGTGCCGTCACTTCATGTTTTATTTTATAGGTTCTAAATGTTTTTAAATTGTTACTATTGCTTTTTCTTTTATAGGTCATAGCTTTGTCAGACTCCTGCTTAATCCTCATCTTGAGCCAAATGTCTACCAAGTTCCGTATCAGTTATAATGTCTGAAGCTGCAAATAATACACAAATCAAACTGACTTAAAGAGTAAAGACATTAAATCTTAACTCATATGACTAGCACCCCAGAATTAGGCTTCATTTTAGGATTAGTTGGTTTTTTAGTTCAAATATAAAAGTTGGCTTTATCTTGAGTAACTTCGGTTATTGCTGCCAGTGGCATTAGGGTCTGAGCTTCATTCTTCATTCTTTGTGTATAGTGAGGAAAAGGGCATGGCTTCCCAATGTTATCTTTGAGGAAAAATGTTTCCAGAAATCTCACCATTTCGGAATGTAATGTATTTCTTCTAAAAATAGAGAGCTCTTTGCTTCTTCTGAAACTTAACTCCCACGTGGAGGTGAAACAGAATAAAGCTGACTGTAACTCTGGGGTGACATTGCAAATGTTTCCTAATTGCGAACACGCTTTTCAAGGATTCCGATGCTCTCAGCAAGGATGTGTGCTCAGTTGCTTCAGTTGTGTCTGATGTTTTGCCACGGACTGTAGCCTTCCAGGCTCCTCTGTCTATGCGATTCTCCAGGCAAGGATACTGTGGTGGGTTGTCATGCCCTCCTGCAGGGGATCTTCCCAACCCAGGGATTGAACCTGCATCTCATGTCTGCTGCATTAGCATATGGGTCCTTTACCACTGGTCCCACCTGGGAAGCCTCCACACCAATGATGAGTTCATTTCAAATCCATGGAACTGAAGGAATATGATGAAACACTCAGAGTCCACATCCAGCCCTGGTGTGGACTCCATTGAATACATTACTGACCAAAGGTAATCAATGATGGATCACATGGGATCAGATGGCAGAGGCCCCTCCTAGGAGGTATGGGCAGAGGACCCCCCTTCTCACCCCCCACTCCCCACTGAGACACATACACATCCCTACCAGAAGTGACAGGGTGCCCTCTAGCACACTGGTTAAGAAACTAAATGTACAAGCATTTACATTTAATGTAAAGCATTTACATTTACTGTCCCAGGGACACAGATGGTGTTAATACTCATGCCCTGGGCCAGTGCAGACCTGGATTTAGTATCACAGAACTGGCTGGGGTTTTCTCATATCCCTTTGGTCAGGATTGGAACACATGCTCATACATAAATAAGTATCAGTGAATCAATGACAGGTGTGTTGGGGGGATATATTCATCCTTAGATCAATCAAGTTTATCTCCCAAGCTGATATTCTCTTTTTTAAGTTAATTTTTATTGGAAAATAGTTGCTTTACAATGTTGTGTTAGTTTCAGTTGTACAGCAAAGTGAATTGGGAGTTTGGGATTGACATATATACACTGCTGCTGCTGCTGCTCTAAGTCGCTTCAGTCGTGTCCTACCGGGCCCACAGACGAGCCCACCAGGCTCCCCGTCCTGGGATTCTCCAGGCAGAATCTGGAGTGGGTTGCCTTTCCTTCTCCTGCATGAAAGGAAAAGTGAAGTGAGTCGTCGCGGTCCCTCTCCCCCCGACTGGGCCCACCAGGATCCTCTGTCCATGGGATTTTCCAGGCAAGTCTGGGGTGGGGTGCCATTGCCTACTGATACTTAATAATAGATAACTAATGAGATTATACTTATAAGCTCAGAGAACTCGGCTTTGTGGTGACCTAAATGGATAGGAAATCCCAAAAAGAGGAGCTACATCCCATTACTTCTTTAAACACCATACCAGCTTCTCAGTGGATGATATGCAGAATGGATATGGAGGGAGCAGTCTCAGTGTACATGACTGCTTGGCCCTTTCACCTCCCCAACATCCATCTAGAGCTCTTTTCCAGCTTAAAGAATATTTGCTTTTACACAAAATGGTCTCACCCACTTTTCAGGGTGGGGGCATGGTAAGAGCCCTTTGGTTTTTATTTGGTTGAATTTTCTTTTTCTTTTAACCAGATAATTTTGAATTTAAATCACGTGACTTATGGTCACTACTTCGCTTTCAAGAATGTTTTCAAGTTCGTCTTAAACATTTTTCCCATATTTTCTATAATTTTTAACATATACCTACTACTTTCCGTTGATGTAATCCTCATCGTCACTTGGTAACCTGAGTTCCTTATTCTGGATCTGAAGCACTAGAAAATGAACCTAGTTAAATTCTTTTTAAATGGTAAATATTAAGCCACTAGGTTATTTATTTTATTATAAGAACTTGAAACTCAACTCTTTAGTTTTTCTCAAGGGAAAAACATACTTTATCAATATACTTTCTATTATTTTGTCACTATCTACTTCATATGTCTTCATATATGCAGCATTATGTATCTCTTATTAAAAGCCATAATATCATATTGTATGAAAAATCTACCCATTTTTAAATTAATGAATTTTAAATTAACTAGACTTGTCAGGAATCCTGTTAAGTGTGCAATACAGATATCACTATGTTTTAGAGGCAGCTATACTTAAGGACCATGGGTCAACAATAAAGAATCCGCCTGCAGTACAGGCAACACACGAGACACAGGTTGGAACCCTGGGTTGTAAAGATCCCCTGGAGGAGGAAATGGTAACCCACTCCAGTAATCTTGCATGTAAAAATCCCATGGACAGGGGAGCCTGGTGGGCTACGGTCCGTTGGGTCACAAAGATTCAGCACACATCCTTAAGGACAGCAAATTGTTTTTAGAATTTAATTTCTAGAATGAAGGAATGATGTGTCTCTTGTGTCTTTACCTACTTAGTGATAAATATAAAAGAGCTATCTGGCAGCAGTAAGCAGTCATTTCTAATGGTTCTGCTGGCAAAAGAATAATTCCAACTCACAGTGGTCAGATGAATGGCAACCTTAAAATTAGGTAATCAAGACTGGTAGTTCATTTTAGAACAAGTTTTCACAAAATAACATTTATATATATTATATTTATATTTATGGCTAAATGTCCTTAAGGTGATTATGGTTAAAATTACTGTACATTAAGTCCATTGGTTAGTTGCACTTTTTCCATGAATTTTCTGTGCTTTTGCCTAGCTGAATTGTAGTTATTTTCTTTTCAATTTGTATGAGTAATATATATTAAGGGCATTGTGTTGGAAAAATAAATCTAATTAGAAACATTATTACTAAATTTTTAAATGTGAAAATATATAATTTAAAACCTCCACATATGAAAAAATAAACTGAGCATTCTAGTCTTCATAAACATTGCACAATGACATTTATATCAAGGTTTTAAAATTTATTATGCAATAAATTTAAAGTTAAAAATGTGTTATATATTGAATATATTATGAAATAAAAAAAACACTGTAAAACTTCAAGCACCTTTTAAAAACATCAATGGAGTAAAACTATTTTATTACAGTATCTGAAAATTCATTCATTAATTTCAGGTAAGCTATTAACTGACTTAATAATAAGTGTAATAATGACAAACCTTTTCCAATAGTGCCATTGTATACACATAGAATCATCACTCAGACTATTTTCTTAAAAGAAAAAAAAAATAAACACATATGAAAACATAGGTACATTTTTTAAAGTCACTTCCTGTAAAAGTTTAGTCTTTTATTGTTCAGGCAAATCAAGTCATGTTGCAATTGATGTAGACTTAAAGTAGCTTAGGATAGAAACCTGTATTTTGACACTAAATGGTTTAAGTTTAGTACTTAAATTATATTCTCAGTCTTATTTTTAACATGCTTCTTGTTGTGGGTTCTTTCTCTTCTTTTTAAAAACAAATTAGCCACGAGTTATAATTATGTGTCTTAGTGTAATTAATGTAAATATGGTGTGTGGAAGAATCTGAGAAGGATGCCAGAAAATGCCTTAGAAATTAAACGTGGCAAAGTACCAAGGGTATAAGATTGCGGGTGATTTCTATAGCACTCCTCCCCTTCCTTCACCCCAAAAGCCAAATTTTGTTTGCAGTGTTTTTAGTGCACACTTCAAGAAACTACTTTCCAAATCTAAATTTGAGATTTGTATACTCCTTAAATTAATCTTAATGTTTAGATCTGCAGAAATGTAGCTTCAAAAGTTGAGTAAGTTTCTTCTCAGATAATAGTCTTAGGGAATATGTACTTGTCTTCAAGAACTCAAGTTTACTGGAGATTCAGAATGAACTTACCATTCTTCCATGCTTATTATTTTAAATATTTTTTAGGAAAGGATACTTGACATTGGAGACTGTTAAAAATATCATATATATATATACCCTGTAAATGTTTATTACTGCATTAAGGCCCTTCACCACCTGGCTGTCTATCACTTTTTCACTTCATCTCCTACCACAACCTTTTTAACTCTGCCTCAGCAACCCTCAGGTCACCCAGCTATTTCCTCAAACACTTCAGGTACCTCTGTCTCAGGGGCAGATATCCACACCCCTCATTTCTTCACCTTTCCAATAGATAAATAAACAGTTGCTTCAAATCTCTTTCTTGGACCATTAAAAGAGGCAAACCCCAAATTACTTTGAACTTTAAACTCAGTATGCTCAGCACTCAATGTTAGTTGTGCGTCAGCCAGACTTTTATATTCTTTCATTTATTATACAATTATTTACTGAACAATCAAATATTGATTAAGTGTTGGAATAAAGTGAATAAAACAGATAAAAATCCTTGCACTTATGAAGCTTGTAATCTGGTGGGTGGGGGTTATACACCTAAAACAATACTGATATAACTGTGAAGTGGAAAAATAAAGCAAAAAGGAATCTTGTGTGTGTGTTAAATGTGCCTGAGAGCTATCACGACTTAGACACAGCAGCCAAGGGAAACCTCACTAAGAAAGTGGCATTTGAGTAAACACTGGGATAGGTGAGGAAATGTGGAATGTGGATACCTGTTCCTGAGGCCTGGGGTGTTTGAAGGAAAAGCCAGGTCACTGGGGTTGCGGAGGCAGAATTAAGGAGGCTGCTGTGGGAGATTACATCAGAGGCAATAGAGTGGAGGGACTGCTGCTGCTGCTGCTAAGTCGCTTCCGTCGTTGCAGTGATAAGGAGTTATTCAGTTTAGGAGTGCCCTGACTCCTCTGTTAAGGGATCACTTTTGTGTCCCTGTGAAAATGAGATTTAAGTGAGGCAAAGTTTGCAGCAGAGACAGAAGTGCAAGGATATTGCAGTTACCCAAGTGATAAATGATGGTGGTGTGGCAAAATGATGGAAGCAGAGAAGGTGTTTAGAAATAATTCTAAGCATATTCTGAAATTAGAATTGATAAATCAAATATTAGAAAAGAAAATGTATATTTTTTGGGGGGTGATATACCAATAGAATTGAAGGACAAAAAAATAAAAGTTGGTATTTCAGGATATAGAGGGTTTTACAGACACATGTACTAGCTTCAAGATCATCAGCAAAATTCTTTAAGCTTTCAAAGCCTTGGTTTTACCAGCAAAATAGGGTCAATTCATACTATTATATGAATATAATAGTATATATATTCATATATATATACAGTATATATATATATTTTACATACCCCCCCACACACACACATCTTGTTAGAGCCCACATTCTTGTATTTGTTTTTGCTTTTAATTTTTTATTTTTTTTAACACCAAAAACAATTTATATTGGGATATAGCCAATTAACAACATGATAGTTTCATATGAACAGTGAAGAGACTCAGTCATACATATATATTTATGCACTCTCCCTCAACACCCTCTCCATCCAGGCTGGCACATAACATTGAGCAGAGTTCCGTGTGCTATACAACAGAATTTTGTTGGTTATCCATTTTAAATATAGCAGGGTGTACATGATCTTCCTCAAATCCTTAACTATCCCTTCATCCCGGCAGCCATGTGTTTGTTTTCTAAGTCTGTGAATCTCTTTCTGCTTTTTGAGTAAGTTCATTTGTATCATTTCTTTTTAGATTCCACATATAAGGGATGCCAGCGACCATTTTTGTATATACATTTTACTGAAACAAATCTATGCTTAGTTGTTAATGTATTGCTCTTGGCTGCTTTTGCATTACAACAGCAGAGTCAAGAAGTTGCACGGAGATGGTATAGCTTGCAAGCCTAAAATATTTACTATCTGGTCCTTTATAGAAATTTTCTGATTCTTGGACTGGATAACAAAAATCGCTGCTCTATGAATTCAATGAAGACAGAATGCAAATATTTGGGATTTTAATTAGTTTTTATAATTAATATTGCAAAAAGGCCTATAAAAGCTGCATATTTCATATACAATTAATCAAGTAAAAATAAATCATGAGTAAGAGGTGGCTAGGCTAAAGTTCAGAAAAGATGTATGATTTTTTACTGTTAAATAGTGTATCCTAATAATAATCTATTTCTACATTTACTGAGATTAAGAGGTAATCAGAGTTTGTGGTCAAATGAAAAAACAGGTTTATATATATATATATTTTTTATATATATATATAAAGTGGAAATAGTGTTAGACTTTATTTTCTTGGGCTTCAAAATCACTGCAGATGGGGACTGCAGCCATGAAATTAAAACATGTTTGCTCCTTGGAGGAAAAGCTATGACAAACCTAGACAGCACCTTAAAATGCAGAGATATTACTTTGCTGTCAAAGGTCCATATACTCAAAGCTATGGTTTTTCCAGTAGTCATGTATGAATGTGAGAGTTAGACCATAAAGAAAGCTGAGCGCCGAAAAACTGATGCTTTTGAACTGTGGTGTTGGAGAAGACTCTTGAGAGTCTCTTTAGACTACAAGGAAATCAAACCAGTCAATCCTAAAAGAAATCAGTCCTGAATATTCATTAGAAGGACTGATGCTGAAGCTGAAGCTCCAATACTTTGGCCACATGATGTGAAGAACTGACTCATTAGAAAAGACCCTGATGCTGGTAAAGATTGAAGGCAGGAGGAGAAGGGGAGGACAGAGGATGAGATGGTTGGATGGCATCATCAACTCAATGAACATGAGTTTGAGCAAGCTCTGGGAGTTGGTGATAGACAGGGAAGTCTGGCATGCTGCAGTCCTTGGGGGTCACAGAGAGCTGGACATGAGTGAGGGACTAAACTGAATTGATACACACACATGCACATATACACAAGCATACATAATTTTTCATTTTGCCAAATTATTCATTTATTCATTCATTCATTTATTTCTCATTTATTCATACCTCATTCATTTATGTATACACATATGTTTAGCTTCCCTGATGGCTCAGACGGTAAAGAATCCACCTGCAACATAAGAGACGTGCAAACCATCCCTGGGTCAGGAAAATCCCCTGGAGAACGGAATAGCTGCCCACTCCAGTATTCTAGTTTGGAGAATCCCATGGACAGAGGAGCCTGGCAGGCTATGGGGTATGGGGTCACAAAGAGCAGGACAGGACTGAGCGACTAACATTTTCACTTTTTCTCATGTGTTTAGAAACAAGTTTGGAATGACATATTTTTGCAATGTTAATGAAGTTTGATTATTGTTGACATTCAGTTCAGTTCAGTTCCATCACTCAGTCATGTCTGACTCTTTGTGACCCAATGAACTGCAGCAAGCCAGGCCTCCCTGTCCATCACTAACTCCTGGAGTCCACCCAAACCCATGTCCATCGAGTCAGTGATGCCATCCAACCATCTCATTCTCTGTCATCCCCTTTTCCTCCTGCCCTCAATCTTTCCCAGCATCAGGGTCTTTTCAAATGAGTCAGTTCTTCACATCAGGTGCCCAGAGTATTGGAGTTTCAGTTTCAACGTTAGTCCTTCCAATGAACACTGAGGACTGATCTCTTAAAAATGAAGGCGATACATGCAAAAGTTAAACTAAAAGCCTAGTGAACATATATTTATGGCCCTGAATCCTCTATTCATCTAGAGCTATAAAGAGAAGGTCAATACTAAAGGCCAAGTGAGATAGAGGCAGACTGTAGTGGTGGATTATCTAGTAATTAATATAGCTTTATTGACAGCTTTGGTCTGTTCCAGCAGCATTTGAGTACACATACCTCACAAGAAAAGAAACAGATGAAAAGAGAATGGAAAAGGAAAAATTCCTTTTCATAATTTTGCCATCAACACCTTATAAATAACACAGGCAGCTTAGCTGATCATTAAGTGTGGCTTTCCCAGTAGAGTCCTTTGCCCCTTAGACTTTTATTTATTCCCCATTATGTACTGCATACAATTTAAAAGCAATCTAATTTTTTGAACTTTGTATTCATAAAATTGTGAATTACTCTTTTCTTGTGCAATCCTTCTAAATAAGCAGGCATCCCTTACCATTTATAACAAAACAAACCTCATATAAAAATCTTTCTAAAAACAAAATGCGAATGCTTTCCCTAACCTATTGAACTTAGCCGTGACCACCTGTAAATGAATAGTCTCTTCCCTCCAATTCAAGTATTTATGTCCTTGAATATAGCAGGGAAAGCTAGTTCCCAAAGTCCTATTTCTACAGATCTTTAAGAAACTAAACAATGGTGAATAAAATTAGAAAGACATTGGAAGATGTAAAGCAGAATGATAACAAAATTAAAATTTTTCAGACATAAGAAGAGAACAATAAAATAAAAGGAGATACCTAGGAATACACCTACTAAAGAGGTGAAAGACATCCTCAGAAAACCATAAGACACTTATGAAAGAAATTGAAGATGACACAAACAGATGGAAAGATATATAGTGCTCATGGACTGGAAGACTTAAAATTGATAAAATGTCCATACTACCCAGGGCAATCTACAGAGTCAGTGCAATCACGATCGGCTTGACTAAAATGGTGCGTGCTTAGTCACTCAGTTGTGTACGACTCTTTGCGACCCTTTGGACTGTAGCAAACCAGGCTCCTCTGTACTTGGGATTTCTCAGGCAGGAACACTGGACTGGGTTGTCATTTCCTTCTCCAGGGCATCTTCCCAACTCAGGGATCAAACCCACATTTTCTGTGTCTCCTGCATTGCAGGAAGATTTTTTACCCACTGAGCTATCAGTGAAGCCACTGACTGTTCACTGTTAAGATAATTCTATCTTGTTTATGTACTTGACTGATGCTGAAAATTTTATTTATCATTGCATTTTTTACGAGGAATTGAGTTTGTATTTACTCTTCAATTATCTGACTTTTTGAGTTAAAGTCCTTTTTCTTCATAATCAACTGACAGAATTTTTCTTTTAGCTTTTATCTTCCTAGATTTTGGGTGAGAATTCTAGTACAAGCTTAATGATTTTTGTCTCTCTCTGTCTCCTTTTTTAAAAAATATTTTTCTCTTGATGGTATTTTTTCTATATGCCTGGAAACTTGTAAATGCCTCTTTATCTTCAGTTTAGGACTTTTATTCCTAGGCTTTACCATTAGTAAATAAGAAAAAAAAGTTTTATTTACCAAACACAATGAAACTTAATCTGAAGACTTGAGTTCCTCAAATCAAATACATTTTCTTCTACTATTTGTCTGATTATTTCTTCCCCCTATTTGTTCATTTAACTTCTTCTAGAATTCCTAGTATTCACATTAACTCTCTGGGATCTTGGTTCCATTTGTCTTGCATTTGTTCCCCTCTTTGGTAAGTATTTCAATCTACTTTTATTTTCATGGTCAACAGATACCTGTATAGGCTGCAGGGAATGGGGTAATCTACTTATACTTTGTCCTATGCTTTGTGTTACTTATTTAACTTGATTTTCCACACCACTGGTTTAGATCTCACTGGAAACCTTTCTTTGAATTCATCTGGTGATTTGTTTAGAAGATAGTGCTTTTAAATTACTATTTCTTTAATCTATAGAAAGACTATTTTTTCCTTTATTTGAATTACCTTATTTTTTCTATTTTTTTTCCATTTCCATTTATCTCTCCTGGTTACTCTATTTGCGTGTATGTGTTCTACATCTTTCTGTTTCAATTTTGAAGGTAAGGCACTTCAGCCCTCAAACTACTCTTCTGTACATGGCTTTTGATGCTGAGACTGCAATTCAACTAACTTCATTCTGCTTTGTCAGCTGTTTCCCTTAAAGCTTTGTCAATAGGGGGAGAGAGAGAAGAAAGAGAGAGAGAGAAGGAAAGAGTGAGAGAGAGAGAGAGAAAAAGAGAGAGAGATTGTACGCAGGAGAAAGAAGGGATTTCTTATTTTGTTTTCTTCTTGCCAACTTCCTGTTTCTTTCTGAGTTTTTGTTGCCCTAGTAAGGCTTCATCACCATGGTAGCAGCTGTGTTCATCCACAGTAGCAGTTGAATCTTGTTTGTAGTCTTTCCAACTATGACAAGACCAGCCTTATCACCATATATACCATCACCAGATGGCTGACACCCCCTCCTTAGAAGTCTGGGTCCCAGCCCCATGGGACCCCCTTCTCCAGCTCAAATATACCATGACTGGTGGAATAAGATCCCTTCCTAAGAGGTCTGAATTTTAGCTCTGTGGGGCCTCTCCCCTAGGTTTTAATATTTCTAAGTGTTTTCCTTTTAACCCCAGCCTTATGGGTAGGAAATACCCATATGGGTTTTACTTATGATTACTTGAAATTTCTCCCTCTATGAGACCCTAGTGTAAGTGCATGCTAAGTCACTTCAGTTGTATCCAACTCTTTGCAACCCTATGGACTGTAGCCTGCCAGGCTCCTCTGCTCATGGGACTCTCCAGGCAAGAATAACGGAGTGGGTTGCCCTGCCCTCCTCCAGAGGATCTCCTTGTCCTTGGGATCGAACCTATGTCTCTTATGTCTCCAGGATTAGCAGGTGGGTTCTTTACCACTGTTGCTACCCAGGAAGCCCATGAGACATCAGCGTTCTCTTTTTGGTTTTCAGTTACCTAATTTACATTGTTTTTACATATCATTAAGCATTCTTTATTTCACATTCTCTCTGTTAAAAAAATTGGTGTGATTTCCGTCTCCTAACTGGACTTGGACTGAGATACTGACTAATCATTCTGTTTGTTGCGGGTTCCTTAAATGGTTGAGTTTTTTTTTTTCCATTGTTAATCCACAGAGTATGAGAGCTAGTTGTTGGAAGACTCTAAATGATGCATAGATAGCTGAAACCACTGCCTTGGGGGCTGGAAGTGTACGGGCAAGCAATTTGCTGGTGCTGCTGCTAGGGTACTTAGAAGAAGGATCTTTGCCCCTCAAATGCTCAATGCTGTCTCAGTGCAAAGGACAGGAAGGACTGGATCTTTCCAGGATGTGCTTTTTCCTGATATCTGTCTAGGATCCTTGTAAAGCTAGTCCCGTGGGTCTCAGTCAGTCCCATAAAAGATAAAGCACCTTGTTAGTTATTAGTCATTATCTGAAAAAGATCTTTCAAATTCAGAGCCTTGTTTTTCATAGCCCTAACAGCAATTTGACTTGGGAGATGCAAATAAAGTGAGAATACAGGCAAAGGGCTCTGCATATTTTTGATATTTTGGGGAGACCAAGTCTTCAAATAAAAACATGATAGTTACTAATTATTTTGCCAAGTGACTCTTTTAAAGACAATAAATGTTCTTATTTGATCTTTTTTTCCAAAGTTAAAATCTCAGATAAAAGAAATAATTCCCAACATCAATTAGAAGGTCTGATTTTCATTTATATTACAATTAAACAAATAAATTACTCTTAAAATAATTTTATACTAGTGTTTGCTTATAGAAAATAACTGAAAATTAAATTAATTAAAAAATCATTTTTGCATTTCTTATATGTTATTTTGTACATAGATTTTTGAATAATGCATAAGAGTTTTTCTTCTTACCTGGAAGAGAAGGGGATGGCGGAGGAGCAGGTGGACATGGAGTACATCTCTCTCCACAGATGCATCAGGAATACACCTTCAGACACAGAAGTGCATGCAGAACACCAGCTGAGAGTGGACAGGAGTAACTGAGCAGAAGAAAAGTATATAGAACCACACAAAACTCAGTAGGACAAAGGAACTAGGGAAAAACAGGGGTGTTAGTAGAACTGGACTTGCCCTCAGTAGGTGAGAGAACAGAAGCAGGGGTCTGATTCCCACATTGGGCAACTGTCTGAGTCAGAGGAGAAACATTTAAGGCTGAGAGTGAAACAGCTGATCTGTGGCAGCCTAAATGGAATGACACAGTCCTTGCCACAGCCATACATACCCCCGACAGGGACACGGATCCCCTGGAAGGTGCAGTGGGTCCAGATACCAGCACAGTGTCGGAAGTAATCTTAGGGAGGTGAGGTGGACTGTGACTCCCAGCGAGGGAAAGGACCCTGACAGCAGTGACTCAAGAATAACATTTATTATTCTTATGTTTTGATTTGTTCTATAGATTTTTTTGGATTTTCCCCTATTTTTTTCACCCCTCTATTGTAGTTGTAGTTGTCAATTTTATTGGCACTATGAAATCTAATTAAGCTTTTGAGCATTTTTTTTTCCACTCAGTCACATTTTTTATTGTTTTTATACACCTCTGCCTCTAGGTAGGTTGGGCTTTTGCAGTTCTGTGGAGTTTTCCTTTTTTTTCTGTTTTCTTTTTTTAATTTCATTTTTTAATTTTTTAAATCTATTATTATTTTTTCTACATTTATTCCTTTGTTTGCTTTTCCTACTGTTCTTTTCCCCTTGCAGTTAATCTTTAATATGTGTAAATCTTCTTAATCTACCTCTATTTAACTTTGCATATCTATTCTTTCTTTTCTTTCTTTCCTTTCCTCTCAACATATGTGTTAGTTTTATTTTCACTGCTTTTGACACCTTGCTTTAGTTTAGTTTTCCAATTTGTGCTTTAGTTAGTTTTGTTATGGTAGATATAATTTTTGGTTTCCTTTATAAACTGGGTCAATCTATTGTACTTTATTTTTGTTGGACTGTTTTGATTTTGCTTATGGGTGTGTATAAATATATATGTGTGTGTATATTCAGCCACACTTTTTGTTGTTATAAATCTCTGCCTCTATGTTGGGCTTTTGCAGTTCTATTAAGTTTTCCTTTTTTATTTCCTCTTTTCTTTCTTCTTCTATTTTTTTCTTTTTTCTCTTTTTTATAATTTTAATGTTTAATTTTTTTAATTTTTAAAACTCTTTAAAAAATGGGCATAGAAGGAACCTACCTCAACATAGTACATGCCATATATGATAAGCTTACAGCAAACATTATTCTCAATGGCGAAAAACTGAAAGCATTCCCCCTAAGATCAGGAACAACACAAGGGTGTCCACTTTCACCACTACTATTCAACATAGTTCTGGAAGTTGTAGCTACAGCTATCAGAGAAGAAAAAGAAATAAAAAGAATCCAGATCAGAAAAGAAGTGACACTCTCCCTGTTTGCAGATGTCATGGCACTGTACATAGAAAACCCTAAAGATAGTATCAGAAGGTTACTAGAACTAATCAGTGAATTTAGCAGGGTTGCAAGATACAAAATCAATACACAGAAATCACTTGCATTTCTATATACTAACAATGAAAAATCAGAAAGAGAAATTAAGGAATCAATCCCATTCAGCACTGCAACAGAAAGAATTAAATATCTAGGAATAAACTTACCTAAGGAAGGAGACAAAAGAACTGTACAGAGAAAAGTATTAAACGCTAATGAAAGAAATCAAAGATGACATAAACAGATGGAGAGATAGTCCATGTCCCTGGGTAGGAAGAATCAATATTGTGAAATGACTATACTACCAAATGCAATCTACAGATTCAATATGACCCCTATCAAATTACCAAAGGCATTTTCCACAGAACTAGAATAAAAAATTTCACAACTCATGTGGAAAAACAAAAGATCCCGAATAGCTAAAGCAGTCTCAAGAAAGAAGAATAAAACTAGAGCAATCAACCTTCCTGACTTCAGATTATACTACAAAGCTACAGTCATCAAGACAGTATGGTACTGGCCCAAAAACAGAAATATGGAACAGTGGAACAAGATAGAAAGCCCAGAAATAAATCTGTACACCTAAGGCTACCTTATTTTTGACAAAGGAGGCAAGAATATACAATGGGACAAAGACAGCCTCTTCAATAAATGCTGCTGGGAAAACTGGACAGCTACATGTAAAAGAATGAAATTAGAACACTTCCTAACACCATACACAAAGAAAAACCAAAAATGGATTAAAGACCTAAATGTAAGACCAGAAACTATAAAACTCTTAGAAGAAAACACAGGCAGAACACTCGATGACATAAATCAAATCAAGATCCTCTATGATCCACCTCCTAGAGTAATGGAAACAAAAATAAAAATAAACAAGTAGGACCTCATTAAATTTAAAAGCACAGCAAAGGAAACTATTAGCAAGGTGAAAAGAAAACCCTCAGAATGGGAGAAAATAATAGCAAATGAAACAACTGACAAAGGATTAATTTCCAAAATATACAAGCAGCTCATCCAACTCAATGCCGGAAAAACAAATAACTCAATCAAAAAGTGAGAAAAGACCTAAACAGACATCTCTCCAAAGAAGACATACAGATGGCTAAAAAACACATGAAAAGATGCTCAACATTGCTCATTATTAGAGAAATGCAAATCAAAACTACAAACAGATACCACCTACACATGTCAGAATGGCCATCATAAAAAAGTCTACAAACAATAAATGTGGGAGAGGGTGTGGAGAAAAGGGAATGCTCTTCCACTGTTGGTGGGAATGTAAATTGATATAGCCACTGTGGAAGACAGTATGGAGATTCCTTAAAAGACTAGAAATAAAACTGCCATATGACCCAGCAATCTCACTCCTAAGCATATACTGTGAGGAAACCAAAATTGAAAAAGACATTTGTATCCCATTGTTCATTGCAGCACTATTCACAATAGCTAGAACATGGAAGCAACCTAGATGTCTATCAACAGATGAATGGGTAAAGAAGTTGTGGTACATATACACAATGGAATATTACTTAGCCATTAAAAAAGGAACACATTTGAGTCAGTTCTGATGAGGTGGATGAACCTAGAACTTATTATACAGAGCAAAGTGAGTCAGAAACAGAAGGATAAATATTGTATTCTAACGCATATATATGGAATCTAGAAAAATGATACTGAAGAAATAATTATAGGGCAGCAATGGAAAAACAGATATAGAGAATAGACTTACAGACATGGGGAGAGGGGAGGAGAGGGTGAGATGTATGAAAAGGGTAACATGGAAACTTACGTGCAGTTCAGTTGGGAAAAGAGGGTGAGATATATGAAAAGGGTAAGATGAAACTACGTGCAGTTCAGTTGGGAAGAGAGGGTGAGATATATGAAAAGGGTAAGATGGAAACTTACATGCAGTTCATCAGTTCAGTTCAATCTCTTAGTCTAGTCCGATTCTTTGTGATCCCATACTGCAGCATGCTAGGCCTCCCTGTCCATCACCAACTCCTGGAGTTCACCCAAACTCATTCCATTGAGTCAGGGATGCCATCCAACCATCTTATCCTCTGTCTTCCCCTTCTCCTCCCACCTTCAGTCTTTCCCAGTATCAGGGTTTTCCCAAGAGTAAGTTCTTCGCATGAGGTGGCTAAAGGATTGGAGTTTGAGCTTCAACATCAGTCCTTCCAATGAACACTCAGGACTGATCTTTTTAGGATGGACTTATTGGATCTCCTTGTCTGAGGGACTCTCAAAAGTCTTCTCCAACACCACAGTTCAAAAGCATCAATTCTTTGGTGCTCAGCTTTCCTTATAGTCCAAATCTCACATCCACACATAACTACTGGAAAAACTATAGCCTTGACTAGATGGATATTTGTTGGCAAAATAATGTCTCAGCTTTTTAATATGCTGTCTGGGTTGGTCATAAATTTCCTTCCACGGAGTAAGCGTCTTTTAACTTCATGGCTGAAATAACCATCCTCAGTGATTTTGGAGCCCCCAATATAAGGTCTGCCCCTGTTTCCACTATTTCCGAATCTATTTGCCATGAAGTGATGGGACCAGATGCCATGATCTTAGTATTCTGAATGTTGAGCTTTAAGCCAACTTTTTCACTCTCCTCTTTCACTTTCATCAAGAGGTTCTTTAGTTCTTCTTCACTTTCTGCCATAAGGGTGGTGTCATCTGCATATCTGAGGTTATTGGTATTTTGCCTGGTGATCTGGATTCCAGGTTGTGCTTCATCCAGCCCAGTGTTTCTCATGATGTACTCTGCATAGAAGTTAAATAAGCAGAGTGACAATATACAGCCTTGACATACTCCTTTTCCAATTTGCAACCAGTCTGTGGTTCCATGTCCAGTTCTAACTGTTGCTTCCTGACATGCATGCAAATATCTCAAGAGGCAGGTCAGGTGATCTGGTATTCCCATCTCTTTCAAAATTTTCCACAGTTTATTGTGATCCACACAGTCAAAGGCTTTGGCATAGTCAATAAAACTGAAATAGATGTTTTTCTGGAACTCTCTTCCTTTTTTGATGATCCAGCCAATGTTGGCAATTTGATCTCTGGTTCCTCTGCCTTTCCTCAATCCAGCTTGTACATCTGGAAATTCACAGTTCATGTATTGCTGAAGCCTGGCTTGGAGAATTTTGAGCATTTCTTTACTAGCGTGTGAGATAAGTGCAACTGTGTGGTAGTTTGAACATTCTTTGGCTTTGCCTTTCTTTGGGATTGGAATGAAAATAGACCTTTTCCAGTCCCGTGGCCACTGCTGAGTTTTCCAAATTTGCTGACATATTGAGTGCAACACTTTCACAGCATCATCTTTTAGGATTTGAAATAGCTCAACTGGAATTCCATCACCTCCACTAGCTTTGTTTATAGTGATGCTTCCTAAGGCCCACTTGACTTCACATTCCAGGATGTCTGGCTCTAGGTCAGTGATCACACCATCATGATTATCTGGGTCGTGAAGCTCTTTTTTGTACAGTTCTTCTGTGTATTCTTGCCACCTCTTCTTAATATCTTCTGCTTCCTTTAGGTCCATACCATTTCTGTCCTTTATTGAGCCCATCTTTGCATGAAATGTTCCCTTGGTATCTCTAATTTTCTTGAAGAGGTCTCTAGTCTTTCCCATTCTGTTGTCTTCCTCTATTTCTTTGCACTGATCATTGAGGAAAGCTTTCTTATCTCTCCTTGCTATTCTTTGGAACTCTGCATTCAAATGGGTATATTTTCCTTTTCTCCTTTGCTTTTTACTTCTCTTCTTTTCACAGCTATTTGTAAGGCTTCCCCAGACAGTCATTTTGCTGTTTTGCATTTCTTTTTCTTGGGGATGGTCTTGATTCCTGTCTCCTACACAATGTCATGAACCTCCTTCCATAGTTCTTTAGGCACTCTATCAGATCTAGTCCCTTAAATCTATTTCCCACTTCCACTGTATAATTGTAAGGGATTTGATTTAGGTCATATCTAAATGGTCTAGTGGTTTCCCTACTTTCTTCAATTTAAGTCTGAATCTGGCAATAAGGAGTTCATGATCTGAGCCAGAGTCAGCTCCCTGTCTTGTTTTTGCTGACTGTATAGAGCTTCTCCATCTTTGGCTGCTAAGAATATAATCAGTCTAATTTCAGTGTTGACCATCTGGTGATGTCCATGTGTAGAGTCTTCTCTTGTGTTGTTGGAAGAGGGTGTTTGCTATGACCAGTGTGTTCTCTTGGCAAAACTCTATGAGCCTTTTCTCTGCTTCATTCTGTACTCCAAGGCCAAATTTGCCTGTTACTCCAGATGTTTCTTGACTTCCTACTTTTGCATTCCAGTCCCCTATAGTGAAAAGGATATCTTTTTGGGGTGTTAGTTCTAAAAGTCTAGTAGGTCTTTATAGAACCATTCAACTTCAGCTTCATCAGCATTACTGGTCAGGGTATAGCCTTGGTTTACCGTGATATTGAATGGTTTGCCTTGGAAACGAACAAAGATCATTGTGTCCTTTTGAGATTAGATCCAAGTTTCAGATGCTGCATTTCAGATGCTTTTGTTGACTATTATGGCTAGTCCATTTCCTCTAAGGGATTCTTGCCCACATTAGTAGATATAATGGTCATCTGAGTTAAATTCACCCATTCCAGTCCATTTTAGTTCACTGATTCTTAAAATGTTGACGTTCACTCTTGCCATCTCCTGTTTGACCACTTCCAATGTGCCTGATTCATGGACCTAACATTCCAGGTTCCTATTACTATATGTAAAATAGATACCCAATGGAAATTTGCTGTATGGCTTAGGAAACTCAAACAGGGCCTCTGAATCGATCTAGAGGATTGTGATGGGGTAGGAGGTGAGAGAGAGTTTCAACAGGGAAGGCATATATGTATATCTATGGCTGATTCATGTTGAGGTTTGACAGAAAGCAACAAAATTCTGTGAAGCAGTTATCCTTCAATAAAACAATACATTTTAAAAAGTAGCCCTTACCCAGGGATCAAAAAAATTTTTTTTCTTCTTACCTAAAATAGTCATTTGTTAGATCATTTTCTTGTGTTGTTCAGTTGCTCAGTCATGTCTAATTCTTTGCAACCCCATGGACTGCAGCATGGAAGCTTTCTTTGTCCTTCACTATCTCCCTGAGTTTGCTCAAACTCATGTCCATTGAGTCACTGATGCCATCCAACCATCTCATCCTCTCTTGTCCCCTTCTCCAACTGCCCTCTATCTTCCCTAGCTTCAGAGTATCTTCCAATGATTCGGCTCTTCGCATCAGGCAGCCAAAGGATTGGAGTTTCAGTTTCAGCATCAGTCCTTCCAATGAATATTCAGGGATGATTTCCTCTAGGATTGACTGGTTTGATCTCCTTTCAGTCCAAGGGACTCTCAAGAATCTTCTCCAACAGTACAGTTGTCAAAGCATCAATTCTTTGGCACTCAGCCTTCTTTAGTCCAATACTCACATCCATATGTAACTATAGGGAAAACTGTAGCTTTGATTAGATGGACCTTTGTCAGCAAAGTAATGTCTCTGCTTTTTAACATGCAGTCTACTTGGTGATAGCTTTTCTTCTAAGGAGCAAGCATCTTTTAATTTCATGGCTGCAGTCACCATATGCATTGATTTTGTAGCCCATGGAAATAAAGTCTGTCACTGTTTCCATTGTTTCCCCATCTACTTGCCATGATGTGATGGCACCAGATGCTATGATCTTAGTTTTTTGAATGTTGAGTTTTAAGCCAACTTTTTCATTCTCCACTTTCACTTTCATCAACAGGCTCTTTAGTTCTTCTTTGCTTTTTGCCATAAGGGTGTTGTCATCTGCATATCTGAGGTTATTTATATTTCTTCTGACAATCTTGATTCCAGCTTGTGCTTCTTCCAGCTCAGCATTTCACATGATATACTCTGCATATAAGTTAAATAAGCAGGGTGACAATATATAGCCCTGGAATTTTCCTTTCTTGATTTTGAATGAGTTTATTGTTCAATGTTCACTTATAACCATTGCTTCTTGACCTGCATACAGGTTCCTTAGGACACAGGTAAGGTGGTCCTGTATTCCTATCTTTTAGAATTTCTTCAGTTTGTTGTGATCTACACAGTTAAAGGCTTTAGCATAGTCAATGAAGCAAAAGTAGATGTTTTTATGGAATTCTCTTGCTTTTTCCTATAATCCAGTGATGAAGATTATTCTCTTAATGTGGCTATAATCATTGTTCCAGTCCACTATGGTCCAATTATATATGTGGTTTTCATTAATCTCTCAAAAGTGATTCCCCAATATCATAAAAGTGTAAAGACTGTGAAAAACAGTCTGAAAGACTATGGTAGACTAGCTTCAACATTTCATCAAAATTGTGATGAAGAGGAGGCTAGAAACAAAATCTTTAAATGAGCATCATATAAATCACTGCAGTCATATCATCTTTGAATTTAAAGAGCAACACACTGAATCATGATGTGTTTGGGTGAATTTCCTTTCTCTCTTTCTGAATTTTCACTTTCTCAAAAAAAATCATTTGAATAAGAAAATTCAGGTGAATTGTGACACTATAACACAGGTCATTGCTCATTCAATTAAAGTTTGACAGGAGTATTTGAGGAATAATTTCACTAAGTCAAGTGACTCTGATGCTTAAAATGGAACAAGAAATAGGTGAGATTAAAATGGAATAAGAAATAGGCAAAATTAATTGTCTTGATGAACATTAAACATCAATGGGCTAAACATATTCTGGGTGTAAATATGAATGAAGTACAGATTGTCTATTTTTTCCTTCAATGGCTATGACTATGGTGAGTCACATACTCTACTCACTGGAATTATTTTCATTAACTTCTATTTCTTTTCTTAATTAGCCAGAGAGATATTCAAATGTCATCACAATCAATCAATCAATCAGTGAATAAATATCTTCTCTCTTAAGTATTGTGGGAAATGCAGAGAAACTTGATATCATGTCAAGTTTCTTTCCTTCCAGAAACTTATAATCTAATAATTTTATAATAATTATAATTACCTTTTGTTTAGAAGTTATTATGTGCCAAATACTAAGTGTAAAATTATCTAGATTTGATTTTATAACATTCCTACAAAGTCAGCGGGGCTTCCCTGATACCTCAGTTGGTAAAGAATCTGCCTGCAATCCAAGAGACCCAAGTTCAATTCCTGGGTCAGGAAGATCCACTGGAGAAGGGATAGGCTACCCACTCCAGTACCAGTATTCTTGGGCTTCCCTTGTAGCTCAGCTGGTAAAGAATCTGCCTGCAATGTGGGAGACCTGAGTTCAGTCTCTAGGTTGGGAAGATCCTCTGCAGAAGGGAAAGGCTACCCACTCCAGTATTCTGGCCTGGAGAATTCTATGGACTGTATAGTACAGGGTCACAAAGAGTTAGACATGACTGAGCGACTTTCACTTCACTTCACTTCACGAAGTCAGCTTTATTAGTTCTGCTTGGTGGATGAAGAAACTGAGACTAAAAATTACCTTGTACAAAGTACACATCTACAAATTTTCAGGACTGAAACTCAAATGCATAATGGCTAGATTCCATGCTCTGGTGTACAAAGTTAAAATCCTCCACCTTGGCTAGGACTTCCAGTCAAGGAACTAAAAATGAGACTTAAGTACCTTTGGAAGAAATATCTCAGGATGCAGTGCTTCTTGAATTTTAATATGTTGAATATGGGGATCTTGTTAAAATGAAGATTTTTACTCAGTAGTTCTGAGTGGATCCCAAGGTTCTGACTTTCGAACATGCTCTCCTGTGACCTCAAAGCTTTTAGTCAGAGGACTATACTGAGAAACAAGGCTCTAGAGGACTCTGACCAAAGAAAAGCAAGACACAGGGTAAAAATAATAAGCTTCAAGATGTTATCAGTCAGTTAATTTTTACAAGCTTAAGAAATATAGCTATGATTTCAAACAGTTATATATTTATTGAAAAACAACAGAAATTTTATTTATAAATTAAAAAGTCAAGATCTCCTGAACTTCTGCTTCTTGTCAAGGTGGAGTAGCAGGGATCCAATTTAACCTTCTGCCTGAAATAACTAAAAAACGTCATTGGAATTCTCACCATGTTCATCCATTCTTCTCCAGAGATCAGAGAGCATCTTTATGACCATCCTTTGATCTCTTTAGCAGGAAAGTTTATCTTAATTCATTAAGGTCTTTATCTGGGAATTTGTCTAGTTCTTTGGTTTGACACATGTTCCTTTATCTCCTCATTTTTTTCTACCTCTGGTTTTGTCTGTATGAATTAGGCAAAATAGTTAATTCTAACCAGCTTCAGAGGTGTGGTTTTGTGTAGGAGAGGATCCAGGGGACCCAGAAGTCCCACAAATGCAATCTCCCCTGGTCTCCAGAGCCTGGTGCTCTAGCAGGTATTCCTTAGGTAAACTGTGTGCCCTCACCAGGTAAGGTAGAGCCAAGGCTGCTGTGTAGGGACTTCAGCGTTTGGTGCCCTCACCCCGTCCCAGCTGTGGCATTGTGCGAGGTGTACAGCATGCAGAGGACACGCATTGCTGCAGGTAGGCACCTGCATTTTGGTCTCCAGAGAAAGTTATTGCAGGTTTCTCCCTCTTCAGCACCCTCTTTAGGATTAGTAAGTGGGTTGCCCTCAATTACGATCAAGGTGCTTTTCAAACCGTTGCTTTTTCAAGAGATTTCTGAGTGAGTAGGTCGGTTGTTCAGTCTCTAAGTCGTGTCCAACTCTTCGTAACCCCATGGGCTGCAGTCCCCCAGGCTTCCTTGTCCTTCACTATCTCCCAGAGTTTGCTCAAATTCATGTCCATTGAGTTGATGATGCCATCCAACTATCTCATCCTCTGTTGTCCCCTTCTCCTCCTGCCTTCAATCTTTCCCAGCTTCAGGGTCTTTTCCAATCAGTCGGCTCTTCGCATCAGGTAGCCAGCCAAAAGACTGGAGCATCAGCTTCAGCATCAGTCCTTCCAATGAATATTCAGGGTTGATTTCCTTTAGGATTGACTGGTTTGATCTCCTTGCAGTCCAAGGGACTCTCAAGAGTCTTCTCCAGCACCACAGTTCAATGTTTTAAATTTTATCACTTTTTAAATTTTTTATTACAGTTATATATATGCAGGGAAGCCTTGCATGCTGCCGTCTATGGGGTTGCAAGGATTCGGACATGACTTAGCAACTGAACAACAACAATGTATTAGAATTTGGCAGTCGTGATTGAGATATAATTTATATACAGTAAAATTTAGTTCTATGAGTTTTGATAAAGGTGTACCCTCATGTAACCATTACCAAATTCAAGATAGAAAAAGATTCCATTCACTCCACTCAATACCTGTTTTGCTTCCCCACCCACTTTCACACCCTGGCAATCACTGATCAGTTATATGTCATCAAAAGTTTGCTTTTCCCAGAATGCCTATAAACTGCTATCAAACAGTATGTAGCCTTTTGAATCTAGCTTACTTTTCTTAATTAAGAAAATCAATTTGATGTTTGATATTCATCCACATTATTGAACATACTCAGTTTGTTCCTTTTCACTGCTGAGTGGTGTTGCATTGTACCATAGGTGGTTTATCAGCTCACATGTTGAAGGACATTTGGGTTGTTCCCAGTTTGGGGCAATTATGAATAAAGATTTTCATGGGAATATAAGTTGTGATTTCAGTGGGTGAATATCTAAGAATAATATTACTGGGTCATAGGATAATGGTATATTTAATTTTAAAAGAAACTGCTGAACTGGCTATACCATTTTGCATTCTCGAACAAAGCAATATAATACTCTTCATACTTTTCAGTACACTTAGTATTGTCAGTGTCTTTCCTTTTTTCCTCTTTTTTTAGCCATCCTAATAGGTGTGTAGTGATATGTTCTTGTGGTTTTCATTTGCATTCCCCAAGAATTAATAATGTTGAGTGTCTTTTCATGTGCTCCATTGCCATTGACAAATTGTCATTGGTGAAGTGTCTTTCAAATCCTATATCCATCATATATGTATATATGTATGTGTGTATACATATTCCATATCATTAAGGTTTGAGAGCTCTTTATATATTCTGGACACAAATCCTTTATCAGATATATGGCCTATATATATTTTCTTTCACTCTGTTGCTTGTCTTTTTATTGTCTTAACAGCGTCTTTAAAATAGCAAAATTCTTTTTGATTAAGTTCAATTTATCAATTTTTTCCTGTATGGACCCCTGGATTCCTCATTTTATAGAGCCATAATCAGAATAATGATTTTATACTGTCTAACTCTTCTGCTAACATTTGCTAATTTGCTAATCATTAGCTGTTCATGTAATTATATTTTCTAGGTTCAAGTTCAGTTATCTTCAAAAATAAATAAAGGAACATAAAGAGTTTTGACTGCATTTTTGGGGGCTTCTATTCAATATATTTTCCCATAGAAACTTCACATATAAGACAATTTATATTTTGTCAAAAGGTAGAGAAGATAGTTTTGTTAATGTAGAAGACAGCAAATCTAAACTTTAATTACATTTTCATACATTTTATATTTTAGTCATTAATTAGTATTGTAGTGAGGATTCTCCATTACTTTTATGATATTAACTAATACAAACTCAAGACATGCAAATTTTAAAGTTTCTAATTATGATTTAAAGGAATAAAGATAATACACATGAACCAACAGTTTCCCCATAAATTATCAAATAGTAGCCATAAGAAAGGTTTTTAAAGTGTAAATAATCAATTTATTTAATTCAACTTCTGTGTTTAAAGTTTAGATATTCATGAGAAACTCCTAAATAGTCACAGGTTTATCTTATCACATTTAGGAAATTATTGCTGCGGCTAAGTCGCTTCAGTCGTGTCCAACTCTGTGCGATCCCATAGACGGCCCCACTGGCTCCTCTGTCCCTGGTTCTCCCAGATACTGGAGTGGGTTGCCTTTCCTTCTCCAATGCATAGTGAAAAGTGAGCGAAGTCCCTCGTTCCGCTCCCCCCGGCCCCCCCCCCGGGATTTTCCAGGCAAGAGTACTGGGGTGGGGTAAGCATCAAATTTACACAAGAAACAGAATAAGAAACTTCCTGGTCATGAGCATTGTCTACAAACGACTACAGATATAAAGATATTTAGCTTAGCTAATTTTACTGGCAACTCCATTTTCCAGGGGTTGGGGGGATGGGGGGGTTGTGCATTGGTATGGAAGCCTAGATTTGAGAAAGTATGTCTGATTTTATCATAGGATTGAAGCTATGCAGCATGCAGTAAGAAAACTGCTGAGAACACAGTTTTACCTCTTACTGAGGATGACCATCTCAACTCTAACAAGGAATATGTAGAAAATTCTTCCAGGTGAGAGGAAAGGTGGCCTATCTGTTGGAGAATATATAGAACAGAATTCTTCAACAGTGATAAACTGATACAGTGATGAAGTTTTATGTTTACCTACAAACTATCTCTTTGGACACAGTCTGCAAATGGATAGGTCTTGATAACTGAGCATGTCTTAAAGACTCTATGTGGAATGTGCCCTGATGATCTGATCAAAGAAGAGAAACTTCAAGTCACTGATGGTGGTAGTAAGAATTCTGTCCAAAGAAAAGGGCAGTGAAAGTTCCATGTTAGGATACTGTGAAACCATTAAAAAATAGAAGTTGTTCATTTTGTTCAGATTTTTATATCACCTCTATTTTAACGTAAAACAAAAAGTATGTTATAACCTTGTGTGTGTGTGTGTGCTCAGTCGTGTCCAACTCTTTGCAACCCCAGGGACTGTAGCCCACCAGGCTGCTCTGTCCTTGGGATTTTCCTGGCAAGAATACTGGAGTGGGTGACCATTTCCTCCTCCAAGGGATCTTCCTGACCCAGGGATCAAACATGCATTTCCTGCATCTCAGGCAGATTCTTTACTACTAGCCATTGAGGAAGCCCATGTCATAACCTTGGTCCCATTAAAATAGAAATGTATACTACACAGAGATTACCGCCAAAAGATATAAGTATAATCATATTCTAAAATCCAGATACTTCCTTTTCTATAAAACCTACATGTCTGCCCTTAGGTGGTTGTATAATCTTTCCCAGACTCAGTTTTGTCATTTTTAGTTGAGAAAAATCAGTAATGCTCACTTAGTAATAGAGACTAACACATGTAGAATTACTTAGAATAATACCTGGTACACTGTAAAGAATGAGTATTCAGTAATGAATATTGAATACTTAATACTACTTCAATAAAGAGTAGCTGTTTTGTTGTTTTTCCTTATTTTCTACCAGTTTCCAGTCTCACTTTGCAGCTATCAGAGATCAGATCAGATCAGATCAGTCGCTCAGTCGTGTCCGACTCTTTGCGACCCCATGAACTGCAGCACGCCAGGCCTCCCTATCCATCACCAGCTCTCGAGGTCACTCAGACTCACATTCATCGAGTCAGTGATGCCATCCACCATCTCTCCTCTGTCGTCCCCTTCTCCTCCTCCCTCATCCCTCCCAGCATCAGGTCTTCTCCAATGGTCAACTCTTCGCATGAGGTGGCCAAAATACTGGAGTTTCAGCTTGAGCATCTTCCTTCCAAAGAAATCCCAGGGCTGATCTCCTTCAGATGGACTGGTTGGATCTTCTTCGTCCAAGGGACTCTCAAGAGTCTTCTCCAACACCACAGTTCAAAAGCATCAATTCTTCGGCGCTCAGCCTTCTTCACATCCAGCTCTCACATCCATACATGACCACAGGATTAGCTATTTTGCACAACTTTTTAAAATTCAATTGAGCAGATAAAGAATCCTTACCTATTTTATTGATGTTACATGAGTCAGATGATTAAACACAAGCATTATTAGATGACACATTAATCAATGTATTCATAATTATCCTGGAGGATAATTAATAGTTTCTGACAAGTCTGAGAAAAACCAGATTTTAGTTAAGGCCAGAATAAGGAGGGATTACTTAGCTAAAATTCTAAGGATGTAGCACAGTTTCATTATTATGGGACAGAGATTCCAAAATACTGGGATTAGACTTTCTTGGTAATTGTAAACCATGCTGCTTTTTGATTATTTTTATTTCAGGGAATAAAACTTTATATACTTTGAAGAATTACTGCAATATAAACTGGTATTTCTATTTGAGGGGATTGACAATAAATTATATATAAGATTAACATTTGCTAACACAAACTCAATCAGAGAGTGAGATCTGAGAAATGAGGAACCCTGAGTGATGTACTTAAAATTTTTTTGAAGTATTCAGACTCTGAATGTATATTTTAAGAAACAAAATCACAGTTTATGTTAGTATAGTGAACTCTTCATTTGGAAATTCTTTATTCCTCTAGTCTATGATAATAACAAATCAATATTAGTAATAAAAGTGGGCACATACTAAGTACTTATTCTGGGCAAGCATCGATCTGTGCATTTCATGATTTAACTCAGTTAATCCTTATAATAACACTTTGGGGTAAATTATAGCTATTATCCTCACTTTATAGAAAGGAAAGCACAGATACAAAGAGTTTAAATAATTTGGTCACTGTCACAAAAACTGGCATTTCAATACAGGCAGTGAGACTCCAGATATGAACCAATCCTAAATTCTTTTCTGTTCTGGAACAGGCAACGTACATTCACTTGAAAGCTCTGTGTGCTCATAAAAATCTTCCCTTTTATCTTGGGCTTCAGTAGTATTCTGCTGTTTCCAGACTGGATGTCCTTCTCACAGGTAGAAAAGTCAAAAATAAAATAGCAGAGCTCTGCATTTTCTCTGTCAGGAATTTTTCTATTCAATCTAAACCTCCAAGTGCATGATTTTTACCTACTCTTTCAAAAATATCCTCAAACCATATTTTATTGATAACCCTGGAGCCAATCCAAATACTTTCTTCTTTTGCAATTTCTGAGATCTGCTGGGAAAAATCAACAACAATGAAGACTTGGACCACTAAAAATATAAGATTGTAAACATTAGCAATATGTATGAATTAGTTAGTTCAGTCGCTCAGTCGTGTCTGACTCTTTGCAACCCCAGAGACAGCAGCACCCCAGATTTCCCTGTCTGTCACCAACTTCCTGAGCCCACTCAAACTAATGTCCATCACGTCGGTGATGCTATCCAACCATTTCATCCTCTGTCGTCCCCTGCTCCTCCTGCCTTCAATCTTTCCCAGCATCAGGGTTTTTCCAGTGGGTCAGTTCTTCGCATCAGGTGGCCAAAGTATTGGACTTTTAGCTTCAGCATCAGTCCTTCCAATGAATATTCAGGACTGATTTCCTTTAGGATTGACTGGTTGGATCTCCTTGCAGTCAAAGAAACTCTCAAGAGTCTTCTCCAACACCTCAGTTCAAAAGCATCAATTCTTATGAATAGTTACATACAATAGACTGAGAACAGTATAACAGGGCTGTCTGCTGTCATCCTATTTTTTTAACCTATATGCTGAGCACATCATGAGAAATGCCAGGCTGGATGAGTTACAAGCTGGAATGAAGATAGGCGGGAGAAATATCAACAACCTCAGATATGCAGATCATACCACTCTAATGGCAGAAAGCGAACAGGAACTAAAGAACTTCTTGATGAGGGTGAAGGAGGAGAGTGAAAAAGCCGGCTTAAAACTAAATATTAAAAAAAAAAAAAAAAACAAACTAAGATCATGGCATCTGGTCCCAATACTTCATGGCAAATAGAAGGGGAAAAGGTGGAAGCTGTGACAGATCTCCTCTTCTTGGGCTCTAAAATCACTGTGAATGGTGACTGCAGCCATGAAATCAGAAGATGACTGCTTCTTGGCAAGAAAGCTATGACAAACCTAGACAGTGTGTTGAAAAGCATAGACATTACTCTGCTGACAAAAGTCTGTATAGTCAAGGCTATGATTTTCTCAGTGGTCATGTTTGGTTGTGAGAGCTGGACTGTAAAGAAGGCAGAATGCCAAAGGATTGATGCCTTCAAACTGTGGTGCTGGAGAAGACTCCTGAAAGTTCCTTGGACAACAAGGAGATCAAACCAGTCAATCTTAAGGGAGATCAACACTGAATACTTGTTGGAAGGAGTTGAAGCTCCAGTATTTTGGCCACTTCATGTGAAGAATCGACTCAATGGAAAAGTCCCTGATGATGGGAAAGATTGAGAGCAGAGGATAAGAGGGCATCAGAAGATGAGATGGCTGGATGGCATCACCAATGCAAAGGACACGAACTTGGGCAAACTTCAGAAGAAGGTGTGGGACAGGGATGCTTGGCATGATGCAGTCCATGGGGTTGCAAAGAGTCGAACATGACTGGGTGACTGAATGACAACAACAATGAATAGCTATTTCCTTTCTACATATAATGTAGTAGCTATTCTCAATCTTTAACATATACTCAAATTCAAGATAAGCTATCTCCCCACTTTGCCCTCCTGAGGAAGATTACCTTGCTTCCTACTTCAGAGTAGAAACAAAGCAGAGTATGACATCCTCTCACCAGACTCTACCTATTTCTTGCTTAGCATGCCCTTTCTTCCTGCACGTACAATGAATGCTAACGCCGAAATCCTAGATACCTTTACTGAGTAAACATTCCACATGGTTTGAGATTGAAAACCAGTGTAGTGATCAAAAGCACAAATTCTGAAGCTGGACATTTTGGGTTCATATATGGTTCCAAATATTCGTTTTCTGTTTGACCATGGGCAGGTTATTATTATTATTTTTGTAACCACCGGTGACTCAGACTCAGCATCTGTAAAATTGGGATAATGATTGCCCCTATTCATTGGGTTATTATGAGGATATGCCTGCTAAGTTGCGTCACTCGTGTCCGAATCTTTGTGACCCTATGGACTGTAGCCCACCAGGATGCTCTGTCCATGGGATTCCCCAGGCAAGAATACTGGAGTGGGTTGCCGTGCCCTCCTCCAGGGGATCTTCCCAACCCAGGGATCAAACCTACATCTCCTGAGGCTCCTGTATCGCAGGCAGATTCTATACTGCTGAACCACCAGGGAAGCCATTGTTATGAGGACTAAGTCCCTAAGTAAATATAGACTGCTTAGAACAGGGCCTAGGACATAAGTGGAATGGTAGTTATTATTATTATTTTAATTACTTGTCTTTCATGAATCAACTCCAAGTTTATCCTCTTTCTAGGCTACTGTGTCTGATTCTCCATGTGGAGTTAAGTTAGTTCTTCTACTTCTGTAATTCCATAGTTCCTTATATTTTAGTTTTATTATGGCACCTACCACCTTAAATTATATCCAACACTGTGTGGCAGTAAATAAAGGTTGCACCTTATTTTTGTACACTAATACACTCCCTCTCACCAGCTCATGGTCTCAAAAAATCATTGAGTGAATGAATCAAAATGGAACTAGTCCTCGTTGATAACTGAAAACTAAATGTAATATCATTAATACGGAATAATCTAGGTCTTCCAGATATTCAATTAGTATATAAAACACTCGTATATACCTGTGTGTGTGTGTTAGTTACTCAGTCGTGTCCAACTCTTTGTGACCCTGTGGACTGTACAGACCATCAGGCTCTTCTGTCCATGGTATTTTCCAGGCAAGGATGCTGGAGTGGGTTGACATTTCCTTTTCCAGGGGGTCTTTCCAACCTAGGGATCAAACCCAGGTCTCCTGCATTGCATATTTAAGTAGTTGTGAATAATATTTTGGGCTTTCGTGGTGGCTCAGACAGTAAGAAATTTAACTCTCTAATGTGAACGACCATGGCCATCTTAGTAAATACGTTCTTGTTCTGTGTATTTATCAGAATTTGTGGGGAAAATGAGAAAGTATTACTGTTGGATGGAAACTATTCTAATAAAATAGATGGATATATTTGAACTTAAGTCTAGCTACATTTAGGCTCATTAAATTTTCAATCCTTGTGCAATTTTGTGAGCTGTTATTAATGTGGGTATTATATATCTATGTGTCTGTATAAATAGAAAACTTCTTACTCATGCATAATGCATTTCCTTCCTTGAATTAAGATAGAATGAAAAGGTCTGAGGTTATATTTTCATATCGGGTAGTTTTAAGAGTGAGTTCAAACTATTTTCACAGTAATATGATGACATTATTGTCCCATTTTATTGTGATGAGATGACATTTCCACTGATGATGCAAAAGCAATGATATGTGAAATGCTGTACCTTAGGATGAATCAAAGCAGTGGCATCTATTTGTACAACAGTCATTATATTCTTTATCACCATACATCACAATTTCAAAAAATGCCTGGTTTCACCAAGGATATCCTTGGCAAAAGAGTAAGTAGGATTGATTTTTATCAAATCTTCCATCATAAGAACACATGATTTTTTAATATTTGTGTGATAAAATTAAAGTATGCATATAGCACACTTCTGTTGGACATATGCAAAGAAACAGACAAGCAAAAAACACCAGGGTAACTGCTTGAGTTGAACTGGCTGTTTTTTTCATAAACACTGTTTTTTTCTTGAATAAACAATAGGAAGACAAATTTTTATTATTCAGACATATATATCTGTATCTGGCAGATATTTTCTCAAAAATTAATGAAGTGAGCCTGTCCCTTCAAATAAAATACGGAAAGCATTTGTTACAAGTGAATAAATTCAAGTTATTAAGCAAAATTCCAATGTTGGAAAATTGGTACTCACACGATCTCCACAGCTTTCAATACCTACACACTTTTCTCATAAGGTTGGTGATAATATTTTTTTATATTATATAATGAAATGTGTCAACCTCAGGAAGATCTGTATGCCTCAGTAAATTTCCTGTACAATCAAAGTATAATTTCACAAAATCATGCATGGCAAAATATTCATTCAAAGTACAGATTAAACTAATGGATTTTAATACAACAGAGTTTCAAAAGTTGATTGATATGACAACAGACTTCATAGTGCAACTAACCTTTGAGAAACTACCACTTGTCAAGTACTGGTTAAGTAGCAAAGAAGAATATATGCAATCATCTTAAAAGTGAAAGTGAAGTGAAGTCACTGTCGTGTCCGACTCTTAGCGATCCCATGAACTACAGCTCACCAGGCCTTCCGTCCATGGGATTTTCCAGGCAAGAGTACTGGAGTGGGGTGCCATTGCCTTCTCTGTTAACAGCGGCTGCTAAGTCACTTCAGTCGTGTTCGACTCTGTGCGACCCCATAGACAGAAGCTCACCAGGCTCCCCCGTCCCTGGGATTCTCCAGGCAAGAATACTGGAGTGGGTTGCCATTTCCTTCTCCAATGCATGAAAGTGAAAAGTGAAAGTGAAGTCGCGGACTGGAGCCCACCAGGATCCTCCATCCTTGGGATTTTCCAGGCAAAAGTACTGGGGTGGGGTGCCATTGCCTTCCCCAGTTAACAGCAGCTAGGCATATTATATTTACTTGGAGCTGGTATACTTGGTGACAGCCTTAGTGCCCTTGGACACGGCGTGCTTGGCCAGCTCCCCAGGTAGCAGCAAGCACACGGCGGTCTGGATCATCTTAAAAGGCTGTTAAAATATACTTCATTTTGCCAACTAAAATGTGTATGAAGTCATATTTTCTCATATACTTCAACCCAAACTATATTTCAATAGATGGAATGCAAAAGCAGATATAAGAAACCAGCTGTCCTCTATAAATACAGGTATAAAAAATTTTATAAACATATAAAAGCACATAAGAATGTTCAAAAGTCACTATTCTTGTCATATTTTAATTTTTTTGTTTTGGAAGTTATTGATATCTTCCACAAAATAATGTTACTTACCTTCACCTATAGTGGGTTTATTATCGTTATTTTTAATTAAAAATTTTAATTAACTTATACTATGCAAAAAATTGACAGATAGATACATTCTACATACAAGAAAGCTCTTTCTGGATCCTCAATAATTTTTAAGAGTATTATTAAAAGAGTCCTGAAACCAGTATGCTTTAGAACTACGCCCATTTGCAAACAGCTGAAGCAGTATTGCTGAAGCATACAAAAGGAGAAGCCTTTTGGGCTGTTTGAAAGTTTCTGTTCACACCCAAATATGTTCTGCGAAGGGATGTAAAACACCTACTGTAAAAGGTTCTTTAGTGAAAAGTTCTCTTTCCAAGCTAGCACAAGTGTGTAAATACTGCCCCATAACTGGGATAGAACTACACAAAAGGGGACGCTATTCTTACCTTTGTCTGTTAAGTGAAAGGTATTAATCAGGTGTTGTGTACCAAATTCTGTGCTGCTAAAAAAAGTGGAGGGTTTAGAAGAGTCTTGGATACAAGAGCTGTTCTCATTGGCTTAGCTGGTTGTACAGGGTCTTTTTTTAATCATTTGATTAAACATATGAAGAAAGCTTTCACTGCTATGTAGACCTGAGGACAGACAAACTAAAACATGCTTTCTATTAGAGAAAAGAAAGAAACAGTTGGTTTAAAAAAGAAAATTCACAGCATGAATGAATTCTTCAAAGTGAAATTATAAAAGTATATTGTGGACTTTTTAGCACCAGGGAAATGAAAGATTGTGAAAATTTTGTACCAGGAATAACTGGAAGGGTTAAAATTGATTATCTCATCTGCAGAAATTTTGTTATCCATTTCCCCAGTTTCTCCTCCACTTCCTGCTTTGTGTTCTTTGTTAAGAAAACTACATCACGGATGTAGAAGCTAGTTTTTTGATGTCCGAGTGACACTTCCCTTGTTTCTTTTGATTGAGGAGAGGCCTGGAAATTTCATTAGTCCCTCATTAGGGTTTTCAAGGAGTCCAGCTATTGATTTCATAAAATGCCTTTCCTGTATTTTTCTATAAATGTATACAATAGCTGCTAACACAGCCTCCTCAGGGACACACTGTGTTTTCCCGGGGAAAATCAGACACTCAACTCGCAATCTGACCTTTAGATCTCCTAGATGATGTAAGAGAACTGTTTGTTATTTCAATATGTTTTCTCCCACTATATAGCTAATTACCTGGAAACTAAAATTTCCAAGTAATTATAAAACATATGGATACGTAATTTTAAAAATCATTCAACTCTTGATTTTTCTTAATGATGGGAGGGCAACGAGTTTGACATCTGGCACAAGGCTAGCACTTCAAAACTACTTCTTGATTTCTAAATAATAATAGCAATTAGAGATCCTAGTTAGTTACATTGGTTCCTGTGTGTATGTTAAGGATTTATAAAGGTTCATGAACTCTTTGAGGTCAAAAGGATAACAATTAGCCATTTGTGAAAGAGAAGTTGTACAATCAACTTTTCTGGAAGTTTTTCCTCTTGTAAACTGTTTAAGACAAAAATCACAGTATAATGCCTTGCCATTTTCCACATTCTTGATTTTGATCCCTAATTTCTTTAGTTCAGCTTCCTCTTCTGTTAAATAAGAATAACAATACCACAGTCACCTATATTAAAAAGATAATGCAGAGTAAGGGTTGCCAATTCAAATCTTAATTCTCTAATCCCTTTCTAAACAAAACTAAAACAAAACAAAATAATAGTAGAATTAAGAGATAATACATATTCAAGATTACAGTAAAAGTAGAAGTAAGAACATTGGACATCTAAAGACCAGAGGTAAAGTTCTTAGAGTTCTGTTTTCTTAATTTAAGGACTTGGGGGTAAAGAACCCACCTGCCAATGCAGGAGACCTAAGAGAAGCAGATTTGATCCCTGGGTCAGGAAGATCCCCTGGAGGAGGAAGATGTGCAACCCACTCCAGTATTTTTGCCTGGGAAATCCCATGGACAGAGGAGCCTGGCAGGCTACACAGTCTATAGCGTTACAAAGAATTGGACACAACTGAAATAACTTCGCACACATGCATGCACCAGTCACTGCTTTACAAACTCTAACAGTAGTATAGCCCTAATGACCATGGTACTTCCCCTTACCTATTCAAGTTCTCCTCATCCTTCAAGATGCAGATCAAATTACTTTTTCATAAGAATCCCTAGTTCCATTCAGCCCCAGTGAGTGAACTCAGCATCTCTTACACATACAATTAAATCAGACAATATTCATTAATTCCCTTGTGACATCATTTATCTAATGACTGTATGGTATTATTTGACTTTTCTTGTATTTTTGTCTCTAAAATTAGATTGTATGTTCCTTAGGGTTATTAGCAACTTCTTATTTTTCTTTGGGTATTTTATAGCTTACAATGAATATGTGTTGATTTGTATGTGAATGGCAAATTTCATGAGATTTTCAGTGAGTACAGAAGACACTCACTTGGAAGTATTTAAGAAACAATACAAGAAAATAACTTACTTGTCACTTCTGAAAGATACATAAATTACTGTAGTATGGAATTGGAAAGGGATAAACAAATCATTTAGTTTAAGGTTTTCTGTTACAGATAACAAAACTGAAGCCTAGGAAGGTTATGTGTTATCAACTAGAATCAAAACGGGCTCCCCAGGTGGCACAGTGTAAAGAATCTGTCTGCCAATGCAGGAGATGCAAAAGACATGGGCTCAGTCCCTGGGTTCTGAAGATCCCCTGGAGAAGTAAACAGCAACCCACTCCAATATTCTTGCCTGGGAAACCCCATGGACAGAGGAGCCTGGTGGGCTATAGTCCAAGGGGCCCCAAAGAGTCAGACACGACTGAGTATAGATGCACAGAATCAATATATAAACCATCATTCGTTTTCCTATTAGACAACTGCCATTTTATGACTATGTAATCATTTAAATAAAATTTTCAAATAAGCACAAATGATTTTAATGGGCACTTCATAATAGATATGTATGAGTTCTATATGTCATTAGAAGTCCCTTATCTTTTCCTCCTTGGTTGTCATAAATCAAAATTGAGGCAATTGTTGACGATGAGCTATGTTCCTTCTTAAGGAGGAAAATGACTTCTGATTCTATGTTTTCTTTTTGAAAAGGGTGTGCACATCTTGTTTCTGAAGATTTTGTGAAAAGATTCTGTAATTATAACTTTAAATGTGGTATTCTATGTTGTCATGTGAGATTCACTTTTGAACCAGAAGGGAAAATAGGTTGAGGATATATAATCCTGGCTGGTTTATAGGAATAAAGAGGCATGTAAAGAAAACCATTGTTCTGAGGAATAAGAAATCTGTCCATGTTATCTCTATATTTCTCTGCTATACAACAGAGCATCAAATTCATTACAAACTTGAAATCCTATTCAACTCCTGTACTATTGTACTATTGTTCAATCTATATACTTAAGCCATTCAAAACACAGAAGCAACTTAATACCTTAAAGACCTAATAGAATAATTCTCACTAATATTTTTACACTACAGGCATTAATGTGGACTTTTCTTAAACTATGGCAAAAATTGTATCACTCATCCAAAAGTTAAACTCAGAGAAAGTTCTTTTGTTTTGTATGTGTATGTGTTTTAACACAAAAGCAATATGAAGATCTGTAAGTCCTTTTTTAAAATACTACCTTTTAATAAAATACCAGTTTTCTGGTGCAGAAATTATTCACTGAGCCAGGTAAACCCAGCCTTACAACCTGACTGCGGTGTTCCTTTTACAAAAGTAGCAACAGCTGATCTTAACAGGTAGGAAGATTTTACTTTTCCCAGAAGTCCACAAACATAGGGCTTTCCAGGTGGCACAGTGGTAAAGAATCCGCCTGCCAATGCAAGAGATGCAAGAGACCTGGGTACAATCCTTGGGTTCGGAAGACCCCTGGAGGGGGAAATGGCAACCCACTCTAGTATTCTTGCCTGAAAAATTCCATGGCCAGAGGAGCCTGGCGGGCTACAAACTATGGGATCACAAAGAGTTGTACACAACTGAGCGATTGAGCATGCGCGCGCGCACACACACACACACACCACAAACACAGAAACAATCACCAAAGTAATTTCCACACCACTGAGGTGAGGTGGTCAAACATTATGTAAAACAAACAAGATTATCTGTAAATGAAGCTTAAAAGATGCTCACCTCTAAGGCAAAATGAGACCCTGACTATCACTCCCTAACTGCTATACAACAATCACAAACATCAGAACATATTTAAGTATCTCTATCAAGACCCTCATTTATGTATGAGCAAACTGCCATTCAGGCTCTGAAGGGTTCCTTAAGCCTCTGGTAAACATTCTCGATCTTAGTGAAATGTTCTTTCCAGGAGATCACAACCATGTCTAGGCTTTACTCATTTAACAACCAGATACTGGAGAGGCCCTTGGTGCCAGCTCTGCGCCATGCATCTCTCAGGCCCAGCTAGAGTAGCCACGAAAACACACACACACGCACCCTTCCATTCAGCTCTTGTTGTTGTTCAGTTGCTAAGTAGTGTCTGACTGTGACCTCATGGACTGCAGCACGTCAGGCTTCCCTGTCCTTCACTGTCTCCCTGAGTTTGCTCAAACTCATGTCCATCGAGTCGGTGATGCCCTCCAACTATCTCTTCCTCTGTTGTCCCCTTCTGCTCCTGCCCTCAATCTTCCCTAGAATCAGGATCTTTTTCAGTGAGTTGGCTTTTTGCATTATCTCCAGGAATCCTGAATCAGGGATTTGTCTCCAGCGGGACTTGAGACTTTTAGCACTGCATATTCTGCTGCAAGGCAAGCAGTCAGAGCAAGTTTCCTGAGATAAATCAACTCATTTGAAGAATGAGAGGAATGGCTGCAATAGGAAGCACACTGGATCTGCACTTTAGAATAATGGATTCAAGTCCCAGCATTTATGGTCAGTCTCCTTCCTCCCTGTCTCCCTCCCACCCACTCCTGTTGTGCAAGACAACTTAGCTCTCATCTCAGAATCTTCTCAACTGATAATGCAACAATAAAACCCTCTATATATAGATTATACAGTTGTTAGAATTAAATGAGAAAATCAATGTAAAAGCACTTCATATATTTTTAAACACACTGCAAAGAACAAAATTGTTCTTTAAGGTCATGAAAGAGACAATAGATCTATTCCCGGAATATTAATATTACAAAAAATATTTCACAGTTGCTTTATGAAAATTAATATTTTAAATAATTTACATTGTTTGGTTTAATAAGTTGAGAATTTACCACCTTTGGGCATCAAATGTATACCATACTGAAAATTATAAGAATACATGAAAAATAATACCACATGACACAGAGAAATTACACATAATAACATGCATACTCATTTAAAACATACTCAAATATACACACAAGTAGATGGAAATGGAAATGCTATATTTTGGTATTCTGTTAAAATTAAAACATGAACTAAGAATAGAAAAATAATAGAATGATGTTCCAATTTCTAAAAGAAATAATTTTTTTAAAATTTGATATATGATGTTTGATGATTGATTAGTTCTGCCTACAAGTATGTAAATGATGCAATTATAATGTGTACTATCAAAAGCTATTCCCTGGGTTTCCCATCAAATCATCACATTTAGCTGTGGAGACATGAACCACATTCATTTTATAAAGATAAATGCATTCATTTGAGGCTGGGTTTGTACAAAGGAAAACATCAGGTAGAAAATGATTGTCCTTTTTCTGATGATTTCCTTGATGAAAGTACAAAGAATTTTCTACTACAGCAAAAGAAACTTAGCTCAAACAGCAAAATGCTTGACTGTTTTGTTTGGAACACACATTTTTATTTTGCAGCCACAGCGAGAGAGATGAAATTCTGCCTGGTGAGTGTAAAGGAGAAAGATAAGCCCTTATATCAAGAGTTTCTGCTAACCTTGCTACATTTACCATCAGAAAGAAAGTGGAGATTTGCAGCTTACTGAATTTTGAAGCCAAGAAAATGAGATGGAAGGGAAAAAATTGTTAAAGTAAAACTACACACACTCTGTTTTAGTAATCTTGCCTGCTCCCAGGGCACTAGATAGCTATAATAGGATTAACTTCAAGACAGTTTTAATAAACAGAATTATTAAGTTATTGAGTTCATGCTATATCTTATATACACAGACACATTTTTCATGTGGTTTAATTGAGAATTGGAATTTCAACCTGGTAGAAGGTCTCCTAAATGTAATTACAATAGAGAAAGAAAAATTTTCTAGTCAAAACTCTTTTCTCTTTTCCAGTCAGATGCATTCGAATGAGGACATTTCTATTTGTTTGACATAAGGATATTTTAAGCCATACTTTATTAAGTAGGAAAAGGGAAAGAACTAAACGAAGTTTTGAATTCAGATGGAGCTAAATTTTATTCTAGAATTCTTGCATCCATATTTTAAACAAATTTATAACTTTAAGTAACTCTTCTGAGCCTTTATCCTCATCAAAATCACAATATTAATAATTATCAGTCATAGTTCTTAGTTGTAAGAAATGGACTTTGCCTGGTTAATGAGAAAATTAGTCTAGTAATAGAGTGAATAGTTATGGGGTGCCTTCTACCTGCCTCAGAGCCTTTAAAGTGTTACATTCATTGACTTCCCACATTCCTATTATTCCCTGTCACAGAGGAGTAATTGAAGCACGTAGGGATAAGTTACTTACCCAAGGTCTCACACAGCTAAGAAGTGTCAGATCTGGGCCTGTGCCCTTAACTAGTACTCTCATCTGAGCCTTTAGAGCTTCCTTGGTGGCTCAGGGGAAAAGAATCCACCGACCGACCAATACAGGAGATGTAGGTTTAAGCCCTGGGTCAGGAAGATCCCCTGGAGAAGGAAATGGCAACTCACTCCAGTATTCTCGCTTGAGGAAATCCAATGGACGGAGGAGCTTGGCGAGTCCATGGGGTCAAAAAAGAGTCATCCACGACTTAATGACTGAGCACCAAAGTTGTATTATTGTAACATACATACAGCTTCCATTCTGCCCCTGTTAGTGTTATCGGTGGTCACTGTTACTGCTACCATCCCAAGGAAGAGGGACAGAGCTCCTCATCCTGGGTCAGGCTCTGGTGATGTTGGATGTGAATAGGGAGGAAGGCTGTAGGGAAGGCTAAACAGGCAGCTTCTGCTTGTTAAGCTCCTCTAGGCCAAGAGTGCTGTTTCATTTTCAAAAGGACTCGGGATGAGGAACTCTTCCAACAGTCTCTTTAAGTCTCTTAAACACTGGAAAAGCAAAACCAATAACAAAATCCCACTTTAACTGTTCTAAAGATTAACAGAAATAATGTATATAAAGGGCCAACAGTCTAGTAAATTGTGCCTGTTCTCATGTCAGCTCGCCTCAAGTCCTACTTTTTCCAAGTTGTATAACTTTAGATAAATGACACTACCTCACTGAGTTATTTGCTTCATTGTAAGTATTTGTGAGGATTAAACAAAATAAAGCATTAATTAACAAATTAATCATATTAAGTATTCCAAATGAACATATAAAGTAAATCTAGCCATATCTATGCAATGTTAAAATAACTGGTTAGTTTTAAAAAAAGAAAACTAATATGCTGATTAGTTTTTTTTTACCAGTTGACAGAATTTCTCTCATTCATGTTAAGAGCAAAGCTCCAATCAGTTATGTTTGTATTTTTGTAAACAGTTGGGAAGATTCCATTGAAAATGTATATACATTTTTAATCAATAGTTTAGAGTTTAAAGAAGCAAAATATGATCATAAAATAGGTAAATTTAGGTCTTGATGTTACTATTTAATTTGGAGCTGTGTACTCTCTCAAACCATCTTGCCTAATAAAACCTAACACACATTAGTATCCTGGGACTCTTTTTGAGTTGCTCTCCTATAACAGGAAAAAGAAGCACAAAACTGTAAATCCAATATGCAACTATTCTTGCAAATCTTGTAAGTAAACATAAGTGCTTGAATCAGCACATCCCTCCCTGGAGAAATCTTCTGATGGTGCTACTGGGTTCTTCCTAGGCCTTGCCTTTGCTCATTGCTTATGCCAGTAACTTGGACATACTTTGACAATTCTTATCAAGAACAGGCCTGATACAATGCAGACAAATGAAGAAGAAACTCTACCTATTGTAAGTATTCAACAAAAATTGAAAATGGGAATAAATAAAAACTCATAAGCAAAAGTCCAATTCCATAAATACCTAATATGCAAATCATAGCTTAGCCAATTTTGGATACAATGGAGATCTGTCACACAATAACATGAAGTAGTGGACAGAAGTCAGGGGTCTAGAACCTAACATGATGACCATGGAAGCATCACAAGTGACCCAGACGTACTTACGGGCTTCAGAAGAGCAGTCAGAACAGCAAAGCACAGTCTCCAGAGGGTACGGCCAGCCCAACACTAATTCCAGGGAACTTGGCCTTTAAGTTTCTTTAAAAATAGAAGACAGCAGTGGTTCTTCATAGAGTATCAGGGGAAAGACACAAAAGCACACTCTCCATAAAGAAGAATACAAGGAAAAGGAATAGCTAATGAGCCAGTACCAAGAAAATCAACTTTAAGGCAAAACCAGTAAAGTCTATATGTACTAACTACACTGTGGAGTTGCTTTGAAAAGTAAATGCACGATTAGTCCTCATTAGTGGAAATGTTATACCTATAATTAGAGGAGTGATACTCCTGACTTATTCTACCCCTGAAAAAAACCCACACTTGATATGTGAGTTTGAACCTCTGTGGTTTAAAAGGTAGAATTGCTACACTGAGGGGAGAAAAAGCAATTCAATACCATTCACCTTAGCCATGACTGAGATTAAAAAGATTTGGTTTGGACAAGGGGAAAACTCAGGAATGACATTATGATTGTGTTCATCTAATATTTGAAAGATAGTCATCAGTTTAGAGGATACATTAGATTTGTTTTGACCTGGTGTTAGATTGCATAATTAAAACAGATAAGATTGTGGAAAAAGATGTTGGTTCATACCTAAAATAAAATGCTTGTGTGTTTGTTGTTTTGTATGTCAAATAATTACACAAAGAATACAAGATATATCCTCTTTAATAAAATACTCAAACTTAATAGGTACAAGAAAAATTATGAGAACCCTTCTTCAGCATTTCAAGTTACGTTTTCTTTCTGGTTTCTTTTGCTGTAGAGAAGTTTTGTATTTGTAAATGTTAATAATGTTAATCCTTTAACTTAAGCTTTCTGAGTTTCTTGTGTTTTTTTTTTTTTTTTAACTAAAATCTTTAATGTTAAATGTAGGGGGAGTGTGTAATTTCCTTGGTTCTTTCTCACCTCAGCAAAGATTTGAAATGTTTGAAATGACCAGTGTTATAGCTCAGTTACAGCTCAGTTTTATTCGGCAAACAAAGGATTGTACACCCTCAAGGCATGAGGGTAGGCTGACCCCAAAGGAGAGGCCTCAATCTGTTTTGATTTCCTCTTTTTATACATTTGTCTCTTTCCCCACTGAGCCTGCCCCATGCAAATTGGGCTAGCCAAGAAGATGATGTTTGTTTCACCTGAATTTCTCACTCTGGTCCACGGATTTTGGATTTTCTTTTGTTCCATTTTCTTGGGCTTTCCCCTTTCTTAGTCTTTTAGCCACCACCATTTTGGAGTCCTTATTTTATGTTTTGTTCCATGATTCAAAAGGAATTTTTAAAATATATTTTGTGAGACTGTCGGGTAACTTTATTTCCAAATGGGCAGGTCATCATCTTCACATTTGTTGATAATGTGTGCCGTCAGGGAGAGGAAGCTTCAAACTACTGAGTAAGGAAAATCACAGGCATACTCTGCTCATTTCCTGCCCCAAATCCACCTTCTCATTTCTCCTTACTGTTGTAACCCCAACTGTGGTTACTGTAGAATGTGTCTTCTTAAAAGAGGTTAACTTCCAGTCTTTTATGAAACTAGAGATAGATTACAGATCTTGCCACAGTGTGCCAGCGTGTGCTCAGTCTCTCATTTCAGACTTCTCGCGATCCTGTGGACGAAAGCCTGTCAGGTTGGTCCAGGGGATTATCCCAGGCAAGAATACTGGAGTGGGTTGCTATATCCTCCTCCAAGGGATCTTCCTGACCCAGGGATCAAATCTGACCCAGGGATCGATTCCTTTTGAATCCTACTTTGGCAGGCAGATTCTTTACCACTGAGCCACATGGGAAGCCCCCTTTCCACAGAGTTGTAGGTAAAATTCTTCTGGGCACATCTAGGACAGTTTCTTTTTCAGTGTAGGCAGCATATTGAGTAGTTTCCTGTGTAGGATAGGCTTTTCCCCCCTTTGTTACTTTGCTCTTCGTTTCTGGACTGCCAGATGTGAAACCATAATAATTGGCTATCTTACTATTGTGAGATACTTATTACAGTGAAAAAAAATCACATCCAAAGGACAGTGATCTTTAGACAGAAGGAGCTTGTGATATCAACAGTATTGAGAAATTATTACATTACAATGATACATCTTGTTAAGTGAAACTTTTATTCAAGTCACTGCTGAATTCAGTGGGTCTATAGCACTCACCATTAGGGACTGATCTCTAGGATCAAAATATTTTACCAAAATTTTGAAATTTAAATCATTGACCTTTAGATTCCAGAGCTGCCAATAAAACTATGACAACACCAGCTTATTCTTGTTTGTTGAGCCTATAGTTTTTCTCAGGCTCCTCAACAGGATTCAGAATTTTTTTTTTTTACTATTGTCTTGTAATTTAAGAATGTATAAGGGAGTTTGTCTTTATTTGTATTGTGTAGCCCTTAGAGGGTCATTTTATATCAAAGATTTGAATTTTATCTAAGCCCTGAGAATTATTTCTGTTGCTTCATATCCTTTATCCAACCCTCTGGATGTCTCTCAAGTGGATGCTGAAATTTTCAAATCTATCTTCACAGTCTGTGTGCTCAGTCACTTCTTTTGCATCCAGTTCTTCACAATCCCATGGACTGAAGCCTGTTAGGCTCCTCTGTCCATGGAATTATCCCAGGAAGAATATTGGAGTGGGTTGTCTTTTCCTCCTCCACAGTCACAGTCTATGAAACCTGCCTTATCTTTTGCATATCTTTTTGTCACTGTTTATTCTTTGGCTATCTTTACACTAGCGAGCCCCTGATTACTGGTGGCTGCCACTTCTGAGGGTTATTTCAGAGGAAAGGCAGAGTAGGCTGTTGATGGCACTGAGCTTGGCTTCTCGGTAAGTAGCAATCCTCTTCCTATTGGATTCTACAAATATTTAACTGTTATTAGGTTTAAGTCAGGCTCTGTTCTGGTGTTTTAGTAGTCAATCCCTAGATCTTAATGACATCAAATGACAAATATTTATCACAGTCCCGTGGGACCCAGACTGACAGGCACTCCATCAAGTTGTGAGTCTAACATCTCTGCATAAAGTTTCAGGTTTCACAATGGAAGGTGAAGTGTGCATTTTCTAAATGCTTTCATCCTGGAGTGATATGTGTCACTTCCACACATATTTTATTGACTTCAAGCAACTTATAGAGCCACTTCCAGCCACCAAAGAGTGGGTACTAAGAAAGGAGTAAGCAATCATCTGAGATGTCTGTGACTATCTACGCTCCCTTACACACCATAGCTACTAAGCAATCAGAATAGACATTGACCAGAGCACCAGACTGGGGTCTTTTCAGTCCCTTGGAGACTTACCCCTTGGGTGCTGAGTCATGAAGGGAAAGATGAATCTTGGAAGAAATGCTTAGGAGGCTGGGCAGTAGAGGAATTCAGGGGACTGAGAGTAGCATTGATTAAATAACTGGAAGAGAAGTCTTAAAATATTTAAGACTTCTAGCTGGTCTAGCTGGTCTATAGGAACTACACATCCATCTTGCACTGTCCTTCTCCCAGATGTCCACATCCTCACGGCTGTAACTTGGAAGGGTATCTGCTGCTTATTAATCTGCAAAATCACAGGTGCCAGCCTATTAACTTTTCTGGATCAGAGCCCCAATGATTCATCCTGACAATTGCCAAAAAGAACCCTGTGTCTGCATCCTTTGTCTCTGAGCACATTGTGCCCTAGATCCACTCCCATCTCTGCAGCAACTCTTCCCGCAAAATGGTTTGTGCTGTAGATCTTATGACAATCTGATCCCATTTACTCTATATTATTTTCAAAATTGCTCAAAATGTTTAGTCTGCTGGTGGCACTATTTGCAGTTTGCCTGGAATAATATTGGTCTATTCTTTTTAAAAACTAAATTCTGTCACTTCCAAGAATCTGGAGAGGGAAGGAAGACAGTCACATGTACTTATTCTGCCATTTTGACACGATGTCTTATTAAAAGGATTATCTACCAAAGTTCCCCCTTGAGAAGGGATGAAATTTCCATAACTAAAATTTTCCTGTGGTTGTAGGAAACAAGAGAAAACCAAAGGAAAGCAGTAAAGGTTAATGTTGTAGACCTGGTCCTAAATCCCAGTTTTGCTTGTTAACAATTAAATGCCCTTTTGCAGCTCTTCTGTCTCCTCCAAATCCCTGTTCTCTCATTTGTAAACTGGAGGTAATAAACCCACCTGAAAAATTGGTGCAGATGTTGGAGACAATGTATATAACCAGATTTTGATATTAGCAGCAAGCATTACACTGTAGCTTTCATTATTAGGATGAAAAGTGAAAGTGTTAATCACTCAGTTGTGTCTGACTCTATGCAACCCATAGACTATAGCCTACCACACTCATCTGTCCATGGAATTCTTCAGGCAAGAATAGAGTGGGTAGCATTCCCTTCTCCAGGGGATCTTCCCGACCCAGGGATCTAACCCCAGTCTCTTGCATCTCAGGCAGATTCTATACCATCTGAGCCACCAGGGAAGCCTTATGATAGAAAGTTCATTAATCATAAGAGGATTGGTTAAGACTGTCTTTGAGTAGACTAAACAAACATTCCAAGTGTACTTGATCAGTCCTGGTCACCTTCTAATTAGAGGATGTAGTGTTTGGGTGCTCAGGTGCCGAATCTGACAAGCAAAGGTTGGAATTCAGCTTTCTGATGTAGTAGCTCTGGAACTCAGACAGGAACTCAACCTAAGTCTCAGTTTCCTTCTCAGTAAAGCTGAGACTCAAAATTGTTAAATGAAAACAAGATAATGTACATCCAACGCTTATCACGTTGTCCGGCACATATTGAGTAGCATAGATACTTTCTTCAGAAGACACAACACAGCATGGAATTTGTCACTGATTTTTTTTTTTTTTTTTGTCCAGTTGCTAAGTCATGTCTGCCTTTTTGCAACCTCAGGGACTGAAGCACACCAGTCTTCCCTGTCCTTCACTATCTCCTAGAGTTCGCTCAAACTCATGTCCATTGAGTCGATGATGCCATCCAACCATTTCTTCGTCTGTCATAGATTTTGGCCCTTTTTAATTTGTGTGAATTGATTTTAGTATCTGTCCATTGAGTCGATGATGCCATCCAACCATTTCATCATCTATCATAGATTTTGGCCCTTTTTAATTTGTGTGAATTGATTTCAGTATCTACTTTTGCATTGCACTATTCTTCCCTGATTTGAAGCAATGCTTTTCAATTTATCGGTGCTTTGTTTTAGGAAACATTGAGATTAAATAGAACAGTGCTTAGTCCTGCAGTGATGTTCATAAGTAAAAGAGGTAAGCTGAACCTGTGTTCACCAAAGACCAGATGGAATGCTCCCACTAGTTTCTATTCATTTTCCAGCCCAGACAAAACTGAAACAACAGGATCATCAGGGTCTCCAAAGGAAAAGGACTCTATGTTGACTCCTGATTTATTGATTCCCTCCATTATTCCAGATTTTGGGTTTCTATGTTAGTGAATGAAATGATTTTGTTGATGTTTCCAGTAGTAGTCCCTCACCCTCAAAGATGCAGACTATAAAAACAGGAACTTTGCCCTTGTAGCACTGAAATAAGTACAACTGGTTATGAACCACCCACAGGCAGCTTTCTAATAAAGCCCCTCAAACCAAGATTTCCCTTCCACATGGACCAAGGAAGACAAACAGAGCTCTGAGAAGAAAATGCTGACTCTCATTTCTATTGAAACTTGCATGTATTTTCAACTCATAGAATTTTGATAAATGTCATCACTCCAAGGTCGGCTCCAGGGTATTGTGAGATTTTTCTTTCCAGGCATCCTAAATATTTCCCCTTCCCTTCCTTTTAAAAAATTTTCATCTCTTAATTTTCATGTGTTGTCTATTAAGAAAACATGCACATGGAATGCAGACTCCCTATATTTCAAACATTTCTAGCCTTCAAGGATGGGGGAAGATTTCAACAAGGGAGAAGGCTGACTTCCAGCAATAACACAGCTTCAATAAATACATGAAATATTTATAGAACACATAAAGAACAAAGGAAATAGACTACTTCCTCTGTGTATGATTTCTGTCCATGTTTCAGTCAGCCAGGTCTCTTGCCACTATTTTTTCCTGAGCTGTCTGCTAAGCAACAGTGAGTGAGATGTACCTGGTGAATGTACTTTCAACATATGGTCTCTCCTAATTTTCAAAAAGAATCTCAGATGTTATGATGATTGCATTAACATTTTCATTCTGAGCAGTTTCTTTTTTTGGAGGAAATACAATGGGAAGTCTAAATCCTTGAATACATTATAACTTTTTGAAGACACTAATTTTAACTCAGAACAATAAGAAAAATTGTTGAAATATTGCAATTATTGTTAGTTATTAGAATTAGAATCTATGTACAATGAGATAGCACCTCTCACCAGTCAGAGTTGCAGCATCAAAAAATCTCCGAACAATGAATGCTGGAGAGGATATGAAGAAAAGAGAACCCTCCTACACTACTGGTGGGAATGTAAACTGGTACAGCCACTGTGGAGAACAATTTGGAGGTTACTTAAGAAACTGAAAATAGAACTACAATTTGATCCAGCAATCCCACTGCTGAGCATATATCTGGAGAAAAACATGATTCGAAATGATTCATGTACCCCAGTGCTCATGGCAGTGCTGTTTACAATAGCCAAGAAGACATGGAAGCAACCTAAATGTCCACTGACAGATAAAGAAGATATGGTACGTATACACAAAGAAATATTATTCAGCAATTAAAAAAATGAAATAATACCATTTGCAGCAACATAGATGGGACTGAAGATGATCATACTCAGTGAAGTAAGTCAGATAGAGAAAGACAAATATTGTATGATATTACTTAATGCAGAATCTAAGAAAAATGATACAAATGAACTCATTAGGAATAGACTGGAAGTTTGGTATTGACAAGTACACACTGCTATATTTAAAATAACCAACAAAGACCTACTGTATAACACAGGGAATGCTGCTCAATATTATGTAATAACCTAAATGGACAAAAAATTTGAAAAAGAATAGCTACATGGATATATAGAACAGAATTGCTTTGCTGTACATCTGAAACTAATAACATTGTTAATTAACTATGTGCCAATGTAAAAATTAAAAAACAAAGAAATTGGAAGACTTATTTTCTCAAAAAGAAAGTTATTGGCTTCATCTCTAATGCTCACACCTAGAGATGCTCTTGTTTCCCTGGAATTTACTTTACAAAGCCTTTCCAAATAGATTTATTTATAGCAGTAAAAATTTAAATGATTTCTGTAGTGAGAAAAGCAAAATTAAAGATAACAAACATTGACTTGTGGGTAAACTACTGATATATACTCTCCACTTCAATAGTAGCATAAGTGGATATCTCCCCCATAATATCATTCATCAAATAACTTCCTCCAAATTATATCTGTTATCCTATCTTTCTGACATTTAGGTCCTGCCTTTATGCACTGTCATTAAAAGGAAAAAAAAAAAAAAACACCAATACAGTATACTAACGCATATATATGGAATTTAGAAAGATGGTAACAATAACCCTGTATACGAGACAGCAAAAGAAACACTGATGTATAGAACAGTCTTTTGGACTCTGTGGGAGAGGGAGAGGGTGGGATGATTTGGGAGAATGACATTGAAATATGTATAATATCATATATGAAACGAGTTGCCAGTCCAGGTTTGATGCACGATACTGGATGCTTGGGGCTGGTGCACTGGGATGACCCAGAGGGATGGTATGGGGAGGGAGGAGGGAGGGAGGGTTCAGGATGGGGAACACATGAATACCTGTGGTGGATTCATGTTGATATATGGCAAAACCAATACAATATTGTAAAGTTAAATAAAATAAAATTAAAAATATGTATATAGATAAGAAAGAAATACATAAAAAGATTTTATTAAATGCTTCTATGAGGAAGCAAGAAAGAGAGAATGTTTTCACCTTCCACAAAACTTGGTGAAACAATAATGTAGAGATAAAGATAAACATGGAGATAGAGATACAGATATACTTACACATACACCCATATACACACAGTTTAAGGAAAGCCATGCAATAAATTTGTATCTATCCCTCCTCCCAGTTCAAGAATACAGTATTTCCAATCCTCAAAAAAAAAAAAAAAAAAAGGAAACTTCAATTGAGTAATTAATCTTTATAATGCTGGTTGACTTATATTTTATCAGGAGCTGCACTAAGTGGTCTGAGAAGGCGATGGCACCCCACTCCAGTACTCTTGCCTGGAAAATCCCATGGACGGAGGAGCCTGGTAGGCTGCAGTCCATGGGGTCATGAAGAGTCGGGCACGAGTGAGCGACTTCACTTTCACTTTTCACTTTTGTGCATTGGAGAAGGAAATGGCAACCCACTCCAGTGTTTTTGCCTGGAGAATCACAGGGACGGGTGGGCTGCCGTCTGTGGGGTCGCAGAGTCGAACACGACTGAAGCGACTTAGCAGCAGCAGCAGAAGATGTTTATTCCATGTATGCACCCCCGCCCCCCCAGCAGGGACAATGGTGTAAGTTTAGATTGCAGCATTTCCTTTCCCCTCAAAGCAAAGGTGTTAACTGGTTCAGGATAGTCTTTTTTGGTGTCAAATTTGGCCTGCTGAATGCATGCATGGGGTTTCCCTGGTGGCTCAGTGGTAAAGAATCTGCCTGCCAAGCAGGAGACTTGGGTTCAATTCTGGGGTCGAGAAGTTTCCCTGGAGAAGGAAACAGCAAGCCACTCCAGTATTCTTGCTTGGGAAATCCCATGGACAGAGGAGCCTGGCAGGCTACCATCCATGGGGTTGCAAAGTCGGACACGACTTTACAATTGAGCATGACCCATGCATTTGTCTGTTGATGTCTTCTGCACAGATACATGATGGACACACTGACCTAAGACAATAGTAAGCATCAGTGTATACAGGCTCATTCTGGAATCAATAGGCCAAGAACAGCATCCTCGAGCACAACTTTTCTGTCACCCGGCCTCCCCTCTGTGCTTCCTCCTTGCCTGGGCTGCCTGGTTTGTTTAGGGGCAGATCGGTTTTCACTTAGAAATGTTTCCTCCACATGAGGAATTCAAATTGTTTGAACTCAAGGACTGTTAGGAGGGATGTGTAAGCCAGCGCAGGACTTTCTGAGAGTCAGGGAAAAAAAAGGTTGCTTCTTAGAAAACTGCCTGGAGAAAAGTTTAGCATGAAGGAAAAGGAAATTACTTTATACACACTGAGTTGGAAAATCAGCTTAAGTAATTAAATCGATTTTAAGCAAATTTATTCAGTTGGCGGTTAGGACATAGTAGCCTAAGGTATGTCTGTGGACACAGAGCAGGGACTGGAAATAGATTCATTATAAACACATGAGTATAAAACCACACATACACCTATTCAACATTTTTATTTAATTATTCTACTGTATGACTTAATGGTGTGACTAAATATGGCAGATAATTGCTGTAAGAATGTTCTTTTAGTTTGGCAACCTAATTTCTACCAGCTCTATCAGAATGGCTCAATCCTTTAACAATGCCATATGTATATTTACTATGAGTGGATACTTTTTTTTTAGTTGTCTTTTTCCCATATACTAGCCTTGGCTTTTTATCCTGAAAATAATAAAGACAGCAAGTTGGCTGTCTCAAGCCAGTCTTCCAGCTGACTCTCGTCATCTTGGTGTTACTGGAGTGCTGGTTGTAATTGTTATTATGTCAATAAATGTTCCACTCTATACCTCCTTCCCTTCTAAGGCTCAGATAGAAAATTAGTTCCTTTATGAAATTTCCCAGGAGCCCAAGAAATAGCACTCTCTCCAAGCCTCGGTTCCCATAGCAGCTTGTGGAACCTTCGTAGGTATTTCTATCATGTGTCTGTGTATTCAACACGATAGTACACTGATAAATCTCATACACCGTCTCTTCCACTAGAGTGAGTACAGTATTTGTATAGAGGAGCGGTTTGATTCATTTCTACTATTCTATTTGCTAGTAAGGCGAACACTGTGCTCTGTGTGTGTGAGGTCATTTAAACAGTCGCTAAATAACAACAGTTTCTATGTGTGTTTTCTCGGGGCCTTTAATAAAAATTGTTTCTTTTAATCTTCAGAACTATTATCCTCCTTTTACAGTTGAGGAAACTGAGACTCTGGGAAGACAAATGGTTTAATTTTAAAAGCCGATAAGAGTCTTTTCTCAGCTATTTGTAAGGAAGGCCTCCTCAGACAACCATCTTGCCTTTGTGCATTTCTATTTCTTGAGGATGGTCTTGATCACTGCCTCCTGTACAATGTCATGAACCTTCATCCATAGATGTTCAGGCACTCTGTCTATCAGATCTAATCCATTGAATCTATTTGTCACTTCCACTGTATAATTGTAAGGGATTTGATTTAGGTCATACCTGAATGGTCTGGTGGTTTTCCCTACTTTCTTCAATTTAAGTCTGAATTTGGCAATAAGGAGTTCATGATCTGAGCCACAGTCAACTCCCAGTCTTGTTTTTGCTGAGTGTGTAGAGCCTCTCCATCTTTGGTTGCAAAGAATATAATCAATCTGATTTCGGTGTTGACCATCTGGTGATGTCCATGTGTAGAATCTTCTCTTGTGTTGTTGGAAGATAGTGTTTGCTATGACCAGCGCATTCTCTTGGCAAAACTCTTTTTGTTAAAAGGAGTAATTTGCCTGTTACTCCAGGTATCTCTTGACTTCCTACTTTTGCATTCCAGTCCCCTACAATGAAAAGGACATCTTTCTTTGGTGTTAGTTCTAGAAGCTCTGTAGGTATTCATAGAACTGTTCAACTTCAGCTTCTTCAGCATTACTGGTCAGAGCATAGACTTGGATTATTGTGATATTGAATGGTTTGCAGAGATCATCCTGTCGTTTTTAAGATTGCATCCAAATACTGCATTTTGGACTCTTTTGTATACTATGAGGGCTACTCCATTTCTTCTAAGGGATTCTTGCCCACAGTAGTAGATATAATGCTCATCTGAGTTAAATTAACTCATTCCAGTCTATTTTAGCTCACAGATTCCCAAAATGTCAATGTTCACTCTTGCCATCTCCTGGTTGACCACTTCCAATGTGCCTTGATTCATGAACCTCACATTCCCGGTTCTTATGCAATATTGCTCTTTATAGCATTGGACTTTACTTCCATCACCAGTCAAATCTACAACTGGGTGTTGTTTTTGCTTTGGTTCTGTCTCTTCATTCTTTCTGGAGTTATTTTTCCACTGATCCCCAGTAGCATATTTGGCATCTACTGACCTGGGGAGTTCATCTTTCAGTGTCCTATCTTTTTGCCTTTTCATACTGTTCATGGGGTTCTCAAGGCAAGAATACTGAAGTGGTTTGCCATTCCCTTCATCAATGGACCATGTTTTTGTCAGAACTCTCCTCCTTAAAAATAGCTGAGAAAAGAAGAGAAGCTAAGGCAAAGGAGAAAAGGAAAGATATGCCCATCTGAATGCAGAGTTCCTGAAGAACAGCAAGGAGAGATAAGGAAGGCTTCCTCTGTGACCAATGCAAAGAAATAGAAGAAAATAATAGAATGGGAAAGACCATCTCTAAGGTGGGTGCTAGAGCAATAGACTCTTATCAGTTCAGTTTGGTTCATTTCAGTTGCTCAGTCATGTCTGACTCTTTGTGAACCCCTGTACCACGCCAGGCTTCCCAGTCCATCACCAACTCCTAGAGCTTACTCAAACTCATGTCCATTGAGTCATGATGCCATCCAACCATCTCATCATCTGTTGTCCCCTTATCTTCCTGCCTTCAATCCTTTTTACCATCAGGGTCTTTTCTAATGAATCAGCTCTTCGCATCAGTTCAGTTCAGTTCAGTCGCTCAGTCATGTCCAACTCTTTGTGAGCCCATGGTCACAGCATGCCAGGCTTCCCTGTTCATCACCAACTCCAGGAGCATCAGGGTCTTTTCAAATGAGTCAGTTCCTCACATCAGGTGACCAAAGTATTGGAGTTTCAGTTTCAGCATCATCCTTCCAATGAACATTCAGGACTGATTTCCTTTAGGATGGACTGATTTGATCTCCTTATAGTCCAAGTGGCTATCAAGAGTCTTCTCCAACACCACAGCTCGAAAACATCAATTCTTTGGTGCTCAGCTTTCTTTATGGTTCAACTCTCACATCCATACATGACTACTGGAAAAATTATAGTTTTCACTAGACAGACCTTTGTTGGCAAAGTAATATCTCTGCTTTTTAATATGCTGTCTAGGTTTGTCATAGTTTTTCTTTCAAGGAGCAAGTGTCTTCCAATTTCATGGCTGCAGTCACCATCTGAAGAGCTTTTGGAACCCAAGAAAATAAAACCTGTCACTGTTTCCATTGTTTCCCATCTATTTGCCATGAAGTGATGGGACCAGATGCCATTTTTGGATGAGGCTAGGGAAAATTTGCAGCCACCTCTGCACAGAAGGCGAACAGAGTGTGTGTGCACCATGAAGAGCAAAAACAAGAGAGAAACAAGAGCAGTGCCATTGTCTGTTGTTTTCTCCTTGTTACCTTTTGCTCCTGTCAGTCAGCTCTGAAGAGGTCTGTTCTGAAATTTAGTCTGTAAGCTCTGTTAAGTAGCATTAGTTTTGAGAGACTCTGAGGAATGACAAAAGACAGAAAACATGAGAATTATGGGGCCCCACCTATGATTGGCAGCTTGTGGAAACATTGAGGAAACCAAACATGACAACTATAGACTTTGCTTGTTGAATGCCTCTATGATTTTAGTCAGTCCATGCTGTGCACAGTACTTTATGGAAAGCACTAAATTATGCTAATCCAAGATTCTCCAGAAGTCATAGCATATAGAGGAGGAGAAAAGGTAAACAAAGAAAACAAATAATCAGAAGACTCTGAGGGCCTTCCCTGGTAGTCCAATGGTTAAGACTCCCTGCTTCCACTGCAGGGGAACATAGGTTAGATCTCTGGTCAGGGGACTAAGATCTCACATACCATGCAGCACAGCTAAAATGTGAGAACAAAACATAAGACTTTTGAAAGCCAGAAGAAAAGGGAGAAGAAAGGGGAAATAAAACAAAAATGGAAAATAATAAAGTAATTTGAATGCTAGGTGGAGATGGATATCATCACATTGCTTCTTCAGAGGCTCGTTGGAAACTGCCAATGAGGTTTTTTCCTGGTTTGGAGCAGTTTGAGGAATAAATGAGATTCATTGTTATTTTATGAGAAAAATATCATATCCATATACAGAACCAGCTATTCAATCTTACTATAACAGATCAAACCCAAACCTAATCAAATTCACCATTAGCTCAGTAACAAACTATGACAACATAGTTCTATAATATCATCTCTTTAGTTGAGTACTCAGAGTAGGAGGTGAGTATTTAAAAGGCATATGTTGACTACATTAGAACTGCAACACTTTACTAGGTACTCAAATAACTTCATTCAACTTTAACATTTCATTCAAAAGTAGTTCATTAAACAAACTACTTTTCAGTATATATTGAATGGATTAAATTAATTATGTGTGCTCTTTAAGTTAAAACCTGAGTTTTCTAGGGTCTCATGGGAAAATCTAGCATTCCTTTTTCTATAATACATATCATATTCTTGCTAAGGAATCAAAACCCATTTAAACTAAATTTGATTGCATAAATGAAACAATACAGAAATTGAAGTAAGTTTTTAGCATTATTTCTGTAGACATAAATGTGTTTGTAAGTAATACTCTTCCATAAGTCTTCAGTAGCAACTGCTTTTAGGAGATAAGATTTGGTTTTGAGTAAATTAGATCTGGTAACCTCAAAATTGAAAGAGGTTTGGCATTTTCCCATCACTGGCAACTGCTCATGTTATTAAATAAGAAACCTGAGAACTGTATTTTCCATGAAATTTTTGAAATGCCCAGAAGTGGCATTAAATGATACTTGGCCATGTCAACATAGTCTTGGGTCTCCTTTGCCTGAAATTCTATCCAAAGACAAACGATGCCAATTTGCCTATATGTACTTCATCCCCATAGTCTCAGCTTTTTTTGAAGACCATGTACTTGAGATCAGCTCCAAGGGGGTTTCCTTAAAGTAGTTCCATAAGAGTCATGTTTCAAAAAAACTATATGCCATATGTTGTATATGCACGTGTGTTTTTAATATACTCCAAATTTGTCTTTCCAAGGAGTAGTACTAGCAAATTATACTATTCTAGGTCAGTGAAGACTTTCTATAACTAACAAGGCTTCACTGTTTCTATCTACTACTATGGAAAAATAAATAATTTTAAATGATCATTTATTTAAAACTATTTACTAAGGGTCTACTGTGCATCCGAGGAACAATTCCTACTCTCAAGTTCATGCTCTTCTTGGGATATCAGTGAATAGATTAGTAAAGTAGAACAAGTAGAACTGAAAATATTTGAAATCACAGCAAGAATATGAAAAATTTAAATTATGATTTGTCAATATATGTACAGAGAAAGGTTAAATTCACTAACTCACTAGACAACTTGGAGAAATTTTCTCATCTTCTATATTTTTGTTTTTCAAATAAGAACACTACTATCTACCACAAAGCATTTTGCTAAATATTAAGTGCTGAGGCCTTTTGGTTAGAAGAAACTCAACATTTTTTATTCCAAATTTATACATATATAGAACTAATAAAAATTAACTGAACATATATGCTTAAATATCAGGAAAACAACATAAACATTATGAGAACCAATTTAAAAAAGCCTAGAGCACAAAATTGTTCTAAACTGTGTTTTATTTATTTTTTAGTGATTTTAGATTGTCTGTAAAAATCTCATAAATCGCAGAAAACACCAGGGATAACAGTATAATTCAAGTCAATTTTACATGGATGCTATTATTTTTAAACTAATCATGATGGTATTCTCATAAATACCCTCTGGGTTCAGTAATTTCTCAAAAATTACAAAATATAGTTTAGGGTACAAAAAGACCTTCTTTCTGCTTAGTAAGATGGAATAATTTTGTTATTTAATATTTGCTAATAGAAAAAAGATAAACATATTTTATTTAACATTTTAAATACAATGTTTTAATACAACTTAAAGAACTGTTACAAAGTCTTTGAAATCTTGAATGTTGTCTTGAAGCTCACACACAGAAAGACTTTACAAGGAAGTGTCTCCTGGTATAGCTTAGATCCAAAAAGAGGGGTAAAGTGTGGGTATCCCTGCCCTCCTGGAATTGGTGTGTATGTGGTGGAATGCCAAATGGCAGAACATAGGTAATAAATGGGTGATGAGATCACTGGATATGGATTAAATACAGAACCAAACAGATACAGGAGTGTTGATTTTCCCAGGGAAATCCTGTTAGTTCCTGCTTCTACACTTGCCCTTCTCTAATCCATTTTCTACATCCCAGTCACATTGTTCTTTAAAGACATTTGTGTCATGAAAACTTCTTGATAAAAGATTCTATGATGTCTTTCTTTGAACTTGGGAAAAAGACTAAAATCAATGCTATGATCAATAAGATGCTTCATGATCTGGACTCTGCTTATTTCTCCAGTCTTGTTTACAAATATTTTTTTCCTCTTCTTTATTATGCTTGAGCTTATATAATTCTTCATTTTTCACAGGTCAAAATTGATTCTGCCTCAGATGTTCACACTTGCTATTCCTCCACTTTTTTAATATGACATTTTACCTTGAGCATTTTCTTATATAGCTAAATATGCTTTAACAACATGATTTTTAATATATACATAGCAATTTATCACATTTTCTAATCATCATTGATGGGGTATCCTTAGTTTCTATCACCTAGAAAACATTCTCTTCTTATGATAAATTTATTTTTACTTTTATTAATTTTCCTTTACTTTGAACTGACAATCTGGGTGGAGTTGCTTCTACTCTAAAGGCCAGAGGTAGAGCTTATTGTTATAAACTATAAACATATTGTTATAAACTGTTATAAGCTTATAAATTAATCAAGAGATCTCTGCTTTCTGGACACAAAATTGTTCAAGGGGGGACATATTAACATTTTGGGTTAATAAATGGTAGACACAGAAATACTGTCCTAGGGACCACCATATAAAAAATAAAGAACAGAATCAAGAGGCAAAGAAAGATTGAATTCTTAACAAAAATTTTTGGATTCTATGTCAATCCATTTCCAAAACTAGTCGTAGTTCTGTCCTCTTCATCTAAATTTTCAATAAAAAATGCTGCAATTAATATCTCAGAAATTAACTTTGTCCTCATGTCTGATGTGAGATTAAAGAAAATGTATATTGTTCTCTGCTCCTGGTTTCTAGCACAGTGCTTCAAAACCCCTCTAATTCCCTCGGTGAAAACTGCACTTTTAATATTTGGTCTTTGACCCCAATTCCTGACACAGGGCTCCTGAAATCTTTTAATTTCCTGGATAACAAGAGTGTCTTTTATTCTAATGAAGTGACTCCTGGTGAGCTATTGGATGGAAACTGGTGACCAGAAACACCAAGCCATGATTGCATGTGCGCATGCATGCTTAGCCGCTCTATCATGTCTGACTCTTTGCGACCCCAAGGACTGCAGCCCTCCAGTATCCTCTGCCCTTGGGATTCTCCAGGCAAGAATACTGGAGTGGGTTGCCACGCCCTCCTCCAGAGCGTCTTCCTGACCCAGGGACTGAACCCATATCTCCTGTGTCTCCTGCATTGCAAGCAGATTCTTTACCTGCTGAGCAATCGGTGTTTCCCAAGCCATAATTAGAAACTTAGCGTTTTAGCACTGCCCACCCATTCTCTTGAGAAGGGAGGAGGGCTAAAAATGGAGCTAATGATTTATCATGCCTATGTGATGAAGCTTCCATAAAATTCCCAATAGTATGGGGTTTAAAGTGCTGCCAAGCTGGTAAACACATCTACATACCAGGAGGGTGGCACACCCCAACTCCACAAGAACAGAAGCTCCGGTATTTGGGACCCTCCCAGTCCTCATCCTGTGTGCCGTATGCATCTTTACATCTGGCTGTTCATCTGTATACTTTATCAAATCCTTTGAGAAACTGGTAAACAAAGTGTTTCCCTGAGTTCTGTGAGGTGCTCTAGCAAATTAATCAAAGAAAGAGGAAGTGGTTGGGACCTCTGATTTGCAGTCAGGTAAATGGAAGCTGTGGTTACCCTGCAAACTTACTACTAAGATCAGCATCAAACAAAAGGTGGCAGGAGTCTTATAGGACTGATCCTTTAACTTATAGGATATGACACTATCTCAAGGTAGACGGAGATAGAACTGAGTTAAGTTGTAGGACACCCAGCTGGTGTCAGAGAACTCCTCGGTGTGGGGAAAACCTCCACACATCTGGTGTCAGAAGTGTGGTGAGTGTGCCAGCACAGTGACAGTAAAGGAGACACATAGAAAGAAAGGCACAGGAGATGGACCAACCAGAGTATTTCTAATATATCTGATTATTTCTTTAAAATCTGACTTAGTGTTTCAAAGAGAAAGGTCATTTAAAAAATCTTTTATATGTGCTTCCAAGCTGCTTTCAAGACTGTTGATAGTACTTTTAATTTCAACCATCAGTGGTTGAGTACCACTCACAACTCAAAAAGAAAGAAAGAAAGAAAGAAAATCCTAAAGGTGAAAACAAAATCTTTATCTTGGACTTCTCAAGTAGTCACTTATAGAAGATACCTACTACAATTTATGAACAGTATGAAAAGGAAAAAAAAAGATATGACACTGAAATATGAACTCCCCAGGATGGCAGGTGCCCAATACGTTGCTGGAGAAAAGTAGAGAAATAACTCCAGAAAGAATGAGGAGATGGAACCAAAGCGGAAACAGTGACCAGCTGTGGATGTGACTGGTGTTGGAAGTAAAGTCCGATGCTGTAAAGAGCAATATTGCATAGGAACCTAGAATGTTAGGTCCACGAATCAAGAGTAGAAGTGGTCAAACAGGAGATGGCAAGAGTGAACACTGATATTTTAGGAATCAGTGAACTAAAATGGACTGGAATGGCTGAATTTAATTCAGATGAACATTATATCTACTACTGTGGGCAAGAATCCCTTAGAAGAAGTGGAGTAACCCTCATAGTCAACAAAAGAGTCTGAAATGCAGTATTTGGGTGAATTCTCAACAATGACAGAATGATCTCTGTTCATTTCCATGGCAAACCATTCAATATCACAGTAATCCAAGTCTATGCCTCAACCACTAATGCCAAAGAAGTTGAGTTGAATGGTTTTATGATGACCTACAAGACCTTCTAGAACTAACACCAAAAAAAGATGTCCCTTTCATCATAGGGGACTGGAGTGCAAAAATAGGAAGAGATATCTGGAGTAACAAGCAAGTTTGGCCTTGGAGTACAAAATGAAGCAAGGCAAAGGCTAACAGAATTTTGCCAAGATAATACACTGGTCATAGCAAACACCCTCTTCCAACAACACAAAAGATGGCACTACATTTGGACATTGCCAGATGGTCAATATTGAAATCAGATTGATTATATTATTTTGCAGCCAAAGATGGAGAAGCTGCATGCAGTCAACAAAAACAAGACTGGGAGCTGACTGTGGTTCAGATCATGAACTTCTTATGCAAAATCTAGATTTAAATTGAAAACAGTTGGGAAAACCACTAGACCATTCAGGTATGACCTAAATCAAATCTCTTACAATTATACAGTGGAAGGGACAAATAGATTCAATGAATTAGATCTGACAGACAGAGTGCCTGAAGAACTATAGACAGAGATTCGTGACATTGTACAGGAAGCAGTGATCAAGACCATCCCCAAGAAAAAGAAATGCACAAAGGCAAAATGGTGTTCTGAGGAGGTCTTACAAATAGCTGAGAAGACAAGCTAAAGACAAAGGAGAAAAGGAAAAATATAAGCATCTGAATGCAGAGTTACAAAGAAAAGCAAGAAGCGACAAGAAAGCCTTCCTCAGTGATCAATGCAAAGAAATAGAGGAAAACAATAGAATGAGAAAGACTAGATATCTCTTCAAGAAAATTAGAGATACCAAGGGAACATTTCATGCAAAGATGGGCATAATAAAGGATATAAATGGTATGGACCTAACAGAAGCAGAAGATATTAAGAAGAGGTGGCAACAATACATAGAAGAACTATACAAAAAAGATCATAATGACCCAGATAACCACGATGGTGTGACCACTCACCTAGAGCCATACATCCTGGAGTCTGATGTCAAGTGGGCCTTAGGAAGCATCATTGTGAACAAAGTTAGTGAAGGTGATGGAATTCCAGTTGAGCTGTTTCAAATCCTAAAAGATGATGCCGTGAAAGTGTTGCACTCAATATTCCAGCAAATTTGGAAAACTCAGCAGTGGCCACAGGACTGGAAAAGGTCAGTTTTCATTCCAATCCCAAAGAAAGTCAATGCCAAAGAATGCTCAAACTACCACACAATTCACTCATCTCACACGCTAGCAAAGTAATGCTCTAAATTCTCTAAGCCAGGCTTCAACAGTACATGAACCGTGAAATTTCAGATGTTTAAGCTGGATGTAGAAAAGGCAGAGGAACCAGAGATCAAATTGCCAGCATCCTTTGGATCATAGGAAAAGCAAGAGAGTTCCAGAAAAACATCTACATCTGCTTCATTGACTACACCAAAGCCTTTGACTGTGTGAGTTAAAGTTAGTCATGTTCAACTTTTTGTGACCCCATGAACTATACAGTCCATAAAATTCTCCAGGCCAGAATACTGGAGTGTAGCTTTTCCCTTCTCCAGGGAGTCTTGTCAACTCAGAGATTGAACCCAGGTCTCCCACACTGCAGGGAGATTGTTTACCAACTGGGCCACAAGGGAAGCCCCCTGTGTGAATCCGTGTTGACTGTGTGGATCACAACAAACTGTGGAAAATTCTGAAAGAGATGGGAATACTAGACCACCTTATGTGGCTCCTGAGAAATCTGTATGCAGGTCAATAAGCAACAGTAAACACTGGACATGGATGGAACAACGGACTGGTTCCAAATTGTGAAAGGAGTATGTCAAGGCTGTATATTGTCACCCTGCTTATTTAACTTATATGCAGAATACATCATGTGAAATGCCAGGCTGGATGAAACACAAGCTGGAATCAAGATTGCTGGGAGAAATATCAATAACCTCAGATATGCAGATGACATCATCCTTATAAAGTTAAGAGGAACTGAAGAGCCTCTTGATGAAAGTGAGAAAGGAGAGTGAAAAAGTTGGCTTAAAACTCAACACTCAAAAAACAAAGATCATGGCACCCAGTCCCATCACTTCATGGCAAATAGATGGGGAAACAATGGAATCTGTGACATACTTTTTATTTTCTTGGGCTCCAAAATCACTTCAGATGGTGACTGCAGCTATGAAATTAAAAGATGCTTGCTCCTTGGAAGAAAAGCTATGACAAACCTAGACAGCATATTAAAAAGCAGAGACATTACTTTGCCATCATAGGTCTGTCTAGTCAAAGCTATGGTTTTTCCAGTAGTTATGTATGGATGTGACAGCTGGACAATAAATAAAACTAAGCACTGAAGAACTGATGTTTTTAAACTGTGATGTTGGAGAAGACACTTGAGAGTCCCGTGGACTGCAAGGAGATCCAAACAGTCAATTCTGATAATTCTTTCGAAGGATTGATGCTGAAGCTGAAGCTCCAATACTTTGGCCACCTGATGTGAAGAGCTGACTCATTGGAATAGACCCTGATGCTGGGAAAGATTGAAGGCAGGAGGAAAATGGGATGACAGAAGATGAGATGGTTAGAAGGCATCACCGACTCAATGGACATGAGTTTGAGCAAGTGCCAGGAGTTGGTAATGGACTGGGAGGCCTGGCATGCTGCAGTCCATGGGATCCCAAAGAGTCAGACAGGATTGAGAGACTGAATTGAACTGAACTGAACTACAATTTAAGTTGGAAGTCATTTTATATTAATAAGTGAGATGAATTACAGGAAGTTGAACCTATTTGAGGATAGATTAACTTCCACTACACTAAGGACATTTAAATGAATATGAATGAATGGAATTCAGTTCTAAACTATGGGAGAATAAAAAACATTAAGTATATGTAGCCTAGATATCTAACAGATGCAAGCCAAGCAGACAAGAACTTCCCAGAAGCAAAATAAAATCCTTGGAATCATCAACTTACAGAATTTACTTGTTTCTTCTAAGCATTTAATTTCATTTGACTGTTTTGCATTTTGCCTTATTATAATAATATAAGAAATATTCTATTTGTTTCAGCCCCTTGGCCTGTTTTGAAAACCAAATAAGAACTTCCATTGAATTAAAACTAAATAGTTAAAGATACAAGTATTTAGGTAAACTGATCATTTGGAACATTGTCTGGTGAAATGGCTTTTAAAGAACTGGCTCTGGGCAAAATGACCTAAACACGATCTAATGGGTCATTTTTGACCATCTTACATTATGTGAGCTGTCTTTGTTTATGAAGTATTTAAGGAGCTATTCTTTACATCCACAAAAGACCAGGTCCAAAACCACGAAATAGGTATAAAGAAGTGCATATTTTAATTGGATGTAAATATAAAACACCTACAGTAACAGGAAATTTGGCCTTGGAATACTGAATGAAGCAGGGCAAAGATTAATAGAGTTTTGCCAAGAAAATGCACTGGTCATAGCAAACACCCTCTTCCAACAACACAAGAGAAGACTCTACACATGGACATCACCAGATGGTCAACACCGAAATCAGATTGATTATATTCTTTGCAGCCAAAGATGGAGAAGCTCTATACAGTCAACAAAAACAAGACCAGGAGCTGACTGTGGCTCAGATCATGAACTCCTTATTGGCAAATTCAGACTGAAATTGAAGAAAGCAGGGAAAACCACTAGATGACTCAGGTATGATCTAAATCAAATCCCTTATGATTATACAGTGGAAGTGAGAAATAGATTTAAGGGACTAGATCTGATAGATAGAGTGCCTGATGAACTATGGTTGGAGGTTTGTGACATTGTACAGGAGACAGAGATCAAGACCATCCCCATGGAAAAGAAATGCAAAAAAGCAAAATGGCTGTCTGGGGAGGCCTTACAAATAGCTGTGAAAAGAAGAGAAAGGAAAAGCAAAGGAGAAAAGGAAAGATATAAGCATCTGAATGCAGAGTTTCAAAGAACAGCAAGAAGAGATAAGAAAGCCTTCTTCAGTGATCAGCACAAAGAAATAGAGGAAAACAACAGAATGGGAAAAACTAGAGATCTCTTCAAGAAAATTAGAGATACCAAGGGAACATTTCATGCAAAGATGGGCTCGATAAAGGACAGAAATGGTATGGACCTAACAGAAGCAGAGGATATTAAGAGGTGGCAAGAATACACAGAAGAACTATACAAAAAAGATCTTCATGACCAAAATAATCACGATGGTGTGATCACTCACCTAGAGCCAGACATCCTGGAAAGTGAAGTCAAGTGGCCCTTAGAAAGCATCACTATGAACAAAGCTAGTGGAGGTGATGGAATTCCAGTTAAGCTATTTCAAATCCTGAAAGATGATGCTGTGAAAGTGATGCACTCACTATGCCAGCAAATTTGGAAACCTCAGCAGTGGCCACAGGACTGGAAAAGGTCAGTTTTCATTCCAATCACAAAGAAAGGCAATGCCAAAGAATGCTCAAACTACCACACAATTGCACTCATCTCACACGCTAGTAAAGTAATGCTCAAAATTCTCCAAGCCAGGCTTCAGCAATATGTGAACCGTGAACTTCCTGATGTTCAAGCTGGTTTTAGAAAAGGCAGAGGAACCAGAGATCAAATTGCCAACATCCGCTGGATTGTGGAAAAAGCAAGAGAGTTCGAGAAAAACATCTATTTCTGCTTTATTGACTATGCCAAAGCCTTTGACTGTATAGATCACAATAAACTATGGAAAATTCTGAAAGAGATGGGAATACCAGACCACCTGACCTGCCTCTTGAGAAATCTGTATGCAAGTCAGGAAGCAACAGTTAGAACTGGACATGGAACAACAGACTTGTTCCAAATAGGAAAAAGAGTACATCAAGGCTGGATATTGTCACCCTGCTTATTTAACTTATATGCAGAGTACATTATGAGAAACGCTGGACTGGAAGAAGCACAAGCTGGAATCAAGATTGCTGGGAGAAATATCGATAACCTCAGATATGCAGATGACACCACCCTTATGGCAGAAATTGAAGAGGAACTAAAAAGCCTCTTGATGAAAGTGAAAGTGGAGAGTGAAAATGTTGGCTTAAAGCTTAACATTCAGAAAATGAAGATAATGGCATCTGGTCCCATCACAAATTCATGGGAAATAGATAGGAAACAGTGGAAACAGTGTCAGACTTTATTTTTCTGGGCTCCAAAATCGCTGCAGATGGTGACCGCAGCCATGAAATTAAAAGACGCTTACTCCTTGGAAGAAAAGCTATGACCAACCTAGATAGCATATTGAAAAGCAGAGACATTACTTTGCCAACAAAGGTCTGTCTAGTCAAGGCTATGGTTTTTCCTGTGGTCATGTATGGATGTGAGAGTTGGACTGTGAAGAAAGCTGAGTGCCAAAGAATTGATGCTTTTGGACTGTGGTGTTGGAGAAGACTCTTGAGAGTGCCTTGGACTGCAAGGAGATCCAAGCAGTCCATTCTGAAGGAGATCAGCCCTGGGATTTCTTTGGAAGGAATGATGCTAAAGCTGCAACTCCAGTACTTTGGCCATCTCATGCGAAGAGTTGACTCATTGAAAAGACTCTGATGCTCGGAGAGATTGGAGACAGGAGGAGAAGGGGACGACAGAGGATAAGATGGCTGGATGGCATCACTGACTCGATGGACGTGAGTCTGGGTGAACTCCAGGAGTTAGTGATGGACAGGGAGGCCTGGTGTGCTGCGATTCATGGGGTCGCAAAAAGTTGGACACGACTGAGCCACTGAACGGAACTGAACTGAAAAATAAAAGAACTAATAATTTTAAAAAAATTGAAGTGTGTTGATTTTCCATATACTTTAGACTCTTCTGCTCGATGCTGTCTTTGAAGTTCCCTTCCAGACTCATGAGGATAAAGTTCTTCCCAATCCCAATGCAAAATGAAAGTTTTAGTCCCTCAGTCATGTCTGATTCTCTGCCACCCCAAGGACTCTAGGCTGCCAGGCTCCTCTGTCCATGGGATTCTCCAGGCAAGAATACTGGAATGGACTTCCATTCTGTTCTCCAGGGGATCTTCCCAACCCAGGGATAGAACCCAGGTCTCCTGCACTGCAGGCAGATCTTTACCATTTGAGCCACCAGGGAAGCTGTGAACCCCAATCCAAAGAGAATGGAAAAACCAAGTCAAACACAGAGTGATAAAGAAACTTTATCCAGGCAATTTCCTGGAGGGCAGGGTTCACAAAGACATAACCAAGAAGAAAAGCAAAAGCCCAGAAGCCACTGGCTGGGCACAGTTAGGACGAACTATGGAAAGTTTAGGCATCTCACACTATTATTAGGAGAGGCCGTGTGGAGACAAGCAGAAACACGATGCCTGTGATTGGTTCTCTAGAGGCACAGCTTGAACAGGATTCTTATGCAAGCGATTCATTGAGGGAATCTTCTCAGGAGACAGAGATTGAGGGCAGAAGGAAATGGTATGGATTTGGTCTTGGGTGTAATCTAGCTTTGGGCTTCTCTGGTAGCTCAGGTGGTAAAGAATACACCTGCAATGCAGGAGAACCAGGTTCAATTCCTGGGTTGGGAAAATCCACTGGAGAAGGGAGGGATAGGCTACCCAGTCCAGTATGACTCCTTCAGAGGCAGTTCTGGGATAGGAATTCCACCTTAGAGATGGCCCTTCCTTAGCCTTTAGCCACTGCCTGGGAGCTATTGTAACAGTCAAGATGAGATGGATTTGGTTAGCTAAGAACAGTGGACCACAATAGGGAGCATCTCTGAGCTACTAGCAACCAATAAAAGCTTCCCTGGTTGCTCAGGGGAAAAATCTGCTTGTAATGCAGGAGACATGGGTTGGATCCTGAGTCAGGAAGATCCTCTAGCAAGGAAATGGAAACTCCACCCAATATTCTTGTCTGGAGAATCCCATGGACAGAGGAGCCTGGCGGGTTACAGTCCATACGGTCTGAAGAGTCAGACACGGCTTAGCAGCGACCAATAATTATAAGAACTGGGCGGGATGGTTACTGTGATAAGAAGAACATCTGGGTGGGACACCAATCAGATCTACTATGTGTTATTTATTAAATGTGATTCATTCTTCTCTGGTCTCTAATTAGTAACAGAGGTATTTACTAATTATTCTTTAATAATATTACTTTTAAAATCCTGTATCAATGCTTCTCAAACATTTCCCTGTTGTATCTCTAATGTCACAGGGAGTAGATATTGTGAAGTATAGGCAAACTGCTCCCTGAACATCTGGCATTTCTTTGAATTTTGGCATTTCTTTTTTTAATCTCCAAAATTCAAATAAATTTTATCTTCAACTTCACATATACCTATGCTGATTTTGATGAGAAAATATCATATATATAGCATGTTAGAGGAGTTAAAATATTTAACGTATTACCAACTATTTGATTAAAATTAATGGTTCAGGGGGATACCTAAGATTTGTTTTGTGGCTTACTCTAGGCACTTATGTGTAAATATCACATGTGAAGTGAAATTCACTCAGGTGTGTCCAACTCTTTGCTACCCCATGGACTTTTGCTTACCAGACTCCTCTCTCCATGGGATTCTCCAGGCAAGAATACTGGGGTGAATTGTTATGCCCTCCTCCAGGGGAACTTCCTGACCCAAGGATCGAACCTGCATCTCACATCTCTCCTGCATTGGCAGGCTGGTTCTTTACCACTAGCACCATCTGGGAAACCCTATAAATATCCTATATCTATGTGTAAATTCATGGGGTCGCAAAGAGTCGGACACGACTGAGCGACTGAACTGAACTGAACTGATGTAGAAATAGCCTATTGTTTAGTTGCTAAGTTATGGCCTACTCTTTGCGACCCTATGGACTGTAGACCACCAGGTTCCTTCTGTCCATGGTATTTCTCAGGTAAGACTACTGGAGTGGGAGGATCCAGAGAATCTTCCTATACCTATGTATAACATCCACATAGTAGGAGTCATTAGCCATCTCTATCTCTTATGCATTAGGTAGGTAGTTGGTTCAGAGAAGGCAATGGCACCCCACTCCAGTACTCTTGCCTAGAAAATCCCATGAACGGAGGAGCCTGGTAGGCTGCAGTCCATGGGGTTGCAAAGAGTCGGATATGACTGAGCGACCTCACTTTCACTTTTCACTTTCACACATTGGAGAAGGAAATGGCAACCCACTCCAGTGTTCTTGCCTAGAGAATTCCAGGGATAGGGAGGCCTGGTGGGCTGCCGTCTATGGGGTAGCACAGAGTTGGACACAACTGAAGCGACTTAGCAGGTAGTTGGTTATCTCAGGAAGCTGAGAAATATTTCCTATGATTATTTTCATGCCTATTAAATCACAGGGGCAAAATTGAGAATATTGACCTTCTTTTGTTGTCATTCATTAAATCATTTTGTTGACGTTAAAGCTGCTGAATTGTTTTTCACTAGTAGATGCATCTAGCATGCTGAAGACTTCTTAGATGGACATTTTTTGTTTCCCTATATGTCTTTTATCATTTGTTCCATTAAAGGATATATTTAGATTTATATGATTATCCTTAATATAGCCTGTGATTACTTATTTGAACTGTGACAAATGCAGTGCGATCACAAAATGATTTTAATCAATCCTGCTTACTTTGTGGAATGATAAATGAGCTGAGTTAGACCACAAATTTCTGGATTGGATTTGAATATTGGCAAGACTGTTAATTCTGGCTGGCCTCAGTAGTGTGTCATTTCAGTTTATCACTGAAATAGCAAACAAGTAGTGCAAAGTTTGTATGAAATGAGGATACTTAATTGATTGGCAATGGCTCTGAAAGGCCACCCTCCATTTCTTAGGGAGACATGCTCATAGTTTAGGAGTTGGCAGCCCATAGGTATTGAGAATCCTGCCCAGTGATAATAGCCAACAAATAAAGGTGTTTCATCCATTAGGTTGGGACAGGGGCCATCTTAGCATTCAGCTCTCTTCTTAATAAAGCAATTCTTTCTATGCTACAGAAGCTGTTCATTTTTTTTTTTTTTAATTCTGCATTAGATTTATTATGGACCTACCACACAGAATCCAGCCTAACTGGGGGAAACCCTGGATAAGCAGGCTCATAGAGGAACCAAAATATACACAATATAAAAATTAAACCTATTTCCTGACAAAAATCCAGCTATATAGAAATATTCTCTGTGTTAAAGACTGAACCTAACTGACCAGAAGACTGGGTATCAATTTTGTAAAAATTGTCCAAAGACTAAATAACTAGTATGAATTGGTCAATAGACATAGATTACATAGAAACAAAACTCCTGCTATATCAATCAGTTCCGTTCAGTCTCTCAGTCGTGTCCGACTCTTTGCAACCCCATGAATCTCAGCATGCCAGGCCACCCTATCCATCACCAACTCCCGGGGTTCACTCAGACTCATGTCCATCGAGTCAGTGATGCCATCCAGCCATCTCATCCTCTGCCGTCCCCTTTTCCTCCTGACCCCAGTCCATCCCAGCATCAGAGTCTTTTCCAATGAGTCAACTCTTCGCATGAAGTGGCCAAAGTACTGGAGTTTCAATAAATTACTTTATATGGCACACAGCAATTCCTACACATATATTGGATAAATTATTGCATCTTGTCTGTGACTTTACTTCAGGAAGAATTGTTCAAATGTGCTTTAAAAAATAAAAGTGTATTTACCCCAAATTGCAGTATATTCTGCCTACAAAAAGTAAAGGATTTTTTTGTACTGTTAGTCAAGCAAGTATTGTCACACTGTTATTAGGAACTTCCAGGGTGAAAACCGTATTTCTCAAAATACACTCACCCTTGGTATCTGTGGAGAATTGGTCCCAGGGCCAAATTCATGGATGCTCAAGTCTTTTATATAAAATGGCAATGTTTATATGTAACCTACACATGTCCTCCTGTATATGTTAAGTCATCTCTAGGTTTATCTGTAATACCTAAATTATGGAAATACTATGTAAATAGTTGTAAATACAAAGTTAATCCTATATAAATAGCTGCCAGCACACATTAAATTCAAGTTTTGCTGTTCAGAACTTGCTGGAATTTTTTTCCAAATATTTCCCATCCAGAATGGCTGGTTAAATCCAAGAAAACAGAAGCTGCAGATAGGGAGGGATAACTGTAATCTTTTATTTATCTTTTCTCTTCCTCTCTCTCTCTTTATGTCTTTGTCTTTCAAACACTCACATATATATCTTTATAAGAAGTTAAGTTTTGGTCTTCAGTTAATCCAGATAATTTTGGAAGATCATCTTCTTTTATAGAACTTCCATAATTCATTAAAATTTTATCAACACAGCTTTTTAAAAAAATGTTTTATTGAAGTATAGTTGATTTACAGATCTGCTTCTGTTTTGTGTGTCTGTGTGTATCTGTGCATTAATCTGTTCACTTATCAGTGGTTGCTTATTCTAGATTAGAATCTGGTTAGTATTTGTGTGTGTGTTGTGCATTTTCTCTTATCAACTAAGATAATTCAGTCATTTCTTGTATTTCGTTTGTTATTTGTTTGGGTCAGGAAGTTATCAGACACCCATTTATTACTAGAAAATTAATCAGGCTAATTTAGGATATTATGGATTCCTCCTGGAGGGTTGGGGCATAAAATTCAATTATTTTATTCTTTAATAGTATAAAAGGGATTATTCTATAAGTAAATAATTTATAATTTCATTCTTTGGGTACATTTAATAGATACCAAAATAGTGAATTTGGTAACAATGACCCCTTAAGTACCCTCTGAGGAAACTTAATGAAAATTACTAGCATTATTTCAGTAGATTAGTTGATTTTACTAATAGCAAAAATATCTGAAGATTTTTCAAAATTCTGCTAAGCAAAATAATTTAGTAAAGAAAGGAATAGTGGGAAATAGTTTTCATTTCTCAAAAAACTGAAATATAAGACATTTATATGTGGAAAGAAATCCACTGTTTGAGCTACTTTATTCTGTGGCCTAGAAAATAATTCCATAGCAGTAATATAAGAGCTTGCTCATGGCATTAAGACATAGAGATTAGTCAAGCACAGGTTGCTTATAACAATCAGGCTTGATAATTCACAATCATATGTTTCCTGAACATTTTGAGCTTTGATCTTATGAAGATATTTTATTCACATTTCAGAATCATCATATTAAAGATTTGAGCTTAAATTATCCATTAGCAACTTTCTGGCCAATGGTATTGAAATACAACCCTCTTGTATCTTCACTTTCACTCATCACCATGTAATATACTCCTATTTTTAGTGTTATAAGGGTTTAAGTCATTTTGAGTAGTGTTTTTCTTTAAACACAGCTATTATTCCAGAGTTTTACTAGCAAGTGATAGAAATCCAACCCAATGGCTTAAGTGGAAAAAAGAAAATTTAATTGGCTCTGATAACTAAACCATGAAAAAGAATGCAATAGGTGAACCCAGTGTTGGTCTCAGATTTCCTCCCTATGTCCTTTCTCTATTTCTAACTGCAAGTCCTGTTCAGTCTCTTAGAGCCTTGTTTTCATGAACATGTCACCTTTTTCCAAGTTTGCTTGACAATCTGTATGGTTCTGGAGATGCTAATTCTTCCCCAGGTTCAAATTTATGTAGTTGACAATGTTGGGAGCCTTAGACTGTGCTCTTAGGCTTCTACGTATAATTGAAGCCTTCTACGTATAAGATTGTTTTTCCTTTTTTAAATTAAGATACAATCCACATGACAAAAAAATGTACACCTTTTTACGTGTACAATTCAAAGCTTTTTAGTATACTCAGAAAGTTGTCCATGATTACCATTGATAATCTCAGAACGTTAGATCGCTTGAAATGATATCATTTATAATTTAGCAGTCATTCACCATTTCCCGAATTTCTTCAGGTCCTGGAAATCACTAGTGTACTTTATGTCTCTATGGATTTGTCTATTCTGGAACTTTCATATAAATGGAATCATATAACATGAGCTCTTTTGTATCTGGTATCTTCAACTTAGGATAATGTTTACATCCATGTTGTCACATGCATTAATACTTCATTTCTTTTTATAACTAAACAATATATGTCCTTTTGCTTATCCATTCATTAATTGATTAACATTTGAGTTTTTTTCTTTTTGTTGTTGTTCAGTCACTAAGTCATGTCTGACTCTGTGACCCCATGGACTGCATCAGGCCAGGCGTCCCTGTCCTTCACTATCTCCCAGAGTTTGCTCAAACTCATATCCATTGAGTCAGTGATGCCATCCAATCATCTCATTCTCTTTTACCCCTTTTTCCTCTTGCCCTCAGTCTTTCCCAGTATTAGGATCTTTTCCAATGAGTTGGTTCTCTGTGTCAGGTGGCCAAAGTATAATATTGCCATGTATGTCTTTGTTGCAGCTTTTGAGTAGAAATGTTTTCGTTTCCTTTGAGTGCATGTCAAGAAGTCAAATTGCTGGATCACATAGCAACTCCATGCTTAGGTTAAGGAATCTCCTGTGTTTTCCAAATCTGCTACACTATTTTATATTCCCACTGGCAATACATGAGAGTTCTAATTTCTTCACATCTCACTAACATCTGTTTCTGTCCATCTTTTTTATCTTGGTTCCTGCTGCTGCTGCTGCTGCTGCTAAGTCGCTTTAGTCGTGTCTGACTCTGTGCACCCCAGAGACACCAGCCCACCAGGCTCCCCCATCTGGGTGTGAAATGGTATCTCATTGTGGTTTGGGTTTGATTGCATTGCTTTGCAATTAATGATGTAGAGCTTTTTTTCATGTGCTTACTGACTATTATACCTCTTTGGAGAGATGTCTGTTCTAACCCTTTGCACATTCTTTATTGGTTTATTTGTATTTTTATTATTGTGTTATATGAATAATCAAGTATGAGAATAGTCCCATATCAGATAGATGGTTTGTAAATGTTCCATGTGCACTTGAGAAAAGCAGGTATTTTGCTGTTGTTGGGTGGACTGTTCTGGACATGGCTATGTAGGCCTAGTTGGTTTATTGTGCTGTTAAAATCTCTTCATTTTCTATCTTTCTGTCTAGTTGCTCTATCAATTATGAAAGTATGCAGTATTGATGTTTCCAACTGTTTCTCTGCTCGATTCTGTCAGCTTTTGTTTTCATGCTTTTGGGGCCTCTCTTGTCAAGTGTGTTTATATTTATAATAGTTCTGTCTTTTTGATGGACAGACTATTTTATTGTTATAAAACACCAATCTTTGCCTCTAATAACAATTTATCATGAAGTTTGTTTTGTCTGAGATTAGTATAGCCACTCCATCTCTCGTTTAGTTATTATTTACATGGTATCTTTTTCTGTCCTTTTTTTTTTCGTACCTATTTGAATAATTCGCTCAGTTGTATCCAACTCTTTGCAATCCCCCTGGACTGTAGCCCACCAGACTCCTCTGCCATGGGATTTCCAAAGCAAGACTACTGGAATTGGTTGCCATGCCCTCTTCCAGGGGATCTTCCTGACCCAGGGAATGAATCCACATCTTGTGTCTCCTGGATTCGCAGGCAGATTCTTTAACACTATCGCCACTCAGGAAGCCCACCTATTGGTTTATTTGAATTGATAATGCATCTCTCATAGATAGCATATAATTAAGCAATATTTTTTACTTTATTCTGCCAATGTCTGACTTTTGATTAAAGATTTTAATATATTTGCATGTCATGTCATTACTGATAAGATAGAGTTTATATGTGCCATTTTGCTATTAGTTTATATGTTTTTTAATCCCATATTCTTCCTTCACTACATTCTATTGTGTTAAATATATTTTTATAGTATACATTTTTTATTTTGTTGTTTCTCAGTGCTATGGCTAAATGTTTGTATATCTTCAAAACTCATGCTTAAATCCTAAAGTCCAATGTGATCATATTAGCAGCTGGGGTCTTTGGGAAGTGCCTAGGCCATAACACTAGAGACCCAATGAATGGGATTCAGTTCAGTTCAGTTCAGTTCAGTTGCTCAGTCATGTGCAACTGTTTGTGACCCCATGGACTGCAGCACACCAGGCCTCCCTGATCATCACCAACTCCCGGAATTTACTCAAACTCATGTCCATTGAGTTGGTGATGCCATCCAACCATCTCATCCTTTGTCGTCCCCTTCTCCTCCCTCCTTCAATCTTTCCTAGCATCAGGGTCTTTTCAAATGAGTCAGTTCTTCACATCAGGTGGCCAAAGTATTGGAGTTTCAGCTTCAACATCAGTCCTTCCAATAAACACCTAGGACTGATCTTCTTTAGGATGGACTGATTGGATCTCCTTGCAGTTCAAGGGACTCTCAAAAGTCTTTTCCAACACCACAGTTCAAAAGCATCAATTCGTCAGTGCTCAGCTTTTTTTATAGTCCAAGTCTCACATCCATTCATGACTACTAGAAAAACCATAGCCTTGACTAGACAGACCTTTGCTGGCAAAGTAACGTGTCTGCATTTTACTATGCTGTCTAGGTTGATCATAACTTTCTTTCCAAGGAGTAAGCGTCTTTTAATTTCATGGCTGCAGTCACCATCTGCAGTGATTTTGGAGCCCAACAAAATAAAGTCAGCCACTGTTCCCACTATTTCCCCATCTATTTGCCATGAAGTGATGGGACCAGATGCCATGATCTTAGTTTACTGAATGTTGACTTTTAAACCAACTTTTTCACTCTCTTCTTTCACTTTCATCAAGAAGCTCTTTAATTCTTCTTCACTTTCTGCCATAAGGGTGGTATCATCTGCATATCTGAGGTTATTGATATTTCTCCTGGCAATCTTGATTCCAGCTTGTGTTTCATCCAGCCCAGTGTTTCTCATGCTGTACTCTGCATATAAGTTAAATAAGCAGGGTGACAATATACAGCCTTGATGTACTCCTTTTCCTATTTGGAACCAGTCTGTTCCATGTCCGGTTCTAACTGTTGCTTCCTGACCTGCATACAGATTTCTCAAGATGCAGGTCAGATGGTCTGGTATTCCCATCTCTTGAAAAATTTTCTGCAGTTTGTTGTGATCCACACAGTCAAAGGCTTTGGCATAGTCAAGAAAGCAGAAATAGATGTTTTTCTGGAATTCTCTTGCTTTTTTAATGATCCAACAGATGTTGGCAATTTGATCTCTGGTTCCTCTGCCTTTTCTAAATCCAGTTTGAACATCTAGAAGTTCACGATTCACATATTGCTGAAGCCTGACTTGGAGAATTTTGAGCAGTACTTTTCTAGTGTGTAAGATGAGTGCAATTGTGTGGTAGTTTGAGTATTCTTTGGCATTGCCTTTCTTTGGGATTGGAATGACAACTGTCCTTTTTCAGTCCTATGGCCCCTGCTGAGTTTTCCAAATTTGCTTGCATATTGAGTGCATCACTTTCACAGCATCATCTTTCAGGATTTGAAATAGCTTAACTGGAATTCCATCACCTCCCCTAGCTTTGTTCATAGTGATGCTTTCTAAGGTCCACTTGACTTCACATTCCAGGATGTCTGGCTCTAGGTGAGTGATCATACCATCATGATTATCTGAGTCGTGGAGATCTTTTTTGTATAGTTCTGTGTATTCTTGCCACCTCTTAATATCCTCTGCTTCTGTTAGGTCCATACCATTTCTGTCCTTTATTGAGCCCATCGTTGCATGAAATGTTCCCTTGGTACCTCTAATTTTCTTGAAGACATCTCTAGTCTTTCCCATTCTATTGTTTTCCTCTATTTCTTTGCACTGATCATTGAGGAAGGCTTTCTTGCTATTCTTTGGAACTTTGCAATCAAATGGGTATATCTTTTCTTTTCTCCTTTGTTTTCCACTTCTCTTCTTTTCTCAGCTATTTGTAAGGCCTCCTCAGACAGCCATTTGCCGTTTTGCATTTCTTTTTCTTGGGGATGGTCTTGCTCCCTGTCTCCTATACAGTGTCATGACCTCCATCCATAGTTCATCAGGCACTCTGTCTATCAGAGTGAATGGGATTAGTACTCTTACAAAAGCACCTCCACAGATGTACCAGGCCCCTTCTGCCCTGTGAGGATACAAGGAGAAGTCTACAACTAGAATCGGGTCTTCACCAAGCTGGCAGCTTCTTCTTAGACTTTCAGCCTCCAGCACTGTGCAAAATAAATTTTTGTTGTTTATAAGCTACTCAATATATGTTGTTGTTGCTGTTTTAAAGTGAAAGTAAAAGTCACTCAGTTGTGTCTGACTCTTTGTGACCCCTGGACTACACAGTCCATAGAATTCTCCAGGTTAGAATACTGGAGTGGGTAGCCTTTCCTTCTCCAGGGGATCTTACCAGCCCAGGGATCGAACCCAGGCCTCCTGCATTGCAAGCAGATCATATACCAGCTGAGCCACAAGAGAAGCCCAAGAAAACTAGGGTAGCCTACTCCTTCTCCAGCAGATCTTCCCAACCCAGAAATCGAACCAGGGTCTCCTGCATTGCAGGCAGATTCTTTACCAATGGAGCTATGAGGGAAGCCCTACTGTTTTAAACAGCAACCCAAATGTACCATGACACTCACACTACATAATCTCAGTGTACCTATCTTTGAGATTTCTGTTGATATTTTCTATTTGATGAGATAGTCTTCCTATATTTTCCTGTAGTTTTTTGAACATAGTTTTCCTTGGTTCATTAAGCATGGTTAAAATTATGACTTAAAATCTTTGCTCAGTAGAGCCAATGTCTTGGTTTCCTTAGGTACAGTTTCTATTGACTTGTCGTTTATTTTTCTTTTATAGAGTCCATACTCGGTTTTGCTAAAGCTGAAACTCCAGTACTTTGGCCACCTTATGTGAAGAGTTGACTCATTGGAGAAGACTCTGATGCTGGGAGGGATTGGGGGCAAGAGGAGAAGGGGACGACAGAGGATGAGATGGCTGGATGGCATCACTGACTCGATGGATGTGAGTCTGGGTGAACTCTGGGAGTTGGTGATGGGCAGGGAGGCCTGGCGCCCTGCGATTCATGGGGTCGCAAAGAGTCGGACACGATTGAGCGATTGATCTGATCTGATCTGATACTTGGTTTTTCCCCATGTCTTATGATTTTTCTTTGCAATTTGGATATTTTAAATAATACAATGTTGCAACTTGAGAATTAGATTCCCTCCCATCTGCAGAGATTGTTGTTGTGGCTGCTTGTTGTTGTTGTTGTTGTTATTCTTTGTTCAGTGACTTCCCTAAACTAACTCTTTAATATTGATATTCTTTGTTGCACTTAGTCTCCAGAATTTTTGAATGGTTAATTTAATGGTCAGGTAATGATTAGAGAGAGATTGCTTAAGTGACTCAAGTCAGTATATCTCCCATTTTGCTGAGTGGCTCTGTATGCATGTGGTGGTATGACCTCAACATACAGACAGGCAGTTTATAATTTTGCCTTAACCTTTATTTTCTGCTCACATAGAACCTCAAAGTCAGTCAGAGCCTTCTTTACCTTCTCCAGGCATGCATGCAGAGTTAGGCATACACAGACTTCTAATTCCCAGGAACATGTTGGAGCTTTTAAAAGCTCCAGGTGACTCAGTGGTAAAGACCACCTGCCAATGCAGGAGATATAGGTTTGGTTCCTGGGTCAGGAAGATCCCCTGGAGGAGGATCACCCACTTCAGCATTCTTGCCTGAAAAATCCCATGGACAGAGGAGCCTGGTGAGTGGCAGCCCATGGAGCTGCACAGAGTCAGACACAACTGAATGACTGCGCATGTAGACAGTGTTCATTTCTAGGGTTCAGTTCAGTTCAGTCACTCAGTCGTGTCTGACTCTTTGCTACCCCATGAATCGCAGCACGCCAGGCCTCCCTGTCCATCACCAACTCCTGGAGTTTACCCAAACTCATGTCCATCAAGTCAGTGATGCCATCCAGCCATCTCGTTCTCTGTCGTCCCCTTCTCCTCCTGCCCCCAACCCCTCCCAGCATCAAGGTGTTTTCCAATGAGTCAACTCCTTGCATCAGGTGGCCAAAGTATTGCAGTTTCAGCTTCAGCATCAGTCCTTCCAATGAACACCCAGGACTGGTCTTTTTTAGGATAGACTGGTTGGATCTCCTTGCAGTCCAAGGGACTCTCAAGAGTCTTCAGCACCACAGTTTAAAAGCATCAATTCTTCAGCATTCAGCTTTCTTCACAGTCCAACTCTCACATCCATACATGACCACTGGAAAAACCATAGCCTTGACAAGACAGACCTTTATTGGCAAAGCAATGTCTCTGCTTTTTAATATACTGTCTAGGTTGGTCATAACTTTCCTTCCAAGGAGTAGGCGCCTTTTAATTTCATGGCTGCAATCACCATCTGCAGTGATTTTGAAGCCCCCCAAAATAGTCTGACACTGTTTCCACTGTTTCCCCATCTATTTCTAGGCCTTCCTATACACATTAATTCTCCAGCTTTTTCTTTTAAGTTTTTCCATCAGCTTGTCATTCGTCCCAATTGTTCTGCCACATTAGAACAAATGCTGCTGATTATCTTCATCAAATGCACCCAGGAAAAAACACTGTTCACAATAAATGAACTCTGATTCTGATTAAACAAAGACAATATTTGGGATGGGATTTTCCAGGGAACTTCCAGATAAATCAAATAATGAGAGTTATCTGGGAATAGGCCTTTGAAAGCACTCTAGCTCCATCCCACCCTTTTCAGTGGCTGCTAGATTGCTAGTTATCACCATGATAGTGGGATTGTTGGTGTTTAAGGCTACCATCAAATTTGGGAAAGGGAACCGGGAACAGGGCAGACTAGAATGCCACAAGGCTCTCTGCTGTTCCTGAAATTCAGGCATTTTTCCCAAGTAAACACTCCCCAGATTGTTGCAAGATTTTGGTTAATTTCCACAGTTTTAAAAAAGTTGATTTAAAAAACTTTTTTGCCAGTATTCTTATTGCTTTGATTGAGCAGAGAATATTTGAAGGTTTTTCCTCTGCCCTTCCCACTGATGTCCCCTCCCATTTGTCACCTCACATATAAGAATTTGAGTTTATTTTTTCCCTCTAGATTACAATCAAAAGCCTCTTAACTGAAGCCTTTCTCTGCTCAGTATAATTCATGGTCCCAGTTCTGATCTCAGATCTCATCTTGAAGACATAGCTCCTAGTTCAAAAAATCCTGCAATAAATTTAGATGAACAGAACCTGGATCATCTAACTATGCCCTATACAATCTCTAGGGTAAGATAGCGTGGTCCTTTGGTTGTGGTCAGATGGAAGTAGGAGTGGAACTATGCCTGGCAACCTCCACCTGGGCCACTTGATTAATCAGGGAGGAACAGTTTTCCCATGTAAAGCAGTGTTGTTCTGAACATACCGTGAATGATAAATGGAATCAAAATCAGGTTCTGCTAGAATTCATAGAATCAGATTTATCATTTAAAAAGGAATTATGATATTCTGGTTATTCAGGAAAAGGCAAAGTCAGTCAGTTCTATAGCCTTCTTATTCTGCTTTGATTTCTTTCTTGTCCTACACTCTGTGATTGTTACTACAACAAGCTTCAAACCCCAAACCTACACATGAACTTTATGAATGATGACCTCTCTGATGTGTAGTAACCCTAAAGATAAAGAATTTGGTATAAGAATTTCAGGTAGGAGATAGAAGGAGGAGGAAATACTAATGTAAAAAGCATTTTACCCATCAGGAAATGTACACCATGATTTTTCATGGATGGTGAAAATCATTGCAGAAGATACGTTGCCATGTATCTGTCTTATTACAAGAATCTTAATCGAAAAGAATTTTTTTGATTAGAAATTCTGATAAAACTATATTCATGACTGTATTTTAATCATGTTACTATGTTGCTTTTGAACGTTGTAATTTCAGGGTGTAGATAATGAGTATTTATGTATTTTTTGTTTATTTTGCTTTTATAAAAAGTTATTTTCACCCAATGAATGGGTTTTGATGAAAATAACTTTCAGAAGTAATTGTCTTATACATAATCATAAGCCTAACTTTTATATCTTAATGAAAGATTTATTTCAGTCCATTCTCTTAGCTCAAAATATTACACACAATTCAGACAATAGTGCTATTATTTAAAATAGTATAATATCCTTGAAACAAACGGTCATCAGGGAAATATTCTGATTGAAGTAGAGATGGGAATGATTGGTGTCTTTTGTGGAATGATCCTATTTAGTCTAAAATCATAATTTAAATGGCTATAGTTATAATAAAGGGGGTAAAAGAATCGTTGCACTTCCTCTTTTCCTCTGAAGAAAGAAATATCTCATGACTTTCAGATTGTCAGAAATTCAGTCTCATTCTATATCCTGTCTTTTGGGGCCAGTACAATCACGGCAGCTACAGATAACAAGGGATTGATAATGAAAGCAAATGAAGCTATTTGCTGTGTATTTAACCTCCCTTCCCACTAGAAGATATCAGCAGAGAGTCAAGAGGCTGTTTCTTTACTAAATCCTTGATAATTATTTGGCTGAACAAACTTTCAGATTCAGACTCTCAGAGGTAGAGGTTTCATTTGTCATTTATTACACTATTTATTTGATATATAAGTATTTCTGAGTCATCCTCAAATTTTACCTTTCATCTTCTGAATACATTCAATGACTGGAAACCCCATTTCCTTTTGACACAATCCATTTCAATGCTAAATATTGATACGTTTAGAAACTTGTTCACTGTATAAGCTGCAATTTGACTTCTTGAAATTTTAAACAGTGCACTTAGTCTTATCATAGATAGGTGGGAAAAACTGAAAAACTTACATACATTTCTACTGAGATAATATTAGGCTACAGAGAAAGAAAAATTAACATCCTTTTGTTGAGTTACTATGATGTGAAAATATGGGCAGAGTTAGAGTTTCGCATTTTTAAATAAATAATATCTTACTCATTCAAATGATCTGAAAACAAAGCATGTTTGGGAAAGAGTTTTTCCCATACTTGGAAAGAATAAAAACAAGGAGCATATCTGCTTTTTTGAATATATAAACATTATCCAAAGAACAAGGAGAAACACACTTAAATGAACTTTCAAGTCCCTATAAATGCCAAGAGTCTATTACTAATATTTTGTGTCAGTTGCTGACTCCAACTCATCAAACACTGGTCTTCATTTTGTTCTGTCTCATTTCCAGCTTTAATTTTCATCTATTCCTACTCCTGGGCCTTTCTGGGTTTGTAGTAATTTACTGTGACACAAGAACAGAGCACAAATTCTCATCATCCAGTCCTAACATCTGTCTGCAGGATGTTTTTTGCTCCTAGATGCAATAGCATTTCAATTACTTTATCTGAATAATCATACATCATTTTGATTTCAAATCCAAGCCTGAGATCACGCTCACCCACGCAACAAATATCCATTGATCACCTACTATCTACAAGGTACTAATCTAGGATCCAAGGATAATGAATGTTTATTGTTTATAACTGATCCTAATTTGGGCAGAACCTTGACTGAAACTTGGATTTCCCTGGTGGCTCAGACGATAAAGAATTTGCCTGTAATACAGGAGACCTGGGTTTATCTATGGGTCAGGAAGTTCCTCTGGAGAAGGAAATGGTGACCCATTCCAGTATTCTTGCTTGGAGAATTCCATGGACAGAGGAGCCTGGCAAGCTATAGTCCATGGGTTTGCAGAGAGTCAGACATGACTGAGTGACTAACACACTTTGACTGAATCTTATCTTCTTGTCAACCTTTTGTATAAGGGGTTATATTATACTGTATAATATATATATATTTATATTATACTGTATTATATATATATATAATATAAAATACTGTATAATATTCACAGTAGCCTGCACTTTGTACTGCTAAAAAAAAAATGTGCTTTATTTAACAAACACTGAAGAGGTACATAGGCTTCCTAGGGGGGTGCTAGTGTTAAATAACCTGCCTGCCAATGCAGGAGACATAAGAGACGTAGGTTTGATGCCTGGGTTGGGAAGATCCCTCAGAGGTGAGCATGGCAACCCACTGCAGTATCCTTGCCTGGAGAATCCCATGAACAGAGGCTCCTGGAAGGCTACAGTACATGGGGTCACAAAGAGTTGGACACGACTGAAGTGACTTACCACACACACAGAAAGTGGTACATACTACTTACTCTTCTAAGAAATTTAAAAATATTGGGTCATTTAATCTTGATAACATGTTAAGAAAGAAGCCCTATTATTAGAGAAAATTGAGGCCAAAGAAGAAAAACTAACTTGACTAAGGTCACAGAAAAAGTGCCAGAGCCAGAATTCAAACACAAGCAGCCTAGCTCCAGAGCCCCTGCTTGTAATCACAAGAGGCTATGCTGAGTGAACTTCCAATTATCTTGCATGCTAAGTCACTTCAGTCGTGTTAAACTGTTTGCAACCCTACGGACTGTAGCCTGCTAGGCTCCTGTGTTCATAGGATTCTCCTGGCAAGAATACTGGGAGTGGGTTGCCATTCCCTACTCTAGGGAATCTTCCTGACCCAGGGATGAAACCTGGGGGTCTCCTGCTTGGCAGACAGATTCTTTACCACTAGCCATCTGGGAAGCCCTTGATGGATCTTAGCATTAACTGTAAAGTAGAAACTCAGAACTCTGCTTTTCTCTACCTGATGGACTGCATTAGAAAAATGAAGGAGCAGGAAGCAAGAAGAAAAGCAGGATACAAGAGACTGCTTAATTGCAAATGCAATCTTATGAAAAGAACAACTATACCCACAAAAATATTCCTCAAGTATTGTGGTCATTTTTAGAGAATATATTGCTCATGTATGAAATTAAAACTATCAAATTGCTTCCATTACAAGATGATGTGGTTTATTTTTCATGCTTGTATTAAGCCCAGTTGCTGGGCACAGTCCTTAAAACTACAGCTGCTTCTCTAGTAATTCACACATTTCCCTGGAAGAAGAGCAGAGTTTATACAGAGATTTTTTTTAAAAGGCAGCTTGCATGCTTTGGCATTACTCAAATATGTGTTCATCCACAAATCTATCTCCTTCTAGGTACTGCCTAAGCTTTTGGTCTAATCTTGTATGTAGACTTCATATGTTGGTTTCATAGGTTTCCTAATCTATAAAATAGCAAAGGTAAAAAATTAATTGTTTTAGAGAGCAAAAAAGTGCGTTTTCTGGGCATGTGGATGGTCTTAATTTTAATTTTTTTTTTTTTTTTTGAAATTTTGCTCTTAAATTTGGAGGGAGTAGAGCCAAAATGCAAAAATTTCTCCAGCCAAGTCTCATTACTTAATATGTGTAGCTATAGACTAAGCAGATTAGTTGGATTTAATTCCTATAGGGTTTTCTAAAAATGAATGCATTAGAAAGATGGGTAAATAAAGATGATTTCATTAAGGTAGTTATAGTGGTGGATTGTGAATTATGAGCTAAATAAAAGGAAACAAACATTAGTGAACAATTTAGAACATACTTCTCAATTTTGGATTTCAAAATCTTTTCTGTATTAAAGTGTTAGTTGCTCAGTCGTGTCCAGCTCTTTGTGACCCCATGGATTGTAGCCCACCAGGCTCCTCCATCCATGGGATTTTCCAGGGAAGAATACTGAAGTGGATTGCCGTTTCCTTCTCCTCTCCAGGGGCTCTTCCCGCCCCAAGGGATCAAACCCGTGTCTCCTGCATTGCCGGCAGTCTCTTTTCTGTCTGAAACACCAGGGAAGCCTTTTCTGCATTAGGTGGGTAGGATATGGCTTATTGAAGGAGTACATTTAACAATATCTGACAGGGATATTTAACTCAGAATTTAAAAAGAAATAACAACGTAAGAATGGCCAAATAGAAATATTCTAATAAGATTTGTATTTTACTATAACTCACATACAATGAAATAAAAATAATGGATAATGCATTTTGATTTGCCTCTCTTTCTGAGTCTAAACTGTTGATAAACTTCAAACAGTGAAGTTAAGGAAATGGGTATGAGACAGCATAGAGTCTACTGTGCATCCCATGTTGCTGCTGCTGCTGCTAAGTCACTTCAGTCGTGTCCAACTCTGTGCGACCCCATAGACAGCAGCCCACCAGGCTTCCCTGTCCCTGGGATTCTCCAGGCAAGAACACTGGAGTGGGTTGCCATTTCCTTCCCAATGCATGAAAGGTAAAGTGAAAGTGAAGTCGCTCAGTCGTGTCCCACTCTGAGCGACCCATGAACTGCAGCCTACCAGGCTCCTCCGTCCATGGGATTTTCCAGGCAAGAGTACTGGAGTGGGGTGCCATTGCCTTCTCCGTCCCATGTTTTTACATGTGGTCTAAGATGGCAGCTTCTTGCTTTAAAGACCTTATTAATCATTACAGACTGTTCTTATTCTCAGTTCAAAAGCTTGGAAATGGCTGTGAGGTGCTGTAGCTCTCTGTGTCTCTGCTTTCTGATCTCTGTATGTATTCAGGCTTTCATTGGCCCCATTATTTGTTCTGTACAATCTCCATTCTTCTGTTCTTTTTTTTTTTAATTAAATTTTATTTTGCTTAACTTTACACTATTGTATTGCTTTTGCCATACATCAAGATGGATCCGCCACAAGTATACATGTGTTCCCCATCCTGAACCCTCCTCCCTCCTCCCTCCCCACACCATCCCTCTGGGTCGTCCCAGTGCACCAGCCCCAGGCATCCGTTATCAGGCATTGTACCTGGACTGGCGACTCGTTTCAGATATGATATTATACATATTTCAATGCTATTCTCCCAAATCATCCCACCCTCTCCTGTTCCCAGAGTCCAAAAGTCTGTTCTGTACATCAGTGTCTCTTCTGCTGTCTCATAAACAGGGTTATTGTTACCATCTTTCTAAATTCCATATATATGCGTTAGTATACTATATTTGTGTTTTTCTTTCTGGCTTACTTCACTCTGTATAATAGGCTCCAGTTCCATCCACCTCATTAGAACTGATTCAAATGTATTCTTTTTAATGGCTGAGTAATACTCCATTGCGTATATGTACCACAGCTTTCTTATCCATTCATCTGTGGATGGACATCTAGGTTGCTTCCACGTTCTGGCTATTGTAAACAGTGCTGCTATGAACATTGGGGTTCTTTATGATACATGGAGAAAATGCATCAAGAATCTTCTTCAGTAACACTGAGAAGTATGTTCCAGACCAGACAATCTAGAGCAGGCATCAGCAAACCAAAATCCACAGGCTAAGTCTAGCATGCCACCCACTCTTCTAAACAAAATTATATTGGATCACAGTGCTTTCACTGCTTTATGTACCACTGATGGCAGAGCTGAAGAGCTGTGACATCAACATGTGAGCTGCAAAGCCTAAACTCACTGTCTGGTCCTTTGCAGAATTTTCTGACTTCTGGTTTAGAGTAGCATTGTGTTTCTATCTCAGGACTAATAATGGAAGGGTCCGTTAGTTCCTCTTCGGAGGTGACTGTAGTGTACAGACAGAAATGTAGTTTCCAGAGGGCTTTTCTTTCTTACCCTACATGACCTGCCACCTTCAATGCTGTAACCATCTTCTTCCAGAGGCCAAGGGTTGCTGAAATCACTGGTGCCGACCCTCTGGCTGCCCCAAGAGTTCTGATGGCTCTTGATGTGAACTACACCTGAAACTGACATGTGGCAGTTTTTCAATAGATTTGGGAGATGATGCAGATTTTGCTACTTCTATGTTTTAAATCAGATCCCACATGGTATAAACAAAAAAGATGGGAAAAAAATTAAAAAAATAGAATAAGCTTTTCCTAATTGTCTAAATTGGTAGTATTTCACCTTGGTGTGACACTCTGCCCACAGTGTGTGTTCTTATATTTTGGGGTAGAAAGACATGAAGAAAATTGCTTCTCCTAATTTCCTTCAATAAGTGACAGAGTTTAGATTAAAAAGACAAGAATTTTTGTTTACTTTTTGCAAAGTTCCCACCTCTTTTTCCTACTGAATGAAGTCTGGAAGTATGATGTTTACTCCCACAATTGCTCTAATTGTGAGTGGAAGCACTAATTGAAAAAATCAGGAGAATTTTGTTTTTAAGCACTCATGTTAATGATTATATTCATCTTTTTTTTTTTTTTTTTTTTTGAATAATGATGAACTGGGTTTTTGCTCTGGAGATTCTTATCACAATATTCTGACTCTAACTCATGCCCTGTAGCTTTGATTTGTAGCTTTGATTTATGATATACTACTTATTGTTTGCCAGCTATTTTTAAAATTACAGAATGGAAAAGGGAAAAGGTTTTCAGCAGTGATATATCTACAAGGTGAATTCTGGAAGCTTCAAATGCAGGCTTTAATCCTTCTTGCAGGATAGCCACTGACTTGGGCTGCTGAACAACACTTGGACTTTTCAGGCACATTAGGGATTCAGGACAGGTTCTGTCCAGACACTCTTGTGCTCTTTGCCATTCTAATAGTGGCATTCTGTCTCTGGGTGGAATCTTCTCACATTACTTTTAGGGAAAGTGATTTATTCCTAGGCTTCAGCTTCCCCAAAGCTACAGTCAAGTGAGTTGACTAAAATTAATTTCCTAATGTATCCTGTTGTGCAGTCTCTGAAGTAGGAAATCAGATCCTCCTTATTTTTTCTATCTTGAGTCCCCTTGCATTTCCATCATGCTTGTGTGTGTGTGTGTGTGTGTGTGTGTGTGTATGCTGGCAAAGATTAAGAAAATGGGAACTGAGGTGACAAGGAAAGGAATTATATTTTATAAAAAAGTGGTTTGAAGGGAAGAGTCTTATTTTGTTTTTAATTTAGCCACATGAGAGAGAAAGAAAGCTGAATCAAAATTCACAAGGGTTTTAGGATTGTTTTAGGGTGAGGAATTAGGCAGCATACTCTTTTAGATTCTGTCATATCATGCATGTGTTGAGTTTACTGTACAAACTGGGGAAGGTGTTTGAAAAACAGAGATTCTTGGAGGTTTTCCTTCTTTTTAGAGAAAAGTCAATATATTATACACTGAAGGATGTTTTTTAAGTTTCTTTCTTTTTGAGGGTATATTTATTATGACTTACATATCTACAGTTTTCCCAGAGGTTTGTTTACCCTCCTTGGCCAGAACAAGAACACGCTTGGCAATAAAAGTGCAGAAGGAAAGATTCACTTGAAAAAAATCTGAGTCAGAAAACATTTATCAGAATTGACACAAATGATTATTTGGTATTTATTTGAAGGATCAACTGCTACTTCAAGAAAGCATAATTTTTAATGTAAAGTTTTGGATTATAGAATTTATGTGTAGATGTGGGTATATATGTATTTAGGATGGAAAACATCAATTCCAGTTCAAACAGTTTACTTATTTAAATTAATCATAGACTTGGCCATAAGAATGGAGATTTGAGGGAGGATTTCTATGACATAAACAGTCCACAGCACGCATGCCCAGTCATTTGGGTCATGTCTGACTCTATATGATTCTATGGACTGGAGTCTACAAGCTTCCTCTGTCCATGGGATTCTCCAGGCAAGAATACTGGAGTGGGGTGCCATTGTCCTTCTCCAGGGGATCTCCCTGATCTGGGTATCAAACTCTTGTCGCCTGGATCTCCTGCACTGTAGGCAGATTCTTTACCACTGAGCGACCAGGGAGGCCCTGAAGCCAAAACAATAAGATAAACAGGAAACAGCTGCTGCCTAAAACTTGTTTTATCCAGTGAAAAATTCAGAAAATATGATCCAAATTCTGGTTTCCTCAGCACTTCACCATCCACCAAAGATTTTTGTTTGTTTTAATGCTTGGAGAACATAATCACAAAAGAGATGGTGTGATTCTAAGCAGACTGTCCCTAATGTCATAACTATATGAGCATAACTCAGAGATGCTGTGGGTTCAATCGCCTGGACAAAGATTAGTTTAAATGGATTTTAGAAAATCCATCTAAGCTACAGCTCATCATTACTTAAAAGAGAGTAATCAGATCCAAATAGCATAAGACATAGGGCAAAAAGCATTTTGAAGATGTGATAAAGGTAGAAAAATGTAGGAAAAAACAAAATCTTCAGTTTATGTCTATAGATTTGTTTCTCTTCACATTGACAAATCAGGTAGGATGCAAATTTGGTAAAGTTACCAGTGTTGTTGCTTATTTAGTCATTCTTGAAAACCAGGGCATTATTAGTGGGTATCATTACATAAATGAATGTCATAATTTCTATAGTTCAGCATTTGGCACAGTGACAGCTGTTAGTGACTTGGCTGAAGACCGCAATGTATCTGGTAGCTTCAATTTGGAATTACCCAGATCACAAGCTCAAACAGATTTTTTCCCCAAAAAACATCTGTCTCCTCCAGATTTTATATTTATTTGTTAAAAATCTGTTGAGTTCCTGCTACAAGAAGAATAGCCCTGTAGAGATCCAAAACTGAACATCCACCTGCCCCAGGTTCATCTCTCAAATTAGGGGGCCCAAGTCTTTCTAAAAATTCAATAACCTTAGTTCCCTGAAAACCAGGGCACTTTGCTGGAGGGAGATGCTGAGTATCTTGCCAATGAACCTGATCTATTGGCTCTGAGTCAGGAAAACATTTTTCTCTCTATTTAATTAGTAATTGCCCTGGATTTTTCTACATTGATCTTTATATGGAAAATGCTCTCATGGAGTTAATCTAATGCCAAGTCTGTGATGTAAGATGCTTTATTGCTTTGACTTTGTAGGAATGTGAGGAGAGAACAGCTACTTATGAATTCTGAAAGAGGCAGTATGCAGGTTTCCATAAACACAGATGACACTCTTGATAAAACGGAAATGTTCTTCATCTTACGTAAGGAAATGATAGCAGCACTTGATGATGTCAGCTGGCACTGAGTCATGCATTTCTCCCTTTTTATCCAAAGGTTGAGATGCCACTCAACATTCGTACAGCGATAGCTTCTACTATGTGGTTGGAACATTGGGTGAGGCACCAGCTGTGCAGACAGGAAGGAGAATAAGATCTCTGTTCTTAAGAAGTTCACATGATGCTGGAGAGATAAGATAATCTTCACATAATGAGATTCTTGTTCTATTATAGACATGAGGACAGAGTAGATACTTATACCTGAGAAAGGTTTGAGTTGTCTCCACCCAAGTGCTGAAGAATTAGGGAAAGGAAAAGACATGGCTAGGGGAATCATGTAAACAAAGCTACTATTGAAAAGTACTACCTGGTACACAGTAAATGCTTTGCAAGACTCACCCTCCTGAATGGCCACGAAGCCAGAGACGATCAATATAGCAGTTACATGGTGGGAGAAGGCAATGGCACCCCACTCCAGTACTCTTGCCTGGAAAAATCCCATGGACAGAGGAGCCTGGTAGGCTGCAGTCCATGGGGTCGTTAGAGTTGGACACGGCTGAGTGACTTCACTTTCACTTTTCACTTATATGCATTGGAGAAGGAAATGGCAACCCACTCCAGTGTTCTTGCCCGGAGAACCCCAGGGATGGAGGAGCCTGGTGGGCTGCCATCTATGGGGTCGCACAGAGTCAGACACGACTGAAGCGACTTAGCAGCAGCAGCAGCAGCAACAGAGGTATATGGAAAAGCCCAAGTTTATCTTCCCAAGTTATATACCAGCTGCATTTGCCTGTTTCTGTTGTGAGTTTCCCCTGAGAGGTTGGACAGTCTATCTTGTGTGTCAAATATTTTTCCCTGGATCTCCTTTCCTCCTAGGTTTGCATTGCCTTTCTGTCGATGATTGCTGGTTCAAGCTGTCTTTCCTGCTCAATGGTGTTTTTTTCTGCCATCTTTACTGGAGGTTGTGCCAACTACAAGTTCTGCAGCTTCTTAATTATATTCTTAATCTCTATAGGCTTATAACAGAAAGCCTTTAGTTTGAGGCTCCAAGAAAAGCGAATGTAAGAGCAGCAAATAATACACAAAATGAAACCATTCATAATTGTTTTTTAAAAACTGGGAATGCTAGCAGCTGCTCCATTCCAATTATTTCTGTTATCTGCAGAATTTCTCATTGAAGGCAAGAATAATCACTCTAGTCAGCAGCTTGAAAAATGTAGCTCTCTATAAAACACAGACATCATAAAACTGCAAAATAACAGAAAGTTTATCCATACTTAAATACAGGGAAACTAAGACTGGGAAAAAATAGTATCCGAGGTTATACCTCCAGAGGGCTTTCCCAATTGACCAATATTCATTCATTCATGCATAGTCTTACTAGAAATTTTATCAGCCCCACTTCATAGATGAGGAAACTACAGCACTCAGCACATTCAAGTTCATGTAGCAATTCAGCAGCTAAAATCAGCAGCAGAACCCTGATTTTCCAGTTCCCAGGCCTATGATTTATTTTCCTATGTCACTGCTCTCATGTTTCCCACGCTGTTACCTACCAGGTGGCAGCCACAGCTGAATCCAGTGTCTCAGTATTCTTGTGTTATGGCTCTTTATTTAACATAAATGTAATGCGATATTGCCACTTCCTCTATTAATATGAATGTTGTTTCTGGTGGGAACATCTCTCCCTATACATCTTCCAGGAATGCTTTTCTAATAAGACTTAACATATTGTATTACTATACTTTCGCATGATGGAACACCCCCTCAAAAAAGGTATTTTTCAATTTTCTAGTATAGATAGTTGCCATTACTTTCCTCATATGGGCTAGCTTCCCTGAATCCATGTCAGAGAGTTTGTTTGTTTTGATAAATATAAGAAGATTCCTACTTTGTCTTTCCAAATACCATGCCTATTTCTAGGGATCTGTCTGTGTGTCTTGTTTCCATGCTTCCCCCTTTCCTTTCATCCATCACTATATCCATTTATCTCTTCTTTTAGCCAAATCATCACTATAGCACTTACCATGTACAGGGGACTATTCTGGATGCCACAGAAGAAGACAAAGATCCATGCACTAAATTCTTATCCCATAAGCTTAAAGCCCAATACATAAACCAGGACCTGTCATTTAATTCATTCATTAAATCATTCCCCCATTCCACAGATCTTTATGGAGCAGCTGGCATATGTTAAATCCATGCAAAACAGTAGTGAACCACTACTGCCCATTATAGACTGTTTAACTGAGTGAAGAGCTATTGTATTATCACCACACTAAAATAGTAGCTGAGTACTCAGGGAATGGGGCTTCCCAAGTGGCTCAGTGGTAAAGAATCTACCTGCCAATGCAGTAGACACTGGAGATGCTGGTTCGAGCCCTGGATTGGAAGATCTCGTGGAGGAGGAAATGGTAACCCTCTTCAGTATTCTTGTCTGGAGAATGCCATAGAGAGAGGAGCCTGGTGGGCTACAGTCCATGGGGTTGCAAAGAATTGGACATAACTTAGCCACTGAGCCCACATGCACTCAAGAGAAAACATAGGAACCACACCTCTAATGAAGGCACAAAGGCTTCCTGAAAGAAGAAAAGTCTGCTACCTAAAATGTAAAAGAAACAAGTGTGCAAGGAAGAAGAGAGATAAAGGCCCTGATGAAAAAGAAAGCTTATTAGTGAATTCCAAACACAGTTTAACATGACTGTTTCTGGATGTGAAGGGAGGGTGAGAAATAGACCCCACTAGGTAGGTGCCATGTAAATGAGTGCATTTTGTAGTATAGAATATTTAAGATAACTCTTTAAACATCCTTGGGTGTTTGTTTTTAAAGTTCTCTGTCTCTTTGGTAGAGAAGCGATTAGACTTGTCAGTGGTTCTCCAAATGTTTTCAGAACCAGCAGAATAGGAACTGCCTAAGAATTTGAAACAGTGAAAACAGTGTCAGACTTTATTTTGGGGGGCTCCAAAATCACTGCAGATGGTGACTTCAGCCATGAAATTAAAAGACGCTTACTCCTTGGAAGGAAAGTTATGACGAACCTAGACAGCATATTCAAAAGCAGAGACATTACTTTGCCAACAAAGGTCCGTCTAGTCAAGGCTATGGTTTTTCCTGTGGTCATGTATGGATGTGAGAGCTGGACTGTGAAGAAAGCTGAGCGCCAAAGAATTGATGCTTTTGAACTGTGGTGTTGGAGAAGACTCTTGAGAGTCCCTTGGACTGCAAGGAGATCCAACCAGTCCATCCTAAAGGAGGTCAGCCTGGGATTTCTTTGGAAGGAATGATGCTAAAGCTGAAACTCCAGTACTTTGGCCACCTCATGCGAAGAGTTGACTCATTGGAAAAAACTCTGATGCTGGGAGGGATTGAGGACCAGAGGAGAAGGGGATGACGGAGGATGAGATGGCTGGATGGCATCACTGACTCGATGGACATGAGTCTGAGTGAACTCCGGGGGTTGGTGATGGACAGGGAGGCCTGGCGTGCTGCAATTCATGGGATCACAAAGAGTCGGACATAACTAAACAACTGAACTGAACTGAACTGAACTGAAAAATTTGTTCAAAAATGCAAATTCTTGGGCTTCAACCCAGAACTACTGAATCAAAACGGTGAGATGGAGACTCACCAATTCCCAGTTTTTTGCGCCTTTCAGTTGATTCCACTGCACACTCATTTTGAGAACCACTAGATCAGAGAGATCTAGTGTCCAGGTGTCACAACGGTAAATTTATCTGCCTGGAAATGGAGGAGACACAAGAGACGTGAGCTTGATGCCTGGGTAGGGAAGATCTGGAGTAGGAAATGACGAACCACTCCAGTATTTTTGCCTGGAAAATTTCATGGACAGAGGAGCTTGGTGGGCTATGGTCCAGACTGAGCACACACACACACACACATACACACCCCCCCCAAAACAGAAGAGAGAACAAGACTGGAGGAAGAGGAATCATGCAGGATGGGTCAATAACCTATATAAGATTACACAAAAAATTACAGTGGGAGCTAGAGGGTGTCATATCAGCGGCATGACCAACTGCCATGTTGGCTCAAGGGAAGGAGGTCAGCTGTTAAAATAGGCTACTTAGGGGAGAGGTCATTTGAGCTGAATCTGTGACTTTTTAACTCTTAATTTACTATCCAATGTATTTCTTTTTTCTGACTATATTCCTGATTGCAGTTTTGAAAAATGCCTAACTGTAGCTTGAAATAGTGACTATAGAAATAGTGACTACTGAGTTATCTATCTTCTAGTGATCAGTTTCTCAACTAGTCTATCAGGAAAACTTGTGCAAAATCAATTGACTCAGACTTTTGTGTACAATTTTTGACATTTACCCTAACGAAAAATACTTCATTGACCATTTTTGAATTGAGCCTATTTTTTAAATTGTTCATATATGTACATATATATATATAACTTAAAATGATGACTGCTACTGCTAGTGCTGCTAAGTCGCTTCAGTCATGTCCGACTCTGTGCAACCCCATAGACGGCAACCCACCAGGCTCCCCTGTCCCTGGGATTCTCCAGGCAAGAACACTGGAGTGGGTTGCCATTTCCTTCTCCAATGCATGAAAGTGAAAAGTGAAAGTGAAGTCGCTTAGTCGTGTCCAACTCCTAGTGGCCCCATGGACTGCAGCCTACCAGGCTTCTCCATCCATGGGATTTTCAAGGCAAGAGTACTGGAGTGGGGTGCCATTGCCTTCTCCTAAAATGATGAGGAATACATATATGGCTCTTCAAAAGAAATATATATACATATGTATTGGGATGCATGTATGTGTACATACAGATGTAAAATGTGATTTTCTTTACCATTTACTGGATATTCACATAGATTTCCTAGAGAAATTAACTGTAATATTTCTTAAACATGCTATGCTATGCTATGCTAAGTCGCTTCAGTCGTGTCCGACTCTGTGTGATCCCATAGACGGCAGCCCACCAGGCTCCCCCGTCCCTGGGATTCTCCAGGCAAGAACACTGGAGTGGGTTGCCATTTCCTTCTCCAATGCATGAAAGAGAAAAATGAAAGTGAAGTCGCTCAGTCATGTCTGACTCTTAGCGACCCCATGGACTGCAGCCTACCAGGCTCCTCCATCCATGGGATTTTCCAGGCAAGAGTACTGGAGTGGGGTGCCATTGCCTTCTCCATTCTTAAACATAGTATTGTCTATTTTCTTTTCTCCCTCCTTCTTTCCTTTCTTCCTCCGTACTTATTTTTTTTTTTCTCCTTTCTCTGTATCTTTGAGCTCTGACCAAAGATACAGAGAAAGCTGTTAACCAACTTAGGTTATAAATACTTAAGTAGAAACTATGTTCTTTGAACATGTAGCATAGAATTGGTGCAGGAAAATATTTTAATTGCATACTATTCTTTTTGTGTATAGTCAAATGGAAACTTTGCAAAATTTGTTTTTCTTTATGTTCACAGACCTAGCTGATCTGCCAAAATAAAATCTTTTTGCTTTTTATTTCATCAACTTAACACTTGTTTTAATAAACATTTTTGACTTTTCTTAATGCTTTATTATACCTGATTTGTTATAACTATCACCCAGAATTTTAGAATTATTTAACTCTAAAAATTAATGACACTGAGGTTTTGATGCCCTAAGTGAAAAAAAAAAAAAAGCCTTGAAATGTAATCATTGTATATGTATCAAGTGTATGTATTCAATTTTCTTCTCAGTTTAGATGTTCTTGTATAAAGTAAGTCCAGTGTAAAATATTCAGAAAAATCTTAGAAGGATTAGTTGTAAAAAAGCTGAACAAAGAGTGAACTTTGCCAAGTTTTCTAAAAAGCCAGCTGTATGCATCTGCTTGTTAGCATGTAGCATTATTCTGAGCTGGGAATTGTGTATACTTCGCAGTGTACATGGGCTGTTTGTCCTGGGAACATATTTTGTGGCTGCCAAAACTAAACAGTTAGCCAGTTCCCGTGAGAGGAACATGATGGTTCTGAAACAAAGAGAAATAAACTGAAAATAGAGGGCTACTCTCATTGTTAGAATGAACTAGAAGCAAGAAAAAATATGAATCAAGTAAGATTAGCTATTCACAAAACTTTGGAATTTAACGATTACTAATGATGCTTTTGAACTGTGGTGTTGGAGAAGACTCTTGAGAGTCTTGTTGGATTGCAAGGAGATCCAACCAGTCCATTCTAAAGGAAATCAGTCCTGGGTGTTCATTGGAAGGACTGATGCGAAAGCTGAAACTCCAATACTTTGGCCACCTCAGGCAAAGAGCTGACTCATTGGAAAAGACTGATGCTAGGAGGGATTGGGGGCAGGAGGAGAAGGGCATGACAGAGGATGAGATGGCTGGATGGCATCCCTGACTCGATGGACGTGAGTCTGAGTGAACTCTGGGAGTTGGTGATGGACAGGGAGGCCTGGTGTGCTGCAATTCATGGGGTTGCAAAAAGTCAGACACGACTGAGCAACTGAACTGAACTGAATAATGACAAAACACTGCAGGGTACCATTTCTTATTTTGGTAAACATCTTGATAAATAGGACACTTTAAAAATAATACGTGATATTCAGTGATGCAGTATAGCAGACTATGTTCTGAATAAAAATATTAATATCCAGTTTAAAATTTTAATTAGAACTTCAAATTGCTTATTCATGCTAAATATAGAATGAATCCTAGATTTTTTTTTTTATTACATATGGGTTAGGATTAGATTCAGATGCATTTAGCAAAAACAAAAACTAATGAACAGTAACAGAAAATCCCAAACAGCTGAGGCTTAAATAATAAAAGCCGAGACAAGTAATCTGACATATCCCTCCCAGGGCAGCTTCACTGTGTCTGCCAGGGCCTCAGACTTCAAGCTCAAGTCTTGACTCTCTCTCAATGCCACTGTCCACATCAAGGTGAAAGAGCCTTAGGGACTCATAAATCTCCACTCCAGACTACGGGGTGGAAGAAGAAAGAAATAAAGGTGTCCTCTCTTCCTCTAATAAAAATAATTTTATCCTACTTTTCCCAGATATTTTAACATAGCTGCAATCATACTATGTATATAATGTACTTTTTTTCTTATCCATAATTTTTTCATGCCCATAACTCTCACTGAAATTGGTCCTTCATATTCTTTTGAATGGATGTTCCAAAATCACTTAACTTTTCCCCTATTCTTGGACATTTTTAGCTCTGTTTTCCCTTCTATAGATAAAATGCAGTGAACACAGACAGATAATTTCTTGTGAGCTATTTTCAAATGGGTGAGTCTTTACAAAATGGGACATGAGACCAAAGAATGCAAACATGTTTACAATACTTGAAACATACTGCAAAATTGTTTTCCAAAAGAAATAGTGCTCATTTACTTTGCTATGACCAAAGTATAACTGACTTTACCGTTTTTTAATATGCTCTGGAAAAGTATGAGCTGTCAACAGGTTTTAATGTCTGATTCAGTAAGTGAAAAATGACGCCATGCTACTTTTTTTAAATTCTATTTATTCCTGATTATTGAGATTTCAGACTTTTCATTATGTTAGTTTACTAAGTGTACTTTCTCTTGAGGGACTTCATTAATCATATTTTATACGTAGTCACTGGGGTATTTTCCCCCCAATTTTACCGTCAATTTGCATGTAAACGTACAGTTTTATCATCTTAAAAAACTTTTAGTAGCTTAGAATTTTTATATCACTGAATGCTGATTATTTAGTTGAGCATTTCTTCTTATTTACTGACATCCTACCCATCATACTTTAAACGGGCACATATAATTGAGTCCACCTGGTGTTTCATAATTTTCATAATTCTTCATGACTGTTCACTTATGAACACTTCATTTGCAATTGCTATTGTTTAATTCATGTGCTCATTCATTACTCACTCTTCATGCATTCAACAAGCATTAATTGAATGTCTTTTTTGTATCTAGTGCTAGATATAAAGTGGTAGATAGGATATGGTTCCAGTTCTTGTAGAATTTGCATATCTTCTGATGAATAATTTAACTATGTAGATTGCAGTAGTTCACAGGGGAATGGTCTTGGACAAAGAGTGCTGTGACATAGAAGCAAGGAGTGCTCAGTATTTATGTATAAATTTCTCCATAGAAAAACAAAACGTGTTGAGAAACATCACAAGCAAATGTCTAACTTTCAGTGGATGGAACAATAAAGAATGATATGCTCTACTTCACAGGTTAAGCTGACAACATGCGGAAGATGCGCTTTCATTTTACTAATAAAGATAATGGATTTGGACTAATCAATCAAGGACTCTTATTTCTAAAGTGACTGGACTGCTTTTCTTTATCATGTCCCTCAGTGGCAGTGGCCCCCTTCCTACTGAAATATTTTGAAGAGTCCCCATAGCACTGATGGCAGCCATGAAGGGTTCCCTCACAGCCCTACAAATATGTTTTCTCTTCACCATGCTAATTCCTTCAAAATACTCATAATTCGTTGGGGTTGATCTATTTTTACTGCTGCCTACTCTTCCAATTACAATTGGCAGTTTCTACAAGTGGTTCCACGTGGACCACCTGAAAGAAGAGAATTTAAGGATGAACATTAGAAGTAAGGGATGTGGTTGTCACACAGGTGGAACAATACCATGTCTAGAGTATATATACAGACTTTTTTTTTCAAGCTTAGCTGATGCATAATCTGTTTTTGCTCATCATCTTTAACGAGCAGATAATGAACAAATATGAATATACCAGTAATAATTTCCCATTTTAAGTGAACTTTTATTTAGAATGATTTAAATCAGCAAAGTGATTCAGTTATACATATACATACATTTTTTCATATTCTTTTCATCATGGTTTATCCCAGGATATTGAATATAGGTCCCTGTGCTATACAGTAAGACCTTGTTTATCCATTCTATGTATACTAGCTTGCATCTGCTAATGTGGGAGCTTTCTGTTTACAAATTTGACACCTAATTCCACTTTGAAGAAAATATCTCAGGCCAGTTGAGGCTCTCTAGTCATTGGTGGCTCAGCTGGTAAAGAATCCGTCTGTAATGCAGGAGACCCTGGTTCAATTCCTGGGACAGGAAAATCCCCTGGAGAAGAGATAGGATACCCACTCCAGTATTCTTGGGCTTCTCTAGCAGCTCAGATGGTAAAGAATCCACCTGCAATGTGGGAGACCTGGGTTTAATCCCTGGGTCGGGAAGATCCCCTGGAGGAGGGCATGGCAACCCACTTCAGCATTCTTGCCTGGAGAATCCCCATGGACAGAGGAGCCTGGCAGGCTACAGTCCATGGTTTTGCAAAGAGTCAGACATGACTGAGCAACTAAGCACAAAAAATCATAACACCCATTGTTACTATAGGAAAATCTGAAAATATTGTTAAACAGAAATAAAAACAATAGGATCAGCTATAAGTCAATTACCAGAGAAAATCACTTAAATATTTTAATGTATACATTTTAGATACTTGCCCTTATTTGTATAAGAATTTTTACAGAAATTGGTTATAATTTGCAAACTGCTATTAGTTACTCTTATCAGTAAAACTAAAACATAAACATCTTTCCTTACCAGGAAATGTATATATTTCCAGATTGTCATTTTGTCATCATATCACCTTATCATTTGAATGAAGCATGATATATCCGACTCTGTGTGACCCCATAGATGGCCAGCCCACCAGGCTCCCCCGTCCCTAGGATTCTCCAGGCAAGAATACTGGAGTGGGCTGCCATTTCCTTCTCCAATGCAGGAAAGTGAAAAGTGAAAGTGAAGTCACTTAGTCGTGTCCAACTCTTGGTGACCCCATGAACCGCAGCACGCCAGGCCTCCCTATCCATGGAATTTTCCAGGCAAGAGTACTGCAGTGGGGTGCCATTGCCTTCATATATATATATATATATATATATATATAATGTTTATACTCTATAAAATTTTAATGAAACTCTTAGAAATATATATTTGCATACCTGTTAATACTGCCTTAGAAAATATTCCTACATATGGGATCTGTGGATTAGGCTAGCACATATTTTACTGTCTTTAAAATATAAGACCAAATGCTTCTGCAAGAATGCTGGGCCAATTATAATAATCTCAAATACTCCTAAACACAGCATTTTGTTTATTAACTGGGGATACTTAAGCAGTGTTAACTCATTTTTAAAATTTATCAGATCAGATCAGATCAGATCAGTCGCTCAGTCGTGTCCGACTCTTTGCGACCCCATGAACCGCAGCACGCCAGGCCTCCCTATCCATCACCAGCTCTCGGAGGTCACTCAGACTCACATTCATCGAGTCAGTGATGCCATCCAGCCATCTCATCCTCTATCGTCCCCTTCTCCTCCTGCCCTCAATCCCTCCCAGCATCAGGTCTTCTCCATGTCAACTCTTCCTGAGGGGCCAGACTGGGTTCGTGCCTATAGCTCTCACATCCATACATGACCACAGGAAAGACCATAGCCTTGACTAGGCGAACCTTTGTTGGCAAAGTGATGTCTCTGCTTTTGAATATGCTATCTAGGTTGGCCATAACCTTCCTTCCAAGGAGTAAGCGTTTTATTTCATGGCTGCAGTCACAATCTGCAGTGATTTTGGAGCCCAGAAAAATAAAGTCTGACACTGTTTCCACTGTTTCTCCATCTATTTCCCATGTAGTGATGGGATCAGATGCCATGATTTTCGTTTTCTGAATGTTGAGCTTTAAGCCAACCTTTTCACTCTCCACTTTCACTTTCATCAAGAGGCTTTTTAGTTCCTCTTCACTTTCTGCCATAAGGGTGGTATCATCTGCATATCTGAGGTTATTGATATTTCTCCCAGCAATCTTGATTCCAGCTTGTGTTTCCTCCAGTCCAGCATTTCTCATGATGTACTCTGCATATAAGTTAAATAAACATGGTGACAATATACAGCCTTGACGTACTCCTTTTCCTATTTGGAACCAGTCTGTTGTTCCATGACCAGTTCTAACTGTTGCTTCCTGACCTGCATATAGATTTCTCAAGAGGCAGATCAGGTGGTCTGGTATTCCCATCTCTCTCAGAATTTTCCACAGTTTATTGTGATCTACACAGTCAAAGGCTTTGGCATAGTCAATAAAGCAGAAATAGACATTTTTCTGGAACTCTCTTGCTTTTTCCATGATCCAGCAGATGTTGGCAATTTGATCTCCGGTTCCTCTGCCTTTTCTAAATCCAGCTTGAACATCAGGAAGTTCACGGTTCACATATTGCTGAAGCCTGGCTTGGAGAATTTTGAGCATTACTTTACTAGCGTGTGAGATGAGTGCAATTGTGCGGTAGTTTGAGCACTCCTTGGCATTGCCTTTCTTTGGGATTGGGATGAAAACTGACCTTTTCCAATCTTGTGGCCACTGTTGAGTTTTCCAAATTTGCTGGCATATTGAGTGCAGCTTATAATTATTTAATAATATTAAAATTGAAAATACTTTCTCCATATTTTTGCATTTTCCACAAATATTATTTATTTATTAATTTAAAAGTAATTTAATCTTTCTGTAATAATATCAATATTATGCCTTTGCTGACCAGGTCCCCTTCATAGATCACAGCCTTGTCATGGCAAAGAGATTTGTATAGCTCAACGAGGCTATGAGCCATTGAGGCAGGGCCACCCAAGATGGATGGGTTACAGTGAAGAGTCCTGACAAAATGTTGTCCACTGGAGGAGGAAATGGCAATCCACTCCAGTATTCTTGCCATAAGAACCCCATGAACAATATGAAAAGGCAAAAAGATATGACACTGGAAAATGAGGCCCCAATTCAGAAGATGTCCAATATGTTCCCGGGGAAGAGCCAAGAACAATTAATAATAGCTCCATAAAGAATGAAGCAGCTGGGCCAAAACAGAAACAATTCTTAATTATGGATGTGTCTAGTGGTGAAAGTGAAGTCTGATGCTGTAAAGAACAGTACTGCATAGGAACCTGGAATGTTAGGCTCATGAATCAGGGTAAATTGGGTGTGGTCAAGCAGGAGATAGCAAGAGTGAACGTTAACATCTTAGGAATCAGTGAAGTAAAATGTAAGGGAATGGGAGAATTTAATTCAGATGACCATTATATCTACTACCTTGGGCAAGAATCCCTTAGAAGAAATGGGGTAGCCCTCATAATCAACAAAAGAGTCCATAATGCAGTACTTGGGCACAGCTTCAAAAATGACAGAATGAACTGTTTGCTTTCAAGGCAAATCATTCAACATCACAGTAATACAAGCCTATGCTCCAAACACTGAACATTTGCTGGTCGTGGAGGAAGCAAAGGGATTCCAGAAAAATATGTTTCTGTTTCACTGACTATGCTAAAGTCTTTGACTATGTGTACATGAATGTGAGTCTGAGTGACCTCCGAGAGCTGGTGATGGACAGGGAGGGCTGGCGTGCTGCAGTTCATGGGGTCTCAAAGAGTCGGACACGACTGAGCGACTGATCGGATCCGATCTGATCTGATCACAACAAACTGTGGAAAATTCTTAAAGAGATTGGAGTACCAGACCACCTTATCTGACTCCTGAGACCTTTATGCAGGTCAAGAAGCAACAGTTAGAACTGGATGTGGAACAACTGAGTGGTTCAAAATTGAGAAAAGAATAAAATAAGCCTGTATAGTGTCACCCTGCTGACTTAACTTATGTGTAGAGTACCTCATGCAAAATGCCTGGCTGGATGAATCACAAGCTGGAATCAAGATTGCTGGAGAAATATCAACAACCTCAGATAAGCAAAAGATACCACTCTAATGGCAGAAAACCAACAAGAACTAAAGAGCCTCTAGATGAGGGTGAAAGAGGAAAGTGAAAAAGCTGTCTTGGAACTCAACTTTAAAAAAACTAAGATCATGGCATCTGGCCCCATCATTTCATGGCAAGTAGAAAGGGAAAAAGTGGAAGCAGTGATAGATTTTATTTTCTTGGGCTCCAAAATCACTGCAGATGGTGACTGCAATCATGAAATTAAAAGACATTTGTCCCTTGGAAGGAAAGTTATGATAAACTTAGCATATTAAAAAGCAGAGACATCACATTGCCAATAAGGTCCATATAGTCAAAACTATGGATTTTCTGGTAGTCATGTATGAATGTGAGAGTTGGACCATAAAGAAGGCTGAGTGCCAAAGAATTGATGCTTTCAAACTATGGTACTGGAGCAGACTCCTGAAAGTCCCTTGGCCAGCAAGGAGATCCAACCAGTCTACTCATACAGGAAACCAACCCTAAATATTCATTGGAAGGACTGATGCTGAAGCTGAGGCTCCAAAACTTTGGCTACCTGATGCAGAGAGCCGACTCATTGAAAAAGACTCTGATCTTGGGAAAGATTGAGGGCAGGAGAAGGAGACGACAGAGGATGAGATGGTTAGAAAGCATCACCGACTCAGTGGATGTGAATTTGAGCAAACTCCAGGAGACAGTGGAGGACAGAGGAGCCTGGTGTGCTGCAGTCCATGGGGTCGCAGATTCAGACATGACTTAGCAACTGAAGAACAACAAAACACCAGGATTTGACAAATGTTTACTGCAAAAGGAATAAACATTTGAGAATCCTGTACCACTTAAAGGGTATCATTATGGGGACTTCCCTAGTGGTCCTGTGGCTAAGACTCCATGGTCCCAATGCAGGGGGCTTGGGTTTGATCCCTGTTTGGTAACTGGATTCCACATGTCCCAGCTAAGGATCCTGCATGCCATGACAAAGACTGAAGATTGTGTATGTGGCAACTAAAACCCAGCACAGCCAAATAAATAAATAGTATCATTATGAAGAATAATATGGAAAAGCTGTAGAATTGCCAAATAATGTTTTAGGGATAGCAGTAACCTAAAGAAATATTGGTCCAGATAGTTACTACATTGTTTAATATCAAACAGCTGGATGGTGAATAGTTATTTAACACAATGCAACAGGGATATGATTTGGCAAAATTGTCTTAAAAGGAATTATAACGGATAGAGGAGAGATGAAAAGACCTGAAGATGAGAGGTAAGAATTAAGTTAATGTGAAAAGTAATTAGCATCAAGTGAAAGCTATGGAACTGATTAAGTAGCTCAGTTTTAGACTCTTGGATGGAGAACCCATGATATGTACACATTTCTTTGATGTGATTCAGCATTTCAGAGTGCTTTCTCCTAGGCAAGAGTTTATAGGCAATTTACTGTCCTCAGATTATTTCTGTGAATTTTATTCAAGACTCTAATGTTCATTTTCCTTTTGCCCCAGAGACCAGCAGTTCTCTAAAATTACTCAGTAATCTACACTGCATGCAAATCAAATGTCTTTCTTTTTATTCATGTTCAACGAGTATGGTACAAATTGTTCTTAAAAATGACCTCTGCTTCCAATGACTTTTTCAGTAACATAAAATAGTCACAATTTCTTTGAAACAACATTTTAAAATATCTCTGCTTTTTATTAATTCTATTTTTAATTAGATAGATTCTCTTTGTGCTGTAGATTTGATGATTTATAAATTTATTGGTAATGTGATATGTTATCTAAACCATAGTGAATTGCAGCAGATGATTTTAAACCAATCTAAATTAGAGCACGACTATGTTAGTATCAGAAATGATTGACTTTTGGATTCTGTCTCTTCCATAATGATACATTTAATTCTTCAATAACAGTTTTCTTTGAATGTAGGTAACTTCTAATTCATTGAACTAATTACTTTTACTTTTCATATTAACTTAATTCTTAGCTCTGATCTTCAGGTCTATTTACCTCTCCTCTATCTGTTCATTTAAGACAGATTTGCCGAATCATATCCCTGTTGTCTGACCTTCCCTGGTTGTGCAGTCAGTAAAAAATCTGCCTGCAGTGCAGGAGACCCAGGTTTGATCCCTGGGTTGGGAAGATACACTGGACAAGGAAATGGCAACTCACTCCAGTATTCTTGCCTGGAAAATTCTATGAACAGAGGAGCCTGGCAGGCTACAGCCCATGGGGTCGCAAGAGTCAAATACAAGTTAGCCACTAAACCATTACCACCATCCCTAATGTTTTATGTTAAATATTGTGTTGTACTGTGTTAAATAGGTAATTGCTATTCATTGATAATACATTGAATTCATTGTATAAAATGCAGCATTGTTCATTTTAGAGAAAAAAAAAACACCAAGAGACAGAAGACTTCTTTCTTGGGAATTTCCATGGGCCAGGTATGTCTGCTATCCACTCAGGTGAGAAACCCTTGAAAACACAGCAGAGCATATGACAATGTAAATATGCAGCTGTTAGTCCTTCATCTATAAAAGAATGCCTCTTTGGGAGTAAAATTTTATAAATTCCAATTAGTTTATCCAACATTCAATCTCACTTTTATTTTGATATCTGTGGAAAGCAATTTTGAGAGCACCGGGAGTTATTTTGCTGTGTTTTATCAGTTAATGTAACTCAAACTACACTCAAATTCAAAATCAAATGTATCTCATTGCATTTTTAAAGATGAAATTCGGTACATAAATTATTAAAGGCCATAGAATTATCAACTGGCCACTCTTATCAGCTAAAGTTTTTCTTTGAGAATAATAGTTTTTCCTCGGAGCTCTGTACGTGAGATAAAGCACGAGAGCGTCCTCCCCTCAACCCCAATTTCTGTTCTTGTGCTTGCACAAAGTACCTGGATTTGCCTCTTGTTTCATTTAAAATGCACTGCCACATTTAGCTGCTGAGATAACCTGGATCAGTCTCAATCAGATAAGGGAGATGGAATTTTTTTTTCTTCTTCATGTTTACAGTGTTTGTTTATGGTATTAAGGCACGTTTGCAATCTCCAAACTGGATTTGTAATCTAGGTGCTCCAGCCACAGTCCATCTCATCAATATGCCCTCACTCTTACTGAGCTCTTTGGCTGTGAGAGCGGCTAATTTATCTGCCGCCCAGATGGCAGCTCTCAGTGTAAAGAAAGACCCTGTGTTAGTTAGTAATGGTGGAGGTGGAAGGGGGGAGATTAGGTATGGGAGCCTCAGATTTATGCTACTTTTGATACTGCATGAGGCATAAAATCTAACTAGCTATTTATGCAGGGAAGGGATAGAGACCTGTCATGCTTTTCAGGAAATGAGTAACAGACAGAAGGTATGAAGGCTCCCCACTGGCCTTGCTGGGCAGTGTCATCACAGTCCAGAGGCCAGCAAAGGGGATTACAGCCCGGAGCCAGGCAGATGGGATCTGTTAGCCGCTGCCGACGCCAACCACCGACCACAAAGGAAAGCTGCCTTGATGTGCCCAGACAGTGAATGAGATGGCCCTGCTCCAGTGCCTGTATGGATTGTTAAGGGAAGAGGAGTGGGTTGCGTCTGGGAGGAATGGATATCTTTCACACAGCTCATTTCAGATCTCTGCTGTCAGCTTGGATTAGGAAGTTGCGAGAGCAATCCTTTCTCCTTTTGCTCTCTCCTTTATTCAGTACCTCCAAAATTTTAGTTTCCACAGTGATTTTTATGTGTTCTTTCACATATTCTTTTCTGAACATTTAGTGAGTGGCCTATTTATTATAGGTAAAATACCAAGCCTGTGGGTCTAAACAATAAGATACAGTTCTCCCCCAAGGATCTCACAGTCTAGTAGAAGAAACGCATAGAAAGACATTCAAAAAAATAAGGAGAAAACAGCAAGTTGTATTGACTTCAAACCAGATAGGTCTTGGTGCTCAATCGTGTTTGACTCTTTGCGGCCCCATGGAGTCTGCCAGGCTCCTCTGTTCATGGAAATTCCCCAGGCAAGAATACTGGAATGGCTTGCCATTTCCTACTCCAGGGGATCTTCCCAACCCAGGGATCAAACTCACATCTCCTGCATCTCTGGCATTGGCAGATAGATTCTTTACCACTAGCACCAGCTGGGGAAAACCATGTCAGCAGCTCTGACTACATTCTTTTAACCTGGGTTTTGTTTTATTTTTTTTGTCAAGAATGATTCAGAATGAGGTTTTAGTGGCTGTAGGTCAGTGGAGGGAGTTTTCTTGGAAAAACCTACATTGTCCTGACCATTGCCTGAGAAAATAGCTATTTGACTGGTTTTTATTTTCCATGTTAATATTTAAGAGTTTGTAGAAGAGAGTTGAAATAAGTACTAATTATGTCACCATAACAAGATGATGAAGGGCATTATTCTCTTGATTATAGAGTAGGCGTTCCTTGGTATAAAGATTCAGAGAATACTGACTCTTTCCATTAGAGGGAGTGGGACAAGTTAAGAGTGAGAAATAAATGGAAGGGAAGAGAGAATAGCGGCGAGGCGCCATAAACGTGGGGATTGCGGTTAGGGGTTGTGCACAATTTTAGCTCCTGTCATAAAAATTAAACTTTTAAGATGGGAGAAATGTCTCCAGATGATATTTAAGAAGACATGTTGATTTAAATGCCCTGTAAATCATCTGAAATTCTCCCAAAGGGAAAACCACTGTAGAGATAGATATGATTGTTCAAAGTCCTCAGGCTGATAGCTTGTTAAATGTGAACAGTACAGAGATTAGGTCACAGCTCTGCTTAGCTGAATGCAGTTGTGTCGACATTGCTGATACTGTGTTGCCTGGGGAGAACGATGATTTGGAAGCGGATACCTGAGTTGCACACCAGGCTCTAAGCAAGACATTTTCTGACTTCTGGGTTTGTACTTTCATAAGAAGCTCGATTTTAAAACCTCTGAAGATTTCTGTGGTCATAGACAAAGAGAGAGAATGAACTGGTGAAGGCTTAAGCCAGAGCTTCTCTAGTGTGTGTGATCTTTAATCTTTTGAAACACTCTCCTACACACAATATCAGCGCAGGAAATATCCAAATAGTGTCTTTGTCAATGTGCCCTGGAAGCTAGGAACAAACAGCTGAATATCCATTTCTCATTATGTAATTCCAGTAGGAAGACACAATGGCAGGAGGGCAGAGGGCAGCCTCTCCTCGAGGTATCTGGAGAGAACACAAGAGATGACTAGTCTGCATTATTCTAGCTTTGTAATAGTACTCCCATCAAATACATGTCCACTATGCTAGTAACAACAGTATTCCTTGTAGAAACTCTACTGAGTCTGCCTAGTTGTTGCCATGAATATTAAAAGACTTGAGGGCTTAGCAAAAAAGAGTGGTGTTTACCGAGAGCCCAAGTTACGACAGCCTCTGCGCTAGCCCCCTACACGATAAGGTGCTTTACTTTCATCTCATGCCATCTTAAAACTACCTACTGCTTGAGACAGGAGACGTGATTCCACATTTTGACAAATAAACACAGTCTGAAGTCCCAGTACTTGTAAAAGGTCAGAAATGGTATGAAAATACTACTCTCTGATCTTTGAGCTTATGTTTATTTGCTTTTTCCCCATTCCATTACAATGCTTTCCATATCATAAGCTTCTCTGTCAGTCTCTGTGGTGTCACAGGGTTAAATGAAAGAAAAGTTCATTAGGATGCTATAGGGATTAAAATGATCGTGTGCCTGTCAGTCAGATATTATAGTTTGCTTGATGAAATGGCACAGATATTTTCTTTATGCAACAATATGAATAATTTACCATTATGCAGTCATGCATAGACATCACTTATGTCCATTGCATGAAAATAAGATTTTCACGTTGGTCACATGTAAAGTTATTTAAGAACTATTCTTGAATGTATTTGTTATCTTAGATAAACCTGCAGTTATTATTAAAAAAAAAAAACCACACAATCCAACAATTAAGCATATAGGGTAGTTTCCTCCACCACCAGACTTCAAGATATAAGAAAAATCTCTGTGTGATTCATCTCTGAGTCTTTAAGGCTTAGCAGAATTCCAGGATCCCTGGTGATAAATATTTAGTTTTCTTAAAGGTAGAAGAGCTGGTGAAGATGAAAGTACATATATTTTTACATTATGGTCTCTTCAATATATTTAAAGTAATGTTCATGGAGAACACGCATACTTGGTGACTAGTATCTCACATTAGTTAAGCAGTAGGGGCTTCTTTCAGAGAAGACAATGGCACCCCACTCTAGTACTCTTGCCTGGCAAATCCCATGGATGGAAGACCCTGGTGAGCTGCAGTCGGACACGACTGAGCGACTTCACTTTCACTTTTCCCTTTCATGCATTGGAGAAGGAAATGGCAACCCACTTCAGTGTTCTTGCCTGGAGAATCCCAGGGACAGGGGAGCCTGCTGGGCTGCCGTCTATGGGGTCGCACAGAGTCGGACACGACTGAAGTGACTTAGCAGCAGCTGCAGCAGCAGCAAGGGCTTCTCTGGTGGCTCAGATGGTAAAGAGTCTGTCTGCAATGCAAGAGAACCCAGGTTCAATCCCTGGGTCAGGAAGATTCCCTGGAGAGGGGAATGGCAATGCACTCCAGTATTCTTGCCTTGAGAACTCCATGGACAGAGGAGCCTAGAAGGTTATAATCCATGGGGTCATAAAGAGTTGGACACAACTGAGTGACTAATACTTCCACATTCACTTTCATAACAGTTTTTAAAGGATCTGAAGCGGGGCTGCCTGGGTTAAATCCCAGCCCTGCAATTTACCAGCTTCATCATCTTAGTCAAGCCTGAGTTTTCCTTGTCCTCTGAAATGAGTTGACAATTGAACCAACATGTGCCAGTGTTGTTGTGAGAATAAACCGACTGATACTAGCAAAATACTTGGTTGAGTGATGAAAACAATCCAGGCATCAGTAAAAGTTTAATATTATTATAACCTTAGATAAGGAAATATCTCCTACACTATCATTAAAGATATAGACAAAAATGACCTTAAAGCTGATCAAAAGATCACAGTTTGTCCTTGTTTTCTGAACTCCATTTCTGAAAAAGAAACCATGGCAATGAGAAGGAAAAATAGGGATTACAGCATACTTCAGGGAATCATATACTTTTTCATTATTATTCCACTCTCGCTGCTCTCTAACTCAGCCTCTAAGTCAAAGCAAAACCCCAAGCCTCCTCCAATCTTTTGATCAACTCAGAGTTTAATCCTTTCCATTTTAGCTGGATTTGCTCTAAGAACAGACTATTGAATTATGGAAGACAACTCAATCTTCACTCAACATGAGTGTATTTGATTTTTTGTCTTTTCTCGCTTTCTTTTTTTAATTTCAGGGATTCTAGTGTCAAATATTTTTCTGCAATTTATGACAGGTTAAAAAGTAATATCCAAAATAAAACATGTCTATCAAAACTGATATGAAGTTGAGGAAAAACCACATGAAGAGAATCTACTGTGCCTCTGTGTTAAATGCAAAACACTGCCAATATCTTTTTTATAAGAACCTTACATATGACAAAGAGGAAATAAGGTACCCAAGAAAACATTTTCCTGACAAGAACTTTTTATATAAATAAATATATTGCCCTCTTCCTGTCCCTCTCCACCAGAGCTAAACAATGGCCACTTAGAAAGGAAATGATGTCAACACCCTATTGATAAAAATCAAACCACACTGGAGGAAACATAGTGAAACACAATAGAAAAAAACACAGCTTTCTAGCCTCTGTAGTTTGTCATGGTGACTGCATGAAGGACAGTCAATTATTAAATTTAAAGCATAGTTCCGTTATACCCCCACACTGACTTAAGTTTATTATGTTTGTACAGCTTTCATATATGCATCTTTCAGCAAAAGCAACTAAAAACTCCAAAGGAAAAAGTGAAAAGAAATTGTTTGGGGTAGAATTTATTGCTTTAAATGTCTGTAGCTCTTTTGGACCAAATCTTAATATTTGATTGGTATTCTGATGCCTTTCATAGATCTCCATTCTGGGAAAGGCTATTGAAACAGAGTTTACAGAATGATTGTGGAAAATATCTTGAAGACCACTTATCAATTTAATGATACTAAATAAATGCTTGGCAAGACATTCATACTATGGATAAAAGACAGTATAAAATATGTGAAGAAAGATCCCATGCCTGCGGCAAATTTGTAGTGATAGAGTTTGACGTGTAGCACATTAGTCTTATCCTCAAGGAATTGATTTCTGCATGCATGTTCTATTTCTTCTGAGTAAGCATATACCTAGACCTGTTTTTCCAGCTCAGAGAAACAAGGTCAAACCTTTTTTTAGTCTTTCAAACTAATGTCTTGATTGCTTCCTATTAAGTGTTCTTACACACACTATTCAGAACAAACTCTTACAGTAGTAATAGATACACATATTTTGCCATCAACATCGGAGAAGGCAATGGCACCTCACTCCAGTACTCTTGCCTGGAAAATTCCAGGGATGGAGGAGCCTGGTAGGCTGCAGTCCATGGGGTCGCTTAATATTTGATTGGTATTCTGACTGGTATTAAGAGTCGGACCCGACTGAGTGACTTCACTTTCACTTTTCACTTTCATGCATTGGAGAAGGAAATGGCAACCCACTCCAGTGTTCTTGCCTGGAGAATCCCAGAGACAGGGGAGCCTAATGGGCTGCCGTCTATGGGGTCGCACAGAGTTGGACACAACTGAAGCGACTTGCAGCAGCAGCAGCAGCCATCAACATACCTTAGTTGATTAGTAACCAGATGTGGTGGTATAGGAAACCTTCCATTATATCTGAACTTATACATTTAGCACTATTCATATAAAGTCTATACCGAAGCAGAGCTAATTTTGGTAGTCACAGCAATCTCTCAGATGAGATAATGATGTCCTAAACTGTGGTTCTGTGTTATGAAGAGAGGAGAGGATATTGTGTAAAAATGGATGGTGTCATCCCATCACCAGAGGGGAAGCCCCACAACTCACTCCAAGTCCTAATGTCCAAAAGGAGTGCGAAATGCTTTTCATGCCAGAGCTCTCTATTTCTCATTTCCTCTGATATCAGAGAGCTTATTTTAATTAGATACCAGGCAGTATGGAGGACTCAGTGACCAGCACAATTTAAGAACTCAGGGAAGTTGTAAAGCTAAGTCTATCCTCTAGGGAGAACCCTGCACACCTTTGATAAAATCCTCCTTCTTCCCTGACATCCCAACTTTCACAGACTAGAAACATAAGTTTGCAAAACAAAAATAGGATGGATTATTAGTCCTTGAAATGAGCTCAGAGATTGCTTGGCCGACTCAGTGCTCACTATGGATAAAGAGAGCAAGGTGCAAAATAGTCAAAGTGACAACGATACATAATGACTTATTCTTTGTCATTCTAAGGGGCTTCCCTGATGGCTCAGTGGTAAAGAATCTGCCTGCCAAGGTAGGAGATGTTGGTTAGATCCCTGGATTGGGAAGATACCCCAGAGAAGGAAATGGCAACACATAACAGTATTCTTGCCTGGGAACTCTCATGGCAGAGAAGCCTACTGGGCTACAGTCCATGGGGTTGCAAAAGAGTCAGATATGACTTAGCAACTAAACGGCAAAACGGCAATGCCATTTTAAATAGATTTAGCCTATTTATACAATGAATAAATTAGCAGACTAAAGGAATATAGAGAAAAAGGGTCAATTTCTCAGGCAAGTCAAAAGATCAACTATATTGCACTGTAGTCTTTCTTTTCTGAGTATGTTTATTGATTTTTTTAAATCAATTTTTGGTTATTTATAAGGAATCAACTCTCATGATACTTTTGTGACAAGCCTAAAGATTTTGAAGTTGAGAGGTGAGATATTAAGGATAATTTCACCCAGAACATTTTTAGGTTTTTCCTTCCCAAACTATTTAGAAATATTCTGTGAATTGTATTTTTTATGATAATTCTGTAGCAACCTAAATGACATACAAATGACAATGATACTGATTAACTGCAAGAGAAGGATGGAAAGAAGGAAGTTAGAAAGTAGTAAAGTCAAATTATAGTCATATAATCCCCACAATTCATGATTCTACTTGAAATTGGGGTCTGATAAACTTGTGTTGAACTGCATCCCAGTTACTGTCCAGTCTTTCAATCTTAAACCTCAGTTTGCATTTACAGATGAGAGGCAGTAATTTCTATCTTTCTTGTGAGGATGAAACAACATACAGAGATTGCCTCATATAGTGCTATACTGGCTACTTTAGAGTAACTGAAGAGATAATTCCATTTTGTTGTTGTTGTTATTTCATTTGCTAAGGAGCTTGTGTAAGAGGGCAAATATCCTCTCACTGTATGTGTGTGAGGTCAAACATGTATAGCATCACTCTGAGAATTTACTTGTTTTGAAGATAATATTTGACAGAGTTAGTGATTTTGTTGGTAGATACACAAACTAAGGAAAACCAACATTTCTTTCAAATCAAGCAAGCATTCCAAGTTTAAGGCAGAACACCATGATCAATTCAAAGAGAGAGAGAGAGCAGAGTGGAAGAAAGAATTCTATGTGAGGATCTATAAGAAACTGGTAACACTACCTCTAGGAAGGAGGAATGGAGGACAAAGTAGGGTAGACATCATTTTCACTCTATTATCTGTTGCAGAATGTTCGTGTTGTCCCTCTTCATCAGTTCCTATATTGAAACTCTACTCCCTAATGTGACGGTGTTAGGAGGTGGGACCTCTGAGAAGCAATCAGGATTAGATGAGGGCATGGTGATGGAACCCTCATGAACAGGATGGGTGTACTTATGAGTCATGAGAGAATCTGCCCCCCTTCTCTGCTCTCCATGCGAGGACACAAGGACAAGTGGGCACTTTGCCATCTGTCAGAAGACTCCAAGCCCCAAACCCAACAATGCTGGCACCTTGATTTTGGACTGCCAGTTTCCAGAACTGTGTAAAATAAATTTCTGTTGTTTATAAGCCACCCAGTCTATAGTAGTTAGTTCCCTGGTGGCTAAGTCAGTAAAGAATCCACCTGCAGTGCAGGAGTCCTGGTTTAGGTCCTTGGGTCAGGAAGATCCCCTGGAGGAGTAAATGGCAACCCACTTCAGTATTCTAGCCTGGAAAATCCCATGGACAGAGCAGCCTAGCAAGCTACAGTCTATAGGGTTGCAAGAGTCAAACAGTACTTAGAGACTAAACCATCACCACACTAGCTCAAACTGACACAAACACTCTTTCTTATATCTTTCTATTTTGGCATTGTGTGTACACACTTTTTGTTACATTTTTTTTTTTTAATTTGGCCACACTGCACAGCTTATGGGATCATAGTTCCCTAACCAAGGATTGGATTAAACCCATGCACTCAGCAGGGAAAACACAGAGTCCTAACCATGGTCAGTTTCATGGACCACCATGAAACTCTGTTACAATTATTTTAAATGAAATAAACATAAGTTGAAGAAAAATGGCATTTAATTATATCAGAACAATGCATTTGCAGCAATCAGATTTTCTATATTTTGGGGGAAACTTGTTAACATTCCAAACAGATGGTATGGCAAATAGATGAGGAAACAATGGAAACAGTGACAGACTTTATTCTCTTGGGCTCCAAAATCACTGCAGATGGTGACTGCAGCCATGAAATTAAAAGATGCTTGCTCCTTGGAAGAAAAGCTATGACCAACCTAGACAGCATATTAAAAAGCAGAGACATTACTTTGCCAACAAACATCTGTCTAGTCAAAGCTATTGCTTTTCCAGTAGTCATGTATGGATGTGAGAGTTGGACCATAAGAAAGCTGAGTGCTGAAGAATTAATGCTTTTGATCTGTGGTGTTGGAGAAGACTCTTGAAAGTCCGTTGGACTGCAAGGAGATCAAACCAGTCCATCCTAAAGGAAATCAGTCCTGAATATTCATTGAAAGGACTGATGCTGTAGCTGAAACTCTAATACTTTGGCCACCTGATTCGAAGAGCTGACTCATTAGAAAAGACCCTGGTGCTGGAAAAGATTGAAGGCAGGAGAAGCAGATGACAGAAGATGAGATGGTTGGATGGCATCACTGACTCTATGGACATGAATTTGAGCAAACTCTGGGAGTTGGTGATAGACAGGGAAGCCTGGCATGCTGCAGTCCATGGGGTGACAAAGAGTCGGACATAACTAAACAACTGAACTGAACTGAACTTGTTAACATCCTGAAGAGGAACATTATTCTCTGGCATTACTCTTGATTACCTTAAGTGAAGCGGTGATTCAAAAGCTATTGGCTGTCTCACTAATGGGAGTATAACCAGGCCTATGCCACAGGTCACGTATTTTTGAATCCATAAAAATATACCCTTGACCTGTTGCTCCTTTAAGGGTTTTAGGATACACCATTTTCAGCACCCACATTAAGGTTTGTTCTAATTAAGGATGGTTTTCCCTTTGAAACCATTTGTTTGTTTATACAACAAAATATTGTGTAGTAAGTGTCCAGAGATAATTTCCTAAGATAAAGTTTTATTTATAGCTTTTGATTTATCAGCTCAAGAAGCTCAGAGTTACTTCTGGAATTTTTTTAGAAAAATTACACTAGTTAAGTACCCAGCTCCCATTCTAAGAAATACCTTTGTAGTTTAAAGAAGCTTAACCAGAAGCAAGGCCTCTTTGCTGATTTGTCCACAGTGTCAAACATCAGTGGAGTTTTCCAATGGCCCTTTAACAGTTCAGTTTTTGCTTTAATTAGGAATACCTGGGTGTTTACTAGGGCCTTTTCAAGCTATTGGAGCAGAACTAGAGTAAATGACCTTATTTGTTTGGAGAAATAAAGTTAATAGTGTCACAGATGCTCCATAAAGCAACACAAAATTGCAAATGGGAGGTAAGGGAAATAACTTGCAGAGAAATTTGCATCAAAGAAAATTTTAGCCTTACACATAGCTGTGCTTCTCTTACCAATTGCTGTCAAAACAATAAATACTTAGCAGGGAAGATAAAAGGAAACTCATTTTCATAACAGAATATACATTTCTACACTCATTTGGTTTTGCTGGGAATGGGTTGCATTATCAGTAGAATTTAAACAATTTCCAGCAATATCGTTTTTCTGGTTATCAAGAGAGCCTTTGTATCAGAGTTTCTGTTTAGACTATGAGTGCTTTAGTTAAATGAGGAAACTTCTATAAACTCTTCAAAATTTGAGTTTGCTGTTCTAGTCACTTTTGAAATAAAGTCTGTGATAAAAATCTAAGATTCCCTTAAGAAGTAAATTGGTGCCAGAAGGTTCTGGAAAGAAATAGTTATGAAACAGCAGAAGCCTGAAAAACTTACATTAATAAAAGAAAGTACTTTAGCATATATTTTATGCCAGCTGATCATTTTAAAGGATAGGAATCTCATAGAAAAGTAGAAAAATTAGAGAAAACACTTAAAATCAAGAAAGAGACCATCTGAGAAATCTGGGGCTGAGGCATTGTCTTCTGAAAAGATTTATAAACTGAGGTGAATATTTTTATTCTACTGTGCCCACATGGAAACGGAAAGCTGTAAAAATTTGGAAACTCAGCCTGTATGAACTAAGAGCTAATCAGAAGTTCTAAAACAGGCATGTTAGTACCTTGTTTTGATCGGGTGTGAGTGATATTTATAAAAGAAAAAAAATTATTCTACCCCCAAAATTTAAAGAGAGCTTTCTGTGAGAGCTATTTCTAGCCAGGCTGCTTTCAAGCAACAGAGAACTAGCACTGGGAGTCCATAATGTCAATGAATGACTTTGAATTTAGGAAAATGCTTTGAATGAGTTAGAGCGAGATATAAATTTGCAATTGTTGTAAGAACTAAAATGTACTGAAAAAATTTTACTTCTTTGAAATTTGTCCTCAGTATTATCATTTTATAAAATGTAAGTAGTCTGAGTAAATGTGTAAAGTGTTAACTTCTGTGCTTTGTTATTTTAACATAGATATTGGATGGATAGGAAAGAAACAAAATGACTAACAATTTAAGGTCATGACCAGTGGTGCATGAAAATGTCTTCACCCCATCTATTGGGTGGCAGTCACTGTATATGCCTGCAGGACTTTTGTAAAAAGTTGCTTAGCCTAGTAAACTCCAATTTATGGAGAGAGGAGAAAATAATAGACATTATTCTGGACAAATGTAAGAAATGGTAGTTGTAGCTGCTCCATATCTCTTAAGCACAACAAAGTATAAATTCTAAATCAGTCATTTCAAGAATTTCTTCAAGCTGTAACCTAACCTCCACGATTTATCTCTTTGCTTTTAAAGGATTATTCATGAAACTAAGGGCCTATAGCCATTCTGGAATAATCCAATTTCCTTGGGACACTTCATGTATAATTCTACCTCACTCTTAGGGTCCACTTTTCCTCTAAGCCTTTTATATTGGTATTATGTTACGAACTCTCTAAGCTTCCCTGTCAGGCATGTATCAATTGCCCCACTTTATTTTTGAAAAAGTTAAAGCACAAAGAAATTGGAAGCCTGTCCTAAGTTAATATATATTATAATATGCTACCGCATATTATTTGGGATAAGTATTAGCCTTTTTCTATCATGTAGAAAAATGCATAACCAAAGAAACCAGAGGGAAATGAAAGTAGGCAATCTAATTTACTACCCATTTAATAGACAGAAAAACTTACTCTGAAATTTCTAATCCATTTGCTAGGATTAGTTTGTCAGGCTATGAAGCAATATCACAGAATAAACATTTAAGGAGTAGCTGTATAAATATCCTTCATCTTGATAATATCTAGTAAAATAAAGAGGGAAAAACTTCTGACAAACTTTATTTTTGGTAACTAAATTTGACAAAATATGTAATCTTGAGAAAATAGGTTGAATTATTTTGGTTTACTGTCATGCAGGGCTTCCCAGGTGATGCCAGTGGTAGAGAACCCACCGGCCAAAGCAGGAGATGTGGGTTCAATGCCTGGGTCAGGAAGATCCCCTGGAGGATGGCATGACAACACATTCCAGTATTCTTGCCTGGTTAATCCCATGGACAGAGGAGTCTGGTGGGCTAACGTCCACAGGGTCGCAAAAATCAGACACAACTGCTGCAACTTAGCACACAGCACGGGGTTGAATCCAGGTTTTGCAGTTATTGAAGATTATACAATTGGGGATGTCTCAAAGAAAGACAACACAAACAAGCAAATTAAAAATTAGTTCTATGTAATGGAAAGCATCACAATAAGGCCAAACATTTTCCAAGATTACAAATACAATAAGCATCATCCCCGCCCCAAGCATAATAATTTTATTAATTAATTGTCTGCCTCTATCACAAAAATTGTTAAAGACTTTGTGAATGTTTCTAGGAATTCTTCTGGAAAGGAGCCTGTGTACGTGAAAGGCTAAAGCATGGTCAGTTTGTCTCTGCTAAATTTGACAGATTAATGAAGCTACAGATTTATGTAAAATTCAGAGTACTAATATGGGTAGAAATTAAGATACAGCTTGATAGAAATTCTTTGGTTATGTAGTAAATAATAAATGACCTAAGTTGATTTTAGCTAACATGTATTATAGCAGTACAAAGTAGGAATGCTAATGTTAAAATAGTGAGTAAAGATCTTCATGAAAGAATGATTTTTTTTTAATTTAGTGGATTCTAATATAAGGATAAGTCCCCCAAGTTTAATTTTTAATAATTTTTTAAGAATTTAAAAGGCATAACCTCCAACTGAGGTTATGGAAAAAGTGGTTCATTAACTAATAAAATGTTTACATGTATGACCAGCATAATAAGACCTGAAAATATGAAGGTAAGCTTTATGTTAAAAAAAAATGTAAAAAAAAAAAGCAGCTATCAAAGGCCCACATACATAAGGCAATAGTGTTTGAGGAGTTCTGACAAAGAGACGATATATACTAAAAGGAAATTGACATGTAGGTAAAACTTTTTGACCAACATTTGTTAAGTAATGGTTGCTGTGAGATGGGGAATATAAAATGTTTATTGGCACAGTAGGCTGAAAATCATTATTCCAAAATTAGATTTTGCTCATTGGTTCGTGTGACCATGAATATAAACTTAAAAAATGAGTCAAATGATTATTTTTACTGAATATTATTTCCATTTTACACTAATACATTTGCTAGACTCCAAAAGGTCATTATTAGCTATCACCCTCTAACTAAATTTTCTTCTTGCTTCTCATTAGAAGAGTAGTGAACAAGACAGTTTAGCACTCAATTGTTCTGTTTTCTCAGTGATAATTTCCTTATGTTGGCTTATTTCCCTTCAAAATCTGTGTCATCTAGTTTTTGCTCTACCTCAGACAATAGGTATCTCAATATGGAAAGACTTCATGGTATGGGGACCACACCAGCTTTGGAATCTAGCAGACTAGGTCCCAAATCTTCCAGAAAGTTGTGAGCAAAGGCAAGTTACCTCATCTCGTCATGTTCTGTTTTCAAGTGGGTTAAACTCTACCGCAAAAGGGATACAATAATGTATGTGGCCACAGGTGGTGCTAGAAGTAAAGAACCCACCTGCCAATGCAGGAGACATAAAGAGAGGTAGATTTCACCCCTGGGTCAGGAAGATCCCCTGGAGAAGGAAATGGCAACCCACTCCAGTACTCTTGCCTGGAAAATCCCACTGAGAGAGAAGCCTGGCAGGCTACAAGCCCATGGCAGTTGCAAAGAGTCAGACATGGCTGAAGGGACTTAGCATGCAAGCAGGCATGGTGCAAGTCCCAACTGAGTCATTGAGTGGGTTTGTGTGACGTGTTTCAGTCTGTCCATATAATTACAAGGCATCCAAGGAGCACTGATCTATCCACTTCTTATAAGGCGGAGGTGGAGACTATTCCTTGTACTAATAACTCTACAGGTACCTTGTGATCTTTTTCAAAAGTTTCTCACAGATAAACTCAGTGAAGTATAGTTTTCAGCTGATCTAAATATTAAAGCTGGGGAAGGCAATGGCACCCCACCCCAGTACTTTTGCCTGGAAAATCCCATGGACAAAGGATCCTGGTAGGCTCCAGTCCATGGGGTCACTAAGAGTTGGACACGACTGATCGACTTCACTTTCATGCATTGGAGAAGGAAATGGCAACCCACTCCAGTGTTCTTGTCTGGAGAATCCCAGGGACCCTGGTGAGCTTCCGTCTATGGGGTCGCACAGAGTCGGACACGACTGAAGTGACTTAGCAGCAGCAGTAGCAGCAAATATTAAAGCAGAATTCCCCCTCCTCTCTCTCCCCTCCACCTCCTTGCCCTCTCCTCCTCCCCCTCTTGCTGTCTCTCCTCCTCCCTCTCCCCGCCTCTCCCTTTTTCTCCTTCTGCTTTTTCTCTCTCTCTCCTTGAAAGAGTATGAAGGGGGGACTGAATGAAAACAAAAACAGGTATACAAAATTCCTGCAATTAAGAATGCACTTAGAGGGTTTTATTTTACTTTACTTGCCTAACTTGGAATTTATAATAAGGAAAAGGAGTGCTGACTGTTCTTCAGAGATTATTTCCCCATCAGTTGCTATGAGTAACACACTGTCAGAGACAAACAAGAAAGCAGTGGGCCACAGGCTTGCTGTCATTGCCTGAATCTTCTTTCCAAGCCACATGTTTACAAACATGCTGTGTTCCCCTTGACAAAAGTAGACACAGACACTCAGGGACTTCAAGGCCTTCTATTGTGTGCGTGAAATGGTTTCATTTAAGAGCTCCTGCTGTCAATTCTCAGACAATGGAGGGGGAAGGAGAGTGTCAGTAACCCACTGAAAGCGAGCTTGAGCAGAAGGCTTAACTCCATGGGCTCCTAAGTGTGTGTGTGTGTGTCTATGTGTGTGTTAGGATGAATAGACACTAAAGATTAGAATTTGTTATGGAAAAGAAAACTTGGCTTACATGGCTGTAATCTGAGCCAGAAAACACTGAACTTGAATGTTAGTATCTCTGTGTCTTGGAGGTCCCTCGGTGGTATTGGAGGGGAGATTTAGTCCCAGAAATCAGGAAGATAAAGGACTGCTTTGTGAGTCTGTGAGTGCATGTCAGTCCAGTGACTGTTTATGGCTACTTACACAATGGCTAAAGCTCCTCTCATACATCCTGGTTGGGTCAATATCACAAGATTTCTCAATACTCCTTGCATTCGGTTCCTCTGATTCAGGAGGCAGTGGCACACACAAAATACTTAGATCCCACATTCTCGGCCTCAGTGTGGTCCCTTTGCAGTGCAATTGATTAAATACTTGGAAGACCCTAACAGGCAGTCCTAGGAGCGCCACAGAGTTGCTTTTCCTTTATCAATCCCATGCACCCAACAGAGGTTTTCCTGTGCTGCCCACAGGCCTAACCTCTAGCAGTTGGAAGGCTTGGTTGGGCTTGGGAACTCAGAGGATCAGCAATCCAGTCTCTGTCAACACTCACCTAACACCTTGCACTTCTAGTATTCCCACAAGGATTTCTGATGTTTGTGCACAGATTCAGGTAGAGGCGAGGATTTCTACTCTTCACTATCAGGTTAGAGAAGCAGGAGTGGGCAGCTGGTAGGGGAGGAGGGACACTACATGTGTGAGTCTATATTAATTGGAAGCCGTTTTGAGAGAGGTATTTCAAGGACAGAAGAAGGCAATGGCAATCTACTCCAGTATTCTTGCCTGGAAAATCCCATGGATGGAGGAGCCTGGTAGGCTGCAGTCCATGGGGTCGCTAGAGTTGGACACTACTGAGCAACTTCACTTTCACTTTTCACTTTCATTCATTGGAGAAGGAAATGGCAACCCACCAGTGTTCTTGCCTGGAGAATCCCAGGGACGGGGCTTAAGTCTATGGGGTTGCACAGAGATGGAGACGACTGAAATGACTTAGCAGCAGCAGCATTTCAAGAACAACAAAAAGATGGAAAACAAACATTATTCCCTGATGCCTACAGTTGTTCAGTTCCTTTGGCTGAAAATTTTCTCTTCAATAAATGCATTCGTTCAACAAATATTTATTAATTAATACTTGGGTTGGCCAAACAGTTCATCTGGGTTTTTCTAATACATGTTACGGAAAAACCTGAACAAATCTTTTGGCCAGCCCAATATAATGTGCTAGTCATTGCCCTATTCACTGAAGATGCAGCAGTGAGTAAAAGAGATAAGATCCTTGTTCCATAATTTGAATTATGTCCTAAGCATAACTCAAATCTAATGATTTAATAATAGGAACTTTGATTTTTCAGTCAATAATATACTATTGAAAATAAATGTATAAGTTCTTTTCCTTAGGGAAAGTATCAGGAGTGGTGTAGAAAATAAAATGATTGTTAAAATCATCTCTTGGTATATGAGTGGTGTGTGCATATGTGTGTATTTGTGTGTGTATATGGAAAAAAGAGATTTGAGGTTTAGAGATAAACCCTTCCTTATTTGACAGTCTTTTCTAACAAGAACCAAACACAATAGAGGAGGTCGATTTTGGACTTGAGTGAAACGGAACAAAACGGAACACTGAGAATGGCAAAACTAATGTCAGAAGTTTGCAGATACTTTTGAAAGGAAATAGAAGACTCTCAATGAAAAAAATAGCCAGACATCAATTTGTTTCCCGGCTACCTCTCAAATCAGTGTCTAGAAATTCTCTGATATCAGGAATCAGACTAAATTACTAACATTATGATATGTGATCAGAAGAAATAGATGGTTTATATCTTGGACTTACCCCTTCTAGTGAAAACTGAAAACTCAGACGATAGCCCTAAAACTATAAATATCAGAGATTCAGAAAGAACTACTTTAAACCTTTCTTTGTTCTTTCCCTTCTCTCTTATAAACTGCCTACAAGTATGAAGTGGAGGGGGCTACCCAGACGGCTCAGTGTTAAGAATCCACTTGCCAAGTAGGAGACACAGGTTTGATCCCTGGCTTGAGAAGACCCGCTGGAGAAGGAAATGGCAACCCACTCCAGTATTCTGACCTGGGAAATCCCATGGAGAGAGGAGGCTGGTGGGCTACAGTCCATGGGGTCATGAAAGATTCAAATATGACTTAGAGACTAAACAACAACAAATGAAGTGGAGAGAAAAAATCTTTTTCATTTCTCAATGTAGAGCTAAAATATTTTTTGTTTTTGCTCAATATTGAAAATTTTCCCAACACGTGTTTATAAATCAAATATTAACAAAGGAAGTATTTTGAGTAAAGATTACTAATGTATTATCTTTCACAAATTGTTTTAGAACATAAAAATAGACTCACACCACTGAAGTTTTGCATTAGAACTAGGAAATATCAATCGTCTTTTACATTTATTTTCTGTGCTATGCATTTTGGGATTTCGTCACTGGGGTTTGATATTCACAGGGCTTAATTGTGTTTTTGTTTGTTTCAAGATATGGCACATGTTTTGACTAGAAAAGAAAATACCCATTATAGAAATTTTAAGTGTCCTAAGAGCAGGATCATGACTTCTAATTCCTTTTCAGTACTCACAGCTCCCGTGTGCGTGCTAAGTCACTTCAGTTTGTCCAACACTTTACGACTCCATGGACTGTAGCCCATCAGTCTGCTATGTCTATGGGATTCTCCAGGCAAGAATACTGAAGTGGGTTGCCATGGCCTTCTCCAGGAGATCTTCCAGACCCAGGGATCAAACCTGAATTTCTTATGTTTCTTGCATTGGCAGGCAGGTCTTTACCTGTAGTGCCACCTGGGAATCCCCCACCTAGTAAGCACAAAGTCCATGCTTGTTGAATAAATTAAAGTGGGTCAAATGGAATGACTTTGTTGACTCGCTATGAAGACAGGCTAATCATCTAAATCTACAGGACTGGGAGATTCTTCTGGGTTAAGTGTATAGGTCACATCATTGAATCTCTGACATTTTAGCTATGCAGAACTATCTGAATCACAGAGTCAAGCATATCATATTGACCTTAGAAATTCAATCAGCGTTTTCATAATCAATTCTTTAGGAATGTAAAAAAATGTGTAGTGTAATAAATTTTCCAGCTGCTTTCTTTTGGAAATGGAGGTTTAGGTGAGTGGGTATAAAAAGCAAATCAAGCATCATTGTAGAACTTTAGACTTGGACAACTAAAGAATAATCTATAAGAATTTTTTTAAAAAGCACACCAGAATACGAGCCATCCTTTTGTGTTCCAAAGAAAATGCTTGGAAAGCATATGAATAAAGAATACCCACTGAAGCAGAAAAATTCAAAAGGATGCAAGCTTCACAATTTCAATAACAATGAACGTGTTTTTATGTTGGCTGGTAATTTCTCTGCAGATGTTACTTTGAAAGTTTGGACTTATGCTAGATCTTAGCAAACAACACATGTCTTTGGTCAAATCACTGGGATTTGGTGAGGAAAGGCCAGCTGGAAATAGCTTCTGGAGACAAACCTTTATGTTTTTCCAAGGTGAACATATTTTTCTTGTTTTGGTAAAGGAAAAAAATTTTTGTTAGGTCAACCCACAACAGTAAAATTAGGGCATAAATCTGGTTGAGTGTCCTCCAGGGAAGCAGTAGAACAAGCAGAGTTAAGTTGACATGCTATTTCCTCCATCTGCACCTGCCATCTACTGATTTCAGTTTATATCCCACCGAGTTTATATTTGGATTACAGTTAGTCCAAAGTCATATATAATTGGTTGTTGCACACAAATGAAACGGTTAGTGCTATATGGTTCATCATTTCAATGGAACAAACTTTTATCACAGAATCATTTCTATTTTTATAAGGTAACTGGATATTAATTGAGGAAAGATAGTGAAAACAACAACAACAAAAAAGATGGGAAACATTATTTTCAGAAAGGAAATTACAAATGTATGGTCTTATCTTTCCATGTGGATTTCTGATCAATGGACAGTTACAGTGAGTATCTTGGTCACAACCGCTGACATTGCTATGACCATCCTTCACATCAGTGTCATGAGTAAAAGAAAACTACAACCACAAAAACTAAAAACAGATGAAGAATCGAAGAAAAGTGGATAAGACTTGTATTCAAAATGACAGGCTTGAATCCTAACCTTTTTATTTACTAACCTTGTAAATTTGTCGGCAAGGACTTGTAAGCAAGGTTTTTCGTATCAGATTCCTCAATTTTATAAAGAAGGGTGCTGATAGTTATCCTTCATAGCACAAAGGAAATTCTGTTTATGTTACTAAAGAGAGAAGTGGTTGGCACATATCTATAAAATATTATTTATTATTTTTTACATCTAGTAGGGTAAGATAATAAACTTTACAGTTTGAAGTATTAGAGTCTTACTCACTTTCTTTCTAGACTAACATAATCTCCTGCTGCTGCTGCTGCTAAGTCACTTCAGTCCTGTCCGACTCTGTGCGACCCCATAGACGGCAGCCCACTAGGCTCCCGCGTCCCTGGGATTCTCCAGGCAAGAACACTGGAGTGGGTTGCCATTTCCTTCTCCAATGCAGGAAAGTGAAAAGTGAAAGGAAAGTCGCTCAGTCATGTCCAACACTTAGTGACCCCATGGACTGCAGTCTACCAAGCTCCTCCATCCATGGAATTTTCTAGGCAAGAGTACTGAGTGGGGTGCCATTGCCTTCTCTGACATAATCTCCTAGTACTAAATAAATCAGTTGAATCTAGCATTCTACAATGTGTAGAAGAAACAAATTGTAGAATGTTTTCTTTTTTCCAAAGAAGAAAACCAAAGCATGTATTCTATCATTTCAGAAACATCACTGCTATCATGTTTTTCTAAAGTCACTTAAATTGTTTTTGGTTAGGTTTAGATGTGTTTGCATTTGCTATTCCTTCACATTCCAAGAATTTCTCCTCATCTATGTGAAGGCTTTTATGGGAAAAACTGTATACAGCATTTAAACTTTTGTGTATGGAGTTTTATCATCTGTCATTATGGTCACTATAACTCTGTAGACAGTGATGCATTGCTATGGATTGAATTGTGCTCCGCCTTTGAAAAATTTGTTGCTGTCTTAACCTCCAGTACCTAAGAAAGTGACCTTATTTGGAACTAGAGTAGTTGCAGATAAAACCAGTTACTATAAAGACATACTGGATGGTGGCTGCTGCTGCTAAGTCGCTTCAGTCATGTCTGACTCTGTGCGACCCCATAGACGGCAGCCCACCAGATCCCGCCATCCCTGGGATTCTCCAGGCAAGAACACTGGAGTGGGTTGCCATTTCCTCCTCCAATGCATGAAAGTGAAACGTGAAAGTGAAGTCGCTCAGTCGTGTCCGACTCTTAGCAACCCCATGGACTGCAGCCTACCAGGCTCCTCCGTCCATGGGATTTTCCAGGCAAGAGTACTGGAGTGGGGTGCCATTGCCTTCACCCACTGGATGGTGGAGTAAACCTTTATTCCACCATGACTGTTGTCCTTATAAGACGATGATTGTGAGAAGATGGAGATATACAGGGAGATATCATGAGATAATAAGAATAGAAACTGGCTGGGCAGCTGCAAGATAAGGACCATCAAAGATTGCTGACAAATGGCTAGAGGATAGGAAGAGGAAAAAAAGAATTCTCCCACAGGTTTTAGAGGGAAATGGCCCTGTTGACACCTTGATTTTGAATGTCTAGTTTCCAGAACTGAGATTATCAGATCAGATCAGATCAGTCGCTCAGTAGTGTCCGACTCTTTGCGACCCCATGAATCGCAGCACGCCAGGCCTCCCTGTCCATCACCAGCTCCCGGAGGTCACCCAGACTCATACCCATCGAGTCAGTGATGCCATCCAGCCATCTCATCCTCTGTCGTCCCCTTCTCCTCCTGCCCTCAATCCCTCCCAGCATCAGAGTCTTCTCCAACGAGTCAACTCTTCGCATGAGGTGGCCAAAATACTGGAGTTTCAGCTTTAGCATCATTCCTTCTAAAGAAATTCCAGGATTGATCTCCTTCAGAATGGACTGGTTGGATCTTCTTGCAGTCCAAGGGACTCTCAAGAGTCCTCCAACACCACAGTTCAAAAGCATCAATTCTTCGGCGCTCAGCCTTCTTCACAGTCCAGCTCTCACATCCATACATGACCACAGGAAAGACCATAGCCTTGACTAGGCGAACCTTTGTTGGTAAAGTAATGTCTCTGCTTTTGAATATGCTATCTAGGTTGGTCATAACTTTCCTTCCAAGGAGCAAGCGTCTTTTAATTTCATGACTGCAGTCACCATCTGCAGTGATTTTGGAGCCCAGAAAAACAAAGTCTGACACTGTTTCCACTGTTTCCCCATCTATTTCCCATGTAGTGATGGGACCAGATGCCATGATCTTCGTTTTCTGAATGTTGAGCTTTAAGCCAACCTTTTCACTCTCCACTTTCACTTTCATCAAGAGGCTTTTTAGCCCCTCTTCACTTTCTGCCATAAGAGTCGTGTCATCTGCATATCTGAGGTTATTGATATTTCTCCCAGCAATCTTGATTCCAACTTGTGTTTCTTCCAGTCCAGCATTTCTCATGATGTACTCTGCATATAAGTTAAATAAACATGGTGACAATATGCAGCCTTGACGTACTCCTTTTCCTATTTGGAACCAGTCTGTTGATCCATGACCAGTTCTAACTGTTGCTTCCTGACCTGCATACAGATTTCTTAAGAGGCAGATCAGGTGGCCTGGTATTCCCATCTCTTTCAGAATTTTCCATAGTTTATTGTGATCTACACAGTCAAAGGCTTTGGCATAGTCAATAAAGCAGAAATAGATGTTTTTCTGGAACTCTCTTGCTTTTTCCATGATCCAGCGGATGTTGGCAATTTGATCTCTGGTTCCTCTGCCTTTTCTAAAACCAGCTTGAACATCAGGAAGTCACCCAGTTGGTGATACTTTGTTATGGCAATCCTAGGAAACTAAGAGAAGAGGCCATAGTACTATCAAATATTCATCAACTACTAAGTTGGTATCATGAACCAAGAATTTTCATAAACCATTAGATATTGCCCAATATTTTTATATTTTACAAATTAAGAGGTTAAGGCTCAGAGAGTACATTACTTAGGTCTAATCTGCACAACTAGCACATAGCAGAATTTGATTACAACTATTTTCAATTCATCAGCCTGAGAATAGGCATCATCAGTCTAACTTTGAAGAAGGGGAAATTGAAAGTCAAAGAGATTGTTATAAACCCTTTACCTTATCTTTCTGAGGTTAAATGTATTCATTTCCTGTGGTCTCTTACCAGGGTCTACTGACCCAAACCATTTCTTTTTTAGCTTTTTGTTTCTCTAAGTAGATCACACGGCCCTCATTTATGGTATCCTAAACTGAATGAGTCATCTGCTAAAACTATGATCAATGGAGCATTTAGACAGGATGACAGTGCTACTCAAATATACTTTAATCAACTTAGCATTTTATAGGGCTAGTCTAAAATAACAGAAGAGTTTAATGCCTGTCTCTTAATAGTATTAACAATTTTATAATTATAATAATATCCATTATTTATTGAGCATGACTTAGTATTAGATATTGTATTAGGTTCTTAAATACATGACTTTGAATCTTGCAAATTCCCTACAATCATTATTACTGTGTTATCTGTGGTGCAGAGAAGACTCCCTAAGAGAAGAATAAATTCTGATTTATCTTCCTGGATGGGTCTGGCATCTACTATATCACAAAGAATAAATTCCAGAGGTAAATGACTTGCACAGGATCACTCAATAAATCAATAATCACTACAGGAGCAGAATTAGAAACCAGACTTTTTGACTTCTGATGCAGAATGACTTCATACCCATAGTTCTCATGTATTGATCACCTAAAGAATGACTGGAAGAGTTTGTTAAAAACATAGAAGGTTGAACTCTTATGTTAGGGCTGAGGAAGTTTCATTTTAAATACTTCCCAGCAAGTTCTTAAGTACTCTAAATTACTAAAACCATGGTCTCAGGGAAACCATTTTAGTCATTCAGCTGGTACTTGAGAAAACAGTCCTGGAGAAGATAGATTTTACAGGATGTGAGAGAAAGAAATAAAGAGTAAAACCCTGCATTTTCTATTTTACCAGCTTTTAAGCATGAATCAAACTGTAAAGAATGTTGCATTTTCTAAATTTTAACAGTTCTCTAACATGCATTTCTTTTAAAACTTGTGTCATAACATGGAAACATAAAAATGACAAAGATTAAATGGTGACGTTCATTCTTTGAATAGAGTTGCACCTCTTATCTAAGCACATGCCTGGAAAAATGCATATTAATTGTGGGCAAGATGAAAGTTAATCTTAACACCCCTCTAGCAATGGATCTCTAAGAGAATTTGTAAGTTTCAGTATCTATCTGTCTATCTATCTATTCTTTTGTGCTCTGTAAACTGTGCTGATTGGGACTATCTGTGACTTGTCAAACTGGATTTAAGTAGCAGATGCTCTTTTTCTCCCACTCAAATTCCTTTCTTCCAAAAATCAGTTAACCTTAGATTCTTCATCCCCTTGACATTCCATAATTTTAGAAACTGGGCACACATACAAGATTTCTGCTAGCATCAGGGATTTTGTAGAAGATTTTTTTTTTCTTTTGATTACATGGTGGGAAGACTTTCATAGATGTTCAGCTCCAAGCTCACATAACTCTAGTGCCTTCTGAAACCTCACTGCTAATTAGGCTACGTATTGCTCTATTAACTTAGCCACTTCAATGTTTTAATGAACAGCATACTCTCCTTATTCTCCTCATTTTACCAGAAACTTCCAATTTTCTCTTACTATCCAAGTAAACATTCATGTAAGATACTGAGTAAGAAGTCTAATATTGGTTTAGTGACTAATTAGTGAGGCACTCTTACTTAAACTCTTTAAAATAACTCTGCCTCAATTTCTATAACCAAACAGTATGGTGATTCCAATAAAGGGATTTAAAGGTTTCTTCCAGTATTAAAAATCCACATTTCTCAGATTAGAAACTAACAGTTATTTTCTGAAAGATTACATTTGGCTCTTTTAAACTGTGTGCTTCCATATTAGGTAGTTTAAAAAAGTATCAACCTTTATAGAAAGTGAGGTAAATTGATGGTTGATAGAAGGATGAATAGTTGGATGGGTATGTGATAAAGAGAATATGGTAAAACAGTATTAGTAGGTCATAAATATATAGGTATTCACTGAAAATCTATTCAGTTTTTCTCTATGGTGAAAAATTTTGCAATAAATTTAAAAAATTATGTCATTAGCATGTTTGCAAGATATGTGTGTGTGTGTGTACGCACACACACATCCGCTAAGTCACTTCAGTCGTGTCTGACTCTTTGTGACCCTATGGATTGTATCCATCCAGACTCCTCTGTCCATGGGATTCTCTTGGCAAAAATACTAGATTGGGTTGCCATGCCCTCCTCCAGGGGATCGTCCCCACCCAGGGATCGAACCCACATCTCTTACATCTCCTGCATTGGCAGATGGGTTCTTTACCACTAGCACCACCTGAGAAGCCCAACATATATATATATCGATATATACATATAATTGAAGAATATGGGGTTTCCCTCATAGCTCAGTTGGTAAAGAATACACCTGCAATGCAGGAGTGCCTGGTTCGATTCTTAGGTTAGGAAGATCCACTGGAGAAGGGATAGGCTACCTACTCCAGTATTCTTGGGCTTCCCTTATGGCTCAGCTGGTAAAAGAATCCGCCTGAAATGTGGGAGACCTGGGTTTGATCCCTGGATTGGGAAGATCCCCTGGAGAAGGGAAATGCTACTCACTCCAGTGTTCTGGCCTGGAGAATCCATGGACTAAGTCCATGGGGTTGCAAAGAGTCAAACACAACTGAGTGACTTTCACTCACTCACTCAAAGAATATATATATATATATGTGTGTGTGTGTGTGTGTGTGTGTGTATAATTAAATCTTCTAAATACTACAGCTACTCATATTTGAGTATTCTTTAAAATAATCATGCACACATGCCTTCTAGAACTTGTCTTTCCCAATTCTGTCCAGCATGACAGGCTACAATTTTTATTCCTTAGGCTTTGCTCTGTATTTCCAAAGGCTATGGAGCACTCCATGGTGATTTCAGGATGTGTCACATTCATCACAGCTGCAAAACAGCTGGTCCAGACAGCTCACGGTGGCATTCTGAAATGCGGTCCAAATTGATTAAAAGCTTGTGACTTGACTATAAACTTTGTCTTAGTCCTTTTTGATGTTGGAAAAAATATGGGAAATAATATGATATTATCATATTACCTACTAATTCTTAACATTTAAAAAAATGTCAACACCCCATATAAGTTTAATTAATTTATTTCTCCTTCCTGCTGTATTTTATGTCATATGAATATCACTTAAAGTGAATTAAACAAAATATTATTTTGTTAATTTCAGCATTCTCTTTTTTTGTGAGAGAAGACAGATAATAGAGGCATACTGTGCACTCTAATGTAGAAGATGGTACAAGCTACATTACATCGACGTTCTGGAACAGTCTTACCTTGCAAACAGCACATTAGATGCAGTGGAAATATTAGTATCTCACTTTTGTCAAAGCTTCCCAGCAGGAATGAAAGTGGCATTAGCTGAGGAGGCTAAACAGTGTACATGCTAATAGCCATGTAGAGGGGCTGATCTGCATAGTAGAGGGTCAGTGGGGAACCCCCAGCACAGGTGAAAGCAAGAATCTGCAGAAACACTGTGACCAGCAGACAGTGGCCACACGTGGAGGGTAGAAAAAAATGGCTGATACTATGAATTAGCTGAAAAAACTTATTTATGTTTCAATGAAATGTCCCTGGGGACTTGCTTTAAATACCTGGAGATGGTAGGAATGGAATATCTAGCAACACTAGGTGGGCCTAAGAACCACTGATTTATCTAGAACAGATAAATCAGACTGGATCAGGCAAAATAATAAATGTTGGCAAAGGCATTTCTCGATGACTTATCCTTCAATTTCCTATCTTGAACTCTGTTAAGGGGTCTACATTCTTGAAAACTTTTCATTTCAGTGTACAACTAGAGCCTATTGTCAATTCCATTCTAAGCTTTGTAACTTTTCTACCACTTTTCCTGTTTCACAGCATGTCTGGCCCATTGCTCATTTCCTCATAGCTGCAAGTTCTACTTTGTAAATAATAGTTAGATTTCTGATAATCAAGTAGATAATGAAATTTAATGATTGACGCCAATGATGAAGTTTCATTTATCAAATATTTGATGGAATCAGAGATATAAAAAAATTTTTTTAAAGAGACTGATTTTCTCATCCCAGAGTCCAGAATTTATCCAGCATTTTAAAATGTAGTTTATTTAAAAAAAAATAAAATAAAATGTAGTTTAATGCACGTATGAATGACTTGGTTTCCATGCAGATCCCATAGTAGGTAAAGAGTTCTGAGGTTCTAGATTTCTAATAAGTTATCCTATGATGATTATGATGTTTGTCTTCAGACGATATTTTATATAGCAAGGGTTTAGTGCAGGTTTTTTTTCAACCACATGTTGAAGGGAGGCAAGCCCTACTACCCAATTCATTCATATTGTATAATAAATTCACTTCACTTTAACGACTCTAGAATATTAATTATGTGCCTTCTCTGAGAAAATGGTCTTTAAATCATTTTCTGTCTTCTGTGTTCAAGTGGAAACCTGTATCAATGAGGACTGAATTTATATTTAAGCAACCAGAAGTCTATTCAATGACTTAGACAAATAGGGTTATTTATCTCAGACAGCCAGCAGTCAGGGGGTAGTAGTCTAGGGCTCTGGGGAACTTTCTGCTTTTTTTCTGTTCAGTTATTCTCAGCATGTACAGCTAGGTCCTCACGGATGTTGTCTCTGTGAGGCTGTGAGATATCTGCACCTTGGGCAGGATTACATCTGCTTTCCAGGTGAAAGCAGGAAGTGGAGAGAGAAAATCCAAAGTTTCTCAGCAGACAAGCTCAGTGACTCAACTTAATCCTTTTGTTTAGAACTGGGTCACATGGTCACCCCTAACAGAAGTGAATGTAGGAACATGAATATTGAAGCGCTAGAACTGGAGCATCTATAATAGCATGCAGGCATGCGTGCGTGCATGGGGAGTCCTTCAGTCGTGTCTGACTTTGGTCAGAAGATAAGGAAAGGGCTGCAAACCGATTTGCTATACTCATGGAATTGAAATGTCATAAGCTAAAACAAAGTTTATCCGTGCTTAAAAGTAAAACAATAATGTAGAGCCCAAATTCTTTTTAAATGTCTATGTTTTCTAAAACTTCAAACTTTCTACTTTTGATTCTGTCTTTTTGGACTATATAGAAGTTTCATTGTGCTTGTACCATCCATCCAATATAAGTAGAAGTAGATTTCCCCACTTGGTTTTCCTATGCAATTTCTTCAGTTATACAAATTCCTTTGTAAATAGAAATAATACTTTGTCGCATATGTAAGTCACTTTTTATCCATAAAGCACCAATTCCCCTGCTTATTTAACTTAAATGCAGAGTACATCATGAGAAACGCTGGGCTGGAGGAAACACAAGCTGGAATCAAGATTGCTGGGAGAAATATCAATAACCTCAGATATGCAGATGACACCACCCTTATGGCAGAAAGTGAAGAAGAACTAAAGAGCCTCTTGATGAAAGTGAAAGAGGAGAGTGAAAAAGTTGGCTTAAAGCTCAGCATTCAGAAAACTAAGATCATGGCATCTGGTGCCAACACTTCCTGGCAGATAAATGGGTAAACAGTGGAAACAGTGGCTGACTTTATTTTTCTGGGCTCCAAAATCACTGCAGATGGTGACTGCAGCTATGAAATTAAAAGACGCTTGCTCCTTGGAAGAAAAGCTATGACAAACCTAGATAGCATGTTAAAAAGCAGAGACATTACTTTGCCAACAAAGGTCCATCTAGTCAAGGCTATGGTTTTTCCAGTGGTCATGTATGAATGTGAGAGTTGGACTATAAAGAAAGCTGAGTGCTGAAGAACTGATGCTTTTGATCTGTGGTGTTGGAGGACTCTTGAGAGTCCCTTGGACTACAAGGAAATCCAGCCAGTCCATCCTAAAGGAGATCAGTCCTGGGTGTTCATTGGAAGGACTGATGTTGAAGCTGAAACTCAAATACTTTGGCCACCTGATCTGAAGAACTGACTCATTGGAAAAGGCCCTGATACTGGGAAAGACTGAGGGCAGGAGGAGAAGGGGACAAGAGAGGATGAGATGGTTGGATGGCATCACTGACTCAATGGACATGGGTTTGGGTGGACTCTGGGAGTTGGTGATGGATAGGGAGGCCTGGCATGCTGCGATTCATGGGGTTGCAAAGAGTTGGACACTACTGAGCTACTGAACTGAATGAAGTTAAAAATGATTTTAATATTCTTAGTTATAAACAAAGCATTTGGAATAGATTATGGAAATATAGCTTTTTTTGTCCAGTTTAAAATCAAGTTCTAGTATTTATAGTTACCTGTCTGACTTTTTAAAAACTCTATAAACAGATGCAATGAAAGGTAGAGAATTAATACTGACATATCTATCAAGTCTTAGGTACTAAAGTTAATTAACCCTCTCAACAACAGACTAACAGCATTACATTTTCCATTTTCCTAATGAGAAAACTGAGGTTCAGAGAACTTAAGTAATTGCTAAAGATCACCAGCTACAAAATGTCAGAGCTAAATTTGAAGTCAAGTGTGTTTAGAATTTTCTAATTCCTCTCTCTCTTAGAGGGCAACATATAGAACTTACTAGCTTGATCTGCTTATTAACTATCTCAGTGAAATTCATGATATGCATGTAAAAACAGTGAAGATTCATTATTTATATATCTATCCACTTTCTTCTTTAGGCTTGAATTTAACAATTAAAAATACATCAAGTGAGACCCTGTTGGAAATGAGATGCATATTTTTTATTTTGACACTGTAATGCTAGTGATAAAAATTAAAGAGAGAAGAAAAGAAAAGAATAGAAGCATTAGTTGAGTGTCGAGAGATATGGATGACATTCAAAGCAGAAAATTGAAATGATAAATTGATCAATTCTATGATATATAATTTTTTTTTAAAGACATTTTACTTAAAAAGTAGCCAGGATCACAAAACTTAGTAAAAGTGAGCCACCAGCAACCCATGCAATTTAGGTAGTAAGTGAAATAAACTTACATTTAAAAAATATACTTATGGCTTCAGATATGATATATGGGGAAAATGGGAATAATTATTCAGCTTATATAGAGTACTTAAAGTTTTCATATTTTAAGAATTATTCTCCATAATATAAATTGCTCTAATATTTAAGAAAAGTGTACTTAAAAAGAAATTAAATAACTTTTTTTTCCTTTGTAAGTGGGGAAAGCGATGAGAAAACAACAATTCAAGTGCAATGTGATAAGTACTTGGGGGCCAAGGGGAGAAAACAAAATAAAATTATTTAAATCACTTTCAAAAAGCCTACAGACTCAGTAACTCATTTTTTAAAAGTCCATTCCAAATGAATAAAATGTGAGGCTTGAGTTTACAAATAGGGGAAGCCCAGTTTTCTTCCTGAAAACTTTACATTTGAAATGAATCAAGGTGGAAGAGTATAGGCACTGAGGCTCCCAGCTCTTAAGGAGTTAAAAGACGTGCATTTAAAAATGGTGAGGGATGGAAGTTAAAAGACATGATAAAAGTTTTATGGCTTCAAAGCTTTTCAAATTTAGAAAAGACAGCATAGGTAGGGACATAGAAATTGTATATATATGTGTGTGTAGAAAAACAGTTAAATGCTGGGCAGGAAGTGTGGCATGCAGAGGCAAAGCCAGGAGTGTCCTGATATCCTCTGGGAGTTGGCAGGAAGCGCTGAGGCTTCGGATAGGAATTAGAAGTATTTGATAGCTCAGAGGAAAATAGAGCACAGAGGGGGAAACAGTGTAAACACAAAGGTCAAGAAATAAAGGCAGGGCACAGGGCTCCCTGGTGGACATGGGCAGGAACAGAGACTGTAATCCAATAACCGACAGGCTACAAAGCGCCTCCGACACTGAAGTAGCAACCTTGGCAGGAAGCATAGATCATACCATTATGTCCTCATTTCTCTCCCTCTGTCGGGAGCAGATTTTACGACTGAACCTCAGACAGAAGATGTTTTAGGAAGAAAAATTATGGGCACAGAATTTTAGAAAAAGAAGAAAGATTGCCTTTAGCCTGGGTTCACCCAACACTCTTTTCTTGCCGCTCAGGTTTTGAGGTTTATGATGCTTATTCTTTTTGTTTTTCAGGAGTGGAAACTATGATGTGAATTTTGATATCAATATTTAAAGAACTAGATTGAACATATATATATATATATTTAATTCAAAACTGATTATCCAAATTGGACATATGATGAATTTATTTAAGCTGAGACTTCAATGTCTCTCACTTGAATTGACCCTTACAAGGCACTGCATCTGGTTCTGGCATTTCTAACTTAGATTCCTTTCCATATTGCATAAATAATATCATTTATAAAGAAATTGTCATAAAGAAGGCAGATGACTAACTCATATTTTATTTGATTAGATACTGAATCGTTTATGAGCTTTGGGCTGCAGGTAATAGGACACCCAAGAAAAAGTGGCATAAGTTATGAGGGCATTTATGACCTCACATAAACAGGGTACCAGACAGGGCTGGACCGCTCAGCGATAGGGAGGCTGGCTCACTAATGTCATGCCCGTGTTTTCACCTGAATTCCATTCCCTCCTCAGCATGTCAACATTGTCACAGTTCATAACTTCAATATAGCTGTGATAATGTGCTCCCTGGTGGTCCTGTTGTTAGGATGCAGCACCTTCAATGTAGCTGTGATAACTCCACGAGGCACAGGCAGACATGACCGCTCCAGTGAAGGAAGAAGAGGTGACCCCTTCTATGGGTCTCTGTTTCTGTTACTAAGGAAAGCTTTTCCCAACACCTCCCCTATACTCAGGCCCCAGTTGGTTGGCACTGATCATATCAGAGCTGCAAACGTTCCCAGTGGGCTGTGCCTGACATTTTCAGCCTCTAAACTGGGAGGTGGACTTTGCCAGGAAAGATAAAGTGGAGTCAGGAGAATGGATGTAGAGTAGACAACCAAGGTCTGTCGAAATTTGCCTTTATTAGTTATCCATCGCTAAATCTTGATTTGATCAAGTGGGATCTTTATTTCTTCTCATCATTTGGGTGTATCCTTATGCTTATAAGTGCTTATCTCTATTTTCACCGTTTGTATGTTGCATTTTGGGGTCTTGCCCTCTAGAAACTAAAGTACACAAATTTTCCCCCAGAGTCTAAAAATTTTCAGACATGCTTATGTGGATGAAAGTTGTTGTGCTATAGACTTTGGCCAAGCTATAACAAATCCACTAAACTGTGGAGAATTTGCATGCCACTGAGAACAAGAGAATGGGCCTCTGGGCTAAACAGCACAGAATGCCAACCACGCTACACACAATTGCTTGGGCACAAGCCAGAACAAATTGGTGTTTCTGGCTCTAGTCCAAGCTCTGAGCTGCTTCCTAGAAGAGGTCATGAGCGGTCAAAGGATCCTCCCTAAGGACTTTTCTGATTTCTAAGGAACTTATGGGGTAAAAGTCCAGGTCTGGTGTTTTATCTGGTGTCTCTAAAAACATGTGTTTGAAATGTGTGGGCGCCACTCTTGCAATTACAGGGGAAGATCCTAAGTCCTACAGGGATCCTCCCTAAGGACTTTTCTGATTTCTAAGGAACTTATGGGGGAAAAGTCCAGGTCTGGTGTTTTATCTGGTGTCTCTAAACACATGTGTTTGAAATGTGTGGGCACCACTCTTGCAATTACAGGGGAAGATCTGTAGCTCTTCCTTCCTTTACTTCCTTCTGGAAATTTTAATCAGCACAGCAGTCCTCATTCATCTAAATGTCTGAGATTATATAACACTTTGTGTCAATATTACCCATTAAATTCAGCATTTAACCCTATACTATTCTGCAAGCCCCGCGGGCTGCGTCGCGCACTAAGAGCGCCCCGCCGGCTGCGTCGCGCACTAAGAGCGCCCCGCCGGCTGCGTCGCGCACTAAGAGCGCCCCGCCGGCTGCGTCGCGCACTAAGAGCGCCCCGCCGGCTGCGTCGCGCACTAAGAGCGCCCCGCCGGCTGCGTCGCGCACTAAGAGCGCCCCGCCGGCCGTCGCGCACTAAGAGCGCCCCCCCGGCGGCGCCGCGCACTAAGAGCGCCCCGCCGGCTGCGTCGCGCACTAAGAGCGCCCCGCCGGCTGCGTCGCGCACTAAGAGCGTGGCCGAGAGGAGCTACCCCATGACGGAGGAAGGACGGCGGTGAGGGCCAACGCACTAAGCACGGCCGAGAAGAGCTACCCCACGACCGAGGTCAGGAAGGGCGGCGGTGAGGAGAGACCCCTCGTCCAAGGTAAGGTGCGATGGCTGTGCTTCGCTGGCCGGGAGCAGCCAGGAGCAACCGGGATGAGATACCCCACGCCCAAGGTAAGAGAAACCCAAGTAAGACAGTAGGTCTTGAAAGAGGGCATCAGAGGGCAAATACACTAAAACCATTCTCACAGATAACTAGTCAATCTAATCACACAAGGACCACACCCTTGTCTAACTCAATGAGATTAAGCCATACCCGAGGGGCAACCTGGGATGGGCGGGTCATGGTGGAGAGATATGACAGGGTGTGGTCCGCTGGAGAAGGGAATGGCAAACCACTTCAGTATTCTTGCCTTGAGAACCCCATGAACAGTATGAAAAGACAAAATGATAGGATACTGAAAGAGAAACTCCCCAGGTCAGTAGGGGCCCAATATGCTACTGGAAATCAGTGGAGAAATAACTCCAGAAAGAATGAAAGGATGGAACCAAAACAAAAAGAATACCCAGCTGTGGATGTGTCTGGTGATAGAAGCAAAGTACGATGCTGTAAAGAGCAGTATTGCATAGGAACCTGGAACGTCAGGTCCATGAATCAAGGCAAATTGGAAGTGGTCAAACAAGAGATGGCAAGAGTGAATGTTGACATTCTAGGAATTAGCGAACTAAAATGGACTGGAATGGGTGAATTTAACTCGGATGACCATTATATCTACTACTGTGGGCAGGAATCCCTCAGAAGAAATGGAGTGGCCATCATGGTCAACAAAAGAGTCCGAAATGCAGTACTTGGATGCAATCTGAAAAACGATAGAATGATCTCTGTTCGTTTCCAAGGCAAACCATTCAATGTCACAGTAATCCAAGTCTATGCCCCAACCAGTAACGCCGAAGAAGCTGAAGTTGAAAGGTTCTATGAAGACCTACAAGACCTTTTAGAACTAACACCCAAAAAAGATGTCCTTTTCATTATAGGGGACTGGAATGCAAAAGTAGGAAGTCAAGAAACACCTGGAGTAACAGGCAAATTTGGCCTTGGAATACGGAATGAAGCAGGGCAAAGACTAATAGAGTTTTGCCAAGAAAATGCACTGGTCATAGCAAATACCCTCTTCCAACAACACAAGAGAAGACTCTATACATGGACATCACCAGATGGTCAACACCGAAATCAGATCGATTATATTCTTTGCAGCCAAAGATGGAGAAGCTCTATACAATCAGCAAAAACAAGACCAGGAGCTGACTGTGGCTCAGACCATGAACTCCTTATTGCCAAATTCAGACTGAAATTGAAGAAAGTAGGGAAAACTACTAGACCATTCAGGTATGACCTAAATCAAATCCCTTATGATTATACAGTGGAAGTGAGAAATAGATTTAAGGGCCTAGATCTGATAGATAGAGTGCCTGATGAACTATGGAATGAGGTTCGTGACATTGTACAGGAGACAGGGATCAAGACCATCCCCATGGAAAAGAAATGCAAAAAAGCAAAATGGCTGTCTGGGGAGGCCTTACAAAGAGCTGTGAAAAGAAGAGAAGCGAAAAGCAAAGGAGAAAAGGAAAGATATAAACATCTGAATGCAGAGTTCCAAAGAATAGCAAGAAGAGATAAGAAAGCCTTCTTCAGTGATCAATGCAAAGAAATAGAGGAAAACAACAGAATGGGAAAGACTAGAGATCTCTTCAAGAAAATCAGAGATACCAAAGGAACATTTCATGCAAAGATGGGCACAATAAAGGACAGAGATGGTGTGGACCTAACAGAAGATATTAAGAAGAGGTGGCAAGAATACACAGAAGAACTGTACAAAAAAGAGCTTCAAGACCCAGATAATCATGATGATGTGATCACTGACCTAGAGCCAGACATCTTGGAATGTGAAGTCAAATGGGCCTTAGAAAGCATCACTACGAACAAAGCTAGTGGAGGTGATGGAATTCCAGTGGAGCTATTCCAAGTCCTGAATGATGATGCTGTGAAAGTACTACACTCAATATGCCAGCAAATTTGGAAAACTCAGCAGTGGCCACAAGATTGGAAAAGGTCAGTTTTCATCCCAATCCCAAAGAAAGGCAATGCCAAGGAGTGCTCAAACTACCGCACAATTGCACTCATCTCACACGCTAGTAAAGTAATGCTCAAAATTCTCCAAGCCAGGCTTCAGCAATATGTGAACCGTGAACTTCCTGATGTTCAAGCTGGTTTTAGAAAAGGCAGAGGAACCAGAGATCAAATTGCCAACATCCGCTGGATCATAGAAAAAGCAAGAGAGTTCCAGAAAAACATCTATTTCTGCTTTATTGACTATGCCAAAGCCTTTGACTGTGTGGATCACAATAAACTATGGAAAATTCTGAAAGAGATGGGAATACCAGACCACCTGATCTGCCTCTTAAGAAATCTGTATGCAGGTCAGGAAGCAACAGTTAGAACTGGTCATGGAACAACAGACTGGTTCCAAATAGGAAAAGGAGTACGTCAAGGCTGCATATTGTCACCATGTTTATTTAACTTATATGCAGAGTACATCATGAGAAATGCTGGACTGGAAGAAACACAAGTTGGAATCAAGATTGCCGGGAGAAATATCAATAACCTCAGATATGCAGATGACACGACTCTTATGGCAGAAAGTGAAGAGGGGCTAAAAAGCCTCTTGATGAAAGTGAAAGTGGAGAGTGAAAAGGTTGGCTTAAAGCTCAACATTCAGAAAACGAAGATCATGGCATCTGGTCCCATCACTGCATGGGAAATAGATGGGGAAACAGTGGAAACAGTGTCAGACTTTGTTTTTCTGGGCTCCAAAATCACTGCAGATGGTGACTGCAGCCATGAAATTAAAAGACGCTTGCTCCTTGGAAGGAAAGTTATGACCAACCTAGATAGCATATTCAAAAGCAGAGACATCACTTTGCCAACAAAGGTTCGCCTAGTCAAGGCTATGGTCTTTCCTGTGGTCATGTATGGATGTGAGAGCTGGACTGTGAAGAAGGCTGAGCGCCGAAGAATTGATGCTTTTGAACTGTGGTGTTGGAGAAGACTCTTGAGAGTCCCTTGGACTGCAAGAAGATCCAACCAGTCCATTCTGAAGGAGATCAATCCTGGAATTTCTTTAGAAGGAATGATGCTAAAGCTGAAACTCCAGTATTTTGGCCACCTCATGCGAAGAGTTGACTCATTGGAGAAGACTCTGATGCTGGGAGGGATTGGGGGCAGGAGGAGAAGGGGACGACAGAGGATGAGATGGCTGGATGGCATCACTGACTCGATGGATGCGAGTCTGAGTGACCTCCGGGAGCTGGTGATGGACAGGGAGGCCTGGCGTGCTGCGGTTCATGGGGTCGCAAAGAGTCGGACACGACTGAGTGACTGATCTGATCTGATTCTGCAAGACCTTTATTTTTTTAGGTGTCTTCTACTCAAGGACCTTCTGTGCCTTTTCTGAAATACAAAATAAAAACGTTCAGGTCAAAGACCACATTTTTCCATTTCTTACCCCACTTACCATCCACATGTCTAATGTAGTATAACCCATATTTATTAAACAAGTGAATGTAGCTTGTGGTAAAAGATAAGGGAAATAATTACACAATGTCATTTGACAAGACTACTAAGGGAAAGGTCAGAAACAATATTGAAGCAAGAAGTTGCTATGTACCTATTAATTTACTGTGCTAAACAGTGATAGAGTGGTGTGTAAAACCAACAAGGTACCTGCTCAAGGATTTAAAGTCTAGCGACAGAGAAATATACTAAATAAACAAACATGCACAAAATGGAAAGATTAAAACTGTGGTAAGTGCTATGAAAGAAAGGAACATGAGCTATGTGATGGACAGGTGGATCTGGCCCAATCTACAGGCCCAATCTACAGGTATTACTCCCTGGGAAGTAGTATTTGCTCTGACACCTGCATTATGTGTAGGGGATAACTAGGGACAGCTACTGTTTTCACAGGCAAATGTCAAGTTGCTGCTGGAGTGAAGTGAGTGATGGTAGAGAATGAAGTTGGCAAAAGGTGGGCCAGAAAGAGCTAAATCTGTTCTCTTTTGCAAAGTAGCTTGTGGAGCTGCCCCACCAGAGACTCTATTTCCCAGTGAGCTTTTCACTGTGTGGCCACATGATATGTTTCTCTCCAATTAAAATCCAAGCAAAAGTGGTGTCACTACTTCCCAGGCAGAGTTTTAAGTCAGTGAGTATGCTTCCTCCCCTTGCTCACCTCCCATTCTGTGGGCTCCAGTGGTGAGAGCAGGGTACCTTTGGAAGCTGTGTGATAAAGATGGTTGTTCCACCCTCAGCCTGGGACCCTGAATGACTGCTTGCAGGAGATTCTTTGGCAACCTGGAGCTCCTTCCCTGGAGTATCATCTTGGAGAGGATGAAACTTCAGCTTTAAGTTATTATGAGTGTTGGAGGGATCTTTGCTAAGATAGGTTATTCTGACTAACGCTTTATTCCATAAGTAATGAGAAGTCATTTAAAAACTTTAAAACAGAGATATATGGTAAAAGTCAATATTTTAAAAACAATCATGTACAGAGTGGAAAAAATTAAAACTGTGATAAGTGCTGTGAGATACAGGAGCGTGAGCCAGGTGATGCATGCACATTTGAGCTACTGTTTGTAAACTCAGGAATATATTGGGATGAGTGAGAAAGAATTAGGAAACAACAAACAGAAATGCTATCACAGAAGTCTATGTGAGAAAAATTTGAGGCAGTGGAAATACAGAAGTGGCTGAATTCAGTCGATCTAAAGTGATGATGCTAGGATTTGGTAATGTACTAAGTATGAAAAACTGAGAAGGAAGTATTTACAAAGACTGTTCCCTCTTTGGCTTTGCGTGTGTCCAGTCACTCACTCGTGCCCTATTCTTTGTGACCAGACAAGTGGGTAGCCCACCAGACTCCTCCATCCATAAGATTTCCCCAGAAAGAAGACTGGACTGGGTTGCCATTTCCTCCTCCAGGGGAATCTTCCCAACCCAGGGATCGAAACCACATCTCCCGTATTGCAAGCAAATTTTTTACCACTGAGCCACTGGCAAAACCCTCTTTGGCTTTGGATACTGAGTAATTGGGTGATGGCATCCTCTCAGAAAGGAGACAGAGATAAAAGTTCCAAGTTCACATTTGCACACATACACTAGTAAATGCTCTTCTTATGTACAAACGTCCAGTCTCTTACTCTACAAAAATGAAAAGATAGTTGTGCTGTCTTAGGGAGGTACCCTCTCTGAGGCAGTGTGCTAATGGTTAAGGTACCAAATAATGGTGTTGGACAAGCCTCTTAACTATTAATAACACCTAGATGACCTAGGACGGTTGTTTAATTCTTAGCTCCTCAACTTCAGTTGGGAAAATGGGGAAATAATAGCTCCTGCCACACATGTTTGTAATGAGGAAGACATGCAAGAACACATACAAAGCATAGAAGGATATTCATCCTTGGTAAGAAAACATTCATCGTTGCTTTTTTTTTTTTTTTTCATCATTGCTTTTTATGCAGCACATTACCCAGGGTTGTAAGTGTCATCAGCATATTGTGTGCTCTACAAGCGAGAAAATATAACCAGCTAAGGTACTATTGATGGTAGACTGTATGCTCCATACAAATAAATTAGTTTTATGGGTCTGGCTTGGTCGCTAAAGTCCACAGGTCAAACTTAACAAATAGTTCAATTTTTTCCTACTCTCGTTTTGGTAAGTTTGTTTTTGTTCCTGATTTTTAGATACGCTCATTCTAGACCCTTCCTTACATGGCCCACAATTGCAGATAATGTTGTTGTTCCATAGCTGCCTCAGTCCTAACCTATTTCCATTAATTCTCAGCTCAGCATCTATTCTGTATATGCTTTCTTTATCTAATTTCTTCACTCTTTCAACTTGTTTAACTTTTACAAATCTTTAATTATTTTGGTTACTTTCTTAAATGAACACATGGCTGCTCTAATCTTCCTCCTAAAAGCAGCTTTATACTCGGTATAAATCTCATTCCCAAGCATTCATGCCAATAACCTTCCCACTATCTTTCTGTCTGGTGTAGCACAAAATGTCTCACTTTATATTCTGTGCAGTGTGATTAAAAGAGGTGTGCATTTGTGTGTGTGTGACTAAGGTTTACAAAATGAGAGACAATATAACAACAATATACACAATTAGGGCTATGCCACTAAATTTATATGCTTAAGTCCAAATATTTCAGTGCTCCTTGTGGAATATTATAATATTTTAGGACTTAGAGGAGACTTACGGGCGTTTTATATTGGGACTTAGAAAACTTTTCCTTTATGCCTTTTAACCCCTTTCTCATCCTTTAGATTCTGGCTCAAAAGTTATCCCCTCTGTAAAACTTTCTTTGATGCAATTCCCAGGCAGTACAAATCCTTTCATTCAAGACTAAACCTTCCTGACATAAAGTATACCCAAGAGTCACAGGGCTAGATCACACTGGGTCACGTTTGTATCTGTGTCTATGTGTCTATCTTCCTAGAATGAATTTGAGCTCAAAGCAGTGATTCATATTAGAGTTCCCTTCTCTCATGGCACCCAATACATTTGCTTTCCACATGGTTAGTCCTAAGTGAATGTTGGACATCTGTTGGTATTTGAAAAAAGCAGTATTCTGAGTCCAACAATACCCAGTATTCTGAGTCCAACTTGTGATTCCCTGGCTATACTAATAACTGAACTAAAATGGTAGACATAGGAAGAAGATTTTTTATTATTGTTATCTGCCTATACATTCCTTGACAAAAAAATAAGCACTGAGTAAAGATTACCTAGTAATTAGAGTTACTGCTGAGTAGGATATTGTGGGGCCTCCCAGGTAGCTCAGCTGCTAAAGAATCTGCCTGCAATGCAGGAGACGCCAGCTCTGTTCCTGGGTCAGTAAGTTCCACTGTAGAAGGGATAGGCTACCCACTCTACTATGCATGGTCTTCCCTGGTGGCTCAGACAGTAAAGAATCTGCCTGCAGTGTGGGAAACCTGGGCTCGATCCCTGGTTTGGGAAGATCCCCTGCAGAAGGGCATGGCAATCCACTCCAGTATTCTTGCTGGAGAATCCCCATGGACAGAGGAGCCTGGCAGGCTACATTCCATGGGGTCACAAAGGGTCAGACACAACTAATCTCCTAAGCACATCAGAGGAATATTGAACTAGCGACTAGGAAGATGTGTGCCTAAAATAAAGCTTTATAAATGATTTAATAAAAGTAAGCACAAACAAAGGACTCTAGATAAAATAGGGAAAGCTGACTTTGATATGGAAAACTAATGTAGGTTTGTGCAAGGTATCATTAGTCAACTTTTCACTTAACACTGGAAAAGACAATGTCCTTAATTTTAACATTTTAAAGTACCATAATGTAAATGTCTATGTGGTACTTACTATAATCATACTACCTGGGTTGGAATCATCCTCTTTACCATTTACTAGCTGAGATGTTTACTTCTATTTTCCATATTATACCCACTCTTAGGGTTGTCATTAGAATTAAATAAAAGTAATTAACATGATTCATGGACCTAATAGTCTAGGTTCCTATACAATACTATTCCTTGCAGCATCAGATTTAACTTTTATCACCAGTCAGTTCAGTCACTCAGTTCAGTCACTCATGGGGTGACCGACTCTTTGTGACTCCATGGACTGGAGCACACCAGGCTTCCCTGTCTGTCACCAACTTCCAGAGATTGCTCGAACTCATGTCCATCAAGCCAGTGATGCCATCCAACCATTTCCTCCTGCCTTCAATCTTTCCCAGCATCAGGGTCTTTTCTAACGAGTTGGCTCTTCACATCAAGTGGCCAAAGTATTGGAGTTTCAGCTTCAGCATCAACCTTCCAATGAATATTCAGAACTGATTTCCTTCAGGATCGACTGGTTTGATCTCCTTTCAGTCCAAGGGACTCTCAAGAGTCTTCTCCAACACCACAGATCAAAAGCATCCATTCTTCAGTGCTCAATTTTTTTCGTGGTCTAACTCTCATATCAATGCATGACTACTAGAAAAACCATAGCTTTGACTAGATGGACCTTTGTCGGCAAAGTAATGTCTCTGCTTTTTAATATGCTGTCTAGGTTGGTCATAGCTTTTCTTCCAAGGAGCAAATGTATTTTAATTTCATGGCTGCAGTTACCATCTGCAGTGATTTTGGAGCCCAAGAAAATAAAGTCTGTCACTGTTTTCATTGTTTCCCCATCTATTTGCCATGAAGTGATGGGACTGGATGTCATGATCTTTGTTTTTTGAGTGTTGAGTTTTAAGCCAGTTTTTTGACTCTCCTCTTTCACTTTCATCACCAGACACATCCACAACTGAGTATCACATCCACTTTGGCCCACCCTTTTCATTCATTCTGGGGCTACTGGTAATTCTCTTCTGCTCTTCCCCAGTAGCTTATTGGACACCTTCAGACATGGGAGACTCATCTTTTGGTGTCATACCTTTTTGGCCTTTCATGTAGTTTGTGAGGTTCTCATGGCAAGTTATACTGGAGTGGTTTACTATTCCCTCCTCCAGTGGATCACATTTTGTCAGAACTCCCAGCAATGGCCACAGGACCGGAAAAGGTCAGTCCTCATCCCAATTCCCAAGAAGGGTAGTACCAAAGAATGTGCTAACTGTCAGACTCTTGCACTCATCTCCCACGCTAGTAAGGTCATCCTTAAAATCTTGCATGCTAGGCTTCAGCATTATGAAGAACTTCCAGATGTTCAAGCTGGGTTTAGAAAAGGAAAAGGAACTAGAGATCAAATTGCTAACATTTGCTGGATTATAGAGAAAGCAAGGGAATTTCAGAAAAACATCTATCTCTGTTTCATTGACTATGCTAAAGCCTTTGACTGTGTGGATCACAGCAAACTGTGGAAAGTTCCTAAAGAGTTCCAAACCATCTTATCTGTCTCCTGAGAAACCTGTATTCAGGTCAAGAAGCAACAGTTAGAACGCTGTATGGAACAACTGATTGGTTCAAGATCAAGAAATGAGTATGACAGGGCTGTCTGCTGTCACCTTGTTTGTTTGTTTAACCTATACGCTGAGCACATCATGAGAAATGCCAGGCTGGATGAGTTACAAGCTGGAATGAAGATAGGCGGGAGAAATAACAACCTCTCTATGATACCACTCTAATGGAAAAAAGCAAAAAGGATCTAAAGAGCCTCTTGATGAGGGTGAAGGAGGAGAATGAAAGAGCTGGCTTAAAACTAAATATTAAAAAAACCTAAATATTAAAAAAAAACTAAGATCATGGCATCTGGCCTCATTCAGTTCAGTTCAGTTCAGTCACTCAGTCCTGTCTGACTCTTTGCGACCCCATAAACTGCAGCACGCCAGGCTTCCCTGTCCATCACCAACTCCCAGAGTTCACTCAAACTCACGTCCATCGAGTTGGTGATGCCGTCCAGTCATCTCATCCTCTGTCATCCCCTTCTCCTCCTGCCCCCAATCCCTCCCAGCATCAGGGTCTTTTCGAATGAGTCAACTCTTTGCATGAGGTGGCCAAAGTACTGGAGTTTCAACTTTAGCATCATTACTTCCAAAGAACACCCAGGACCAATCTCCTTTAGAATGGACTGGTTGGATCTCCTTGCAGTCCAAGAGACTCTCAAGAGTCTTCTCCAACACCACAGTTTAAAAGCATCTGGCCCCATTACTGCTTGGCAAATAGAAGGGGAAAAGATGGAAGGAGTGACAGATTTCCTCTTCTGGGGCTCCAAAGTCACTGAGGACAGTTACTGCAGCCATGAAATCAGAAAACGATTGCTTCTTGGAAGGAAAGTGATGGCAAACAGTGTGTTGGAAAGCAGAGACATTACTCTGCTGACCAAGGTCCATATAGTCAAGGCTATAGTCTTCCCAGTGGTCACATACAGTTGTGAGAGCTGGACTATAAAGAAGGCAGAATGCCAAAGAATTGATGACTTTGAAATTTGGTGCTGGAGAAGACTCCTGAAAGTCCCTTGAATAGTAAGATCAAATCAGTCAACACTGAATATTCACTTGAAGGACTGATGCTGAAGCTGAAGCTCCAGTATTTTGGTCATCTGACGCAAACAGATGAGTCACTGGAAAAGTCCCTGGGAAAGATTGAGAGCAGAAGAAGAGGGCATCAGAGAATGAGATGGCTGGATGGCATCACTGATGCAATGAATATGAACTTGGGCAAACTCCAGGAGACAGTAAGGGACAGGGATACCTGACATGCTGCACCGCATCAGGTTGCAAAGAGTGGGACACAACCTGGCAACTGAACAACAACAATTCACATGAAACACTTGTGCCCTGCATATAGTAAGCTCTCTATAAATATTAGAAATTACTATTAGAATTAAAATTCAAAGTTTCATGTTTAATCATCTAGGATATTTAATATGCTTACTGTTAGACTATATAAACACGGGATCCAGAAAATCCTCATGAATCTGATTTAAAAACCTTAATCACAGAAGAACAAAAAGATGGTTCAGTTCAGTTCAGTTCAGTCACTCAGTCATGTCCAACTCTTTGTCACCCCATGAACCGCAGCACGCCAGGCCTCCCTGTCTATCACCAACTCCCAGAGTTTACTCAAACTCATGTCCATTGAGTCCGTGATGCCACCCAACCATCTCATCCTCTGTCATCCCCTTCTCCTCCTGTCCTCAATCTTTCCCAGAATCAGGGTCTTTTCAGATGAGTCAGCTCTCTGCATCAGGTGGCCAAAGTATTGGAGTTTCAGCTTCAATATCAGTCCTTCCAATGAGCACCCAGGACTGATCTCCCTTAGGATGGACTGGTTGGATCTCCTTGAAATCTTTGCAAATAGCATTTCCCTTTAGTTGCTGAAGGGAACTAAAGGGAAGCTCCCTGTTCTTTTAAATTTTGTTTTAAATTTATAGTACATGAGGTTTAAAACTTTCCACATTGGGTAGGGCTTAGGTTTTGGTGCATTCTTAGGTTAGAACATAACCAGATAAATATTAAAGGATTGGAATACAATAAGAGAAACATGTCTCTGAGGAATATATCAAACTGCCATCTCCATGGGACCATTTTTCATTCATTCATTTAAACAAGCATTTTGCAAAAAGCAGACTATTAGTGAGGCAAGATAAAGGAGTTATTATACATGAGAAGAATTTCCAAGTTTCTGAAAGGAAGTAAACACTAAATCTCCCTATAAAGGACTTGTACCATTCTGGAATTTACTGCAAGCCAGACATCCATCTATCTGCTTGCACTATGGAATCTTTGCTTCAAATCACAAACTTAGGGAGGAAGTATTCTGAGATTAGAGATCTATATACAAACTTCCTATCAGACCAGCTCTTTGCCAGTCAATAGGTGGCCCTGAAATAAATAAAACCCTTATATATCATGATCAGAATAGCTAGGAAATACTCCTGACAGGGCCTGATGTGTTGAGAAGAAATATAACAAGAAGCAAAGAAAAATAACAAATATGAGAAAGGCAGGAAATGGAAGAAAACAAGAGGAATTCCTTCATGAAATAGATTACATTTTTGACTGTACATTCTTTGTGAAATTAGAGAAGCTATTTCTTCTTTGAAATAAAAGCTCAAAGAGAAGATATAAAGATTCAAAGGCAAACTGATACTATGTATAGAAGAAAATAAATGCTGGATGGCAGAGCCTATTATATATATATATAAAAAAGATACCCAGTAGAGATAGCAAAAGTAGTGACATTCAGGTGATGATGACAAACTCTCTCAATGAAAGGTGATTTGGACAAAAGGAGAGGAAAGAAACAAGAGCAGCTACATGACTGCTGGCCAGATATGCTGGTGAGCGTCTAAGAGCCACCTCTGTCACTCCTCAAAACTGCTGAGATTCTCAAATGGGTTGATGTCCTGTGGGCTTCCCCAGGGGCTCAGATGTTAGAGAATCTGCCTGCAATGCTGGAGACCCATGTTCGATCCCTGGGTCAGGAAGATTCCCTGGAGAAGGGAATGGCAACCCACTCCCGTATTCTTGCCTGGAGAATTCCATCAACAGAGGAGCCTGGCAGGCTACAGTCCATGGGATCATAAAGAGCTGGACATGATTGAGTGACTAACAAACCTGTGGTAGCCAGACAAGAATACTGCAGTGAGTAGACATTCCCTTCTCCAGGGGACAGTCAGTGAAAAGAAGTACTTAAATTATATTTACATAAAGTAGTCCCAAGTTGAGTGAAGTGAGTGACATCGCTCAATCATGTCCAACTCTTAGCAACCCCTTGGACTGTAGCCCACCATGCTCCTCTGTCCATGGGATTTTCCAGGCAAGAGTACTGGAGTGGGTTGACATTTCCTTCTCCAGAGGATCTTCCTGACCCAGGGATCGAACCCAGGTTTCCCACATTGTAAGCAGATGCTTTACCATCCGAGCCAATATAGCTCTTATGCTTGAAAGAGACATCCTAGAACTAAAAAATCAAGACAAATAGGGCATAGAATATTATCTATTGGTCTTACTGAGTCTTAGCACTTTTTGTTTTCCAAACACAGTCCCATAATGGCCAAATCTAAATACCCAAACCCCAGCACAGCCTCTCAGATTCAGGTAGAAGTTTGCACAATTGTATTCAATTACTCATGGGACCTTGGTTATTGCTTTACATGGATAAAAACAGCCCTGGGTGCACAGTTAGGAAAGGGCCACTTCTTATATGTCAGAGTAAATCTCTAATTAGAAGTATTGACTGCAGACTCCTTGCTTCCTATCCTCCATACAGAGGAAACACAACTATGGTGTTCAGCATTCATATTTCTCAGAGAAAATCAAATTTTAGAAGTTTCTCCTAGTTCAATAGTGAAGATAATAAGGAGCCAAAGATAGTGACTGGCAGAAATTCAAATAAGTGAGAAAGTTATGTTAAGAGATACAGTAAGAGATGTTAAAGATAAATGTCCCTTGTGTTTATTTTTTAACAACTGAAATAGCACTTTATGAGAATTAAACATTTCCAGTCATTTAAATGTCTTTTGTTCTTAACCGCTTTCACCATAGGGGTTGTAAACTCTAGTCCCTTTTAAGTTCAAATACATTTGACCTCTTGACTCCATTTTTTATTTAGTTGTGTCTTTGAGAAAAGACCACAGGATTTTGAAATTTTATAGTGACATCTAGGCGTTTTTGATATGTACTCATGCAGCAGGTTGGTCATCGGAAACCAAGAAGCCAGGTGCCAAATACCTAATAGTTGCCTGTTGAAGAAACAAGATTTTACTAGAAGACACAAGGCCTGAAGTTTTGAAACTCAAAAAAAATGCATCCAAAAATCTGAATTTCAAAGTTCTGACCTTGGGTTAATATGCTGGAATGTAGGCGAAAAATGGTATTTTTAAAATGCTTTCAGTTTTATAATCCTAAGTAGTCTTCAGCTTTTTGAGTATTCCTGCATAGGGTTAGGGTTAAGCTTCAGGTCAGCAGAGTATACCCTGTATGAAAAGGGGGCCATGGCTTTGAATCTCATATCTCCAAGCGAAATTTTACAAAAAAACTTTACAAATTTTACAAAAGCCCACAGCTCTCTGTAATATCCATCATCTCTCCCTGGAGATTTGTTGTATTTCAGAGAAGTGCCAAGGACCACAGAGTCTGCTCAAGATATTTAAAAGAATTTGAGGAAGATAATCTCATACACATAGATTTTAATTTTCTCCTGCAAAGCCCCTTTTCTCCCAACTAATTTATTTTGCTTCCATTTCTTGAACTATATCTTATTATTTAAGAAAATTATCTTGAAATTATTAGGTCAGAAAATGCACATCATTACATTATGATATGTATTGTCAAAATTCCCTTGAGAAAGATGGTGCAAAGTTATACCCCAACCAATTTTGTTTATTTCACACTCTGTCTATTCTGAAATATTCCCAGTAGTATTCCTCCTTTTATGAACTAGTTTTCTGTATTCTATGCCAACTCTTCGCAAACCTGTGGACTGTAGCACCCCAGGCTGTCCATGGGATTCTCCAGGCAAGAATACTGGAGTGGGTTGCCATGCCCTTCTCCAGGGGATCTTTCCGACCCAGGGACCAAATTCACATCTCTTATATCTCCTGTATTGCCAGGCTAGTTATTTACCACTAGTGCCGCCTGGGATCAGATCAGATCAGTCGCTCAGTCGTGTCCGACTCTTTGCGACCCCATGAATCGCAGCACGCCAGGCCTCCCTGTCCATCACCAGCTCCCGGAGGTCACTCAGACTCGCATCCATCGAGTCAGTGATGCCATCCAGCCATCTCATCCTCTGTCGTCCCCTTCTCCTCCTGCCCTCAATCCCTCCCAGCATCAGAGTCTTCTCCAATGAGTCAACTCTTCGCATGAGGTGGCCAAAGTACTGGAGTTTCAGCTTTAGCATCATTCCTTCCAAAGAAATTCCAGGATTGATCTCCTTCAGAATGGACTGGTTGGATCTTCTTGCAGTCCAAGGGACTCTCAAGAGTCTTCTCCAACACCACAGTTCAAAAGCATCAATTCTTCGGCGCTCAGCCTTCTTCACAGTCCAGCTCTCACATCCATACATGACCACAGGAAAGACCATAGCCTTGACTAGGCGAACCTTTGTTGGTAAAGTAATGTCTCTGCTTTTGAATATGCTATCTAGGTTGGTCATAACTTTCCTTCCAAGGAGCAAGTGTCTTTTAATTTCATGACTGCAGTCACCATCTGCAGTGATTTTGGAGCCCAGAAAAACAAAGTCTGACACTGTTTCCACTGTTTCCCCATCTATTTCCCATGCAGTGATGGGACCAGATGCCATGATCTTCGTTTTCTGAATGTTGAGCTTTAAGCCAACCTTTTCACTCTCCACTTTCACTTTCATCAAGAGGCTTTTTAGCCCCTCTTCACTTTCTGCCATAAGAGTCGTGTCATCTGCATATCTGAGGTTATTGATATTTCTCCCGGCAATCTTGATTCCAACTTGTGTTTCTTCCAGTCCAGCATTTCTCATGATGTACTCTGCATATAAGTTAAATAAACATGGTGACAATATGCAGCCTTGACGTACTCCTTTTCCTATTTGGAACCAGTCTGTTCTTCCATGACCAGTTCTAACTGTTGCTTCCTGACCTGCATACAGATTTCTTAAGAGGCAGATCAGGTGGTCTGGTATTCCCATCTCTTTCAGAATTTTCCATAGTTTATTGTGATCCACACAGTCAAAGGCTTTGGCATAGTCAATAAAGCAGAAATAGATGTTTTTCTGGAATTCTCTTGCTTTTTCCATGATCCAGCCTGGGAAGCCCCTACTATTCCCGTCTCTTATACTTAAATATTTGATTCACCTAGAATATATTTTCACATGAGAAATTAGAAACATGATTCCAAAAATAAAGATTTGTCTTGTCAGGAATCTTGCTGATAACACCCTGTTTTCTTCAGACTAAAGCCCTAATTTCTTGCCATACCACTAACAAGCTTTACAATCCTGCTTCAACATCAGTGTCCAGCTCAGGTCTCCCACTGCTCCTTACGAGGATTCTATTCTCTCATTACACACATGTATTTAATTTTTCTGAACAGGACTCAACACTTTGACATCTTTGTGCCTTCCTGCATTTCTTTTTTTTTTTTTCTCCTTGGAACCCTCTGCTACTTTTTCCTTCTGAACATGTTGAAATAACCCCTCAAGGCCTGGATGGGAAGCTGCCTTGTTGATGGAGCATTTCATAGTTCCTCCTCCCCCAAAGAAATGCTTTGTCTTTGATTTCCATGGGATGTTTGGCTGTCTTTTAGTCCACATGGGTATTGATATCCTCTAATAGCTCATGAATACCTTGTGGGAAAATACTTTGTCATGTTTTTCAAGCTTGTCTGCCTAGTATCTGACACATGGAGTGAAGATAAAAAATATTTTGTTGACTGCAAATTATGATATGCTACTTTTGTCCTATTCCTGTACACCCATCATAATACTCATTTGTATATAGTTCTCTATAAAACATGGTATATGTATATATGTGTGTGTGTATAATTATATATGTATATATTTTTATGCAAATATTTGCTTATTATATAAGAAACCTTAATAGGTTACATTTATGAATTGACTGCATCAATCATGAAATACATTATCTGCCAATTTCATTACATCTCTAAGGCACCAGAATGTCAAAAGTCTTAACACTTTTAGCAACTAATGCATTTTGTGCAAAATTTAAGGGCAACAGTTTAAAGATATAGATGTTGACCTATAGTCCTCGGACTTTAGAATGGTTGGCTTTATATTCATATTACTCTGTCATTTCCATTGCTGTATGTTGTGATCTAAGAAGAACTGTGACTGGTCTGCCTAAAGTCCAGTTAAATCAATATTTAAGAGCACTATTCTGTGTCCACATACTATCATATAAATCATCATGGTTTAGAGTGTATTCTCTAAAATGCTTGTCCTAGAAGATGCTAGAAGATTTTCTCAAACAAAGGAATTCATTGGCACAATAAGTCTGGGATACAGCACATACAGATTTCTCCTCTGAGAGAGTCATGATATCTTGAACACATAATTTAATCCATTGTTCCCCAAATTTATTTGAAAATTGAACTTTTCTAGCACATACATAAAACCAGATTGAGAAACTCTGACAGAGATTATTTCCTTTAATCTTTACAGCGATTTTGTTAAAAGTATCATACTGAGAGCTCTGTTTTACAAATAAGGAAATGGATGATTTGCCAAATGTCACCAACTGTGAGAGAATAGAACCCAGGTCTCCCCATTCTGATTCCAAGAGTCTGTATGCCTCAGCTGCCTCCAGTGAACACTGAAACTATTGTGGCAATTTCCTTATCTAAGAAAACAGGACATTGCTCTGGAAACCATCAAACATATTTTTTTAGGCTTTTGTCCACCTGGAATACCCTACCACCACCCCAGCATCACCATCACCATTTTATATTCTCATTTTTCCCAAGATCATACTAGAATCTGATATTTTGCATGAAGTCCTCCTATGACAATTTCATCTTCTCATCCAAAATCTTGAGGAATTCTCTGATTTAGCATTCTGTCAGTTACTGGATAGTGCCGCATATTGCTAACCTAACTGCTTTATGTGTGCTTGCTCTGTTTCTCTAACATCAGAGAGTTTGTCTAAACCTTTTATCTATTTATTATCAGTATAAACATACTATGTAGTATTTGCTAAATGAATGAATGACTAAATGCATAAGTAAATGGCTATGTAGATGATGAAATTATGGACATGTAATATAGGCAAAGTGTTTACGACCACATTTTAATATTCTAATTCTTAATATTCTTATACAGTAGGAAGAGAGTGGTAAACTGGGAGGGAACATGAACTTTTTTCTAGTTGACTCTCAGACTTTAGTATTTATCAGAATCATGTGGAAAGTTTGTTAAACCACAGATGGCTAAGCCCCGCTCTCATGAGTTTCTGATTCAGTAGGTTTGGGATGGGATCTGAGCATCTTTGTTGATAACAGATATCCGGTTTATGCCAATGCTGCTGGCCCAAAGTTCACATTTTGAGACAAACTAAGCTAAGCAAAGAGAAATTTGATGAGTTGAATTACTGACCTGTCTACCTTCAGCTGTGTGATTGAATAAGGTTCTTAAATACTTACTTTCATTATTTTAAAAATTAGTTTAATATACTTAAGTTGTAGAGTTATGAGGATATAATATTTCAGAAAAGCCGAGCACACAAAAAGTCATAGCACACAGTAGACTGCTTCTTTTCCACTCTTCCGAGGATGTGGTTGAGAGTGCTTCATAGTGCGGTCCTTCCTTTTCCTTGTCTCCATCAGTTCTGGAAAGTTATACCATATTATTCTTCTTAACAAGTGTGCTTAAATCCAACAGCATACTCCTTGGAACCAAGATATTAGATAGCAGAAGCAATAACACAGACCTCAGGCACAGAATTCATTACTCACAGCCAATGGCAATTCTTAGTTCAGACTACAGTCGGTTCCAGTTACAAATATTCCTTGTTCAAGTGCAGACTTTTGCTTCAAAACAACTCAGAGACACTGACTGCTTTCTGTTTTATCTCCTCATATAGCAGTGATAGTGCTTAAAGTTATCCCCAATCTGATGCCATTCTGTCTCCCTTCCTCAAAAGGCACAAAGGAGCCCTATCTTTGCTTTATTTTACAGTATCCTTTCAAGAGACCCTTCGCTTGGGAAAACACAGAGCTGGGCTTGAATGCTACTGCCTAACTTAGGAACTTGACCATTAGCAAAATTAATTGCAAAAGCAGAGACTACAGTAGTTTAAAAATTCTCTGGTGAGAGATTTCTCCTAATTTCAAGTAGTTGGATTACAATGATTAGGTACTTCCCTTCAGGCTAATTTTGTCAAAATGATCTCCTTAAAGTTTTTTTTTTTTTTAAACCCTATTTTGTTGGGTTATTTTACTGTCTAAATTATTCTATGAATTACAAGCTTTTGATGCATTTATTCCTGACAGAGATTATATTGACCCTGTCCCCAGATGAGTTCTGAGGTTGAGCCTAAGATCTGAGTCACAACCACACATATTAAAGTGCAACACCTTTATACTATATAAATTCACAAAAATCTGGAGCTAGGAACATCTATAGGGATCGATGCACATTAACGGGCATCTAGTCGTCCAAGCTAGCTCAGGAGGAGTTACAAAAGTGACAGGAAGTACTTGGGGCTCCCAACATGCAACAGAGAGTTTCTGAAGGTTGACTGTGACCTCCTACTGCTTTTGTAGAGACATTTCACTCCATGTTTGGGAAAATGAATTATTCCCACTTGGATTAACTTTCTGAGAACTCTTCTCCTCAGGTTTCTGGCACTTCTAGCCCCACAGGTCAGCACGACAACTGGGCTGAATAAGTCTGAAACACTGTCAGTGATGGATGAGTGAGCTTATGTCTTGGTGGCTTGGCTTTCTTTGCTTTGGCATACGGCTTCTTTTCAACAAAGAGGTAAAACAAACGATGGAGAACATGAAGAGAAAACTCCTTTGTATATTATCTGACACCAGATGGATCACCCTAGTCCCTGCCAGTAGCAAGCTTGGTAGAATATGAGAAAGGGGAATTGGGATCACCCAGACCTTTTTCGCCACCACCAGACAGCCTACACTTATTGGAGGAAATTATAAAATCATATGCATCGGTCCAGTTCAGATAATGCTCTCTGATGTCAGGGGAGCTTTTGAATGGTGAGCAGTCATCTGAGTCATCTTTGTTGAATCATAATTTCATTTGCTGTCACAGTTTTTTTCAAGTTGTTCTCATACTTCATGCTTAGAAGCTTCACCCAACACTTTCCAAATCCGTACATCATCCTCCCTCTAAGTTACCAAGAGTATCGGGACCCTTTGCCAGCAGTTTCCTCAGCTTTCCTGTACTTTGGATCTACCATCTGTCTGCATACTTGACACGCTTCTGAGGAAAGGGTTCCCATCTCCTCTGCCAAGGCTGTGTGTGTGCTCAGTCTCACCCTCTCACACTTCCTCCCCCTGATTAGCTATTTCCTCACTTTGCTTTCTCCTTCTTGGCTCTAAAAATCCCTATACACTGGTGACCACATATGATGATTAGGTTAGAAACAACTTTCTTATAACTTTCCTTTCTCTCTCTCAAATACTTATCCAATCTCTCTGCTTCCTTTCACACCTAAGGTGGGCTTCTGCCCCCATCACAGTGCTATATCTGCCAGATTTGTCCCTCTACTTCCCCACACTTTCTTGCATGAGAAGAGGTGTATTCCTTGGTTGTTATGTTTGTAAAAATATTTTCTTTGATATTTGTAGCATCTGTGTCACTTCCAAATTTTTCACTCCTCTCCTATTGTCTCCTTAATTGACTCTTATTCAACATTCCATTTCCAAAACATGGGTATTTCTTGAGATTCTGTGCAAAACTCTAATTTTTTTTTTCCTTTTCCATACCTTCTCCTTTAGTGAACCCATTTATCTTCATGGTTTAAACTATTTCCACTTGGCCCTCCTTTCTCTCTAGAAACATACCTCATCATTTTCTCAAACTCAAAATACTGTAAAATAAATGAAATCCTCTTTTACAACCAACCTCTCCCCCTAGTTTCCTGTTTTGATCATACAACACTATCACTCTGTTTATGCTGCCCTTCCCCTATATCTGGGCAGTAAGTTCCATGAGGACTAGTTTGTTCACCCCCTCTCTTCTAACAATTTAAATAATCGTGGCACAGGGTCACCAGTATATAAAATGTGCCAAATTAATGAATAGTAGAGTGAAGGCAATGGCACCCCACCCCAGTACTTTTGCCTGGAAAATCCCATGGACGGAGGATCCTGGTAGGCTCCAGTCCATGGGGTCGCTGAGAGTCAGACACAACTGAGCAACTTCACTTTCACTTTTCACTTTCATGCATTGGAGAAGGAAATGGCAACCCACTCCAGTATTCTTGCCTGGAGAATCCCAGGGACGGGGGAGCCTGGTGAGCTTCTGTCTATGGGGTCGCACAGAGTCGGACACGACTGAAGCGACTTAGCAGCAGCAGCAGAGTGAATGGATGAATCCTGGTTATCTTGGCTTGAAAAATGCAGACATTTGACTCATTTCCTATTACCTCACTAATGAAAATTGTGACCAAGTATCTTAGGTTTACCTTTATAGCATCTCTTTTCTCTATACTTTCTGTTCCAACTGCAGTCACATTGGTGACTTACGTTCCTCATGCTTGGGCTCTGTCTTTAGCCCTACTTGGTCTTTCCAATGGCTGGAAGCGGATTCTCCCTCCTCTCAGTTCCCTTCATTACTTGTAGCAGGTGGCATAGTTATGCCACACATTTCATAATGATTCTCTAAACTGCCCTCTCATAGCAATAAGCTGATCATGTTATACTTTTCCTTTTAGCAACATTTAATGTCTTTTTCTTTATTATTAAAATAATTGGTAAATAAACAGATGTGAATGAGTAAATTCCACTACCAGAGTTAACTTTTTAAAGTACAACTCTTACCTGATTGTTTTCCTACAATTAAAAAAACCTTAATTTAATGCCTCCTCAATGCACATGGAGAAGGAAATGGCAATCCACTCCAGTGTTCTTGCCTGGAGAATCCCAGGGACGGGGGAGCCTGGTGGGCTGCCGTCTATGGGGTCGCACAGTCGGACACGACTGAAGTGACTTAGCAGCAGCAGCAGCAATGCACAATAAATTAAGCTGGAACTCCTCAATCAATGTCTACCCTACTACTTCCTCTTCACCCAGGACATTGTCCAAAACCACCTGCCAAAGTTATACCACTTTCCCTTATTGTATGTCTTGTACTCTAACCAAAGGGAAGCAAAATTTACCTACCTTGGGTTTTTAGCTGAGTATCTTTACCAAAAAAAGAAAGAAAAACAAGTACTTTATTAATGTCTGCTGCATACATCACATGAGAGGAATCTTGACAAAAGTAACTCAAAGTGATGGCTAGAACTCTGGCTTTCTACAGCATCTTCAACCAAAAACAATACATTTGTAGAGAAATGACAGGAGGAAGAAAAGCATTTTACTCCTCCAAGGATGGCAAACTGCAGGAAGGTAAATATATTGGAGAGATCTAATGTCAGCAAATCTTCCCTTGTAGCTCAGTCAGTAGAGAATCTGCCTGCAATGTGCAGGGGACCTGGGTTCGATTTCTGGGTTGGAGAGATCCCCTGGAGAAGGAAATGAAAACCCACTCCAGGATTCTTGCCTGGAGAATCCCATGACAGAGGAGCCTGGGAGGCTACAGTCTATGGGGTTGCAAGAGTCAGACATGACTTAGTGACTAAACCACTACCACTGTTGGTAAGGTTTGTTTGCAAATTCCTTTGGTGCCTCTGGGCTGCTAAAAGTCTATCTCCAGTAAAAAAGAGAATTTATATCTTGCCTTTAGGCAGAAAAGAGAGTAGGGAGAGCTGTTTCTGCATTTGCTCCTTCTTAATTGCCTTGAGCTCAAAATAATAGTGATGTCAGAGTCATATTTTAAGGTCACATATTCTGATTTCATTCACCATTCTGGCTTGCTCTATCATGACAATTTTGAATAGTTTGTCCTCTCCAAAAGCACTTCCTATCTTTTTCTCTGCCAGTTAAAATTCTGTCTGCTCTACAAGACCTGTTTTCAAGAGCTTAGCATGTTGGAAGCAAGGGTGAAACAAGTGAGAGTAAGACAGGAGAAAATGAAGAAATTGGGAATTGTTATCTTATAGATTTATCTTTTGCTAAATCTCTGCCTGAACTATGTATACTACTATTCAAAATTCCTGTCACTATTATGCTCTTTATCGTGGGCCTATGACTAGCATTTAGCATGATATAGTAGTAGTAGCAATGCTGGTTGCTCAGTCTCATCCAACTCTTTGTGATCCTATGAACTGTAGCCTGCCAGGCTCCTCTGCCCTTGAAATTCTCCAGGCAAGAATACTGGAGTAGGGTTGCCGTTCTCTTCTCCAGGGTATCTTCCCAACCCAGGGATCGAACCTGGTTTTCCCACACTGGAGTCGATTTTTTTTTTTTTTTTTACCATAGTTTGTGTTTAAAATTGTCTAGCCTAGTCAAAATTTCCTAGTCAGTGTCATAGCATATGGATCTAGTTTCTTCCAACCTCAAGTTGGTTACCGTCTTTCAGGGGTGAACAGCAAGTACATAAAATACGTACTTTTTGTATGTGGCAATAGATGAATAAATTAGGGTTGGGAGAATAGGCTAGGCAACTGGAAAAATTTTTTCCTCCTAATATTTTGCTCAAATTCCTTCTCCATATGATTTCTTGGCTTTCTTTATTGCCTATAACACCTTTATTCGCCGGTGGCTAGCATCAGCTTATATCAGTCTTATCACTTTTAATCTCATACATAAATTTTTATATAAATATAGGCTGTATCACTGCTCTCAGGTTGAGAGAAGAAACCTAGAGCATTGCTTAAGTATCATAGATTCTGGCCTCATTAGATGTACTCTTAGAGTCAACTGGAAGCCTTTTACCACAGTAGTCACTAGTTATTACAAAGTAACCGCCCAAGCATGGCTCTAGGCTATACAAAGCCAGTCACACAGATGTAGCCCTTGTTTAGGTGCTCACAACCTGAAACTTTAATTCACAGTCCTACTCCTAGGATCGGCCAAGATCAAAAGCTCTGGCTGCCAGTTCTCTACTCAGGAAGCCATTAATTGACACCCCGTCACAAACAGAGCTAACTCTGATTTTCCTTCTGTTTCATTCACTATTTTGTCTTGCATATCCTCCTGGCATAAACAGGTAGGATCAAAGGCTGCATCACTTAGTTAACTTCCACGCCACCCTTAAGTTTCCCCTGGTATTTTTGTCTCTGCCTACCAGACAAGAGTTTCCTTTCCACCTCACCCAAGGGTATATTCTATTGTGTACGAGAGCAACAAGGATGCAAGCTGACACTCTGGAGAGGACACTAAACAATGTCAGGGAAATACTAAAAGACATCCTATAGAGAAAATCATCTGCTTACCTAAGATTAGAACCACACAGACAAGCCAAAAATGCCTTAGGAGGAAGGAGACGAAAAAACGGAAGGTCAGAGGGTGTAGGGATGAGTGACTGAAAGAAAGAAAGAAAGAAAAATCAAGTGATTCAGAGTCCATGAATTACATAAAAGCAATGAAAATAAAACACTATACACGGATGTTTGGTGATTAGGTAAAAGCTAGGAAGCTCTGTGTAATTCTAGAGCTTCTCTTATTCAAATCCAATCCAATTCTGAAAGTACTTTCATACATTTTAATACTTTCAGCATAGTTTCTCCTTTTCATTCATTTATAGAACAGACATTCATAAGAACACTGCACTTCCCTATGATGACTAATCTAGGGAAAAAGCGGGGGCATTTGCTTAGCAATAATTGCCAGATGGCAGCTGGGACACAAACACCCCCAGGCATCACAAAGAACTAAAAAGTATAGTTTATTGCAGGTGAGAGCAACACTTAAAGCAATGCAAATCATGACTAACAGATTTGAGAATAGTGTGGATTGCTTGTTTGGCATTAACTGAGACCTAAATAAAAATCCACTCTGAATCATCAGGGGAAATTAATGACATTTAAATCTATTCTTCTAAGATAAGGGTAAAGCATTCCTAGGTTGTCGCTGGGGCTTTTGTGTCCCAAGAAAAAAATTAGCCTGTAAACTCCTCTGACAAGGCTCTGAATTACTCAAATGAATACAGCCTCAGTTCAGGAATTAAATTACCATTTACAGTTCCGCTGGCATCTGTGTTATGCTGGCCTTTAGACAAGACACTTTATTTTATTTATTTATTTAGTGGCTACAGCAAGCTTCCGTGTTTCTGGATATGGTTTAGATTCTGCCAGCAAGACAGACTTGTATGCAATTTGAAAGACAGGACATCAACCCCAATTTTCCTTTGCCAGAGGTGAAAGCTACATAGCTCTGGCACATGTGAGTTCTTACTAGGGCAGTCTAAATCCATTCCCCTGCCAATCATTCATTTTGGGGGTGTGGGGGCAGCTGAGACACTGGCAACTATTGTCTGCATTTTTCTGACCTCTAGTGGCAGCCACTTCTTGATTTTCTGGATCATAATGGCATCTGTGACCTCACATTTGCTTCCTCAGTCTTTCCAATAGATTTATATGTATCTAACTCCCTGTATTAAATCCATTTCACTTGAAATACTTGGAAGGTTTTTATTCTCTGAAATAACCAGCCCCTTACCTCAATCCTATGATTAAAATCTCAGAATATTTTCTCACACATAGTAGTCAATAGTGACAGCTAGTTTATCTTGTTGCTTTATTTTTAAACATCTTTATTCAGATATAATTCACATGCCATAAATTCATCCTTTTAAAGTATATAATTCAACAGCTCTTGTATATTCAGAATTCTGCATCCATCACCACAGTTGATTGACTTTAGAACAGTCTAATACTCCTTTATGATTATACAGTGCAAGTGAGAAATAGATTTAAGGGGCTAGATCTGACAGATAGAGTGCCTGATGAACTATGGACTGAGGTTCATGACATTGTAGAGGAGACAGGGATCAAGACCATCCCCATGGAAAAGAAATGCAAAAAAAGCAAAATGGCTGTCTGGGGAGGCCTTACAAATAGCTGTGAAAAGAAGAGAAGTAAAAAGCAAAGGTGAAAAGGAAAGATATAAGCATCTGAATGCAGAGTTCCAAAGAATAGCAAGGAGAGATAAGAAAGCCTTCCTCAGTGATCAATGCAAAGAAATAGAGGAAAACAACAGAATGGGAAAGACTAGAGATCTCTCCAAGAAAATTAGAGATACCAAGGGAACATTTCATGCAAAGATGGGCTCGATAAAGGACAGAAATGGTATGGACCTAACAGAAGCAGAAGATATTAAGAGGTGGCAAGAATATACAGAAGAACTGTATAAAAAAGATCTTCATGACCCAGATAATCACGATGGTGTGATCATTGACCTAGAGCCAGACATCCTGGAATGTGAAGTCAAGTGGGCCTTAAAAGCATCACTACGAACAAAGCTAGTGGAGATGATGGAATTCCAGTTGAGCTATTTCAAATCCTGAAAAATGATGCTGTGAAAGTGCTTCACTCAATATGCCAGCAAATTTGGAAAACTCAGCAGTGGCCACAGGACTAGAAAAGGTCAGTTTTCATCCAATCCCAAAGAAAGGCAATGCCAAAGAGTGCTCAAACTACTGCACAATCGCACTCATCTCACAGGCTAGGAAAGTAATGCTCAAAATTCTCCAAGCCAACTGTGAACTTCCAGATATTCAAGCTGGTTTTAGAAAAGGCAGAGGATCAAATGGCCAACATCTGCTGGATCATCGAAAAACCAAGAGAGTTCCAGAAAAACATCTATTTCTGGCTTCTTGACTATGCCAAAGCTTTTGACTGTGTGGATCACAATAAACTGTGGAAAATTCTGAAAAAGATAGGAATATCAGACCACCTGACCAGCCTCTTGAGAAACCTATATGCAGGTCAGGAAGCAACAGTTAGAACTGGACATGGAACAACAGACTGGTTCCAAATAGGAAAAGGAGTACGTCAAGGCTGTATATTGTCACCTTGCTTATTTAACTTCTATGAAGAGAAGTTAATCATGAGAAACGCTGGACTGGAAGAAACACAAGCTGGAATCAAGATTGCCAGGAGAAATATCAATAACCTCAGATATGCAGATGACACCACCCTTATGGCAGAAAGTGAAGAGGAACTCAAAAGCCTCTTGATTAGAGAGTGAAAGAGGAGAGTGAAAAAGTTGGCTTAAAGTTCAACATTCAGAAAATGAAGATCATGGCATCTGGTCCCATCACTTCATGGGAAATAGATGGAGAAACAGTGGAAACAGTGTCAGACTTTATTTCTGGGGGCTCCAAAATCACTTCAGATGGTGACTGCTGCCATGAAATTAAAAGATGCTTACTCCTTGGAGGGAACGTTATGACCAACCTAGATAGCATATTGAAAATCAGACATTACTTTGCCAACAAAGGTCCGTCTAGTCAAGGCTATGGTTTTTCCAGTGGTCATGTATGGATGTGAGAGTTGGGCTGTGAAGAAAGCTGAGCACTGAAGAATTGATGTTTCTGTGGTGTTGGAGAAGACTCTTGAGAGTCCCTTGGACTGCAAGGAGATCCAATCAGTGTAATCTAAAGGAAATCAGTCCTGGGTGTTCATTGGAAGGACTGATGCTGAAGCTGAAACTCCAGTACTTTGGCCACCTCATGCGAAGAGTTGACTCGTTGGAAAGACCCTGATGCTAGGAGAGATTGGGGGCAGGAACAGAAGGGGACCACAGAGGATGAGATGGGTGGATTACATCACTGACTTGATGGATATGAGTTTGAGTAAACTCTGGGAGTTGGTGATGGGCAGGGAGGCCTGGTGTGCTGTGATTCATGGGGTCGCAAAGAGCCGGACACGACTGAGCAACTGAACTGAACTGAACTGAGAGATGAGTAAGTCAAAAGGAAGAAACTGATGAATCAGAAAGGAAAGTGTTACTGGGAGCAAAGAAGTCTCTAGGGAGTGAAAGAGGATGATATTCCAGGCACACAGGAAAATTCAGTCCATGATAGAAGCAGGAAAAATTCCTTATCTCTATCAAAATGGAAAAAAAACAATTATAGGATAGGAGGGGGTAGCAACTGTGGCAGCACTTAGAGTGACCATCAAATGTGCTGGAATATTAATTTCTTTTATATTAGCAACATTTAAACATTAATTTTTAAAAACATCTTTCAGAATCATGAACACTTGAGCATGTTTCAGTCCATTCAGTTTGATAAATAAGTCTACAAAATGAAGTCCAAATTTGTGATCTTGACTTTGAATTCATGAGGCCAGTTTCTTAAATATACATATAACTCTTCATCATTGTTTTTCTTTAGAAAGCTTGTCTCATTAAAAATCTTTTCATCAATGTTGTAATATTCTTCACCCAAAGTCTAACTGGGACAGAGGGTAGTTGGGAAATATACCTCCTTAACTTTCTTTGTCCTACTGGACCACAGGGTTTGATAGTTTTGTACTGGAGGTTTCATTACCCAGTTTGCACTGATCCGGTCTACTGTTTTAATTATTTTGAACTATTCTTTACTGTCCTAGAGAAGATTTAGTCTTCCCACACTTCTTGCATGAAGTTTTTTGTCCACTTGCAGTGCTGTTAGGCCCACATTTCTATTTCAGTTCCTAGCATAGTATTCACTTGATCAACTGCTGTTGAAAGGTTGCTGGGAAACTGATGTAGATACATAATATTGATAATAGAAGTCATATTTTCTATTTTCTACATATAATGTCTAATAGATAATTCAGTGTTATTTTTAGCTCAGAGGGGTTCTAGAGCAGTGTTCATTAAAGAGGTGACATCCCATCTTGAGAAGAAAAATATAGGGTGTTAGAAGATAACACCCTATATTTAGGGTGTTATCAGTATTTAGGAAGAGGATGAGGTAAAGGAACAGTCAAGGAAAGAAAATAGCATGATTAATGGACAGAAGATATTCCATCCTTGAGATTGGCTAGAGCACAGGTACATAAAAGGAAAAGTGTGAAGTTAATTTGTAAATGTAAATTCAGACCTGGTTAAGAAGTGATCTAAATTGGAGATATAGGTCAAACATTGCCAGCATAGATCCAAAATTAACAGATAGTCATTGAGTTTTTTCAAGATGGAAGGTGGGAGGTGTTACATGATTAGAACCGTGCTTTGGAAAGATAGATGAGGCAGCTATGTGTCTGGGAGACAAAGCTGAAAGGCTGTGACCAGCAGTTGTTGCCAACCTTGTGAAATATCTTGCTTTGGGAAAGGTTAAACTAGAGACATATCCATGGTCAATGTCTGTTCTTTTTCCATTAGACTTCTTTTAAAATGCAATCGTTTAAACAAGTGAAAAAAAAAGTCCCAAATAAAACAAGGTCAGAAATTTTATTGATTCCTTAAACATTCACTAAATGGGGAAAGGAATGACCTTACTTTCTGCTGAGACTTTCCTGAAAGCTTGCCAAAGTGGAAAGCTTCAGAATATCCTGATCATTCATCAAGAGGTCCGAATTTGTTGCTCATAAAAGGATCAGTATTCTCCAGCTGGGAAAAGTCCTAATGACATCAACTAAATATTTCACAGTGCCCTAAACATTGTTTTGAACCCTTTCTAACCTATCTAAGTTGATTTATTTTAACAGAAATGTAGCCATTTTATTTTCTTATTTTTCAGTGCATTGGTTATTTATCTGCTTAAATGTTTATCCCATGTTTCTCTTCTAGTGATCTTAAGTACATATTTTTTTCCATATTTATCTTCCTAAAATATACTTCCTACACAGGAGTATAGGACAGGGTGCATGCCTGCATGCTCAGTCTCTTCAGTCATGTCCGACTCTTTGTGACCCTATGGACTGTAGCTCACCAGGCTCCTCTGTCCATGGGATACTCCAGGCAAGAATACTAGAATGGGTTGCCATGCCCTCCTCCAGGGGATCTTCCTGACCCAGACATTGAACCCATATCTCCTGCATCTCTTGCATTGCAGGTGGATTCTTTACCACTGAGCCACTGGGAAAGCCCCATAGGTGATGGTAAGGCCTGCTTAAGGGATATTATAAAGATATTATCAAACTTATTCAAATGTAGAATGTGATATTGCACATACATCTACCTTACTTTCCCTATTTAGAAAATTCTTCATTTTAAGAGTAAGGGTCAAAATCTCTGAAAATTTTAAAGCAGACATAAATTTTCTTTCTTAATTTTTTTAGTAGAGGGGGTTGTTCACTTTCACACATATAATAAAATTGCATAGAGGGAAATAAAAGGGGGACTTATACTGGTTCATGGATGATTTATAAATTACTGAAGAAATACATAAAAACCAACTGCATTTTCAATGCACTGTTCTTAGAAAAAAAATACGAAAATTATAACGTTTAATGCAAAGTAACTTTACTGTAAAATCTTTAATAAGTCCTATTGCATCTTGAACCACAAGTGATTATCCCAGTATAATCCAATAAGGTACTGATTGTTGATTGTTTTCCACTCTCAGAAGAAATGAAATAAAATTCTACAGTTATAGTAACTAGCTCACTTTCTAGTTAAGAAACAAAAGGAAGCTGATTTAGCTAAATCAATTTTAGGATTTCTATAAAAATGATCATAGTTTAAATCCATCCAAAAGATACAATTTTAACTTCTTTTGCTTCCAATAATGTAGCCTCAACAGGACATCGAACAACAGACTGGTTCCAAATCGGGAAAGGAATACATCAAGGCTGTATATTGTCACCCTGCTTATTTAACTTATATGCAGAGTATATCACGAGAAACGCTGGGCTGGATAAAGCACAAGCTAGAATCAAGATTGCCAGGAGAAATATCAATAACCTCAGATATGCAGATGACACCACCTTTACGGCAGAAAGCAAAGAACTAAAGAAAATCTTGATGAAAGTGAAAGAAGACAGTGAAAAAGTTGACTTATAAGTCAACATTCAGAAAACTGAGATCATGGCATCCGGTCCTAGCATTTCATGGCAATTAGATGGGGAAACAATGGAAAGAGTAAGAGACTTTACTTTTGGGGGCTCTCAAATCATTGCAGAAGTTGACTTCAGCCATGAAATTAAAAGACGCTTGCTCCTTGGAAGAAAAGTTATGACCAACCTAGACAGCATATTAAAAAGAAGAGACATTACTTTCCCAACAAAGGTCCATCTAGTCAAAGCTATAATTTTTCCAGTAGTCATGTATGGATGTGAGAGTTGGACTATAAAGAAAGCTGAGCACTGAAGAATTGATGCTTTTGAACTGTGATGTTGGAGAAGACTCTTGAGAGTCCCTTGGACAATAAGGAGGTCAAACCAGTCCATCCTAAGGGGAATCAGTCTTGAATATTCATTGGAAGGACTGATGCTGAAGCTGAAACTCCAATACTTTGGCCACCTGATGCAAAGAACTGACTCATTTGAAAAGACCCTAATGCTGGGAAAGATTGGAGGCGAGAGGAGAAGGGGACAACAGAGGATGAGATGGTTGGATGACATCTCTGACTCAATGGACATGAGTTTGAGTAAACTCCAGGAGTTGGTGATGGACAGGAAGGCCTGGCATGCTGCAGTCCATGGGGTCGCAAAGAGTTGGACATGACTGAGCAACTGAACTGAAGATAAATCTAATAATATAGAGGGAGAGTTCAGCATCCTTCTGTTAATCCTTGAAAAGACAAATAATCAAAAATAATTGAAGGCATTATTTGAAAAGTAACAATAACAGCTTTATTATAATGGAATGACACAGATTTCTGTGCCCTCATATTACAGTAATCTTCCCTCATAGCTTAGTAGGTAAAGAATCTGCCTGAAAGGCAGGAGAACCGGGTTTGATTTCTGGGTCAGGAAGATCCCCTGGAAAAGGAAATGGCAACCCACTCCAGTGTTCTTGCCTGGAGGATCCCATAAACAGAGGAGCCTGACAGGTTATAGTCCATGGGGTTGCAAGAGTAGGACACAGCTTAAAGGCTAAAACCATTGCTCATTCCCAAAATTGATTATTTACTAGGTCATGAATCAAGTAACAATAAATTTCAAAGCATAGGTATCATGAAGTTCATATTCTCTCAAGACTATGCAATTTAGTTAAACATGTAAAAGAACAACAACAAAAGATGAATAAATAAACCCCCACATATTGGGGGCTTCTCAGGTGGCACTAGTGGTAAAGGAGACTTACGAGATATGGATCCCATCCCTGGGTCAGGAGGATACCCTGGAGAAGGAAATCGCAATCCACTCTAGTATTCTTGCCTGGAGAACTCCGTGGACAGAGGAGCCTTGTGGACTGCAGTGCATGGCTTTGCAAACAGTCGGACACACCTGAGTGGCTTAACACCATAAGTAAGGTTAACTACACTGTACATCAAATCCTGTGGAAAAATGCAGAAACAGTATTTTAAAGGAAATGTACAGTCTTAAATCTTTATACTGGGAAACTATGGTTGAAATTTAGTTATAAAAGGAACAGAGATTAAATTACAGATTTCAAGGAACTGTTAGAGCAGATCAATGAACTAGAAACACTTGCACGCGATTACCATGTGTACCAAGGCAAGATGGTTCACAATAACAAAAACAAGAAAAAGCACATATGCAAATCATTAGTAGAGTATATACATGAATTTTGCCATAATCACACTGGAATATTAAACAGTAGAAAAAAGGAATGAAAGAAGCATGGATGCAAGAGGTTAGATACATCTTGGTACTAACCTCTCATGTAGAATAAATTGGAGAATATCTAAAAGAAAAAGTACTCAAAGACAGCATGAACACACTTTAAAAGCAAACATTACATTTTTAATTCAAACTTTTTTATTTTGAGATGACTGTAGATTCACCTACCATTTTTTAAGAAGTAATAGAGAGAAATCTTGTACTGTTTATGTACTTCTCCCGGTAGTAATATCTTGCAAAACCATACCACAGTATTACAAGGATATTAACACTGATACAAACCTTCAGTCTTATTCAGACTTCCCAAATTTAACTTGTACTCATTTTTGTGGGTGTTCTATGTAATTTTATCACATGTATAGTTTCTGTATGGAGCACTATAGTCAAGATGTAGAGCAATCCATCTAAAGGATCCCTCCTGCTGCTTTATTGACTATGCCAAAGCTTTTGACTGTGTGGATCACAAAATACTATGGAAAATTCACCTGACCTGCCTCCTGAGAAATCTGTATTCAGGTCAAGAATCAACAGTTGGAACTGGACATGGAACAACAGATTGGTTCCAAATAGGAAAAGGAGTACGTCAAGGCTGTATATTGTCACCCTGCTTTTTTAACTTATGTGCAGAGTACATCATGAGAAACGCTGGGCTGGAAGAAGCACAAGCTGGAATCAAGATTGCCGGGAGAAATATCAATAACCTCAGATATGCAGATGACACCACCCTTATGGCAGAAAGCGAAGACCAACTAAAGAACCTCTTGATGAAAGTCAAAGAGGATAGTGAAAAAGTTGACTTAAAATAAACATTCAGAAAACTAAGATCATGGCATCTGGTCCTATCATTTCATGGCAATTAGATGGAGAAACAATGGAAAGAGTTAGAGACTTTATTTTGGGGGGCTCCAAAATCACTTCAGATGGTGACTGCTGCCATGAAATTAAAAGATGCTTGCTCCTTGGAAGAAATGCTATGACCATCCTAGACAGCATATTATAAAGCAGAGACATTACTTTACCAACAAAGGTCCATCTAGTCAAAGCTATGGTTTTTCCAGTAGTCACGTATGGATGTGAGAGTTGGATTATAAAGAAAGCTGAGCGCTGAAGAATTGATGCTTTTGAACTGTGATGTTGGAGAATACTCTTGAGAGTCCCTTGTACAATAAGGAAGTCAAACCAGTCCATCCTAAAGGAAATAAGTCCTGAATATTCACTGGAAGGACTGATGCTGAAGCTGAAGCTCCAATATTTTGGCCACCTGATGCAAAGAACTGACTCATTTGAAAAGACCCTAATGTGGAGAAAGATTGAAGGCAGGAGGAGAAAGAGATGACAAAGGCTGAGATGGTTGGATGGCATCACCGACTCGATGGACATGAGTTTGAGCATGCTCCAGGAATTGGTGAAGGACAGGGAAGCCTGTTATGCTGCAGTCCATGGAGGTCACAAAGAGTCGGACATGACTGAGTGACTGAACTGATACTGACTGAACTGAATGCATGATTTCAAAGCCTTCAAATTTAGTATTACTTTCTTGTCCTTTTAAAAGAGAAGCGATGCTTTGACTTTCCTATTTATTTAACATGAATTTAGTAAAATTCACGTGGGGAAATCACTGAAACTTGAAATAAATGAGACTCTTGCAGATAATTTTCATTTCAATTCTGATTCAGTGATTTCCATTTCTAGTTAGCTTCACCAGAATGAAAGTCTGTGAACTGTCATATATTTGCTTACAGCAATTCTCTCAAGGGAAAAAATCATTTGTTTTCTCTGAAGTGTAATTCTTTAGGTGGAGGATGTTGTGTTTACTCTGTGGTGTCTGAGTTCTCCTCTTAACTTGAATTCGCTTTTATTTAACCACAAGTGATGGGTCCAAGGAGAGGGGAAGGAAGTGGTAAGGGAATAAAAGTCAGGTCCCTGAGCTGGCACAATTGTGACAGAGAATTCAAATTCAGTCATTTCTAATTCATAACCTAGACTTGTCTAGAAACCCAGATGCTGTGTGCTCCGATTTCCGACTTTTCATTCCTTGAAGTCTGTTTGTGATTTGCAGACATGCTGAGAGTGATGTGAATATAAAAAGGCATTCAGAACCATTGTTTCAGCAGTTGCTTTGCTCATCTGTAAAGTGTATCTCCCTGCGCTTTGATTGCAGTGCCCATCAAGTTCTGCCTGTGCACATGTGTGGTGCTGCTTGCCATTCAGCTGTGCAACTTTTGATGGCAACAACCAGAATTTGTACATAACCTCCATTTTTAAAGTTACCACAGTGCAAAAAGCATTGCTGTTTATTTTATGTAAATCCTTATGGCATGATTATAATGTTACAATAAATGCTGCTGTATATATTTTGTATAAAGTGCTTTATCACAATTTTTCTCCTCTGGTTTGGGACATAAAAGAGACTTTTGAGTAGGAATTCTAGTACATGTTTCTCCTTTAATTCTCATTACATCAACTAGGGACTAGGTGTGATTACTGTCATTTTACAAACTGTGACTGAGACTAGGATGTGCTAGGTTATCTGAAGGGTAAAAGAGATGGATAAAGTTGCTAGACTGGAATGTACTTTCTTTCCTATCACACTAGAATAATTCATCATTTTTTTTCAGAGTGGCTTGGATTTTAACAAGCATTCAAACCCAACAAACAAATAAAGAGTTTGGCTACAAATGATAAAATATCTGCAAAAGCTAAGTTAATCTATTTTGCCCAAGTTTCTTCACAACTATACTTCTCAAAAAATTTAATAGTATGATATAGTGCAATGTAACTCATCCAACCCCCAAAGATGTAGGGTTTCCTTTATTAAACTTATAAACATCTACAGAGAAATACTATCCCAATGTACAGGATTTGAGAAATATACTGCTTCCAAAGTAAACAGACTTCTCAATAAAGTGTTTTTTTGGGGGAAAAAAAAAAAAAAAAAAAACTAGCTAATTTTCAAAAGCTGGGAGTTACAAAATTCCTTCCTCCACAATGCAGAGGAAACATTTACTTAGAGTGACTGCAAGTATGTGCTGAGGGTTACATGTGTTTTGTTCTCAATATTTTCTTAAAACCACAGGAAGGGATTAGGTTTTATATATTCTCTCAGATCTTCACATCTTTAAAGGCAGACAGAGGAATCAGGGTGTGCTATGATTTATTCTCCAGAGGATTTCTATTAGCATTTTATAAACTTTTCTGTTTTGGTATATGTTCTTCTACCAAGAAGCCTAGAAAAGACTTCAGAACATGGTAAGACTTTGATAAAAAGAAGGCCAATTGTCCCCCACAGTGTTTTTCACACATTATTGGCCAAAAAAAAAAAAATAAAATGGGGGTGGAGTGGGCCTTAGAACTCATACTTTATTTCTTTCCACTCTCCTCCATTTAACACACACCTATACATAAACACACACACTCATGCACACTCACAAACAATTCAAATGTGCAAAGCTGAAGTAAAGTATGGATTATGACAATACAGATATAATGTTTTGAAATCCCTAGTCTTCAGCATTTGAAAGGAAGTTGATACACATGATTTTATCATTCTAGTGTATTTCTCTCAATTTGTATAAATAAATATTTATCATGCTTCCACTCTGTTTTCAGGATTTATAGTAGAAATAAGAAGACCAAGGGCAAACAAGATAGAAAGAATCCCTGAAGATATGGAGCTTAAAGTTAGGTATGAACACTGAGGTGGGCACTGAAGTGTGGAGAAGGGGTCCAGTTCACAAAGGCTTTGGGTCAGAATATGGGGATTTAAACTCGTCTAGGAGTGAGGAAGGTTTCTTAAAAGAACTCTTTAAACTGACAGGAAAGGATGAACATGAGGAGGGTGAAAATGAAGGAGCAATAGCCTTCCATACCTACCCCCCGCCAATGAAACCCTAGAACCCAGATCCTGTAAATAATGCTTGAAATCTGACAGAGGGTCGGAAGATGTGTAGCATAAATGACAAAGTCAAAGTGAGCTAAGGCTAGAGCTATAAAGACTGTGGGTTGTTTCGTCAGAATTTTGTATATTTTAAGACAATGTGAAGTTTTCACACAGTTGTACAAAGGTAGTGACAAGATTAGATTTGTATTTTCAAAAATGATTCTTCTGGTTCCTGGGCCAAAAATGAATTAGAAAGGGCAGACCTAGACATGAAGAGAGAGATTAGGAAACTTCCACAGTAATTTCAATGATGATGATGTAAGAAAAAATTTTAATCTTCCAGATATATTTCTAAGGTAAGAAAATCAATTTCATGAATGACTAGATGTGGACTATGAGAGAGAATGAAAAATCATGGATTGCTTCCAAGTTTTAGGTTTGATTAGCAGCAAGGTGGGGTGGGGGTGGGTGGTGTCCTCTTACCAGTGAAAAGGAGCACTGAACGAACGAGGAATATGCCTCCTTGAGATGATGAGCTTGGTTGACTGATATGTTGAATTTCTTTTTAATTTTTTAATTGAAGGATAATTGCTTTAGAGAATTTTGTGGTTTTCTGTCGTACATCACCAAGAATCAGTCATAGGTATATCCCTGTCCCCTCCCTCTAAGACATCCCTCCCATCTCCTTCCCACCCTTCAGCCTGTCGCAGAGCCCTGCTTGAGTTCCCTGAGTCATACAGCGAATTTCCATTGGCTATCTGTTTTACACATAGTATTTTAAATTTCTATGTTACTCTCTCCAAACATCTCCCCTTCTCCCTCCTCTCCTCCCACCTTGTCCATAGGTCTGGTCTCTATTTCTGTTTCTCCATTGCCTCCCTGAAAATGAAATCATCAGTGCCATCTCTTCAGAGTCCATATATGTGTGTCAATATATGATATTTATATTTATATTTCTGACTTACTTCACTCTGTATAAAGGGCTCTAGTTTTGTCCACCTCATTAGAACAGATTCAGATGTGTTCCTTTTTAAGGCTAAGGAGTATTCCATTGTATATATGTACCACAGCTTCTTTATCCATTCATTTGTCAGTGGACATCTAGGTTGCTTCCATGTTCTAGCTATTGTAAATACAGCTGCAGTGAACATTGGGTACATGGGTCTTTTTCAGTTTTGATTTCCTCAGGGCATATGCCTAGGAGTGGGATTGCTGGGTCATATGGTGGTTTTATTCCTAGCTTTTTAAGGAGTCTCCATATCTTCTTTCATAGTGGCTGTATCAGTTTATATTCCCACCAGCAGTGCAAGAGTGTTCCCTTTTCTCCACGCCCTCTCCAGCATTTATTGTTTGTAGACTTTTTGATTACAGCCATTCTGACTGGTGAGAGGTGGCATCTCATTGTAGTTTTGATTTGCATTTCTCAAAATCATTGCAGATGGTGATTGCAGCCATGAAATTAAAAAACGCTTACTCCTTGGAAGGAAAGTTATGACCAACTTAGATAGCAAGTTCAAAAGCAGAGACATTACTTTGCCAACAAAGGTTCGCCTAGTCAAGGCTATGGTCTTTCCTGTGGTCAGGTATGGATGTGAGAGCTGGACTGTGAAGAAGGCTGAGCGCCGAAGAACTGATGCTTTTGAACTGTGGTGTTGGAGAAGACTCTTGAGAGTCCCTTGGAGACTCTCAAGGGAGTCTCCAAGCCAGTCCATTCTGGAGATCCAGCCAGTCCATTCTGGAGGAGATTAGTCCTGGGTGTTCATTGGAAGGAATGATGCTAAAGCTGAAACTCCAGTACTTTGGCCACCTCATGCGAAGAGTTGACTCATTGGAAAAGACTCTGATGCTGGGAGGGATTGGGGGCAGGAGGAGAAGGGGGCGACAGAGGATGAGATGGCTGGATGGCATCACCGACTTGATGGACGTGAGTCTGAGTGAACTCCGGGACTTGGTGATAGAACTGAACTGAACTGAACTGAAGTCAGAAAGTTTTATTCCTCCAGTTCCACTCTTCTTTCTCAAGACTGCTTTGAGTATTTGGGGTTTTTTGTGTTTCCATATGAATTGTGAATTTTTTTGTTTTAGTTCTGTGAAAAAAAATCATTGGTAATTTGATAGGGATCACATTGAATCTGTAGATTGCATTTGGTAGTATATTCATTTTCACAATATTGATTCTTCCCACCCAGCGACATGGAATATCTCTCCATCTGTTTATGTCATCTTTGATTTCTTTCATCAGTGCTTATAGTTTTCCATATGTGGAAAACTAGTTTTCCATATTTTGTTTCCTTAGGTAGGTTTTTTCCTAGATATTTTATGCTCTTGGTTGCAATGGTGAATCGTAGTGATTCCTTAATTTCTCTTTCTGATTTTTCATTGTTAGTATATAGGAGTGCAAGTGATTTTTGTGTGTTGACCTTGTATCCCACGACTTTGCTGAATTTTATGATTAGCTCTAGTAATTTTCTGATAGCTTCTTTTGGGTTTTCTATGTATAGTATCATGTCATCTGCAAACAGTGAGAGTTTTACTTCTTTTCTGATCTGGATTCCTTTTATTTCTTTTTCATCTCTAATTGCTGTAGCTAGGACTTCCAAAACTATGTTGAATAATAGTTGTGAGTATGGACACCCTTGTCTTGTTTCTGATCTTAGAGGGAAAATGTTTAGTTTTTCACCATTGAGAATAAGATTTGCTGTAGGCTTCTCATATGGTCTTTACTATGTTCAGGTAGATTCCTTCTATGACCATTTTTTGAAGCGTTTGTCATCATAAATGGATGCTGGGTTTTGTCAAAGGCTTTTTCTGCATCTATTGAGATGATCATATGGTTTTAACCTTTCAATTTGTTGATATGGTGTATCATGTTGATTGATCTGCATATATTGAAGAATCCTTGCATCACTGGAATAAACCTGCCTTGGTCATGGTGTATGAGCTTTTTAATGTGTTGTTGGATTCTGTTTGCTAGAATTTTGTTGAGGATTTTTGCATCTATGTTCATCAGTGATATTGGTCTGTAATTTTCTTTTTTTGTGTTGTCTTTTCCCAGTTTTGGTATAAGGGTGACTGTGGCCTCATAGAATGAGCTTGGAAGTGTTCCTTACTCTGCAATTTTTTTTTTTGAAGGGTTTCAGAAAAATAGACATTATCTCTTCTCTGAATGTTTGATAGAGTTCCCCTGTGAAGCCATCTAGCCCTGGGCTTTTGTTTTTGGGGGAGATTTTTGATCATTGTTTCAAGTTCACTTTTTTGTGATTGGGTTGTTCATGGTATCTGTTTCTTACTGGTTCAGTCTTGGGAAGCTGATCTTTTCTAAGTATCTGCCCATTTCCTCTAGGTTGTCCATTTTATTAGCATATAGTTGCTCATAATATTCTCTAATGATCTTTTGTATTTCTGTGTTATCTGTTGTAACCTCTCCTTTTTCATTTCTAATTTTATTGATTTTACTTTTCTCTTTTCTTTCCTTGATGACTATGCCTTGTGGTTTGTCAATTTTGTTAATCTTCTCAAAGAACCAGCTTTTACTTTTATTAATCGTTGCTATTGTTTTCTTCATTTCTTTTTCATTTGTTTCTGCTCTGCTTTCTGCTTTTGATGGTCTCCTTCCTTCTGCTGACTTTGGGGGATTTTTGTTCTTCTTTTTCCAGCTGCTTTAGATGTAGAGTTAGGCTATCTATTTGAAGTTCTTCTTGATTCTTGAGGTATGATTTATTGCTATAAACCTTCCTCTTGGAACTGCTTTTGCTGAGTCCCTTTTGCTGACCCAAAAGCAGACCCAAACTGCTTTTGGGTCATTGTGTTTTCATTGTCATTTGTTTCTAGGAATCTTTTGATTTCTTTTTTTATTTCTTCAGTAACTTCTTTGTTATTAAGTAATGTATTGTTTAATCTCCATGAGTTTTTGTGTTTTACTGTTTTTTTTTCCCCTGTAGATGATATCTAATCTCATAGTGTGGTGGTCAGAGAAGATACTTGATACAATTTCAATTTTCTTAAATTTACTGAGGTTTGATTTGTGACTCAAGATGTGGTCTATCTTGGAAAATGTTTCACGTGCACTTGAGAAGAAAGTGTATTCTTCTGGATTTGGATGGAAATTCCTGAATATATCAATTAGGTCCATTTGGTGTAATGTTTCATTTAAGGTTTATGTCTCCTTATTGATTCTGTTTTGATGATCTGTCCATTAATGACAGTGGGGTGTTAAAGTCCCCTACTATTATTGTGTTCCTGCTGATTTCTCCTCTTATGATAGTTAATGTTTGCCTTATGTATTGAGGGGCTCCTATGTTGGGTGCATAGACATTTACAATTGTTATGTCTTCTTGGATTGATCCCTTGATCATTATGTAGTGTCCTTCTTTGTCTTTTATGATACTCTTTATTTTAAAGTCTATTTTGTCTGAAATAAGGATTGCTGCTCCAGCTTTCTTTTGGTTTCCATTCACATGGAATATTGTTTTCCATCATTTTACTTGTGTGTGTGTCTCTAGGTCTGAAGTGGGTCTCCTGTAGGCAGGATAAATATGGGTCTTGTTTTTGTATCCATTCAGTGAGTCTGTATCTTTTGGTCGGTGTATTTAATCCATTTACATTTAAGGTAATTATTGATATATATGTTCCTATTGGCATTTTCTTGATTATTTTGGGCTTGTTTTTGTAGGTCTTTCATTGCTTTTGTGTTTACTGGCTAGGTAAGTCCCTTTAGCATTTGTTGCAAGGCATGTTTGGTGGTGCTGAATTCTCTTAATTTCTGCTTGTCCATAAAGATTTTGATTTCTCTGTCAATTTTGAATGAGATCTTTGCTAGATATAGTAATCGTGGTTGTAGGTTTTTCTCTTTCAGTACTTTAAATATATCCTGCCATTCCTTTCTGGCCTATAGAGTTTCTGCTGAAAGATCCACTGTTAATTGTATGGGTTTTCCCTTGTATTTATGTTACTTATTGCCTTTCCCTTGCTGCTTTTAATATTCTTTCTTTGTGCTTAATCTCTGTTAGCATGATTAATATGTGTCTCGATGTGTTTCTCCTTGGGTTCAACCTGTAGGGGACTCTGTGCTTCTTGAATTTGATTGACTATTTCCTTTCCCATGTTGGGGAAGTTTTCAAATATAATTTCTTCAAACATTTTCTCAGTGCCTTTCTTTTTTTTCTTCTTCCCTCTGAGACCCCTATAACTCAAATATTAGTGCAGTTAATATTGTTCCAAAGGCCTCTGAGGCTTTCCTCAATTCTTTTCTTCCTTTCCCTTTGTACTGCTCTTCAGAAGTTATTTCCACCATTCTATCCTTCAGCTCACTTATCCATTCCTCTGCCTCAGTTATTCTGTTATTGGCTACTTCTGGCGTATTTTTAATTTCAGTAATTGTGTTATTCATCTCTGTTTGTTTATTCTTTATTTCTTCTATGTCCTTGGTGATTGTATTAACTGTGTTGAGTGCACCTGCATTTTCTCCATTCTATTTTCAAGTCTTGGGAGCATCTTTATTATCATCATTCTGAATTCTCTCTCAGGGAGATTATTTATTTCCTCTTTGTTTATTTGGTCTTGTGAGTTTCTACCTTGCTCTTTCATTTGTATTGTATTTCTCTGTCTCTTCATCCTCTTTTTTTTTTTTTTCTAACTTGCTCCACTTGAGGTCTCCTTTTTTCAGGCTTTAAGGGTTGTATTACTTCTTCCTTTTGATTTTTGCCCTTGGAAAGAAATGTTGGTTGGGTGGTTTGTGTTGCTTTCTTGTTAGGGGTGATTCGTACCTGTGTTCTAGTGGGAGGAGATCAAGTAGGTGATTACAGAAATACTGGGACATATACACACCCTTCCACACATACAGTTGTAACCAAAGTGACCTAAAGAAAAGGGTACAGGAGGTTGACTTGGTGAGCAAGGGAAACCAGAGATGATAGCAACCAATTGAAGGCAGAATTAGCTAATGCTCAACTTGGAAATCTGAGCATGAGCAGGCCAACTGGGGAATATAGCATAGAGAGCTCAACAATTTAGCTTAATTGGTGAAAGAAGAAAGAGTGAAGGGGAAAAAAAGAGAATAAAAAAAGAGAGAGAGAAAGAGAAGAAAGGAGAAAAAAGAGAAAAGGAAGGGGGTGGAGAAGAGGATTAAAACAATAAAAAGAGAGAGAAAAGGAAAAATAGAAAAGCAAAGATGAATAGACATGTGTGGAAAAGATTTATATATATTCAGGAATAGATACAAACAGTAAAGAACAGTAGGAAAAGAAATTGAATACATCCAAAATAAAATCCAAAAATATTCAAGGAAAAAAAAAAAAAGTGAAAGAGAAAAAAAAGAAAGAAAGAAAGAAAAAACACCTAAAATGAATTTTTCTCTTGCCTTTTTTTTTTTTTGACAAGAAACACAAAGAGTAAAACTCCACAGCACTGCAAAAGGCTAATATGGAGATGGAAATATGTAGGGGGAATAAACCGTGTGATTTATAAGAAAAAAAAATCTTAAAGTGAATTTTTTTTTTTAACAAGGAAAATAAAAAGGAAAACCACAGCACTGCAAAAAGCTAATGTGATAGTGGAAATATGTTGGGGAATATGCAGTGTGATTTATAAGAAGAAAGAATCTTAAAATGATTTTTTTTTAATAACAAGAAAAACAATGAGGAAAACTCTACAGCACCGCTAAATGCTAGTGTGAAGGTGGAGATATGTTGAGGGAACAAACAGTGTGATTTATAAGAGAAGAAAAATGAAAAAGGAAAAAAAAAAATTAAAAAGGGTTTTCAAGGCCGTAGTTCTTGGTTGTGGAGTCTGCCCCTGTGGCTGGGGCTGAGTTAGTGTCCTGTGATGTTTCTCTGGTTGGTGGAGCTTGTGCCTGTGTTCTGATTGATGGAGCTAGATCTCCTCTCTCTGAAGGGCAGTGCAGTGTCCAGTAGTAGGTTTTGGAGTGTCTATGTGTTCAGTATGCCTTTGGGAAATTGTTCTAGCTGTCATGGTATTGCTGCTGCTGCTGCTGCTGCTAAGTCGCTTCAGTCGTGTCCAACTCTGTGTGACCCCAGAGACGGCAGCCCACCAGGCTCTGCCGTCCCTGGGATTCTCCAGGCAAGAACACTGGAGTGGGTTGCCATTTCCTTCTCTAATGCATGAAAGTGAAATGTGAAAGGGAAGTCGCTCAGTCGTGTCCGACTCAGCGACCCCATGGACTGCAGCCCACCAGACTTCTCCATCCATGGGATTTTCCAGGCAAGAGTACTGGAGTGGGGTGCCACTACCTTCTCATGGTATTAGACGTATCTATTTCCGCAGTTGCTTCAGAGTGGCTCTCTCAGTGTAACTGCAGTGCCACCAATCCCCTACTTGTCCCTGGGATCATTGCCAGTGCTTCTGTTCCCCTGTTCCACCCTGTGCTGCTGGCCGAAACTTGCTAGGTAGGTGCTTGTGTGGATTCTTCTGCATTGCGGTGATGATATGTTGAATTTTAAGTTACCAACCTATGTTCAATTTAACCAGTGTTTACAGAGCTAATGAGAATGTGTAGGAGTCACCATGGCTCCCTCACTCTTCCCCATTCTGGCAATGACACTACCACCCAATCCCTTCTCAACTCTACAGAGCTTGTTTGATTTAGGACCATAGTGTCCATCTCCACTTGCTGTTTGAAGTAGGGTTCATTTTGAATTGGATTCCAGTATTGAATGTAACACACAGGCATGCAACTAATTGTCATTCATGAGTGTGGACATTCTCCCAAAAATATCAGATAAAACCTGGTGTGACTAAGTAAACTTTAGTCACATAGAATGGAAAACTCACCATTCTATTCCTGTCAAAACATTACCCATTATTCTGAGTCTAAAGCATCTTCTTTTTGCCTTTCCTTTTTTTAAAAAATGCATTATGTTTCCTTTTCTTTCTGAAAATACCAGCTAACTTAGCAGACATATGTACAGATATAACTTCAACTGAATTTCGAAGGTCACCAATTATGATGAGGGATATCTATAAACTGCTTTGAGTAACTTTGGGTCCCTTGTTATCATTTACAAAGTCAAACCGATATCTCATTGGTATAATCAGATATGCTAACTTTGTCCAGTTGTATGTTAACCTCATAACAGGCCTTAAAATCAGATTTTAATTCTTAAGTTAAATCAACTTTTCCTGTTACCTCTAAAACAAGAAAAGAATTGTATGTAATTCTTGGAATGGGAAATAGCTATCTCATCTTTTTGGAGCTCTAGTTTCTTATGTCAATTTCCGGACAGTCCACCTCACACCCAGAGCTTCTGTGCTTAAGGAACAGCAGTTCTTTGTACAAGGTCAAAGGAACTCTGAACTGTAAACTTGCAGAGACTCATGGTGAGAAATTTAAAAAGGGAGCAAACAAAATGAGTGGAAAGAATTACTGGAGATTGACTAGTTCTTATCTTTGACCATTTCTTTCCAGAATTTAAGCTATCTCTGCTTTCTTTGTAGATAAACAATAGGCATTGAAAAACTAAGAAAATCTAATGCTGGACAAAAAACTCTGGGATTAAAAAAAGAATGAAAAAAACTTCTAAATAAATTCTGTGATTTTCTTACCTACTATTATGTTCCCGTCTATAAATTGTGTTCCATGCTTGATAAAGTAGTGTCAACCACTTAACACACAGTGTAATGTTGGTTTCTCTTTGTCCTGGGACATATTGAACTCATGTGAAGCCAAATTTCAGATCCAAGTACAACTGGAAAATTAGAATTTCAGTCTTGCAGGAAAAGCATATCATGAAGTTGGTTTAATTGTCTACTGTAGTTAGTGTTTCTGCAACCATGACAACAAACTGTTAAAAACACTAACTGTTACCATTTAGGGCTTGTAACCCATCAAGCCACCAGGAATGAATGGAAAAACTGTCCTGAAAGGACATACTCTGGTAAAGGAGACCAGGGTGGAAGAAGAATTTCAGAGACAGCAGCACTTCCCTGGAAGAGACTGAGTACTTGTTTAGTTTTCTCATTCAGAGAATTCTACCTTCTCTGGAGTTCTGCCATACATTAACTTCATCTACCTGGAATATTTCATGTAGATATTAGCCTTGGATGGTAGATATATAATTTAAATGATGTCCTATAGAATTATGGTTGTGCAAAGTTTATACTCATTATTATTTGAGTAAGAAAATTAAAGTTTTTCACCCTAATCCTGCCTGATTGAAAATAATGGATTAAAATGGTGAGTCTGCATTTGGGAGTCATATTAAAAGCCAAATTCTTCTCATAATTTTCATTTAATTCTCTAAATTCACACATTTCCAACAAAATAAATATTTCTCACCGTGATGTAGTGATACTGCATGTTCCAAATTCTTAGGGAAAAAAATAGCTTAATGATATAGTACGAGTAAACAGCTATTACAAAGTGAAATACTTTATTTCTTTAATTGATCTAGCATAAAATATGAAATCTCTTGTTAGGTTTAATCAGAACATTTAAATATCTCTAGATATTTAAAATGGCACCCCACCCCAGTACTCTTGCCTGGAAAATCCCATGGACGGAGGAGCCTGGTGGGCTCCAGTCCATGGGGTCGCTAAGAGTTGGACACGACTGGGTGACTTCGCTTTCACTTTTCACTTTCATGCATTGGAGAAGGAAATGGCAACCCACTCCAGTATTCTTGCCTGGAGAATCCCAGGGACAGAGGAGCCTGGTGGGCTGCCGTCTATGGGATCGCACAGAGTCGGACACGACTGAAGCGACTCAGCAGCAGCAGCAGCAGATATTTAAAACGTAGATTCTATATCTTGATGATTACTAAAGTATTCTTAGGTGCTTTAAAATATGACAACATGGATGCTTAATTTTTTTAAATATCATAAACTCAGGTTATACTTCATTTTTATTTTAATGATTTGCATCTTATGGAATAATGTTTTTGAAATGTCACATAACTACATCAAGAGTAATTATAGTTACCATATATATAAAGGGCAACATATGGAAGTGTTTGCTAATCATATCCAACTTCAGGAATGATGGTCATGACTTCTTAATACACATATTTTGTCTGAAAATTGAGAGTATCATTGCAGTCTTTGTCTCTTGATCCTTTCTAGGAGAAAGATATCTGAACAGAGATGTAAGATAAGCCTTTGGTATTGGGTAGCTTTGCCTAAGGCTACAAGTGGAAGTAAATGTAATATGACATGACTTAAGGTGATAAGTTGTGTCATTATCAGGCACAACAGAAAAGAAAGAAGTTCTGTTAGCCTTATGTTATTTATTTTTTACCACGCCCACCCTCACCCCCCCCCCCCCCCACACACACACACAAATAAACCCACATCAAGCAAACAACCCTCTCAGAAGCATTAGGATCTTTGGACTTTTCTCCATGACTACTTTCTGGATGGTACCTAACATATTTTTTAAGGGAAGAGAGTGAAATTTAAGTCAGTTAACACTGATAAATTATCTAAGAATTCGGAAATAAAACCTACTGACTCACATGGCGTTTCTTAACAATAACCAAACGGTTCTTATTTCTCTTCTATGGAGGCTTGACTACAGGTGAAGTTTGAAGAAGCACAAAAATTTTAACACTGTCACTGCTAACATGCAATTTGTGAACAAATGAAAGAAAATACACTTTGACATGACATATATAATTATGATAGCCAGATATGCAATCCATAATACTGGCCATACCCATTAAGCCATAATGTGTGCTTTGACCTACTAAGAATGCAAAACTCAGAAATGTTTGGATGTAGTATCTCCAGTCACCATTTTATCCTTTTGATTTGTGTTTCTACCCTCAGAATTCAAAAGAAATTCATCTTCTTATGCCAAATCCATTAGCAGTTTCTGAGTCCTACTTTCTTCTTTGCTCCAGAGAATCTCCTTTTATTTAATTTTTCTTTCACCTCCACAGTCTTTAGCATATGATTATCTCAGTTCCTATTCTCTTGTCTAACTAATCTTTGTCTCCTTTTCAAGTTCTTTATTTTACTTGGATTCCAAAAATAATATTCTCTTATTTCTTTAAGCCTACTCTTCTTCAGAATCACCAATGGACCCTAGGATCAATTACTCTCTGCTGTCTGTGTTCCCTCTCAGCTCCACAGAAGAATCTCTATCTGTATATTCCATAAGAATCTCAAATTCCACCAATCATAAACTAAATATAATATATCTGCCACATCTGAACTGCAAAGACATTCTTGCTCTTCATTATCCTGCTGGCTCACCTGCCATCTGAACAAATAATAATTCTGAAAACTTGGACTCACTATTGGCCTTTCTCCAATGACTCGTGTTTAGTAAGCCCTGATTTATGTCAATTTTTATTACAAAATTTCCCTCAACTTCAGTCTTTCCTTTTCATTCATATTTCTCCACGTTAGATTGAATCCTTGTGATAATTTGCTTGAGCCATTGTAATTATTATCTCCTAACTGTTCTTTAAGATTCTCATCTCTAAGCTTCAGTAGTTGTTTAATAGTATGACAAGAACAGTTTTAATAATGTCATTCCCTATTCAAACAAACTTTAGAGGCTTCCAGGTACACGCTGACTGAGTAAATATATTCTTTAATTTAAGGTCTGTAAGTCAGAATCAACATTATGAGAACTGGCATCTGCATACTATGATAGTACAGTCCTAGTATTAAAAATTCAATCATGTTTAATTGAGGGTGCCCCAGCTAACAAATGGAGAAGGCAATGGCAACCTATTCCACTACTCTTGCCTGGAAAATCCCATGGACGGAGGAGCCTGGTGGGCTGCAATCCATGGGGTAGCTAAGAGTTGGACACAACTGAGCGACTTCACTTTCAGTTTTCACTTTCATGCATTGGAGAAGGAAATGGCAACCCACTCCAGTGTTCTTGCCTGGAGAATCCCAGGGATGGCGGAGCCTGGTGGGCTGCTGTCTATGAGGTCGCACAGAGTCGGACACGACTGAAGCAACTCAGCAGCAGATAACAGTGGGATTTTAAGGACCTTTTAAGTTTTTAAGGACCAAGAATTGATGCTTTTGAACTGTGGTGTTGGAGAAGACTCTTGAGAGTCCCTTGGACTGCAAGGAGATCCAACCAGTCCATTCTGAAGGAGATCAGCCCTGGGATTTCTTTGGAAGGAATGATGCTAAAGCTGAAACTCCAGTATTTTGGCCACCTCATGCGAAGAGTTGACTCATTGGAGAAGACTCTGATGCTGGGAGGTATTGGGGGCAGGAGGAGAAGGGGACGACAGAGGATGAGATGGCTGGATGGCATCACTGACTCGATGGATGCGAGTCTGGGTGACCTCCGGGAGCTGGTGATGGACAGGGAGGCCTGGCGTGCTGCAGTTCATGGGGTCGCAAAGAATCGGACACGACTGAGCGACTGATCTGATCTGATCACGTTATTGATATTTATATTTAAAATATATTGACAACTATCACATTATCGCACACTATCACATTACTTACTTCTAAAAGGAAGAGCTTTGCCTTTTGAGCATAAATTTACAAGGATTTCCATTGTCTTATCACCCAATGTGTGAGATTTATATAGAGTATAAAAAATACTGCAGAGTGACCACAGAATTTCAAAGTGTAAGAGAGTGTCTCAATCATCTCTTGCTCATTTTCATGACGTAAGGAAGAGTACTGAGTATTTATTAATTCCTTAACCAAACATCAAGAAATTCAATAAATACTATCTCAATATTTATAATAACTTTGTGTAATAAGGAAACTGATGATAATCAAGTGATCAATAAGCACAATCAAGTGACTTGCCCAAGGCCATGCAGCTAGTAAGTAGAAAAGCTAGAATTCAAAGAGACTTAATTCCAAGCATTCATATTCTACTACACTATGCAACTTTTTTATATGTGTGGATATAGAATATTTTAAAGAAAATGAGAAAGCTTAATTCTAATCCAGTTTTTTGCCATTGACTCTTCTCTGAGCCTGAATTAAATCTAGAAATTCCTTCCTCATCTGAAAATGAGGTGTGTTGTAGTGTTTCGCAGAGGGAATAGATACAAGTTTAGGCATTTTAACAGACATTCTTTATCAGATCATCAAAAGCTTGCACTATTTTTGGAAAAGCTAGAGATAGGGAGATAAGAGCTGTCAGTAGGTGTCAAAGTTATAATAGTACCACGGTGTCCATGTCAGAGATCAGGAAATGGGAACTGGTATCAACTGAATGGCTGCCACTCCACAAAAAGCTGGTGACTGGGGCATGAATGTGGAGGATGACCTCCCCTAAAACTGCCAATGTGGGAAAGGGAATGGCCTCTGCCTTCCACAAAGTTGCCCAGTTACTAAATCATTGGCAGAACCTCAATCACATTGATAAGCCTAGTAGCCAAGAAGTCTGGAAAATTTACCTTCCAACCTTCCAATCCATGTAATAAAAGGAAATATTAAAGATAATGGATATGGATTCTGGCTGCCAATTGGCAATATCCAGCCCATGGAGTAGACCTGATGACTTTTGTGCTCTTTCTAACATTCCTTCCATAAGAGCAGTCAATAGCAGCTGTACCTACAGTATACACTCCAGCCCAGTACGGGAAAGGTCAAGTAACAATGTAAAGAATCTGTGCAACCTGGATGGTCCTACCTTAGCTCTGTACAGAAGAACTATCGTGCAAGCTGCAGGTGTAATTTCTTAATAACCAGATACTAGGGTGAGTTTTACCTCCAGGAACTCTACCACATCCTCACAGTGAAAGAGGAAATCCCCTTTGCGCTTCTAGCAGGGGGAGAGAAAACACAATTGTTGTGAAACACACCAGAGGTTTTGGTTCTTCTTAATAAGTCTTCCTCTCAAAGAAACTGTTTCACCAGAGCTTTAACCAATTGGGGTTTTGTCAGAGTCTAACCAACCCAGGTAAAAGGTAAACCCAACTCAAGCCCACTCTAGTCTTCTACATGAAAGAAATAAAATATTTAACCCTAGATACCTACTGCCATCCTGTCTTACCTAAGTAGTGGAAAAACCTGATAATCATTTCTAAAGTTCACGACAGGTGCACAAATTCACTAAAAGTCCGAGACAAAATCATAGGCCTGTAAAACACTCCACTCTCTCTACATCTTACTAACACACCAATAAAGGCCTATTTCATGAAGTTCTATTTCCCTAGTACGCTATGTAGAACTTTTGACAAAAAGTTACAAAACATATTAAGAGGCAAGAAAATCAGTTTGAAAAGACAGAAAGCATCAGAATTATATGGTAAGCAAGTTGGAATTAACAGACTGGAATTTAAAGCAACTATGATTAATGTGCTAATTACTCTAATGGATAAGACATAATACAGCATATTAGACAGCATGGATAATATGGATAGACAGCATACAAGAACAGATGGGCACACAAGATAATGAGTAGAGATAATAATATTGTACTATAATTATGAAATGGGATAAATATAACAGCAACCATATTACCGTACATAAATCTATCAAAGTAACATGCTATACACCTTTAACTTACGCAATGTTTCATGTCAAATTTGTTCAGTAACATATAAAAAGAACAGATGGGCAAGTAAAGCAGAGAGATAGGAAGTCTAAGAAATAATAAAAAGGGAATGATAGAGATCAAAACGACTGTAACAGAAACTAAGAATGCCTTTGATAGTCTCAGCAGTAAACTGAAAATGGCTATGGAAAAAAATCTCTGAGCATGTGGATATGTCCATAGAAATTTCAAAAACTGAGAGGCAAAGAGAAAAAAGATAAAAAGAGGAAATAGAATATCCAAAAACTGTGGGACAACTACAAATGCTATAAAATATGCATAACAGGAATACTATGAGGAGAAAGAAAGAAAAGGACAGGAAAAAAAGTATTTGAAGCAATAGTCACTGAGAATTTCTCCAAATTATTGTTAGACACAAAATCAAGATACAGGAAGCTCAGAGAACAAGCAGAATAAATGCCAAACCACTGCCTTGCACCAAAAAAAAACAAAAACAAAAAAAACTACACTTAGTCATATCATAAGAAAACTTCAGAAAATTAAAGATAAAGGAAAACTCTTGAAAGAAGCCCAGAGAGAGAAAATAAATCTTATCTTATAGTGGAACAGAGATAAGAATTGCATCCTACTTCTCAGAAATTATGCAAGTAATATAACTAAAGTATTTTAAAATGTTGAGAGAAAAAAATCAGCCTGGAATTCTGTATGCTGCAGTTATCTTTGAAAGTGAAGAAAATATAAAAACTTTCTCAAAAAAAAAAAAGGGGGGGGGGGGATTTGTTGTCAATACAATTGCTTTGCAAGACATGTCAAAAGAAGTTCTTGAGTAATAACTTGATATAGGAAAATGATATAGGTCAGAACCTTGGAATTAGATAAAGAAAGGAAGAACATGGGAGAAGGAATAATGAAGGTAAAATAAAAAGTTTATCATCCTTATTCTTAATTTATCTAATATTTTTTCATAGTAACTGCATTCTATAAGTGATAAGGAAGATCTTCAATCTTCCTCTTGTGTCTCCTTTACTCTCACACTACTGGCACACTCACAACACTGATACCAGCCGTGTGTGGGTTTTTCCCACACCCAGCAGTTCTGTGACACCAGCTTAACTTAATTCTGAGCCTATGTACCTGTGGGCAGCCTCAGGTTACGGGCTCAGTCCCACAAGCCTGTACCACTTCAGTTACCTGTTGCAAGTCTAGGTGTCACCTGCGCTTCTGACTGATCAGCTACAGCTTGAAGTTTCCCACAATCCCCTCCACCAGTTCCATTAATTTTCTAGAACAGTTCACAGGACTCAGGAAAACAATTTACTTACTGTTTCCCAGTTTATTATAAAAAGATATGCATAAGGATACAGATATGAACATTCAGATTGAAGAGATGCTGCGGGCACAGTATGTGGGGAAGGAGTGCAGAGGCCCCATGCCCTCTCCTGGCACTCCACTCTCCCAGCACCACCATGTTTATAATCCAGAAACTCTCTGAACCTCACCCATACTTTGGAGATTTTAATGGAGGCTTCATCACAAAAGCACAAGCAATCATTAACTCCATTTCCAGCCCCTCTTCCTGCTCTGGAGAATGGGAGGTGGGGCTGAAAATTCCAAGCTTCTAATCATGGCTTGGTCTCTCTGGTGACCAGCCCCTATCCAGGAACCCATCCAGAGTCAACTCCTTAGTATAGAAGACACTCTTATCTCAGAGGAAATTCCAAAGGATTTAGGACCTTGGTATCAGAATCAGGGTCAAAGACCAAATATTAGAACAAAAGATGATCTCGTGCTTTCATGACTTGGGAAATTACAAACGTTCTAGAGCTATGTGCCAGGAACCAAAGGCAGAGACCGAGATATATCTTTTATATTTTCTCACATTAATATGTATACACACATAAAAAATATGTATATATTCTTATATATGCTTATGTATAAGTAAAATGAATGACAGCAATCATATAAGAGAAAGGCGGGAGGAATTAGGATAATTTTGTTATCATATAGTCCTTTACTGCATTACTTGTGAAGTGGTATAGTATTTTTTGAAAGTAGACTTGGATTGGCTGTAAATGTGTATTGCAAACTCTGGAGGCAATCACTTTTAAAAGTTCTTTAAAAAAATCTTTTGTTGAATATATGTATTTTTCATAGTCTGTAGACTTTTTCAGTTTCTTAATGATATATTCTGATAAGCAGATATTTTAAACTTTTATGAAGTCCAGTCAATTTTTTCTTTTATATTTAGGGGATTTGTTTGTTTTTATTTCTTTATTTTTTTGCTTAAAAATCTTTAGGTTTATAAATCTATCTCAAGTTAATATTTTGTATGTTCTAAATTAGGAATCAATTTTAATGCTTTATTTTAAAATATGATTATACAGTTGATTCAGCATTATTTCTTAAAAAGATTGTCCATTGAATTGCCCTGGTGCTTTTGTCAAGAATTATTTGACCTTGTACATTTAATCTATTTATGAACTGTATATTCTGGTCCATTGATCTATTTGCCTGTCCTCATATCAATATCATACTATACTAATGTAGTTTTGAAAATTTGGCCATTGATGTATAGACAAACTAATGCATATACATTCTTCATAACTATCAAGAGCAAACTACCCAGAAAAAGGTAAAACTGAGAAAGTAAATAATACTGAAGCTCATCAAATTTTATGAAACAGGCAGAAGAAAAAATCACCAGAAGAAAATAAAGGGTATTCAGAAAGACAGGATGAAGACATAAAGAAAGTATGAATATGGAAATTAAGAAATAGACAGTTTTTAAGAAAAAAATTTTAAAAAGACTTCCAGAGGGCCTGATGCTGCAGAAAGCCACGCAGATGGTTTTTAAAGTATTTTTTAAGGTTATTTTGAAAAATTATAAGAAATCTTGATTACCTAGGTAAGGGCAGTTTCAGAAGCAATGATGGCCTATATTTATTCAATGAATACTTATTGATTGCCCAAGCATACTGCAAAATGTTATGAACAAGATACATTGCCAGCTTTTTTGAAATTTATAGTCCTGCAAACCCAATAAGTTAGAGTCCCACGAAGGAAAAAAGGAATGGATGATGTGGAAAATAAAAATGTAAGGCACAAAAATTCTTTATAGGGTGACAGTAAAAGAAAAAAGTAACATTTGGTGGTTTTATGTGAAGGCATGTTGAGAAAAGGATTTTGCTTTGAAACTGAGCAGAACCCTGAGGGAACCTTCCCAGGGATCAATCCCACCCCTAGCTGCCCCTCAATTCTCTTGTTCCTTACCTCTTGTTTGTAAAAAACCTTTAACCTCCCAGGCATTTTCAGAGTTCCAAAGAACAAATTTAATCAGAGAAATAGAAAAATGCAGAAAAAAAGGAAAAAAGTCAAGCAAGATAAAATTATAATAGTTTAGTCATAAAAAACAAAGTCAGGGACATTTAGTTCCTCTTCAAGTGTTATAGATAAAATTCTGAGCTGTATCCTTGAGTTGTTTCACATATTAAAACCCCCACCAGGTAGAAGAGATTAGCTACATACTGACCACCACCATGGAGACCCCAGACCGGTTGGAACCAGAAGGTTGATGATTGAGGTTCCTGATGGTGTTACCTCACCATCAACCAATCAGAGAACTAAGCATGAGCATGAGTGGGTCATGCACTCCATGTCCCTCTCTCTTACCTTGTCTTTAAAAACTCTTTCCTGACAGTCATCAGGGAATTCAGATCTTTTTGAGCATGAGCTGCCAGTTTTCCTTGCTTGGCCCTGTAATAAATACAGTACTTTCTTTCACCACAACTTGATGTCAATAAATTTACTTTACAACTTGTTGGGCAAGCAGGCTCACCTTTGCTTTGGTATAGGGAAGCAAAGGCAGGGAACATTTCCATTGAGAACGCTTCAAATGTCCAGATCTGAAGCAAAGTGGAGGGTAAGAATATGCTGAAATTCAAAAACATTCTGAGGAAACTATCGTAATGATGGATTATAAGACACATAAAGAAAATAACATGTGATTCCCTCAAAAAAAGAAGAAAAAAAAAAAGTAAAGATTGGTGGCTCAGCAGTAAAGAATCTGCCTGCCAATGTAGGAGACTTGGGTTTGATCCCTGGGTTGGGAAGACTCTCTGGAGAAGGAAATGGCAACCCACTCTAGTATTCTTGCCTGGGAAATCCGATGGACAGAGGAACCTGGCGGGCTACAGTCCACGGGGTCACAAAAGATCAGACATGATTTAGCGACTAAAGAATAACAACAAAGATTAAGTCTTAGAAAGAAACAGAGTATTTATTTCTCAAAAAGACTGATGGGAGGTAGGGGGAGAAGAGTAGGAACAAAAGTAAAATTGCGAGGACTGTGCAATGTAATTCATGAGCTCTATGTTCTTGGAGGGGGATTTGTGGGAAGAATGGAATTAAAGCAAAAGCCCCAAAGTGAGTAATGAACTGCTATAAGAGCTGTTCTGAGGAGTAATAGAAGGAACCAATTGAGGTAAATAACAGGAGTAGTCAAAACATGACAAAATCTCCATAATTTAGCAACTGTGAAATAAGATACAATTTTAATATACAGATTCACAATTCTCTCCAGACTCCTTTACTGCCAGGGAAAAGGAGAGGACATATGGAGAAAAAAAAAAAAAACAAAAACCCTTGGTTTAACCTGGGTTGACTTTGATGGGCATGTACAATATAAAAGAAAGAGCTGGAGAACATTATTATTTTGGGATTTTGTTTCAAGGGATTGAGATTAAGTTTTAATACAGAAGGAAAAAAAATCAGGATAACCACAATAGCTAAGATATTTAAAGTTAGAAAAACAGGGGCAGGAGGGCAAAGACACGATAAAGGTAGAAATATGAATTTATGATCCAGTGATGTGTTGGAGGCAGCTATTTCCAGCTAAAGAGAGTTGACTATGAACATTTGTTCCCAACTCTGTATTCATAGAAATCATAGTGATAACTTGCAGTCAGCCACAGTGGAAATATTTACACCGAGGAAAAGACTCTTGAGAGTCCCTTGGACTGCAAGGAGATCCAACCAGTTCATTCTAAAGGAGATCAGTCCTGGTTGTTCATTGGAAAGACTGATGCTAAAGCTGAAACTCTAATACTTTGGCCACCTCATGCGAAGAGTTGACTCATTGGAAAAGACTCTGATGCTGGGAGGGGATTGAGGGCAGGAGGAGAAGGGGACAACAGAGGATGAGATGGCTGGATGGCATCACCGACTCGATGGACATGAGTTTGAGTGAACTCTGGGAGTTAGTGATGGACAGGGAGGCCTGGCGTGCTGCAATTCATGGGGTCGCAAAGAGTCAGACATGACTGAGTGACTGAAATGAACTGAACTGAATCAGCAACAACTACAAGTCAGATCCGTTCTTTTCTTTTTTTCTTCAATATCTAAGTATTTACCAGCATACCACTGATGGGATCAGATAGTAAGACTTCCAACTTTCTTTTTTCTTTTCTTGAAACATAAAATTAAGTTTACTATAAAGTAGTTATATGCTTGTAGTAAAAAAAATCTATTAATAGTGCAAAGAAATAGAGGAATGCAACAGAATGGGAAAGACTAGAGATCTCTTCAAGAAAATTAGAGATACCAAGGGAACATTTCATGCAAAGATGGGCACAATAAAGGACAGAAATGGTAGGGACCTAACAGAAGCAGAAGATTAATTAAGAAGAGGTGGCAAGAATATACAGAAGAACTGTACAAAAAAGATCTTGACCCAGATAATCATGATGATGTGATCACTCACCTAGAGCCAGACATTCTGGAATATGAAGTCAAGTGGGCCTTAGGAAGCATCACTATGAGCAAAGCTGGTGGAAGTGGTGGAATTCCAGCAAACGTATTTCAAATCCTAAAAGATGATGCTGTGAGAATGCTGAACTCAATATGCCAGCAAATTTGGAAATCGCAGCAGTGGCCACAGGACTGGAAAAAGTCAGTTTTCATTCCAATCCCAAAGAAAGGTAATGCTAAAGAATGATCAAACTACCACACAACTGCACTCATCTCACACACTACTAAAGAAAGAAAAGAAAGTGAAGTCACTCAGTCATGTCCGACTCTTTGCGACCCCATGGACTGTAGCCTACTAGGCTCCTCTGTCAATGGGATTTTCCAGGCAAGAATACTGGAGTAGCTTGCCATTTCCACTAGTAAAGTAATGCTCAAAATTCTCCAAGCAGGGCTTCAACAGTACGTGAACCGTGAACTTCCAGATGTTCAAACTGGATTTAGAAAAGGCAGAGGAAGCACAGATCAAATTGCCAACATCCTTTGGATTATCAAAAAAGCAAAAGAGTTCCAGAAAAACATCTATTTCTGCTTTATTCACTATGCCAAAGCCTTTGACTGTATGGATCACAATAAATTCTGGAAAATTCTTCAAGAGATGGGCATACCAGACCACCTGACTTGCCTCTTGAAAAATCTGTATGCAGATCAGGAAGCAACAGTCAGAACTGGACATGGAACAGACTGGTTCTAAATTGGGAAAGGAGTACATCAAGGCGATATATTGTCATCCTGGTTATTTAATTTATATACAGAGTACATTATGAAAAGTGCTGAACTGGATGAAGCACAAGCTGGAATCAAGATTGCCAGGAGATATTTCAATAACCTCAAATATGCAAATAACATCACCCGTACGGCAGAAAGCAAAGAAGAACTAAAGAGCCTCTTAATGAAAGTGAAAGAGGAGAGTGAAAATGTTGGCCTAAAACTCAACATTCAGAAAATTAAGATCATGGCATCTGGTCCCATCAGATCAGATCAGATCAGATCAGTCGCTCAGTCGTGTCCGACTCTTTGCGACCCCATGAACCGCAGCACGCCAGGCCTCCCTGTCCATCACCAGCTCCCATCACTTCATGGCAAATAGATGGGGAAACAGCGGAAACAGTGACAGACTTTATTTTGGGGGTCACTGACGTCTATGGGGTCACAAAGTGTCGGATACAACTGAAGTGACTTAGCAGCAGCAGCAACAATCACTTCAGATGGTGACTGCAGCCATGAAATTAAAAGATGCTTGCTCCTTGGAAGAAATGCTATGACCAACCTAGATAACATATTACAAAGCAGAGACATTACTTTGCCAACAAAGGTCCGTATAATCAAAGCTATGGTTTTTCCAGAAGTCATGTACAGATGTGAGAGTTGGACTATAAAGAAAGCTGAGTGCTGAAGAACTGATGCTTTTGAACTGTAGTGTTTGAGAAGACTCTTGAGAATCCCTTGGACAGCAAGGAGATCCAACCAGTCCATCCTAAATGAAATCAGTTCTGAATATTCATTGGAAGGACTGATGCTGAACTCCACTACTTTTGCCACCTCATGCGAAGAGTTGACTCATTGGAAAAGACTGATGCTGGGAGCAACTGGGGGCAAGAGGAGAAGGGGATGACAGAGAATGAGATCGTTGCATGGCATCACCAATTGAATGGACATGAGTTTGAGTAAACTCCGGGAGTTGGCAATGGACAGGGAGGCCTGGCGTGCTGCAGTCCATGGAGTTGCAAAGAGTTGGACACGACTGAGAGACTGAACTGAACTGAATAGTGACACTAAAGTTTTCTAAGATGAGATCAGGAGAGGGTTGTGATGAATTGGGAGTAAAAAAAAGTCACAATTACGGAGGAAAGAATATGGTGTCCTTGAATAACCCCAAAGACAATGAAGAGAAAATAGTGGACTTGGAAAATGTGAAGATAATAAAAAGTAGGGTTTGGGAAAAGTTGTCAGTGAAACAATAACAATTTCTAAGTATTAACTGACTAGGTAATTCACGTGCCTGGCATGTAGTAGGTTTTAAATAAATGTTTTGTTGTTTTTATTTAAATCCTGTACTAAATAATTTTTCCAGAAATTTAAATAACTGAGAAAAGGAATTGTAACTTGGAACCCAAGAGTATTCATTCAACTCAAACCAGATTTCTTTCTATCTTTAGTTGTAAACACTTTTATTGCTAGTTGTAAAATATTCCCAATACTTGAAATATTTACTAAGATAGCTGCTGCTGCTGATAAGTCACTTCGATTGTGTCTGACTCTGTGCGACCCCAGAGACGGCAGCCCACCAGGCTCCCCAATCCCTGGGATTCTCCAGGCAAGAACATTGGAGTGGGTTGCCATTTCCTTCTCCAATGCATGAAAGTGAAAAGTAAAAGTGAAGTCGCTCAGTCGTGTCCAACCCTCAGCGACCCCATGGACTGCAGCCTACCAGGCTCCTCCATCCATGGGATTTTCCAGGCAGGAGTACTGGAGTGGGGTGCCATTGCCTAGCACCTCCCACCAAAAATCAACTCAATTCCCACGCTTACTTCTGTTTTCAGAAAGTATGTGATACTTAGAGATTGATACATTCTGCTTAATATTGAAAATATTTTAATAATATTTAGGATTATCATGTGTCTGTCCATAGGCCTAGCAGTTAAATACAAAGTAATTATTATCTGACAAACTAAAAAAGATGTTTAAAAATCGAAACTTTAGAGCCATAATATCACTCTCTTCCTGTTACATTATTTTTTGGAGGGGAAAGTCTCCTCCAATTTTATGTCTTATGTTAAAATGTAATTTACTGAATAATGGGAGAGAATGATTTGGAAATTAACTACATACCGGATTTGCTTGTGGAAAGAGAAACAGACACTCATTTTCCTAAATACATAATTAGAAGCTTAATAAAAACAATGGGGAAAATAATAAACAAACCCCAGCACATCTTAAACATAAAAGAACTAAAGAGGAGTTCACACACATCCCCATATAAATTATACTTCCTGGAAGATAGTTGAAACACCTGGAAAATTGGCTTTAAAAGGGCCATTAATGTAGTAAATGCTGTTTGGAATGTGATCTCAAGAAACCTCAAAAAAATGCACTTGGGAAGGCTTTGTGTACTTTTTAACTATCTTGTGAAACTCACATAAATAAGACTCATTCAGTGAAGTACCTAGTATAATTATCCAATGTCCACTTGGACTTCTGTCTTTCTGAAGGCCTCAGTCCCTTGAACCAAATGTTCTTAATAATCTTTCCAGTGTACCAAGTATAAACATGTGTGTATCATTAGAATAAAACTATACTTGTTCAAGACTCATTTCAAAATACTGAAGGAAAAAAAGAAAAACCCACAAAATCAATTCCTGAACTTTAACTCACATTTAATAAAAGAATGTGCTTTTATATGCTCTACCTCATATATTACTCTTTTTCTCTCTTCACTTCAGGGACTATGAATTCTCAAGCACGAACGGTAAAGAAACCTCCCATCTCCTGTTCCTGAGCCAAGATTTTACTCAGGACCAAAAGCAATGAGCTGTTTCAGCCAGAAAACGTTCAATGGCTCCCACCTCTGAACTTACATTTGCACACCTTAGAGTGCTTCAGAAATTTCCCAACATCTTTAAACATCTTTAAAACTTGCTACCAGTGGGGCGATTTGAAGGCAGGGAATCGGGGTAAAAAAAAAAGATCTTGAATTTTTGCCAACCCTTATACCCAACTGGGCTTCCCAGGTAACGCTAGTGGTTAAAAAAAAAAAAAAAAAAAAGCCATCTGACAATGCAGGAATGCAGGAGATGTAAAAGACGTGGACTTGATCCTTGTGTCAGGAAGATTCCCCTAGAGGGCATAACAACCCACTCCAGTATTCTTGCCTGGAGAATACCATGGACAGAGGAGCCTGGAGGGCTATGGTCCATAGGATCACAAAGAGTTGGACATAACTGAAGCGATTTAGCACTCATGCACACATACCAAACATTCATGTCTCTTCTACCCTACTGTTCGCTGATCAAGAATCCTAACTCCCAAACTTTGTAAGTTTAGCCTGAAGATGAGAAGCTTCTCTGTCCAGCAGCAGAGGTGACAGATCTCAATACAGAGATCCAGGAGAATTCACCTGACATGAACTTGCAAATACAGATGGGTCTTACCCACCTTAACTATAGAAGAATTGTGTATGTGATGAGTTCTCCAGGGACCCTGGGTATGCAGACAGTATTAAAATATATATGGAAGCTGAAGTCTGAAAGTCCAGTATATCTGCCTCTCACTCTTCATGTAACCATGGAGAAGTTACTTGGACCCTGTGCCTTACACAAAAGATATGAATTCCACAATTCAAGATAACCACTAGTGTTGGATTCTAGGTTCTAGGGGTTCCCAAAGCTGCTCCTGCTCATGATCACTGCAACCCCATGGACTACAGCATGGCAAGCTTCCCTGTCCTTCATCATCTACCAAAACTTGCTCAAACTCATGTCCATTGAGTTGGTGATGTCATCCAAGCATTGCATCCTTTGTCCTCCCCTTCTCCTCCTGCCCTCAATCTTTTCCAGCATCAGGGTCTTTGCAAATGAGTCAGCTCTTCTCATCAGGCAGCCAAAGTATTGGAGCTTAAGCTTCAACATCAGTCCATCCAATGAATATTAAAAACTGACTTCATTTAGGATGAACTGGTTGGATTTCCTTGCTATCCAAGGGACTCTCAAGAGTCTTCTCCAACACCACAGTTCAAAAGCATCAATTCTTCGGCATTCAATCTTCTTTGTGGTCCAACTCTCATATCCATACATGACTTCTGGAAAAACACATAGCCTTGACTAGATGGACCTTTGTTGGCAAAGTCAAGTCTCTGCTTTGTAACATGTTTTCTATGTTGGTCATAACTTTTCTTCCAAGGAGCAAGCATCTTTTAATTTCATGGCTGCAATCACCATCTGAAGTGATTTTGGAGCCCAAGAAAATTAAGTCTCTCACGGTTCCCATTGTTTCCCCATCTATTTGCCATGAAGTGATGGAACCGGATGCCATGATTTTGATTTTTTCAATGTTGAGTTTTAAGCCAGCTTTTTGACTCTTCTTTTTCACTTTCATCAAGAGGCTCTTTAGTTCCTCTTCACTTTCTGCCATAAGGGTGGTGTCATCTGCATATCTGAGGTTATTGATATTTCTCCCAGCAATCTTGATTCCAGCTTGTGCTTCCTCCAGCCTGGCATTTTGTGTGATGTACTCTGCATATAAGTTAAATAAGCAGGGTGACAATATATAGCCTTTGCATGCTCCATTCCCAGTTTGGAACCAGTATATTGCTGCATGTCTGGTTCTAACTGTTGCTTCTTGACCTGCATAAATATTTCTCAGGAGGCAGGTCAGGTGGTCTGGTATTTCCATCTCGTGAAGAATTTTCCACAGTTTCTTCTGATCCACACCCAGTCAAAAGCTTTAGCATAGTCAATGAAGCAGGAGTAGATGTTTTTCTGGTACTCTCTTGCTTTTTCTATGATCCAATGGATGTTGGCAATTTGATCGCTGGTTCCTCTGCCTTTTCTAAAACCAGCTTGAACATCAGGAAGTTCACGGTTCACATATTGCTGAAGCCTGGCTTGGAGAATTTTGAGCATTACTTTACTAGCGTGTGAGATGAGTGCAATTGTGCAGTAGTTTGAGCATTCTTTGGCATTGCCTTTGTTTGGGATTGGAATGAAAACTGACTTTTTCCAGTCCTGTGACCACTGCTGAGTTTTCCAAATTTGCTGGCATATTGAGTGCAGCACTTTAACAGCAATGTCTTTTAGGATTTGAAATACCTTTGCTGGAATTCCATCATCTCCACTAACTTTCCATCATCTCCACTAACTTTGTTTGTAGTGACGCTTCCTAAGGCCCTTTTGAGTTCTCACTCCAGGATGTCTGGCTCTAGGTGAGTGTTAACTCCATAGTGGTTATCTGGATCATTAAGATCTTTTTTGTATAGTTATTCTGTGTATTCTTGCCACCTCTTCTTAATATCTTCTGCTTGTGTTAAGTCCACACCATTTTTGTCCTTTATTGTGCCCATCTCTGCATGAAATGTTCCCTTGGTAGTTGGTAGTTTAGTTGCCAAGTCGTATCTGACTCTTGTGACCCCATGAACTGTAGTTGCCAGGCTCCTCTGTCCATGTGATTCTCCAGGTCAGAATACTGTGATGGGTTTCCATTTCCTTCTCCAGGGGATCTTCCTGAACCAGGGATTGAATCTGGGTCTCCTGCATTGTAGGCAGATTCTTTACCAACTGAGGTATGAGGGAAAGTTTCCCTTGGTATCTCTAATTTTCTTAAAGAAATCTCTTCTCTTCCCCATTCTATTATTTTCCTCTATTTCTTTGCATTGTTCACTTAACAATGCTTTCATATCTCCCCTTACTATTCTTTGGAACTCTGCATTCAGATGGATATATCTTTCTGTTTCTCATTTGCCTTTAGCTTTTCTTCTTTTCTCAGCTATTTTAAGGTCTCAGACAACTGTTTTGCCATTTTGCATTTTTTTCCCCTTGTGAATGGTTTTGATCATTGCCTCTTGTACAATGTTATGAACCTCTCTCCATAGTTCTTCAGGGACTCTATCTAATCTCAGATCTAATCCCTTGAATCTATTTTTCACTGCCTCTGTGTAGTCAGAGGGGATTTGATTTAGGTCATACCCGAATGACCTAGTGGTTTCCATTACTTTTTTCAGTTTAAGTCTGAATTTTGCAATAAGGAGTTCATGATCTGAGCCACTGTCAGCTGCCAGTCTTGTTTTTGCTGACTGTATAAAGCTTCTCCATCTTTGGCTGTAAAATAATATAATCAATCTGATTTCAGTATTGACCATCTGGTGATGTCCATGTGTAGCATCATCTCTTGTGTTGTTGGAAGAGGCTGTTTGCTATGACCAGTGTGTTCTCTTGGCAAAATTCTGTTAGCCTTTGCCCTGCTTCATTTTGTACTCCAAGGCCAAACTTGCTTGTTACTCCAGGTATCTCTTAACTTCCTACTTTTGCATTCCAGTCCCCTATGATAAAAAGGACATCTTTTTTGGGTGTTAGTTCTAGAAGGTCTTGTAGGTCTTCATAGAACCATTCAACTTCAGCTTCTTCAGCATTACTGGTCGGGGCATAGACTTGGATTACTGTGATATTGAATTGTTTGCCTTGGAAACGAACAGAGATCATTCTGTCATTTTTGAGATTGTACCTAAGAAGTGCATTTTGGACTTTTTGTTGACTATGAGGGCTACTCCACTTCTGCTGAGGGATTCTTGCCCACAATAGTAGATATAATGGTCATCTGAATTAAATTCACACATTCCAGTTCATTTTAGTTCATTGATTCCTAAAATATCAATCTTCATTCTTGCCATCCCCTGTTTGACTGTTTCCAGTTTACTTTGATTCATCAGCCCAATACTCCATGGACTCTAGCTCACCAGGATCCACTATCCATGGGATTCTCCAAGCAAGCATACTGAACTGGGTTGCCATTACCTCCTCCAAAGGAGCTTCCTAATCCAGGAGTCGAACTCAAATCTCCTGCCTCTCCTGCACTGGTAGGTGGATTTCTTACCACTAAGCCACCTAGGAAGCCTATTGGCTATTAAGATCTATGTCCCAATGCATAAATCTAGATGTGTTTATGTAAATTAAAGTGAGTATATATTTGTGTTCAGTTGCTTCCAATGCTCTTTTCCCTAGTTTTCTTTTTATAAGCCCATCTCTAGATTATATAATCTAAGACTCACTGCTTATAATGCCTCAAACTGACCCTTACACTCTGCACAATAACCTGACAATTTTTTCACAGCAGTAGTTAACACAAGGGATGATTTGATCAATAGGGCATTATAAATGCTTTTTGTTCCACAGAGGTTTTAAATTGAGAATAGAAAACAATATTAATATTACCTGGCATAAATACCACTTTTTATACCATAGATCCGTAATCTGGAAACAGGCTAGAAAATTCAGTTCTGTCAGAAGGTAGAGAATTATCCAGGTATCTTCAAGAAGGGACACATCTTCACCTCAAGTATCCATATAATTAAGTACATTTTAACCTACATTTTTAAGAGATTACTACTCTCTTAAGACATTACTTTGCTGGGACATTACTTCACCGACAAAGGTCCATCTAGTCAAAGCTATGGTTTGTCCAGTAGTCATGTATGGACGTAAGAGTTGGACTATAAAGAAAGCTGAGTACCGAAGAATTGATGCCTTTGAACTGTGGCATTGGAGAAGACTCTTGAGAGCCCCTTGGACAGCAAGATCAAACCAGTCAGTCCCAAAGGAAATCAGTCCTGAATATTCATTGGAAGGACTGATGCTGAAGCTGAAACTCCAGTGCTTTGGCCACCTGATGCGAAGAACTGACTCATTGGAAAAGACCCTGATGCTGGGAAAGATTGAAGGCAGGAGGAGAAGGGGACAACAGAGGCTAAGATGGTTGGATGGCATCACCGACTCGATGGACATGAATTTGAGCAAGCTCTGGGAAATAGTGATGGACAGGGAAGCCTGACGTGCTGCAGTCCATAGGGTCACAAACTGTCGGACATGACTGAGCAACTGAACTGAACTGAAGAGTTTCATATTTATATATAAAGCAGTTTATGTGTTAATGTGAAATCACCCCACTTTCACTCTTACTCTTGAATGATTTATTCCTTTTTTAAACAAACTTAGTAAGCTACAACATGTTGGGCATTATTTTATATACCAGAATTCTGTTGTAAAGATAGGAAAAGTTCTGCTCTCATGACCTAAATTTTTCTTACTCTAGAGAATTATCATTGAGTTCTTCAAGTAAAACTGACTACTCATTCTGAATAATTTTAGCACTTGTATGCCTCTGTTAGTTATTTTCTTAATACACAGTCCATGAACCCCACTGCTAAACAGACTCTTGTCACATGATAGGGACACAATGCCTATTTATGAAATGAAAAATGAATGAATGAGTATATCAAAGCTACTAAAAGTTTAGAATTATTGCATCCATATTTAGAGTTTTATTCTAAATGCTACAAAATAAGAATATATTTCATTAAATTCCTAAATATCTTCTACTATCAAGTTAAGCACGGGGACAAAGCAATGAAGAAGATTAGCAAAGTGTCTTCACAGAACAAGTAGTTTAGTATGCCCAATAGCCAAGCCACATGGCAGTGGAAATACAGTGCCTTCAAAGATGAAGAATTAGGAGGGAATTGAAACTAGAATTTGGTAATCAGGAAAGACTTCCTGGAAGTGGACACTGTTTTAGCTGAGGTCTGAAGGATCAGTAGAAGTTAGTCAGACATGAAGAGAAAAGAAAAGGGGAAAAAAAAAAAAATTTGAGGGCAAAGGTGTGAAGATAAACCTACCCTGACCAAAGAACTCAGCATGGTTCAGGGCAACCAAATGTATTCAGTCATAGAGGATGAGAGAGATGGAAGCATGAAGCCCTTTGCGTGAAGAGGACAAATGAGCACACAAGGATAGAAGGGCAGAGAGACAAAAGCAATGAGAATGTGGGCAGGAAACACCAGCTCTGGTAGGTCTTTCTGGGTGTATGTATTTCGTCTACTATTTGAAGGATTTGTGTTATTGTGATGAGACAATGTTCAAATTCACACACAAATGGCATTTAAATGTGCAAGAATTATTTAATTAGGAATATGAAATAACTGGAACCACCCCATATATGCCTGTATTGGCTGAATGTACTTTCTTGGGGTTTTCCAGATATATTGCTCATGAATTCTCAGAATTTCAGGATAATCATGTAATACAACTCTAACCTAAATCTAGGATATGATGACATATTTTGAAGCAAATTTTGTAATTTCCTTGGGTGCATTCAAACTTTTAGAACAGTGAAAGGGCTTTTTGGTTTTATTTTTTGATCCTCAGTAATTTATTTGAATTACTTAAAATATTAATAAGATTTTCTTCCAAATTAGAAATAAATATCCAAATATCTAGTCATTCCTAGTTATGCGCCTAGTGAGTAGAGAAACATTCATGCTATTCAGTTACTACGTTGACTCAAATAAACTCTCCAATCTCTCAAAGAAGGAAATTACAAGTACGTTTCTCAGTATAACCAGTAATATAATTTCTTTCCTTCTTAACAAAACCAAAAAAAAAAATGCTAGAATTTTTATGAGTGCGTATAATTTCTGTTAACACCTTGGGAAGCAATCATTCAAAATACACTAGGACATCCATAGACCTTTGACTGCTTTTACTAAATCTTTATATATTCCAACCATATAGCAAATTGATTATGTGGTGGGGGTGAGGGGGTGGGAATCAAAAGTGATCATTTAATAGTCAACAGGAAAAATATGTATCTTGTTAAACATGTGCAATTTTTTGTACACAATCTCAAATTCCTGAGTTAATAACCATTACACACAAAGAAAAAGTATTACAAGATGGACAAATTCTATTATTTTGTAAAAACTTAAGCAATGATCAATTGAAATTATCATCCAAATTATGTTGAAATGAGCCATTTGTTGTTTGGATTCAGCATATAAGTTGAATTCATATCATGAATTTAGAAACTCTAAAATTCCCCCAGGTTATTTTATCCACTTATAATAGTTTTCATTTAGGCAAAGAATGACTTTTTAAAAAGGAATAATTGATATTTAAATATTTTTTCCCCCTTTACTCAAAGCATGAAAATAATAATTAGTTTTTTGGGTTGCTGCTGCTAAGTCGCTGCAGTCGTGTCCGACTCTGTGCGACCCCAGAGACGGAAGCTCACCAGGCTCCGCTGTCCCTGGGATTCTCCAGGCAAGAACACTGGAGTGGGTTGCCATTTCCTTCTCCAATGCAGGAAAGTGAAAAGTGAAAGTGAAGTTGCTCAGTCGTGTCCGACTCTTAGCGACCCCATGGACTGGAGCCTACCAGGATCTTCTGTCCATGGGATTTTCCAGGCAAAAGTACTGGGGTGGGGTGCCATTGCCTTCCCCGAGTTTTTTGGGTTAAAGAATACTAAAGGATGAGGGTGACAAATTTAGGGCTTTAGACATTAAATATAAAATATATGCTGTTAAGCTTCATCTAGTCAAGGCTATGGTTTTTCCTGTGGTCATGTATGGATGACCACATATATACATGTCTAGTGAGAGTTGGACTGTGAGTTGGACTGTGAAGAAGGCTGAGCGCCGAAGAATTGAGGCTTTTGAACTGTGGTGTTGGAGAAGACTCTTGAGAGTCACTTGGACTGCAAGGAGATCCAACCAGTCCATTCTGAAGGAGATCAGCCCTGGGATTTCTTAGGAAGGAATGATGCTAAAGCTGAAACTCCAGTACTTTGGCCACCTTATGTGAAGAGTTGACTCATTGGAAAAGAGTCTGATGCTGGGAGGGATTGGGGGCAAGAGGAGAAGGGGACAACAGAGGATGAGATGGCTGGATGGCATCACTGACTCGATGGACGTGAGTCTGAGTGACCTCCGGGAGTTGGTGATGGACAGGGAGGCCTGGAGTGCTGCGATTCATGGGGTCGCAAAGAGTCAGACACGACTGAGCGACTGATCTGACCTGATACTCTATTCATCCAACCTTCAACTTAGGTAACTGAGGAGCAAAGATAAAACCAAATCATAATTTTGTATTATCTGGGGTCAATTTCAACACTTCAAAATTTGAACTGAATTCAGAACCGACTCTTTTCATTTCTCAGGGATGATGACCAAGTACAAGAACTGTCAACAAATACAATGGGATAATATTGAATATATTTTTTTGAAATTTCTTTGTTTAGTTTTTTGTCTGGCATGAATACTAATAGGATAGCATTTGGTGACTTAATTTCTTATTAAACAAGTATCAGAGATTGATTGAATTTCTAAATCACTCATGTATTTATTTAATTTGTTAACTTGTTTACTCAATAATCAAATTGAGTACCTACTATGTGCAAGCACAAAATGAAACACTGAGAAAATGAAAACACATATCCTTTAGTTGCTTATTGCTCTCAACAAAAGATAAATGCTGAGCAGAGACTGAAGCAAAAATGGAAGCTATTCTAGAACTTCTTTATTTGAACCAATATTAAATAACAAAGCATACTTAATTGTATATTTATTATATCTTCTTGCCATATGACACACAGAATCAAATTTTCCCAAGCCTTTCATAAGACATTATAAGACCCTCCAAACATGTGGCAGATTTGTTTTTATTAGTTTGTGATGTAATGCATCTGAATGGTCACTGGACCAAGAAGTTCTGCTTAAACCTCTCTGCAGCTGCTGATAGAGGAAAGACTGGTGGAAAAGAGGAACAAAGCCAAAAACTGTTTCAGAAATTTTATTCTTACAGTTTGTTGGAGCTCCTCATTACTCCCCACTCTATACACACACACACACACCTACACAAATAGTAGTATTATAATGTCACATTACTGTTAATGCCATATATTTTCTTTTATTTAAAATATATAGAAGCAGTGGTAATATGTAAATTCTTTATATACTTTGAACTCTCATTTACATATATTAAAGGCTTTTATTTAAATGCTAATAATGAATTGTGTTTTACAATTAAACCTCAAAGTCTAGCACATTGTATTCTAATAATCAAACATAATCCTTGGAAAAAATCAAGAATAATTTAGTCTGGAAGTCATTTTGCCAGAAAAAAAAATTATTCACAAGGGCAAAACACAAATACCAAGTACTCTGGGAGCCTAGAGCACCAGCACCTAAACCTGCCCTGGAACTTCAGGGAAGGCTTATTATTATTATTATTTTTTTTTTATAGAAGTCATTGCAGGAAATAAATCTTCAAAGACCCACAGTAATCAGTTAGGCATTGTGGTGAGAGGATGACCCTGGTGGGAGTGGAAGAAGGGATGAGGGCATTCCAGGCAGACTAACAGAATGAGAAAAGGCACATACATGAGAGAGAGAAAAAAAAAAATACCAAGAGTGTGGGTAACTTTCATTTCCTGTAGATGTGAGAGCAGCACATGAGAAGCTGGAAAAGAAGGCTGGATGCGCCAACAGAGATAGGAAACTTTATCCCAGAGCAGCCACGCAGAGCCTCTGACAGGCTTTTGTTTGCAGAGATCTCTCTAGCAGCTGGGAGGCAGATGGATTCGGGGGTCAAGGAAGCTGGCAGGGAGCCTGGCTGGGTGGCTGGGAGCACTGGCCGTTTGAGGAATGATAAGAGACTCTACAAGGACAGTGATACTATGAAAAAAAGGGTCCAAGGTTGAAAAGTATTCGAAATAAAATGGGCAGAGTTTAGAATGGGTGATTGGATTTGGGTAGGGGTGGGTGAGGAGGAAGGAAGCAACAAGGAAAATGTCTAGATCTGCAGAGTGAGGGACCTGGTGAAGGCGGGTGCCACCTAGAAGAGCATACAGAATGTGGGCACAGCAAGTTGGAAGGAGAACAGAGCCCACTTAGGGACTTGAACTCTCAATTCTCACAATTTGCTGGAGCTAATGAATTCCATTAAAGAGACATACTTTCCAAGGGTAAAGCTGTGCATCAACTTTCTTACCTGACGGGGAAAGGTGATGTCTATTTTTGCTGAGACTTCAACCCAGGGTCATCATTCACTTAGATGTTTAAAAATCAGAATTGAAGTCTAAGAAAAAAAGATAATACATATAAAATTGAATATAAGGGTCAGCAAATAAGCATTTCATGTCATAGCCACTTTCTCAAAAACTTGACCTATTTGGATGCTCCACATATAGAGCATGGACAAATTTTTTCAGTAATAACAAACTTTACGTAGTTTTTACTGGGGGCTGACTTCTCAGTGCATACTTATTTTATACTCACACAACTCTATGCTGTAGGCACTGCTATTATTTATATGTTAAAAAGGTTGAATCTGAGGCCTAGAATGACACACTGGAAGTGGCAGAGCTAAGATTCGATCCTGGACAATCGAATTCCCCAGTGTGTGCTCTTTGCTGTCACACTAGGCTGTGTTTCTCACAGTATGAAGAGGTCTTAATAAGAATGTTCACCTTGTTTTGACATCATCTTAAAACAGAATCCAATTACAGTTGCAAAAACGATACAGTAATACTGGATTATTTTATGTTTTAAAAATTGCAAACTTGAGGACTTCGGTGGTCCAGTGGCTAAGACTCTGGGCTCCCAATGGAGGTGTTCCTGGTCAGGGAACTAGATCCCACATACGGCAACCAAGACTTGAGATGCTGATGGCCCATGAGCTTAGATAAGAGGAGTTAGGCTGTGGCGCCTCACCAGAGGAGCGGTCCCCTCACTGCCCCTCACTGAGCCTGGGGTCTTAGCCCCCTGGCCTTATACAGAATTAGCTTTCTGCAGCCACAGAGATTCAGCCCCACCTCACCACCGGGGGTTTCCTGCCTACACAAACCTCTTACAATTCCTGTTTGTTGCTGGGTCACAGAAACTTCTCCTTTGTTTTGAATATTTTCTTTCATTTATTTAACTCTTGGCACTTAAATATTTCATCTATTGATTCAATAGGTTTGAAACTGAAAAAAAATTATTACGCATGGCCTTGTTCTGTCTTTGAAAGAAGTAATGGTTTCTTACTTTTGTAAAAAAAGTGATACATACTCAGACATTTAAATAAATTCTAAACTAAATAGATTTAAATGTAGTTTAACAGAGGTAATCTTCATATTTCAAAGGATTAACACTCAACAAACTCATCATAGTGAGTCAGGAAATGTATTTAAGTAACCAACAAAGAAATCACTCAAGTTCTTTGAGAATCTAATAGTTCTAGTCATTGAGAATCTAGAGATGTATAAAAGTTCTAACTCAAATATTTTAAGGGTAGTACAGGGATGGTCTTGACAGACCACAGATCTTACCCACAGATAAGAAGGCAAGAAAGGGTTTCTAAACACGTTTCTTTACACGTATTTTTGTTCTCAATAAAGACTTATGTATCACTATCATATATGTGTGTGTGTGTGGGGTGCTAAGTCACTTTAGTCGGGTCTAACTCTTTGTGACTCTATGGACTGTAGCCCACCAGGCTCCTCTGTCCATGGGATTCTCCAGGCAACAATACTGGAGTGGGTTGCCATTTCTTACTTTGGAGGATCTTCCTGACCCAGGAATTGAACCCATGTCTCTTACATCTCCTGCATTGGTAGGCAGGTTCTTTACCACTAGCACCACCTGGGATGCCTATATATATATATATATATAGAGAGAGAGAGAGAGAGAGAGAGGGAGAGCGCATGCAAGCAAGACCTTTAGAAATAAAAACTAATATTGAGTAATTACTATATGACCAGCACTTTTCAAGTACTTTATATGTTTTAATTTCCTTAATTCTCAAGAAGTGTGTACAGAAGTATTATTTTCATTTCACAGATGCCAACATAGAAAAGTAGTTTATATAAGGCCACAGCGTTGGTAAATAATGGAATATTTTCAAAATATTTAACTGAACCTTCTTTTTTACAGTGCATTCTTATTAATTTAAAAGCATAAGGCTATTTTTTCCCCAAAATATAACAAAGTACAATTTAAACTGTGACCAGGGTAACTTATTTGAATAAAGACCATGACATACTACAGATATGACAAGATGCTGTTGGAGAAGTTAATATCTGGAAAAATTTTATGAGAAACTTTTCTGCTGGAAATACAGTGATTGAACTTTTTTTTTCAATAAGGAATAAAAACACATGGCCTGAATTTACAACATTAAAACAGAAACTGAGCTAATTTTTTTGAGATACGTATTCATTACAAACTAAAGCAACAAAATTATGAAGCACACAACCTTCCTACAGTTCTAGGGTGTTTAATCATGTTTGCATTTTGGAGAAATAAAAACCCTATTTGCTTTTTTCTTTTTTCCATAAATTGCCCAGTGATGTTTAAGTTATTTATCATACTCAAGTATTTTAAAGGTAGCGATGATAAATTTATTTCTGCCCCTCCACAGTATACAGGACACAAATGCAACACCGTCGTAGAAGATAGTGTAGTATTAAAAAGAAAGAAAGGCAAGAGTGTTCTTTTACTCCCAACTTAAGTAACTCATGATATTCATTGATTTTATTAATGTCCATGAAATGGACGGAGAAGGCAATGGGAAACCCACTCCAGTACTCTTGCCTGGAAAATCCCATGGATGGAGGGGCCTGGTGGGCTGCAGTCTATGGGGTCGCTAGGAGTCTGATAACGACTGAGCGACTTCACTTTCACTTTTCACTTTCATGCATTGGAGAAGGAAATGGCAACCCACTCCAGTGTTCTTGCCTGGAGAATCCCAGGGACGGGGGAGCCTGGTGGGCTGCCGTCTATGGGGTCGCACAGAATCGGACATGACTGAAGCGACTCAGCAGCAGCAGCAGCAGAAGCAGAAGCATTAAATGGAAATCTCTATCTGCTTTATTATACATGAAAGAAGAAAAATTGACACAACCAATTTGGAAAACAGCTTCAGTGTCATACAGAGTTAAACAGAAGCCTTCCATTCATACAACAAAGAGAAAAGGAAATATTTGTTTCTACCAAATTCATGCACGAATGATCGTAGAAGTTTTATTTGTAATAACTCCAAACTGGAAAAAAAAAAAAAAAACAATGTCCATCAACAAATGAACAATTAAACATATTGTGGTATATCCAAACTTGAAAATACTACTCAGCAATAGAAATGAGTGAACTACTGACACATTCAACAATGTAGATGAATCTCAAAATAATCATTTCGAATGAAAGAAGTCGGCCACCTGCAAAAAACAAACAAACAAACTGTTCATACTGGATGAATCCATACAAAAATGAAAACTAAGTGGCAGAAAACAGATTATTGGTCATGGGCTGGGATGGGGGCAGGGACAGCAGAGAATGGAGGGAAGGAGACGAGGAAACTTTTAAGGGAGAGAAATATGTTCACAATCTTTTCGACATGATGGTTTCCTGTGTGTGGGTGTATGAAAACTTATTGAATTCTAAAATTTGAGTTTACACAGTATACTTATGTTAATTATTCCTTAATAAACATTTTTTAATTTTAAACATTTAATTTTAATTTTAAACATTTAAAAAAATACATTTAATATAAAAAGAATGACTGTGAAGGCAGTAATCTAAAATCTTTCTTAAAAGGCTTATCTGTATCATTACTATGAAAAGTTACTCACTTATTATTTTAGAATAGCTACTAGAGTATAAATGTACTGCATTTAAATTCTTTCCTGGAATCCACTTAATAGATTGTAATTGCTTGTTGAAGCTAATCTAAGTAATCTTTTTAAATGGGTTTCTTTTTTCTGCCCTGTAACTAATACATTGTAGAGTGTGTTCTTATAATTTTCTTGCAAAATTTTTAAAAGTGGACATTTGATGCTCACTAATATGATAAAACTGCCTTTCCATAAGTATTCCCCATAGCAACTTTCTCTGCTATAATATTATCCAATTATTGATTATTCTTTTCCAGAAAATCAGTTTAAATTACTCCTAATTTCCAGAAATGGACTGATAGCACATTCTTTTATGTACTTGTTCAGAAAGAAAAGTGGATTGACCATCTTTAAATTGCCCATTTCCTAATCGCAGTAGCTAAAAGACTGTCCAGTATATCAGCCTAATGACGGTCCCTAACAACAGCATGATTCAACAGCTGGAAAACACTTATCACCAGATTGGTTGAGGATATTTACCCTAAATTGTAGAAACCATGGGCTCCACCTAGTGGCATTTCTCCCAGTTGCTATTATAGTTTTACTTTGCCTTTTTGTTCATGACATTATTATTTTTATTTAAATTGTTTTATTAATAATAAATAATAACATATATAACTTTTTATACACTGTAATACTACTATCCAGTAGAGTTGTAGTTGTCATCATTTTTGTAATTACATCTTACTCCTATAGTATTAAATACTTAATATCATATTTTGATTTGATTTATGCTAAATGGAAAGAAAATGGGATCATTTTTTAATGGTAAGGAAATGGAGAGCTGTATATGATAACATTTTCTAAAAAGGAGTCCATTAAGCAGTCTGTATAATATGTAATATTATGTTAAAGGAAATGAATCTAATGATTCCATAATATAAATTATACAAAGCAATGAGCTCACGATCAAGGTTTTAATGTCTCTACAGTCTTTTATCTGCAAATGGTTGCTCCTTGAGACATCTAATTTCTTCACCAGAGTATCTTATTTTTTTACTTGAAAAGTTGTAACCACATGTGGTTCACATTGAGATTAATTAAACAGGCACTTGCTGCCTGCCAATTAGGAATTCTGAAATGATCATCCCTTTTGCTCACCAGACAAAAAGATACTCAGTGGTTCAGACTGAGCAGCCTATTGAGAAAGTACATTCCATTGCCACTAGGTCAGACCCTGAGGAAAATGTAGGTTACCTGACATGCTAAGGAGGGCTTCTAAATACAGTACTTTTGAGAAGCATATCTTGAGTTGGGAGTCAGATACTTATCCTTGATTCCTTTTATCTGTACTTTAAATGTTTTCACTTCCCTCTTTGACGTCCCTTCCATTCATTCACCAACCCACTTACATATGCGTAAGGACACACACACATGGTTTTCACAGCATTTGTAATTATGACTAGAACAGAGCCTTTTAGCTCACACTAAAGGGAGGTGTTGATGGGAAGAACATTCGAGGACACCCAAGGGTGGAGGCCAGGTCACACCTGATAGGGGCATTCCTCAGCCCTTCCAGACCTGGGTTGAGGTCCACAGCCTACTGGGGCTTCCCCGAGCCATACAACTCTTGCAATGAGACCTGAGTAGGCAGAGGTTCAGCAGTCTACCCTCCCAGAGCACTGGAGATCCTGCTGTGGCCTAAGCTGCACAGCACACGTATATGTGTGCTTGCCGGCTAAGTCACTTCGGTCCTGTCCGACTCTTTGAGGCCCGACGCACTGTAGTGCGCCAGGCTCCTCTGTCCGTGGGATTCTTCAGGCAAGAACACGGTAGCGGGTTGCCATGTCCTCCTCCAGGGGATCTTCCCCACCCAGAGACAGAACCCAGGTCTCTCATGTGCACTGCACTGGCAGGCAGATTCTTTACCACCAGCGCTGCCTGGGAAGCCCCCTGTATAGGTGTAGTTCCTGGCATATCATGGATGATCAGGGAAGATTGCAGTAAAAAAATAAATAAATAAAGTCTCAGCCCCTAGCCTCTGCTCTACCATTGAGTTCCTATGTAACACTGCACCCTTTTCATTTAGAGTTAATACAAAAACATAATATATATACTATATATTTAATAAATCTATTATTTGTGTATATATATATATATATATATATATATATACTGAACTTGGAGAAGGAAATGGCAATCCACTCCAGTACTATTGCCTGGAAAATCCCATGGACAGAGCAGCCTAGTAGGCTATAGTCCATGGGGTTGCAAAGAGTCGGACATGACTGAGCAACGTCACGTCATATATACTGAACTAACCTGTATTAAAACATACATGAAAGCACTGATCACCAATAGCTTAGGAGGGGCACCCCCTTCTTAGAATCTATTCAGGAGTATGCTGTCCTTATGGAGGTGAGGAACTTCCCTCTACCTTTAGGAAAACCTCTTATGTTTCACACACATGCTCAATTGCTCAGTTGTGTCTTACTCTTTGTGACCCCAGGGACGAAAGCCCCCCAGGCTCTTTTGTCCATGGGATTCTCCAGGCAAGAATACTGGAGTGGGTTGCCATTTCCTCCTCCAGGGGATCTTCCCAACTCAGGGACTGAACCTGTGTCTGTTGCATTGCAGGCGGATTCTTTACCACTGAGCCATTGGGGAAGTCCAGGTTTCACACTATGGCATTATAAAACTTTGGAATACATTCATGATCTACCTTCTTCCCTTCCTCCCTCTTTTGTTCCAGATTGCAACTAGGAAATCAAATGTAAATAATTCCTATATGAAGTAAAAGCAGAATTCTCCATATGGGACCTTGGTCTGATGAAGAGGTTAGGAGTCACATATAAAACGTAATCACATGCACACGTCTGGTGGGACATGCAGGAGCCATGCGGCTCTTTTGGTTAGTGGCGATTTCAAATGAGAGTCTAGAAGCACAGGGCTTTGCATATGGTTGCCATAGAGACAAACAAGCAATTTATAGAATCTTGAACATAGAGGATTAATTTTAATAACTTCCATCAAGAAGCAATATAACATCGAAGTTGATAGCACACGCTCTGGTGCCAAGTTGCCGGGGTGCAAATCCCTACTTCATAACAGATGACGTGTGTGTCCTTGGGCAAGGTAATTAATTTTCCCCTACCTTAATGTTATTATCTATAAAACAAATACAGTAACAGTATAAACATGGTCAGGTTATTACATGATTTAAGTGAATTCAGATACCATGCTGCTGCTGCTAAGTCGCTTCAGTCGTGTCCGACTCTGTGCGACCCCAGAGACGGCAGCCCACTAGGCTCCTCTGTCCCTGGGATTCTCCAGGCAAGAATACTGGAGTGGGTTGCCATTTCCTTCTCCAATGCATGAAAGTGAAAAGTGAAAATGAAGTCGCTTAGTCGTGTCCGACTCTTAGCGACCCCATGGACTGGAGCATACCAGGCTCCTACGTCCATGGGATTTTCCAGGCAAGAGTACTGGGGTGGGGTGCCATATATACACATATATGCCACTTGGGCTTCCCAGGTGGCGCTAATGGTACAGAACCAGCCTGCCAATGCAGGAGACGTAAGAGTCACCAGTTTGATCCCTGGGTCAGTAAGATCCCCTGTAGAAGGGCATGGCAACCACTCCAGTATTCTTGCCTGGAGAATCCTATGGACAGAGGAGCCTGGCAGGCTACAGTCCATAGGGTCACAAAAAGTTGGACACAACCATGGTAACTTAGCACACACACATACACACACACACACACACACACACACACACACACACACATATATATTCACACAGAGACACATAAAACAGCATCCTACATACTCAAGTGCACAACATACACTGTTTATTAGTCTGTCATTAAGAAGACATGTAACTTCTCATTACCTGCTCTGCAGAAGACATTTGTGTGTCTGAATGAGATTTTTATTTGGAGAGCCTGGTCTGGGCTCTCTGTGCACATTATCATTATCTTCTCAATATGAAAAAATTCTTTTTTTGAGTCTTCATTTTCTCAAAATTAAGACTGCTTCTTTGTCCCCCTCTCCAAATTTTTGGCTCAAATAATTACTAATTTATATGATTCTCTCCCTTCTATGTATACTCGGAACTGCTGAGGACAAGACGGTTTAAGCTCTTTTGGTCATGAGACACCTCAAGTAATGGAAGCTTATTGTGAGAATATGTGTGGAACCTCACCCTTTCATCAACAGAACTTTTAGAAGTCAGCTATGGCATGACTCTTGACTCTTGATCTCTTCTTCTATTTAAGTGTTCCCTCTGCTTTTTTCTGCTAACAGCTGGTCGATATCTTCCAGGTTTCTCATGCCAATTCAGGAAGCTCTAGCTTTGTTCATAGCATTACGTCTAGAACAAGTTCAGCAATGCCAACCCTCCGCTGGCCAGTCTCCAGATTGGCTATGCAGGGTCAAAGGCCAGCTCCCGTACAGGGATTCTCAAACTCTACTGTGAATTAAAGCACCTGTGAGCTCAGGAAAACACAGGCTGCTGGGCCCTATCCAGTTTCCAGTCTGTAGGTCTATAGGTGGGGCCTGAGTATCTGCATCTGGGAAAGACCCCCAGGTGACCACACTTTAGAACACCCATCAAAGAGCAGTGATCGTCTTTGTCTCAAGAAATAATCTGGGCCCTGTCCCACTGCAGTGGATATAAAAGAAACAGTTTCTTTAGAAGTCAGGATTACTTGTGGACTTTTGGATAGCAGCCATTCTGATTGGCGTGAAATGGTATCTCATAGTGGTTTTGATTTGCATTTCTCTGATAATGAGTGATGTTGAGCATCTTTTCATGTGTTTGTTAGCCATCTGTATGTCTTCTTTGGAGAAATGTCTATTGAGTTCTTTGGCCCATTTTTTGATTGGGTCATTTATTTTTCTGGAATTGAGCTGTAGAAGTTGCTTGTATATTTTTGAGATTAGTTGTTTGTCAGTTGCTTCATTTGCTATTATTTTCTCCCATTCTGAAGGCTGTCTTTTCACCTTGCTTATAGTTTCCTTTGTTGTGCAAAAGCTTTTTAAGTTTGATTAGGTCCCATTTGTTCATTTTTTATTTTATTTCCAATATTCTGGGAGGTGGGTCACAGAGGATCCTGCTGTGATGTAAGTCAGAGAGTGTTTTGCCTATGTTTTCCTCTAGGAGTTTTATGGTTTCTGGTCTTACATTTAGCTCTTTAATCCATTTTGAGTTTATTTTTGTGTATGGTGTTAGAAAGTGTTCTAGTTTCATTCATATGGAGGGGTCTTGTTTTTTGTATCCATTCAGCCAGTCTCTGTCTTTTGGTTGGGGCATTCAACCCATTTACATTTAAGGTAATTAATGATAAATATGATCCCGTTGCCATTTACTTTGTTGTTTTGGGTTTGAATTTATATATCCTTTTTGTGTTTCCTGTCTAGAGAATGTCCTTTAGTATTTGTTGGAGAGCTGGTTTGGTGGTGCTGAATTCTCTCAGCACCACAAGCAATAAATGTCCACAAGCAATAAATGCTGGAGAGGGTGCGGAGAGAAGGGAACCCTCTTGCACTGTTGGTGGGAATGCAAACTAGTACAGCCACTTTGGAGAACAGTATGGAGATTCCTCAAAAAACTGCGAATAGAACTGCCTTATGATCCAGCAATCCCACTGCTGGGCATATACACTGAGAAAACCAGAATTGAAAGAGACACCTGTACCCCAATGTTCATAGCAGCACTGTTTGCAATAGCCAGAACGTGGAAGCAACCTAGATGTCCATCCACAGATGAATGGATAAGCAAGCTGTGGTACATATACACAATGGAATATTACTCAGCCATTAAAAAGAATACATTTGAATCAGTTCTAAGGAGGTGGATGGAACTGGAGCCTATTATACAGAGTGAAGTAAGCCAGAAACAAAAACACAAATACAGTATACTAACGCATATATATGGAATTTAGAAAGATGGTAAAAAAATAACCCTATTTACGAGACAACAAAAGAGACACTGATGTATAGACCAGACTTTTGGACTCTGGGACCAGGAGAGGGTGAGATGATTGGGGAGAATAGCATTGAAATATGTATAATATTATATCTGAAATGTATTAATTGTTCAAACTAAACACTATCATGTTACAATTTGTTCATACTAGATGTTTGTAATGTTTCTGATAATCAATAAAAGAGATTCTTAATTTAAAAAAAAAAAAAGAAGTCAGGATTACATAGCCTCAAGTAAATTATACCTCAATAAAGCTGATTAAAAATTAAAAGTTAGGTTAAAGCCAGGAATTCCAGCCAGACATCCACTGAGAATTGCTTTCAATCAGAATCTTTATCTCCTTCAATGCATTCCCTGGTCTCTGAACCAAGATTAGTTAACCTACAATTTTCTGATTTTTTTTTTCCCCCTTAAAATGACTCTATTTCCTCTACTCCACAGTGGTGGAGGTGGTTCAGTCCTGTCTGACACTTGTGACCCCACGGACTGTAGCCCACCAGGCTCCTCTGTCCCTGGGATTCTCCAGGCAAGAATACTGAAGTGAGTTTCCATTTCCTACTCCAGGGGATCTTCACAACCTGGGGATCGAACCCAGGTCTCCTGCACTGCAGGCTGATTCTTTATTGCTGAGCCACCAGGGAAGCCCACACTCCAGAGTAATCTTTATCTATTAACTCTCTCTCAGGCATATTCAGACATCTCTCTGTCAGTATCTCAGAGTCCCGTATATTAACCTTAAAAACATAGACACACAGATAGGAAAACAATTTCCTATTAATCATTTATCAATAAATACCTGGAGAAAAAGGCCCCCAAATAAGTTTAAATATAAATAGTGTTATGGAGAGTTTACGATGTTCAGAAGTGGTGCTAGTTTTCTTTTCTAGTTTTCTCATTCATGAGCTTCAGAGTTCATTTTTACAGTGCAACGCCTTGCAAAATAAGCTTTAAGTAGTGGACACCATTTTCCTGGGTAATAATTTTAAGTGTACACAGTAAGTAAAAAACTTAAAAACAGAACTGCTCTGCTTGAAATGAACACAGGGAAGCAACATCTTGTCAGGCGGCCTTTTTTTCTCCACACTTTGCCCACAGCATGGTGGCCAAGGTGTCTCCCCTTGTCCCTGGGCTCCGGGAACCCAATCAGGAAACCTCTGGCAGAGCGGAAATGGTGTGAATATTGAAGCAAAGGGACCAGTCTTCTGTTTCCACCCATCACTTAGCAGTGTGAAATTCAACAAATGTCCCTTCTGAGAGTCAGTTTCCTCATCCAAAAACGGGGATCCGTTGCTCGATGTATTGTTGTGATAAACTTGAGAATACTCAAGTCCCTGCAATATAGAAAGTTTCATACATATCATCTCCCTCTATTTCCTTTTGGATTTTGAATTGGAAAAACTGTGACACACAGAAACATCAAGAGTTCATGTTTTATTCTTTCCCAGGCATACGAAGTCCAAGATAAAGCAATGGAGATGTGAGAGCTACCGCGAGAATTCTCAGAATTAGGTTTTAGGTCAAAAAGATTTTATTTTTAACCTCCAAAGTATCAAAGTATGAAAACCACTAAATAAACAGAAATAAAGTTCCCTCTTACATGCCCCATCACAGAAGAGATCATCAGAACATATGCCTTCCAGGCCACTTCAACTGCTGTACTTATAACACTGTCTAATATTTGTTCAGATTCATTGTGGATTTAATACCTGTGGCAGATTCATTTTGATACATGGCAAAACCAATACAATATTGTAAAGTTAAATACAACAAAATTTTAAAAAAATTTTAAAAATCAAGTTATTTAAATTTCTAACATTTTAATTAACAAAAAAATCAGAAGGAAAACTCAGAATTGAAATAATCTTTCTTAATCAGATAAGTTATACAGTTTTTAAGGAAATTCTTCCTGAGCTACTCCCTGAAGTTTCCCCAAGCCAACATTTCTCTCAGAATGAAGAATAAATACATAGATTTGCCTGCTTTAACATTCAGTTTAAATTAAGAGAAGACATCTGAAAATGAGTAAAGGTTTCAATAAATTAAAAAATATATCAATTTTATATTGGTATGTTTGTGTAGTTATTTGCACAGCTAATTGGCTATACTGAAGTGCATATTATGGGTAAGAGACACATTCTGTTATTTGAAATGTCTGCCTTATATAACGATAAGGAGCCATTTTTCCTAGCCAAGCTAGGAAAGTGAATGTGTCAACATTGAAGGCAGACCATGGCTTGTGAAGGGCAAACTTATTTTTCCTGCCAGTCCAAGAAGAACACTCTTGTGTACAATGTCTGTGCACCATCATGTCTGAAATTTCTGAATTACACTTCGAGGCACAGGCTGGGGCAAGGTCAATGTGTAAAGTAAATGGACGTTTTCTCTGGTGCATATCAGCTACTTCTGCATTCCTAGTCTCCTGCATTGGAAAGCCATTTTTAAACAGAGAAAGCATGTGAACAGGCTCAAGGCTCTGCTCTCCAGATGGGAAATGGCAGCCAAACACCATGACTTTGCCAGGGGAGGAAATAATGTTATCATGGACATTCCAGTCACATGCCTCCAGCTTCCGCTGTGCATTGCCCTTTCAGAAGCCCCTCAGGCACTTCGCGCTCCACCTACGCTCATCCTATTCTCTTCCCCACCAGCCGCCCCCACCTCCACCTCCAGCCTGTCTCATAAAACTGCTCTTTAGGAAACGGTGCAGCCGTGCACCTAGCAGCTCAGCCAGAGGTTACCCCCGGCAACCCTCTCCTCCTCTCATCAAATCTATCATCACTCCCATCTCCTACATACCTCGTTAGAGAGGGTCCATTTCTCTTCATCTTCAGGGCCACCACCTTTGAGCAGCTTCCCAACTTCTCCCCTGTAGTCACTCTACAATCAGAGTAACTGTTTATAACACAAATTACTAGCATTTTTCAGTGCTTGACCATCACCTTGAAGATCGAACCCAATTTCTCTAGACCTTCCATAGTCTGGACTCGTGCTGTCTTTTGTCATTTCTTTCTTTTCTTTCTTGTCTTTCACTCTCTGTCAATGTAGAAATCTTTCATTCATCTGAAAGTACACAATTCCCTCTTTGGGTTTTTTAAACTGGCATTTTAACTTTTTCACCTTTAACAAGGAGAATCTAAGTCAATTCATGTGGATAGTTCCACTGAAGCTTTAAAGCCCAGAAGAGGCTATTCCCTTCAGGAATTGGCTTGCCGGGTCACCTTCCCAGAACAGGGGCCCAGCCCTTGGGGTCCCAGGAAAACCTCATAAGCATTAGTACTTATGAGGACTCTATGCAACTAATGGCCCCAGTTGGGAGTAACTGGGGAACATAGAGGGTTAGAAAGTTCTCCAAGGGGAGAAAAAGACCAGGACCAGAGTCTCCTTCCTGAACTGTATATCCCTACTGATCCAAGTGCTGGAGGGAGATCCAGAATTTTTGAGGAAGCACTCAAAAGGTCATACCTAGATTAGAGTTTCTACTTACCTAGAGTCTAAGGGACTGAGGGAAGTCCACCTTTTCAAATTTCATCTTTCTGACTCAAATCACTAAATTTGGACAATGTAGGGGCAACATTACCATATGGTTAAGAACCTTTGTGCATGTAACAGATTTTCACAGAGGCTTTCTTAAGTTGAACAGAAATATATTACAGGGATGAAGTGGAGAAGTGTGTGTGCTCAGTCATATCTGACTCTTTGTGACCTTATAAGCCATAGCCCGCCAGGCTCCTCTGTCCATGGAATTCCCAGGCAAGAATACTGGAGTGTGTTGCCATTTCCTCCTCCAGGGCACCTTCCCGACCCAGGGATCAAAGCTGCATCTTCTGCATTGGCAGGCAGATTTTTTACCACGGCAGCACCTGGGAAGCCCTATTATCAGGATACAGAGCTATCTAAGGAAAGCTGAGGGCAGATATATGGATGGCCATAAAAAGGAATTAGAACAAATAATTTTAAACTTTTCAGATATTTCTTTTACTGGTTCACATCTCTGCTCTTCCTGTACATTGTTTCCCTTTGTCCCTCTGAAGACTGACTTTTTTTTTTTTGCTTTGGGCACAAGCAAATTACAGATGAAGCACAGCTCTCTAGCTGATATGTTGGAAGTCTATAGTCTTGTAGCCTCAGGTCCAAGTTGGAAGTGGTCCCAACTCTAAGTTTCTGAAAGAGAGAACCTGATGGGTTCACAGTGTTGCTTAGCTGTCCACATCTGACCCAATAAGCCGTATCCACATAACCCTTGGGGCCACATTTCTGTATCACAATGGGAGGTTGACACAGAAGAGTTTCTAGGGTCCCACTGTTTCACAACCCCGAGGCTTACTCCACAGGGCCACCTGCCTTCCTGGTTCCTGCCCTACACGTCTATGTCCCCACCACTATCTAAAGAATTCAGTTTACTCTTGCAGGCCCCAAATTCATGTAACAGTGTAAAATTCTTCCATCTTGCCTGCTCCATGAAATATTCTTTTCTTTTTCATCTCAAAAGGCGATAACTAGGAGAAGGTAGGGTAGGGGGAGTTATCTTTTTTCCTGCCAGTAGGACACCAACCTATTAGGTCTCAGAAAATGTTCTTTCTTTTCACAAATGCTAGAAGTCCCACTTTAATTCCCTATTTATTATCACCCCCTTGTGCAAGACGGGCACTACTCCAAATGAACTGGGTCAGGATCTAATCTATCTATTCTTATGATTGCTGCCCAAGAATCCTATCCCAAACCAAGGTCCCTTCCCTTGTCAGCTGATATGCTGCACATTGTTCTAACATGCTAAGAATTATTAGCACAATCGACTTGGCTATACTAAAACTCTCCAACTGCCTTTTTTCCTCTTAACCTCTTTGTTTTTCATGACAGTAGAGCCCTGTTGAAAGCTACCCACTGACAGGTCCTGTGAGGACTGAACTGGCTGAAGGCATAGGGCTTCACCCCTCAGAGAATGAGTTTGCACAAGATGTAACAAGAGATGACTTGCCAGTCTTCCTTTCGGGGGTACTATTTCGTTTTAACAAGGCAATACAAATGGTTAGCATCCAGTGTACTGAAAGGTCTCCTTTAGTTATGCTCTTACCCCCTGGCTTCCTCCCAGCACAAACCTGTAACTTATAGGTGCAATACAGGAAAACCGCCCTCAGCAGCGGTGCTCTCTCCGGGCTGTGGTGCTGCAGGAAGCCTCGGACACGCTGTACTCATTTTCAGCAGCTGTTCTTCATCTGCCCTTTCCTCCCTCTTCCCAGACACTGGAACTTCTTCCAAAAGACATTTTTTCCTCTTTGCCAAACTTTCCATGTGTTAAAGAATTATTCCTTGAACCCTGGGGACTTTCAGTTTTAAACTTCGAAAATTTTCTAAACAGTGCTTCTTTCTTATTTGTGCCCTCTTTTAAACAATGCGATAAAGAGATCAATTTCTCTCTCCTTCCTATCTCTTTCTCTCTCACACACTTTTTCTTGCTCTGGCTCCGTGATGTTCCTTATATGAAAACATTTATTTGGCACTGTACACTTTTTAGCTTTTATCCTGGAATTCCTAATTCCATTTTTTCAAAACACTTTCTGAAAACTATATTATCAATTGCACACACAAATCCTCATAATATCTTCCAAAAGCAATAAGGAGAACAGGTGCTACTTTGCTAAAGAAAAATTCAGCATTTTGGTGAAAATTAATCCAACTCTTTACCAAACACTTTTCCATTTCTTAGCATGTCCACTAGATGGCAGAGTAGTTCGCCATTTTATTTCTATTACTATGAAAAGGGCTCCTTTCTACCAAGTGTTTCCTTTAGGTAGAGCACGTTGTGTTGCTCCATTTATTTTCAAATTCTAGACTTCAGCTTTTTCATAAAGTCTTTATAAACAAGGACAGCGAAAGTGACCATCGACTGAATGTGTACTATAACCAGATAGTCCATTTCCTTCTCCAGGGGATCTTCCCAACCCAGGGATCGAACCCGAGTCTTCCGCACTTAACCGTCTGAGCCACCAGGAAAGTGATAGACAGCTTGCTAAGATCTGCTTTATGATTATAGACGCGCGTGTGTGCTGTTTTAATCGTGCCCGACTCTTTGCGACCCCACAGACCGTAGCCCTCCAGGCTCCTCAGTTCATGGGATTCTCCAGGGAAGAATACTGGAGTGGGTTGCCATTTCCTCCTCTAGGGGATCTTCCCGACCCAGGGATCAAACCTGTGTTTCTTGCCTCACCTGCATTGGAGGGGGATTCTTTACCACTAGTGCCTCCTGGGAAGCCATGATTACGGGCACATACACAATTAATGTATTTTTATAAAATGAATAATATTTTATGATATAATAATGGTGATAAGATCAATAAGAAGTAAAATACTATTCCACTAGATATTCCTATTTTATATAACTGACAAAGAAACTTTAATAAACTTTGGCTGAAAGTTCAGAAAGGGCTACAAGCACTTGAATATTTCTGTTTCTACTCAAAGGTAAAGAATGTGCCAAACCAATATGTGGAGAGTATAATGCTATTCCTGGGTCATATTACCATTCAGCAAAACCTTCTGTTCTCCTCATTGACAAAAGGAATTATTTGGATTTTTAGAAATATAGCTTTTTAAAATGTTAAGTACTTCAAAATGAAATGTCTTGATTACAGCCATAAGCAATGGTAAGGTGAGTAATGGTCTGAATTTTCTGGTAAATGGTACTTAAATATTTTGTGACATATCCAAAGCTAAAAATATGTTCTTTTTAATAAAGCCTTGCCAGTGTTTTTTATATGTTTTGTTTTGCTTTTTTAATGTATCACACTAAATACTGAACCAGAGAAGTATATGCAAATCACTGATAGAAATTTCACTACTTTGATTTAAATCTCTGTTCCAGTCAATTTAAGAAACTGCCTTACAAAGTTCAGGGGGCTCTGAGGGACTGGATGAGACAGCAGGAGAAGAGTCTGACTCTACACACACTCTCCATTCTAACCAGAGTGTACACTTTCATCTACACTCAGTCTCCATTCTAACCAGAGTGTATACACATTCATCTACACTCACACTCCATTCTAACCAGAGTGTACACATTCATCTACACACACTCTCCATTCTAACCAGAGTGTACACATTCATCTACACTCACTCTCCATTCTAACCAGAGTGTGTACACATTCATCTACACTCACTCTCCATTCTAACCAGAGTGTACACGTTCATCTACACTCACTCTCCATTCTAACCAGAGTATACACATTCATCTACACTCAGTCTCCATTCAACCAGAGTGTGTACACATTCATCTACACTCAGTCTCCATTCTAACCAGAGTGTACACATTCATCTACAATCACTCTCCATTCTAACCAGAGTGTACACATTCATCTACACACACTCTCCATTCTAACCAGAGTGTACACATTCATCTACACTCACTCTCCATTCTAACCAGAGTGTACACGTTCATCTACACTCACTCTCCATTCTAACCAGAGTATACACATTCATCTACACTCAGTCTCCATTCAACCAGAGTGTGTACACATTCATCTACACTCACTCTCCATTCTAACCAGAGTGTACACATTCATCTACACACACTCTCCATTCTAACCAGAGTGTACACATTCATCTACACACACTCTCCATTCTAACCAGAGTGTACACATTCATCTATACTCACTCTCCCGTTCTAATCAGAGGGTGTACACTTTCATCCACAAACACTCTCCATTCTAGCCAGAATGTGTTCACATTCATGTACACACATTCTCCCATTCTATCCAGAGTGTGTACGCATTCATCCCTTTCTCACACTGGGCAACCCCTTTGATTGAAACAAAAGTTTTGGCAGCTAATAAAAGCCATTTGAATGTCTCTTATTAAAATTTTTGCCAATAAAAAAAGGCTTAGTCTGAATAATTTAGTAAAAATAAAATTTTCGTGCCAAAAAGACCGAAACTAGAAAGCACCTATCATATAAAAAATCAAATTTGTTTAACCAGATGTGTTATTTTAGTCATTTTTTTTTCATTGCTTGTGGCCTCATCAAATGCACTCAAGGCGAAGAAAACTAAGGAAAACAAGAGCTCCACACAGCACAACTGTGCTGTCTGCTTGACTCTGGGCCCGGTTCTGTTACAGGGAACTCAGGGTAGGGCTGATCCTGCACATGCGCACAGAGATGCATTGATAAGAACATGTCCTGTAGAGGAGAGAGACAGCCTGTAAAGTACTGAAGGGCTGCAGAACATTGTCTTGAAGTGAACAACGGGGGTTTTTAAAGTGCCCATGCACTTCTCTTATATGTATTTTATATGAGTCTTAAATTAGCCAAGAGACACAAGATATCATCTGAAGGAAAACAGTTCTGGCCTGTTAATAAGTTAATGAACATTATATCTCAAAGGATAGTCAATTGTTGTGAAAAGATAAAGAAAACTCTATTGCCTATGAAACAGCATTTATTGATTTAGCTTAGTTCCTGAAACAAACATCCAAGCTTTACTAACCATTCAAGGCTAATGTCTCGGTCAGGGTTTTTCCATCTTTGACTTTGCCATCCCCCTAGGGCCGTGGGATCCACCAAACTCTGGTGGTAGAAGAGAAAAGATGGGGAGTGGAGGCAGCACATAAACTTCTTTAAAAATGTTTTCCCTTAAAGTGGCATTTATTGGTGAGGCCTTGTCACATGGTTATACCAACAGCAAAGTCTGTGGGTGGCCACTTCCCAACATTAACTCTGTGAGAGGTAAAATAAGAATTATAGGGAGCTAGTTATAACTGCCATGGCCAGGAAAAAAAAAAATCAAAGGATAAAATAAGCTACATGATTAAATAGAGAATACAAAATACCAGAAAAAGTGATTGCTTGCACTTTTCAAAAAGTTTAAATAACTAATGAGTCCAAAATATGTTAGAATCTGATCACAGCTTTCCTCAAGACTGCAAAACTTTGTTGTGGATGCCCATCCAACTTAACAAATATTTATGATTCTTCTGTGGAAAGATATTTTAAAAAGTACACACCTATGAGTACACAAACTCTAACTACAAGCAGCTTAAAATCAACTCAGAGTATAAGACAAAACACGATTATTGAACACAGTGGGGTGGCAAGAAATGAACAAATATGCATTAGAGGATGGGTTGGCATAATTTTTTGCAAAAGAACAGATAGTATATATTTTAAGTATTGTGTAACTACTCAAGAGTGTTGTTGTAGTGTGAACACAGTGTCATAAACAGACGGGTGTGGCTGTGCCCTGAACAACTGTATTTACAAAAACAGGTAGATGGGATTTGGCCCTCAGCCTATAGCCTGCTGACCCTGGCTCTAGAGAATAAATTAACAAAAATGTCAAAGAGGGCTGCAGAAGACAGTTTTATAAGCCAGTTGAGGCTGAAGCGCAAGCTTTAGTAGAATACACATGCAGTGTGGCACTCCACTTATCTATAGAGACAACTAACATTATCATGGGCTTCCTTGATGGCTCAGTAGTAAAGAATCTGTTGCAATGCAGGAGATTCAGGTTCGATCCCAGGGTTGGGAAGATCCCCTGGGAGAGGAAATGGCAATCCACTCTAGCATTCCTGCCTGGAAAATCCCTTGGGCAGAGGAGCCTGGTGGGCTTCAGCCCATGGGATTGCAAAGTGTCAGACATGACTGAAGCGACTTAAAAAACACACAACATCATCACAGTACCAAGAAGAGTAGACAAATAACAATAGGAGGTGTGTCTTACCAGGATCTTCTAATCTTGACTTTCCAATTTTATTTATTTCAAGATTTCCTTACTTTTTATTTTTGCATTTAGTCTGTGTATTGTTAGTCTTGCACCTTATGTTTCTGACCTCAGGCTTAAATTGCTATCTTTGACAAGAATATGTCAATATCTCTTATTCAGTTCAGTTCAGCTCACTCAGTCGTGTCCAACTCTTTGTGACCCCATGAATCGCAGCATGCCAAACCTCCCTGTCCATTACCAACTCCCAGTGTTTACCCAAACTCATGTCTATTGAGTCGGTGATGCCATCCAGCCATCTCACCCTCTGTCGTCCTCTTATCCTCCTGCCCCCAATCCTTCCCAGCATCAGGGTCTTTTCCAATGAGTCTAGTACTACTCCATCAATTAACTTCTCTTTCTTTAAAGGCAGCCTATATATCTGGTCTATAGGCTGACATATCTAAGAAGAATATGTATACTAATCGCTTCAGTCATGTCCTATTCTTTGCGACCCAATGGACTGTAACCCACCAGGCTCCTCTTGTCCATGGGATTCTCCAGGCAAGAATACTGGAGTGGGTTGCCTTACCCCTCTCCAGGAGATCTTCTTGACCTATGGATCTAAGAAAGACTGTAGTTTATCAAATAAAGATTTCTCTATACAGAGCTGATATTGTCCAATGTTTGATCTCTTTTTTATTTTTTTTTAACAAGCATTAAAAGATAGATGTAGAGGGACAGATGCAGACTTATCTAAACAAAGGTATTGAAGAACCAGGGAATGACAGCAGTAGACTCAATCCAAAAACTCAGAATATTTAGAAATATAATTTTATTTTTCTGTAAGCGAGCTTAATTCCTACTTCATATATATTAGACTTTTAGTTCACTTAATGTGGGCATCTTGAGCCCTATAAACTCTGATATACTATAAACTCTGAAGGCTTGCCACCTCCACCAGGTTACATGGATTAGATGCATTACTGAGTAATAATCCCATAAAAACCAGAATAGAAATGCAATAGAGATACATTTGTCATCTTTCCATTTGCATTGAGGAGCCCGATATGGGTTTTTTTCCATCTAGTGGGGGATTCCAGTGGCTCCATTGTAACTAAGAGATGAAGGGCAAAGAGACCAGGAAGGACACTGGCTGTCCATCCCTCAATGAGAAGGCCAACGGATATTACATACTATTCTTATTCACACTCCATTGGAGAGAACTAATCTTATAATTCCCACTGACATGAAAGGAAGTTAGGAAACTGTCTAGAAACGTGCCCTGGAAAAAGAAGAAACTAGTCTGATGACCATAGTCTAGAGTTGCCTGTGCCCTAAAACCTGTCCACTTCACTTTCAAATTCTGCAAACCTATCAAGCACATTTTACCTGTTGATCTAACTGTGGGGTTTTTGCTGGGAGAGGAGCAGATATCACAACTGTACCAAACCCAGCAATCTTAGCTAGTCATCTCTCAGGAAAACTGGCTTTGACTCAGTCATTCAAGCAACCGGAGCCTTCTGACTATGATTACAGAAATACATCTGGCTTCTGCCCCAGAAATTTATTAACTCGTTCACCAGACCACGACTGACCCTCAATGTTCTCTGTTCTGGGTGCTTGGGTTGTATCAGTGAGGCGAGGGCAGTGGGACTGAGTATCTCAGCTCTTGTAGAGCTTTAGACATAAACAATAGAAATAATGAGATCTTATACTGCATATTAGATGGTGTTAAACATCATGGAAAATGTAGGATATAGGGGTTTGAGGTGCCAGGAGAATGACTGGCCACCATTTTTAAATGGTGTCCAGGTTTAAGACTTGTTGAGAAGATGACAACTAAGCAAAGCCATGAATAGATGAGAGGGTGAGCCATGAAAAGTATATAAGGGGGAGGCATGCTGAGCAAAGGGTCTGAGGAAGGGACACATCTAACATGTTTGAGGAGGAACAAGGAAGTCATCATGGCAGGAGTAGAGTGAGCAAGGAAGAGACGGTGTCTGAGGTCAGAGAGATGAGAAGGTGCCGGGTATGCAGGGCCTTGCAGTTTCTTTCTGATCCCCCTCTCTGGGCAGTGAGGAGGCAGACTATCGCTGGCTTCTTAAATTCCACTGTAACCCCCTGCCAGCTGCTGTTGCTTTTCCTCTCCTTTTCCTATTTTTCTGGTAATCACATTTTAATAATCCTGCATCCAACAACCCTCCACATGTCCTGTCATCTGTCTCAGCTCGAGTCTCCTCCTCCGGTGTGCAAGTTAACAATTAATCTCCCTTCTCAGTAGCACATAGGGCTTCCCTGGTGGCTCAGATAGTGAAGAATCCCCTCGCAATGCAGGAGACCTGGGTTCAATCCCTGGGTTGGGGAGATCCCCTGGAGGAGGGCAGGGCAACCCACTCCAGTATTCTTGCCTGGAGAATCCCATGGACAGAGGAGGTTGATGAGCTACAGTCCATGGGGTCGCAAAGAGTTGGACATGACTGAGTGACCAAGCACAGCACACTGTAGCACATATGAAGAATTTTGATACCCTTACAAGTAAAAAGAATTATCACCCCAGGTGCTGAGGTCCTCACTAATTTCAACCGTAATCAGAAATCTGATTTGAATGCGATGTACTGATAAATCCAGACCTCCGTTTCCCAAAGCATCTTGCTCAAGATGCACTTTGTTTCTTTCCCTGCACACAATCCCACTTTTTTTCATCAACTCCTTGCAGATATTGGTTTACATGGGAACTGAGGAATCACTTTGGGAAGTAGGACCATACCCCAAGTTGAGTTGAGATATGAAGATGTAAAAGTGCAGGAGACACAGTAACAAAAGTGGACATGTGGAGCCTCTGAGAGGATTCACCAAGGGGGGAAGGACCCGGAATTCTAATGTGGATCCAGGAAGAGGAGCTGAAGTTGAAAGGAGAGCATGTTATTGTCATAACAGGATAGTGGTTAGCCAACATCTTTCCATCTAAGCACCTGATGACAAAGAGTTTATGTGGGAAGCAAAACTATAATCTGAACAAAATGGATAAAATATTGGAGAACAAATAACACAGAAGTGAGAAAACTGTTCTCCTTCACATTTCAGGGCAGACAGTTGTCTCCAGAGCCAGAAAACATCCCCAGGAAACTGTTGTCAGGAGCAGTCACCCTGAGGAGAAAGAGTCCAAAGGAGCATCAGGAGCCCAGAGGCGCCCTTGGGTAGCTCATGAACATGTGTGAAATACCCTTGAAGATTCAAGCGGTTACTCACAGTAAGATCCCACATCCACAAAGGTGTGAGTCAGTGAACTGATGGAAGCCTGGTAGCAGTGTCAGTGTGTCCTTACAGCCTTAGGAAGAAGATTCCTCACTGCTCTTTACAGAATGTGTGGAAGAACATTTTGGAGTGTGTTTTCAGAAAGCAACTGGAATGCCACAGGCCATTTATCTCTGATGAACAGGAGGTGCTAACTGATAGTGACCACAGAACCAATTCCTCTGGGCTATGGAGAGCAAGTAGACATCAGCACAATAACCATCCTTTAACTTAATACTGACAGTGAGTCTCTCTGGTCACCTCGGAGACATTTGTAGGGCACTTACCTAAAGTCACTGAGGAATTCAATAGAGCAGTGTTTCTATGATGAGAGGCATGCTCCTGTCAACTGTTGAATATAGAAAGCTGCTAGATATTTGTGGGTGTGCATATGTGTGTGCATGTGTGAAACAATGAGATTGCCACAAATACATTGTATTCAAACTATTTTGAAAGTGAAAGTGTTAGTCACTCAATCATGTCTGACTCTTTGTGACTCCATGGACAGTAGCCCTCCAGGCTCCTCTCTCCATGGAATTCTCCAGGCAAGAGTACTGGAATGGGTAGCCATTTTCTTTTCCAGGGGATCTTCCCAACCCAGGGATCGAACCCAGGTCTCCTGAGTTACAGCCAGACCTTTACCATCTGGGCCACCAGGTACTCCTCAAACTAGTTTAAGTACCCACAACTGTGTTCCCTAGGCATCCTCTAGTTTAGTTACCACAGTACTTGTCACACATATGGAGACTCATTTGGTTTAATATTTTTGCTTCTCCAGCCGAAATCTAATTTACATGAAGTCAACAACATCTGCACCAAACAGCCCCCAATATTTAATATGACATGTAACTGCTGAGTATGTACTTATTAAATGAATGAATGAATGGAGTATTCGTTATAGGTTTCTTCTATTGTATCTAGTATGATTCTTAGCCATAGGTATTATGTAAATCACCAGTTTCACCCACAGACAAGCAAATAGAAACATACACACACACACACACACACACACACATACCCTCTCACTCTGTCTCTCTAAGCAGATTTTTCCTATTTCATTTCTCTTTTTACTAATTCTGATTAATCAAAAACTTAGCTCTGTCATGTACGAGCTGTGTGCCTTTTTTTTTGTTTCTCTGAGATTCAGTTTCCTCTTGTATAAGATGTTTATAACAATGGTTTCATGCAATGTAATCGTGAGGACTGATCAACAGAATCCATGTTAGGTAACTAGGCATAACCCCATCATGAAGAGTTTCAAAGGTGGTTTTTCCTGTTCACCAACTTTGAAGCAAGGCTTATACAAGTATATATTGGTTCCAGCTCTGTGGTTTTCCTTCTTAAGTAGAAGGAGCATTTTTTAAAAGTAGATCTGGTAGTAATACAAAAAATAATTTAATTCCATATTTAGAATGTTAGTAGTTTATGACAGCAAGAGGCTCCCTGGAGAGAGATTCTTGATTAATTTTGAGGGAGAAGTGCCTGAAGGGAACAGCTGATGACAAAGCATTTAATTATAGACTTCCTCTTTTACAGGTGACCTTAGTGTCACACATAAACCTGTCAGAATTTCTTTAAGACACATAATGTGATGACGAGATTAATGTCCTAGACGTAGAAAAAAAAAATGTCTTTTTTCCAGAATTATTGATCAAATTCTTAAGGTAAGAATTTAGGTCTGGACTGATCTCTGAGGTTCAGAACTACTTTGAATTGTCATTTCATCTGACGTACTCTTTACACACGTCACTTGCAAACTTTTATAAACTGTTTCCACAAGCTGCTCCAGGTTGAGGGTGAATTAGTTACTTGGAAAGAGACAGTAAACATAATTTTTCCATGACCACAACTTAGGTATTAAATAATACACTGTGTGTGTGTGTTTGTCCTCTGCATCTAAACACGAATGACTGATGAAATTATATCTGACTTTGAATCATATAGTTTAAGGATTTCTCCATTTTACTGATCTATTTCCACGGAGCATCCTTGAGGACAATGAAAGCATGGGATAGTGTGAAAGAAGCTAACAGGGCAGGAATATGGGTTGACAAATGCTTCCTCCACACTTACTGCATTTCTACCTCAGCTTTCATTTATAAAGAAAAATCAGTTGCCAGAATTGTCTGAAAAATTACTGTTTCAGTTAACCAGTGCTTAAATTTATAGATGAGAGCACAACTTTAATTCACTGTGGTATGCCTTGCCCAAGGGTAGAAAGCTGTCCTTTTTAGTCATTCGTGAACTAGAAGGAACATTTTTAGTCAACCATGAAAAAAGAACACTTTAATAATAAGTAGTCTCAGATGTTTAATTTTAATTTCACAACAAAGTAATTGAATGTATTAATCCTGATGTCATAGATGAGAAAATATTTGAACCGTTCTCAGTAGTAGCAGTCTTAAAGTCCAAATTTCTGCTAATAGTCTGCTGGAGGACATTCAAGCTTTCTCTATTACTCTCCTCAGAAATTCTTCCAGCTTCCACCCAGTGCCCGGTTCCAAAACAAATCTCACAATTTTCAGTTCAGCTCGTTCCAGCAGCATCATGCTTCCAGGTACTAAATTTGCATGAGTTACCAATTGCTATGTAACAATATTTCCACAAATTTAACTACTTAAAATCATACACACGTATTATCTCACAAATTTCCCATGTGTCAAGTATCTGGGCATGCCTTTGCTGGTCCCAAGTCACAATGCAAGACATTGGTCACAATTTCTTAGTTGGGATCAAAGTGTTGATTGTGCCTGAGATCTCATCTGTGGTTCTACTGAGGAAAGATTTGCTTCCAAGCTCATTCAGGTTGTTGGCAGAATTCATTTACTTTTGGTTGTGAGACTGAAGATTTCAATTTCTTGCCAGTTGTTGGCTGGAGACCCAGGGCTACCAGAGGCCACCTGTAGCTGGCTGAAGTGTTCCTCTTCAAAGCTACCAGCAGAGGGACTCCAGTCTGACAGGTACTGCAGTCTTATATAACAAAGTCACATAATCATGTGTACATGCTGCTGCTGCTGCTGCTAAGTCGCTTCAGTCGTGTCCGACTCTGTGCGACCCCATAGACGGAAGCTCACCAGGCTCCCCTGTCCCTGGGATTCTCCAGGCAAGAACACTGGAGTGGGTTGCCATTTCCTTCTCCAATGCATGAAAGTGAAAAGTCAAAGTGAAGTCGCTCAGTCGTGTCCGACTCTCAGCGACCCCACGGACTGGAGCCTACCAGGCTCCTCCATCCATGGGATTTTCCAGGCAAAAGTACTGGGGTGGGGTGCCATTGCCTTCCCCGCATGTGTACATAATCACATACATTCCATCACTTCTGCCTTAATTTGTTGGTCAGATGCAAGTCACAGGTCCCATCTATACTCAAGGAGAAGGAATTATATCAAGACATAAATATATCTATATCCATATCTATACAGAGAAAGACATACATGTGAGTATATGTATATGCATATAAAATATACATAATATGTATACTAATATTAATTATAATATTATAATTATATAATAAAATAATTATAATTACATCCAGGGGATCTTCCCAACTCAGGGATTGAACCTGGGTCTCCTGCATTGCAGGCTGATTCTTTACCATCCGAACCACCAAGGAAGACCTTAACCTAATATATACAAATGCAAAAACATTATACAGAGTCAGGATATGACACAATTCATTGTTAATTCATCATGTTGACCACCTGGAAATAATTGAAGGTAAGTGACCCAATTTAGAAAAAACTTTTTTGGCCAGTAGATGATACTTAATATCCTATTTAGAGAGTCTAAAGTAAAAGAGTAGTATAATTGAAGTTATTGAAACTAAAGCCAAGAAAATCAGTCTCTTCATTTTGAGAGCATGAGAAGAGGTTGAATCAGGGACTTAAAGGAATGTTTACTAATTGGATGACCAAATAACTGGCACTTATTTTTTTCTCTATTTTTTCACTACCACATTGGTTAAAAGATTTCAAACATGGAATGTGTGACTGTTGTGCTGCCAGTAACTATCCTGGAAATATTTATCTCCCTAATGAATTGACAGCTAATCAGTTTTGCTTTCATTTATCTACTTAAATTGTACATTCAAGACACCCATTACTACTTAGCCTGTGAGTTCCCTTTCAATATTTAATGGTGGATTTAATGGTGGAGGCAGGTATGCATGGAATGTTTGTCCTATCAGTTCAGTTCAGTTGCTCAGTCGTGTCTGACTCTTTGTGACCACATGAATCGCAGCACGCCAGGCCTCCCTGTCCATCACCAACTCCCAGAGGTCACTCAGACTCACACTGATCGAGTCAGTGATGCCATCCAGCCATCTCATCCTCCGTCGTCCCCTTCTCCTCCTGCCCCCAATCCCTCCCAGCATCAGAGTCTTCTCCAATGAGTCAACTCCTCGCATGAGGTGGCCAAAGTACTGGAGTTTCAGCTTTAGCATCATTCCTTCCTAAGAAATCCCAGGGCTGATCTCCTTCAGAATGGACCGGTTGGATCTCCTTGCAGTCCAAGGGACTCTCAAGAGTCTTCTCCAACACCACAGTTCAAAAGCATCAATTCTTCGTCACTCAGCTTTCTTCACAGTCCAACTCTCACATCCATATGTGACCACTGGGAAAACCATAGCCTTGACTAGATGGACCTTTGTTGGCAAAGTAATATCTTTGCTTTTGAATATGCTATCTAGGTTGGTCATAACTTTCCTTCCAAGGAGTAAGCATCTTTTAATTTCATGGCTGCAGTTACCGTCTGCAGTGATTTTGGAGCCCCCAAAAATAAAGTCTGACACTGTTTCCACTGTTTCCCCATCTATTTCCCATGAAGTGATGGGACCGGATACCATGATCTTCGTTTTCTGAATGTTGAGCTTTAAGCCAACTTTTTCACTCTCCACTTTCACTTTCATCAAGAGGCTTTTGAGTTCCTCTTTACTTTCTGCCATAATGGTGGTGTCATCTGCATATCTGAGGTTATTGATATTTCTCCCAGCAATCTTGATTCCAGCTTGTGTTTCTTCCAGCCCAGCATTTCTCATGATATATTCTGAGTAGAAGTTAAATAAGCAGGGTGACAATATACAGCCTTGACATACTCCTTTTCCTATTTGGAACCAGTCTGTTGTTCCATGTCCAGTTCAAACTGTTGCTTCCTGACCTGCATATAGGTTTCTCAAGACGCAGGTCAGGTGGTCTGGTATTCCCATCTCTTGAAGAATTTTCCACAGTTTATTGTGATCCACAGATTGGATCAGGACATATTAAGTGCGTTAGATTATGAATAAAGCCACAGTTTTCAATTTAAGTGTGCTGCTGCTGCTGTTGCTGCTAAGTTGCTTCAGTCGTGTCCGACTCTGTGCGACCCCATAGACGGCAGCCCACCAAGCTCTGCCGTCCCTGTGATTCTCCAGGCAAGAACACTGGAGTAGGTTGCTATTGCCTTCTCCATTGTGTGAAAGTCAAAAGTGAAAGTGAAGTCGCTCAGTCGCCTCTGACTCCTAGCGACCCCATGGACTGCAGCCTACCAGGCTGCTCCATCCATGGGATTTTCTAGGCAAGAGTACTGGAGTGGCTTGACATTGCCTTCTCCGCAATTTAAGTGTAACAACACTCAAATGTATGAAAATGCAATTGAGGTGGGTTAAGAGTATATTTGAGAAATACATGTATGATTATATAGTCTGAAGTTGACTTTTATAATAGTGGATGATATGGTCTGAATGCTTGTATCACACAACATGAATGAGTGTGCCAGTTTTTCCGCATTTTTGCTCTTTTTTTTTAAATTTAATTTTATTGAATTTTACAATATTGTATTGGTGCCATATATCAAAATGAATCTGCCACAGGTATACATGTGTTCCCCATCCCGAACCCTCCTCCCTTCTCTCTCCCCATACCATTCCTCTGGGTCGTCCCAGTGCACCAGCCCCAATCATCCAGTATCCTGCATCGAACCTGGACTGGCGACTGGTGATATTGTCTTTTTGATTAGGACCATTCTAAGTGTATGGAGTGGTCTGACTGTAATTTTAATTTACATTTCCATAGTGACTAATGAGGTTGAGCAACTTTTCATATGCATGTTAACTTTCAATATATCTTCACTGGTGAAATCTCTATTCAAGTTTTGCCCGTTTTTTTTTTTTTTTTTTTTTTTTAACTAAAAACTTTTTAAAGTTATTTATTTTTTGATCATGTCAAGAGGCATGAGGGATCTTGGTTTCCTGACCACGGATCAAACCTGCATTCCCCACATTAGAAGTGCAGAGTCGTAACCAATGGAAAACTAAGGAAGTCCTAGATTTGCCCATTTTTAAATTAGTAGTTTGTCTTATTATTGAGTTACAAGAATTCTTTATATATGCTGAATACAAGCTATTATAGATGATTTGCAAATATTTTATCCCCAATCTGTACCTTGTCTTTTTATTTTTTGCTTTTTGAAGTGCAATTTTAGTTTTTAAAAAATCTAGTTCATCAATTGTTCAGTATTTTGTAGCTCTCACTTTTGGTGTTGTATGTAAGAGCTCTTTATGTTACACAAAGTCTCAACAATTTTCTTCAACACTTTTATCTATGAAAGCTATAATTTTAGCTCTTACATTTAAATCTATAATCCATGTTGATTTCATTTTTCCTTACAGTGTGAAGAAATGGTCTTAGTTAATATTTTTGGATACAGATATATAACAAATTTATTGTGATATGTTTTTACACTTTGATTTCAATTCAGTTAAGGCTAATGTACCTTAAATCCACTTAAACTAGGAGAATTGTCCTGAGAAAGATAGTCTAAGAATGAACTGTGGCCTTGGGTCATACCTTACTTATCCTTCTGACTAACTCATAGGAGGGAAAGAGATCTTCCATCTGTTTGATACCAGTCAAAACCAAAACAGAATTTCCCTCTTTCTTACTGTGTTAAAGAAGTTTCTATTGACTGCTTCTTTTCAGTGGAATTCTCTGCTAAAGACAAAATAAAAACTTTCTGAGTTTCTATAGGAATTTAAAGGATTTGCTGTCAAAACAGTTACAGGAAGAAAAACATGGGGGCGGGGAGTAACAAGTATAATTGCTAATTAAAATATGTTGAAAATACACCAGTGCCAATCATCTAACATAAAGTAGCCCTAGATGTGGAATCACAAATGCTGAGTTATTTCCCCTTGCTAGTCTCCCCCTGGAGAAGGCCACACCAGTACTGGAAAATTTAAGATGTATTTTTTTCTTTTCAACTTAAGACGTTCTTATTGCTTCTCTGCATAAATAATTGTCTCTTCTCAATTTTTTCTCTATATGTAGAGAGAAATGTTGTCAGAATCAGTCTGAAGAGTCAGTTGTCCCATTGTACACAACAGAAAGGAGTGATTAGTACATGAATTGATTGTGCTTATCTTTGTAACATGAAAGCTAATCACTTTGGGACTGATGTGAATAAACCCATTTTTGTTCATGAATAAAAGTAAGCAATTTGAATGCCAATGATATCTTAGATTCACAGTAGTTACAAAGTGGTAATAACACCTCAGCCAATATTTTCATTGCTACCACTCATAAAATATTTCTTTTAACCTACAAAAATTTGGATATGTACTTATAATCACAAGTTTAACTCATGAATTTCTGACTTTTTACTTCTAAATATTAACTAGAGTTAAAATTTTATTTAAGAATACAACAATTAATCCTATTACACCCTGAGTGGATGAGTAGTGCTTGCATGGCTAAGTTGCTTCAGTCATGTTGTGTCCAACTCTATGTGACTTCATGGACTGTAGCCCATCGGGTTTCAAGTGTGTATTTCCTAAAGACCACACTTTCTTATTCAATACAACTTCTAGATAACAATTTGTCCATTCATAGCCGTTGAAAAACAGTTTGTACCTTTGAGTTCTCTGCTACTAAATCCAAGAGACAGCAATAAAAGCAAGTTTTGAGGATGTAGTTCAGTCTTATGTTGGAGCAATGGTTCTCAAAATGTGGTACCCAGACATCAGTCTCATCACTGAATAAGATTAGAAACAATGGGGATGGCAGCTAGCAGCTTTTTGAAAAGCTCTCCAAGCCCGCCAGGTGATTCTGATGTACGCTCAAGTTTTAATAGCCACTAAAGTTAGTAAGTACTGATAAACTATAATTAGGCAGATTCCTATTCTATGAGCTAGTCTGTATTCCCTTCAGTTTAGTCGCTCAGTCTTGTCTGACTCTTTGCGACCCCATGAATCGCAGTACACCAGGCCTCCCTGTCCATCACCAACTCCTGGAATTCACTCAGACTCACGTCCATCGAGTCAGTGATACCATCCAGCCATCTCACCCTCTGTCGTCCCCTTCTCCTCCTGCCCCCAATCCCTCCCAGCATCAGAGTCTTTTCCAATGAGTCAACTCCTCGCATGAGGTGGCCAAAGTACTGGAATTTCAGCTTTAGCATCATTCCTTCCAAAGAAATCCCAGGGCTGATCTCCTTCAGAATGGACTGGTTGGATCTCCTTGCAGTCCAAGGGACTCTCAAGGGTCTTCTCCAACATCACAGTTCAAAAGCATGAATTCTTCAGCGCTTAGCCTTCTTCACAGTCCAGCTCTCACATCCATACATGACCACAGGAAAAACCATAGCCTTGACTAGACGGACCTTTGTTGGCAAAGTAACGTCTTTGCTTTTGAATATGCTATCTAGGCTGGTCATAACTTTCCTTCCAAGGAGTAAGCGTCTTTTAATTTCATGGCTGCAGTCACCATCTGCAGTGATTTTGGAGCCCCCCAAAATAAAGTCTGCCACTGTTTCCACTGTTTCCCCCTCTATTTCCCATGAAGTGATGGGACCGGATGCCATGATCTTCGTTTTCTGAATGTTGAGCTTTAAGCCAACTTTTTCACTCTCCACTTTCACTTTCATCAAGAGGCTTTTTAGTTCCTCTTCACTTTCTGCAATAAGGGTACTTAGTCCTTCTAAATGAGCTTACCTCCAGTTCCCTTTAGAAGTGACTGTATCTGAATCTACATGCACCATGGCTACTGACATAGAGAAGCTCAGGGATGGGAAGGAGGACCAGAACTCAGCTAAGGTTGAATGCTGTGATGAAGGAAGGATGGCCAGGTTCTGAAAGGATGGCTCAGTGAACACGCCTGTGTTGAACATCCTAACTATGAGCGCAAGGTACAAGGTAGCACATTTCAGACAAAGGAAACAGATGAGAAGCAACTGGTGCTGGAGTAAGTGAGGTGTCTAAGTAAATTCAGTCAAGTATATTTTTCCTGAGGCCACATAGGATTCTCCCCAGGATGGTGGCCTAGTTGCAAATCCCTGTTCTCAAGACTTGTTCTTGGTATAATAACCCACAATAACAAAGGGAAATGTTGCTGCTTTTTTATTTTTTATAAAAAATAAATGTTCCTTGAATATTTTGTTTACTGTTTTAAATGTAGTTTTAAAAAAATTGTTGTAATTTTATAGTATTCTATTTTTTTATTTTTATTTTTTCCAATGGGGCTTCCCAGGTGCCTGAGTGGTAAAGAACCTGCCTGCCAATGCAGGAGACCTGACTTCAATCTCTGGGTCGGGAAGATTCTGTGGAGAAAGAAAAGGCAACCCACTTCAGTATTCTTGCCTGCAGAATCCCCACAGACAGAGCAGCCTGGTGGGCTCCAGTTCATGGGGTCACAAAGAGTTGGAACGAATGGGCAACTAAACAATTAAGGGAAATACGTGACACCTTTAACTTCCAATCCCTCTCTTCACTGCTTTTAAACACTTCCTTTCCAACCCATCAAGCATATGCTGCCTTTTACCTTCTAAATACTTCTAAAGAAGAGTTTGAGTTATGTCCTTTCACTATCTGAATGTTTGCAGAACTTCTATGTGTTTCCACAGCTAGGTCTATTCTTATCAACCTGATATTTGGCCCTCAAATATGGATGTCAATTATTCCTCCATTCTTGCTTGTAACCATTTCTCAATGTGTATGCTATTTCCACCAAACTGGACTATTTACTCTTCCTTGAATACTCCCAATATTCTCTCCAATCTTATCCCATCTCATTTTGTTCCCTCCAACTCTAGTGATGCCGGCTACACAATACCTTTGCTGGATGTGATCTCATTCTCTAACTCTCTCTACTTGTCCTACAGCATTCTTCTATAAACCTTAATTATTTCTGCACAGTGTGATAAGTGGTAGGGTGAAAACTGAAACTTGGTTTTCTCAGCACTCAGAATTATAATATAGACCTCACAGATCTTTTTCATTAAGGTATAGAATAAATGTAGTTTTAGTTGTATTTATTAACTTTTAATAGTATTATTCACTTAAATATAAGGGCAGTGATATAGAAAGTTACTGAAACATTAATTACAAGGTCTCTCTGTAGTGACTTATTTATTCATTACATTTTTTATTATTCATCTTCAACATGTTAAATTTCTTATTAGATCACAAGATAGAATAAGTTGCTGCATTTGTGGAAGATTTGCTAAAGAGGGAGAAACAGCCAGTAATAAATTAAAAAATACAAGGAAAAATAATATAATGCTTATAGTAATAAGCATTATACAAAAATAAATAGGACAAGAGATAAAGAGTGGTAGGGGTGGCACTGTAATTATAGATAAAGTGGTCAGAGGACATCCTTTAGGAAGTCAGACATTTCAGCAGAGAAATAATGACAAGCAAGAGTCAAGTCTGATAATCTGGTAAAATACACTGCAGTAGGCAGACATTGAAAAATAAAGAAAATTCCCACAAAGATCAGGAAATCGTCTAAGGAAGTCTGCTGAACAAATGTTCCTGCCCAGTTGGGCAAGCTTTTAGCTATTTTGGCTCCGTTTCCAAGGTTCTGAAGGTTTAAGCTAACCAACCCTCCCAGATTTGGGGGTTTTGCTTGCCACATGTTGAAGGTCAGAGGATGTGAGTGTGGGAAAGCTTCCCTCCTGAGTAAGAACACTCTGATCAGCATCTGATGAATTCCTCTTCTGATGTGAACAAATGCTTCCTTTACTCTGTGTGCTTTAAACTGATGCCAGAGTCCTCAAACTATGTGTGTTTCTTGCCATTTTTTCCCTCCTTTTTCCTTGTCTGCAAATCTTGAGCATATTCACATACATCATTTAACTAAACAAACAGGCATTACAGGAGTCTGTTCTAACTCTCTGTTGTTTCTGTGGCTAGACAATATTCTTATTTGAGTTTCCTGACATATTTCCCAATAAGAAGACATTATGTACTTCTGAGTACATGTTCCTTATAAAAGATTTTAGTTTTTAATTCCCATAATTTTAATTAAGATAAAACCAACCCTTCACTCCATTTTACATTGATTACAAGTAAGTTAGATCAAGAAACTGACATTTAATATAACAAATTAATGTTAACCAATTAAAATGTGACTGATATTTAACTCTTTCACCATTTAAAAATTTTTTTTCAATTGAAGGATAATTGTTTTACAATGCTGTATTGGTTTCTCTTTCACCATTTTGAAGTATATTGACCAGATGTCCACTCTTAATATGTTAAAAAATAAAAAGCAAAATATAAAAGTATTTTTAAGCCTACTCAATATGTAAATGCATTCATAAGCAAATTGTATTTATATGTAGTTTTTCTCCTTTTTTAATATAAATTTATTTTAATTGGAGGCTAATTACTTTACAATATTGTATTGGTTTTGCCATATATCAACATGAATCCGCCATGGGTGTACACGTGTTCCCCATCCTGAACCCCCCTCCCATCTCTTTCCCCATACCATCCTTCTGGGTCATCCCACTGCACCAGCCCCAAGCATCCTGTATCATGCATTGAACCTGGACTGGTGATTCGTTTCACATATGATATTATACATGTTTCAATGCCATTCTCCCTAATCATCCCACCCTCTCCGTCTTCCAGAGTCCAAAAGACTGTTCTATACATCTGTGTCTCTTTTGCTGTCTCACATACAGGGTTATTGTTACCATCTTTCTAAATTCCATATATATGTGTTAGTATACTGTATTGGTGTTCTTCTTTCTGGCTTACTTCACTCTGTATAATAGGCTCTAGTTTCATCTACCTCATTAGAACTGATTCAAATGAATTCTTTTTAATGGCTGAGTAATACTCCATTGTGTATATGTACCACAGCTTTCTTTTCCATTCATCTGCGGATGGACATCTAGGTTGCTTCCATGTCCTGGCTATTATAAACTGTGCTGTGATGAACATTGGGGTACACGTGTCTCTTTCAATTCTGGTTTCCTTGGTGTGTATGTCCAGCAATGGGATTGCTGGGTCATAAGGCAGTTCTATTTCCAGTTTTTTAAGGAATCTCCACACTGTTCTCCATAGTGGCTGAACTAGTTTGCATTCCCACCAACAGTGTAAGAGGGTTCCCTTTTCTCCACACCCTCTCCAGCATTTATTGCTTGTAGATTTTTGGATAGCAGCCATTGTGACTGGCGTGAAATGGTACCTCATTGTGGTTTTGATTTGCATTTCTCTGATAATAAGTGATGTTGAGCATCTTTTCATGTGTTTGTTAGCCATCTATATGTCTTCTTTGGAGAAATGTCTGTTTAGTTCTTTGGCCCATTTTTTGTGAGCTGCAGGAGTTGCTTGTATATTTTTGAGATTAATTCTTTGTCAGTTGCTTCATTTGCTATTATTTTCTCCCATTCTGAAGGCTGTCTTTTCACCTTGCTTATAGTTTCCTTTGTTGTGCAGAAGCTTTTAATTTTAATTAGGTCCCATTTGTTTATTTTTGCTTTTATTTCCAATATTCTGGGAGGTGGGTCATAGAGGATCCTGCTGTGATTTATGTTGGAGAGTGTTTTGCCTATGTTCTCCTCTAGGAGTTTTACAGTTTCTGTTCTTACATTTGGATCTTTAATCCATTTTGAGTTTATTTTTGCATATGGTGTTAGAAAGTGTTCTAGTTTCATTCTTTCACAAGTGGTTGACCAGTTTTCCCAGCACCACTTGTTAAGGAGATTCTTTTCTCCATTGTATATTCTTGCCTCCTTTGTCAAAGATAAGGTGTCTGTAGGTGTGTGGATTTATTTCTGGGCTTTCTATATATATTATATATATATATATATATATATATATGTGTGTGTGTGTGTGTGTGTGTGTGTGTATAAAAGTTGGTGTCTCAAAGTGCTGACCTATCTTTCTTTTGCTATTTATTTGTAGAGTGATGAGATTGCTTAAATAAATTTTTGCCACCAATCTTGGTTCTCCACTTGACTCTGTTAGCAGAACTTCTGTTAAACTTTAAAAATCAGTAAAGAAGTAGCTAAAAGGAACTATTTGTAAAACATTCAATGAACAATTGCTCAAAGAATGATTTACCAACCAAAGCATTAACACTGGACTTTGAATCCACTTGCTCTTCCTCCAAATCTGTGATCGTGCACAAATCTCTGGGTAAAATTCTTTTCATGGGACAGAACTCAAGACAAATCTCATCACATAAAAGGCAGGAAGAGGGGGTTCTAGACCTGTCTCTGCTACTCCATTGCACGACCTTTAGCTACACTCAACCTTGTTTGAACTCTGCTTTTATGGTTTATAACATGATGGCCTATTCTACAAGACATCTGGAGTTCTTTGTGGTTTTCAATTTCTGACCCTAAGGTTTCTTTTGGCCTGTTTGTTTCCAGTGGGTACACAGCCTGAGTCCTCTACAATAGCTCTCCTTTGTGGAGGCTGATCTATGAGCCGGATTCACTGCTCTTTCATTTCCGGGAGTAGTGAATACAGACGAATGAGCTTGGGGGCTCAAACAGGAGGAGGGAAGAGAAGAGGGGAGCGGCCTCTGAGGGTTGGGAGTAGGTAGTTACGCACGTTGCACCACCACACTTAAGAGCAAATGATTTGCACGAGTTTCTGTGAGTGCATTACTCTCAACAGGAAAGTACCTTCGGGTGAGTGTTGAAAAAGGAACTGCTGAGCCTCTTCTCTCTCGTAAGAGTTCTTCAGGCTTGCCATCAGGGCCAAAACACATGTTGAAAGATATATCCAAGAACAGTTGAGGCATTTCCTTTTCTGGGAGAACAATACTGAATTAGGTCAGCATCTATTCTAAGAGATAAATAACTTTATTTGGTGCTATAAAAACACAGCACAGCCTAGTTTTCTGAAGATTTCATATTCACACATGGAATACTGGAGATGAGCCCATAGGTCCACCATGTGTGAACATGAATCTCTGTAAGGTTGATTGATGTGAAGTATTTTTTCAGTGAGTGAAATGATGCCTCCCACCATCTGGAGTCTGGTGGGCATTAACTCTAAATTAGGATCAGAATGGACAGTTCACAGTCTTGAGTTATACTTATTTACTGCATTTAATAAGGTAAATTATATTTAATTGAAAGACATTAGAGAATTTTAGAATTCCTGAAAGTGTTGGTTTGTATTCTTTGTATGTATCGAATATGTTCTCCATTTGAAAAAAAAAAAAAGTTTGCATGTATTTTTTCAAATGTTTGATACCCATAATAAAATGAAATACTTGTTATAGACTGTGTTTGTTTTGCCCCCCAAATTCATATGTTGAAACTATAATTTCCCAATATGATACAAGTTAGAGATAGGGCATTTTAGAGGTCATTAAGTCATGAGAGTAAAGCTTCCATGATGGGATCAATGTCCTTATAAGAAAAGAAAAACTAGAGCCCTCCCTCTCTGTCATGTGAAGATGAAAATGGGATGTCTATCTGCAAACAGGAATAGAACTCTCAGTGGGAACTGAATCTGCCTGAACCTTGATCGTGGAATTGCCAGCCTTCAGAACTGTGAGAAATAAATGCTTGTTGTTTAAGCCACCCATTGTATAGTAATTTGTTATAGCAACCTGAGCAGACCAGGACAGTGTGCTTAATCTTGGTCATGGTAACTTTTACTGAAAGACAGTGCTTTGAGAAAAGCAGTGTGGTGCCTGATCGTGTGACTAATCTGCTAGAAAGTGCCTGTCTTCTCCTTAGGAAGTTACCATTTTGGTTTATTGGGTATTTTGGTATTTTAAATAACAAGGTTTCCTGTTTGAAATATAAAACTGGAAGATAAAATTCCTGCTTTTTGAAAGGTCTGAAATGTCTGTACCATCTGATTGGAACAGGTCTTTTAACTTTGTGGAGGCTTCTCATTTAAAAGCAAGGAACTTTAAAAATTAAATTATCATGGGCTGTGCTAGGCTTAGTCGTTCAGTCCTATCCGACTCTTTGTGAGCCTATGGACTGCATCCATGGGGATTCTCCAGGCAAGAATACTGGAGTGGGTTGCCATGCCCTCCTCCAGGGGGTCTTCACAGCCCAGGGACTGAACCCAGGTCTCTGCATTGTAGGCAGATTCTTTACTGTCTGAGCCACCAAGGAAGCCCCCCAAATATCCCACTTACAGCTAATTGCTATGTCCTCAGTCTGCCCATTTCTTCATCATTTGAAAAAAAATTTTCCTAGTCCATTGGACTTCTGATACTTAATACGTGGAGCTGAGTTGTAGAGGTGACTAGAAAACTGACAGTCAAGACCCAATCCTGCAATCCAAATGAGGCACACTCACAGGTGACCTGTATAGGAAATTAGATGGGGTGTTACTAGCCACCCCCAGAGTCCCTTCTAATTACCATATCATTGGAGCAAAATGCCCACTTTCCCATCACATTCACCATCTTTACACTTCTGAGAATCCACCAGCTCTACTGTCTGTATTTCTTGCTTTGAATCTATATGGGAATAATGAACAAAGCCATACTGAAGGATTCAGAATCTTTATACTATTTTTCCTCCCTACCACAAAAGTAAAACTGAGCATTGATGGCACACTTATTAAATACTGCCCAAGGCAGGACATGTTGGCCTGCAATGCCAGATATTAAACATCCGATTCATGATTTTACTGGTACCAATTCCCTGAAGGTATTGTTGAAGTAACTGTGGTAAAGCAACCTGTTTTTCTTATACTCATTCATTTTTTAAGTAAGTTGAAAAGCATAGCTCTTCCTGCTTTATGAGAAGTGGTTTCACAATTCTGAGTTTATAAGAAACTCAATTCATTTGGGGGAAAAGTGTATTAAAACATAAGTTAATTTTTTTCTGAAATCTTTTCAGGGTGTCTCCTTAAATCTATTTTGAACCTCAATGTGGATCTATCTTCCCATTAGACATATATTTACAAAAAACAAAGATTTTTTTGTATTTAATTGTAGTTACATTTAGAGAACTCTAGTGAAAATAGGCATCTCTTGTTTCCATACAAAACCTTGGCAAGATCTCTCTGAGATTTTTTTTTTTAATTTCAGTTTTGTAATGGAATTGTATGTTAAACCACAAAATCTAATATAAAACTGGAAAATAAGGAATATAAAAACCCTCCCTTGACTTTATTTTAAAGAAAATCTAGACTACAGATATAGAACCATACATATTAAAAAGATAATAAAAATATAAATGCAGGAGGACTACAATATTCAGAGCATGCATGTCTATTAAAGTCTTTTATTTCGAATCAATTATTTATGTATAAAAGCATACATCTAATTGAAAGTGCTTATGTCAGTGCAAATGATCAAATCTGAACAATGTCAGCACTCCAGCCTCTGGAACATGTACCAACAGAGCACAGCCTGACTTTGCGTCATTCCAGTCAGACCAGAGGAGCTACTTACTTCCCTAAAGAGACAAACTGTTGAGTGATGGCTACATATGAATGGGAACTGGACATATGAAGAAAGAAAGGTTTTCATCATCAACTATTCTGGCTGTTAATGTACCTGAGATAAGATTTATTTTGAACAAAAGCCTATGGAAATAGTTCCCTTCCCACAGTATTCCCTTAGACATCAAGATTTCCCAGGTGCAAGGTCTCATTATGACAAGGTCTTTGGTGTTGAATGAAAGTCCTTATGACCTAATTAGTAGGAATCGCTGAAGCTGCTTCTTAACAGCAAAGTCACTTAGCCATTCCTGACTTTAGTCAGTGAAAGATGAGGGACTAAACACATGTACTTTCTATGATAAGGGCCTCTGTGATTGTTTCCATGATATTCTACAGCTTAGAGATACACGAGCCTTCTCAGTTCAGTTCAGTTGCTCAGTCAGGTCCAATTCTTTGCAAACCCATGGACTGCAGCATGCCAGGATTTCCTGTCCATCACCAATTCCTGGAGCTTACTCAAACTCATGTCCATCGGGTTGGTGATGCCATCCAACCATTTCAACCTCTGTCGTCCCCTTCTCCTCCCGCCTTCAATCTTTCCCAGCATCAGGGTCTTTTCCAGTGAGTCAGTTCTTTGCATCAGGTGGCCAAAGGATTGGAGTTTCAGGTTCAGCATCAGTCCTTTAAATGAATATTCATGACTTATTTCCTTTAGGATTGACTGGTTTGATCTCCTGGCAATCCCAGGGACTCTCAAGAATTATCTCCAACAGCAGAGTTCAAAAGCACTCAGCTTTCTTTATAGTCCAACTCTCACATCCACACATGACTATGGGAAAAGCAGCTTTGACTAAATGGACCTTTGTTGCAAAGTAATGTCTTTGCTTTCTAATATGCTGTCTAGGTTGGTCATAGCTTTTCTTCCAAGAAGTAAGCATCTTTTAATTTCATGGCTGCAGTCACCATCTGCAGTGATTTTGGAACCAACAAAATAAAGTCTATCACTGTTTCCATTGTTTCCCCATCTAGATGCTATGAAGTGATGGGACCAAATGCAATGATTTTAGTTTTCTGAATGTTGACTTTTAAGCCAAATTTTTCATTATCCTCTTTCACTTTCATCAAGAGGCTCTTTAGTTCTTCGCTTTCTGACATAGGGTGATGCCATTTGCATACCTGAGATTATTGATATTTCTCCCAGCTAACTGGATTCCAGCTTGTGCTTCATCCATTCTGGCATTTTGCATGATGTACTCTGCATATAAGTTAAATAAACAGGTTGACAATATACAGCCTTGTTGTACTCCTTTCCCAATTTGGAACCAGTCTGTTGTTCCATGTTCAGTTCTAAATCTTGCTTCTTTACCAGGACACAAATTTCTCAGGAGGCAGGTCAGGTGGTCTGGTATACCCATTTCTTGAAGAATGTTCCACAGTTTATTGTGATTCACACAGTCAAAGGCTTTTGCACAGTCAATAAAGCAGAAGTAAATGTTTTTTGGAACGTTCTTGCTTTTTGATGATCCACTGGATCTTGGCAATTTGATCTCTGGTTCCTTCGCCTTTTGTAAATCCAGCTTGAACATGTGGAAATTCACGGTTCATGTACTATTGAATCCTGGCTTAGAGAATTTTGAGCAATATTTTGTTAGCTTCTGAGGAGTACCATTGTCAGTAGTTTGAAAATTCTTTGGCATTGCCTTTCTATGGGATTTGAATGGAAACTGATATTTTCCAGTTCTGTGGCCAGTGATGAGTTTTCCAAATTTGCTGGCATATTGAGTGAAGCACTTTCACAGCATTATCTTTGAGGATTAGAAAAAGCTCAACTGGAATTCCATCACCTCCACCAGCTTTGTTGGTAAACTTCTATTACTTTTGAAATAAGACCAGATTGGAAATAAGTTCAGTTCAGTTCAGTGGTTCAGTCATGTCCGACTCTTTGTGACCCGATGAATCACAGGCCTCCCTGTAAATCACCAACTCCCAGAGTTCACCCAAACTCATGTCCATCAAGTTGGTGATGCCATCTAGCCATCTCAACCTCTATCGTCCCCTTCTCCTCCTGCCCACAATCCCTCCCAGCATCAGAGTCTTTTCCAATGAGGCAACTCTTCACATGAGGTGGCCAAAGTATTGGAGTTTAAGCTTCACCATCAGTCCTTCCAGTGAACACCCAGGACCGATCTCCTTTAGAACGGACTGATTGGATCTCCTTGCATCCAAAGAACTCTCAAGAGTCTTCTTCAACAACACAGTTCAAAAGTATCAGTTTTTCAGCACTCAGCTTTCTTCACAGTCCAACTTTCACATCCATACATGACCACAGGAAAAACCATAGCCTTGTCTAGATGGACCTTTGTTGGCAAAGTAATGTCTCTGCTTTTGAATATACTAACTAGGTTGGTCATAACTTTCCTTCCAAGGAGTAAGCGTCTTTTAATTTCAGGGCTGCAGTCACCATCTGCAGTGATTTTGGAGTCCAGAAAAATAAAGTCTGACACTGTTTCCACTGTTTCCCCGTCTATTTCCCATGAAGTGATGGGACCAGATGCCATGATCTTCATTTTCTGAATGTTGAGCTTTAAGCCAACTTTTTCACTCTCTTCACTCACTTGCATCAAGAGGCTTTTTAGTTGCTCTTCACTTTCTGCCATAAGGGTGGTGTCATCTGCATATCTGAGGTTATTGATATTTCTCCCGGCAATCTTCATTCCAGCTTGTGCTTCTTCCAGTCCAGCGTTTCTCATGATGTACTCTGCATAGAAGTTAAATAAGCAGGCTGACAATATACAGCCTTGACGTCCTCCTTTTCCTATTTGGAACCAGTCTGTTGTTCCATATCCAGTTCTAACTGTTTCTTCCTGACCTGCATACAAATTTCTCAAGAGGCAGGTCAGGTGGTCTGGTATTCCCATCTCCTTCAGAATTTTCCACAGTTTATTGTGATCCACACAGTCAAAGGCTTTGGCATAGTCAATAAAACAAAAATAGATGTTTTTCTGAAACTCTCTTGCTTTTTCCATGATCCAGCAGATGTTGGCAATTTGATCTCTGGTTCCTCTGCCTTTTCTAAAACCAGCTTGAACATCAGGAAGTTCATGATTCACATATTGCTGAAGCCTGGCTTGGAGAATTTTGAGCATTACTTTACTAGCGTGTAAGACGAGTACAATTGTGCGGTAGTTTGAGCATTCTTTGGCATTGCCTTTCTTTGGGATTGGAATGAAAACTGACCTTTTCCAGTCCTGTGGCCACTGCTGAGTTTTCCAAATTTGCTGGCATATTGAGTGCAGCACTTTCACAGCATCATCTTTCAGGATTTGGAATAGCTCAACTGGAATTCCATCACCTCCACTAGCTTTGTTCGTAGTGATGCTTCCTAAGGCCCACTTGACTTCATATTCCAGGATGTCTGGCTCCAGGTGAGTGATCACACCATTATGATTATCTGGGTCGTGAAGACTTTTTTGTACAGTTCTTCTGTGTATTGTTGCCACCTCTTCTTAATATCTTCTGTTTCTGTTAGGTCCATACCATTTCTGTCCTTTATCGAGCCCATCTTTGCATGAAATGTTCCCTTGGTATCTCTAATTTTCTTGAAGAGATCCCTAGTCTTTCCCATTCTGTTGTTTTCCTCTATTTCTTTGCATTGATCGCTGAAGAAGGCTTTCTTATCTCTTCTTGCTATTCTTTGGAACTCTGCATTCAGATGCTTATATCTTTCCTTTTCTCCTTTGCTTTTCACTTCTCTTCTTTTCACAGCTATTTGTAAGGCCTCCTCAGATAGTCATTGTGCTTTTTTGCATTTCTTTTCCATGGGGATGGTCTTGATCCCTGTCTCCTGCACAATGTCACGAACCTCATTCCATAGTTCATCAGGCACTCTATCTATCAGATCTAGGCCCTTAAATCTATTTCTCACTTCTACTGTATAATCATAAGGGATTGGATTTAGGTCATACCTGAATGGTCTAGTGGTTTTCCCCACTTTATTCAATTTAAGTCTGAATTTGGCAATAAGGAGTTCATGATCTGAGCCACAGTCAGCTCCTGGTCTTGTTTTTGCTGTCTGTATAGAGCTTCTCCATCTTTGGCTGCAAAGAATATAATCAATCTGATTTTGGTGTTGACCATTTGGGGATGTCATTGGAAATAAGGTCACATTTAAAAGAAAAGCATCTGTGTATTTCTCCTTGGATCCACAGTATAGTCTAGGGGAGACAGTATAGCAAAGAGAGCAAAAGTTTGGGAATCAGAAAAAATTGAGAACAAAAGCCTTCCTTAGTTATTAACAAACTGTGTAACAAATGTTTAAATTATTTATACCATGTTGGGTTTGTTGTCTAGCTTATGTTAAACATATATAATTATGTTGAAGATTTTGTGTAAAATCAGCAATTTTTCTTTCTTAAATATTTAATAGGATTTCTTTGTAAAATGACTTGGGTTTTAAGGTTTTTTTATGGGAAATTTTTAATTAGAAATTTAATCTCTTAGTAGCTAGAGATATGCTTTTCTAGGAACTTTGCCATATTATCTAAGTTTTCAAATGTGTGGCTATAAAACAGTTTATAACAGCATCCTACATATAATTTTTTGTTATTAAGATTATAGGGCTGTTACTTTTGTAAAAATTCATGACATTGGTAATCTGCACCTACTTTTAAAATTTCTTGATCAATAGCACCATGAATTTACCAATGTTGTTAGTTTATTCAATTAAAAGATTTAGTTTCACTACAATTGCACTCATCTCACACGCCAGTAAAGTAATGCTCAAAATTCTCCAAGCCAGGCTTCAGCAATATGTGAACCATGAACTTCCTGATGTTCAAGCTGGTTTTAGAAAAGGCAGAAGAACCAGAGATCAAATTGCCAACTTCCACTGGATCATGGAAAAACCAAGAGAGTTCCAGAAAAACATCTATTTTTGTTTTATTGACTATGCCAAAGCCTTTGTGTGGATCACAATAAACTGTGGAAGAGTCTAAAAGAGATGGGAATACCAGACCACCTGACCTGCCTCTTGAGAAATTTGTATGCAGGTCAGGAAGAAACAGTTAGAACTGGGCATGGAACAACAGACTGGTTCCAAATAGGAAAAGGAGTACATCAAGGCTGTATATTGTCAGCCTGCTTATTTAACTTCTATGCAGAGTACATGATGAGAAACGCTGGACTGGAAGAAGCACAAGCTGGAATGAAGATTGCCGGGAGAAATATCAATAACCTCAGATATGCAGATGACACCACCCTTATGGCAGAAAGTGAAGAGGAACTAAAAAGCCTCCTGATGAAAGTGAAAGTGGAGAGTGAAAAAGTTGGCTTAAAGCTCAACATTCAGAAAATGAAGATCATGGCATCTGGTCCCATCACTTCATGGGAAATAGATGGGGAAACAGTGGAAACAGTGTCAGACTTTATTTTTGGGGGCTCCAAAATCACTACAGATGGTAACTGCAGCCATGAAATTAAAAGATGTTTACTCCTTGGAAGGAAAGTTATGACCAACCTAGATAGCATATTCAAAAGCAGAGACATTACTTTGCCAACAAAGGTCCATCTAGTCAAGGCCATGGTTTTTCCAGTGGTCATGTATGGATGTGAGAGTTGGACTATGAAGAAGGCTGAGCGCCAAAGAATGGATTCTTTTGAACTTTGGTGTTGGAGAAGACTCTTAAGAGTCCCTTGGACTGCAAGGAGATCCAACCAGTCCATTCTGAAGGAGATCAGCCCTGGGATTTCTTAGGAAGGAATGATGCTAAAGCTGAAACTCCAGTACTTTGGCTACCTCATGAGAAGAGTTGACTCATTGGAAAAGATCCAGATGCTGGGAGGGATTGGGGGCAGGAGGAGAAGGGGACGACAGAGGATGAGATGGCTGGATGGCATCACTGACTTGATGGACGTGAGTCTGGGTGACCTCTGGGAGTTGGTGATGGACAGGGAGGCCTGGCATGCTGTGATTCATGGGGTCGCAAAGAGTCGGACACGACTGAGTGACTGAACTGAACTGAATCCTCTCTATTGTATACATGTTGTCTAGTGTATTTTTTTCTGATTGTATCATCATTATTTTATTCATCATGCTTTTTCTGGGTTCAAGTTACAATTTTTTTTTCTAATTTCTTGAAATTAATGCTTATTACATCATTGATTTGGGCTTCCCAGGTGACGCAGTGGTAGAGAATCCACCTGCCAAAGCAGGAGATGTGAGAATTGTGGGTTCAATCCCTGGGTCAAGAAGATCCCCTGAAGAAGGAAACGGCAACCCACTTGAGCATTCTTGCCTGAAAAATCCCATGAATGGGAGAGTATGGCCGACTACAGTCCATGGGGTTGCGAAGAGTCTGACAAGACTCAGCAACTAACCCATGATAGGAAATTATGAAAGCGCTTCCTTTTCCTCTTAAAGTAATCCACCCAGGAACAAGAACTTTATTTTGCCAAAATAGTTTATTGTGTTCATCAGGTCTTTGCTTTTTTATATCTGCACTCCTGACATTAAAAGAGCTAAGTTCTACTCACAACTATGTAACTCTCTGAAATTGCTGTCATCAAAATTACATCAAAACAACTGAACCTGAGTATCAATGAAATGCCCTAGCTGACTTGTGAACAGGCAGCAGCAACAGAATCTCTAAAGACAGTGGCAAATGTGGATGAATTCCACTCTGCTTCTGCAAAAAATGACTTCTCATTGTCAGATTATTGCCATCCTGATATCCTTAGAACATGGCAACTTTCCCTTCCAGAGAAATTAAGATGGGTAAACAATGGCTGTAAATTAAAAGAACAGCTGGGGCTAGGGAAAACCTAGCTCCCTGGAAAACCACATTTTGTTTTTTGCATTCCTTTACCCACTGCAATACATTTTAAAAAACTAATTTTGCCCCTAGAGGCCTCTGACTTCCTCCTCTGAACCTTTTCAACTTGAACTTTGGATGACCATCTCACAGCTGAAAAAGATTCCACTTGATACCTTATCCTGTACAGACTCTGGAGATCTACGAATTAAAATTAAAAATGAACAGAAGTAGCTGACATCACTATAGGTCATTTCTGCTCAAGATACCAGATCAGGCTTTATACTTTAACAACATACATGTTTAGTGGCTCAGTTGTGTCTGACTCTTTGCAACCCTTTGGACTGTAGCCCTCCAGATTCCTCTGCCCAAGGGATTTTCTTAGGCAAGAATACTGGAGTGGGTTGCCATTTCCTTCTCCAGGAGAACTTCCCTACCCAGGGATTGAACCTGCATCTCCTATGTCTCCTGCACCGCAGGCAGATTCTTTATCTGCTGAGATTTCAGGGAAGAAAACCCTCTCATTTCTTTCTTTTACTTTGGTTTAGACCTGGAAAGATAATGCCATCACCCATCTCTCAGTTAGTTGCTAAGGGGAATAAACTCTGGAATTTAGAACAATTTTTTGTTTCAGGATAGGGGATTCTCTCCCCATATATATTAAAATTATGACTACTCTTGTCTTTGGAATAAATATAATGAGAATATCATGCATATTCTGTTATGAAATTAGCTACATGGCAAAAATACTTAGATTCTCTGGACAAAGTTCTTGATAACAGAATTGCCTCTTTTCTTTGGCTACTTACCCCGGTCCCTTCCCCATTTCTATAAAAGTCTTTCAATTTATCAGCTACTTAGAGGACTTTTTTTTTTTTTTTGACCTTTTTATTTACTAGATGGTATGCTGCCCAATTCATGAACTGTTGAACAAAAACCAATTATATCTTCAAATTTACTCAGCTCAATTTTGTTCTTTTAACAGCTTTCTATATTCAGATTTTAAGAATTGGACACAGATCCAAGAAATAGAAATGCAATATGTTTGGATAAGTACAGGGAGAGAAAATGAGTTGAATTTTGAACTTTTTGGACTGTATGTACCTAATCCAACACTTAATGCGTTTTCCCAGGTTGAATAGCTGGCCATTATTTGAAGAAGGTTTTCGGGAAAAAAAGTAGTGTAAAAACCTAAGACAGTGTCATGAAGTCCAAGAAAGAAGAAATGGTACTTGAAGTAGCAATGTAATATCAAAAATGTTAAATAAAAATCAAGAAAAGACAACCATATTTGGCAATTGCTTCTGGTTATCTTGGTGAGAGGAATTCCAGTGAAGTGTGACAGAGCCAGTGCCAAGTCACTTCAGTCGTGTTCGACTCTTTGTGACCCCATAGACTGTGGTCCACCAGGCTTCTCTGTCCATGGGATTCTCCAGGCCAAGAATACCGGAGTGGGTTGCCATTTTCTTCTCCAGGGCGTCTTTCCAACCCAGGGATAGAACCCATGTTTCCTATGTGTCTTAGCAATGGCAGATAGGTTCTTTACCACTGGTGCCACCTGGGAAGCCCGATAAAGTGAAGGACATAGAAGTAAAATTGTAATGGGTTGTATGAATAAGATAGGAAGAGATGAAAACAAACATTTTACATGGACTAATCCTTCAGTGAGACCAATTATAAGTGAGATAAGGAAGCTTAAAAATGGGATTTTTCTAGTAAGGAATATGGAAAAGATATAAGCAAAAAGCATGAGTATAAATAATGCTACAAAAATTGCTGGGTTGGGGAAAGGGTTGCATAAAGAGCGCTAATTATATTATTTTTAAGTGAACCTATATCTGAAGATGCTCTTTAGTCGGATTTGTCCCAGAGGTATACATTAATGATGAAAGTGTATGAAAACAGATGTTCAAAGTCCACTGGGAATTTCCAAGGTATGGTTTTAGACCCTTCTTTCTTTGATTTCCCGTGAACTACAGATGAAAAACAGACCTGATCTAACAGCTTTAATGTGATGAGTGAGGGTTTATGTTAAAAACACTGGGTATTAAATGTAAATAACTTGCTCAGGTGTTGTTGCCTGTTGGGAATTTTCATGATAACTATCTATCTTTGTAACTTAATCACATAAATAACTGATAATTGTTTGAAACAGAAATATTTCATTTTTATTTTAACTGTAGAAATAATATTTACACTTTCATAAGCTTTAAATTTCATTGACATTTATTTAGAATGAATTTAGCTAGAAATGTTATAAGTACGAAGACTTCATCCTCTAAGTCAGTTATAGATGCCTTGGACATTTTAAAATTATACACTATCTTTGTTTTAAACTTTGTGAAGATACTTTATTGTCCTTATTCTCTGTGCACAAGGAAATAACTGACAAGTCACATTTTATTTAAAAACTATGTTTCCCACCATCAGAGAATTAAAAAGAAAACAACCACTCCCCCAAATTTAGTAACATCACATGGTAATCTCTGAAGTTTGAAATAGACCTCTAATTCACTTATTTACTTTACATGCATGCCCCCCAATCCCTCCCAGCATCAGAGTCTTCTCCAATGAGTCAACTTTTCGCATGAGGTGGCCAAAGTACTAGAGTTTCAGCTTTAGCATCATTCCTTCCAAAGAAATCCCAGGGCTGATCTCCTTCAGAATGGACTGGTTGGATCTCCTTGCAGTCCAAGGGACTCTCAAGAGTCTTGTCCAACACCACAGTTCAAAAGCATCAATTCTTTGGCGCTCAGCCTTCTTCACAGTCCAACTCTCACATCCATATATGACCACAGGAAAAACCATAGCCTTGACTAGACGGACTTTGTTGGCAAAGTAATGTCTCTGCTTTTCAATATGCTGTCTAGGTTGGTCATAACCTTAACATAATCCTAATAATATATATTTAATTATAGTATTACCAAGGACAAGATTATTATTCTAAACTCTAAGAAGATAGCATAAACTCTCCAAACCTCACTGCATTTAGGCAGGAATGTTAGAAACAAAAATATTGAAAGGATGAATTAATAGAAAATTGTATTTCTCTGTGGATCACTTGAAGAGAAGAGGAATGCAAACATATATACATGTATATAACTTTTTGAAATTGTACAGCTAATTTCTCTACTTTAAAATGAAGAATAAATATGCCATCAGCAATACACTTAAGGGTTTGCTTAGGGTAAATTACAAATAGTATGACCAAGATGACCATTGTGATTAATTTCCTATATCCATCTCACTATCATCTGATTCCTTCAAGTTAGTCATGATAATGTTTTTTAAAACTCAGATTATCTCATGAATAAGAATGTATGCTCCATATCAAAGTCTAAAAAGAGAGGAAGACTTACTCAGGTTTTTTCTCCCCCACCGAGAGTGAACCACAGGAAAGGACACTCACTCTCACATCTACTGCTTTTTGCTGCCATCTTAGAAACACAAGGTATCTAGTGGTCATGTTAGTATCTAGTGAATGGGTGCACTGCAGAGAAGAAAAGCAGATAATGACTCAGATCAGATGTCATTGTTGAGCAAACAAAGCACACAGCCCTGAAATGAGCCCTACCCTGGATGTTGGGTCGATTTCTTAATTCATAGGCTATTTGATTCAGGTTTTCAGTTACCAAACCTAAAAATATCAAAGTGACCTGATTTCCTTCTAACATCTCTATCCCACTGAATTGTAGTTTAAAAAATATATAAAGACAGACATATGGGGACTAGAAAGGGAATGGATGTTGCAGAATGTCAAACCAAAGACGTAATTCTGTCATGAGGCGTGTTACTCATGTCTGACCCTTTCCAACCCCATGGAATGTAGCCCACCAGGCTCCTCTGTCCTTGAGATTTCTCAGGCAAGAATACTGGAGTGGTTGCCATTTCCTTCTCCAGGGGATTTTCCTGACCCAGGGATTGAACCCTCTCTCTTGAGTCTCCTGAACTGGCAAGCGGTTCTTTACCGCTGAGCCACCTGGGAAGCTTGTTGTGAGGCATAGGGCATGCAATTGTGGAAGGAAAGGGATATAGAGAGAAGAATATTATGACTGCAGAACCTGTCCTGGTATATCTGATCTAATGATAGGGTGCTGATTGGATTGAGATGAATTTTCTAGGTCATTTTTAGTGCTAATCAGTGATGCTGTTTTTTGGAAATCTGCTAAGGCTGGCAGCAGATGCAAACAGATCTCTGGATTAGCCAAAAGCCCTGACATAAAAAGGATAGCATATTTAGGAGCTTTAACAAAAATAATTTAAGAGATTCTTAATAGGAATGTGGCAGATTAATGAAATCTGCAAGGGAAGGTGATGCATTTAGGGACAAATAACAGAGCAAAAACATTACTTTCTCTACACCTGATGGGCAAGAGAGTGGGAGGGTGAAGCTGGAGTGTAATAGAAACTGAGCAGAGGAAGAAAAACAACTATAATTATGCATAGCCACTAGCAGAGCTAATCAAGCTCCGGAGAGAGGGGAAAATAAAGACCCTGAAACTCCTTTTCCAATATTATGATCTCTACCAGTGCCACTCACAGACAAAGTCCACGCAAAACCAAAGTCTCCAGAGGGAGACAGTGCTTAAGTATCAATTCCCCAAGGGCACAAAGAAGTGAACTGATTCTGTGACGTGATGATAAGGCAAAGTATCACAAAGTGATTTCTCTCTTTAAAATATGTGACCAAGCATGGCCAGTCTGACTTGCTGTCCTTTAAGGAAGGTTCTGCTGCCTACGCAGGGTCAGGGTGTGTTCAAAATTCTGAGGCATTCACTGCTGCTGCTGCTAAGTCGCTTCAGTCGTGTCCGACTCTGTGCGACCCCATAGATGGAAGCTCACCAGGCTCCCCTGTCTCTGGGATTCTCCAGGCAAGAACACCGAAGTGGGTTGCCATTTCCTTCTCCAATGAGGCATTCACAGAGTTGCTTAAATATAAATGGAGAACAAGTTAGGTGGTGTCATTTTCAAAAGCATCAAGAATATATTAATGTATCTAGTCCTCTGTGTTCTAAAGCATAATGATTACAATTCTATTCTGCCAGGTCAAACAACTTTTTAATCATGAAATCTTTAAAAATTTCTGGGAGCATAATAGTGACTAAAACTTCAGTACACATGAGTTAATTAATTAGTTCATCGGTTGTGATTGTGTCCTATAGTAGAAGTCCAGGTATATTGTGGCTGAATAAAGTCTTAGCTTTCTAATATAAATATAGTGTTGAAAAGTGTTGATATGTGAAAAAACTTGTGATGTCATTATAGCGCCTTGATATTAAAACTAGGAACGATAGAGATTACTCCTTTTTATTTCTTTCAACATATTGTAACATTTCTAAACACCGAAACAATAACTCACAAGTTTAATTACTTTAGGGAAGAACAGTTAAAAAACAAGCCAGTATACTCCAAAATTTTGTGGGTTCAAAAATAAGAGACAGGAAGAAAGGAAGAGAGAAAGAAAGGAATACAATTTTAGTTTGCACATTTAAATGTGAAAGAAATATAGATTTGTTTTTTCAATTACTTGAATAAATTTCTTTTAGTCCACATTTAGCCTTATTGTGGAAATAAATGCCATTCAATTCTTTAAGATGTTAGAAACTTGACTCCTTTGCATTTAGAGTCTAGCCCAGCAGGCTACAGTCCATGGGGCTGCAGAGTTGGACATGACTGAGCAACTTTTACTTCACTTACTCCCTGTAAGTTCTAGGGACCGTTTGCGGAGACAACCATCAGGTCTGCAGCAGAAGGCCTGATTCATTCTGCGTTCTGCATTGGCTGAGATGAACACTATCTGTAGCTCTCACTTCTGTTCCACTGAATTTGCCACTGTATCCTCCTCACTGGCCACATGGTTTCTCTTCAGGATCAGAGTGATACATCCATACGACTTTCAGACAGGTGGGAAAATAGTCCCATCCTATTCTGAGGAGCAAGGACCAGCTCTGAGGTTCATCACAAACTTGCTTTCAGTCACCACACCCATATCATAAAACAGTACCCATATCATAAAACAAGCTTAGGTGCAGAGGATTCCTAGGAGGTTTGTAACTGCTGAATTAAGTGTACCAAAATGTATACATGTTCTTGGATACCTAAATCAACCTGGAAGTTTTACTTTCCCTACTCCTATGATATACTTATCATCTAAACTAGGTCACTTTTGAGTGTGAAAAGAAGCACCTTTAATAAATGCACTAACACCATTATAAACCAGGATTGTAAGAGGTAAATGCCACCCAGGGGTGATGCTCAGGACAGTGGTCCCAAGTCTTCTTCTAGAATTTCCAAAATGCTTGGCACATTGTAGCATTCCTAGTGTTACCTCAATACGTAATTATTACTTACTAAAAATCAAAAGCAAAATTTCCTCTTAATTAAGAATTGTATAACTACTCTTAATGAATCAAAACACCATAAGATAAAATAGTTCCACTATATAGACATAATCATTCCAGGCTCTTTTAAAATACTTTTTCCCCACTAGTGTATTTCTTCTTTACTTAAGTTTCTCTTTTTACTTATACACCTCCTTTACAACTTTATAATTTATATTCATAAAAATTCAGCTAGGTAGAAAAGGAAAGCAAAAGATATTAAAAAGTATAATTCAGAAATTAATTGCCAATAATCAACATACAAATTTCTTTTAGTTTTCATTTCTCTATTTTGCTTTACTATAGATAAAAATTAAAATACAAAAATATGGTCAAAATAAGCATTACCATTGAGAATGTTATAAGGTAAAAATTAGGTGATATTAACAATATTAAGTAATCAATCTAAAATATTTTCTTGTTGTCTACTATGTGCGAGGCATCATACTCAGCACATTGTTCACACAGTTAGCCAATACAATGACACAGAAATATTTATAGACTGAATTGGTTCATTTTTAATATTAAATAAACATAGAACATTTGACTATTTAAGAGATGTTTGAAGAAATTTATATATTAAGGTACTTTTTTTAGCAATAGAATAATTATTCTATCTTGAGATTTTGCTTACACATTACTCTTCTCAGGCATTTTCAAATTCTTCATAATATTTTTAATTCAGAATGTAACTCAATATATTTAGGTTATAAACTAAAACTATAAAGCTAAAAACTCATATATTTTTGTTAAAAAATTCTATGAAATCCCATTTCAGCTATATAGAACTGTACAAGTCAAAATAAAAGTTGATAAATTTCCTTAGATAAGCAAGATGACTTGTTTCCCTTACAAAAAAAATTTCTTTAAAGTTTATTCTAGATTGATTGTTAAACTGCTGATCGTCTCTTTATAATGTTCTTCATTTCTTTGTGATATTTGGTAACAGTTGATAATTTAGACAAAATGCCTAAAATATCTGGAGTCGCAATAAACAAAGATTTAATTCTTTGCTGAAAGCATGATAATGTGAAGTAGCAGTAATGCTTTTGAATTCAGGAATATTACAGTAAAATCAGTTATTAAGTTTGTGTCATCACTGGGTTATCAAAAGCAAATCAAGCTTTTTGTAACACCTTTTATTCCAAGCATCATACAACAGGATGAATGATTCTGCATGGCCGAACAGCACAATGTGGTTTTATTTCTTTTCAAGGGAAGAATAAAGCATACGCAGTAAATGTTCTCACCCCTCATAGGTTCCCAGAGGGAAATAGAAGCTCCTTTCATCCTTAGCCCAAATATAAAATCATCATCTTTCAGCCAAGTGTAAAGTAAATTACAAGAGGTGCTTGCCTAGGCCAAGTTCAAATGCCAGCATTTATGAGAAGCTGGAGGGATTGGAGGCAGGAGGAGAAGGGGACGACAGAAGATAAGATGGTTGGATGGCATCACTGACTTGATGGATGTGAGTGTGAGTGAACTCTGGGAGTTGGTGATGGACAGGGAGGCCTGGCGTGCTGCAATTCATGGGGTCCCAAAGAGTCGGACACGACTGAGTGACTGAACTGAACTGAACTCACCAGCCAATCTACCTACCTTCAACAGGTTTATTCAAGGAAGATGTAGCTTCCTGAAGCCTCGGGGAAGGAACAGAAAGGGCATTTCTCAGCAGGTTTATAGATGCACTTTGATGATCAACTCTTATTTGTGTACGCAACACCATTTCTCTATGAAGAACATGCTAGTTCATCTTGAACACGTGGTGATTCACAATGTCTTCTAAGCTGGGTAACAAGTATTTAGACACTATTTTGCCACTTTGTTGACTTACTCTGATGCTTTTCATAATCAAAAGACCCATAATAAGGGTTCAGTGGATCAATTCATGCTGCATATTAAAACTTTTCAAGGCCCTAGAAGTAAAAAAAAAAAAAATATGAGGGTCAAGAGATTAAAGAAATGAGGAAAATTGAAGAAAACAGTGAATATATAGAATGGCTCCTGAAAAGACAGCTGGACAAGTTAGGACTAGGTATCAAATGGCTTAAGTCAGGTTTTAGACCATGCATTTTTAGTAATTATTTTCTCCCAGTTGCAACAAGCAATCCAAGCAGAGAATAGAACTAGACTATGGAATAGGCAAGTACTGAGGAACTTGTTAAGGTCATCGGCTTAACAGAGAAGAAATATGTGTTCACATTTTTGAGGTTTTCTATAGTACCATAATATTGAAGGTCTTTGTAAAAAAGCTTTTGAAAATAGGACTTGGTATTGATGGGTAAGGAGATGGTCTGTTTTGTGTCTAATGTAAGAAGAAAGGACAATGGGTGGGTGTATTCAGATTATTTTCAGGTGAAATGCTCTGTCAGTCAAAGCAGTTAAAAGTGGTGGCTTGTTTCTCCCCAAACCAAAGCAGTCTTTCCTTCCATTTGCTTCTGAGAATGTGTTTAGTTTTCCAACGTGTCAAGGTGATCCATTATAAACTAAAGAACTTAATGAGATAAATAAAATGGAAATAAAACAAGAGATGACATGAAATATCAGGAAGAAATCTTGGGATGTTTAAGAATTAATGAATAAGAAATGCATGATAAAATTTTAACAAATATTGATGAACACAAGTTCATGAAGTCAAAAATACGAAAACAGTATATGTGAAATCTATTATTTACCAAGAAAAACAGAAAGATGTCTTTTAGCCAATCCTAAAATGTTCATTTAACATGGCAAAGTGATCTGAAAGTCTATGAATGTGCGTATGGGAGGTACTGAGGATATGAAGGGCTGGTGTGAATTTCAAAGTAGTTCTGGTTGTAAATAATTTGTTCCAAGAAATGCTTTTAAATCCACATCACTCTCCTCTACAAGTAAGTTTACCCTTGAGTGGAAGGGGGGACGGTGTAAGAAATCTAGGGAAGCAAGCAACGGAGAGATCACTTTGCCTTATATCCTGGTGTAACAAGATGACAGTCAAAAATGTTGAATAAGAGATAAACCTGATCCAAAAATATCTTAAAGATATTCTGAAAACTGTGTGTAGAACAGATTGAGCTTGGCAAGAATGAAAGTGGAGAGAATTAAAAAGTTATTTCAGTCATTCAGGAGAGAGGTATAGCTTAGAATAAAATGGTGGCAATGAACAAGGAAAAAAGGTGCAGAGATGCTTTAAAAAATGCTTTGTAGGTAGAAAAGGCAAGCTCTGGAGATAAAATGGATATGTGTCTAAAAGAGAGGCCGGTGTCAAGGACTATTGGCAGACTTTAGTCTTTTGCACCTGGGTACATAGAAGAACCACTTACTGAGACAAGGAAGATTGGATCAGCTGTGGGAGAGATAAGACTGAATGAAATTGCAGTTTTGAACATGTTGAGAGAGACAAGTGGCGATATCAACTAGGCAACTGCATATATCATCCTGAAGTTCAGAAGAAAGGTCTACCAGTACTTTTCCAGGTTAAGAGTGAATATCTTTTTGAAAGCAAACTTTGAAGAAGCTGGAACATGTTTACATCTCCTTGGGTATTTAGGCAACAAATCTATTTCCATAGTAGTTGTCAGAAACTGAGATTGAATTACCATGCTAATGTTACAAGCTACCTCTTTGAAGACAATCAAACTGAACACAACTGCAGTTTATGCAGTACATTAAATAGCCATGATCTTCTGGTAAGCCAATACCAGTTTGTCACCTCTTCCAAATCCTTGTCTTCCACATGAAAAGTTACATATTTACTTTGTGTACTTTCTTTTAAAACTTATTCCAGGATCTGGCCACCTAGTCTGTCATATTGGGTGTTAAGCAAGAATACTGGAGTGGGTTGTCATTTCCTCCTCCAGGGGATCTTCCCAACCCAGGGATCGAACCCACATCTCTTATGTCTCCTGCATTGGCAGGCGGATTCTTTACCACTAACATCATCTGGAAAGCCCAATTAATTGACTACAGCCTGCCAAATAATGATGAGACTAGTCTGTTTGAAGCAAAAGTCGTTCTATTCCAAAGCAAATCTCTTCTTCCTGATTAAAGAAAACAAAGGCATTCATGTAATAAAACAGATTTTTTAAAAATGCATTATTTGCCATATAGTTCTGCAAATAGTAACATGGTCAGACCACCTAGAGTAAACTCGAGGAGGAATTTTTAGGGAAAAAAAAAGGACACATTTCTTTTTCCTATATAATATCCCACATAACATAGAACAAAATAAAACAAGGACCAGGGACTTGTAGAAATTTACAGTATACAGTATTACATGGCCCTTAATTCATAATCACACTGGAACTAAGGACATTTCCAACAGTCCCAGTAACTAAACATTTCAGGACATAAATCTAAAATGTAGGTTTTACTAGATTCTGAACATGAAAAAAGAGAGACTTCTCAGTGTTTACTGACATTTATGGACCAGATAAATCTCTAAAAACATGAAATTACTCTCTTGTGTATAAACATGCTCTCAACTGAAAAAGTCTGTCCTACCCTAGGGTCTCCTGTCTTTCCTAGTCCAAATGATAAAATCTCACTCACATTCAAGGCCTAACATCACTGATTTTCTAAGATAAGCAGTCTTCTCTCTATTAAGTACCTGAATTACAGTATTTGAGTATTTCATATATTACATATACTAAAATTGATTACTCAAATATTACAATATTTCAGAGAAGTATTTACTTCTCTAAGCTAAACTGAGATCTTGAGGTTGTATTAATATCTCTTGAATGATAAAATATTTACTAATAAAAAAATAGAATTATTCAAGGAAAAAGATTATTGCATGATAGGAATCTCATGGAAACAAATCACAGAATATAGAGCTGGGACTCATGAAAATTGGAGACTGGTCATCAACTTCTCTCTTATTCATCTTCTCTTCATGATATGCATGGTCTCTTGTCTTTGGCCCTTTGATCAGATCATTTGATGTGCAAATATGATTTCCCTGTTTAATCATACTCATATATTCTATATTTTCCATTATAGAAAAAAGAATTTTCTTGGTTTACCTTATTAGTTTTGTTTAAATTCTCCATTTCTAAATAAAGCTATCTTATTGGTCCAAGTAGATAAGACTAATCCAGTGAAGGCTTTTAGAGGAAAAGATTAGGTGATATTTTTGGTCACCCAATCTAAGGGCTGATACAAATTTTATTCTTAGAAGGGAAATTTAGTGGAGAGGAATTCTTAAGAGTTTCCTTTTATCTATGTGAAGTTGTGAAGTGCATGATATCAAACCATAAAGAACCTCCTGGTGCCAGATCCTGTGCTTTTTACATATACCTGTGAAATACTCTTGGTTAATTTTGCATACTTTTTATGGTGTGTGTTAGTTGCTCAGTCATATCCAACTCTTTGAGACCCTATGGACTGTAGCCCTCCAGGATCCTCTGCGCATGGAATTCTCCAGGCAAGAATATGGAATGGGTTGGATTCCCTTCTCCAGGGCATATTCCCAACTCAGGGATAGAACCTGGGTGTCACACATTACAGGCAGATTCTTTATTATCTGAGCCACCAGAGAAGCTTCTTTATGGTAATGGTAATAAAATTATAGTTCTGCACACAGTCAAACTGCTAAAGAATAAATTTCTCAGTCTTCCTTATTGCTAGTGTTGTTACTGTTCTTCAGTCACTAAGTCTGAACAACAGACACTTTGGGACCCCATGCACTGCGCACACCAGGCTAGTCTGTCCTTCACTATCTCCTGGAGTTTGCTCAAACTCATGACCATTGAGTCAGTGGTGTCATCTAACCATCTCATCCACTGTTGCCCCTTTCCTCCTGCCCTCAATCTTTCCCAGCAGCAGGGTCTTTTCCAATGAGTCAACTCGTCGCATTAGGTGGCCAAAGTGAACTTTAGCTTCAGCATCAGTCCTTCCAATGAATATTTAGAGTTGATTTCCTTTAGGGTTGACTGGTTTGATCTCTTTGTTGTCCAAGGGACACTCCAAGAGTCTTCTCCAGCACTACAGTTTGAAAGCATCCATTCTTTGGTGTTCAGCCAATTCTCATATCCATACATGACTACTGGAAAAACCATAGCTTTGACTATATGAACCTTTGTCAGCAAAGTGATGTTTCTACTTTTTAATACACTATCTAGATTTGTCATAGTTTTCCATCCAAGAAGCAAGCATCTTTTGTAGATGTGGCTAACTTTTGGCCAATGGGATGTGGATAAGAGTGGCGTGCTACTTCTGAATCTTGCTCTTGAAACAACTGTTTGTGAATTTCATTTTTCTTTTTCCCTTCCCAACTGGCTGGGACTTGATGTGAACAGAGAAGCTGCCTTACACTCATCGGTAGAGGCCCTTTGTTGAGGATGCCAGTGAGGTCTACCCACCCTGGATCAACTGCCTGCATCTAGACCACTACAGGAAAGGGAAATAAAAGTCCTTCATTTTTTTTTTTTTTCAAAGTCACTGTAGTTGATGCCTAATTAAAGCCAAGATCTGTATAAAAAGAAGGATCAGTTAAGTTCTGTGGTCAGTCATGTCTGGCTCCTTGCGACCCCAGGGACTGCACCACGCCAGGATTCCCTGTCCATCACCAACTACCAGAGCTTACTCAAACTCCTGCTTTCAATCTTTCCCAGCATCAGGGCCTTTTCCAGTGAGTCAGTTCTTCGAATCAGATGCCCAAAGCATTGGAGCCTCAGTTCCAGAATAAGTCCTTCCAAGGAATATTCAGGACTGATTTTGTTTAGGATAGATTTGTTTGATCTCCTTGCAATCCAAGGGATTCTCAAGAGTCTTCTCCAACACCACAGTTCAAAAGCATCAATTCTTCAGTGCTCAGCTTTCTTTAAGGTCCAACTCTATATCAATAAATGACTACTGGTAAAACCATAGATTTTACTATACTGGCCTTTGTCAGTTAAGTGATGCCTTTGCTTTTTAAAATGCTGTCTAGGATGATCATGGCTTTTTTTCCAAGGAGCAAGCATCTTTTAATTTCATGGCTGCAGTCACCATCTGAAGTGATTTTGGAGTCCAGGAAAATTAAGTCTATCACTGTTTTCATTGTTTCTGTATCTATTTGCCATGAAGTGATGGGATCAGATGCCGTGATCTTAGTTTATTGAATGTTGAATTTTAAGCCAGTTTTTTTTTTTTTTACTTTCCTTTTTCACTTTCATCAAGAGGTTCTTTCAGATCAGATCAGTCGCTCAGTTTTGTCCGACTCTTTGCAACCCCATGAACCGCAGCACGCCAGGCCTCCCTGTCCATCACCAACTCCCGGAGGTCACTCAGACTCACATCCATCGAGTCAGTGATGCCATCCAGCCATCTCATCCTCTGTCGTCCCCTTCTCCTCCCGCCCCCAATCCCCCCAGCGTCAGAGTCTTCTCCAATGAGTCAACTCTTCGCATGAGGTGGCCAGAATACTGGAGTTTCAGCTTGAGCATCATTCCTTCCAAAGAAATCCCAGGGCTGATCTCCTTCAGAATGAACCAGTTGGATCTCCTTGCAGTCCAAGGGACTCTCAAGAGTCTTCTCCAACACCACACTTCAAAAGTATCAATTCTTCGGCGCTCAGCCTTCTTCACAGTCCAGCTCTCACATCCATACATGACCACAGGAAAGACCATAGCCTTGACTAGGCGAACCTTTGTTGGCAAAGTGATGTCTCTGCTTTTGAATATGCTATCTAGGTTGGTCATAGCTTTCCTTCCAAGGAGTAAGTGTCTTTTAATTTCATGGCTGCAGTCACCATCTGCAGTGATTTTGGAGCCCAGAAAAATAAAGTCTGACACTGTTTCCACTGTTTCTCCATCTATTTCCCATGTAGTGATGGGACCAGATGCCATGATCTTCGTTTTCTGAATGTTGAGCTTTAAGCCAACCTTTTCACTCTCCACTTTCACTTTCATCAAGAGGCTTTTTAGCCCCTCTTCACTTTCTGCCATAAGGGTGGTGTCATCTGCATATCTGAGATTACTGATATTTTTCCTTGCAATCTTGATTCCAGCTTGTGCTTCATCAAGTCTGGCATTTCGCATGATGTACTCTGCATATAAGTTAAATAAGCAGGGTGACAATATACAGCCTTGACATACTCCTTTCCCAATTTGGAACCAGTCCATTGTTCCATGTCCAGTTCTAACTGCTGCTTCTTGACCTGCATACAGATTTCTCAGGAAGCAAATTAGGGTGGTCTGCTTTTCCCATCTCTTTAAGAATTTTCCAGTTTCTCATGATCCACACAGTCAAAGGCTTTAACATACTCAACGAAGCAAAAGTAGATTTTTTTTTTCTGAAATTATCTTGCTTTTTCTGTGATCCAACAGATGTTGGCAGTTTGATCTCCGGTTCCTCTGCCTTTTCAAAATCTAGTTTGAACATCTGGAATTTCTCAGTTCACATACTGTTGAAGCTTAGTTTGGAGAACTTTGAGCATTACTTTGCTAGAGTGTGAAATGAGTGCAATTGTGCAGTAGTTTGAACTTTCTTTGGCATTGCCTTTCTTTGGGATTGGAATGAAAACTGACCTTTTCCAGTCCTGTGGCCACTGCTGAGTTTTCCAAATTTGCTGGCATATTGAGTGCAGCACTTTCACAGCATCATCTTTTAGGATTTGAAAAAGCTCATCTGGAATTCCATCAACTTCACTAGCTTTGTTCAAAGTGATGCTTCCTAAGGCCCACTTGACTTTGCGTTCCAGGATGTCTGGCTCTAGGTGAGTGTTAACTCCATCGTGGTTATCAGGGTCATGAAGATCTTTCTTGTATAGTTCCTCTGTGTATTCTTGCCACCTCTTCTTAATATCTTCTGCTTCTGTTATGTTCATACAGTTTCTGTCTTTTATTGTGCCCATCTTTGCATGAAATGTTCCTTTGGTAACTCTAATTTTCTTGAAGATATCTCTAATCTTTCCCATGGTGAAGTAATACTAAGGATAAATGTATGTGTGCTTGACTTAGTGGACAAACAGCTGGTATTAGGAATATAAAAACTGCTATAGAGATCCAGTTATTCTAATTATATGATGGCCATTAACCAAATTTTTTTAAACTGTTGATGTGAAAGTATGACCTCTACACCAGTACTGAGTTAAATCTCAGGGAAAGAGTGTTGAGTTAAGTAAAAAAGAATAGCTCTATTGCCTTGCCAGGCAAATGGGGACACAGGAGGCTCCTTTGTGTGTGGGGGGGGGGGGGGGGGGGCGGACAAAAACAACTATGTGTCTTAACCCAGGGGAGTTTGGTGAGGAGTTTTTTGGCAATGGTTCAAGGGTAGACTTACTGATATGACTTAGGGTGTGTACAGGGCCTCCATTCCCTTAATCTGATATCTGATAATCCTCTTGATGAGCTTCTCTGTTTCCTTTAGTTGGTGTGAGGTGGTCTTCTCTGGTGTGAAAAATGCTGACATCTTCCATTTTCTGGGTTTTAATTCTATAAAGGATTTGGCTCATAGCTCAGCTGGTAAAGAATCTGCCTGCAATACAGGAGACCCCAGTTCAGTTTCTGGGTTGGGAAGATCTGCTGGAGAAGGGATAGGCTACCCACTCCAGTATTCTTGGGCTTCCCTTGTGGCTCAGCTGGTAAAGAATCTGCCTGCAGTGCAGGAGACCTGGGTTTGATCCCCGGATTGGGAAGATTCCTTGGAGAAGGAAATGGCCACCCACTCCAGTACTCTTGCCTGGAAAACCCCATGGATGGAGAAGCCTGGTGGGCTATAGTCCATGGAGCCGCAAAGAGTCGAACACAGATACTGTTATGTATATATCACTCGAGGCAAAATCGAGACCCTGCCCCGAGGTTGCACTATTGTTTCTTGACTACTCCTCCTTTGTCTCTGCAACCTCTCCCTTCCCTGATTAGCAACTGTGTAAATTTGCCCTTTGGAACTCAGGAAATGTCATGGAGGCTGGAGGGTGACAGAAAGGTTTCCATGTTCAGGAGTCCCACAGGATCTTGCCTAGGTTTACTACTATCTCAGATAATTTGGGGCTTCCTGGTGGCTCAGATGGTAAAGAAGCTGCCTGCAATGGATGCAGGAGACCTGGGTTCAATCTCTGGGTTTGGAAGATCCCCTGGAGAAGGGAATGGCTACCCACTCCAGTATTCTTGCCTGGAGAATTCCATGGATAGAGGAGCCTGGCAGGTTAGAGTCCATGGGGTTGCAAAGGGAAGGACAAAACTGAATGACTAACACTCTCACTTTTACTGATAATTTGGAAAGAAAATCAAATGTCAGTAGTCTATACGTCAGTGAGTTTATCAGAAAGATTCAGAATATTGGTATCTTTTGGCTGATAGTTTATAGCTTGTAAACTAGTAACATTCTCTGAATATTTATTGGAAGGACTGATGCAGAAGCTGAAACTCCAATACTTTGGCCACCAGATGTGAAGAGCTGACTCACTGGAAAATATGCTGATGCTGGGAAAGATTGAAGGCAGGAGGCGAAGAGGACGACAGAGGATGAGATGGTTGGATGGCATCACTGACTCAATGGACATGAGTTTGAGAGAACTCTGGGAGATGGTGAATGACAGGGAAGCCTGGCGTGCTGCAGTCCACAGGGTCACAAAGAGTCGGACACGACTGAGGGACTGGCCAATGACAACAACAACAAACAAACAAAGTAATGGGAGAGAAATTCTAATGACAGTATTTTCAAACAGATATGATAGAAAATACATTCTGATAATGGAAAGTTTCTGTCTGCAGCCTGAAGCCTATGTAACTTATAAGCAGAAGCAAGTAATTTTGACCTTTATTGTAATTTTAACCTTTAGCCAAGGTTGCTAAACCATAAACATAATGAGGTAAGATTGAGACCTGAGTTTCAAGTGATCCTGGCCAGACTGTGGAAGCTAGCCCAAATCAGAGATTGAACTGAAAGTGTTGTTTCCCAATCCCTATTGTTTTAGATAGCCTCAAGGCAGTTGCTATTAAACAGAGAGAAAAGAGATGGGCCATCTCCAGAGATCAGTAACTGAAAAGGATTTGAACAAATTTAAGATCCATGACTAGACAAGATCCTTGGCTGTAATTCACATGAAACTGACTGTAAGCAAACAGACTAGAAGTCTATTAGTTTTGAGATACCTGTATTGACAAAAACATTATGAGCCTACATTACCAAAGCTTATGGTTGATCGACTCCTAAAGAAATTCCTGATCCTCCAACCTGCAAATAAAGGCTGAGAATCTCTCCAAGCCTACCTTTTCCCCATGCAAATTTTAGATGTAGCCAGGGGCAGTAATGGACAAGCAAGATTCCCCCAGATCTCATGGTGGACAATGAACAAGGGAGTTGTTCCCAGAGAGTAGAAACCAGTGTTAACTAAAAAACTTGTTTTAATGTCTTAAATGGAGAAGGCAATGGCACCCCACTCCAGTAATCTTGCCTGGAAAATCCATGGACAGAGGAGCCTGGTAGGCTGCAGTCCATGGGGTCGCTAAGAGTCAGACATGACTGAGCGACTTCACTTTCACTTTTCTCTTTCATGCATTGGAGAAGGAATTGGCAACCCACTCCAGTATTCTTGCCTGGAGAATCCCAGGGAAGGGGTCGCACAGAGTCGGACACGACTGAAGCGACTTAGCATTAGCAATGTCTTAAAAGATAGTCCTCACACATTCTGCATCTCAGGAATGCATTACTGTTATGACTATGTTTTTCCCATTTGTTGTTTTCAAAACAGGAGTCTGAAGTTAACCTATTTCTTATCAACTACTGAATATTGAGGGCAAAGATTATTGGTAATTGTCTGTTATTTAACATATGGTTAGGTCCATGTCATGTTCTCTTCCAACAACACAAGAGAAGACCCTACACGTGGACATCACCAGATGGTCAATACCGAAATCAGATTGATTATATTCTTTGCAGCAGAAGATGGAGAAGCTTTATACAGTCAGCAAAAACAAGACCGAGAGCTGACTGTGGCTCAAATCATGAACTCCTTATCGCAACATTCAGACTTAAATTGAAGAAAATAGGGAAAACCACAAGACCATTCACGTAAGCGACAAACACATTCAAGGGATTAGATCGGAAGATGGAGTGCCTGAAAAACTATGGAAGGAGGTTCATGACACTGTACAGGAGGCAGTGATCAAGACCATCCACCCCCAAGGAAAAGAAACGCAGAAAGGCAAAATGGTTGTCTGAGGAGACTTTACAAGAGGCTGAGAAAAGAAGAGAAGCTAAAGGCAAAGGAGAAAAGGAAAGATATACACATCTGAATGAAGAGTTCCAAAGAAGAGCAAGGAGAGATAAGAAAGCCTTCCTCAGGGATCAATGCAAAGAAATAGAGGAAATCAATAGATTGGGAAAGACTAGAGATCTCTTCAAAAAAATTAGAGGTACCAAGGGAACATTTCACGCAAAGATGGGTATGATAAAGGACAGAAATGGTATGGACCTAGCAGAAGCAGAAGATATGAAGAAGAGGTGGCAAGAATACACAGAAGAACTGTACCAAAAAGATTTTCATGACCCAGATAATCACGATGGTGTGATCACTCACCTAGAGCCAGACATCCTGGAGTCTGACGTAAAGTGGGCCTTAGGAAGCAAAACTGCAAACAAAGCTAGTGGAAGTGATGGAATTCCAGCTGAGCTTTTTCAAATCCTAAAAGATGATCCTGTGAAAGTGCTGCACTCAATATGCCATCAAATTTGGAAAACTTAGCAGTGGTCACAGGACTGGAAAAGGTCAGTTTTCATTCCAATCCCAAAGAAAGGCAATGCCAAAGAATGTTCAAACTATCACCCAACTCACTCATCTCACACACTAGCAAAGTAATGCTCAAAATTCTCCAAGACAGGCTTCGACAGTACATGAACCATGAACTTCCAGATGTTCAAGCTGGATGTATAAAAGGCAGAGGAACCAGAGATCAAATTGCCAACATCAATGGATCATCGAATAAAGCAACAGAGTTCCAGAAAAACATCTACTTCTGCTTTATTGACTATGCGAAAACTTTTGACTGTGTGGATCCCAATAAACTGTGGAACATTCTTCAAGAAATGGGAATACCAGACCACCTTACCTACCTCCTGAAAAATCTGTATGCAGGTGAAGAAGTAACAGTTAGAACTGGACATGGAACAACAGACTGGTTCCAAATCGGAAAAGGAGTACATCAAGGTTGTATATTGTTACCCTGCTTATTTAACTTATACACAGTTAACTTATTTAACTTATATACATCATGAGAAATTTTGGACTGGATGAGGCACAAACTGGAATCAGGATTGCCAGGAGAAATATCAATAACCTCAGATATGCAGATAACATCACCCTTATGGCAGAAAGCAAAGAAGAACTAAAGAGCCTCTTGATGAAAGTATAAGAGGAGGGTGACAAAGTTGGCTTAAAATTCAACATTCAAAATACTAAGATCACAGCATCCGGTCCTATTGCTTCATGGCAAATAGATGGGGAAACAATGGAAACAGTGACAGACTTTATTTTTGGTGGCTCCAAAATCACCACAGATGGTTACTGCAGCCATGAAATTAAAAGATGCTTGCTCCTTGGAAGAAAAGCTATAACCAATCTAGAGAGCATATTAAAAAACAGAGACATTACTCTTCCAACAAAGGTTTATGTAGTCAAAGCTATCGTTTTTCCAGTAGTCACATATGGATGTGAGATTTGGACTATAAAGAAAGCTGAGTGCCAAAGAATTGATGCTTTTGAACTGTGGTGTTGGAGAAAATACTTGAGAGTTCCTTGGATTGCAAGGAGATCAAACCAGTTCATCCTAAGCAAATCAGTCCTGAATATTCATTGGAAGGACTGATGCTGAAGGTGCAACTCCAATACTTTGGCCACCTGATGCAAAGAACGGACTCACTGGAAAAGAACCTGATGCTGGAAAAGATTAAAGACAGGAGGAGAAGGGGACGACAGAGGATGAGATGGTTGGATGGCATCACTGACTCAATGGACATGAGTTTGAGCAAGCTCCAGGAATTGGTGATGGACAGGGAAGCCTAGCATGCTTCAGTACATGGGGTTGTAAAGAGTAGGACATGACTGACTGACTGAACTGACTGACTGACTGTGGGGGACTGACCTGATAAGGGTTAAGTCCTGGGAGCTGCCTCGCTATGTGATTTCAGCTTGAGGCCCTCTTGCCTCGCTATGTGATTTCAGCTTGAGGCCCTCTTTTAGCTCTCTGTCCCGCCTTCCTCAAGAATGTTTTTTACAACCTTAAGACTCCAGCGAGTCTGGCTTGAGGCTACACCTCAAGGAGCAAAAACCTTTTGTATTGTTAATGTAAAACCAGGCCTTGAGATAAGCAAGAGTCTTGTATGTCGAATGTCACGTACTACATGGTATAAATATGAGCATCAATAAAGACTGGGATGGGTCCAGTGTTGTCCGATCCTCTCAACCCCATCTTGCTTTCATTCTTTTCTTCTAAGCTCCTCGACAGCAGGGTTCCTGGGGGTTTCGCCTCACAAGCGCTGGCCGCGGCAGGTGGCGCCCAACGTGGGGCTCGAGCTGTGTACGGAGCCACTACTCGGTAATTTCGGTAAACGTGAGTATACGTTCGATTGTGAAGTTGCAACAGATTATAATTGAGGAGTAGTAAGGGTTATAGTTGAGAGTATAAATAATGGGGCAATCACATAGTCGTAGTCTGTTTGTCCATATGTTGTATGTAATGCTGCACCACAGGGGAGTAACAGTCTCTAAGTCTAAGTTAGTTTCTTTTCTGTCATTCGTGGAGGAGGTGTGTCCATGGTTCCCCAAGGAAGGCACTGTAAATCTAATTACCTGGAAAAAAGTGGGGGAACAGATTAGAAACCACTACACCCTGTTTGGTCCAGAAAAGGTTCCTGTGGAGACTCTGTCTTTGTGGTCACTGATTAGAGACTGTTTAGATTTTGACCATGAAGAAATTCAGCGTTTCGGTTCGCTGTTGAAAGATAATGCGACCAATAACAGAGAGTCTAAAGTGCCTCCCGCGGGGGAACACGAATATGCTGTCCCTGAAGAAACTCCCTTAAAGCAACCTCCCCTTTTAGAAAATACAATGCAGAATGCTTTCTTAACAGAATCTCAGCCAAAATCGGGAAATGAACTATCTCCTGATGAGGAGTCTTTCCTCGATGAGGAGGCGGCTAATTATCACAAAGAAGATTGGGGATGATATTCTGTTAGCTCATGCAGATAATGTCTTGTTATCTGAAATATTTTGTTTTTTGAAATCTCAGCTACAAAACCATGGATTAATCATTGCCAGAGACAAGGTGCAAGTACATCATCCTTATTCTTATTTAGGTTTTCAATTATATCCTCGAACTTTTGCCACACAAAAACTTGCACTGCGAACTACTCATCTCCGTACCTTAAATGATTTTCAGAAATTGCTGGGGGATGTAAATTGGATTCGCCCTTATTTGAAACTCCTGACAGACGTTTTAAAGCCTTTGTTTAACATTTTAAAGGGAGATCCTGATCCGACATCTCCACGACAATTAACCCCTGAGACTCGCTCAGCCTTGTCCCAGGTAGAAGTTGCTATTCGTGATCAACAAACTACCTACTGTGATTATTCTAAACCATGGGGCTTATATATACTGCCTTCTCCACATTCCCCTACAGGCGTTTTGTTTCAGAATGATCCACTGCGTTGGATTTATTTAGCCTCTATTCCTTCAAAAAATTTTGCCCCCTACCATGAGTTGGTAGCTAAAATTATTGCTAAAGGCCGCCTGAAATCTATTCAATATTTTGAAAAAAAACCTCATTTTATTTGTGTTCCCTTTGCTTTAAAACAGCAGAAATGGTTATTTAAATTTTCAGACAACTGGGCACTTGCCTTGGCAAATTTTCCTGGCCAACTTTTACATCACTACCCTTCTCATAAACTTTTACAGTTTGCTAAACTTCACCAGTTTATTTTTCCAAAGGTGGTACGACGAAAGCCTATCTCCAATGCTACTAACATATTTACAGATGGGTCCTCCAATGGTAGAGCTGCTTTGATTATTAATAACGCTGCTTATTTTACAGACACATCCTATTCTTCTGCACAGATTGTGGAATTGTTTGCTGTTGATCAAGCTTTAAAGACAGTATCTGATGCTCCTTTTAACTTGTTTACTGACAGCCAGTATATTGTTCGTGCTCTCTCCTGTATTGAAACTGTTCCTGCCATTCATAATGATTCGCCTACGGTCTTTAATTTATTCTCTTCCATACAGGCCACAATTCATAAACGAAATCATCCATGTTATTTCGGACACTTACGGGCGCATACATCTTTACCCGGACCTCTAACTGAAGGCAATCAAACAGCTGATCTGCTAACCCGAGTCTTTCTTTCACAATCTAATGTCTCTTCTTCTATTGAACAGGCACGAGCTTCTCATGCGCTGCATCACCAAAACAGTCACTCATTGCGTTTACAATTTCAGATTTCTAGAGAAGCCGCTAGAGAGATAATAAAGGCGTGCCCTTCGTGTCCTCAATTTTTTGTTGTGCCTCATTATAGAGTCAACCCCCGTGGTCTGCGCCCCAATGATCTCTGGCAAATGGATATTACTCATATTTCTGAATTTGGAAAGCTTAAATACTTACATGTTACTATTGACACTTTCTCAAATTTTTTGTCCTGTTCATTACTTTCAGGTGAATCCTCGAAACAATGTATACGTCATTGTCTTTACTGTTTTTCTATTATGGAAACTCCTAAGGTGATCAAAACTGATAATGGTCCCGGTTATATTAGTAAATTGTTTCAGACTTTTTGTGCTCGCTTCTGTATCCAGCATAAGACTGGCATTCCTTATAATCCACAAGGACAGGGCATTGTCGAGCGCGCTCATCAACGCATCAAACATCAACTTTTAAAGTTAAAACGGGGGAATCCAGCTGACTGTTACCAAGTTTCACCTCCTAACTTGTTGAATCATGCACTTTTTATTCTGAATTTCTTGTCTCTAGATGCAAAGGGCTTGTCTGCTGCTCAACGATTTTGGGGAAAGGAGGTCAATGAGAAAAAACCCTTAATAAACTGGAAAGATCCCCTTACAGGCCAGTGGCATGGCCCTGACTCCGTTTTAATTTGGGGTAGAGGTCATATATGTGTATTTCCACAGGATGCCGAGGCGCCACGCTGGTTGCCGGAGAGGTTGGTACGCACGACGACGCAGATCACTAAACTGGCAGATGCGACGCCTGACGCTGCGCAGTGAGGATGACAATTTGCCCACTCCTCAGCAAGTGGAGGCGCTAATGCAGAGAGCTTAAAATACAGCACATGCGCAGGCTAACATTTCCCCTACTAATATTATTATGATATTACTCATGCCGTTACAACAAATCCGTAGCAGCAGTTCATCTGTTTATTGGGCTTATGTTCCAGATCCTCCACTTATCCAACCGGTTAAATGGGAGCGGGAAGTCATCCCTGTATATGTTAATGATACTATCTTACTAGAGGAACCCTCTGACAACCATATAACACCTCAAAAGGCTAACATGTCTTACTATGGACTGACTACGGAATATCCCATGTGTTTTTCTTATAGCCAGACCATCCCTAATTGCATCACCGTGGCCCCCGTCGTGTCATATCTTCGGACAAGCTTCCCCAGAATAAACAACTTCACAGGAACAGCAACTACAGTGCACAACAGTACGGGGCCACGAGATGTTCCCTTTTGTAGCTATAACCTAGCGACTCCTCTGGGAATAGCGCTTCCATGGACTCGATGCCGTTCAACCACTGCTACAGTTTACAACCTCAACACCACTCAACTCTGGGACTGGGGTCCACAAGAGCCTAACATTTGCCCCGAATGTCGAGGGTTACATCCTCCGATATTGGGACTTAGATCAGAAGGGACATTCCAGACAGAGATTTGGAAGCTATTGGCCGCTTTTGGAGCCAGTGGTCCCACGCTATATAAATTAGAGAAAAATGTCACTAGAACCAAGTATGGAGACATAGGAAATCTGGGTCGCCGGTACCCGAGAGCTTGTCTCCCTTTTCCTTTTATGCTCTTGGTAGGAGTGACTGAAATATCCTTGTCTAACAATGAATACCATGTAAAATGTGATGATTGTACAGTTACTAACTGTATTAGAGAGGTCCCAATTGGACAACAAATAACAGTTGTAAGGCAGCCTGCATTTGTCATGCTGCCAGTAAAAATCATGGGAACTTGGTATGATGAAACTGCTCTAGAACTTATCCAGCAAATTAATACCGCCCTCTCGCGCCCAAAAAGAGGGATTGGTTTAATAGTGTTAGGAATTGTATCTTTAATCACTTTAATTGCTACTGCTGTTACCGCTTCTATTTCCCTTGCTCAATCGGTACAAGATGCTGATGTTATTGATTCTTTGTCTTATAATGTAACCAAAGTAATGAGAACCCAAGAAGACATTGATAAGAAAATTGAAGATCGACTATCAGCTCTTTACGATACCGTACGAGTTATTGGGGAAGAAGTTCAGAGTCTAAATCTACGTACAAAAATTAGGTGTCATGCTAATTATAAATGGATATGTGTTACTAAGAAAGAATATAATCAAACTGATTTTCCTTGGTTTAAAATCAAAAGGCATTTAATGGGAATTTGGCATGATTCAAATGTGTCTTTAGATTTATTGCTACTCCATGATGAAATTTGACAGATAGAAGACGGGCCTAAAGCTACCCTGGACATTGCCAAAGAAACTGAAGATTTTGTAAATAATCTTTTCTCTAATTTTCCAAATTTACGTTCACTCTGGCATGGTATGTTGGCAGTCGGTATAGGCTTAGCAGGGATTTTGCTCCTGATGTGTTTAGCCCCTTGCCTTATTCGCACTCTCTTTCAAGAGATCCTCTCAGTTAGAGCTATGATGCATAAAAATACCTTGCATCATAGACAATTAGTGGAGCTTTTAAAAAATAAAGAAGAGGGAGCTGCGGGGGACTGACCTGATAAGGGTTAAGTCCTGGGAGCTGCCTCGCTATGTGATTTCAGCTTGAGGCCCTCTTGCCTCGCTATGTGATTTCAGCTTGAGGCCCTCTTTTAGCTCTCTGTCCCGCCTTCCTCAAGAATGTTTTTTACAACCTTAAGACTCCAGCGAGTCTGGCTTGAGGCTACACCTCAAGGAGCAAAAACCTTTTGTATTGTTAATGTAAAACCAGGCCTTGAGATAAGCAAGAGTCTTGTATGTCGAATGTCACGTACTACATGGTATAAATATGAGCATCAATAAAGACTGGGATGGGTCCAGTGTTGTCCGATCCTCTCAACCCCATCTTGCTTTCATTCTTTTCTTCTAAGCTCCTCGACAGCAGGGTTCCTGGGGGTTTCGCCTCACAAGCGCTGGCCGCGGCAACTGACTAGACCTGATAGAGAATTTTGAACATCACTCCAAAATACAGTATAAACTGAATAAGTGACTAGAGGTTTTGTTAATCTTTCTTGGGAAATGGTGAATGAATGGGAAGAATAAAGATGACTAGTTCTATGATCAGAGAGGTTGGCCATGCCACAGTACTAATGGTCTTCCAGTATCCTTTGTTTCTTCTTCTATAATAACACATTTTTAGCAGGACACAAATTTATATAACAAATGCTACAGTTTCCAACATTGACCGAAATGTGGAAATTAAAAAACTATGGCCAATGGAATTTGAGTAGATCTGCACCATTTTCAGTTATTGTCCTTAATAATATTGAAAATAGTTTCCCCAAAATATCACTAGAAACAATTGTTAATCAAGTAAAAGCTAAGTTTATTAAGCCTACTGCACCAGGAGGCAGCATCATCTGAACAGTAGTGTTCAGTAGCAGAGAATCTGGGGAAAATATCTTTTGACCTTTTGGGACTGGGATGAGTAATTTTAATATGAAACTTGAAAGGCAAAAAATAGTTGAAATAAAGCAATATTGATGACATAATAGCTTTGGATTGGTGGGTACAAACAAGACAAGCGTTTTAAAGCCAATCTTGACTAAAAAGTTGTTTGTTTCCATCATCAAGGTATTTTGATTAGTTTGCTATCTTGTAGTTTAGGAAGAATTATTTCATGAAGCAGTTTATTAATTAATTTATCTATGATCCCTATGTTTAGTGCAGACACAGGAAAATATTCTTGCTTGCAGAACTGCCTGGCACAAAGATAAGAAATATATTGTTTTTGTTTTCAGTAAAACTGGAAGATTGCATCTCTAGTCCTATTCAAATGTTCTGTTTGCTAGGAAATAATGCACTACTGCAGTGATACCTGGAATTTATACGTAAATATTAAATGTTGAGAATGGCAGAGCCATCTATCCATCTTTATCCACTTGTTTATCTCAGTATTGTTGTACAGGAGAAAAACAGACTCTGTATTATGTAAGCTGCTATATTCATCATATATTTCAACACACATTCTGTACCTTAACTAATTTGTTAATATTATGAGAAATGCTTGTTTAATTAAAAAAAAAATCTGACGCAAACAGACAAACATTAGAGGGAGGGAAAATAACTTGATATTTGGAAATTGACTCAAAGATAGAATGTCAGAAGCTCAAACTCAGTGCGAGATATTAGGGCAATCAATAGAAAAGGACAATATATAGGAACTTCTACTCTAACTTGTAGAAACAATACATAAAATATGTTAAAATAAAATAAAATGTAGTATCAAAAACCAAGGAAAATAGATCATTGTGTAAAAAATAGAACTAATATCCAAAGTGTTGTGCTAAACTTCAAGTCACAACAAGCAACTCAGATCTTAGACACAATGAGAACCCCATGTTCCACATGACCAAGTTAATGGATCCAAGCTCAAGAGAGAACTCGAGTTAATGGGTCCAACTCAAGAGAGAATTTAGGAGCTATGGACGTAGTATCCTTAATCCCTCTCATAAAAGCAAGCAAAGGAAACTGCTGCTAACCACCAGCTAAAGTCAATTTTTTAGCAAGAAGTATGGAGAAACAGACCCAGTCTCCTAATACAGAACAGAATTAAGCCACTCACTGACATGATGTCATCTTCAATATAATTACAAACAAGAGAATGGAAATGTCATTAAAGTTCTGGTTCTCATCTGAGGATCTAGTTGCCAGCCAGAAGGGTGAAGAAAGAGAGACTATGAACAAATATTGACAGAAAAATACTTCTCTGTCAAAATTAGCCTGCAAACCAAAATTTTGAAATGAAAAAGAAGAGAGAGTTCTAATAATTACAGACAAAAAATTCTACAACCAGGATATTAAGTAACTTCATATGAAAATAATTGTATAAAATAGACTGAATTTTTTAAAGTATATTTAGGTCCTCAAAATGACAAATTAAGGAATTCATCTCAACCTTAGTAGCTTATTCTAAGACATTATGAAAAATGAAGGCAGAAATTATGAAACAAAACACATCCATGTAAAATCTTGACACTGAACACAGTCATTGAAATAAACATATACACACATGATAGGAAATATACTTTAGATAGCTCACAGCAGAAGATAAAGTTACTGAATATATGATGGCAATGAAGATGCCATTGGGAACAAAACATGATAATATATAAAGATATAAAACATTTGATCAAGATACAAGCAAGGCAGATTGAGAAACATGAATTAATTTGTTTTTGAGAAGAAACTTATTATCATTTTAGGAAAAAAAGGAAATTACAAAAAAAGGATAATATTTAAAATTTATCTAGAATTTTGAAAAAGTATGACAACTAAAAATAATTGTGTTTTCTAAGCAAAATGAAAATACATATCATCATAAGTCTGAAAAACATTGAAAGCAAAAAGAAATATTGTAAAATGTAACCTTAAGAGAAAAGATAGACTACCTATGAATAATCAGAGTTAGACTAACAGCTCTCATTATAAGCAGTAATAGATGATAGCAGAATAAAAAGAAATATATTCCAAGTGCTGAAGGAATAAAATTGTAAGAATTGTAGTGCAGATCATATCACCATTAAAGAGTGAAAGCAAAATTAAGACATTTTTAGAGTATATAAGATGGTTATGACAGTTTGTGATCCATAGACTCTAATTAAAATATCTATTAAAACATGTCCTGCACCAAGGAATAGTGAACCCACAGAACAGAATAGGGTACAATCTACAACAATAACAATAGAAAGAGTGAGGACTTTATTAGAGAACTTAATTTACCTTTGATGATTAAAAAAAAAAAAAAATTGTGTGTGTGTGACTATTACAGAAAGGCCAAGCTAAAACACTAAAAAACAAAATAGAAACAGTGAGAACTTTAATTAGAGAACTTAATTTACTTTTGAAGATCAAAAAATATGTGTGTGTGACTATTAAAAAAAGGCCAGTCTAAAATAGTAAACAACAAACTGGAGAATGGCTTAGCTGATAGTTAAAGCAGTGTAAGACCTTTGTCATTTTCAAGAGAAGAATCAATATATTGAACTCCTATAAAATTTATTAAATAAATTTATACTAAGTGTATGTTCAAATTTAGGATAATTAGTAAATAATATAATCATAATCATGAGTTTCTAGTGGGAGATACTTCTTACAGTAATTTAGAAAAACTATTTGGCAATATCAATTGAAACTAAGGGGCTTCCCTGATAGCTCAGTTGATAAAGAATCCACCTGCAATGCAGGAGACCCCAGTTTGATTCCTGGGTTGGGAAGATCAGCTGGAGAAGGGATAGGCTACCCACTCAAGGATTCTTGGGCTTCCTTGGTGGCTCAGCTGGTAAATACCTGGGTTAAATCCCTGGGTTGGGAAAATCCCCTGGAGAAGGGAAAGGCTAACCACTCCAGTATTCTGGTCTGGAGCATTCCATGAATTGTATAGTCCATGGGGTTGCAAAGAGTAGGATACGACTGAGCGGCTTTCACTTTATTGAAGCTAAATATATTTCTACCTTATGATGCAGCACTTCTGGGTATATACTTAACAAGCACTTGCTGCTGCTGTTTAGTCAGTCGTATCCGACTCTTTGTGACCCCATGAACTGTAGCCCATCAGGCTCCTCTGTCCATGGGATTCTCCAGGCAAGAGTACTGGAGTGGGTTGCCATTTCCTCCTCCATTTGTCAAAAACATAAGAACTTCCATAATGTAACAACCCTGAATTGGAAATAACACAAATGTTCACAAAGAATAGAATTAATAAATTACAGTATATTCATAAAATAGAACACTGCATAGCAATGAAAAGCAAGCAAAAACAACATGAAAGAATAACACAGATGTTAGGATCAGTCAAAGAGAGAAGACTTAAGGAACCTCATGGAGTAATATTTAGTTTATATAAATATCAGGAATATTGATTTCTGGAATGGCTGAATAAGTCCTTCAGTAAACTCACTATCCCACAAACACAATGAAATTCCTGACTAAACAATTAAACTCAATCATTCTAGACAGAACTTTTAAAACTCATCAAAGGAATAGAATAAAGTGGAAGTGTTAATTGAGGAAAAATTACTGAACCTCAATAAGAACACTGGGGGCTTCCCAGGTGGCTCAGTGATAAAGAGTCTTCTGCCAATGCAAGAGACACTGGAGATGTGGGTTTGATCCCTGGGTCAGGAAGATCCCTTGGATAAGGAAATGACAATCTACTCCTATATTCTTGCCTGAGAAATCCCATGGACAAAAGAGCCTGATAGGCTACAATCCATGGGACTCCAAAGAATCAAACATAATTGAGTGGCTGAGCAGGCACGCACGCACCCATGCATGCAACTGGGTCTATTCCTGTTCCCCCTCCCTCCTCAGCTAGGAGGCAGGGTAATTGAGAAAAGCAGGTGGCCTCACAGTCAGCAGCAGTTTTCATTCCAATGCCAAAGAAAGGCAATGCCAAAGAATGCTCAAACTACTGCACAATTGCACTCATCTCACATGCTAGTAAAGTAATGCTCAAAATTCTCCAAGCCAGGCTTCAGCAATATGTGAACTGTGAACTTCCTGATGTGCAAGCTGGTTTTAGAAAAGGCAGAGGAACCAGAGATCAAATTGCCAACGTCCACTGGATCATGGAAAAAGCAAGAGAGTTCCAAAAAAACATCTATTTCTGCTTTATTGACTATGCCAAAGCCTTTGACTGTGTGGATCACAATAAACTGTGGAAAATTCTGAAAGAGATGGGAATACCAGACCACCTGACTGGCCTCTTGAGAAACCTATAGGCAGGTCAGGAAGCAACAGTTAGAACTGGACATGGAATAACAGATTGGTTTCCAATAGGAAAAGGCGTACGTCAAAGCTGTATATTGTCACCCTGCTTATTTAACTTCTATGCAGAATACATCATGAGAAACGCTGGACTGGAAGAAGCACAAGCTGGAATGCAGATTGTGGGGAGAAATATCTATCACCTCAGATATGCAGATGACACCACCCTTATGGCAGAAAGTGAAGAGGAACTAAAAAGCCTCTTGATGAAAGTGAAAGTGGAGACTAAAAGTCGGCTTAAAGCTCAATATTCAGAAAACGAAGATCATGGCATCTGGTCCCATTACTTCATGGGAAATAGATGGAGAAACAGTGGAAACAGTGTCAGACTTTATTTTTCTGGGCTCCAAAATCACTGCAGATGGTGACTGCAGCCATGAAATTAAAAGACACTTACTCCTTGGAAGGAATGTTATGACCAACCTAGATAGCATATTCAAAAACAGAGACATTATTTGCTAACAAAGGTTCGTCTAGTCAAGGCTATGGTCTTTCCAGTGGTCATGTATGGATGTGAGAGTTGGACTGTGAAGAAAGCTGAGCGCTGAAGAATGGATGCTTTTGAACTGTGGTGCTGGAGAAGACTCTTGAGAGTTCCTTGGACTGCAAGGAGATCCAACCTGTCCATTCTGAAGGAGATCAGCCCTGGGTGTTCTTTGGAAGGAATGATGCTAAAGCTTAAACTCCAGTACTTTGGCCACCTCATGCAAAGAATTGACTCATTGGAAAGGACCCTGATGCTGGGAGGGATTGAGGGCAGGAGGAGAAGGGGACGACAGAGGATGAGATGGCTGGATGGCATCACTGACTCGATGGACGTGAGTCTGAGTGAACTCTGGGAATTGGTGATGGACAGGGAGGCCTGGAGTGCTGCGATTCATGGTGTCGCAAAGAGTTGCACATGACTGAGCGACTGAACTGAACTGAACTGGACCCCATTAAAAGATGAATACCCAGAGGAGTCAATAGTTTGAACCAACTAGCATTTTCCTGAACGCGATCTAGTCCCACAGTACTGTCATTTTTTTCTTTTTTCTTTCTTTTTTTTTTTTTTGTCTTTGTCTCCTGTCTGCAACACAACAAAAGTAAATAATTAAAAACAAAACAAAAACCTCCATTCCCAGGGCATTACTGAAAAACTGAAAATATTAACAGTATGCTGGTAACACTGCAGCTGCCTCAGGCTGCGATTTCAGTTGATGCAAAGAAGAGCCTGACAAAACACTTTAAAGGAAAACCTGTGGGGTTAAAAAAGATAACCATCAGATCAGATCAGATCAGATCAGTCGCTCAGAAGGAATGATGCTAAAGCTGAAACTCCAGTACTTTGGCCATCTCATGTGAAGAGTTGACTCATTGGAAAAGACTCTGATGCTGGGAGGGATTGGGGGCAGGAGGAGAAGGGGACGACAGAGGATGAGATGGCTGGATGGCATCACTGACTCGATGGATGTGAGTCTGGGTGAACTCCGGGAGTTGGTGATGGACAGGGAGGCCTGGTGTGCTGCGATTCATGGGGTCGCAAAGAGTCAGACACGACTGAGCTACTGATCTGATCTGATCTGAAGGCAGGAAGTGAAAGCTCAGACTGACTGTTAAATTGTAACGAGTTTGAAAGGATGAGTTCATTTTTTTGCCCTACTTGGCAAAGAGTACCTCAAGTATTTAGAAATCTTCTAACCAATCACTGATAGCCACTAAATTATACTGACCTAGGGATGATTCCTGAAGAAGGCAATGGCACCCCACTCCAGTACTTTTGCCTAGAAAATCCCATGGACAGAGGAACCTGCTAGACTACAGTCCATGGGGTCGCTAGAGTCGGACACAACTCAGCGACTTCACTTTTACTTTTCATTTTCATGCATTGGAGAAGGAAATGGCAACCCACTCCAGTGTTCTTGCCTGGAGAATCCCAGGGACGGGGGAGCCTAGTGGGCTGCCTTCTGTGGAGTCGTACAGAGTCGGACACGACTGAAGCGACTTAGCAGCAGCAGCAGCAGCAGGGATGATTCCTAGGAAATGAGGCTTAAACATAAAAAGAACTTAAAAAAGAAAGCTAGTTGAAGAGTCACGGTGGTACACTAAAGTGAATAAAGACTATATAGAGTTAGTGCAGGAAAATCACTTAACAAATAAATAATGAGAAATTATTAATAATAATAAAAAACAGCAACAACAACAACAAATCCTGGACAGGGGCTGGATTTGATGCCAGAGGTTTACAATATCTTACATAAAACATCTGCAAAGAAAGATGAAACAGCAGTATGTATACAGGAGGGAAAGAAAAGGAAGCCAACAAGAAAATGTCCCTGAAAGGACCCTGATATTGAACTTGGTAAAAAAGGTATTTAATTCAGCTATTAAAAATATGTTACAAAAACTATAAAGTGTGGTAATTATGTCTCATCAAATAAAGAATATTCACGAAGAGTAAAAATTATTTAAAACAAAATAAAAATCTCTGGAGTTAAAAATTACATTATTACTTTCATTAAAAAATGGCTGACGGTACTTAACAGCAGATTTGAGCAGACAGAAGAAAGAATTAACATACATGAAGACAGATCAGTTTGAAGTTATCCAGTTTGATAGAAAGAAAGGAATAAAGAAAATGAACACTTTTAGAGATGACATGATTATCTATCTAGAAAAAATTCTGGAACTAAGAAGTGGTTATAAAACTGGTATAGGATATTATGCTAATATACAAAATTAAATTACTTTCCAGCAATGAACAATTAAATTTTTTAAAAATACCATTTAAAATAATGCAAACTCTATGTATAAACCCAACAATGCACATGCAAGATTTATATGTAGAAAACGATAAAATCTCTGATGAAAGAAATTAAAGAGCAAAATAAATGGAGAAATATTTCATGTTTGTGATCGGAAGACATTATCAAGATGTCAGTTCTGCTTGCTGACTTGATCTATAGACTCAACAAAATCCCAATCAAAATCTCAGCAATCTAGGTTTGTTTGTTTGTTTGTTTGTTTTTTTGGCTTGCTCCTTGAAGCTTATGGGAATCTTAGTTCCTTGATTAGGGATCAAACTCAGGCCCTGGCAGTGGAAACGCTGAGTACTAACCATTAGACTACCAGGGAATTCCTTCAAGAATCTATTCTTTATATGGAAAAGCAAAAAAACAAGAAGAGACAATACACTATTAAAATAAATAACATATTTGCAGGAATCAGATTACCCGATTTCAAGACCTAATATAATGCTACAGTGATCAGAATAGCTCCTCAAAGTGGAAAAAGAATCAATGCATATGCAAATGGGATAGAACAGAGAAAAAGACACACACAAATATAGACACCTGATCTTTGATAAAGGAGTGAAGGCAATTTAATGGAGAAAGAACAGTCTTTTCAACAAATAGTGCTGAAACAGTAAGACATACTTATGCCAAAAAGAAAAAAAAAAAAATGGACCTAGGTACAGAGACAACAGAAACAGACCTTTCACAAAAATTAACTCAAAATGAATCATAGTTTGAAATGTAAAATGCAAACCTCTAAAACTTCAAGAAGAACACAAAGGAGAAAATCCAGATGGCTTTGGGTTTGGTAATGAGTTTTTAGGTACAATTCCAAGAGCATAATCCACAGAGGGGAAAAAAAAACTGACTCAGATTTTATTAAAATTTTTAAAAAATGTGTGCTCTGTAAAAAGCAGAATAATACAGTTAAGAGAATGAAAAGACAAATAAGACTGCAAAAAATGTTCAAAACATATATTTGATTCAGGAATAACATATAATACTTAAATATATCAGTAAGGAAACAAAGCAAACTAATTAAAAATGGGCAGTGGATGTGAACAGGTAATTAATTAAAAAAAGACACACGGATAACAAAAAAGCATGTGAAAAAATGCTCAATATCACTGGTCTTCAGAGAAGTGCAAATTAAAACCACTGAACACATATTAGAATGGCTTATATGAAGGACAGGAAAGCCTGGCATGCTGTAGTTCATGGGGTCACAAAGAGTCAGACCCAACTGAGTGACTGAAAAACAACAAGTATTATTGTTTAGGATATGGAGCAACAGGAATCCTCATTTAATAGATGAATGGATAAACAAACTGTGGTACATCCACATAATGGAAAATTATATTCAATGATGAATAAGAAATGAACTTTAATGCCATAAAATAAATATGGAGTTATCTTAAATACACATTGCTAAGTGAAAAAAGTAAGTCTGGAAAGGCATATATACTATATTTTTAAATATATGAAATTCTAGAAAAAGCAAAACCAGAGAGAGGTAAAGGTCAGTAACTGTTAGGTTTTCTGGGGGGGTGTTAAGTAAGTGAAACAGAAAGGATATTTTCTCTCTCTCTCTCTCTTTTTTTTTTTTGGTCATATTGCGTGGCTCCTGGGATCTTAGTTCCCTAATCAGGGATCAAACCTTGGCCTTTGCAGTGAAAGTGCCAAGTCCTAACCACTGTACTGCCAGGGAATTCCCCACAAAGGATTTTTAAGGCAGTGAAATTATTCTGAACAATAACCATAATGGAGTAAATATAATGCTATGCATTTATCAAAATCCATACAGCTTTATAACACAAAGATTAAACACTAATGTATACAGATTAAAACAGAAACAAATCATTTAGGAGTTTAGGGGAGCTCAGGATGAAATCAAGATGGTGACAAGAGAATATAACAAATGTATGAAACAATCTCACTGACGGGAACGAGAGGAAAAAATCCTGACCCAAGTAACTTTGGAAACGAATGGAGTCAATATATAAGGCAAAAGGACATGAACATAAATACTATAGTTGGTAAAGTTTAAAGTTGCATCAATAGGGGTGCAAGTTAACAATTCCAGTACTGGTATAAATGTATCCTGGAAATGAACTAAGTAAATAAAGGGAGATGGTGAGAACTAGATTTTCCAGTGTTGGAGTGAGAGTTTACGAATAAGCAAGAGGAGAAAGCTAATAACAAGTTGTGTTAACACATAATTTCCCTTGCTTTGTCAACTGAGGAGCTTAGAAGCAATGACACCCCAGTAATAACACATCTACAACAAGGTCTTGACCTGAACTGCACGCCCATCACTGAAATACGGTACTCAATTCCACCTTTCCCTTTCCTACTTTTCTTTCTTTAAACTGCCTGGCTCATGTCTCAGTTCAGTTCAGTTCATTTGCTCAGTCTTGTCTAACCTTTTGTGACCCTGTGGACTGCAGCATGCCAGGCTTCCCTGTCCATCACCAATTCCTGGAGCATGCTCAAACTCATGTCCATTGAGTCAGTGATGCCATCCAACCATCTCATCCTCTGTCATCCCCTTCTTCTCCTGCCTTCCATCTTTCCCAGCCTCAGGGTCTTTTCTAATGAGTCAGTTCTTTGCAACAGGTGGCCAAAGGATTGGAGTTTCAGCTTCAGCATCAGTCCTTCCAATGAATATTATTGACTGATTTCCTTTAGGGTGGACTGATTTGATCTCCTTGCAGTTCAAGGGACTCTCGAGTCTTCTCCAACATCACAGTTCAAAAGCATCAATTCTTTGGCCCTCAACTTTCTTTATGGTCCAACTCTTACATTCATACATGACTACTGGAAAAACCATATCTTTGACTAGATGGACCTTTGTCAGCAAAGTAATGTCTCTGCTTTTGAATATGCTGTCTAGGTTGGTCATAGCTTTTTTTCCCAAGGAGCAAGTATCTTTTAATTTCATGGCTGCAGTCACTTTGGAGCCCAAGAAAATAAATTCTGTCAGTTTCCAATGTTTCCCCATCTATTTGCCATGAAGTACTGGGCCCAGATGTCACGATCTTAGTTTTTTGAATTTGAGTTTCAAGCCAGCTTTTTCACTCTCCTCTTTCACTTTCATCAAGAGGCTTTTCAGTTCCTCTTAGCTTTCTGCCATAAGGGTGGTGTCATCTGCATAGCTAAGGTTATTGATATTTCTTCGGGCAATCTTGCTTCATGTCTATAACATGTCAATAGAGAATAATACAGCTATGCATGTTCTTCCCCCAAACAAAAACTGGCACTAGAATGAAATTTTCAGTATTTCATCCAAAGGTACACTGAAACTTATATCCACTGGGATATGACTGATGGAAACTCATTTTAATCTACAGAAAGGGAAGTCATTCTCAACATTCATAAATCATATCACTTAAAAATTTCACAGATCTTACTTTGGCTATAGGGGAAATTTTATGGAATTGTACCAAATACCAAATAATGAGCCAGCCAAAATTAATATTTAGAAATATAAGTCTAAAATTCCAGAAAAAAAAATTGCAAGAGTTGTAGGAGTAATAACACTATTATCTATATTTTAGTACTGGGCATTTTCTAAGCCCACTACATACATAAGCACTTTAAATTCTTGCACAAATTCTATTTTTATATTTATAATATTTATTACTTAAGTGAGTATGATTGAGTGCTCACAATCTTATTTAATGCTCACAGTCTCTGCATGACATCATGCCATTATTTCCATCTCCAATCTTCTGATGAAGCCACTGAGGTTTAGGGAGATTTAATTAATTGCCTAAGAATCATGTGGTTTATCAGTGGTAGAAATGGGATTAAAATACACATCTCATGACAAAACCCAGGCTCTTTACCTTAATCCCATGCTGTCCTCATCGATCATAAATAGGGCCAAAAGTTACTCAGGAAAATAGGAAGGAAGAAGAAAGACAGAGGGACAGGGAAGGAGAGAGGGAAAGGGAGAGAAAGGGAAGAAGGAGAAAGCAAAAATAAAAAGAAGGGAGAGAAGAAAGAACTTTTTGTATATAGTATTCAAGGGTACTTAAAAAAAAAGTTGCTCCATTCAAATATTCATGTTACTGCTTGTTATCTTGCTTTTACAAATAATTTGGACCATGTGTGATACTGTGTTCAGTAGTTGGCTGTTTCATTTGAATAAATACAAGCTCTGAATGTTATTTCTGGATTCACCACTGACTGAGTTTAATTGGATAAAGTCACTTCATTTTGGAAGTCTCAAATTTGACTTCAATAAAATGAGAAAGATACCTAATTTCCTAGGTCACTACAGACTTTAAAAGGTTACAGTCCTTGCAGTTCTAATTCTGTATGAATTCACATTTCTCCTTTAATGGATAGATACATCATAGATGGGGAGCTGATGGAGAGAATTCTGCTTCTCTTGTGCAGTCTTGTATTTGCAAGAAGTAACAGTTCCTATAAATTCCATTTCCCCATCAGCACAGGATGTAGTGATCAGCAGAGGGCAGTAGAACTCTAGCATTGAAAATAAAATTCCAGTACAAGCTCTGCACAGGTTACTTCCAAAGTTAACTACTACATAGATTTTTTTAACTTGGTTATTAATTTTCCTTTAAAAATTATGTATATATCATATGCAGTCTGCATATATGCAGTCTCAGTAATTAGAAATTATTTATAATCATAAATATTTTGGTGTAGCATTTTTTCAAAGTAATTAACTAAAAATAGAAATCAAAGGGCTTTTGTGGTAGCTCAGACAGTAAAGAATCTGCCCGCAATGCAGGAGACTGGGGTTTGTCCCCTGGGTCAGGAAGATCCCCTGGAGAAGGGAATGGCAACGGCCTCCAGTATTCTTGCCTAGAGAACTCCATAGACAGAGGAGCCCAGCGTGCTACAGTCAATGGGGTTGCAAAGAGTCAGACACGACTGAATGACTAACACACACACACAGAAATTAAAAGCATATATATCCAGTTGCTATGTGTGTGCTCAGTAGCTCAGTCCTGTCTGCATCTATGTTGTAGCCCACCAGTCTCTTGTATCCACAGTGATTCTTCAGGCAAGAAAACTGGACTGAGTTGACCTACCCTTCTTTAGTCCAGTTGCTAGAAGAACTCATAAGGATTAAGTTTCTGTCTAAAGAGATCAAAAAGTTTCAATTACAATAAGAATAAACCAGTTGTTTTCATCAGGTTAATAAAGGAGAATTTTCATATCACTAAAAGGATCATATAAGTATCAATACAGAGTTTGGACTTTCCAGGTGGCTCAGTGGTCAAAAATCTGCCTGCCAGAGCAGGAAATGCAGGAGACACAGGTTCTATCTCTGGGTCAGAAGGATCTCTTGTAGTAGAAAACAGCAACCCATTTCAGTATTCTTGCCTCAAAAATTCCATGGACAGAGGAGCCTGTCAGGCTATAGACCACAGGGTCTCAAAGAGTCAGACATGACTAAGAGACTGAGCACATCAGAGTTTAAAACTCAAAATAAGCATGCTTACTGCTAGTAATTTTTTTTTTCTTCTTACAATTTCTTTTCATTTTGTACTGTCTGTGAAGAAGCAGAAATGAGGGAACAAAAAAAAAAGGAAAACCATTTGGGGACTATATCCAGAACAACTATTAACTCTATAAAGGTGTTTCATACAAATTTGAGGAAATAATTTATTTTTATTCCCATTTAATTATTTCTTTTACAATTTATTGAGATATCATTTACTATAAAAGGATGTAGTTTAATAAATGTATTCATCCAAGAAAGAGACATTCAATAAAATCATAGAACATTTTTATCACATTTCCAAGTTCCTTCAATCCCCTTTACAAGTATATTTATTGTACTAGAGTTTCATATACATGGAATCATACAAAATACATTCTTTTATGACTGGTTCTTTCACTAAGCATAATGTTTTTGAGATTTGAACATCATGTATGGGCTTTTCCCTGGTGGCTCAGTGGTAAAGAAACTGCTAAGCAGAAGACATGGGTTTAATCCCTGGGTTGGGAAGATCCCCTGGAGGAGGCAATGACAACCCACTCCAGTATTCTTGCCTGGGAAGTCCCATGGACAGAGGAGCCTGATGGGCTACAGTCCATGGGAGCACAAAGAGTCAGATACAACTTATCAACTAAACAACAACAGCACATCATGTATAAGATTCTGTTTCTACTTATGGCTGAGAAATATTCATTTCCATAAATATACTACAGTTTATCCATGTGCCTGTTGTTGAACTTTTCTTTTGTTCTCAGTTCAGTTCAGTTCAGTCACTCAGTCGTGTCCTACTCTTTGTGACCCCATGAATCGCAGCACACCAGGCCTCCCCGTCCATCACCATCTCCCGGAGTTCACTCAAACTCACATCCGTTGAAGTGGTGATGCCATCCAGCCATCTCATCCTCTGTCATCCCCTTCTCCTCCTGTCCCCAGTCCCTTCCAGAATCAGAGTCTTTTCCAAAGAGTCAACTCTTCTCATGAAGTGGCCAAAGTATTGGAATTTCAGCTTTAGCATCAGTCCTTCCAATGAACACCCAGGACTGATTTCCTTTAGGATGGACTGGCTGGATCTCTTTGCAGTCCAGGGGACTCTTAAGAGTCTTCTCCAACACCACAGTTCAAAAGCATCATATGTATATAGTGGCATTTCATTATATTTATAGTTTAATCATACCTTGATTAATGATGTTAAGTTTGTTTTATGTTGGACTTTTTTGGCTCCTTTTTTGAAGTATCTGTTTAAATAATTTGCCTTGTAAAAAAATTGGGGGATACTTATCCTCTTTAATCAATTGTAAGGGTTCTTCATATATCTTTATATATATTCATATATAAGTATTATGATTTCTAAACTATATTCTTGATAAAAGTTCTTTGTCCTCTGATAGCATGACTTCTCATTTTCTTAACAGTCTTGAAAAAAACAGAAATTATTCATTTTGATGATGTACAATTTGCAAAGTTTTTACATACTTTAGTAATCTGATCTAAATAAAAATGTCCTTATTGTCATAAATAGTTCTTATGTTTTCTTGTTGAAGGTTTAGTGTTTCATTTCTCATATCTAGGAATATGATCCATTTTTGAACTAATTTCTGTGTAGGCTTGAAGTGAGTGTAGAAGTTTATTTTTTCCCATATGGACATCCAGTTGGTCTGGGATCATTTGTTGAAAAGACTATCCTATCCTCTTCAATTATTTTGGCACTGTGTAAAAAATTAAGGAGACTCTAAGCATTGGTTTTTTTCTGCCCTATCTTTTTGTTCCAATAATCTTTATTTTTATCCTTTAGCCAACACCAACTGTCTTAATTACGTAATTTTCAGTGATTCTCAAGTGAGGAGGATTTAGTCTACAGGGGACATTTGGTCACGTCTGAAAACAGTTTTAGTTGTCACAACTATAGGGCAGCGGGAGATGCTACTGGCATTTAGTGAATAGGGGCCAAGGATGCTGTTAATCTCATACAATGCACAGGAAAGTTACCCAAAGGAAAGAGTTATCTAGCCCAAAATGTCTCAAGTGCCCAGGTTGAGAACCTTTTTTTTTTAATATGAATTTTAAAAATTGTCAATTCCTCAATGTTCTTTGTTTTCAAAATAATTTTGGCTATTTTAAGCTTACTGTATTTCCTTATAAAATAAAAATCAGCCTGTAAGTTTAAAATAAAACCTAGTAATATTGAGATTTTGTTAAATCTGTAGATTACTTTGAGTGGAACAAACATCTTAGTAACACTGCATCTTCAAATCAATGAACATGATATCTCTTCATTTACATGAAAGTGAAAAGTGAAAGTCAAGTCGCTCAGTTGTGTCTGACTATTTGCGACCCCGTGGACTGTAGCCCACCAGGCTCCTCCGTCCATGGGATTCTCCAGGCAAGAATACTGGAGCGGGCTGCCATTTCCTTCTCCAGGGGATCTTCCCGACCCAGGGATCAAACCCCGGGCTCCCACATTGCAGGCAGACACTTTAACCTCTGAGCCATGAGGGAACCCCAGTAGACCTCTTAACAGCTCAACCAATATATTTTAGTATTCAAGGTACAAGTCTTGAATATATTTTATTAAATTATACTAAATATTCATCTCTTTCCATGCTATTAATAGGGCCTTTTATTTTAATTTACATTTCATTCATGAATAGTTACAATATTCACACTTTAAATCTATTGCTTTTTCTCTATTGACCTAGTATCATTCGACTGCACTAAATTCACTTCTTATTTCTACAAGCTTTTAAATATTTTCTTGTGATTTTCAATGTCTATATATCTAGCCAGGTTAGCTTTTCCTTTTTAATCTCTTTGCTTATTATTTATTTTCCTTGGTACACCATACTGGCTAAGATCTCTAGCTCAATACTGTATAGGGGTGATGAGAGGGAACATCTTTGTCTTGCCAAGTTGAGGAGAAGACATTCAACACTCATCCACTGTAGTTTTTTTGCAGACAACCTTTATCATATTGAGGAAACTATCTTTATTCTTGGCTTACTGAGACTTTAAAAAATCATAGAGTTTTGAACATTGGCAGACACTTTTTCTCTATCTTCTGAAGAAATAATAGCTTTCTCCTTTATTCTGTTAACATGATGAATTGCATTGATTTATTTTTGAATGTTAAACCATTCAAAAATACTAGTTGGATATAATACTGGGATTATATAATAATTCAAAAATACTAGTTGGGATAATACTAGTTGGTCATGATGTATTATCCTTTTTATATACTATTCCATTTAATTTAATAAAATATTGTTAATGTCTTTGTGTCTATGTTCATAGATCTACAGGGCTTTTCCCCTTGGTCTTGGTCTGTTTCCGGATAATGGTAATAATGCTGGCCTCAAAAATTTGGCTGGTAAATATATTTTTATGCTTTGTTTTCAACACAAAATTGTACTATATCTTCCTGAAAAAAATATCTTTCTTTGTGAGAAGGTGTTCATTGTGAATTTTATTATATACATAAACATATACATACTATTATTAAAATTTTCTATTGCTCTTTTTATAGGCTTTGATCATTTGAATGTTTCATTTGTCCATTTCAAATTATAAAGTTTAATGGCATAAATGTATCAGTTCATAATATTCTATATAAAAAGTCAGACTCTACTTTTTGATGTTTGAGTGCTAACAGCTTTTATACCTCAGCTATCTGTCTTTTCCTTCTGCCTCATAGCTGGGAAAACCAAGAGTGTGTGTGCTCCTTTCTTTGATACTAATTGGAATTTTAAACCATGCAAGCCCCTGCTTACACAATTGAGAGCCCTATTCCCAACCCCACCCCATAACCACAAAAAAATCCCAAGTCAACCTCCTTTCCCTGCTCTCTCAAACCATTTTCAAACTGCTTGGGTAAATGCCATGCTCCCCTCAGAAAGTTTCATTATGTAAATAATAAATATTTTTATGTCTTCTTGGCCTGTGTGCAGCATCATTAGTCTTGACAGCTGAACCAAATTTTGTGTAGCAATCTACCCTGCTTCTAAAGAGTGACCATTTTATTCACTTGCTATTTTTAATGTCTATTGGATCTGTAATATTGTCATTTTTTCATTTCTCATAAAATCAACCTAGAGGTTTATGAGTTTTGTTGGTATTTGTTAAGAACTACTTTTAGGCTTACAGATGGCTAACAAACACATGAAAAGATGCTCAACATCACTCATTATCAGAGAAATGCAAATCAAAACCACCATGAGGTACCATTTCACGCCAGTCAGAATGGCTGCAATCCAAAAGTCCACAAGCAATAAATGCTGGAGAGGGTGCGGAGAGAAGGGAACCCCCTTACACTGTTGGTGGGAATGCAAATTAGTACAGCCACTATGGAGAACAGTATGGAGATTCCTCAAAAAGCTGGGAATAGAACTGCCTTATGATCCAGCAATCCCACTGCTGGGCATACACACTGAGAAAACCAGAATTGCAAGAGAAACGTGTACCCCAGTGTTCATAGCAGCACTGTTTACAATAGCCAGGACGTGGAAGCAACCTAGATGTCCATCCACAGATGAATGGATAAGCAAGCTGTGGTACATATACACAATGGAGTATCACTCAGCCATTAAAAAGAATACATTTGAATCAGTTCTAAGGAGGTGGATGGAACTGGAGCCTATTATACAGAGTGAAGTAAGCCAGAAACAAAAACACAAATACAGTATACTAACGCATATATATGGAATTTAGAAAGATGGTAACAATAACCCTGTTTACGAGACAGCAAAAGAGACACTGATGTATAGAACAGACTTTTGGACTCTGGGACTGGGAGAGGGTGGGATGATTGGGGAGAATAGCATTGAAATATGTATAATATCATATCTGAAACGAGTCGTCAGTCCAGGTACGATGCCCGATAACAAATGCCTGGGGCTGGAGCACTGGGACGACCTGGAGGGATGGTGTGGGGAGGGGAGAGGGAGGAGGGTTCAGGATGGGGAACACGTGTATACTGGTGGCGGATCCATCTTGATGTATTGTAAAAGCAATACAATATTGTAAAGTTAAGCAAAAAAAAAAAAAAAAGACAATAAAAATGACTGAAGCACAAAAAAAAAATTCTCTGTTTTTTAGTTAATTGATTGCTACTTTTTTGTTTCTTGTTTTCTGCATTTTTTACATTTAATTTGCATTTTTTTTTTTTTTTTTGCTTAACTTTACAATATTGTATTGTTTTTACAATACATCAAGATGGATTCGCCGCCAGTATACATGTGTTCCCCATCCTGAACCCTCCTCCTCTCCCCTCCCACACCATCCCTCCAGGTCGTTTCTTTTTCTTTTTCGTTGCATTTCTTTTTCTCACTATTTAAGTTGCAACCTTAATCATTAATTTTATGATTTTTCTAGCAAAAGCAATTAATGGTATCAACTTTCTATGTACTAATTTAGCATTATCTCACAGATGCTATTATATTATAAATTAAATATCACTTATTTCAAAATGCTTCTAGTTATCTGCAATTTATTACAGTCATGGTTAGGTCAGAAGTTAAACAGGTAGCAACTTAACTTCAAAATATTTGAGTTAGCTTACTTTTATCAATTTCTAATTTAATGCTATTTTGGTAGAAAAATATATATATATATATTTACCATTATTTGAATTTGAGCTTTTTTATTTCATTGAAGATGGTCTATCTTGCTAAGTGTTCCAGAAGAACTTAGAAAGTATGTGTATCCTTATGTCAGGCAACTGAGTATTTTATGAACTCCAACTATGTCAAGTTGGATGATAGTATTGTTCCAGTCTTCTATAGCTTCACTGAATTTTAGCCGACTTCCTCTATCAACTATCTTTATACTTACATTTAAAATATGTTTCTTATGGAAAATGTTTAGCTCTAGTCTTTGTTTCTTTTGTCTTCTTTCTCATTACTTTTGGATTGAGTATTTTCTAATATTCATTTTTATGGTCTTTAATGGATCATTGGCAATAGAGTTGACCCTTGTACAACACAGGTTTCAATTGTGTGGGTCCACCTACATGTGGTCTATTTTCAATAAATATACAGTTTTTTCTCCTTATCTGAGAGTTCTGAATTCACAGATTCAACCAACTGTAGACTGTGTACTATGTTTATAGTCTTCTACTGGCTGAATCCACAGATGCAGAGTCTGGGGATAAGGACAGCTGACTATGGGACCTGAGCATCTGCAGATTTTGGTATTCAAAATGGGTCTTGGAACCAATCCCCCATGGATGATGAGGGATGACTATAACGTTTTATTTTCTCAGTGATTACTCCAGAGTTTAAAATGTACATCCATAATTTGTTAACAGTTTGTCTTCAAATAATATTTTATTCTTTCACCTATATGTGGAAACTTCTCGACAATATTCATAGATTATCCCCTCTTTCCCTTTATCTTAATATTGTCATAATCTTTAGATCTTAAATCTACAGTCTTCTCTGGTGGCTCAGATGGTAAAGAATCCCTCTGCAATGCAGGAGACCTGGGTTCAACCCCTGGGTTGGGAAGATTCCTTGGAGAAGGGAACAGCTCCCCACTCCAGTATTTTGGCCTGGAGAACTCCATGGACAGAGGAGCCTGGCAGGCTATAGTCCATGGGGTCACAAAGAGTTGGACAGGACTGAGCAACTTTCACTTTCAACATGGGCTTCACTGATGGCTCAGATGGTAAAGAATCCACCTGCAATGTGGGAAACCTGGGTTCTATTCCTGGGTCAGCAAGATCTCCTGGAGTAGGAAATGACAACCCACTCCCGTATTCTTGCCTGAAGAATTCCATGGACAGAAGAGCTTGCTGGGCTACAGTCCATGGAGTTGCAAAGAGTTGGATGGGACTTTCACTTTGTATATACATAATTTATAAACTCAATGATACATTGCTTTTATTTTTGCTTAAACAGTCAATTGTTTCTTTACAAAAGATTTTGTTGTATTCAGCATTTTGTAAATTTTTCACTCCTTTCTATATATGAGTTTTTATATGATATACTTTTCCTTCAACTTTTTTTTCAGCAATTATATTACTTGTGAAACTACCTGATCCTTTTCAGACTTGCTTTTAAGCTTTATTACAGCAGGTCTAGAATTGCCTTTAGAATTTATTCCATGGACAGAGGAACCTGGTGGGCTATAGTCCAAGGGATTTCAAAGAGTTGGACATGAACGAGTGACTAACACTTTCACTTTCACTTACCCTATTTAATTTAGCACATAATTGTGCTTTTTGAGATCTCTATTGAATGCCCTGGGTCTATAGTTCTTTCTACTCTGGCCATTTCAAAGTCAATTATCACCTAGCCTTTTGGAAACTGTGGAAATTGTCACACTTAGAGTTTCATGGTAACTGTTCTTTCTCTGACAATTGTTTTTTTTTTTTTTTTTGCCTGGCCTCATGAGATCTCATTTTACCTTTATGCAGCCTAGCAATCCTTAAGGGGAATCCTGTACAGATGTTTTAAATTCTCTTGCTTTGTGACTACCTACTCGCTGTGACTGTCCTCTATACACTCCCACCACTGCAACATCCCTGCTGTGTAATCTCTGTCTCCTCAACTCAGTGAGGATTCTGTGCTCTGCTTGGGTTGCCCCTTACAACACCATGGCTTATAAAGGAAGAAAAATACAGAAAGAATATCATTCACTTTATCTTTCCCCCTTTCCTAAAGGATCACAGTCCTGCTCTCAATAATGCCCATCATCATAACACAGTTACTTCATATATTTTATCTGTTTTCTAGTTACTTATGGCAAGAAGGCAAGTACAGTGCTTTTCACTCCATTATAGAAAATGAAGTCCTTTCATTGCATTAATTTTCAATAAATCTACAGAATTTTTTCTGTGCTTCATACTTCCCAGCTACTCTAAAGAGACTAAGTTGTCCATACTTACAAGACTACTGTAATAGAGTGGCTCAAAGAGAGTTTTTGCAAACTGTCTTTTTGAGGTTATTTCCTGTGGTCATGTATGGATGTGAGAGCTGGACTGTGAAGAAGGCTGAGCGCCGAAGAATTGATGCTTTTGAACTGTGGTGTTGGAGAAGACTCTTGAGAGTCCCTTGGACTGCAAGGAGATCCAACCAGTCCCTTCTGAAGGAGATCAACCCTGGGATTTCTTTGGAAGGAATGATGCTAAAGCTGAAACTCCAGTATTTTGGCCACCTCATGCGAAGAGTTGACTCACTGGAGAAGACTCTGATGCTGGGAGGGATTGGGGGCAGGAGGAGAAGGGGACGACAGAAGATGAGATGGCTGGACGGCATCACTGACTCGATGAATATGAGTCTGAGTGACCTCATCAGATCAGATCTGATCTGATGGCACTCCAGTACTTCTGCCTGGAAAATCCCATGGGTGGAGGAGCCTGGAAGGCTGCAGTCCATGGGGTCGCTGAGGGTCAGACACGACTGAGCGACTTCACTTTTACTTTTCACTTTCATGCACTGGAGAAGGAAATGGCAACCCACTCCAGTGTTCTTGCCTGGAGAATCCCAGAGACGAGTGAGCCTGGTGGGCTGCCGTCTATGGGGTCACACAGAGTCGGACACGACTAAAGTGACTTAGCAGCAGCAGCAGGTGGCACTAGGCAGACATTTTGGCTTTTCCAGATACCTTTTCTTCAATTTATCTTCAATATTACTGTTTAGTTTTTTTTTTTTTTATCATTTACATTTCTTGGCCAAAACTTATTATCCACTCTTAGTTCTAGGATAGAGTTTTAATTCTTCACATATGTGTAAACTCTTGCTATTTGATCCTGTCCTCTCCCTGCACATGCAACTCTCCATTCATGCTTCAAAAAATATCATGCTGCACAGAATTCTCTGGGCTAAATAAATATGCTGATTTACTCTTCAGTACTTCTGCACATAGAGTTCATTTTGTCTTGAAACTCCTCTAATGCTTACTCAGCTGCTAAATCACTCTTTTTAAAAGTCGTTTTTAGTATTACTCCCCTGCTTATAAATCTACTCCTATGCTAATAGTATTTTATATATCTTCACTCTCGGTATAATTGTTTATTTCCATAAATCTTTCTGCTGTAAACTCTCTTGCCCTATATATAGAAGTCAATTGTCACATATATATCCCATTCTCAGCTTCTGCTACGATAATCTGGTACTTTGCAGGCATACAGTAAATGCTTTTAAATAAATGAGTGAACTGAAATCATTTATAAATTTTTGCCTTGTTCTAAGATGTTTTGCTAATTGATGGATTTTAAGCTTCTGAAGGTTAAGGACAGACAAATAACCTTGATTTAAAATAATCAGATCAGATCAGATCAGTCGCTCAGTCGTGTCCGACTCTTTGCGATCCCATGTATCGTAGCACGCCAGGCCTCCCTGTCCATTACCAGCTCTCGGAGGTCACCCAGACTCACATCCATCGAGTCAGTGATGCCATCCAGCCATCTCATCCTCTGTCGTCCCCTTCTCCTCCTGACCCCAATCCCTCCCAGCATCAGAGTCTTCTCCAATGAGTCAACTCTTCGCATGAGGTGGCCAAAATAATATATGTTTGGAAAATGAGCTGATCAGTTGTCTTCATTTTATATAATCTATGTCTAGAAATTGAATGATTTCTATCTTTAAATATTTATCTCTGACTATATCTCATATACAGATGTCTATAACTATACTTATAGACCTAATGCAGTTATATAGCTACGTAAAGATACAGAACTTAATATTTTAAAGTCCAGGTTAAATTCTAGCTATAGATCCAGGCTTCCCTGGTGGCTTAGATGGTAAAGAATCTGCCTGCAGTGCAGAAGTGGGTTCAATCCCTGAGTCAGGAATATCTGCTGGAGAAGGGAATGGTTACCTACTTCAATTTTCTTGCCTGGAGAATTCCCACAGAGGGGCCTGGTGGGCTACAGTACAGCAGGTCACAAAGAGTTCGACACAACTGAGCAACTAATATTTTCACTTCACTTTTCCATAGATTCAGGCAGGTGCTATGGGCCCTCTCATCAGACATATGCATATGCTCTTCCCACTTTTTGAAAAGCTTCTTTATTTCTAAGTTTGCTTAGTAAATTTTCCTTTCCTTCAGTTGAGAATTCAAGGTAGCTTTTAACTTCCTTGACTAGTCAGTTCCTTTTATCTCAAAGCACTTTAAAACTCCTTTCCATGATTCTTGTACCAGTGACACTTTTATATGCCTGTGTGCTTGTTTCATGAGGGATGGTATGGGGAGGGAGGAGGGTTCAGGATGGGGAACACATGTATACTTGTGGCGGATTCATTTTGATGAATGGCAAAAGCAATACAATATTGTAAAGTTAAGCAAAATAAAATTTAAAATAATAATAATATCTCCCCCTATGTAATCAACGTAATGCCTTTGTACTCTGGGACACTAAGTAAGCTGGAACCTCATTTTCCAAAATCGCCTTCCCTGCATGTGTCCAGATTAAAGGCGGTCATCAGAACAATTTGTATAAGATGAAGAAGCAAATAAGAAGTTATTTTCTGAGAAATAATATAGAACCAAACACTGCTGTAGCTCACACAAGTTGTTGCTGAACTGTTGGCTCATCTTGTTGACATGAGGTAGCATCCGGGCCTTCAACTTCTCAAGCCCTGAGTTAGGTACTTTTGCATCTCTGTGACCAATAAATAGCACCGTCATCTCCTTCCAGTTAACATGCAACCCAGTTTAAAGGCAGTGGGAAACAGACAAGTGCGGGAGTTTAAGACGTCTATGCAAGATCTAATCTTCAAAATCAGTTCTTTATTCTCTATCTCTGAGCAGCTCTGCTTCTTTGATGAAAACCCAATGCACTTATTCAAGACAGGAGTCCCTTCCCATTTTAATCATTGATGATCTTCTGCCAATATGAAGTAAATTTGACCAGTTTCCTGCATGTTCAGTAAATACTTTAACTGGAATAAACAAATCCATACCCACTCACTCCTAGTATTTCTTAATAGGCACTGAGCACATACTGTCATAATTCAATTTAACTGTCTTTATTTCAACCAAGATAATCTCATGCTCCTAAAGCCTGATTATTCACAGGGTTAGAAGAGTTATGGGAGACAAGGGATGGTGTAGCCACAAGATCAATGTCTCCTTTCTCCTTGATTCAATTGCCTCAGTTTCCATCTGCCTCTAACAACACTGAAGGTTTAGATATCCTCTTAAAATTGATTTATGTTTAAATGTAAATTGGCTATACTATACAATAACGGTGTATGGTAGAATTGGGCAAGCTGTTAAACAAGTTAAATTTGTTCATGAAATGCAACTTTGAAAATGAGATGTGTATTTTAATGAATGACAGAGCTGAGGACGAACTTTATACTGAGTCTGTAATGTGGATCTATGGTATTTTTCTTTTGGAGAAACAGGGAAAGAACTTGAAGAGCTATTTTCTTTGAAATTAATGCCATGGTGAATATTATCATTATTATCACCACAAACAGTTTAATCAAATTAGGAATGAGAAATAAACTTTACCCATTGTATTCCTAATCTAATTTAAAACGCTGAAACTAGAAACATCATTTGAAAGACATAAGTACAGGTATCAAGTGGAATGTCTAACCATTCTCTGCTTTTGGCTGATACAGGGATACATGTTGGTATCTTTAAAAAAAGCAAATATTTGCCAAGTTCAACAATCCTTTCCAGGAATATATGGAATGAGAATTCTATAGGGTCTCTTCTTTGTGAACATAAATTTCATCCTCCATAAATGTATTTAATAAATTACCTGTGAAAATGAATAACTAAACCTATTAGCCAGTTACTTAGAACATTCCTGCTCATCACCTTCACATCTTTGTTGAGGAGAAAGTGAAAGTCAAAACTGTTAGTTGTTCAGTCATGTCTGACTCTTTGTGACCCCATGGACTATAGCCTGCCAGGCTCCTCTGTCCATGGAATTCTCCAGGTAAGAATACTGGAATGGGTTGCCATTTCTTGCTCCAGGGGATATTTCTGAACCAGGAATTGAGCCTGAGTCTCCTGCATTGCAAGCAGATTCTTGACTGTCTGAGACATAGGAGGAGAATATGACAGAAAGCCAGATCTGGTAGTATTTTGAAATTTCTTCCTATGTTAACTTTTCCATAAATAAAAAGGAAGGAGCTGTCATTAAGCATTCTAGGGCAGACAGAGATATAGAGATAAAAATAATGATTCAGATCAGATCAGATCAGATCAGTCGCTCAGTTGTGTCCGACTCTTTGCGACCCCATGAACCGCAGCACGCCAGGCCTCCCTGTCCATCACCAGCTCCCGGAGGTCACTCAGACTTGCATCCATCGAGTCAGTGATGCCATCCAGCCATCTCATCCTCTGTCGTCCCCTTCTCCTCCTGCCCTCAATCCCTCCCAGCATCAGGGTCTTCTCCAATGAGTCAACTCTCGCATGAGGTGGCCAAAATACTGGAGTTTCAGCTTTAGCATCATTCTTTCCAAAGAAATTCCAGGATTGATCTCCTTCAGAATGGACTGGTTGGATCTTCTTGCAGTCCAAGGGACTCTCAAGAGTCTTCTCCAACACCATTCATATCACCCTTTATATTTTGGAGGATATTAAATGTTCTCTAGTTTGAGAATATTACAGGCTAAGATAGCAACAATGAACTGTTATTATAGTGACTGCAATTTTAGTGAAATATGTCTGATACTCAATGTTAAGGGAAAATCTCAAAAATCTAATTTAAAAACTTGATTTATTAATTGATACTTCAAAAGTGTCAAGAGCAAAGTAGATATACAGATGGGAAGTAAGCATATGAAAAGAGGTTCAACATCACATGAGACTAGGGAATTGCAAATTAAAATGAAATACTACTTCATGTCTATTAGAATGATCAAAATCCAAAACATTGACAACACCAAATGCTGGAGAGGATGTGGAACGACAGGAAGTCTTACTTTTTGATGGTAGGACTATCAAATGGTACAACTACTTTGGAAGACAGTTTGGCAGTTTTTTTCTTTTTCTTTTTTACAAATCTGAACATACTCTTATCGCATGACCCAACGACTATGCACCTTAATAATTACCCAAATAAATTAGAAACTTCAGTTCAGTCGCTCAGTCGTGTCCGACTCTTTGTGACCCCATGAATCGCAGCACGTCAGGCCTTCCTGTCCATCACCAACTCCCAGAGTTCACTCAAACTCATGTCCATCGAGTCAGTGATGCCATCCAGCCATCTCATCCTCTGTCGTCCCCTTCTCCTCCTGCCCCCAATCCCTCCCAGCATCAGTCTTTTCCAATGACTCAACTCTTCGCATCAGGTGGCCAAAGTACTGGAGTTTCAGCTTTAGCATCATTCCTTCCAAAGAACACCCAGGGCTGATCTCCTTTAGAATGGACTGGTTGGATCTCCTTGCAGTCCAAGGGACTCTCAAGAGTCTTCTCCAAAACCACAGTTCAAAAGCATCAATTCTTCAGTGCTCAGCTTTCTTCACAGTCCAACTTTCACATCCATACATGACCACAGGAAAAACCATAGCCTTGACTAGACGGACCTTTGCTGGCAAAGTAATGTCTGTGCTTTATGTCCACACAAAAACATTCAGAGGCTGTTTACAGAAGCTTTCTTCATGATTCACATATCTTGGAAGCAACCAAGATGTTCTTTAGGAGATAAATGGATAAAAATGAATCCAGTCCCTCCAACTGTAACCTAAAAGTACTGTTTCTTCCACTCTGTGGAGCATCTTGTGATGAGATTCTCTTGTTCTCTGGGGTACAAAAGGCAGGTTCCCCCCTTCATCATCACTGGTGTTCTACTTCCTCTTAGGCTGATGAGGTTGCAAAAGCACTCTTTACATTCTAACACCAATTTTTAAAATTTATGTTTTCTTTCTGATATATGCATACTGGTAGTCTGTTCTCTGAACTTCGGCTATTTTAAATTTTGTCATCTTCTCTCAATTATTTATCTAAGTACTATGTTTTCTCAATGTAACATTTCTGCAAGTCATGCTGCTGCTGCTGCTGCTAAGTCGCTTCAGTTGTGTCCGACTCTGTGCGACCCCACAGACGGCAGCCCACTAGGCTCCCCAGTCCCTGGGATTCTCCAGGCAAGAACACTGGAGTGGGTTGCCATTTCCTTCTCCAATGCATGAAAGTGAAAAGTGAAAGTGAAGTCGCTCAGTCATGTCCGACTCTTAGTGACCCCATGGACTGGAGCCTACCAGGATCCTCTGTCCATGGGATTTTCCAGGCAAAAGTACTGGGGTGGGGTGCCATGACTTCCCCGTCTGTAAGTCATAAGCAAGCTAAAATTCAGTTTTGTCTGTTTAAAGTAAGAGTTCATTTTTGCTTATGCTTTTTTTTCTTTTTTCAGTTTTATGTGTCTTCTTTTTGCTTCAAAAGTATACTGAAGATAATATCTAGAGACTGTTGAAAATTCCAAGAATTCTACACCTACTGAATTTCTTGTCTGGATGAGGTTATGACGTATATATATTTTTAGTCTTATCATTTTTTTCTTATTCATTGTCTGGACCCTCTGCCTGACTTTTGGTTGCTCTATCCTACTCTTCACTGCGCATTCCAATGATAGACTCACAGGAGTCCATCAGATTTGGGCAGATGGAGAAAGAGAAAGAATTTAGTCTTTTTTTTCCCTGATAACAGACATGTGGTAAAAATACAATACTGCCTCATGTCCTATTTTCTAAACTGCGTTTTTCTGAAAATGGAATATTTGGATAATTGACAAATAGCATACTGTCATTTACCAGGACTTAATTAGAATGTTACTAGGAAGGCAATGGCACCCCACCCCAGTACTCTTGCCTGGAAAATCCCATGGACGGAGGAGCCTGGTAGGTTCCAGTCCATGGGGTCGCTAAGAGTCGGACACGACTGAGCGACTTCACTTTCACTTTTCACTTTTCACTTTCATGCATTGGAGAAGGAAATGGCAACCCACTCCAGTGTTCTTGCCTGGAGAATCCCAGGGACAGAGGAGCCTGGTGGGCTGCCGTCTATGGGATCGCACAGAGTCGGACACGACTGAAGCGACTTAGCAGCAGCAGCAGCAGGAAAACAACGACTTTGTTTTCAAAGTATTAACATTTGAAAACCCAGGTTCCCATCTAACTTTTCCCCCTCTCTGCCATATCCAGTTCTCTTCTTCCCCCATATCCCATCTCCTTATGTATCCATTCTCTTGACTGTACACTTTTACCGAGCTCATCTTCAGAGTTTACAGTGAGATTTACAGGTTCTCTCAAATAGGGAGGCATTTCTACGATGAGATTAGGCCTTTTTCAAGACCTAACATATTTTACTTTGGGACAAGTGGAGTTTTCACGGTTATTTATGTTAATTACTTAGCTTGAGGTTACTTCACTGCATGAAGAGTCTTGGCTATGATTTTAATTTCTCCCTGGGTGAGCAATTCTTTTTCCAGCCATGCCCTGAATAAAAGGCAAGCTCTCTTCCTGTTTCTTATAGCATCTTGGCATTACTGGGTGAAGATTTTCTAACTACTATGTCATGGAAAATAGGCTTCAGGTTTACCTCTTGGTCATAGACTGAGCAAAAGCATTATCTCTAGGCTACAAGTGTACACTGAACTCTAAATCAAGACTATTACCTTCCACAACTCAAGCCAGATCTTAACATTTGTTAACATTTGTGCATGACTGAAGCAGTACTGGAGCCCGTACTTTGTACAGCTGATTTCAATATACTGTGGGGTATTTGGCTTTTAGTGTATCTCACTGGTCAGCTTTTGCTTTCCCTTTTGTGTCTGAAACTTAACGAATTTGATAGTTTTAATTTCTGGCTCCAGAAGGTATTTTCTTTAAACTTGGTTACATTTTATTTGATTTTTTTTTTTAACTTTTTAGAGTAGTTCGGTGGACTTCCCTAATCTTGTCATGGTCTCCTGGACTGTGTACAGGACACACTTTAAATGATAAAAGAAAATAGTTTTCTACCATTTAATTTGTTTGTGATTTTCATCTTGGACATGTAAAATAAAAATACTCAAGTGTCCTTCATGAATGCTAAAAGGTTTTTCTTGTTTTGCGTTTATTTGTTCTATAAGTAGAATTCAGAATGAATTTTTATCTGGCAATTAAAGGGAAAAGATTATGCATGCTATCTTATATTTAATTAGTAAAGTGATATTTGGTACTAATATACTGGCTAAAAATGTCCAGTTTTCTTATTGATCAAAATAATTTTTACTCTTCCCATCTATGATCAAAGTGGTATATGTAAAGAATTATAACCCTGAAGCAACCTAAAGGTATCTTTCATTTCGGACATAAAATATTAACTTTGGCTGCATATAAATAATTATAATAAGCAAAAGTTTAAAAAATAGCAATGCCTTTAGGTATATAATCTTATTACTATAAAGTTTTCTTTCTAAAATAAAGGAATGTATTAGTCATATACTTAACCTTAGAAGAGTTTCTTAGGTTTCTTTAAGTGTAATTTCAATTATATTTGGCATCGAATTTATGCAAGTAAAATGTAAGTGCCTATTATATTTTAATATTTAAAAGCTTTCCATCACTTTCTGAAATAACTATTTTGTCTTGAAAGTGATACAAACTGGCATTTATTAATTCTGTTAAATATAGTAAAAGTTCTACTTTTAGTCATGTGTTACTAGCACATTCAGTTATACAATGTTTAAAAGAGAATATATTTTACCCTTCAATATATTAGTTTTAATTTTGTTGTTTCCTGCATGTTCAGTCACTCAGTTATGTCTGACTCTTTGTGACCTCATGGACTGCAGCCTGCCAGGTACCTCTGTCCATGGGATTTTCCAGGCAAGAACTGGAGTAGGATACCATTTTCTACTACAGGGGATCTTCCCGACAAAGCGTCTCTTCCATCTCCTGCATTGGCAAGCAGATTATTTACCTCTGTGACCTATTGTCTTCTACCCTATTACTAATAGTAACAAATAACTATATGATTAGATTACAGATGGTAACATTTACTCTTCTCAAGGTTCTTTGATATATTTTTGTGATCATCAGGAGACTCTGAGATGTGTTTCTTGAGACTGTCAAGAAACCTAGTCTTAATTTTGTTCACAAGGACGCTAAGAACTTGGGGAAAATATCAAGCTTCTTGTTCAAAATCACAAGCTAGCGAAGTCAAGTCCTTGATGCAGAACTTTTGTCTCTCAAGTCCATGTTCTCCACTTGTGTGGAATGCCTCTCATTTTCTACAAATAAAAACACTACACTTTGGTGAAATCATATCTTATAGGTCTTGTGCATAATAAATTTTACATCACAATTGTAATTTAAGTAAATAAAGTTATACCATTGGTCACAAGAAATCCAAGTAATTTTGAGTGGATGGATGTAATTTTATTGAAGTGAGATTTTTTTTCTTATTGTCATAATGTGTTTTCTGGCTATTTTTATAAGCCAATAAATTATTACAATTGCACCTTGTATTTGGCAAAAAAAAGAAAAATCAATGACAAACTGGAAACTTGGAGAATGCGCCTACACTGTGCACTATGTACAGCCCACTGAAAACCACCAGGTCAATGGAAAACCTGCCTCATTCCCTTTAACAGATGCAAACCTACATTTAGAGGATTTCTGCAATGATCTAGTTAACAACAGGATGTTTCTCTGTGGATCAGATATTTTTTCGTAAATGCAACCAATTGCTAAAGATTCTTCTTCAGAAGTACATTTTTCCCTGGAAACTACAATGACTCTGCAGAATGCTCCAAAAGTTGCAAAACAGATTGTTTTACATTTCAGATCTTTCTGTATTTATATGTTGCCTTAAAGTGACTCACAAGACACTACAGTTTATGTAGTCTTGCAATACAGTACCAGATGTAAACAGTTCTGGGATTTTTAAAAGCCAAATGCTGACATTTCTGAGCTTTTGGAGTCCTTCTGTGTTCTTTCATCTTTTAGACCTCTAGATTAAGGTATGATGAACATGTTGAAATTGAAACAAAGTAATCCTGGCATCCATGACTATTAGGCATTTCCAAATTTCTTACTTTCTTTTATATTTCTACCTAAAATGTATTTGTTGTTTCTCATGGTCTTATCAACAGTATGTGTGCATGCTAAGTCACTTCAATTGTGTCTGACTCTTTGCAATCCAGTCTTGTAGCCCACCAGGCTCCTCTGTCCATGGGATTCTCCAGGCAAGAATACTGGAGTGGGTTACCCTGCCCTCCTCCAGGGGATCTTCACAACCTAGAAATGGAAACTGCATCTCCCACATCAACAGTATATATGGTCACTATTAGAAATTTTTGCCCTATCTTGCCAATATTTTTTTCTTTGCCACAACTGCCATCAGAATTTAGGTGATAGACATGGGCCATGAATCTTCTAGCAGATTGAAGCTGGTTTTTAAATTTTTTTTATGCACTACAGGCACCATTTATAATGAGGCATATAATGCTACCCAACACAATTTTTGTTTTCAAGTTGAGAGGTATTACTGTTTATACTTCTAAGAAGGACATATTCCTGAGTGCTGTTTGTCTAGATCTGAAACAACAGCACCACTAAATTCATCTTTTATTTATTAATATTTATTTATTTTTATCTTTTTCCTCTATTATATCAGTATAGGGATAGTGACAGCAATTAAGTAAAATAAGATACATGGACAGTTGGGGATTGGAAGTCTGTTCACATCATAGTTTAAGATTTTGGACCTTAGACATATACGTATTCTACAATAGTTGCGTGCAAGTTCTCATTACCAAACTCACACCAAACTCATTAACCACCACATAATGACACTGCAGAGTGCCTGTATGATCAAAAAAGCGTCTGTTTAAATTTCAGTTCAAATTTCTTATTTCATACAGCAAATGTTACCACTTGAGGAACAGAGATATAGTGTGGCTGGGGCAGAGAATGAAGGGGATCATTATGGCATGGAAGCTGAAAATCTAATTAAAGACCATGGGATCTTTATTCATGTTAAGGGTTTACTTCCCACTCCATAGGAGTAATAGAAACCTACTGAAGATAAGAGTTTCAGTATGTGAGAGGGAGTTCAGATCATCAAGTATGTTCATTTACTCTTTGCCTTAGAAATCTCACACTCAAAGATACATTGGCCAGAATATAATGAACTTGGTGCACATGGGTATTGATTTCTACACTATTTGAAATTGCTAAAGACTGGAAATAACCAAAATGTTAATTAATGGGGAACTGAGTGAGCTGTGATGTTTCCACATAATAGAGTATTGTGAACACCTGATGCTTTTGAACTGTGGTGTTGGAGACTCTTGAGAGTCTCTTGGACTGCAAGGAGATCAAACCAGTCAGTCCTGAAGGATATCACTCCTGAATATTAATTGGAAGGACTGATGCTAAAGCTGAAACTCCAATACTTTGGCCACCTGATACAAAGAACTGACTCACTGGAAAAGATCCTGATGCTGGGAAAGATTGAAGGCAGGAGGAGAAGGGGATGACAGATGATGAAATGGCTGGATGGCATCACTGATGAGATGGACATGAGTTTGAACAAGCTCTGGGAGTTAGTGATGGATAGGGAAGCCTGGCATGCTGCAGTGCATGGGGTCATAAAGTGTAGGTCACAACTGAGCAACTAAATTGTCTGAACCGTAGCTAGAAAAAAAAATGAAGAATATGTTATTCAGTGTTCTCCAGAGAACTGAACCAATAGCATATGTATACAGATATGCATAAGAGGAGATTTATTGTAAGAACTGACTCATGCAGCTATGGAGGCCAAGAAACACCATGATCCTCTGTCTGCAAACTAGAGAATCAGGAAAGCTAGTATATGTCAGTTAAAGTCCAAAACCCTGAAGACCAAAAGGAGCTGCTGATGTCAAAGGGCAGGAGGTTATGGATATTCCCCATCTAGTAAAGAAAGACAATTCACCCTTCTTTCTTTTTGTTATATTTGGGCCTAAGGGTTTGGATGATGCCTGCTGTATTTGTGAGGCTGATCTTTACTCAGTCTGTGGGTTCAAATGTCAATCTCTTCTGGAAACACACTTTTAGATACACCCAGAAATAATGCTTCACCAGCTATCTGGGTACTCCTTATCACAGTACAGTTGACAGATAAAACTAAAGGACCATATCATAAGGAATATCTTTATATACTACTATGTGTGATCTCCAGTGTATTACAGCAAGAATATAGTATAGCAAGTATAGTAGAGTAAGAGGCAGACTATGTGTATATATTACATGTATACAATACAGGAGAGATGATCAAACAAAATGTAACTCCTGATGGTAATATGTATATTATATAGTAGCTATACACAAACACCATACACACACACACACACACACACCACCTAATAAATGCAGGAAAAAAAATAAAGAATTAGAACATTGCTGTTGCTAAGTGCTAATGAGTTAACGGGGCTTCCCAGGTGGTGCTAGTGGTAAAGAACCTGCCTGCCAATATAGGAGACATAGGAAATGCAGGTTTGATACCTGGATGAAGATCTCCTGGAGAAGGAAATGGCTACCCACTCCAGCACTCTTGCCTAAAGAATACCATGAACTGAGGAGCCTGGCAGGTTATGGTCTGTAGGCTCACAAAGAGTCACACGTGACTGAAGCCAGCTTAGCATGCATGCAGTAAGTTAATGGGTCCAACAGTGATTCTAAGCCACTGTTAATACAAGAGAGATCATAAGACATTACGCAACTCCTGATCCTAATAACAGGTGCAACCATAAAATTGTTTTGTCAAATCTGTACCCAATCAAGTCTTTTAGCAGTTACTACTAATTTACAGGAAATAGTGAAGACAAAGGAACACTGGGGGAAGCAATAAGATCCAGACTTTGGGGCAAGTCTCATTCAGTTTCTTCAACAAATAAACTGTAGGGGAGAGAGAGGTAAAGGGAAAAAGAGAGAGAGAGAAATTGAGAGACTGAGAATGAACCTAGAGATGAAAAGAGACTTAAAACATATAAACCAAAAGAAAAGAGAATAAGATGTGAAAGTTATTTGGATCCTGTCTCAAGCTAATCAACTTGTGAAAATAAAATGAAAATATGAGACCCATCAGGGGAATTTAAACACTGACCAAGATACTTGATGAGATTAAGGAAATAATGTTCATTTATCTGGGCGAGTATTAATACTGCTGTAGTTATGTTTTTTAAAATTCTTTATTATAGATATACAATTCAAAATGTTTAGGGATGAAATAATGTTGTTTAAAGATTCATTTCAAAATAACATGAAGGGAATACTGACCATGAGTTGGTGCTTATGGAAGCTGTATGCCTGGAAGTTCATAATTATTTATATATATATATATAAAATTTAAATTTAAATTTTCATAATTAACCATTAGAAATAAACTGAAAGGTAAAATAATTTGATGCATCTATTTTAAGCTTATTCTTTGCTCCCCTGTAAGGAAAGGATTGAAAGGAGCCTAGATAAATGGGAAGAGTGTCAGAGGCAATGTGGGAGACTTAGTTGATAGGCTATTTATCGACCAGCACACATCATCCCCTACTCACAATACACCTTAGCACATGCATTTCACTTTTTGCTACAGGTCAGATTGTGCAGTCGCCATGCAAGAGGACTCTGGAGTTAAATAAGATTTGGTTTCACATTCTAACTCTGAAACTTAATAGCTGTGTGGCAGCTGCCTGACTGCAAAGACTATAGGGTAATGCAGCTATGTGGTTACGTGGTTAAGCCAATAAATAACTTTCACCCTAAGACCCTAGACACAGTATATAACAGGAAACCAGAGTTTCCTTTCTAAAAAAAGACCAGGTCCATCTCATTAATATGAAGAATGATTTTTCAATATTGTATCCTGAATTAAATATATATGTGTATGTGTGTATATATACACACATACACACACAGATACATATTTACTATTTAAACTTTTGCCCTGAAAGACACTGACTTGACATGTTAAGCTGTCAAGCAGTACAGCGAATTTTCAATATTGTTAAAAGTCCTTCACTTCACTTCTCTTATTATTTCAGAGCCATGGCAGTATGCTAGGCGATGGTGGTAGCCAAGAATATAAGTTACTCCTTAGTTCTGATTATTACGGCAGCTCATTTTGCAATCCCATCTTCTGCCACTGATCCCAGATTTCCTCATTTTTTTTTTTAAGTAAATATCTGGAAAGTACAGGAGAGAAAGGCTTTTTTTTCTTCATAAATTTGGCAAGTGGAATACTAGGAAAGCCAAAGAAAAAGTCTGTCAGAAATATTTTCTTCTCAGTTTCATTGATGACATTTCTGTCAGGTTTTTGGAAGCACCATAACATGCAGATGTTAAATACTTAGTTGGAATTGAAAACGCATGTCCATTTCTTGTGGTCAGAAGTGATTCAAGCAGTCTGTCTGCAGTTCTTGCCTTGATTTTTATGAAACTGACCATACTGAATTTTACATTAAGGTGATTGAGCAATAAATAAAGTCAACATCACCAGGGCTTTTCTGCAAAATAACTCTCAACATTGCTTTGTGTGGCTCAATAAGAATCCACTTTTAATGTCCAGTTCAGTTAAAGACTGATGTGGAAAAGTAATCCATGGCTCTATAATGGGAAATAAAAATTACAACTAATTGTGTGAGACAGATTGCTGAAATCAGACAAGGACACTGTCTTAATAAATTTCAAAAAGTGGCAAGTACACTGATTGCACATAGGAAAACTCCTGAAAAAAGATCTAAAAATGAATAAATCATGGGATTCAAGGCCACACTTCAAGCAATGCCATTCTTAATATCTACTTAGTAGCTTCAGCCAATATAGAGAGCAAAAAAAGTACATGCCTCACTGTAATGCTCTCTAGTTTGATCCAAAGGGCTCTAAAGTTTTATATGTGTTCAATCTTCTTATGACTTTTATCCTCTTTGAAAAGCCTTGGATGGAGAAGTTGAGATTCCTTCTTTCCTGAACTTAACCACAATGAGTGAATTCATCCAGGGTAATTTTTCTGTGAATATTCAATTATTTAGAGCTATCAATTTTGTGTGTGTGTGGCTGAATATTTGTATAAAGTTGACCCCCAACAAGTCTGCTCAGAGTTTGGCCATCCAACCTGATCATGAGATACCATGCCAATCCATTCTACCCACCAGGGCAGCCTCAGGCTTGTTCCCCCACACTTCATCCTCACTCTTCAAGCACTCAGTCCCCATTTCCCTCATCCCTTCGGCATTTAGAAATGACACTGTGACTCTATTTGCCTCATCAGGTATAGGGACTCTGTTAAAGGAGGATTTTCAGGAATATTAGTAGGTTCTAGAAACTACCATGTATCAGAACTCCCATGAATGTTTTCTTTTATTTCAATATTCCACACAAAATAAAATTCATAAAAATGGTGTATCCACTAAATTCAGTGAAATAAAAGATGGTTAATTTCATTTGCACAGATTGGGAAATCCTCACTGAGAGAAAAAATCTGAATCTGTGAGAAGGTGATTTTAAGTTTCACATAGGGAGAAAAAAGGCAAGGAAGAGAAAAGCTGCTTGACAACTTATGCCCTGGCCTTTCTCACAAAAACTTTCCTAATAAGTGTTGATTAGTTGTCTGACTCCTGGCATCCATATGAACAAAGTTGCCTTTATAGATAATTATTAAGAAAATTTTTTTCATAAGATCTTTGAAAATGTACAGTAAAACACCTGTCAGAAACACATGAGGTCAGACCAACTGTAGGATATGGAATTTGTTCAAATTCCAGAATATGTATGATCACACAATATTGTTGAGAGAAACTCCTCTATAGGGGTTCTTTGAGACATAAAAATCAATGCAGCAGACATTCATTAAGCATCATATAGATGTGAATGTGGAAACAAAAATTAAATTCCAAAGGATCAATATTTTATGGAGGTAGCAGTTAACCTACATGTATCAATGAGACATCACCTAAAACGCTTTTTTCCCAATTTTATTCCTTTTTCAAACATGTTAGGACAAGATGGGTTTACGGATAATTAACATAGGAAAAGTTTGATCCTAGGAATTGAAATGATAAAAATTGATGTAATGACAGTTCTTTCCAGTAAAAATTTACAGTCTAGTGATGACAGATGAAGAATCAGGGTTGGAACCTGGTTCTTAAGCATTTATAATTAAAATTTTAAAAGCAAACAATAAAAATATTTTATGGCTTACATGTAGGAGGTAGAGAAATAGAAATACAATGCATATATTTCCATTAAATTCTTATAAAAATCATTTCTTTTTCCTTGATATGCAGATAAATGGGAGACAGTGTACAAAACTATTTCAATCAAGAAATAGTTCAAGAAAATAACTTTTCCCATTTTCTCCAAGAGATTGTCACCCAATATAAAATATTTATGTTGAATAATTAAATTCATTTAACTCATTCAACAAATATCACAGGCAAGTTATCTTTTATATAAGTTAGAAATAAGTTTAATTGTGAGAGAAATCCTCCCTGTCCTCAAAAAAAAAAAAAAAAAAAGCAGTAGTACTTTTTAACCTTTCTGTTACAGAAAAGTCTATGTAAGCATTCAGGAATTGCATAGCACTTTTATGTTCTTGTTCTTCCAGGCATTGTTTCTGTTCTCAATCTCACCTCATCTTGTGCCAAAACAAATATATTTCTTATATGAATTGGCGGCTCCTGTTTATTCATCATGGTGCTCCTTCCTATCATGGGTACATACTTCTAGCTACTACTTCACATGTGTTTTTACCCCTTTGACACAAAATAGTCACTAGGCTACAGCCAGCTGCAAGGGAGATTGAGAAACACAATCTTTTTTTTTTTTCCTAAGTCAGCCATACACCTAGGTACCCCACCTCATAAGTACTCTGCTTCACCAGGCTGACTGTGCAAGATACAGCAATCAACAAAATCTTAGTGCTTCCTCCCTCATAGAATTTATAGTTATTGGGTTTGATGAACATATATTATTGATCTTACATGATATCTTGGTTTCCTGTGTCTGCTGTAACAGTTACCACAAATTGATGGCTTGAAGACAATAGAAATTTATTTTCTTAAAGTCCTGAAGGCCAGAAGTTCAAAGTCAAGGTATCATCAGGGCTGCACTCCACTTGGAGGCTCCTGGAGAGAATCTGTTCTTTTTTTTTTCATGAAACAAACTTTTTTTATATAGCCAGTTAACAAGGCTGCAAGTTTCAGGTGGAGAGCGAAGAGACGCAGTCATACATATACATGTATGCATTCAAGAAGCATCTTTTCTTCATATTTTCTATCTTCTGGAGTTTGCTGGTAGCACAACTGTTTTGACATCACTCACTGCTCTGCCTTTGCCTTCACACTGCTTTCCCTGTCAGTGTCATTTTATTTTCTGCCTATAACAAATCTCCTTCTATTTTTCTCTTATAAGGTCACTTATTAGATGTAGGGCTCACTAGGATAATATCCTCAGCTCAAGATCCTTAATTTAATTACATCTGCAATGACGTTTTTTTCCTTGAACACTCTGGGGATTAAGACATGGACAAATCTTTTGGAGAACCACTAAATTATGAAAACACACTTTGTAAGAAAAAATACTATAAGTTCATTTACACTTCAAGCAAAACTTTTGCCAGAATATGTGTATTTTCTCTAGACTTGCAGAAATTAGACAAAATTATATAACTGATTCCCTTAAGGTATGTTACATACGTAAGGTATGTTACATACGTGAGGTATGTTAGTAAGTGAGGTTATGACCCAAGAATGAATCAGGAAGAAAGACTGGTTACCAGTGATAAAATTGAATCAGCAACTTAAAAAATTCTCAACAAACGTTAAGTCCAGGACCAGACAGCTTCACATGAATTATGCAAGAGTTCTATAAAAAAAGAGATAACACCTATTCTTCCCCAATTATTAAAAAAATAAATAAAGTGGAAAGAACACTTCCAAACACACTTTATGAGGCCAATATCACCCTGATATCAAAACTAGACAAAGACACCACAATGAAAGAAAATTAAAGGACAATATCACTGATTAACATAAATGCAAAACTCTCAACAAAATATCAGCTAACAGAATTCAAAAATACATTAAAGGGATCATACACTATGATCAAGTAGATTTATCCAAGGGATGCAAGGATGGTTCAATATCTCCTAATCAATCAATATGATGGACCATGTTAATGAACTGAAGGATAAAAATCTTATAGATCATCCAACAGGTGCAGAAAAAAAGCTTATGCAAAATTCAACATCCATTTATGATAAAACTATCAACAAAGTGGGTTTAGAGGGAATATGACTCAATATAATAATGACCATAGATGACAAACCCAGAGTGAACATCTTACTCAATTGTGAAAAGCTGAAAGCATTTCCTTGAAGGTCAGGAACAAGACAAGGATGCCCACTCTTGACAATTTTATTCAACATAGTATTGGAAGTCCTAGCCACAGCAATTAGATAAGAAAAAGAAAAAAATTCAAGTTGGAAAGGAAGAAGTAAAACTGTCATTGTTTGCAGATGACATGAGATTTTTTTATATAGAGAAAAATCCTAAAGATGCTTCCAAAAGCAATTAGAACTAATATATAAATTCAGTAAAGTGGCAGAATACAAAATTAATATGTGTTTATATACATTAATAACAAACTGTCAGGAAGAAAAATTAAGAAAAAGATGTTTACTATTGTACTGCTGCTATTGCTGCTAAGTCACTTCAATCATGTCCGACTCTGTGCGACCCCATAGATGGCAGCCCACCAGGCTGCCCCGTCCCTGGGATTCTCCAGGCAAGAACACTGGAGTGGGTTGCCATTTCCTTCTCCAATGCATGGAAGTGAAAAGTGAGAGTGAAGCTGCTTAGTCATGTCTGACTCTTAGTGACTCCACGGACTGCAGCCTACTAGGCTCCTCTGTCCATGGGATTCTCCAGGCAAGAGTACTGGAGTGGGGTGCCATTGCCTTCTCCATTACTATTGCACTAAAGGAATATAAATAATACTATGCTATGCTATGCTAAGTCACTTCAGTTGTGTCCGACTCTGTGTGACCCCATAGACGGCAGCCCACTAGGCTCCGCTGTCTCTGGGATTCTCCAGGCAAGAACGCTGGAGTGGGTTGCCGTGTCCTTTTCCAATGCATGAAAGTGAAAAGTGAAAGTGAAGTCACTCAGTCATGTCCGACTCTTAGCGACCCCATGGACTGCAGCCTACCAGGCTCCTCTGTCCATGGGATTTTCCAGGCAAGAGTACTGGAGTGGGGCACCATTGCCTTCTCCGATAAATAATACTAGGAATAAATCTAATCAAGGAGGTAAAATACTGGTACACTGAAAATTATAGGTTAATGAAAATCTGAAGATTATGAAAACAAATGGAAAGATATCATGCTTATTAATTGAAACAATTAATATTGCTTAAATGGTCTTACAACCTAAGGCAATCTACAGATTCAATGCAATCCTTATCAAAGTACCAACAGAATTTTTCACAGAGTTAAAACAAATCATTTTAAAATTTGTATGGAAATACAAAAGATCCCAAATAACAAAAGCAATCTTGAGAAAAAAGAACAAAGCTGGAGGTAGTACAGTCACTGATTTCAAACTATACGACAAAGCTCCAGGAATTAAAACAGTATGGTTTTAGCACAAAACAGATACATAGATCGGTGGAACAGAGTAGAGAATCCAGATAAACTTACACTTATATGGCCAATGGCAACCCACTCCAGTGTTCTTGCCTGGAGAATCCCAGGGACGGGGGAGCCTGGTGGGCTGCCATCAACGGGGTCGCACAGAGTCCGACATGACTGAAATGACTTAGCAGCAGCAATCTGTAAGAAAGGAGGCAAGAATATACAACGGGGACAAGACAGCATTGTCAATAAATGGTATTGGGAAAACTAGACTGCTACATGCAAAACAATCAAACTGGACTATTTTCTTATACCATATACCAAAATAAACTCACATGGATTAAAGACTTAAATGTAAGACCTGAAACCATAAAACTTCTAAAAGAAAACAGGCAATATACTCTTTGACTTTGGTCTTAGCAATATTTTGGGGGACTGTCTCTCAGGCAAGGGAAACAAAAGTAAAAATAAACCAATTGGGATACATTAAACTAAAAAGTTTTTGCACAGCAAAGGAAACTACCAACAAAACAAAAGGCAGCATATTGAATAGAAGAAGATATTTTTAAATGATATATCCCTTAAGGCAGGTGTCCCAAACCTCCAGGATCTAATGCTTAATGATCTAAGGTAGAGCTGATGTAACAATAATAGAAATAAAGTGCATAATAATTAGTAATGTGCTTTAATCATTCCAAAACCATGCCTCCCTACCTCGCCAAGTCCATGGAAAAACTGTCTTCTACAAAACCAGTACTAGGTGCCAAAACCACTGCCTTAAGGAGTTAGTATCCAAAATATCAAGAACAATATCAAGAACCCAGTCAACTCAATATTAGAAAAAACAAACAATTCAGTTTAAATAAAAGGGCAGAGGGTTTGACAGACATTATTCCAAAGGAGATATACAGATGTTCAAAAGACATGAAAAGATGTTCAACATCACTAATCATCAGGGAATTCTACATCAAAATCACAATGATATACCACCTCACTCCTGTCCAAATGGCTATCATCAAAAAAAAAATAACAAACATTGTTAAGGACGTGGAGAAAAGGGAAACTGTGTGTGTGTTAAGATTATAAATTGGTGCAGCCACTATGGAACATAGCATGGAGTTTCCTAGAAAAATTAAAAGTGGGACTGCCATGTGACCTAGCAGTTTCATTTCTTGGAATTTATCAGAAGAAAACAAAAACAGTAACTGGAAAAGATATATGGACACCAAATGTTTATTACAGTATTATTTACAATAGTCAAGATATGGAAGCACCCTAAGTGCCCATCAACAGGTGAATAGATAAAGATGTGGGATGCATGCAGGTATACCTTGTCTTACTGCTCTTCCCTTCATTTCACTTTGAAGATAATGCCTTTTCACATATTGAAGGTCTGTGTCAACCCTGTTTGAAGCAAATCTATAGCCACCATTTTTCCAACATTTTCTCATTTTCTGTTTATGTGTTACATTTTGGTGATTCTCAAAATAGTCGAAAATTTTTCACTATTATTATGTTTGTTATGGTGATCTGTGATCAGTGGTCTTTGATTTACTATTATAAAAATATTATGACTTACTGAAACCTCAGACTATGGTTAGCACTTCTTAGCAATTAAATATTTTTCAATTATGGTACATTCTTTTTTAAATATAATGCTATTGGACACTTAGTAGACTATAGTGTAAACATAACATTCATATGTACTGAAAAGCCAAAAAATCCATATGACTTATTTTACTGATATTCACTTTATTGCAGTGGTGGTCTGGAATCAAATCCATAATACTTCCCAGATATGTCTGTATACAATGGAATATTACTCAGGCAATAAAAAATTGAAATCTTGACAATTATGACAAGGATGTATCTAGAGGGTATTTTGCCAAGTGAAATAAGTCAAACAGAGAAATACAAATACTACATAACCTCACTTAAATGTGAAATCTAAAAATTAAACAAAACAGACTCACATATACTGAGAACGAATGGGTGGTTGCCAGAGGTGAGGAGGGTTCTGGGGTGGAGTAGGTGAAGCAGATTAAGAGGCACAACCCTCCAGTTATAAAATAAATAAGCCGCAAGATGGAACACACTGCATAAGGAATATAGTAAACAATAGTGTAGCTAATTGTGTAGAGAAAGATAGTTACTAGACTTACTAGTATCGAATATATATATATATATAGTATTGAATCACTAGGTAATACACCTAAAACACAATACTGTATGTCAAGAGTATTTCATACAAAAAGAAAAATCATGGCAAAGTGCATTTAAACATTAAAATAATTTACCACTTAATTATATCTTTTCCTTTCAATTGTCTTCAATAATTTAAAACTAAAAGGAAGTTACAAAGGAAATACCACTATTCCACAGTTTGAAGTAAAATGCAATTTGTGTTTATTTCTTTTGTCTCAGACAAGTGTACTCTCTGATTTACTGGGCATTAATCTGGGAAAGTTCCTGGTTATACTTATTTATCTTAGATACCTAACACATGACAGACACTAACACACAGGATACTTTAAATAAATTATTATTATTATTAGCTGAGAAAGAAAGATCTTGAATTTATTCAGTAAAGCAAAATAAAATTAAGGTTATCTGTTATTGGGAATAGGAAAAAAACATAAAATGAAGTTAAGAGTTATATGAAGCAAAAATTTCAAATGTTCTTTGCAAAATGTTTGATGAGGATAAGATGGATTTCAGAAAGCTGAAGACAAATAATTTATAAAACAGAATATTGACATGGTATGCTAAGTCACCACAGTCATGTCCGACTCTGTGTGACCCCAGAGACAGCAGCTGACCAGGCTCCCCCATCCCTGGGATTCTACAAGCAAAAACACTGGATGAAGTCGCTCAGTCATGTCCAAATCTTAGTGACCCCATGGACTGCAGCCTATCAGGCTCATCCACCCATGGGATTTTCCAGGCAAGAGCACTGGAGTGGGGTGCCATTGCCTTCTCCTGACATGGTATATGTTACCTCAAATTGCCTCTCCAGGTGGTAAGTACATTTATACATTAGTACAGTAATCAATAATCAGGTTATATATGAAGAAAGAAAAAATAAGGTTAATTATATTTCTACATTGTAATTCTATAATTTTATATAAATTATCTTATTTTGTTTATTTATTATAATATTATAAATTTTGTATTATATAAAGAATGAGGAAAACAGATTATGATGTAAAAAAATATGAGCTGCACCTAATTCAACTAATTATTAATATTTATTATTAAGTAAGGTTGAGAACAAATATTCTTTAGGCTTGTGTAGTGACCTAAATCAAATCCCTTATGATTATACAGTGGAAGTGAGAAATAGATTTAAGGGCCTAGATCTAATAGATAGAGTGCCTGATGAACTATGGAATGAGGTTCGTGACATTGTAGGAGACAGGGGCCAAGACCATCCCCATGGAAAAGAAATGCAAAAAAGCAAAATGGCTGTCTGGGAAGGCCTTACAAATAGCTGTGAAAAGAAGAGAAGCAAAAAGCAAAGGAGAAAAGGAAATATATAAACATCTGAATGCAGAGTTCCAAAGAATAGCAAGAGATAAGAAAGGCTTCTTCAGAGATCAATGCAAAGAGATAGAGGAAAACAACAGAATGGGAAAGACTAGGGATCTCTTCAAGAAAATCAGAGATACCAAAGGAACATTTCATGCAAAGATGGGCTCAATAAAGGACAGAAATGGTATGGACCTAACAGAAGCAGAGTCAGAAAACAAAGTCAGTTTTCATTCCAATCCCAAACAAAGGCAATGCCAAAGAGTGCTCAAACTACCACACAATTGCACTCATCTCACATGCTAGTAAAGGAATGCTCAAAATTCTCCAAGCCAGGCTTCAGCAATATGTGATCCGTGAACTTCCTGATGTTCAAGCTGGTTTTAGAAAAGGCAGAGGAACCAGAGATCAAATTGCCAACATCAGCTGGATCATGGAAAAAGCAAGAGAGTTCCAAAAAAAATATCTATTTCTGCTTTATTGACTATGCCAAAGCCTTTGACTGTGTGGATCACAGTAATCTGCAGAAAATTCTGAAGGAGATGGGAATACCAGACCACCTGATCTGCCTCTTGAGAAATTTGTATGCAGGTCAGGAAGCAACAGTTCGAACTGGACATGGAACAACAGACTGGTTCCAAATAGGAAAAGGAGTTCGTCAAGGCTGCATATTGTCACCCTGTTTATTTAACTTATATGCAGAGTACATCATGAGAAATGCTGGGCTGGAAGAAACACAAGCCGGAATCAAGATTGCTGGGAGAAATATCAATAACCTCAGATATGCAGATGACACCACCCTTATGGCAGAAAGTGAAGAGGAACTAAAAGCCTCTTGATGAAAGTGAAAGTGGAGAGTGACAAAGTTGGCTTAAAGCTCAACATTCAGAAAACAAAGATCATGGCATCTGGTCCCATCACTTCATGGGAAATAGATGGGGAAACAGTAGAAACAGTGTCCGACTTTATTTTTCTGGGCTCCAAAATCACTGCAGATGGTGACTGCAGCCATCAAATTAAAAGACACTTACTCCTTGGAAGGAAAGTTATGACCAACCTAGATGGCATATTCAAAAGCAGAGACATTACTTTGCCGACAAAGGTTCATCTAGTGAAGGCTATGGTTTTTCTGTGGTCCTGTACAGATGTGAGAGTTGGACTCTGAAGAAGGCTGAGTGACGAAGAATTGATGCTTTTGAAGTGTGGTGTTGGAGAAGACTCTTGAGAGTCCCTTGGATTGCAAGGAGATCCAACCAGTCCATTCTGAAGGAGATCAGCCCTGGGATTTCTTTGGAAGGAATGATGCTAAAGCTGAAACTCCAGTACTTTGGCCACCTCATGCGAAGAGTTGACTCATTGGAGAAGACTCTGATGCTGGGAGGGATTGGGGGCAAGAGGAGAAGGGGACGACAGAGGATGAGATGGCTGGATGGCATCACTGACTCGATGGATGTGAGTCTGAGTGACCTCTGGGAGTTGGTGATGGACAGAGAGGCCTGGCGTGCTACGATACATGGGGTCGCAAAGAGTCCGACACGACTGAGCGACTGATCTGATCTGATCTGATCATAAATTTAACCTGCTATGACAGCAGGTTCTGAGAATGTTACTCTTCAGAAGAATGATCAAGTGTATGACTTAATGAACTTTTGATGGCTGGAAAGAACAGAGGTAGCTGATGACTTATTGGGGTAACTGTAAAGAAGATGTGTAACAAATATAAGAGTCTACGATTCTCAGTAACTAGATGTATATGTATAAAATGAGCAGAATTTTTCTTGTTCTAAAAATAATGTGCATTTAAAATGAAAAATTTTAAACCAAAGGGTATTGAAGAAAATCTCTGAGAACACTTAGCTGTCTATTATCTATCGTGGTACCACGTTGTAGGTTATACACCACCCAGTACAAACCAAGGCTTCTCCCCTGCCTCTCCACTTCTGTATCCAGGGATTATGAGCTACATTTAATGACCTACTACTACTACTTCTAACTCACTTCAGTCGTGTCCGACTCTGTGCGACCCCATAGACGGCAGCCTACCAGGTTCTTCCGTCCCCGGGATTCTCCAGGCAAGAATACTGGAGTGGGTTGCCATTTCCTTATCCAATGCATGAAAGTGAAAAGTGAAAGTGAAGTCGCTCAGTTGTGTCCGACTCTTAGCGACCCCATGGACTGCAGCTTACCAGGCTCCTCCATCCATGGGATTTTCCTGGCAACAGTACTGGAGTGGGGTGCCATTGCCTTCTCCCACATTTAATGACCTAGATAAATTTAATTTGAAAGCTACATCTTCTCTAATCACAGTAGGCTTATGAATGTGAAATATTTAGAAATGTCTATTGTTTCAAAACATCATGACTCTCACTGGGTAATTAAGGTTTGACTTCAGTTTTATGGGTCTTTATCTGTAAATGTTTTGCCTTTTTGACAGCTCCTTTAATGATCATGTGGAATGCAGCTGTTGAACACATAACTGAAACAGAGGTATAAGGTATAAATAACACAGGATAACTTTCTAAAATGCAAATCACTGATATACAACAACTATCATGGAATAAGAATACTAGCAAGAAAGTTATACAGGAAGTTTCAGAAAGAAGATTTTAAAAACAGATTTGCTCGTTTTCTGTCTGTTTCTCGGTTAGTGATTTTCCAGACACAATGTAGAGGTTCTGGTGTGAAATAGTCTTAGGCAGGGCTTCAGAGAAGTTTTATTCCATAAAGGCACACTATTTCCATTAAAGTATACACAGAGAGTCGAAAGATATGCTGTTCTTTCAGAGAAGTAACACTCATAAACCCTGGTAACATAAGCAATTCTAAAATAAAATCAAGTTGGAGCACAGAACCATTTGGGGGCTGTTTTTCACTATTTTTTTTCTTTAAGTCAAATATTTCCAAAGAAATAGGACTGCATTTTTAGCCTACACAATATTTCACACCAGTAACACCTGTTGTTGTTAACCTTTGCTTCCTCAAAGTGATATGTGAGCATAAAGTCACCTGAGTGACTCATTAGAGCGTCCCCAAAAGTTTTGTGATAATATTAGTAGACTGACTAAACAAATGTCCATATGAAAGAGTAATGAACATCTCTTCGCCGAGCTTCTTAATCTCTACAATTTTTCAAACTCTGAAAATGGAATGTGATTTACAGGTCTATAAATTTCATTGCTTCAGATTCTCGTTTTTCTCTAATCACAGCTGTGAAAGGAAACTCAGAGGTCCCTTCTAAGTTTTTATTTTAACCAAATAAATGAATACATAAATAAAATACAGTTAAACCCTTCATATGTCTGGTGTCCTATAAGAGCAAAATGGTTGGCTTGGAAATAAAGGGAAATGTGATGTTTTTTGATGTGTTACAAGGCGGATAATGAAAAGATTATGTCAAATAATGTATGGTGTAATGAAAAAGACAAAATGTAGGATTTCCAACATCAACATTTTCCCTTGAGTTTTATTTTAAGCCTAGAGAAATCCTTCATGTATGCCTTGTAGTTTTTAAGTGGAAAAAAAAGTAGAAGAAATGTGTGTATTAGACCTCCAATTTGGCAAGTTTCTTCATCTCTCATAAATACCTGAAGCCTAGAAATTGCTGCAATCAACTTATGAATTGGGAGATGCTCCATCTCTGAGGGTTTCTTCATTAGGCAACCACCATCTTCACCTTCTACCTTATGCAGAATAAATGCCAATGCCATAGGAAATTAACAAAATTTTAGCACTGGACAAAGAACAGAATGATTTGATATTTGTGACTGGTATTTTTGAAAGAAAAAAAAATATGGATTTTCACTGGAAGGTATACTAACTTTTAAAGCTTAAAGAAGGAATTGAAGTTACTTTGGTTAGAGCATTATGACCTGGAAGCCTGACAGGAGGCTTGGCTTTCCCTCAATCTGTGGCATTGGGAAGGTTTTTAATCGGAGTGGTTGACCTCTTAAGTGGAAGTAGGAGTTTTTTTTTTTTTTTCTTATCAGTTAACCATATGGTAAATATTCTGAAATAAAGAGAGTCTTGGACTTTCAAGGGACTATACCACATCTTAACTGAATAAAAAGCTTGGTCTTAGCTATCGAAACAGGTATTTTAAGTGAGCTACTTCTAAATTTTTGTATGGTATGACCAAAGTAGTTTTCTTCACATTCATAAAGTGATATTTAACAAAAGAATACCAGAAGTTAACTCTGAGGTATATTTTAGTAGGAAATATGCATAGGAGTTTTGAATTAAATTTCAAATTTAATTCAATTTTAATTAAGTTTTTCTTTGCACAGGTGCTGTGTAACAAAATAAATATACATGAAAGTGAAAGTGAAGTCACTCAGTTCTGCCCGACTCTTTGCAACCCCATGGATAGTAGCCTGCACCAAGCTCCTCCGTCCATGGGATTTTCAAGGCAAGAGTACTGGAGTGGGTTGCCATTTCCTTCTCCAGGGAATCTAGACAGACGCTTTACCATCTGAGCCACCAGGGAAATCCGATAAATGATGATATAATCAGATTAGATCAGATCAGTCGCTCAGTCGTGTCCCACTCTTTGTGACCCCCATGAACTGCAGCACGCCAGGCCTCCCTGTCCATCACCAACTCCCAGAGTTCACTCAAACTCATGTCCATCGAGTCAGTGATGCCACCCAGCCATCTCATCCTCTGTCGTCCCCTTCTCCTCCTGCCCCCAATCCCTCCCAGCATCAGAGTCTTCTCCAATGAGTCAACTCTTCACATGAGGTGGCCAAAATACTGGAGTTTCAGCTTTACATCATTGCTTCCAAAGAAATCCCAAGGCTGATCTCCTTCAGAATGGACTGGTGGATCTCCTTGCAGTCCAAGGGACTCTCAAGAGTCTTCTCCAACACCACACTTCAAAAGCATCAATTCTTCGGCGCTCAGCCTTCTTCAGAGTCCAGCTCTCACATCCATACATGACCACAGGAAAGACCATAGCATTGACTAGGCGAACCTTTGTTGGCAAAGTAATGTCTCTGCTTTTGAATATGCCATCTAGGTTGGTCATAACTATCCTTCCAAGGAGTAAGTGTCTTTTAATTTCATGGCTGCAGTCACCATCTGCAGTGATTTTGGAGCCCAGAAAAATAAAGTCTGACACTGTTTCCACAGTTTCCCCATTTATTTTCCATGTAGTGATGGGACCAGATGCCATGATCTTCATTTTCTGAATGTTGAGCTTTAAGCCAACTTTTTCACTGTCCTCTTTCACTTTCATCAAGAGGCTTTTTAGTTCCTCTTCACTTTCTGCCATAAGGGTGGTGTCATCTGCATATCTGAGGTTATTGATATTTCTCCCGGCAATCTTGATTCCAACTTGAGTTTCTTCCAGTCCAACGTTTCTCATGATGTACTCTGCATATAAGTTAAATAAACAGGGTGACAATATGCAGCCTTGACGTACTCCTTTTCATATTTGGAACCAGTCTGTGATTCCATGTCCAGTTCTAACTGTTGCTTCCTGACCTGCATACAGATTTCTCAAGAGGCAGATCAGGTGGTCTGATATTCCAGTGTCTTTCAGAATTTTCCACAGTTTATTGTGATCTACACAGTCAAAGGCTTTGGCATAGTCAATAAAGCAGAAATAGATGTTTTTCTGGAACTCTCTTGCTTTTTCCATGATCCAGCAGATGTTGGCAATTTGATCTCTGGTTCCTCTGCCTTTTCTAAAACCAGCTTGAACATCAGGAAGTTCACTGATCACATATTGCTGAAGCCTGGCTTGGAGAATTTTGAGCATTACTTTAATAGGCTACTTTTTAACATTAAAATTTGAAGCACTATATAACCAAGGACCAAAATATTTTGAGGAGTATATTTCTAAAATTATGATTAGAAGATAACATAACCTATATATAGAAAATTCAAGTATTCTTGCTTTGATTTACTATCTATTAGTTAAGTCTTTGTATACTCTTATTTTTTCCACTTTTTAGCTGATAAGTATTTGCAATGGGTGAATATATTAAATGACTCTAAAATTTCCTTCTACCTCTAAAATGTTATACTTTTAGGTCAATAAAAATAAAATATAATTCAACACATAAATATTAACTTTTGTTTATAACCCTTAAATTTTATAAAGCATAGCTAAATACATGAAAACTTCCATGGAAATTATAGAAACCTGCCAATACTATCACAGATTATCATTAATCCAACTGTCCATTTATTCTGTCAAACATTGGGTGATATAGAAAGGAATCCTGTAGTTCAGTCTGAAGATGTGAAGTAAATAAATAACAATAAGCAGCATGCTGTGGATACAGTAACAGTGATAGGGAAGAGGCAATCTAGCATAGTGATTAAGAACACAGACTTTGGTGTCTTTCAATTCCTGAATCTGCCATTTTCTAGCTCTGTGATTCTTTTTTTTTTTTTCAAGTTGCTATACTACTCCAAAGCTTTTTCTCAAAAGGGAGATGATTGTGATGATTAAATAAGACAATGCATCGCTTCACTCTTAGTAAATATCCAATAAGTGGCCACCACTGAGTCCAATAATGCTCTTAGATGTGCTACAGGAGCACAAAAGTAAAAATCCAATTGCTTCTTCCAAAAAAGTGGAGAAAAAGTCCAAAGAAATGTGATATTTGTGCTAGGTTTGAAAGATTAGGGAGAGTTCATTACATAGACTGGAGGTAGGGGATGTTCATTCCAAGGAGAAGAAAAAATATGCACAAAGTCATTGAGTTGAGAAGAAGCATGGCAAGTTAAGGGGATGCAAATGGTTTCTTGGCTGAGGAAATTGAACAGGGCTGATGCTTAAGCATAGATGTAAAATGTTATCAAAATACCTTGCATGCAAAGGATTTAAGTTTAATCCTTCAGGAAACAACAGTAAAACACTCAGGGTTTCTAAGTAGTAGTATAACAATGTGAACCCACTTACTGATTTAGAAAAATCATGTTCAAGAAGGTGTGGAAAACTGATGGATGGAAGTGAGACTGGTAACACTGAGGTACCAGCTAGGGTCATCCCAGGCCAAAGTTGATGGAGGCCAAAGCTAAGGAAAAGATAAGGAAGAGATAGATATAAGAGAGGGATCTGAAGTTCATGTATTAGTCAGGGTTCTCCAGAGAAACAGAATCAACGATTAGTTCTGTTATAACTACAGAACTAATATGTGTGTGTGTGTGCTTGCGTGCACATGCACGCCTAAAATTTGCAACATAGGCCGGCATGCCAAAGGAAAAACTGATGTTGTAGTTCAAGTCCAAAGGTTATCTGTTGATAAAATTGTCCCTTCCTGAGGGGAAGTCATTCTTTTTGATCTCTTCAGGCCTTCAATCAATTAGATGAAGCCCACCCATGTTATGGAGGACAATCTGCTCGACTCAAAGGGCATAAATTTAAATGTCAATATCTTCCAAAAGATGCTGTCTCAGAAACATCCAAAATAACATTTAACCACGTATCTGGGCACAATATCTCAGCCAAGTCAACACATAAAATTAATCACCACAGGTATGCTGTGAAGACTGATGGAAAGAATAAGAATGAGAAAGCAAAAATGCTGAGGAAGAACAAGGTTCTCCCTTGTTCCAGGGGGTGGTAAGAGTAAAAGAGAGAGAGACTGCAAATGGAAGAGATAGGGTTGAATCGTGTGTTTGACTGTATACTGAATTTGAAATAACTCTGTTATCTATGTAAAGATGATTCTTAGAAGTTTTGAAGTATGGGTCTGAAGCTTAGATAAGAAACCACGATCAGAATAAAGACTCAGAAATCACTGGTGCATTTGGCTAGGAGTATAGATCATTCATGAGGGTGGGGCTTTTCAAAATGAAAGCTCATCAGAATCACCTGTGACGTATTTTTAAAAGATAGATGCTGGTCTCCACCCCAAAAACACTGACTCAGGATTCTGAGAGCAGTAGTCCAGGCATCTGTATTTAGAAAGTCACATAAATGACTGGTACGCAGGCAAATTCAAAAGCCACTAGCTTAAAGTCAGAATTGCTGACCTAAAGCATAGAGCAAGAAGCTAAATAATATACCAAAGAAGAAGAATAAAATGTAGAGAATAGCACATTTAAAGAGAACTGACTGGTTAGGAGAACCCACCAAAAATAATCATTGGTCAGCCAGGCAGGAGTAAAGTTGTAAAAGTTAAAGAAAAATAATTTTAAGGGGATCTGGGTCAACAGAATCAAATGGGTCAGCAATGTCAGTAAATACAGGAATGTAAAAATAAAAGGCACTCAACTTGGTTTCCCTCAATTAAAGTTTGACTTACTGATAGCGAAGGAGTGTTCAAGATTCGGGAGTAGTAAGCTCCATTTTTACTGCCTAGTCTCACTTTGCAGGTTTCCAGAGCCAAAAGCAGCTGTTTCACAGGATGGCAGCTGGCCAGGACATTTTTTGTTCCACTGAGCTAGGAGACAAGACAGGCACAAAACAAGATACAAATTCAAAGAAAAAGACTAAATAAACTATATCGTAGACATCAGCCTGACCATTATGTTTAGAAACTAGCAGGATGACATGCAAAAGTCACTGTATATAACTTCCAGCTGGAAAATGTTTCTAACTAAAGAAAGGAGGCCAGAGAATTTTCAAAAGAATTGTTAAGACTATGAGTTGTAAAGGGAATGTAACAAAAATCCTACCTCAATGTCACTACAACAAATGTCAAGTTTTATCTCACAAAAGCCCCATATTCATCTTAACTTGTATCGAAACTTTGCATCAGAGCCAAGTTCTAAAAGAAGATGCTACAGAACTACAACTAGGACATAATGAAAACATGTCTCTTAAAGCTTATGTTCACTGGACTAAACTCACAATAGCTAACATACAGAACACACGATTATCCCCTCTGTTTGGGGAAGAATCATTCGTAACATTTTGTCCTCACTCTGGTAAGCCAGTGGTGTAAACAGTGCCTCAGTTGGGAAATTAGTGAAAATTCACTGGAACCAAATCTGGGCTCTGATATATCAGGTTCTAACCAATTGAGGTTACCAGTACACTTGAAAATTACTGACAGAATGCTAGGACATAGAGACTTCTATAAAATTTTTCATTTGCAAACTTAGGTACACAGGTATATATATATATATGCACAGGCATATATAGTTAAGAAATATCGTGCTTGCTTGGAAATGAGTGAGGATAACCAATCCTGTTTCCATCATTTATTGTAGTTAATTATATTAGAAACATTTCCTGGTTTGGAAGATGAGTTGAAACAAGATGAAATAAATAAATAAGGAGAAAATGTAGCTGTTTTGTAACTTGAAGATTCTCAGAACTGCCAATATTCCCATTGGATTAGTTTAAATTAAATAATCCTACAGTGCATTATCAGCCCACCATTTCTGCATTTCTCTCAGATCAAAGTCTATTCCTTTCTAATTCAGCTCTTCTTCTAGAGCTCATAATGCTGAAGCTAATGTTTTCTGTACAGCAGGAGTTTAATCAAATAAGCAGCAATCAGGCTCCTATTTGAAAATCAGGACTTTGCCCCAAATGCTGAGTTTTGTCCTCATAGACCACAATTTTGGCATTCACATTCTGTGTTCTCATGAAATTACTAAGAATACCATCCACACCAATGCATACATTTCAACACAAATGATCTTATTGTATCACTAGTGACTTTGCATGTCCAATTCAAAATTTTTAAAATTCATAGATACAGAATTAGAGGGCTGGGGCAGAGAAGTAACTTACCCAACATCAGTGAGAAACAGTCAGGACTTGAATTCAGGTCTTCCTGAGTACCAGTACTACACCAGTTTCTCTAAACAATTTATAACTTGAAAGCTCCTCCATGTCTGACAAGTCCACACTGCCCAACCAGTCTATATTTTTTCCTTTTTGTGATTTTCCTCAGCATCTGTCTTTTCATTTTGTCCCTCTGGAAGTTCAATTCTCCATCTCTTCCACGTGATTTATTTGTTCCTTAATATATCTGAATAGATTTACTTTTCTATCTTGAACTTCAACCATGTCATCAAAAAAAAGGCTTTGGTGGGTTATTATCCCAAGGACAATTCAGATCTGAAGTAATCTGGATTTAAAAGTTATACTCTGGAGTAAATAGATGGGGAAACAGTGTCAGACTTTGTTTTTTTGAGCTCCAAAATCACTGCAGGTGGTGACTGCAGCCATGAAATTAAAAAACGCTTACTCCTTGGAAGGAAAGTTATGACCAACCTAGATAGCGTATTCAAAAGCAGAGACATCACTTTGCCAACAAACGTTCATCTAGTCAAGGCTATGGTTTTTCCTGTGGTCATGTATGGATGTGAGAGTTGGACTGTGAAGAAGGCTGAATGCCGAAGAATTGATGCTTTTGAACTGTGGTGTTGAAGAAGACTCTTTGCAGTCTGTTGGACTGCAAGAAGATCCAACCAGTCCATTCTGAAGGAGATCAGCCTTGGGATTTCTTTGGAAGCAATGATGCTAAAGCTGAAAGTCCAGTACTTTGGCCACCTCATGCGAAGAGTTGACTCATTGGAGAAGACTCTGATGCTGGGAGGGATTGGGGGCAGGAGGAGAAGGGGACGACAGAGGATGAGATGGCTGGATGGCATCGCCGACTCAATGGACGTGAGTCTGAGTGAACTCCGGGAGTTTGTGATGGACAGGGAGGCCTGGCATGCTGTGATTCATGGGGTCGCAAAGAGTCAGATACAACTGAGCGACTGAACTGAACTGAACTGACCGGTAGTCCATGGAAAAAAACACATTTTCTATCTTGGTCTTTAGGTTATAAAATTCTTAATGGCATGATGGAAAGATCTGAGAGGGCTGAGAATTTATAATAGATTTAATATATTTCACCTTACTCCAAACTAGTGAGCCATATTATATTTAGATTGCTGCCATATAAAATAGCTATTCATTTATTTGTATAAATGTAATTATGTACTGTAGTTTTTGTATTGCTCTGTGATAGGTGTTCTTCTGATCCCGGAACTCTAAGAAAAGAAATATGAGATAAGAATTTTCTTATTTCATAAATAAAAAAAATTTTTTCATGTGTATTACAGGATTCTGTGAGCTTCAAGTGAAGTCAGAAACAAATGTACATGTTATGATTCTCTCAGATATAAAAAAATAAGCAAACAGTATATCTTTGCAAATGATTTCATTATAAAAGTCCTTTTTCCTTTTGTTAATTTTACATTAACTCGCCAGAAATATTCAAAGTGCTTTTCCTAAAATCCTAATTCTAATTATCAAATAATTAAGACAAAGTATACTGAGGCTCACATCTTTACAGTATTTCATTCTTGTATCTACTCAGAAAGGATAAGAGACAAATGAATAAAAGCTGGGGAAACCCTGTTCAGTTAATCTAAGAACAAAAAATTAAGTAAGGTGGTCTATAAGGTTCAAGAGTGCTGATATTTAGATAAATAATATGTTAAAAAAATGTTTTTAAAAACCAGTGGACTGGCGACTCGTTTCAAGTCCAGGTTCGATGCCTGATAACGGATGCCTGGGGCTGGCGCACTGGGACAACCCAGAGGGATGGTATGGGGAGGGAGGAGGGAGGAGGATTCAGGATGGGGAACACATGTATACTTGTGGCGGATTCATTTTGATGTATGGCAAAAGCAATACAATATTGTAAAGTCAAGCAAAATAAAATTAAAAATAAAATAAAATAAAAACCAGTGGATAAGACTTTACATTTGATAAAATCCCACTTATAATATTTTTATTCACTCACTTTAGATTCATTGTGGGGATGTTTCATGTGAAAATCCTTCACGTTTTTTCTTACTAGATGTTTGATGAAAGGAGAAACACAGTGCCAGCAAACAGAGGCCAGTGTCCCACCTAGAAAGCTGCCTTTTCATTGGCTTTGACTGATGGTGACAGTTCACATCTATCTCAATCTCCCGCATCATATTCTTAATGCTAAAGAGCAGCTCATATGTTCCTTCAACCCAGCCACATTAGATTTATACACAGCGCAGGCAGGAGAAAACATAAGGCTGGCAGTTTGTACAAATGCAAAGGGTATAGTTGCATATACCATGGTTAGCTTAAACAGGCACAGAGAAACATTTCTTTTTCTGACAAGCAGAAGCCCACACTGAGCAAGATAAACATACAGATAAAGAAGACTAAACACAATAGAAGTGTGCCAGGAAATGCATTAGGTAGCCATCCCATGGTCTTCCCGGGTCAAATATAAAAGTAAGCCCAATACGTAATCAATGACGGCCTTCATCTCTGACTTTCTCTGGTGAAGTTTTCATTGAAACCCAAGTGCACTCCCTCCATTCAAGTATCTGCTTTTGAAACTAAGGTACCACTTAAATGAAAACATCAAAGAAGCATTAGTTTGAGCAAAGGCAAAGACCTATTATGTCATCCAGCTCAAGTCTTTGCCAGTAATAATCCTGCCCTCAATTCTCTTTTCTCAGAGTTGGTCTAGCCCTATTTTTAAAGCCTCAAAGATGGGCATCCATCCTCTCCCCAAGAGAATATTTATTTCACATTTTAATAAGTTTCACAATTAGGAAACTTTTCCCGAGGAGCCTGTCCAATTTTTCTTCGCTTAATTTCTTTCCTTGGCACTTAGTAATGGCTCAGAATTCTGAAAATCATTCAAAGGCAGTTGATCTGGAAAAGTGTAGCTGCAAATGTTCATGATGTCTGTCAAACAGGGAGAGCTTTGCAGACTGGTGGAAGCATGCCTATCAAAAGCATCTGAAATCACTTTGATTTTCTCTATGAATTCTACTTATGTGTTTGCTTTACAACATATGATTTATATTACCATGAACTTGAATCAGCGGAAATTATCTGAAACCTTCAGTGGCATATTCTTCTAGCTTAAGAAAAAATCAGCACAGGTCAAAGAACACCATTAGGGAAAAGATCAGTTATTTGTAGCAAAATTCACCAAGGTTGTGGTCCTAATTTTTCCAATATAGTGGGCCAAGGCTGATGAGAACATCAAAGACTTGAGTAGCCCAAAGGAATAATTTTCTCCTCAAAACAGCCTTAAATGTCCAATTCCAGAAAATAAAAATTTGGTAATATGATGAGAAAATATGTAAATTTTGAAGAAGCAAATATTTCACACTATACATTCTTTATTTATAGAACTTTATCTCCTTAAGCCCTTAATTTCTCCTGCTTTGTTACAAACTAAAGCTGATAACAATAAAATGAAAAAAAATTCCAAAGTCTCTAATTTATCTAATAAATATTTCTGATAATTTCTAAAGATACAAAAGTCTAGAATAAAGTATGAATCAAATTTTATAGTTTGCATTGCTTTATGTTTATTTTTGACAAATTAATAAGCAGTAAATAATAATACAGCAAATATGTTAACCTATGGACTGTATCCGGGGAAGGCAATGTCACCCCACCCCAGTACTCTTGCCTGGAAAATCCCATGGACAGAGGAGCCTGGTGGGCTGCAGTCCATGGGGTCGCTAAGAGTCAGACACGACTGAGCGACTTCACTTTCACTTTTCACTTTCATGCATTGGAGAAGGAAATGGCAACCCACTCCAGTGTTCTTGCCTGGAGAATCCCAGGGACGGAGGAACCTGGTAGGCTGCCGTCTATGGGGTCGCACAGAGTCGGACACGACTGAAGTGAGTTAGCAGCAGCATGGACTGTATCTGAAGAGCATATCCTATTTCCTATATTAAGATTTCCTCTAATCAATGTGATTTAATAGAAAATATGTCTCCACTAAAATTCAAGTTATTCATTTAAATGAAAGCAATTTTGGTATATAAAACAAATTTTAAAATAATTTTGAGTGTTTTTCAGTGGAAAACATCTAAAACACAGTGAAGATCTCATTAACCGCAATTTCAGGATCTATAGTTTTGTTTTCCTCTTATATGATGAAGTCTCCTCATTATGACTTCAGATATTAAAAATTCTTCTTTATTTTTTTCCTGGACTTTATCACCTTTCACCAAGTTTTTTCCATATCTCATGAAGTCCCTACAAATAAGGGGGTTCACACAGGTGCAACATTCCATGTTCTTAAGGATGCTAATATGCAAAAAGTATCAGGTATACTGAAGTTGCTGCTACAAATGGCAGGTCATCATGCCAACTAGAAGAGGGATCTTTCCTGTGGCACAAATGGGAAGCATTACCCAAAAAGTGTCCCCTCTGAGAAAATCAATTAAGAAACGTACCCTTCCCTCTCTTCTGGCCTGAGGCAGGTTCCCAGGCAGGACACCAAGCATGGCCAGCAAAATGCTCCCTGGGTTTTAGTTTGTCACGGCCCCCAGGGTAGTGTCTCTGTTCAGGACACAGGAGAAAGAACCACAAGTGGCGGTTCTGGATTCTACATTTACTGTCTGGACGACCGGTCAATGTTAAGCAAAGAGGAAATGCCCAACACAGACCTCTAGTTCCTGTCTTACTTAGATCTTGCTTTGTAAAAACAGTTCTACTGTGACTTGAAAAATAGGGTATTTAAACCAAAATAGTAAGAAACAACCTCATCTCAGAGGGGCATTCATCAGCATGAAATACTGGAAAAAATTAAAAACTGGGGAGTTCTAAAGATCTGTAATTCAAACTTTAACATTTGCTTGTGGTGTCATATTGGTCAAATTACTTAAACTTTCTTAATCTTTTCAAATCCACATGAAGGAGATAATAATGGCTGATGGGAGGGCTAAATGAAGTAACATATGAAATGCCTATTAAATAATCCATAGAACATAGTTATATACAGTATCTGGCTTTAATCCTACATGGAAAGAAGATAGGGATATATAGTAATCTGGCACAGTAAGTTGGCTGTTCCTTACATTAAAGCCTGATTTGGTATATGAGTCATTGTGTGGTTGCTATGGAAATCACTGAATAGTAAAGGTGATTACTTTACCAAATTCTTCTGTAGCATATTTACTGCAAAATAGTTCTGTTTCTGAGTAGCTTGAGGTATGTGGTTTCACTTGGAACATTCTCTAAGGAGTTTATTTTCAAGTATTTGAATTTCTTCTCCCTTATCCCCAGCCCCCATATGGGGAATGATATTTATGTATTTAAAAAAAAAAAAAATTAGATACCCTCAGAGATTTACTGAAAAGACTAAACAACTTTGTCTTTTTATGTGTATTTTTAACACTGGCCAAACTGCCTAATACTTTGATTCTGCTTCTTCCATATTCTGCAATATAGTTTAATACACTAGGACTTCCCAGCCAATTCTGTACCGAGAACTGTCAACAGATGGGGCTGAAATGGGTAAACATTGTAGATAATTATTTTTTGGAGGAAACTGGTTCAGCTGAATTCACAGTACTACATAGGCATTTAATTGCCTCTTCTTTTTATAATTCAGTTTTCTTGTTACCTTTCTAATAAGACACTTGTTCTGTAAAATGGAGATTATGATATTATGAACACTTAAATAAACAGAGGAACATTTAAAGGGCTTCATAGAAAGGACTATATTAATCTAATACAACATATTTAATGACTATATCCATTTAAATGCTTCACATTTCCTTTCTGCTAAATAGAAGGTTTAGGTAGTGAAAAAAAAAATCTAATAGAGAAGAGCCCTAGTGAGAAACTTGCCTCGGGGACAGATTAGAAATGGCAGCATCATGAGAAAGTTGTAAGGAAAGAGAAGCATTTTCTCACCTTAACTTCCAGCATATAACAACCAACTGCTGTGTGGAAGTCATGTTGGGAGCATTACTAATGATCAATTGTACTTAAAGGTAGCATTCATGAGGGCTCACTTTCCCTGCATCATTTCCTAATGTTGTACTATCCAATAGAAAGAGGAGAAGGCTGGATGTTTCTGTTACTATATTTTGTGACTGGGCGAATATAATTAGAACATGAAGTTTTAGTAGCTAATAACAGGACATGTTTAATAGTTCCATCAAGAGATATGCTTTGGATTGATCCTAAAAGAAGTTATGTAATTCCCACATAAAAAAGAATCATGAAACTTGGATTGAGTTCATTCACTCACTCAACAAATATTTACAGAGTACCTATACTGCACTGGGATAGTAGCACTAGAGATACATGTTATAAGCAAAGGAATCATGCTGAATTCTTGCCGTTGTGGGTGTTTTGATCAATCAGGGGTAATAGTATTAATTCCATGATCACACAAAAACTGTAAAACTTCAACTCTGTGAAATACTCCGAGGGAGTGTTATGTGGCCAGAAAAGAATCAATGGAGAGAATAACACTGGATTGATACCTGTGGTAACTAGAAAAAGAGAAAAGGGAAATTAGGACCCTCCAGTTCAAAGTCCCCATGGCAGAAAGAAGTATGAAGAACTAAATCATAGTGTAACTGAATTGCAGAAAGCAGAGCTTCAGAAGACAGTGTCAGGCTTTCTGTAATTACCGGAAAAGGGACAGAAAGCCACTGGGGTTTTTTAAGCAGAAGAAACATTAAATTTATTATCTGAAAAATTAATTCAGACTACAGAAGGGATAATGGACTGGAGACAGAAAAAGTGAAGGCTAAAGCAGTGTGTTCAGATGAGAGACCACCAGGCTTTAGTCTGTACATCTCCATCAGCGCAACTCTTTTCAAGGTCATTGTTGACCACAACATTGACTAATCACATGGTCAAATGTCAGTATTTTTATCCAGTTGTTTAGCAGAATTTGACAAAAGTTATCATTCCTTTTTTCTTAAAATGCTGTTTCACCTGTCTTGCTCTGACCTCTACTGTCCTCCTCAGTCTTCCTAGCTGGCTCTTCCCACTCTCCTGGTAGTTGTAGCACTCCAAGGCTGCTTCCATGGACTTTGTCTCCATGCTTCCTCCCTAGATGATCATATCTAATTTCATGACTTTAAATACATCTACATGCTGATCCTTAAAGAGATGACCTGCCTCCTGAGAAATCTGTATGCAGGTTAAGAAGCAACACTTGGAGCTGGACATGGAACAACAGACTGGTTCCAAATAGGGACAGGAGTACTTCAAGGCTGCATATTGTCACCCTGCTTATTTAACTTATATTCAGAGTACATCATGAGAAATGCTGGGCTGGATGAAGCACAAGCTGCAATCAAGATTTCCGGGAGAAATATCAATAAGCTTAGATATGTAGATGACACCACCTTTATGGCAGAAAGCAAAGAACTAAAAAGCCTCTTGATTAAAGTGAAAGCGAAGAGTGAAAAAGCTGGCTTAAAGCTCAACATTCAGAAAACTAAGATCATGGCATATGGTCCCATCACTTCATGGCAAATAGATGGGGAAACAGTGAGAGATTTTATTTTTGCAGGCTCCAAAATCACTGCAGAGGGTGACTGCAGCCATGAAATTAAAAGACATCTGCTCCTTGGAAAAAAAGCTATGACCAACCTAGCCAACATATTAAAAAGCAAAGACACTACTTTGCTGACAAAGGTCCATCTAGTCAAACCTATAGTTTTTCCAGTAGTCATGTATGGATGTGAGTTGGACTATAAAGAAAGCTGAGCACCGAAGAGTTGATGTTTTCGAAATGTGTTGTTGAAGACTCTTGAGAGTCCCTTGGGCTGCAAGGAGATCCAGTCAGTCTAGCCTAAAGGAAATCAGTCCTGAATATTCATTGGAAGGACTGATGCTAAAGCTGAAACTCCAATACTTTGGCCATGTGATGAGAAGAACTGACTCATTTGAAAAGACCCTGATTCTGGGAAAGATTGAAGGTGGGAGGAGAAGGGGACAACAGAGGATGAGATGGTTGGATGGCATCACTGACTCAATGGACATGAGTTTGAGTAAGCTCTGGGAGTTGGTGATAGACAGAGAAACCTGGCATGCTGCAGTCCATGGGGTCGCAAAGAGTCAGACATAGGTAAGCAACTGAACTGAACTGTCATGCTGATGACATTAAAGTCTATACCTTCATTTCTAACCTTGTATTTAATTTGTGTTATATCTCAACCATACCAAAACAGATCGTGAATATCATCTCTGTTTGTGGACACTCTATTTCAGGCCACCATCTTTCAGTTGCAATAGCTTTCTATTTGTTTTCAAGCTTGTCACCTTGCTTTCACACATGCCTTCTAAAATATAAACTAAATCATGTCACTCTTTTGCTCAAAGCCCTTTAGAAAGTCCTTCAGTCTTCTTAGGAGAAAAACCCAAAATTCTTTTCTTGACCTACAAAGTCCTACATGATCTGCAATCTGCTATCCCTTGACTCTTTCTAGTCTCTTCCTTGCTAGCTTCATTTGAGCCACACTGGCTTCCTTCCCGGTCCTGAAAAAGCTAAACAATCCCAAGGATCTTGCATTTGCTCATCTCTCTATCTAGAAAAGCACTCTCCTCCAACAGCACAAGACCATCTCCCACAGTTCTCTCACATTTCTTCTCAAATATATTTATATGTAAACTTTTCTAACCACCTTCTATTAAACAACACCCCATCAAAATCATTCCCTTTTACTCTTAGCGGCTTTGTTTTTCTTCATGGAATTTACCACACAATTTATCCCTTATGGAAGTTACACCTCACGTTCATATTAGTTGCTTATTAGTTTATTGTAAACCAGCCCCTTTTCAAAGATTGTGCATTCCAAAAGACAAGCAAATTTTCTTTGCCTATTACTCTATGAGACAATGTACATGGTAAGCATACAATAAGATAGCTATTGAACTAATAAATAAATACATAAAATCAGATTAAAAATAAATTGGCTGTTTAGAATTTGAACTAAAGTGACTTACATATATTGGAAACCTGAAAAGTGACAGTTATCAGTAATTATTCATGTGTATTATTTAATTCGGAAATTCCCATGAGGTGAAATATATTAGTCTTAACTTTCAAATCAGAATATTGAGGCTCAATAAAAATTGTAAATTTTGCTCAAGATTCACAGCTAGTATGTGTTTGAATAAGGAATTCATCCTAGGTCTTCTAACTCCTTTCCACTGTCTCCCATAAACAACCTGTGTATGGCAAGCAGAGTTTGACTGACTTTGTGTATTCAGGTAGTTACATTAAAAAAAAAAATCTTGGCATAGAATTAAGACAATGGCTCATGGAATATGATAGGGATAAAGAGTCAGAAAATCTACATGTCAGATTCTGGCTCAAGCAATAACTCCAGATTATGACCTTGAACACATTCTTCACCTCTAAACTTCAATATTTGCCTCTATAAACTGATAATCTTAAAACTTGCATAGTACACAGTGGGATATCAATGATTAATGGTTACTGCCTGCAAAGAATTATCTAAGTGCTAAATAATATAATCACAAACAAGTTTGGAATTCTGGTTCAGAACATTTGGCCACTTATTCAATCCTTATCTAAACTATCTTAAGGTCATAAGTCTTTAAAACTGGACTTACCAGAGTTTTCTCACTGCTTATAGTCTAAAGTGATTTATTTAGAAGAGAGTTTATCCTGTAAATCTTGTGAAATTTTCAAATTTCTGCTTTTAAAGTTATCCCTCAAAAAGAAGTAAAGAAGCATTTATCAGGAGAGCAAAAACAACCTGCTAGACGAGGAATTCCTTTTGAACTTGTCATTTGGTCTCAGCATCCCATGGTGAGATGCTGGCTAATTTTCTGAATCTGTATGTCAGCCAACTTTCACAATGGCAATAGAATTTCTGAACACTTCCTGCCCAAAGGAATACAAAATCCAGATACAACAAGAAAGAGGAAAATCACTGACTAGAAAAATGGGTCATAAAAAAAAAATCCAATATAGCCATTCAGTAACTTTCTTTGATAAGAGTTTTAGATAATTCACTGTGGTACCAGTTTAAGTTCTATTTTTTAATACCTGGAAGGAATGATGCTAAAGCTGAAACTCCAGTACTTTGGCCACCTCATGCGAAGAGTGGACTCATTGGAAAAGACTCTGATGCTGGGAGGGATTGAGGGCAAGAGGAGAAGGGGACGACAGAGGATGAGATGGCTGGATGGCATCACTGACTCGACGGACAGGAGTCTGAGTGAACTCCGGGAGTCGGTGATGGACAGGGAGTCCTGGCATGCTTCGATTCATGGGGTCGCAAAGAGTCGGACATGACTGAGCGACTGTACTGAACTGAACAGATATCATAAATGTCATGTACATTGCTTACTTGAAAGCAAAGTTAAAGTGTTAGATGCTCAGTTGTGTCTGACTCTTTGTGACCCCATGGACTGTAGCCCTCCAGGCTCCTCTTTCTATGATATTCTCCAAGCAAGAATACTGGAGTGGGTAGCCATTCCCTTCTCCAGGGGATCTTCCCAACCCAGGGACTGAACCCAGATCTCCTACATTGCAAGCAGATTTTTTACTCTTGGAGCCACCAGGAAAGGTTTAATTGCTTAATGGATGACAAGGACTTTGTTAGAGCTAGAGATATAAAAACAAAGACATAGCTAGTAACATTATAAAAATACTAATGAAAGTAAACACAGAACCTTGGATAAAAGGCCTTAATCTGACCTAAGGAAATAACCCCTATGGCTTTTGGGAAATACAAAGCACAGTGGTTAAAGCAATAGGCTCAAGACAAATTGCCTGGTTAAGTTTCAGTTCTGTGACTTATTAGCTGTGTGACTTTGGGCAAGTTATTTAACTTCTCTGTATCTTGTTTCTTCATTGTAAAATAGAGATGTTAACAGAAGCTACCTCATTAGACTGTTGTGAATATTAAATTGGTTACTATGTATGAAACACTTAGAAGTTACCTGGCAGAAACTCTATCATTATAAGCTGTTGTTATTATCCCTTATAGTCTATCCCTGTACTAACACATAAGACAATGTTTTAGTCAAATCTAAGTTGGAATAACCATGGAATATTTCTAACTAGTTGACAATGTTAAGAAGTTCTTAATGTGATTGAGTACTATACTATGTATGAGTTTCATTCAGGACTTTACCACTTACCAGTTGAGTGAACTTGGACCAAGTTACTTAACCTCTGTGTATTTCCATTTCCTCAAATGCAAACAGGGGGTAGTATCTGTACCATTTATGACTGAGAATTAAAATAATTAATAAAAGTAAAACACTGAGTTAATCAACAAATATTAGTTATTATTACTACTGCTAAAGCCAAAAAATAATTATGATCAAAGGAAAAGAGACCAGAGTTTCTATGAGTAATTAACAATAAAGTTCCTCATATATCATTTTAAAGTACAGAATGCTTCCTCTAAGATGAACCTAGTTATTAGTAAGAAATAATTAAAAGTAAATGCTTTTAGGTCTATAACTGACAGAGTAAAAAAAAAGATATATACCAGCTGACAGCTAATGAATAATATGGTCTTTGTGGGGCACTCTTGGACAAGCTCCTGTGAGTAGACATCAATCTTTAGAATTTGTATAGTACCTACCAACTAGCCTGAAGCCCTTAACAAGCTGTGACATGGGATGATATAAAGTAATGTCAAGGAAAAGAAAAACAAAATAAGAAGTGGAAGGAAAGAGCACATGCAACTCTGCTGAGTTTCATAACCTGGCCAATGACCTACTTAAGTCTAAAAGAGCTACACTTGAAGTTGCTGAGTCTTGTTTAAACAGCTAGTGCTAAGTTCCAAGGAAGGCACAGAGTCCAATGTCTACTAATATAATAATTTTTATGACAACTTCCATGATTTTTCTTCTATAATAAATATCAAATATGTTTGGGGAAGATCATTGTGATCAACATACTGGTAGGGTATAACAAAATTCCCCTAATAGTCTCAAAAATGGAGTAATATTCACGCATGGTTTTGAAGGTTAAATAATCATCACTTCCTATGAGTGTGTTGAAAGCAATGGTTCTGTTCACAGTTCCTCTCTCCTGTTCTTTCTAAATTCACTAAATTCTTATTTACAAGAATTTAAATTCACTGCAGCTCCTGACGTACACTGGCCTATCTCCAGTTCCTTCCTAAGAGGAGCTGATATTTATAAGTTTATGTACATTGTATATATTCAGAGATTTCATCCTGGTTAAGGCCAGGATGACAGGACATTTCCTACTATTACAGCACAGGAACCAGCCTTTATTTACTCAGCATGCTTGATGACAACCCTCTTATACTGGAATGGACATTTTGGGCATGACGGGGCTCAGAATCTAAAGAATAGTTTCTATGGGGCAGCAAAAATTCTGCAAAATTGTGTGTGGTTTCCCCTTTAAAATTGTTTATTAGAAGTCTTACCAGTGGTTAGGAGAATCCCAGAGATGTTGGCAGGGAAATTCTACTAGTATGTCTGTGCAAATATGTCTTAGAATTTATAAAAATAATCAACTCAAACTGATTTATATTTTGTTGCATTTACTCTTATTAAAAAATAAATAAGGTTATCAGGCTCTCTTTCTTGTTATACAATCAACAAAGGTTATGACCAAACTGGTTTAGATTCAGATGAAAGGGAAATTGCATATATCCCTATGTCTAGGAAAGCCTGTAAAAATTCATGAGCGTAGCAGCAACTAATACTTAATCTACTTCTCTCCTTAAACTGCAACTGCTTGGGTAAAAAGAGAACAGCAGTTATAGAATTTGCTTCCATGTTGAATAAAACTATAGGAATTGACACCAAAACTGCTAAAAAGAACCATATATATTTATATTTTTTACTTTGCTGATTCTTCAATTTCTACAAACTTCCAATTTAAAGTAAGCCACCACCACCACCCCCACCACCAAAAAAAGTAACCCTGTCCTCCTGGATAAGTATTTTTCTCTACTCCCAAGATCATTTTATTAGTGGTAGCCCACATATTGCTACTTGATATAATAATCTATTCCAGACAGCCACTTGGTGACTTAATATCAGTTAGAAATAGCCTAGTAGATGCGTGGAAAATATTCAAGAATAGTGTTTCCTAGCAATAGAAGAGTTGCTTGGAAAAAGAGATGAAATCCATTTTTCTGAAAATGTTCCTTTAAAAAATTTAAATATAAGCTATAGCTATGGAAGAGATTCAGTTAAAGGATTAAGGTTTACAGTGAGCCGGGCAAAAACTGCCTTATTTTGGAGCTCTTGTATTAAAATAAAAATCTTTCCTTGTTATTGCTTTGTCATTTTGGGGGATAATTTTCTGTCAGAAATTTTTAAAACAAGGAACACCTATGATATAAGAATAACAAAAGTGGGTGGGAAAATCCATGTAACCTATCAATTAAGTGATTATAATAAGGCTATATAAAATTGAAAATCGCTGGGGAAAATATCTTTGAACTTTTACCTCCTAGAATGTTTCATCTTAATTCACTAAAGGCATTTTAAAGTTGATGTGGCCTTGCTACCTACGGCAGGTTCAAATTCCAGCCTAATAGTCCTCAAACTACTTTCTTACTAATAGAATGTCTAATGGAGGGGGTCTTAGAAAGTAATTGCTGAATACACTAATGTTAAATCTCTTACAAATAAGGGGCATAACAGTTATTATCATCTAGTTGCAAAAAGAAGTTAATGAAGAATATTTTGAATAAGGACCCATTACAATGGCTTTAGAAAACAAGCCAACCTCATGGTGAGTGAGCCAGCCTCATGGTGAGTATATGGAAAACAACTATAATACATTTTTCAACTCTGGCAATGTTATTGTTACCTAGACCTTTTTTCAAATAGAGACGGAATGTACCTTCCTTCCAGGAAGGGATCATAAAAGTGAAACAGGAACAAAGAAATGAGAAACATTGCATCTTTCTCAGGGTGCAGCTTTTATAAGGTTCGGTACACAAGGTTATTTAATCACTTTAAGTGTCTACAGCAGTACTTCCCTTCCTCTCAGCAATTTGGACCAGAAAGACTGTAACAGTAATTGGAATCTGAGTCACAGGATGTAGGTCAAGATAGCACTTAAGGAAAGCCAAGTCAATACTTTTGTCAAATTGTGGAAGTTTGGGGATTTTTCTTTCCCCTTTTGTCCTTTGTTTGCCGTCTTTCATTTTTTAAAGTATTGATTTTATGTTTTGACTCTAAGTTCTTCATGCTCCTAGATGAAACTGGAGCCTATTATACAGAGTGAAGTAAGCCAGAAAGAAAAACACCGGTACAGTATACTAACGCATATATATGGAATCAGAAAGATGGTAATGATAACCCTGTATACGAGACAGCAAAAGAGACACAGATGTATAGAACAGTCTTTGGATTCTGTGGGAGAGGGAGAGAGTGGGATGATTTGGGAGAATGGCATTGAAACATGTATAATATCATATGTGAAACGAATCACCAGTCCAGGTTAGATACATGATACAGGATGCTTGGGGCTGGTACACTGGGATGACCCAGAGGGATGGTACGGGGAGGGAGGCAGGAAGGGGGTTCAGGATGGGGAACACATGTACACCCGTGATGGATTCATGTTGATGTATGGCAAAACCAATACAATATTGCAATTAGCCTCCAATTAAAATAAATAAATTTATATTTTAAAAAATAAAAAAAAATAGAATTTGGACTTGTAGAAAAATCAAAGGGCTTTGTGTGTGTGTGTGTGTTATTGTAGTTGCATTCAAATATTAGTGAATTATATTATGTATGGATGGGTAATATTGCCTAGTCTTTCCCTGATCAAAGGTCTTGATTTAAAGTTATCCAAATCTGAACTTCAAGATAAAATATTTCCAACTAAAGTATATTTAAGTCATTGTGACCACAGTATATTTTATTGAATAAAATATATTCAGCGATTTTAAGTTACTTAAACTATATTTCTAGAGATCATCTTATTAAAGTCTCACTTTGAAAATCAGACTTTTGGGGATTAAATGTTTTTTCACTTATCTGACTGATCACAGAAAATGTACAGTAAGCATTCATGGCAATTTTCAGAACATGCATTATGGTTAGAAAGGTATTGATAAGATATGTTGTTGGCACTACATGTAATTTAGAGGTGAGGGGAAAAGGAAGGAGTAGACAAATATAGTGTCTGTCAATGTCTCTTAATTTCCAAGATACCTATCACTGTGATGAGACCTGAAAACTGACATTAATCTAAAATCAGTACATTATTTATTAATTAATTTAAATAAATTTTAAATTAGTACATAATGTGCTACAATCTTTTCTGTAGGACAGGAAAGGAAGGACAGTAAGTACATCAAGAATTGAGGAAGTGTGACCAAGAGTAAGCACCTTCCTTAGGCCCTGTCTGCACCATGGCATTCCCAACAAGCAATGCAGTCTTGTTTCCCTGGACAGGCTTGGGCCTGGACAGTGGGATACAGGGTGATCAGAACACATATCGACCAGGAATACTCCTAAATATACTCAGTAAAGATCATTGCTATTGGGGTAGATGGCCCATTACTTTGTTTTTTAACAGCTCACTTTTGGCAAAACTACATAAACTGGAATGCACAGAATTAGAAGTAAATTTATTGATAGATTACAGCACAGTAAATTTAATTCTAATTTTAGGGTAAATGAGCAATTGTCACAGTGTTGACTAGAATCTAGGATATTTTATAAAATCTGTATCAGACAGTATGGATTAGACAGTAATAATGCATATTCTGTATCTTAAAGACCTCTGTGTTTCTGTGTTAGTAGTACATCATGAAATTTTATGATGGATTGAGTCAAAAACTGTATTTGAATAAGGAATGATCACAGACTATTGCTTAGTCTCCCATAAAGAAAAAGATAAAATTGGCCTGCTATTATTTGCTAATAATAACTGACTGCTAAATCATATCTGTCAATTTTCATTACATCCCAGGTCAGGTGGAAAGCAGTGTGCCTTAAAGGGTGCACTCTGTAGAAGAAATATTATTTCAGAAAAAAATAACCTAAAGTAAACTCACTGAATTTCTCCACATCCTGCCCCATTGAAAGCTATGTTCAGTTTCTTAAATCTCCAGATGTTTCCCTATCATCTTATTTTGGAAAAATAAACTGTCTTTAATTTTTATGAATGCAAAATATAATGAATACTGACCTTTGTTCCAAGTGGAATATGAATTTAAATTGCTGGTTTGGGTTTTATGAAGCCCTCAGGAAGAAGGAAAGAATTATTTCAAGATTCGTTCATATCTCTTGCTCATAGAATTCTTGAGGAAATCCATTATCTCCACAAAATGTCAAGTTAACAGACATCCTATACAGGGTTTTCAAATCATGTCCCATTACAGAAGATCAAGGTGCCTTGAAACCTCTTGCTTCCATTTGAAACAAGAAAAGCATGCTCACAATATTGTCCTAAACAGAGTAATTCACAACAAACTGTTGAAAATTCTTAAAGAAATGAGGATACCAGACCACCTGACCTGCCTCCTGAGAAATCTGTATGCAGGTCAAGAAGCAACACTTAGAACTGGAACATTTATACATGGAACAACAGACTGGTTCCAAATCAGGAAAGGAGTACGTCAAGGCTGCATATTGCCACCCTGTATATATAACATATATGCAGAGTACATCATGGAAAACACAGGGCTGGATGAAGCACAAGCTGGAATCAAGATTGCCAGAAGAAATCAATAACCTCAGATATGCAGATGACACCACCCTTATGGCAGAAAGTGAAGAAGAACTAAAGAGCCTCTTGATGAAAGTGAAAGAGAAGAGTGAAAAAGCTGGCTTAAAGCTCAACATTCAGAAAACTAAGATCATGGCATCCAGTCCCATCACTTCAGGGCAAATAGATGGGGAAACAGTGGAAACAGGGAGAGACTTTATTTTTGAGGGCTCCAAAATCACTGCAGATGGTGACTGCAGCCATGAAATTAAAAGACGCTTGCTCCTTGGAAGAAAAGCTATAACCAACCTAGACAAAATATTAAAAATCAGAGGCATTACTTTGCCAACAAACATATGTCTAGTCAAAGCTAAGGTTTTTCCAGTAGTCATGTACAGATGTGAGAGTTGGGACTAAAAGAAAGCTGAGCGCCAAAGAACTGATGCCTTTGAACTGAGGTGTTGGAGGAGACTCTTGAGAGTCCCTTGGACTGCAAAGAGATCCAACCAGTCTATCCTAAAGGAAATCAGTCCTGAATATTCATTGGAAAGACTGATGCTAAAGCTGAAACTCCAATACATTGGCCACCTGATACAAAGAACTGACTCACTGGAAAAGACACTGATGCTGGGAAAGATTGAAGGCGGGAGGAGTAGGGGACAATAGAGGATAAGATGGTTGTATGGCATCACTGACTTAATGGACATGAATTTGAGTAAGCTTCAGGAGTTGCTGATGGACAGGGAAGCCTGGCATGCTGCAGCCCATGGGTCGCAAAGAGTCAGACACAACCAAGCAACTGAATTGAACTGAACCAAAGTAATGCTGGGAATTTACTTTTATAAATATTTCTATTTAATCTGCTTTAAAAATTCTTTCTCTAAAAGTCACTTTCCTTATTATAAAGAATAATGCAAGCTTTCTATTTTAAAATGAATACAAATTCAAAATAGAAAATTTGGTAAAGAATAAAAGAATAAAATTTAAACCAAAATACTCTACATGGAGACAAATTTTTAATTTGTATATTTTGAAGCATTTTTTACAGTAAAATGTTGGATTAATACAAAATATGCAACATATAATTTTTCATCTTTATTTTTTAGTTAATACATTATGTTCTTTTCTATGTTAAATATTCTTAGTAAATAAAAATTTTAAATGAATATAAAATCACATTGCTTGGCTACAGTATACTTTAAATGAAAGTTTTGATGATTTTATTTTTCCATTTTATTATTAAACACATTTGATATGTATTTTGCTGTATTGTGAAGTAAGAATACAACATGATATTTTTCAAAGAACCATTTCCAAAATTTTCTTTTGAATAGTATATTCTTTCTTATTGTCTTTATATGCTTTCCTTAGCTTTGTAACTGGTATCCTCAAATCTGCTCTTACTCTTCTTTAATCCACAATGTTAAGTAGTGATCTTTTTAAAGCCCAAATTTGATTATATTATTAAATTATCTGAGCAATTAATGGGATATGAGGAAGACTGCAAAAGAGGTAGATTTTAAGTGAAATTAAACCAGTTGATCAGTTTTGAAATTTAGGATTACCTATTAGATTTCTTTATAGAGATACTGAGCTTGGAGTTTAAGTATGGGCAATATGTAAATAGTGTTTAAGTCATCCTACATGATTGAAATCACTTCAGAGAAATTCAGAGATTTAGTCCCAAAGCACTCCACTGTTTAAAAGTAAAGTAGTTGAGAAATTACTGATGAAGAGGAAGCTTAAGCGGGACAGAGAATCAACAGAGTGACAGCCAACAAGGAAAATATTTCAAGAAGAGAAGGTAGCAGCTACGGCTGCTAACAGGTAAAGCATGAGAAGGTCCAGGAATTGACTCTTGGATTCAGCAATCTGGTAGTTGGTGACTTTACCATTTGTTGTTTTGCTGTGGTGAAACTTTGATTGGAGTGGACTTAAGAAAGCATGGAAAAGACTGGAGAAATGAGTATAGAAAACTCTTCCAAAGAATACTGCTGTAAAGGTAAGCAAATAAATGGGGTGGTGGCTAAGAAGAAACTATTGAAACAAAAGAATTTCTTTCAAACATGGAAAATATAGTATATTTGTATTCAGAAGGGAATAATTCAATGGAAAGGAGAAAATTAGGGTGTGGAAAATTAGTATAAGAAAAGGGAAAACTATTGGTAAAGGGACCTAAAATAGGTGAGAGAGGTTAGGATCTATTATACAAGCCTACAAGTGGGAAGTGAGACTGAAATGGAAGTAATAATAAGCTTCTATATTGTCAGAAAGTGAAAGTGAAGTTGCTCAGTCGTGTCCAACTCTTAGTGACCCCATGGACTACAGCCTACCAGGCTCCTCCGTCCATGGGATTTTCCAGGCAAGAGTACTGGAGTGGGCTGTCAGAGGAGGGAGGTAAAGTATATGAATATGCAGTTTGGTGTAAAGAAGTCGAGAAGTCCTCCTGATTAATTCAATTTATATTTTTTTAGTCAAATGTGAATCATAGCTGAGAGTCAGGATGGTCATGATCTTTTGGATGTTTCAGAAGAAAGGTATAAAATGGTCCTCAGGCCAACAGTGGGAATGAACATATCAGGACAGTACGGCAGCTCTATGGACCATCCAATTCTACCATGAACTTAAAAAGAAGCTAGTCAGCATGACTTTGCAGTTTTAACTATTCTATTCTATTGCTCTGGTATAGCAATGTGGTAGACAGAGTTAGAATTAATAAAAGTCTGGGTTTTTTTTTTTTCCATGAAAATGTGACAGTTTAGGGGAGTCAGATGTTGTGATTCTAATGATCACTACTAGAATATAAGCTGAGGAAGAAGGAATGTGAGTACCTGAAGAAGGAAAGTGAAAATGTGATAAGGCCTATGGAGTGTACATTTCTGGGGCAGCAGCAGAACTGAGCTTATATGTATGAGAGAGAATGAGCTACAGTAAGACAAGAAGAAGACAGAGAGTGAGATGCTCAAACCTGAGATCACAAAAGTGGTGTGGTTTAGCTAATTTTACATCATTTATGAATATTGGATTGGAGGACTGAAAAGGAACTAAGAGGGTGGTGTGTAAAAAGTATCATCTATGTACTAGTTACAATTTCCAATGATCAAGAATGATCAGAAGAGTAGTACCAATAAGAATGGATAGTAAGCCAGGAACTAAAATTCTCACCATTCTCGGAGTGGTAACCTAGAAATACATGAATATGATCTGAATTGTTTAAATGTTTGTCCAGATTTCTTCTGTAGCTATGCCTATAATTTTGTGTAGGTTCCTGTCTCTTTCCTCAGTCTCCTTTAACTTATCATTTGACCTGTTTATCACTTTACAATTAATTCAAGGAGAGTTTCTTATGTTTGTTCTTCACCTTGCTAATTCTCTGTACTGCTTACTTAGACATTTTTTGTTTCCTCAAATAGAGATGTTAATTCTATTACTCATGAAATGTTTACCTTTATCAGTTCTTTTCATTTTCTTCACATTTTCATTTCAATTGGTTCTCAGATTATAGTCTCCCATTCTTATTTTATAGAGTTCAGGCCATATCATACTGAAAATGTAGAACAACTTCTGAAATTTTACACTTTTTTTTAACCAAAGATAAGCTTCCTCTTGGACTTTGAATGATGTTTTTTTTTTTTTTTTTTTCCTGTCTTCTGTAGGATTTCCCTATAAGTTCTGGTAAGTGTTTTTCATCAACTTGTCCTCACATGAGAATAGAGTTTCTTAGGTCCAGTTTTGCCAGCAGGACAGGCATAGTAATTATCTTTGACTGAACTTGGTGGTCAAATGAATCTGTCTCATTGAATATTACTTGAATTGTCTTCACATTAGCTCGATCAAAGGCTGATAGATTCTGTTCCAATTGTCAGTTTAAGTTTCCTTAGTAAGTACATGAAAAAAAAATTCTCAGCACCATTAGTCATCATGAAAATGCAATTAAAAAACAATGAAATACCACCCTCCTTTCACTAAGATGGCTATAATAAAAAAGACATTAACAAGAGTTGGTGAGGATGTAGAGAAATCAGAACACTCATATATTGTTGGTGGGGAACTAAAATGATGCAGTCACTTTGAATGAGTGAATGTGAGTCTGTTAGTCACTCAGTTGTGTCTGACTCTTTGCAAGTCCATGGATTTTAGCCTGCCAGGTTCCTCTGTCCATGGTATTCTCCAGGCAAGAATACTGGAGTGTGTTGCCATTCCCTTTTCAGGGGATGTTCACAACCCAGGGATTGAACCTGGTCTCCCTCATTGCAGGCAGATTCTTTACTATCTAAGCCACCACTATAATGTGTGTTTGTGTGGGTCTCTCTGAATTTATCCTGTCTGTAGTTCTTAGAGCTTCTTGGATGTGTGAATTTATATACTTTATCAAATAAGAGATGTTTTTGCTTAATATTTTTTCAAACATTCTTTCTGTCTCCTCTCTCTCCTCTAAAATTGGGACTGCAATTTTGTGCATGTTGTTCCACTTGATGGTGTCCTGTAATTCTCAGGATTCTTTTTTTTTTTTTTTTCATTCATCTTCATTCTTTTCTCTTTTGGCTTCTCAGGCTGAATAAATCGATCTATTTTAATTTCATTGATTCTTTTTTCTGCTGAAATCTGTTGCAATCCTCTAGTGGACTTTTCATCTCAGTTTTTGTATGTTTAGGTTCCAGATGTCTATTTTACTCTTCTTTAAAAAATAATTTATAACTTTTATTTATATTTTTTCTTTGGTGAGACCATTATTCTCTTGGCTTCCTTCCATTCTTTGTCCATGGTTTCATTTAGCACTTTGAGTATATTTAAAATACTTGATCTAAAATCTTCGTCTAGTAAGTCCAATGGCCAGGATACTTCAGCTAGAGTTTCTATTAATGTCTATTTTCCTGTGAGTAGGCCCTATTTCCTTCTTTCTTTGCAAGTCCTGTCATTATTTTGGTGAAAATTGGACATTTTGAATTAATATTGTGAATTAATAATGTGAAAGCTCTGGAAATCAGATTATTCTCATTCCTCAGGATTATAACTGCTTATTGTGATTTATTGTATTTTGCTTGTTTGTTTATTCTTTTTCATGTGTGACCACTGAAATTCCCAGTTTATACTTGGGCTCTGTTTTGATACACACCTTTCATATTTAGCTGGACTTTTCACAACTCTGTCTTAGCCTTCACTTGTGTTCGTGTGTACCATGAAGGTGAGCTGAAGGTAAAAGAATAAGGTTCTCTTAGACATTTTCTGAGCATATGTCTGGTTCTGGGCATGTGCATTGCCTTCTTAATTATTTGATATAAACACAAGCTTTTAAAAGCCCTTGCATGCATGCATGCCAAGTTGTTTCACTTGTGTCCAATTCTTTGCAGCCCTATGGACTACAGCCCATCAGGCTCCTCTGTTCATGGGATTCTCCAGGTAAGAATACTGGAGTGAGTTGGCATGCCCTCCTCCGGGGCTCTTCCTGACCCAGGGATCAAAGCCACTTCTCATATGTCTCCTGCATTGGCAAGTACCACTTGGGAAACCCTTTAAAGGGTTTCTTTTAAGGGTTCTCCCAGATATCTTTCTCAATGTCATGCTTCCTAACATTTTTGGTCTATTTGTTGCCTGTCTTGACTATAAATGCAAGACTGCCATGGCCAATATTTTTTCCTTGATATATTTTTTGGAAACACCACCCAAGGAACCATCTTAGCTATGGCAATACTCCAAATCAGGCAAAACAATGGCAAGCCCTTGCATTGGTCCTTCAAGAATCTATGATACAGGTTGAAATCCACAGCCACCATTCTTTGAGGATAAGGTCTATATTGCTCCTGCTGGCCTTGCAACCTGCACCAGGATTTCTGGCTGTCATCATAATACCTACTGCTGATCAAGGAGTGGGGACAGTAATAAACAAAATGCCAGAGCTCTCCCTTGGTAAAATGCAGCAATGCCTTTTATCATTATGCTTTCCTCTGGTTATAATAAGTTTTTGAGGATTTCAGAGTTTTGAACAAGTTGATTCTGATTATTTTTGCTAGCTTATCAGGTGCTTTTGTAGAGGTATAAAGTTCTGGAATTGCCTAATGTACCTAATTAGTGATGTCATCACGTTAGGTCTGGCCACTTTGGAAAGCAGTTTGACCTTCCTCCAAAAGCTTAACATGTTACTCCATGATCCAGCAATTCCAATTCTATGCATATACCTGAGACAATTGAAAGCATAGGGGTACAAAAACTGGTGCACAAATTTTCATAACAGCATTATTCAAAATAGCAACCTTCTCAAATGGAAATAGCCCAAACGTCCAACAACTAATGAAATAGATAAAATGTGATATATCTACACAGTGAATACTATTCAGCCATAAAAAGGAATGGAATACTGATATATGCCTAAACATAAGTGAACTCTGAAAACATTATGCTAAATGAAAAAAGTCAGATACAAAAGACACCTACTGCATAATTCCATTCGTATGAAATGTCCAGTATAGGCAAATTCATAAAGATGAAAAGTAGATTTCTGGTTGCCAGGAGCTGGGGGAAAGGAGATATGGAGAGTGACTAAGGGTACAGAGTTTCATTTATGAATGATGAAATGTTTTAGAAGTAAGTAATAGCAGTGGTGGCACAAGTCTGTAAATATACTAAAGACCTCTAAATTGTACACTTTAAAATAGTGAAGTTTATGGAATATAAATTACAACTAAATTAACTTTTTTTCTTGTAAAGTATAAATGTGTTATCTAAATTATTTCTTCTCCTGAATCGATTACAGAGCTCTTTCACAGCGTTGTGTTATGTTACATGTTCAGTCATGTCTGACTCTTTGTGACCCCATGGACTATAGCCCACCAGGCTCCTCTGTCCATGGGATTCTCCATTAGTAAGTGGAATTTATATATCCCAAGGCATCTCCTGATTGATAGTACTTATTCTTAAATAATATATTCCAAGGATGTGTTTTCATGCTAGGACTACTTTAGGTACCATGACTTTTCTTATGCATAATTTGATAATATCCTAAAATATGTGCTACAGTTCAAATATATGGAATTAGATAAAATATAAATATTAAAACTAATGACTCTAGTAACTAATAAACAATGTTTATATAAAACAAGCTAAATAAGTTATTGCTATGGTAATAACATTAGTATTTTTATACTTTTGAGATCTTTTACTTGATGATGGACTTGCCATAATATATTTGACCCATGATTTTTATACCAAATATTAGCAAACTATCTTTATGTTTAACATTAAAAACAATGAATACTTTCCTTATTGCATACAATTGAACTATTTACTACATGATCAATTAAATCACCAGAAAGCAGCTTGACATGTTACAAGTGTTCAGTCCCAGTATTTTTTCACATACTCATTTCACTGCATGCCAAAGAGAACTCAGACTTTACAGAGAATTTCCAGCAAAGATTTCAACACCTTTTCTTTCAAAAGGAGTTAATAAAATAAAAATGAAGATATCATTTGCTACATTTGAATAAGAACATTTGCATTTTTTTCTGAGTCTAGAAAAGAAACAAAGAATAACCTACAGAAAATATAATTTTTAGAGTAAAATCTTTGATTCTGGTATTAAAAACAATTGGATCATCTGCCCTACAAAATTACTATAAGTATTTATTAGTGACAGAAATTTAAGGAGGAAAATAATATTTACTATAGAGAAAAACTGTGGCACTTATATAATAAAAATATGAAAGTTATAGGAAAAAATGCTCTAACATTATGATTTTTATTAAACATCCTAAAGATTTATATTTTAGGATTTATATTTCAAGATTTATATTTTAAAAGCCTCAGCACACTGCTAGTTGTTTCTTATCTTTATATTCCTATCAAATATACACATATGCACTGTTACAAACTGAAGTTTGTGTCCTGCCAAATTCTTATGTTGAAACTCTGACCCCCAGTATGATGGTATTTAGAGACGGGGTCTTTGAGAAACAATGAGAGTTAGATAAAGTCGTGAGGGTGGAGCCCTCATGACACCACCCTTATGGCAGAAAGTGAAGAAGAACTAAAGAGCCTCTTGATGAAAGTGAAAGAGACAGTGAAAAAGCTGGCTTAAAACTCAACACTCAAAAAACAAAGATCATGGCATCTGGTCCCATCACTTCCTGGCAAATAGATGGGGAAACAATGGAAACAGTCACAGATTTTATTTTCTTAGGCTCCAGAATCACTGCAGATGGTGACTGCAGGCATGAAATTAAAAGGATAGGATTAGTGCCCTTACAAGAAAAGACAGGAGAGGGTTTGTACCAAGGAAAGGCCAATCTACCACATGAACTGGGAAAAGCTACTTATTGAACTTAAAAAAATTTCTTATTTCCAAGTTTACACCCAACGATACACTTGTATCCATAATTACTCCAGAAGACTCTCATAAGTGACTCAGTCATGGCACTCTTTTTGACCTTCTGGACTGTACCCACTCCTCTGGCCATGGGATTATCCTGGCAAGAATAGTGAAGTGGGTTAACATTTCTTCCTCCAGGGGATCTTCCTGACCCAGGGAGTGAACCTGCTACTCCTGCCTCTCCTACTCCTGCCTCTCCTACCCCTGCCTCTCCTACCGCTGCCTCTCCTACCGCTGCCTCTCCTACCCCTGCCTCTCCTGCCCCTGCCTCTCCTGCCCCTGCCTCTCCTACCGCTGCCTCTCCTGCCCCTGCCTCTCCTACTCCTGCCTCTCCTACCCCTGCCTCTCCTGCCCCTGCCTCTCCTGCATTGCAGGTGGACTCTACACTCCTGAGCCACTAGGGAAGTCAGAAGGCTCTGTATACTTTTTAAAAGATTTTTTTTAGAGCAATTACTACTACCTATTATATATCTCACAACATTTAAAAATAATTTTTATGATTACTTAGTCATTTGAAATTGACTAATTCAAGGTTAATTTCCAAACAAATACTCAGTAGTAAAAAAGAGAGCAGGTTTCTTTTAGAGCAAACATCCTGGAGTTTTGATAATTCAGTCTATTGGTTCTGCCAAATTTTGCTCTGATACATTCCATGCAGACAGAAAACTCTAGCAGGCTTGAGCAGGTGCTATTTGTGAAATCTAGTGGGATTAATTCTTTGTAGTTTAACAACCCAAGCCCTATTATGTACTAAATCATCTCAATGTCAGTCTCCTAAAGAACTATTTAGCTTAAACAAACCATAATCTGTTGCTAAGAGTGATAAAATAATAATAATAATTATAGCAGGCCAATGTTGTAACCTTCTGACCAAGACCTTGTTGATATTTCAGCTTTTTCCATGAACTGAACTTGTCAAGTTTATACAGACAGTATTTGCACTGATTTCATTTCATGTGTGTTATTGCAAAGCTTATGTTATATTTTTCAAACAAAGTGTAAAGAGGCCTGTCAAATAACATGGAAAATCCTGGAAGGACAACATGTGCACGATAAGTCAAAATAACAGTTTGACTCTGTCTCAGTGTAAAAAAACTCAGGACTTAAAAGGAAGATATTTTATAATAGGATTTTAAGCTATTTAGTTATTTCTAGCTTTGACTGATATTATTCAACATATTTAATTAAGAAATAAGCTATATAGTACATCCTGCAATTTTACTCAGCCAACAATATGCTCAGATGCTTCTCTTGTGTAAAAATAAAGGATGTATAGATACTGACCATGATTAAACTGAAGGCTAACAGATCTACAGTTTTAAAAATGTATGACTGATCACCATTTACCTTTGGTATATTACAGACAGGATATGTTTCAAGTATTGTTTAAATCAAGAGAAATTTCACAGTGCACAACAGTGTTACAGTTAATACAAATCCTCTAGGGTAGAGGCTAAGCAATTGGATCAGTATCAAGAACAGAATGTTTTTAACTTTGATTAAAGTTCTAGCCAAGTGTAGGTTTCCAAATGGAATCCAATATCACTGTGACAGAACTGACTGGCGAAAGGTGAAGTTTCTACCAGAACCAGAAATTTATTCAGTGAATGAGAGAAATAGGTTTAAAGATTAAGGAATTTCATTTTAAAAGGCTTCTTAATAATAGGCACGATGTGACTGATAGTTTCCATACATTAATTATCTTCTATGTATTTATGCCAAATAACTAAACAGTCTTAATGATTTTGAAAATACATTGGTTATACTCTTGGCATAATCAAAGGCTGTCCTATTCTCTTGTTAAATGCTATACAAATTGTTTGCAACCACAATACCAAGCGTGTTTTCCATTTATTTAAGTAATTGCTCTTTGATTTACCACTGTGTCTCATCATTTCTGTTGGATTTACCATTGTCAGGGTTCAACTACAACGGGGTCCCAGGAAACCAAGATAAATGAGAATATGCATGCAATAAACAGCAGAATGAAGTGATGCATCTGTTTTAGAGAGCTATCCTGCCACTTGGCTATTTTCATTTCCTGAGTAAATAACTATAATTTTCTTATTATAAACCTTACTGAACTCACGTGCAGGCAGCTGTGAATTTCTACAGTTGCTCCACTGAGGAATGGTTTATTAACCATTTAATGTACCTTCTATCCTAAATCTTCATGGTAGTATAAAAAGTGTCTACAACACATCTATTAACCTAATGTTCAAGGGTTTGAACTCATCATATCTGAAGTTAGTTACAAAAGTCTGCAGTTCTAAAATTGTGGAAGTTTGTCCTTAGTTGATTGATTTTGAATTATACAGGTAATCTTTAAAAATCTAAGATTTTTTTGAATAATAAATTTTAAAGTCTTTTAAGGCTACATATAATATTCTTAAAGACTCATTTATTAGGTGGAATTGAAAGGTAAATGGAAACAGGACAGGATTTAAAAAATGGCCCATAAAAGAGAACAAGACAGTGAAGGAGTAGGTGGATATGGAGTACATCCCTTTTCATAGATACATCAGGCTAACACCTTCAGTCACAGAAGAGCATGCAGAACACCATCTCAGGGTGGACAGGAGTACCTGACCAATGGAAAAGAATATATAGAACCACACAAAACTCCATAGGATGAAGGAACTAGGGGAAAAAAACAGGAGTCTTAATAGGACTGGACCTGCCCTCAGCTGGTGGAGGAACTGAAGCAGAGGTCCGATCCCCACATTGGGGCAACTGTATGAGTCAGAGGAGAAACATTTAAGGCTGAGTGAAACAGCTGATTTGTGGCAGCTTAAACAGAAAATGAAAATCAGACAGTCCTTGCTGCAGCCATACATACCCTGGACAGGGATGCAGGTTCGCAGGAAGGTGAAAAGACTGGGAGCTGCAGTTTAGGAATTGTGGAGCAATCCCAGGGCGAGGGCTGCTGTTGACTGTGGAGAGACGGGTCGAGGGGATGTGAGGGACAAGATTCTGGTGGGAAATGCCTGTGGAGGAAAGCCAGGCGGCCATGGAAGCAAGGCAACACTGCTGAGTCACGCATAGAGGGTGAAGCCATCACCACAGCCTCTCTCCCCACACGCCAGCATCAGCAACTGAACTGAGGCTGGCCCATCAAACACCTGATGCACTGAGCTACAGAGCAGGACCCCACCCAGGGTGTCCCTTTAAGTGCCTGACATGCCGATTTACAGAGTAGAACCCCAGCCAGGGGTCCCCCTCTATGTAACAACAGAGAAGGACCCCAGGCAAGGGAGCCCTCTAAGGGCTTGAATGAGCGGAGCTATGGAGTCAGAGGCCCTCTGATCGCCAGCTACAAAAGGCTTGAAAAAAGACCATAGGGGCTAAAAAGTTATAGGGCCATAATCCTGAGGCAGAGACAGTCCACATCCCTGCACACTTGTCGTCTCCAGGGTCCCCACAAGCCAAGCAGCTGCACCACCTTCACACTCAACTCTCACTGCGGCAGAGCTGCCACAGGCATCAAAAGTCTTGCATCTATTCACCCTGGGTGGCTTTGGTAGTTCCGACTCGGTGATCCTGTAGACTGTGGCCTATCAGACTTCTCTGTCAGGAAGCGGGATTCTCCAGGCAAGAATACTGGAGCATATTGGCCAATACAGGTTTCCATACCCTTCTGCTACTGCTGCTGCTGCTAGGTTGCTTCAGTCGTGCCTGACTCTGTGCGACCCCATAGATGGCAGCCCACGAGGCTCCCCCATCCCTGAGATTCTCCAGGCAAGAACATTAGAGCACTGTATTTCCTGCTTCCCTAGCCGCCAACTCCCCCTGAGTACCTGGTCCTGCCAGAACCCCTGTGACCCAAGCAGCTGCACAACCTCCACACCTGGCCCTCACAGGGGCAAACCCAAGCCCTCCAGGGCAGCCTCAGGAGCAAACCCCAGTGGACAACCCACATACAAAGGTGGAAATAAAACCACAATCGAAACCCAGGGGCAGTGTGGCTAAGGAAGAAGACCCCAAACCTTCCCACCAGCTGTACAAACTGCAGATTAAGTCCACACAATCAACTAGCCAGACTCTATGTCTATGGAATATATAAAAGGTCATTGAGATCTCCCACAAAAGAAAACACACTAGTTCTGACAGCTATGGACATTGGAGGCAAGAACACACAGAAGTAGAACCAGATAAGAATCTGAGCTGCCTCCACAGCAAGTCCAGAGATCAGCAGAGTGTTGGAGGGCATCCTAGGGAGGTGAGGTGGACTGTGACTCCCAGAGAGGACAAGGACTCTGACAGCAGTGACTCAAGAAAAACATTTTTTATCCTTAGGTTTTGACTTGTTCTGTAGGTTCTTTTCGATTTTTTTTTTAACATGCCCCAGCGGTTGTCGATTTTCTTGGCACTATGAAATCTGATTAACTATTGAGCTTTTTTTTTTTTTTTTTCATTCACATTTTCTACTGTTGTTAGACACCTCTGCCTCTACATTGGGCTTTTGCAGTTCTGTGGGGTTTTCCTTTTTTCTTTTTTTTTTCTCTTTTCTCTTTTTATAATTTCAACTTTTAATTTTTTAAACCTATTATTATTTGTTCCAGATTTATTCCTTTGTCTGCCTTTTCTACTATTCTTTTCCCCTTGGAGTTAATGTTTAATGTATACAAATCTGTTCGATTCCAAGGAAAACCATTCAACATCAGAGTAACACTGAAGAAGCTGAAGTTGAACGGTTCTATGAAGACCTACAAGGCCTTTTAGAACTAACACCCAAAAAAGATGTCCTTTTCATTATAGGGGACTGGAATGCAAAAGTAGAAAGTCAAGAAACACCTGGAGTAACAGGCAAATTTGGCCTTGGAATATAGAATGAAGCAGGGCAAAGACTAATAGAGTTTTGCCAAGAAAATGCACTGATCATAACAAACACCCTCTTCCAACAACACAAGAGAAGACTCTATACATGGACATCACCAGATGGTCAACACTGAAATCAGATCGATTATATTCTTTGCAGCCAAAGATGGAGAAGCTCTATACAGTCAACAAAAACAAGACCAGGAGCTGACTGTGGCTCAGATCATGAACTCCTTATTGCCAAATTCAGACTTAAATTGAAGAAAGTTGGGAAAACCACCAGACCATTCAGGTATGACCTAAATCAAATCCCTTATGATTATTCAGTGGAAGTGAGAAATAGATTTAAGGGCCTAGATCTGATAGAGTGCCTGATGAACTATGGAATGAGGTTCATGACATTGTACAGGAGACAGGGATCAAGACCATCCCCATGGAAAAGAAATGCAAAAAAGCAAAATGGCTGTCTGGGGAGGCCTTACAAATAGCTGTGAAAAGAAGAGAAGCAAAAAGCAAAGGAGAAAAGGAAAGATATAAACATCTGAATGCAGAGTTCCAAAGAATAGCAAGAAGAGATAAGAAAGTCTTCTTTAGCGATCAATGCAAAGAAATAGAGGAAAACAACAGAATGGGAAAGACTAGGGATCTCTTCAAGAAAATCACAGATACCAAAGGAACATTTCATGCAAAGATGGGCTCGATAAAGGACAAAAATGGTATGGACCTAACAGAAGCAGAAGATATTAAGAAGAGATGGCAATAATACACAGAAGAACTGTACAAGAAAGATCTTCACGACCCAGATAATCATGATGGTGTGATCACTGACCTAGAGCCAGACATCCTGGAATGTGAAGTCAAGTGGGCCTTAGAAAGCATCACTACAAACAAAGATAGAGGCGGTGATGGAATTCCAGTTGAGCTATTGCAAATCCTGAAAGATGATGCTGTGAAAGTGCTGCACTCAATATGCCAGCAAATTTGGAAAACTCAGCAGTGGCCACAGGACTGGAAAAGGGCAGTTTTCATCCCAATCCCAAAGAAAGGCAATGCCAAAGAATGCTCAAACTACTGCACAATTGCACTCATCTCACACGCTAGTAAAGTAATGCTCAAAATTCTCCAAGCCAGGCTTCAGCAATATGTGAACTGTGAACTTCCTGATGTTCAAGCTAGTTTTCGAAAAGGCAGAGGAACCAGAGATCAAATTGCCAACATCCGCTGGATCATGGAAAAAGCAAGAGAGTTCCAGAAAGACATCTATTTCTGCTTTATTGACTATGCCAAAGCCTTTGACGGTGTGGATCACAATAAACTGTGGAAAATTCTGAAAGAGATGGGAATACCAGACCACCTGACCTGCCTCTTGAGAAATTTGTATACAGGTCAGGAAGCAACAGTTAGAACTGGACACGGAACAACAGACTGGTTCCAAATTGAGAAAGGAGTATGTCAAGGATGTATATTGTCACCCTGCTTATTTAACTTATATGCAAAGTACATCATGAGAAAGGCTGGACTGGAAGAAACACAAGTTGGAATCAAGATTGCCAGGAGAAATATCAATAACCTCAGATATGCAGATGACACCACCCTTATAGCAGAAAGTGAAGATAAACTAAAAAGCCTCTTGATGAAGGTGAAAGTGGAGAGTGAAAAAGTTGGCTTAAAGCTCAACATTCAGAAAATGAAGATCATGGCGTCCGGTCCCATCACTTCATGAGAAATAGATGGGGAAACAGTGGGAATAGTGTCAGACTTTATTTTTCTGGGCTCCAAAATCACTGCAGATGGTGACTGCAGCCATGAAATTAAAAGACGCTTACTCCTTGGAAGGAAAGTTATGACGAACCTAGATAGCATATTCAAAAGCAGAGACATTACTTTGCCAACAAAGGTTCGTCTAGTCAAGGCTATGGTTTTTCCTGTGGTCATGTATGGATGTGAGAGTTGGACTCTGAAGAAGGCTGAGCACCGAAGAATTGATGCTTTTGAACTGTGGTGTTGGAGAAGACTCTTGAGAGTCCCTTGGACTGCAAGGAGATCCAACCAGTCCATTCTGAAGGAGATCAGCCCTGGGATTTATTTGGAACTAATGATGCTAAAGCTGAAACTCCAGTATTTTGGCCACCTCATGCGAAGAGTTGACTCATTGGAAAAGACTCTGATGTTGGGAGAGATTGGGAGCAGGAGGAGAAGGGGACGCCAGAGGATGAGAGGGCTGGATGGGATCACTGACTCGATCGACGTAAGTCTGAATGAACTCCGGGAGTTGGTGATGGACAGGGAGGCCTGGCGTGCTGAGATTCATGGGGTCGCAAAGAGTCAGACACAACTGAGAGACTGAACTGAACTGAACTATGGGTGAATATGTGTATGTGTATATTAAGTCAAATTTTTTTATTATTGTTTAAACCTCTGCCTCCATGTTGGGCTTTTGCAGTTCTGTGGAGTTTTCCTTATTTCTTTTTCTTTCTTTTCTGATTTTTTTTCTTCCTTTCTTTTTTTAACTTTAATTCTTAATTTTTAAAACCTATTGTATTTTTTATACATCTATTCCTTTGTTTGTCTTTCCTACTGTTCTTTTCACCTTTCACTTTTTCTTTAATGTATATAAATCTTCTTCATCTACCTCTGTTTAATTTTGCATATATATTCTTTCTTTTCTTTCCTTTTAAAATATTTGTTCGGTTTGTTTTCATTGCTTTATTCCCCACTTGGCATCTTGCTTTAGTTTTGTTTTCCAGTTGGGTATCAATTTTGGTTACCTTTGTTCGCCGGGTCAATCTACTGTACTTTTTTTTTTTTTTTTTTTTACTGTTTTGACTTTGCTCATGGATGTATATGTGTATATTCCCTTATTTTAATTATTATTTCCCTGATTTTGTAACTTCCATTTGTCTGGGGTTCATCATTGGTTTCTCATTTTTAGATATTTCTCTTTTTTTTTAAGATATTTCTTTTAATCTCACTTAATGCCATAACAAACCACTTGTGGAATCATCATTCCTGAACACAGATCAAGTCCTGAGCTTTTGGAATGGGAGCACAGACTCCAAGACCCTAGACTACCAGAGAACTAACCCTAGGGAGAATCTAATAGTGAGAAATCACACAAAGAAAACCACTTGAATACACAACCTGGCATCACCCAACCATCAGTAGCACCCTGTGCAGGACACCTCATCTAAACAACAAATAAAACAAAAATACAAACCCAATCATCATTAGACAGGATCATCACCTCACTTAGCCTTGCCTATCAGAGGAAAAAGAAAAACTCAGCACAAATCTCACCCTATATGTATCTTACACAAACCACTGGACCAACCTTAGGAGAGCAGAAGCAAAAGGAAGAAAGAATTCAACCTTGAAGCCTGGGAAAAGGAGCCCTCAAACACAATAAGTTTTTAAAACAAAAAAAGGAAAAGGCAAAGAAGTACTACACAAATGAAGGAACAAACTGGAAACACAGAAGTCTAAATAACTGAAGAGGAAAGAGGCAAACTACCTGAAAAAGTGTTCAGAATAATGTTAGTAAAGATGCTGAAAAACTTTGAAAACAAAATGGAGAGAATGCAAGAATCAATAAACAAAGAGAGAAGAATTAAAGAATAAACACACAAACAACACAATTACTGAAATTGAAAATACTCTAGAAGGAATCAATGGCAGAATATCTGAAGCAGAAGTATGAATCAGTGAGCTGGAAGATAAAATGGTGGAAATAACTTCTGAAAAGCAAAATAAAGTAAAAATAATGAAAATAACTGAGGATACTCTCAGAGATCACTGGGACAATATCAAATGCACCAAGATTCGAATTATAGGGGTGCCAGAAGAAGAAGAAGAGAAAAAGAAAGGGTATGAGAAAATTTTTGAAGAGATTACAGTTTTAAAAGTCTCCAACATGGAAAAGGAAATAGTCAATCAAGTCCAAGAGGCAGAAAGAATCCCATACAGGATAAAGCCAAGGAGAAACATGCCAAAACATATACTAATTAAACTAGACTAAACACAAAGAAAGAATATTAAAAGCAGCAAAGTAGAAGCAACAAGTAACATACAAGGGAAACACCCTGCACTTGACAGCTGATCTTTCAGCAGAAACTGCAGACCAGAAGGGAATGGCAGGATATATTTAAAGTATTCAAAGGGGGAAATCTACAGTCAAGATTACTGTACCTGGCAAGGATCTCATTCAAGATTGATGAAGAAATAAAAAAGCTTTTCAGATAAGCAAAATTTAAGCGAATTCAGTACCACAAAATCAGCTTTACTCAAATGTTAAAGGGACTTATATAGTCAAGGAACGTAAGAGAAGAAAAATAAATCTACAAAATCAACCCCAAACAATTAAGAAAATGTCAATAGGAACATATATACTGATAATTACTTTAAAAGTAAATGGATTAAATGCTCCAACCAAAAGACACAGACTGGCTGAATGGATACAAAAATCCATATATATATGGGTTATATACATGGAACCCATATATATATGGGTTATATACATGGGACCCATATATATGCTATATACAAGACACCCACTTCAGACCTAAAGACACATATAGTCTGTGTGAGAGGATGGAAAAATATGTTCCATGCAAATCAGAAGCAAAAGAAAGCTGGGGTAGGAATTCTCGTATCAGACAAAATATACTTTACAATAAAGAAGATTATAAAAGATAAAGAAGATTATAAAAGATAAGGAAGGACACTACATAATGATCAAGGAGTTACTCCAGGAGGAAGACATAACAATTGTAAATATCTATGCACCCAACATAGGAGCACCTCAATACATAAGACAAACACTAACAAACATATAAGGAGAAACTGACAGTAACACAATAATAGTAGGAGACTTTAACACCCCACCCACACCAATGGACAGATTATCAAAACAGAAAATTAATAAGGAAACACAAGTCTTAAATGATACATTAGATGAGATGGATCTCTGATATTTACAGGACATTCAATCCAAATGCAGAAGAATACATCTTCTTCTCAAGTCCACATGGACCATTCTCCAGGACAGACCACATCTTGGGCCACAAATCAAACCTCAGCAAATTTAAGAAAACTGAAATCATACCAAGCATCTTCTCTGACCACAAGGCTATGAGACCAGGTATCAATTACAAGAGAAAAAAAATGTAAGAAACACAGACACATGGAGATTAAATAATATCTTTCTAAATAACCAACAGGTTACTGAAAAAATCAAAAGGGGAATCAAAAACTTCTAGAAACAAATGACAATGAAAACATGACAACTCAAAACCTATGGGATGCTCCAAAAGCAGTTCTAAGAAGGAAGTTTATGGCAATACAATCTTACCTCAAGAAATAAGAAAAACATCCAATAGACAACATAACTTTATACCTAAAATAACTGGAAAAAGAAGAACAAAAAAAATTAGTAGAAGGAAATAAGTCATAAAGATCAAAGCAGAAATAAATGATAAAGATATGAAAGAAACAAAAGTAAAGATTAATAAAAACTAAAACCTGGTTCTTTGAGAAGATAATAAAACTTGACAAACCTTTAGCCAGACTCATCAAGAAAAAAAGGAGGAAGAATCAAATCAGCAAGATTAGAAATGAAAAAGGAGAGGTTACAACAGACAATGGAGAAATACAAAGGATAATAAGAGACTTATTATGAACAACTGTATGGCAATAAAATGGATAACCTGGAAGAAATGGACAGATTCTTAGAAAAGTTCAATCTTTCAAGACTGAACCGGGAAGAAAAAGAAATTATGAACAACCCAATTACAAGCAACAAAACTGAAGCTGTGATCAAAAAATCTCCCAAAAAACAAAAGCCCAGGGCCAGATGGCTTCACAGGAGAATTTTATCAAACATTCAGAGAAGAGAAAATGCTTATCCTTCTAAAACTCTCAGGCCAATATCACTGATGAACATAAATACAAAAATCCTCAACAAAATTTTAGCAAACAGAATTCAGCAACACATCAAAAAGCTCATACACCATGATCAAGTTGGGTTTATTCCAGGGATGCAAGGATTCTTCAATATATGCAAACCAATCAATGTGATTCACCATATTAACAAATTGAAAGATAAAAACCATATGATAATCTGAATAGATGCAGAAAAAGCCTTTGATAAAATTCAGCACCCATTTATGATTAAATCTCTTTAAAAAATAGGCACAGAAGGAACCTACTTCAACATAGTAAAGGCTGTATATGACAAGCCTACAGCAAATATTATTTTCAATGGTGAAAAATTGAAAGCATTTCCCCCAAAATCAGGAACAAGACAAGTGTGTCCATTTTTGCCACTATTATTCAACATAGTTCTGGAAGTCTTAGTTACAGAAATCAGAGAAGAAAAAGAAATAAAAGGAATCCAGATCAGAAAAGCTCTCACTGTTTGCAGATGTTATGATACTGTACATAGAAAAACCCTAAAGATAGGATCAGAAAATTACTAGAGCTAATCAGTGAATTTAGCAAAGCTGCAGGATACAAAATCAGTACACAGAAATCACTTACATTTCTGTACACTAACAATTAAAAATTAGAAAGATAAATTAAGGAATCAATCACATTCACCATTGCAACAAAAAGAATTCAATATCTAGGAATAAACTTACCTAAGGAGACAAAATAACTGTACACAGAATATTATAAGACACTAATGAAAGAAATCAAAGACAACATAAAGAGATGGAGAGATAGTCCATGTTCCTATGTAGGAAGAGGCAATATTGTGAAAATGGCTATACCACCAAATGCAGAAACTTTTACTCATGGCAGAAAGTGAAGAACTAAAGAGCCTCTTGATGAAAGTGAAAGAGGAGAATGCAAAAGTTGGCTTAAAGCTCAACATTCAGAAAACGAAGATCATGGCATCTGATCCCATTATTTCATGGCAAATAGATGGGGAAACAGTGGAAACAGTGAGAGACTTTATTTTTTTGGATTCCAAAAATCACTGCAGATGGTGACTGTAGCCATGAAATTAAAAGACACTTACTCCTTGGAAGGAAAGTATGACCAACCTAGACAGAATATTCAAAAGCAGAGACATTACTTTGCCAACAAAGGTCCATCTAGTCAAGGCTATGGTTTTTCCAGTAGTCATGTATGGATGTGAGAATTGGACTACAAAGAAAGTTGAGCACCGAAGAATTGATGCCTTTGAACTGTGGTGTTGAAGGAGACTCTTGAGAGTCCCTTGGACTGCAAGGAAATCCAACCAGTCCATCCTAAAGGAGATCAGTCCTGGGTGTTCATTGGAAGGACTGATGTTGAAGCTGAAACTCCAATACTTTGGCCACCTGATGTGAAGAACTGACTCATTTGAAAAGACCCTGATGCTGGGAAAGTTTGAGGGCAGGAGGAGGAGGGGACGACAGAGGATGAGATGGTTGGATGGCATCACCGACTTAAACATGAGTTTGGATAGACTCAGGGAGTTGGTGATGGACAGGGAGGTCTGGTGTGCTGTGATCCATGGGGTTGCAAGGAGTCGGACACGAATGAGTGACTGAACTGAACCAAAGGCAATCTATAGTGAATTTTGATCCCTATCAAATTAGCAATGGCTTTTTTCACAGAACTAGAAGAAAATATTTCACAATTCATATGGAACACAAAGACCACAAATAATCAATGCAGTCCTTATAAAGAAGAATGGAGCTGGAGGAATCAACTTTCCTGACTTCAGATTGTACTGCAAAGCTGCAATCATCAAGACAGTATAGTACTGGCACAAAATCAGAAATACAGAAGAATGGAATAAGATAGAAAGCCCAGAAATAAACCCATGCATCTACAGGTACCTTATTTTTGACAAACTAGGCAACAATATACAAGAGGGCAAAGATAGCCTCTTTAATAAATGGTACTGGGAAAACTGGACAGCTACATGTAAAAGAATGAAATTAGGACACTTTCTAACACCATACACAAAGATAAACTCAAAATGGATTAAAGACCTAAACGTAAGACCAGAAACTATAAAACTCTTAGAGGAAAACACAGGCAGAACACTCCATGACATAAATCAAACCAAGATCCTCTATGTCCCACCTCCTAGAGTAATGGTATAAAAACAAAAGTAAACAAGTGGGACCTGATTAAACTTAAAAAGGTTTTGCACAGAAAATAAAACTATATAAGCAAGGTGAAAAGAAAGCCCTCAAAATGGGAGAAAATAATAGCAAATGAAACAACTGACAAAGGATTAATTTTCAAAATATACAAGCAGCTCGTCCAACTCAATTGGGTTGTTTGCCAGAAAAACAAACAACCCAATCAAACAGTGGGGGAAAGACCAAAACAGACATTTCTCAAAAGAAGCATATAGATGGCTAGAAAACACATGAAAAGATGCTCAGCGTTGCTCATTATTAGAGAAATGCAAATCAAAACCACAATGAGATATCACCTCACACAGGAGAGAATGGCCATCATCAGAATGTCTACAAACAATAAATGCTGGAGAGGGTGTGGAGAAAAGGGAATGCTCTTACACTGTTGGTGGGAATGCCAATTGATACAGCCACTGTGGAAGACAATATGGAGATTCCTTAAAAACTAGGAATAAAACCACCATATGACCCAGCAATCCCATTCCTAGTCATATACCGTGAAGAAACCAAAATTGAAAAAGACACATGTATCCCATTGTTCACTGCAGCACTATTTACAATAGCTAGAACAAGGAAGGAACCTAGATGTCCATCAACAGATGAATGGATAAAGAAGTTACAGTACATATACTCAATGGAATATCACTCAGCCATAAAAAAGAATGTAAAATTTGAGTCAGTTTTAATGAGGTGGATGAACCTAGAACCTATTATACAGAGTGAAGTGAGTCAGAAAGAGAAAGATAAATATTGTATTCTAACACATATACAGAATCTAGAAGAATGGTACTGAAGAACTGATTTACAGGGAAGTAATACGGAATGAAGCAGGGCAAAGACTAACAGAGTTTTGCCAAGAGAACGCACTGGTCATAGCAAACACCCTCTTCCAACAACACAAGAGAAGACTCTATACATGGACATCACCAGATGATCAACACTGAAATCAGATCGATTATATTCTTTGCAGCCAAAGATGGAGAAGCTCTATACAGTCAGCAAAAACAAGACCAGGAGCTGACTGTGGCTCAGATCATGAACTCCTTACTGCCAAATTCAGACTTAAATTGAAGAAAGTAGGGAAAACCACTAGACCATTCAGGTATGACCTAAATCAAATCCCTTATGATTATACAGTGGAAGTGAGAAATAGATTTAAGGGCCTAGATCTGATAGAGTGCCTGATGAACTATGGAATGAGGTTCGTGACATTGTACAGGAGACAGGGATCAAGACCATCCCCATGGAAAAGAAATGCAAAAAAGCAAAATGAATGTCTGGGGAGGCCTTACAAATAGCTTTGAAAAGAAGAGAAGTGAAAAGCAAAGGAGAAAAGGAAAGATATAAACATCTGAATGCAGAGTTCCAAAGAATAGCAAGAAGAGACAAGAAAGCCTTCTTTAGCGATCAATGCAAAGAAATAGAGGAAAACAACAGAATGGGAAAGACTAGGGATCTCTACAAGAAAATCAGAGATTCCAAGGGGACATTTCATGCAAAGATAGGCTCGTTAAAAGACAGAAATGGTATGGACCTAACAGAAGCAGAAGATATTAAGAAGAGGTGGCAACAATACACAGAAGAACTGTACAAAAAAGATCTTCATGACCCGATAATCACGATGGTGTGATTACTCATCTAGCGCCAGAAATCCTGGAATGTAAAGTCAATTGGGCCTTAGGAAGCATCATTACAAACAAATCTAGTGGAAGTGATGAAATTTCAGTTGAGCTATTTCAAATCCTGAAAGATGATGCTGTGAAAGTACTGCACTCAATATGCCAGCAAATTTGGAAAACTCAGCAGTGGCCACAGACTGGAAAAGGGCAGTTTTCATTCCAATCCCAAAGAAAGGCAATGCCAAAGAATGCTCAAACTACTGCACAATTGCACTCATCTCACATGTTAGTAAAGTAATGCTCAAAATTCTCCAAGCGAGGCTTCAGCAATATGTGAACTGTGAACTTTCTGATGTTCAAGCTGGTTTTAGAAAAGGCAGAGGAACCAGAGATCAAATTGCCACAATCCGCTGGATCATGGAAAAAGCAAGAGAGTTCCAGAAAGACATTTATTTCTGCTTTATTGACTATGCCAAAGCCTTTGTGTGGATCTCAATAAACTGTGGAAAATTCTGAAAGAGATGAGAATACCAGACCACCTGACCTGCCTCTTGAGAAACCTATATGCAGGTCAGGAAGCAACAATTAGAACTGGACATGGAACAGACTGGTTCCAAATAGGGAAAGGAGTACATCAAGGCTGTATATTGTCACCCTGTTTATTAAACTTCTATGCAGAGTACATCATGAGAAACGCTGGACTGGAGGAAACACAAGTTGGAATCAAGATTGCTGGGAGAAATATCAATAACCTCAGATATGCAGATGACACCACCCTTATGGCAGAAAGTGAAGAGGAACTCAAAAGCCTCTTGATGAAAGTGAAAGAGGAGAGTGAAAAAGTTGGCTTAAAGCTCAACATTCAGAAAACGAAGATCATGGCATCCAGTCCCATCTCTTCATGGGAAATAGATGGGGAAACAGTGGAAACAGTGTCAGACTTTATTTTTGGGGGGCTCCAAAATCACTGCAGATGGTGACTGCAGCCATGAAATTAAAAGACGCTTACTCCTTGGAAGGAAAATTATGACCAACCTGCATAGCATATTGAAAACAGAGACATTACTTTGCCAACAAAGGTCCATCTAGTCAAGGCTATGGTTTTTCCAGTGGTCATGTATGGATGTGAGAGTTGGACTGTGAAGAAGGCTGAGTGCCAAAGAATTGATGCTTTTGAACTGTGGTGTTGGAGAAGACTCTTGAGAGTCCCTTGGACTGCAAGGAGATCCAACCAGTCCATTCTGAAGGAGATCAGCCCTGGGATATCTTTGGAGGGAATGATGCTAAAGCTAAAACTCCAGTACTTTGGCCACCTCATGTGAAGAGTTGACTCATTGGAAAATATTCTGATGCTGGGAGAGATTGGGGGCAGGAGGAGAAGGTGACAACAGAGGATGAGATGGCTGGATGGCATCACTGACTCGATGGACGTGAGTCGGAGTGAACTCTGGGAATTGATGATGGACAGGGAGGCCTGGTGTGCTGCGATTCATGGGATCGCAAAGTGTCGGACACGACTGAGAAACTGAACTGAACCGAACCGAACAGAGAAACAGACATCAAGAATATACTTATAAACGTGGGGAGAATGGAGGAGAGGATGAGATGTATGGAAAGAGTAACATGGAAACTTACATTACCATATGTAAAATAGATAAGTGAAAGGAATTTGCTGTATGGCTCATGAAACTCAAACAAGGGCTCTGTATCAACCTAAAGGGGTGGGAAGGGGAGGGAGACAGAAAGGAAATCTAAAAAGGAGGGGATATATTTATACCTTTGGATGATTCATGCTGAGGTTTGAGAGAAAACAATAAAATTCTGTAAAGCAATTATCCTTCAATAAAAAAATAAATTACAAAAAAAATGGCACATATGTCCTTGTATACTTCCCATTTATGAATGCTGCATTCCAAAAGGAGTTAAGTCCAAATCAAAGCAGAATTTCTTTTAAAATTAATATAGCAATTTTTCCCATGTACAAAAATATATATTAAGATATTCATGTATGTATTATATTTCAGCCGGTTGATTGCACCTCAATCAACTCAATTGAACAAAAATTTTAAGTGGTTATTAAGTGAAGTTGAATAAATTCGCTCAGTCACATCCGACTCTTTGCAACCCCATGAACTGTAGCCCTAAGCAGCATGCTCCTGCGTTCATGCGATTCTCCAGGCAAGAGTACTGGAGTGGATTGCCATTTCCTTCTCCAGGGTATCTTCCCGACCCAGGGATTGAACCTTGATCTCCAGCATTGCAGGCAGATGCATTATCATCTATATTTTTGTAATTATGACAAATGTACAATGCAGATAGTACTCAAGACTCAGGCATCTTTGTTATGAACACTAGACCACTTCAAGAAGTAATCTATATCTTCAATTAGTGCATTATGTATGTCAGTACCTAAACTTTCTTCTTCTTCATACTATTTCCCATCAATTGTCATACTCTCTCAAAGATATTCAGGGAGACTCCAAGGATGCTAGTATTCTGCTTTTTTTCTGTGTTGCATTTTAGTCATTCTCACAGAAAATCACTAATGAATGATTCTCTTTCTATACAATATGAAGCAGAAGAAAAACTGGCTGATTAAAGAACATCTGACTCAGAAATATTTTTATCAGAGGACTAACAGAAGTAAACAGCCTTATATTGTCTGGCTGCTCAACTTCAAAAGCAAAAACACTGGACAAATTCATATTTTACCTCTTACTGAATCTTAGATTTGTCTATAAAAAGATCTACCACAGAGAACTATAGTAGGAATTAAACAATACTTATATAGTATTTAAAACAGTAACTGAACAATAAATATCAGTATTATTATTATACAAAAGCACTTCTGTCCTATTTTTTTTGTGTATGAAAAGTAGCATCACGAGTAATATTAACCCTGTTAAGTTTTCTATTTAAATAGAAGAGCAAACTATTTTTTTGCCTTGTCAAAACTGACTTTAAAACTTTTTAAGTAGGAAAAAATTGTACCAGATTATGTTGATAAAAATTAAGCAAAGATTGCATTTTAGCTTCCTTTATTTTTCATCGGAAGTTTTCAGTTTTAAAGAAATCTAGTCTAAACATGGTGAAAATTATTGACTGGTTTAACATCCAAAAGAAAAAAAAAAAATCAGCCTACGTTTGATGGAAGTTCATGAACTTGGCAAAACTTTTGTTGAACCTCCCTGAGTTTCAGGTTCATTTGAAACCAAAACTAGGTGAGTCTCAGATTTTATTATGAATGTTTCACAAAGTTCTACAAATAAAACGTGATTTACATAACAGGAATATTCGATACTTACCTGTTGCTAGCTCTTCCTCAAAATTCCTCAGTACTTATATCTGACTTTTTAATGCTTATATTGTAATCTTCAGATGGAATTCTTCTTTATATTTTTTAAAGCTTATTATTAAGAACAGGAATAAATATATCCTTATCCAATATATATCTTGTGATAAGGCAAGTCACTGGCAATTCCCTGATATTCACTTTTCCCTTAAGAAGGGTTAATTGTATAATGATTTCTTCATCTTAATCTTAGGCAACAGTACATGTCTTTTCATTTTCACACTTGGAATTTCACATTTATTAATCACAAGTTTATCAGCTCCAGTTATTTTTTGAGTGTTCTATACACAATGACTGAATTCTCCACATTCTTTATTTCTTAATAAATAGCACACAGATAATTTACACATCATTTCTTATTTTGGGCTTCCCAGGTGGCCCTAGTGGTTAAGAACCCATTTGCCAATGCAGGTGATGTAAGAGATGCAGGTTCGATCTCTGGGTCTGGAAGATCCCCTGGAGGAGGGCATGGCAAGCCACTCCAGTATTCTTGCCTGGAGAATCCCATGATCAGGGGGAATGACAGGCTACAGTCCGTGGAGTCCCAAAGAATCAAATTTAAATTTCTTTTTTAAATCCACAAGAAGAGAAAAAGTGATGAAAATGCCATGATATATATTTTTATTTTGTTCAGTAATCCTGTGTTATCTACGACTCAAGAACAAACATTTCTTTATTCTTTACAATTCACCTTTTAATATCAGAATAAATTAGTGACAAATTCCTGTGAATAGAGATTTCATAATATTAGGTGAATACCTAAATGCTACTGCTAAGTCGCTTCAGTCGTGTCCAACTCTGTGCGACCCCACAGAAGGAAGCCCACCAGGCTCCCCCGTCCCTGGGATTCTCCAGGCAAGAACAGTGGAGTGGGCTGCCATTTCCTTCCCCAATGCATGAAAGTGAAAAATGAAAGTGAAGTCGCTCAGTCGTGTCCGACTCTTAGCGACCCCATGGACTGGAGCCTACCAGGATCCTCCGTCCATGGGATTTTCCAGGCAAAAGTACTGGGGTGGGGTGCCATCGCCTTCCCCGCCTAAATGCTAATGCACTATAAAATCCCCCTTTTCTAGATAATATAGTATAGAGAAGACAGCATGCTTAAGTAATTTGTCAGTCATTCAATGAATGTTTCTCCCACTGTAAAAATACATGGTGAAAAGGACAGAAGATCATGGAAAGGCCCTTGAAAAGTCTGTAATATAACATATATGTAAGAAAATGAATCAGTAAGGGTAAAAATATGTAATTTGAATTAGGTACAAAGAAAATACAGTCAAAAACAAGAACAAAATTGGTTTTGTTTAAGTTTCTTAAAGGAGTTCTCTGTCTCATCCACGCATATGGCTATATTCATTTATTTATGTTTTTAATTATAGTTTCTCCAGCTTCTTATTAATGGAAATAAATAGAAAAAATGAATAATCATAAGTATGAAACTCAATGAATTTTCACAAGGTAAACACTCCCATGTAACAAGCAATGAGACAGAAACAGAATATTATCAAAACCTTAGAAGATGCCCTTAAACTCTCTTTTAATCACTGCTGCTGCTGCTGCTGCTGCTAAGTCGCTTCAGTCGTGTCCAACTCTGTGCGACCCCATAGACGGAAGCTCACCATGCTCCCCTGTCCCTGGGATTCTCCAGGCAAGAACACTGGAGTGGGTTGCCATTTTCTTCTCCAATGCATGAAAGTGAAAAGTGAAAGTGAAGTCTCTCAGTCGTGTCCGACTCTTAGCGACCCATGGACTGGAGCCTACCAGGATCTTCTGTCCATGGGATTTTCCAGGCAAAAGTACTGGGGTGGGGTGCCATTGCCTTCCCCGCTTTTAATCACTAGCCATCCCATTTCGAACACTGACTACTAAGCTGATTTATAACACAACAGATTCGTTTTCTCTGGTTCTGAGCTACACCCATGTGAAATCATAGACTCTTCCTGCATCTGATTTCTTTCACTTATTGTTATGTTTTTGAGACTCATTCATGTTTGAAATGTAACAGTAACTTTCTTACTCTCATATTTCATAATTTCTTTTATTATTATTATTTTTTTTTAATTTTTCTTAACTTTACAATATTGTATTACTTTTACTATACATCGAGATGCATCCGCCACCAGAATACACGTGCTCCCCATCCTCAACCCTCCTCCCTCCCCCCTTCCCACACCATCCCTCCAGGTCATCCCAGTGCTCCAGTCCCAGGCATCTGTTATAGGGCATCGTACCTGGACTGACTCGTTTCAGATACGATATTATACATATTTCAATGCTATTCTCCCCAATCGTCCCACCCTCTCCCAGTCCCAGAGTCCAAAAGTCTGTTCTATACATCAGTGTCTCTTTTGCTGTCTCATAAGCAGGGTGATTGTTACCATCTTTCTAAATTCCATATATATGCGTTAGTATACTGTACTTGTGTTTTTCTTTCTGGCTTACTTCACTCTGTATAATAGGCTCCAGTTCCATCCACCTCCTTAGAACTGATTCAAATGTATTCTTTTTAATGGCTGAGTAATACTCCGTCGTGTATATGTACCACAGCTTGCTTATCCATTCATCTGTGGATGGACATCTAGGTTGCTTCCACATCCTGGCTATTGTAAACAGTGCTGCTATGAACATTGGGGTACACGTGCCTCTTTCTATTCTGGTTTTCTCAGTGTGTATGCCCAGCAGTGGGATTGCTGGGTCATAAGGCAGTTCTATTCCCAGTTTTTTGAGGAATCTCCATACTGTTCTCCATAGTGGCTGTACTAGTTTGCATTCCCACCAACAGTGTAAGTGGGTTCCCTTCTCTCCGCACCCTCTCCAGCATTTATTGCTTGTGGATTTTTGGATCGCAGCCATTCTGACTGGCGTGTAATGGTATCTCATAGTGGTTTTGATTTGCATTTCTCTGATAATGAGCGATGTTGAGCATCTTTTCATGTGTTTGTTAGCCATCTGTATGTCTTCTTTGGAGAAATGTCTATTAAGTTCTTTGGCCCATTTTTTGATTGGGTCGTTTATTTTTCTGGAATTGAGCTGTAGAAGTTGCTTGTATATTTTTGAGATTAGTTGTTTGTCTGTTGCTTCATTTGCTATTATTTTCTCCCATTCTGAAGGCTGTCTTTTCAGCTTGCCTATAGTTTCCTTTGTTGTGCAGAAGCTTTTAAGTTTGATTAGGTCCCATTTGTTCATTTTTGATTTTATTTCCGATATTCTGGGAGGTGGGTCATAGAGGATCCTGCTGTGATGTAAGTCAGAGAGTGTTTTGCCTATGTTATCCTCTAGGAGTTTTATGGTTTCTGGTCTTATATTTAGCTCTTTAATCCATTTTGAGTTTATTTTTGTGTATGGTGTTAGACAGTGTTCTAGTTTCATTCTTTTACAAGTGTTCAACCAGTTTTCCCAGCACCACTTGTTAAAAAGATTGTCTTTACTCCATTGTATATTCTTGCCGCCTTTGTCAAAGATTAGGTGACCATATGTGCGTGGATTTATCTCTGGACTTTCTATTTTGTTCCATTGATCTATGTTTCTGTCTTTGTGCCAGTACCATACTGTCTTGATGACTGTAGCTTTATAGTAGAGCCTGAAGTCAGGCAGGTTGATTCCTCCAGTTCCGTTCTTCTTTCTCAAGATAGCTTTGGCTATTCGAGGTTTTTTGTATTTCCATACAAATTGAGAAATTATTTGTTCTAGCTCTGTGAAGAATACTGTTGGTAGCTTGATGGGGATTGCATTGAATCTATAAATTGCTTTGGGTAGTATACTCATTTTCACTATATTGATTCTACCAATCCACGAACATGGTATATTTCTCCATCTATTAGTGTCCTCTTTAATTTCTTTCAGCAGTGTTTTATAGTTTTCTAAATATAGGTCTTTAGATTCTTTAGGAAGATATATTCCTAAGTATTTTATTGTTTTCATTGCAATGGTGAATGGAATTGTTTCCTTAATTTCTCTATTTTCTCGTTATTAGTGTACAGGAATGCAAGGGATTTCTGTGTGTTAATTTTATATCCTGCAACTTTACTGTATTCATTGATTAGTTCTAGTAATTTTCTGGTGGAATCTTTAGGGTTTTCTACGTAGAGGATCATGTCATCTGCAAACAGTGAGAGTTTTACTTCTTCTTTTCCAATTTGGATTCCTTTTATTTCTTTTTCTGCTCTGATTGCTGTGGCCAAAACTTCCAGAACAATGTTGAATAATAATGGTGAAAGTGGGCATCCTTGTCTTGTTCCTGACTTTAGAGGAAATGCTTTCAATTTTTCACCATTGAGGATAATGTTTGCTGTGGGTTTGTCGTATATAGCTTTTATTATGTTGAGGTATGTTCCTTCTATTCCTGCTTTCTGGAGAGTTTTTATCATAAATGGATGTTGAACTTTGTCAAAGGCTTTCTCTGTATCTATTGAGATAATCATATGGTTTTTATTCTTCAGTTTGTTAATGTGGTGTATTACGTTGATTGATTTGCGGATATTGAAGAATCCTTGCATCCCTGGGATAAAGCCCACTTGGTCATGGTGTATGATCTTTTTAATGTGTTGTTGGATTCTGATTGCTAGAATTTTGTTAAGGATTTTTGCGTCTATGTTCATCAGTGATATTGGTCTGTAGGTTTCTTTTTTTGTGGGGTCTTTGTCAGGTTTTGGAATTAGGGTGATGGTGGCCTCATAAAATGAGTTTGGAAGTTTGCCTTCCTCTGCAATTTTCTGGAACAGTTTGAGTAGGATAGGTGTTAGCTCTTCTCTAAATTTTTGGTAGAATTCAGCTGTGAAGCCGTCTGGGCCTGGGCTTTTGTTTGCTGGGAGATTTCTGATTACAGTTTCAATTTCCGTGCTTGTGATGGGTCTGTTAAGATTTTCTATTTCTTCCTGATCCAGTTTTGGAAAGTTGTACTTTTCTAAGAATTTGTCCATTTCTTCCATATTGTCCATTTTATTGCCATATAATTGCTGATAGTAGTCTTTTATGATCCTTTGTATTTCTGTGCTGTCTGTTGTGATCTCTCCATTTTCTTTTCTAATTTTATTGATTTGATTTTTCTCCCTTTGTTTCTTGATGAGTCTGGCTAGTGGTTTGTCAATTTTATTTACCCTTTCAAAGAACCAGCTTTTGGCTTTGTTAATTTTTGCTATGGTCTCTTTTGTTTCTTTTGCATTTATTTCTGCCCTAATTTTTAAGATTTCTTTCCTTCTACTAATCCTGGGGTGCTTCATTTCTTCCTTTTCCAGTTGCTTTAGGTGTAGAGTTAGGTTATTTATTTGGCTTTTTTCTTGTTTCTTAAGGTATGCCTGAATTGCTATGAACTTTCCCCTTAGGACTGCTTTTACAGTGTCCCACAGGTTTTGGGTTGTTGTGTTTTCATTTTCATTCGTTTCTATGCAGAATTTGATTTCTTTTTTGATTTCTTCTGTGATTTGTTGGTTATTCAGGAGTGTGTTGTTCAGCCTCCATATGTTGGAATTTTTAATAGTTTTTCTCCTGTTATTGAGATTTACTCTTACTGCATTGTGGTCAGAAAAAATGGTTGGAATGATTTCAATTTTTCTGATCTTACCAAGGCTAGATTTATGGCCCAGGATGTGGTCTATCCTGGAGAAGGTTCCGTGTGCACTTGAAAAAAAGGTGAAATTCATTGTTTTGGGATGAAATGTCCTATAGATATCAATTAGTTCTAACTTGTCTATTGTATCATTTAAAGTTTGTGTTTCCTTGTTAATTTTCTGTTTAGTTGATCTATCCATTGGTGTAAGTGGGGTATTAAAGTCTCCCACTATTATTGTGTTATTGTTTATTTCTCCTTTCATACTTGTTAGTATTTGTCTTACATATTGCAGTGCTCCTATGTTGGGTGCATATATATTTATAATTGTTATATCTTCTTCTTGGATTGATCCTTTGATCATTATGTAGTGACCTTCTTTGTCTCTTTTCACAGCTTTTGTTTTAAAGTCTATTTTATCTGATATGAGTATTGCTACTCCTGCTTTCTTTTGGTCCCTATTTGCATGGAAAATCTTTTTCCAGCCCTTCACTTTCAGTCTGTATGTGTCCCCTGTTTTGAGGTGGGTCTCTTGTAGACAACATATGTATGGGTCTTGTTTTTGTATCCATTCAGCCAGTCTCTGCCTTTTGGTTGGGGCATTCAACCCATTTACATTTAAGGTAATTATGGATAAATATGATCCCGTTGCCATTTACTTTGTTGTTTTGGGTTTGAATTTATATATCCTTTTTGTGTTTCCTGTCTAGAGAATGTCCTTTAGTATTTGTTGGAGAGCTGGTTTGGTGGTGCTGAATTCTCTCAGCTTCTGCTTGTCTGTAAAGGTTTTGATTTCTCCTTCATATTTGAATGAGATGCTTGCTGGGTACAATAATCTGGGCTGTAGGTTCTTTTCTTTCATCACTTTAAGTATGTCTTGCCATTCCCTCCTGGCTTGAAGAGTTTCTATTGAAAGATCAGCTGTTATCCTTATGGGAATTCCCTTGTGTGTTATTTGTTGTTTTTCCCTTGCTGCTTTTAATATTTGTTCTTTGTGTTTGATCTTTGTTAATTTGATTAATATGTGTCTTGGGGTGTTTCACCTTGGGTTTATCCTATATGGGACTCTCTGGGTTTCTTGGACTTGAGTGATTATTTCCTTCCCCATTTTAGGGAAGTTTTCAACTATTATCTCCTCTAGTATCTTCTCATGGTCTTTCTTTTTGTCTTCTTCTTCTGGAACTCCTATGATTCGAATATTGTAACATTTAAGATTGTCCTGGAGGTCTCTGAGATTGTCCTCATTTCTTTTAAGTCGTTTTTTCTTTTTTCTCCTCTGATTCATTTAATTCTGCCATTCTATCTTCTAATTCACTAATTCTATCTTCTGCCTCTGTAATTCTACTATTTGTTGCCTCCAGAGTGTTTTGGATCTCATTTATTGTATTATTCATTATATATTGACTCTTTTTTATTTCTTCTAGGTCCTTGTTAAATCTTTCTTGCATTTTCTCGATGCTTTTCTCCAGGCTATTTATCCATGATTCCATTTTGCTTTCCGGGCTTTGGATTAATTTCACTATCATTATTCGGAATTCTTTATCAGGTAGGTTCGCTATTTCTTCCTCTTTTGTTTGGTTTGGTGGGCATTTATCCTGTTCCTTTACCTGCTGGGAATTCTTCTGTCTCTTCATCTTGTTTAAAATGCTGAGTTTGGGGAGTCCTTACTGTATTCTGGCAGTCTGTGGAGTTCTCTTTATTGTGGCTTTTCTGCCCTATATGTGGGTTTGTACCGGTGGCAAGTCGAGGTTTCTTGTTTATGGAAGCTTGTATCAATGTTCTGGTGGGTGGGGCTGGATTTCTTTTCTCTGGGGTGTGGTGGAGTGTCTAGTGGTGAGTTATGAGATGTCTATGGTTTTGAGGTCGCTTTGTGTAGCCTGTGACTTGGAGCTCAGGGCTGTGTTCTTGTTTTCCTAGAGGTTTTTCTTGGTATGTCTTGCCGTGGAACTTGCTGGTCTTTGTGTGATGCTTGGTTTCAGTGTAGATATGGAGGCATTTGATGAGCTCCTGTCAATTAATGTTTCATGGGATCAGGGTTTGGACTTAAGCCTCCTGCTTCCTGTTATCTGTCTTATTTTTGCAGTAGTCTCAAAAAGTTCGTCTTCTATATTGCATTCCACAACTAGACTGTTCAGAGATGTTCACGGAGTTATATGGAGAAGGAGAAAGGGAGGAGGGAGATAGAGTTGGTCAGGAGGATAAAAGGAGGGAGTGTCAAGGAGAGAGACAGATCCAGTCAGTAATCAGTAAAGAAAAGAACAAAGGAGAGAAAAAAAGCCAAGGACAAAAAGAAAAAAGAGAAAAAAAAAAGAAAACACACACACAAAAAAACAAAACAGGGTCGCAAAAGTTATATCTAACAGTGGAGATTAAAGAAGTACTAGAGGATAAAAACATAAAAATAAAAGAAACAAAAACAAGGAAAAAAAAAAACACACACACACACAAAAAACCAAAACAGGGTCGCAAAAGTTAGATCTAACAGTGGAGATTAAAGAAGTACTAGAGGATAAAAACATAAAAATAAAAGAAACAAAAACAAGAAAGAAAAAAACACACACACAAAAAAAACCAAAACAGGGTCGCAAAAGTTATATCTAACCGTGGAGATTAAAGAAGTACTAGAGGATAAAAACATAAAAATAAAAGAAACAAAAACAAGGAAAAAAAAAAACACACACACACAAAAAACCAAAACAGGGTCGCAAAAGTTAGATCTAACAGTGGAGATTAAAGAAGTACTAGAGGATAAAAACATAAAAATAAAAGAAACAAAAACAAGAAAGAAAAAAAAAACACACACAAAAAAAACCAAAACAGGGTCGCAAAAGTTATATCTAACCGTGGAGATTAAAGAAGTACTAGAGGATAAAAACATAAAAATAAAAGAAACAAAAACAAGAAAGAAAAAAAAAACACACACACACAAAAAAACCAAAACAGGGTCACAAAAGTTATATCTAACCGTGGAGATTAAAGAAGTACTAGAGGATAAAAACATAAAAATAAAAGAAACAAAAACAAGAAGAAAAAAAAGAAAAAAATTAAAAGGAAAGAGAAAAAAAGAAAAAAATATTTTTTTTTCCTTTCTCCCCCCTCTTCCCTTCAATAAAAAAATAATAAAATTTTTTAAAAAACATATATTAAAATAAGAAAAAAAAAAAAGGAAATAATGTTGGTAAAAATAGTAACAATATGTATAAGAGTTTCTCTTTTATTGCTGTGGGTTCAGTTCATTTTCGGCTAGTTCCTTGTTCCGGCTTAAGTTTCTCAAGATCTATAGGCCCCTTTCTCTGTAGTTGGTCTGTATAGTCCTTTGTTCTGTGCGCGGGCCCCACAGTGTCTTGGGCCTGGGCCGGCCTCTTCTGTGGACAGTGCTGCAGTCTGGTCTGCCGGCCTGAATCACTCCCGGCGGGAACGGCCCGCGCAGCCCCAGCTGGCAGGGGAGCGGCGGCGAGGGGATGGTTCACACGGGAACGGGAACGGTCGGCGGTGGGGGTCGACCCGCGCGGGAGCCCCCGGCGCAGGGGGCCCCCGGCGCAGGGGGCGGGCGTGCGCTATAGTCCCTTGCTCTGTGCGCGGGCCCCGCAGTGTCTTGGGCCCGGGCCGGCCCCTCCTGTGGTCCGCGCCGCAGTCCGGTCTGCCGACCCAAACCACTCCCAGCAGAAACGGCCCACGCGGCAACGGCTGGCGGGGGAGCGGCGGTGAGGGGATGGAGTGGTTCGCACGGGAACGGTTGGAGCTGGGGGTCGACCCGCTCGGGAGCCCCCGGCGCAGGGGGTCGGTGCGCGCCCGCGCGGGAGCGGCTAACAGCAGCGGGGAGGGGAGCGCTCCTCGGGGGTGCTTCCCACAGGGGAGTGGCCGGCGGCGTGGGAGCAGCCCGCAGCGTCTCCCCGCCCAGCCCCGGCTTGCTACTGGCGGAAGCGGGTGTTTGCGATGATGCCTTCCCGCCGCGGAAGCTACCGCAGGGCTCGTAGTCCGTGGGTCTTAATTGTTCAATTGTTTTCCTCCCTGTTATGATATTCTCCGTGCTTTCTCGGTTGGCACAGACTCTACAGGGAGAGTTTCCCGGTGTTTGGAAACTTTTCTTTCCCTTTCCAGTCTCCCTTCCCCGGACAGAGGTCCGCCCCTCCCTCTTTGTCCCTCTCTGGCTTCTATATTCTTTCCTACCTCCTTTAGAGGGGAGTGAGTTGCTTTTCTCAGTGTCCGATGTTCTCTGCCGGCATTCCGAAGCTGTTTGAGGAATTTACTCGGCGTTTAGATGTCCCCTTGATGAATTTGTGGAGGAGAAAGTGTATTCCCTGTCCTAATCCTCCGCCATCTTAACCGGAACCCCTCATTTCATGATTTCTTTATTCATTCTATTGTTGCTGGACATTTGGCTTGTCTTTGATAAATATTTTTATGAATTTCCACTGTGTATGTATCTAGAGTAGAATTGCTGTCATAAGATATGCATATATTTAACTTACAAAATATTGGCATGCAACAGATTGGTAAAAATGTTGTTTACCCATTTACTTTTCCACCAACAGTGTATGAACATTCTTATTGCTTGATCTTCTCTCTTAGTTGGTCTGGGATTTTCATTTTAGTCATACTGATCTTTGGCTAGTAGTTTTCTGTGCTCTTGAGCTCCTTTTCTTTTTCTTTATTATTTATTTTAATTGGAAGCTAATTACAATATTGTAGTGGTTTTTGCCATACATCAACATGAATCAGCCACGGGCACACATGTGTTCCCCATCCAGAACCCCCCTCCCGTCTCCCTCCCCATCCTATTCCCCAGGGTCATCCCAGTGCACCATCCCTGAGCACCCTGTCTCATGCCTTGAACCTGGACCAGCGATCCGCTCCACATATGATAATATACACGTTTCAACGCTACCCTGTCAAATCATCCCATCCTTGCCTTCTCCCACAGAGTCCAAAAGACTGTTCTTTGCATCTGTGTCTCTTTTGCTACATTTAATGGTTGTTGGAATGTCCTCTATTGTGCAATGACTGTTTCATTTATATTTATTTATATGTTGGATGCCTCTTAAACTTGAATTTTGGGAAAAGTTCATACTCTGAATATGAATCCATTGTCAGAAATATGAATTACCAATATCTCCTTCTATGTGGCTTGCCATTTCATTCTTTGTTTTCTGATGATCAAAATTATTTAATTTTAATGTAGTCACATTAAGCAATATTTTTTATAGCAAAACCCTGGTATATCCTATTTGTTTGGCTCAGGCCAAACATATAATGCACTGATAAATTAAGCATGTGGAAAGCTAGTTTGTTATGTCTAGCCAATTAATAAAAAACTGAAGTACACACAAAAATACAATCACCATTGTAATTTTTATTGATGTATAGAGGATGAGACAGAGAAGGCAATGGCACCCCACTCCAGTACTCTTGCCTGAAAAATCCCATGGATGGAGGAGCCTGGTGGGCTGCAGTCCATGGGGTCGCTAAGAGTCGGACATGACTGAGCGACTTCACTTTCACTTTTCACTTTCCTGCATTGAAGAAGGAAATGGCAACCCACTCCAGTGTTCTTGCTTGGAGAATCCCAGGGACGGGGGAGCCTGGTGGGCTGCCGTCTCTGGGGTCACACAGAGTTGGACACGACTGAAGCGACTTAGCAGAAGCAGCAGAGGATGAGATGGTTGGATGGCATCACCGACTCAATGGACATGAATTTGAGTAAACGCTAGGAGTTGGTGATGGATAGGGAGGCCTGGCGTGCTGCAGTCCATGGGGTCAGAAAGAGTTGGACACGACTGAGTGACTGAACTGATAGTTGAATTACAATGATTTAGGTGTATGGTAAGGGATTCAGTTAAACATATGTTGTTGTTTAGTCACTAACTCATTTCCGACTCTTTGCGACCCCATGGACTGTGGTCCTCCAGGCTCCTCTGTCCATGGGATTTCCCAGGCAAAGATACTGGAGCAGATTGTCATTTCCTTCTCCAGTTACACATATACACATATTCTTTTCAGATTCTTTTCCAGTCTAGATTGTTACAAGATATTGAATATAATTCCCTGTGCTATACACTAGGTCTTCCTTGTTTATCTATTTCACATATAGCAATGTGTATGTTATTCTCATACTCCTAATTTATGCCTCCCCACTTCCTGAACTTTGATAACCATAAGTTCATTTTCTATGTCTATGAGTCTATTTCTATGTCTGTGAGTCTGTTTCATAAATAAGTTCATTTGTATCATTTTTTAGATTCCACATATAAATGATGTCATATGATGTTTGTCTTTGTCTGACTTACTTCACTTAGTATGATAATCTCTACATCGATGCATTTGCTACAAATGGCATTATTTCATTCTTTTTTATGGCTGAGTGATATTCCATTGCATATACATATATATATGTGTGTATACATATATACATATATATGTATATACTATACATACCACATCCTTATCCATTTGATGGACACTTAAGGTTGCTTCCATGTCTTGGATATTACAAATAAAGCTGCTATAAACACTGGGGTGTATGTATCTTTTTAAATTAGTTTTCATCTTTTCAGATATGTGTCCAGTGGGACTGCTGGATCATATGGTAGCTCTACTTTCAGTTTTATTTTTACATAAACTCCATAATGTTCTCCATAATGGCTGCACCAATTTACCTTCCCACCAACAGTGTAGGAGGGTTCCCTTTTCTCCACACCCTCTCCAGCTGCTTTATTATATGTAGACATTTTGATGATGGACATTCTGACTGGAGTGAGGTCTTGTAGCTTTGATTTAAATTTCTTTAATAATTAGTGATGTTGAGCATCATTTCCTGTACCTGTGGGCCATCTGTATGTCTTCTTTAGAGAAATGTCTCTTTAGGTCTTCTGCCCACTTTTTTGATTGGGTTATTTGAGTTTTCTGGTTTTTTTAATACCAAGCTGAATAAGTTGCTTGCATATTTTGGAAAATGAGCCCTTGTCCATTGCATTATTTGCAAATATTTTCTTTAGAAAACCCAGCGACATTGACTGGAATGGGTTTAGAAGGAGACTTACTATAGGTAGATCAATGAGAGACTCTGGCAATCACTTATGTGAGACATAATATGCCTGCAAACTAAAGCAGTAGCAGGATTATGGGGAGAAAAAAACAAATTCAAGAAAAATTTAGATAATTAAATTAATACAACTTGGTGTTGAGTAAGGAAAAAGAGAAATGCTGAATTAATGGTGAGTATCTGGTTTGGGTAATTAAACAGCAGGATCAGTAAGACCAGGGACTGTATTTTGTAGAGTAGATGTGACGACAGTTAGTTCAATGTAGGCCATGTTGAGTTCCAAACACTTGTGAGATGTATATGAAATATAGATATAGGTAATTTCTTTTTATCTGTTGTTCTTCATTTTTAATTAAAATATAACTAACATTAAATTGGTAATAAGATCAAAGAAGCAATAAAAATATATCTGCCTCATTTCTCTACCCACTCATATAGCAGAATATGAAAATGAACGATAGCTCACTCACCAAAAATTCTGCGGCTCAGTTGTCACTCCTGGTGCCCACGTGCCACACATTACTCAGATCTTTGTGGATGATCAGATTCAGGATCCATGATCCAGCAACAAGTCCTATTTCCATGCAGTGTTTGAGGCTCAGTTACCAGTACATCCTGGTTATTTTCATCTACAGGGCTAACTTTGGCTTCATTCTTCTGTTTCCCGGTCTATGCTGTTGCTGAACCAATGTTCTCAAGTTTCTTCTAGGTCTGTGGCCTTTCCATGATATCTGTTCCCAAGGCTCATTTTCAGTATTGTTCTTATCAGTTCTCTCCTCTGGGGATTAGGGTTCTTTCTCTCATGTATAGACCTTTCTGAAGTTAAAATTAAACATTTATTTATATATGAATCCCTTGCTATTTTCCCCTGTCTACTGGTAACAAATGCCAATACAGAATATTCAGTGTCTTTTACATGTAACTTATGTTACTAGTTTATGTTACTTGCTTGCATCCTTTTTGTTGTTGTTGTTTTTTAGTCTCTAAGTTGTGTCTCACTCTTCTGGGCATTTTGGTTTACTAGTCCATTAAAACCAATACCAAAAGGAAAAAAAAAAAGAAGAAGAAGAAATAACTATGGAGAGTAGACTGTAAATTTAAATTTAGAGAAAACTGTCTGGCATTATTAGCACATGAGCCATTCAGCTAATGCTGCTACATTCAGCAAAAAGTTTTCCTTATGTAGCCACACAGAGGGAAAAGTCAATTTCAATTAGTTCTTGGAAAATGATCAACCTCAAGAGAAATACTAATTTATCATTGCAATAAAAATAAACATATTTCCTGACACTTGGAAAAGCACTAAAAAAGAGGGGAAAAATGAGATAATTAGAAGATCTCATCTAAATTTATAAGAGTACTTTGGTGAAAAGTGTTGAGGGAAACTTATAAATAGTGTTTTCATTTTAGGATTATAAAACCTTGTTTAAGGTGTTACACAGTAGGTATGTTACCATTAAAATCTTGGAAGGAATGATACCCTGGATTCTCCCTACACTTCACATATCATCTCATTCTACCCCCTACCACATACAGAGCAAAATATTATCCTGTGATTTCAACATCACATAAGATCCCAACAGCTTGACCCTAGAAGCATATGTACTAAGCTGCCACAGACTCTGTGCAGGTCATGTCTGCCCAGATGTGGATGTGTTGCTTGCTACCCTAATGGTGAGCAGTCTTGCCAGTGCGAATTAACTCACACTCTTAAGAAACAAAATAAAACTCTAAAATTCTTCTACAGAGAATTTTTAGGTCTGAGGATACAATTTACCATTGATTGTAATATAGTAAGAGACACTGCAAATGAGAGTTTAGGCCAGTTGAGCTAGCAATACTCTTTCTTAATAGTCTTTCTTAATTTCTTACTCCCAACTTTTACTTCCTTAACTTCAGCATTTTGATTCTTTACTCATAAGTTTCAATTGGCAGTCACAAGAACTTTGAAACAAAAGCGGTTTTTTTGCCTCCTCCTTTAACCCAACTAACAGGCTTCCATTTGCCTTCTCAGAAAACAGCCTCTGCCTCCTACAGGAAGCACTTTCAGCCAGTGCTCCCCTCTGGGTCTCATAACAAAGCCAGCAACACAGCCCAGGCTGTTCTGCTCTCAAGGGTCTTTCAGTAGGTTCAGTCTTGCTGAAAGGCAGTGCCTGCCATCTAACCTTTGTATTGCATCTCTACAAACGTGAGATGAAGAAACACAGGGTGGGCAGAGCTGACAACTTGGTCAGGAGAAGGAATAGAAAGAGACAAAAACAGAGTCTGGGATCCAAAGAGCCTAAACACTGTTTGGTTTGGACTTCAAACATGGCACCTCATCAACAGGAAATGTCAGCTTATTAAAGACTTCACATGGCATCATCAGACGACAGCCATCAGACCCTTTGGCAAGGTTCCCAAGATCACACTGAGGGGAGAAAAACAATATGAACCAATATGAATGTCTAGAGTTCCTTTCTAAGACACAGAGTTTACTAGGCTGGCTGATTTGGCGGCTGTTAACAGAACTAATTTGATTTCTTTGGCAAGGGTAAGAGGATGCAGAAAGAGATCACCCAGCTCTGATGCCAGCCATGAATTCCAATGATTATCCTGTATGCTGTTGACCTGATGTCATTCAAGAGATGTAGGTGGCTCAGACTGGTGATTGCAGAAACATCACCAAAAGCAATCATTGCTGATTGAAGTTGGCCATTTATAGGTGGAAGGAAAATGCCTTTAGTGCCTGAGGCAGGTGAGAGTCACTCCCAGGCCTATTACTTTTGGGGTTGAATTTCTAAAAAGATGCCTTACCATGCATTTACATGGGTGCTTGCCACACCTGTGAATGTGCCACTTGTTTTATCCTCATAGTTATCAGTTTGCTCTAGAAACTGCTGGCTAAAAATCTTTCTTGTTGGGGGATAGATCCTACTCCTCTAAAACTCAAAGTATGTTACATTATTTGTTGCATTAACAGAACTTCAGTTTCTTCTTGTCCAGGGAGGAAAGAAAGACACTCACCTCTGGTACTAGTTACATGGCATGATGGTTTTTTCATCTCCTGGAAAAGAACAGGAAGGAGAGATATATTTATAAGCTGCATGAAGCTCTCTATTGACTAGTTTGTGCTTTTGTTTCCTTTGGCACAACTGATCAGCTTCACTAACCAGTTTTTACAGCCTCTGAAGTTGTGTTGCTATTAAAACTTGTAGCTGAATATAAAGGAACAAACAGAAATCAACATAGTCTGCCTTCACTAAAGTTTGTAGGATACACCCCAAACGACTTCCTCTCTCACTGCAAAATGCGTATGTCACTGAGGCAGCAGACACACAGATTCATTCACCACTGAAGACCTTGCCTTTGCCTCCAAAATCCCTGCCAGCATCCTTTATTCTTCTTGGCATCTATCCCTTTAAATCACACAATCTTTGGAAAGCCAGGCCAGGCAGATTTAGTCATAGAGAAAGCCCACAGGGATCTCCTTGAGATGGGGAGAAGGAAAGGGTGTCTGTGACTAAGCAGGCACATTTGGCCTCATTTATCCCAGGTGCCTGCAAATCTTTTTCACACCTAGTGAACTATAGTGAGCCATGGGGTGACTGTGAATGTCTCAAAGAGGCTCAATTCTGCAGAGCTTCAGTTATTGCTTCAAGAGGTATCCTAGATTCTAGACCACACTTGAAAATATAGTCTGTTTCTCCAAGGGAAATGTATTTCCCTTATTTTATACATACCCGCTTGCCTCAGGTTACTTTCTCAGTGCTATAAAGATGGCTACCCACTCTAATATTCCTCAAATATGCCTACTCCTTATTTGTTTATATAGAATGGATGGTAAGTTAAGAATCTAGGATATAATAAAATAGGTGTTTTATTTGATGATTTGAGTCAAACTGTTGTTCATTTCAGCCAGCAGTGTGTATGTAACTCACACTACATGTGCAAGTCACTATGTACAATAAGAAGGAAAATAAGAAATGCATAAGTTAAGTTTCCAGGCATTATTTAAAGAAAAAACATATTTTCTCTTAATAGACTAAACTTCTAAAGGTTAAAACTGGAATTTTTTCATCATTTGGCAGTATTAGTATATAATACTAACTATAATATTATATACTAATACTAATACTATATAATATACTATTATATATATAGTATAATATATATAATATATATTATATATATACGATATATATACACTATATAATACTAATACTATACAGTATTAGTATATAATACTATACTAATATATATAATATATATTATATGTATACTATATATATATACACTATATAATACTAATACTATACAGTATTAGTATATAATACTATACTAATACTGTATAGTATTAGTATATAATAACTAACTATAATACTAACTATAGTATTATATACTAATTATATAATTTGGCAGTATTAGTATATAAACCAAAACATAATTGTAACAGAAACAATCTTTTAATAATTTAATCTGAAAAGAAATTAAAGTGCATTGGATAGCTCACACAACTTTTAGAAAGGCCAGATAATTAGGTTTGGAGGCCGTGCAAACCCAATACCACAGTGCAGAACTGTTCAGCGAGGCAGCGTCTATTGCCATCAGTGAGCACACCCTGGTACTGTCGTTGGAACTTTAGCTACTACTGTGGACCCTGGAAATTAAATGCTCCCCTCTTCCCACAGCAAAATGAACTGTATGTGGCATCTACACCTTTCAGTCATTTGATCCTAAATCAAAGTCTTGGGTAAGAATATCTGGTTGACAGATCCTCATTCACATGCAGACATTCTAGCTGTACAAAAGGCTGGGAAAGCCTGTGGACCACATTTACATCTCTAAACTGAGAGATGCACACTGCCAAAATTCACGAATAGAAAGGGAGAATAATTATTCAAGAACAAATTAGTGGCTTTGCTCCAAAATCTAACGGTCTCTCAGGGCTTGTTGCCAACTCCACGGAGATCCTTTTCTGCTACAGACATGATAGTAATACCAATACCCCAAGCCATAAGAAACATGAACAGCTAGATCCAGGTAGGAAAACCTCTCTCACGCTGAGCTTGACTGAAAGTTGGTCGCTTTGGCAACAATCCAGTAAACAAGTCAGAGAAATTCACCCCAAAGAGTTATGTGTCTTCTCCAAAATCTAAAGATATTATCCAAACACTGCTTATTTCTTAATGGTATGGGGATAAAGTGCAGCAACTCACACTTAACTGTAAAAAGTCCACACCACGGGATCAGTATTTATGTTTTTTTCCCTTTTGCCTAGGTTTCTAATATTCTCAGTATGGTATTATTATGACTCCTGTCTTTGTTTAAGGTAGGATACTTTATTCATCATGGGTTATTTTGCATTAATGATGCTTTTTTGATTTTTACATTAAAATATTTTCTATCTTGATGACTGAGTTTTTTAGTGTCCCCTAAATTGTGTATCCTTAAAGAGTACCTCACTAAAACTGGGCCTGCTTTATGTCCATTCTCAGGAATAGTCAACTTCCCTGTTTCCAAGAGCTCTGTTATATGAAAGGAGATGGATATAACATGCACTTAACCTCAGATATGCAGATGACACCACTCTTATGGCAGAAAGTGAAGAGGGGCTAAAAAGCCTCTTCATGAAAGTGAAAGTGGAGAGTGAAAAAGTTGGCTTAAAGCTCAACATTCAGAAAACGAAGATCATGGCATCTGGTCCCATCACTACATGGGAAATAGATGGAGAAACAGTGGAAACAGTGTCAGACTTTCTTTTTCTGGGCTCCAAAATCACTGCAGATGGTGACTGCAGCCATGAAATTAAAAGACGCTTACTCCTTGGAAGGAAAGTTATGACCAACCTAGATAGCATATTCAAAAGCAGAGACATTACTTTGCCAACAAAGGTTCGCCTAGTCAAGGCTATGGTCTTTCCTGTGGTCATGTATGGATGTGAGAGCTGGACTGTGAAGAGGGCTGAGCGCCGAAGAATTGATGCTTTTGAACTGTGGTGTTGGAGAAGACTCTTGAGAGTCCCTTGGACTGCAAGGAAATCCAACCAGTCCATTCTGAAGGAGATCAGCCCTGGAATTTCTTTGGAGGGAATGATGCTAAAGCTGAAACTCCAGTATTTTAGCCACCTCATGCAAAGAGTTGACTCATTGGAGAAGACTCTGATGCTGGGAGGGATTAGGGGCAGGAGGAGAAGGGGACGACAGAGGACGAGATGGCTGGATGGCATCACTGACTCAATGGATGTGAGTCTGAATGACCTCCAGGAGTTGGTGATGGACAGAGAGGCCTGGCGTGCTGCAGTTCATGGGGTCGCGAAGAGTCGGACACGACTGAGCGACTGATCTGATGCACACATGAAATAGGATGGCTGGATGGTCTCAGAGAAAAGGTAACATTTAAGGAAAGATATGAAAAAGGGAAGATAAGCCTATATTTGAGTTTACACAGGTTAGTTGGATTTTAGAGGGCTACTTATTGATGTGGACTTAGAAACCTGATGATGGGGTATCATCACCAAATATCTCTCAGGCTCAGAGGTTTGTATTATCATCCAGTCATACAGCCTATCAAGATATGCTTCCCCCCTTACCTCAGTAACTAAAGTCTCTGCCCCACTAGTCAGCCTCTGACACTCTGGGATTCTGGTCTTCCCACTGAAATTTGGTACCAAATTTACACAGAAACTCCCACCATCATCTCTGGCCAATATAAAATACCCATACCCATCATTTCCAGAATACCTTGAGGGCCAATTACATAGTGAAACTTGAGAACAGAGGGTTTATACATCCAAAAATAACTGCCAGATTTTGTAATTTCATATATATATATGAAATTATATATATATATATATATATATGTATATGTATATGTATGTATATAATCTGGAGGATGCACATGGGAATAGATTCTCAGGGAACTAAACCAAATAGGGAAAAATATAATCTCAAACTGAGTTGAGTTTATCAATATACATATGCATTTACTAGAGAGTCTGAATTCAATATGCAAACTCAAGCAGTTGAGTGGTTCCAATTTATTTGCCTGACTGTTTTTGATAAAACCTGGACTCAATATTGATCTTAACTACAAAGAATGGTGATATCCAAAATTCTTTGGAATAGTGCAAGGAAAAAAACCTAGAAGAATACCCTACAGGGTATTCTACCCATTGGAGTATATTTATTCCATGCAGTCTCTCTACCAACCATTACCCCTTCAAGAATGTGCTGAAGACTATCCTTAAGACACTGAGAAATAGGTTTTTGAAAGACATTGCTATTTTGTTTTACACATTCATATTATGTGAATATTTTCAACACAGGTTTGAATAGAATTACTATTGCCTGAAGGGTGTTCTTGGTTCCAAAACTATATTCAAGTAGAAACTAGACGTAACTATCATATGGCAGAATATGTTCCAGTTCACAATTGATGTGGGAAAAAAATTCAATACGGAAAGTTAACTCTCTCACTTTAAGGACTGGTAAATTTTCTCCTAATAACTTGATACGTACCTTAATGCTTTTACTACAGACAAAAAGCTTAATTTTTTTTTTTCATTTTACAAAACATTATAAACTGAAGGAATTCCTCTTGCAATGAGTATGTTTATCTGTTCAGGAGGAACTAGTTGCTGACTAAATGATCAGCCTTCAATTCTAGGAAAACAATATCTGTTTTACAGAACAAAAATTTAAACTCTAAAATAAATTCTAAATGAACATGTCAGAACACTCAGAAAGTAAAAAAAAAAAAAAAATCCATTTTCTGATAGACATATATTTTTTGAATCTGCCTTGAATCAGAGATGTCTCACTTCTGACAGTTGTTTCAAGAATTTACTACTGAATCGGCCCCTTAACACATCAATACTCCAGAACTCACCACTTTATAAAAGGCGGCCAGATGGCTCAACGGGTTAAGAATCCACTTGCACTTCAGGCAATACAGGAGATGCTGGTTTGATCCCTCTGTTGGGAATATCCCCTGGCAGAGGAAATGGCCAAGAACCACTCCAAGGTTCTTGACTGAAAAAAATCCCATGAACAGAGGAGCCTGGCAGGTTACAGTCGCAGAGTTGGACACGACTTAATGAGTAAGTTCAGTTCAGTTCAGTCGCTCAGTTGTCTCCAATTCTTTTTGACCCCATGAATCGCAGCACACCGGGCCTCCCTGTCCATCACCAACTCCCAGAGTTCACTCAGACTCACGTCCATCGAGTCAGTGATGCCATCCAGCCATCTCATCCTCTGGCGTCCCCTTCTCCTCCTGCCCCCAATCCCTCCCAGCATCAGAGTCTTTTCCAGTGAGTCCACTCTTCGCATGAGGTGGCCAAAGTACTGGAGTTTCAGCTTCAGCATCATTGTCTCCAAAGAAATCCCAGGGCTGATCTCGTTCAGAATGGACTGGTTGGATCTCCTTGCAGTCCAAGGGACTCTCAAGAGTCTTCTCCAACAGATCAGCTCAGTCGCTCAGTCATGTCCGACTCTTTGCGACCCCATGAACTGCAGCACACCAGGCCTCCCTGTCCATCACCAACTCCCGGAGGTCACTCAGACTCACATCCATCAAGTCAGTGATGCCATCCAGTCATCTCATCCTCTGTCATCCCCTTCTCCTCTTGCCCCCAATCCCTCATCCCTCCTAGCATCAGAATCTTATCCAATAAGTCAACTCTTCACATGAGGTGGCCAAAGTACTGGAGTTTCAGCTTTAGCATCATTCCTTCCAAAGAAATCCCAGGGCTGATCTCCTTCAGAATGGACTGCTTGGATCTCCTTGCAGTCCAAGGGACTCTCAAGAGTCTTCTCCAACACCACACTTCAAAAGCATCAATTCTTTGGTGCTCAGCCTTCTTCAGAGTCCAGCTCTCACATCCATACATGACCACAGGAAAGACCATAGCCTTGACTAGGCGAACCTTTGTTGGCAAAGTGATGTCTCTGCTTTTTAATATGCTATCTAGGTTTGTCATAACTTTCCTTCCAAGGAGTAAGCGTCTTTTAATTTTCATGGCTGCAGTCACCATCTGCAGTGATTTTGGAACCCAGAAAAATAAAGTCTGACACTGTTTCCACTGTTTCTCCATCTATTTCCCATGTAGTGATGGGACCAGATGCCATGATCTTCGTTTTCTGAATGTTGAACTTTAAGCCAACCTTTTCACTCTCCACTTTCACTTTCATCAAGAGGCTTTTGAGTTCCTCTTCACTTTCTTCCATAAGGGTGGTGTCATCTGCATATCTGAGGTGATTGATATTTCTCCCAGCAATCTTGATTCCAACTTGTGTTTCTTCCAGTCCAGCATTTCTCATGATGTATTCTGCATATAAGTTAAATAAACATGGTGACAATATACAGCCTTGACGTACTCCTTTTCCTATTTGGAACCAGCCTGTTGTTCCATGACCAGTTCGAACTGTTGCTTCCTGACCTGCATACAGATTTCTCAAGAGGCAGATCAGGTGGTCTGGTATTCCCATCTCTTTCAGAATTTTCCACAGTTGATTGTGATCTACACAGTCAAAGGCTTTGGCATAGTCAATAAAGCAGAAATAGATGTTTTTCTGGAACTCTCTTGCTTTTTCCGATGATCCAGCAGATGTTGGCAATTTGATCTCTGGTTCTTCTGCCTTTTCTAAAACCAGCTTGAACATCAGGAAGTTCACGGTTCACATATTGCTGAAGCCTGGCTTGGAGAATCTTGAGCATTACTTTACTAGCGTGTGAGATGAGTGCAATTGTGCGGTAGTTTGAGCATTCTTTGGCATTGCCTTTCTTTGGAATTGGGATGAAAACTGACCTTTTCCAATCTTGTGGCCACTGCTCAGTTTTCCAAATTTGCTGGCATACTGAGTGCAGCACTTTCACAGCATCAGCTTTCAGGATTTGGAATAGCTCCACTGGAAAAAAGAAGTTCCCACTTTTTGATCAAAATGTGCCTGGTGGAGAAGGGCTTCCCGCAGACGTGGCTGGCCGGCCCCAGGTCACTTCCGGTCCTGAGAACACAGCCCCCGCCCACCCTCTGAACCCTGGAGGGGCCGGGTTCCCAAGTCCTCAGCAAGAAGCGGCCAATGGCCATCCGGCCGATGGATTAAGCAGTGGGCCCATAAGCCCAGAATTTGACTCCTCTGATGAGACCACCGGGACCAAGGCAGCACAGGAAGAGACCCAACGCCAGGAGGCGAGGCCAGAAAATACCCCAGGAGGCGGATGAGAGTTCCAGGACCCTTTTCCGGGGTCTGACAAACTGGACTGGGATACGCTGGATGACCCAAACAAACTCATTCGAAGGTGGCGGAGCAGCCGGGCCCTCAAACGGGGCGGCCTGGCCATGGCGGAGGAACGAAGCACTGGGCCTGTGGCCTCAGAGACTCACCTGCGAGGCAGTGGCTCTGGCTCAGCCTCAGCGGACGGACATGACTCAGTGTAAGACCAAGTGGTAAGACCACTCGGTGCTAAGACCACGTTCTGCACCACGGGGGTGGCGGGCAAGCAAGGAAGCCGAATGCGTGGGCTGCACCTGCTCTCACCACAGTCACACCTGATATGCCCCGCTTGACCCAACAGCACCTCCAAGACCCAGCCGAGGGCCTGGTACTGGCCAATCTGGACTTTCTGTAGCAGTTTGTGACACCCTCATTTAAGAATTAACCTGAGGAAACGGTCCTTGTACCTCCAGCTCAACCACTGCTGAAGCGCAGCCAGGAGAGATCGCTCAGCTGGCGCTGAAACCCACTTCTCGGGAGGCCCAGAGGCGTCTTCCTTATAAGGCCCGCCTGCAGTCCGGGGGCTGGGACTTGACCTCCTTGGAGCCCCAACTAGCCCCTCAGGTCCTTCACCGCATGGAGGACCTGGAGGTGGGGAAGATCACGGCGGGGTTCGAGCAAATCACACACCAGGCAGTGAGAAAACTCAGCAAAGCTGAGATGCAGAAGGTCCTGAAAGAGGCCTGAACTCCACAAGAGAATCTTTCTCTGACCTCTTCAAGCTGTTTGAGAAATAGAATGTGGTGATCAAAGGCTAGTGCATGCATGAGACTTGGTGAAGACAAGTGTTGAGAATTTCATTGTATGAATTGGAAAGGTATCAAGTGCTGAAGACCCCAAAAGAGAAACTCAAGGTGTCAAAGGAGGAGATGACCCGGGTCCAGAGTTTGGCCCGAGTGGAGGCCTTGGGCTTTCAGGCCATCCTGGAGAAGGGGCTCATGTGCATCTGGCTGGAGAAGTCAGCTAAGCAGAAGAATAGAGAAAACAGTGAACGGACCAAAAGTCATGATGGACTGGTTTCCAAGATGGCGATCCCCCGAAATGTAAGTCCCTGACCAATGCCTGTCCTCCCTCCTGTCTGTCTGAGTCTTTGAGTGTTATAGGGTCTCGTGTTCTTCCTTCTGTTTTAAACTAGGTGGTTTTAAAGAAGGTTCAACACACTTAAATTACAGAAGAAAGAAAATGTGCCTGACATTTCTTATGGTGCTTCTGAGTTTGTGACTGTTCACTTTCCTGTTCTCCCTTACCTCTACCAGAAACAGAATTTCTCCTTGACTTACTTGCACTGCTTTCCTCTTTCTGACTCTGTTTCTCTATTCTCTGTGTTCTCCAGTGTGCAGTGTGTATTCTGTCCCATGATATGCCCACCAACGCGGAAGCTTAACTAGGTCTTTTCTGTATGTGTTCACTGTCTTCCACACAACATTGTCACATTCTAAGAACAGATGTCTCCTATTTATTTTTAATATTCTCAAAGCGTTTAAAATATAGAAATCAAAATTCTCTATGGTACCTCAGAAATCATTAATTCTAGAATTTATTTTTTTTTATCAAGAATCTCTTTTATTGATTATCAGAAACATTACAAACATCTAATATGAACAAATTGTAACATGACAGTGATTAGTTTGAACAATTAATACATTTCAGATATAATATTATACATATTTCAATGCTATTCTCCCCAATCAACATAAGATCCATGGACCCCAGAGAATAAATGGACAGCCTTCAGAAAATCCATAATCACCCCGCCCACACACACAGAGTTGTATTATACAGCAAAAAATGTTAAAAGTCACTGATCTGTTCTAGCACCAGTAACTTTACAGATGAAAAAAACAAAGTCCAAGGTCAGAGACCTAACTTACTTGAAGAGAATAGACTTTTTGAATCCTGGTTTCTTTCAACTTCTGAACTCAATTTCACATACTCTTGGGGGTGTGCAATTCCATGAAAGATCTTCAAAATCCATTACCCTGCCTGTAGGCAGAATTTGTCATAAAGATCTCAGCAGATGCAACCCAGGATACTATGAAAGATCTCTGGGGAAAGGAATTTCATAATTTCCTTCAGTTTTCTTTCACACAAATATAAAATCAGTCGCTTAGAGCAACCACTGTGTTATTTTACTTCTCTTTTCTACATCCTGAGAACACTCGTACATGTACACCCCAGGGCTTCCTGTTTAGGAAGAGATCAAGTAAAAGTGTAATTTACCTTACTTAATGTGTGTGTGAAGTCACTCAGTCGTGTCCAGCTCTGCGACTCCGTGGACTGTAGCCTACCAGGCTCCTCTGTATACTCTCTACCAAATTTATTTTAACCATAGCTATATTTGAATATGAAAATTAAACAGAAACAATATCAAATTAGTTAATATGTTTTTATTATATAAAAACTCAGGTTGATAAACTCACAAACCACAAATCCTTAAGTAATGCACAAATCCTTAAGCCAAAAAAACAGCTATCTGTGCTGTTAGCATGACACGTTTATTATGTCTTTGTGGGGTTGGAATTGAAAATGGAAATCCATGCCCTGGCCTGTATTTGTGGAGTAAGAGCAATAAGACAATTTCTGGACAAACTACAGTATATCTAAGCCATCCTGGGGCTACACAGGACCTCTCACAGGGTGGTTAGGAATAAAACATGGCTTTTCTTCCTCAAGTGCAGACGCCTCCCCTAGTGTCCAGAAATCCCCACCCTTTGCTCATAATCCTTCAGAGACATTGCTATTACTGTGCCACAAAGGGTAGGATTTTGAGTGATTTACACTTCCTAAGTTCAAGTGAAACTATTTCAAATCATTTTTTTTCCATTTCCAAATGTCTGTGACAGAGAAACAATAGAAAGATTGAACATACTGAATAGGAGTTGAACTCAGTCTCCCACAGCAAGGTTCCTCAAAATAATAGTGTAGATTTATTTATGTACAGAATCAAAGGAGTTGAGTTGAAAAGTAGCAAGCTAATTTTGCCTTTTTTTCAGCCTAAATTATTATTGGTATTTTTCAAGGGGAAATGAACTGATCAAACAAGTGATGATACCAATGCAAAGGGCCATAGTGAAAGAATAGACAGTTTAGCAAGTGGAGAAATAAGAATCCAAGCTACTGCTAGGAAACCATCCAGATGATTGTTTAAGAATTATAGAGTTCAAAAGGAGAATTCAAGCCTTACCTGTAACAACTTTAGGAAAGAATATTGAGCTAGCTGACAGAGAAGATTGCTTCAATGTGAGTGTGGGACCTAGAAGCTGAATCAGAGACTTGGCTGAAAATAAAATCACATTCCCCTTCGGAAGGTTTCACATACAAGGAAAAAGATGTGTACATAAAAATAAAGCATGCCATTCTTTTCCAAAGGAAGACTCTGCAAGAGCTCTGCCTCTGCCTTCCTGAGGTCCTAACTTCCCAAAGAGATTGTTCAAGGTTTGCACTGTTGCATTTGGAAGATTGTTTGTACTCTGAAACATCATGAATGAGTGCTGCCAAGAGTTGAAGAGCGGGTAGTCAAAGGTTGCTGCTATTTTCTCAGGATTCCTTCCTTGTGGGGGGTTCAAAAAAGGCCATTTTCCCTTTTTCAGAGACACTGCATTAGATTGAAGTGGTTGACTGAACATTCATGGCAAAAGAATTATACTTCTTTTTGCCAGTTGCGTTTTCATCATTTCAAAGTGTCTTTTGGTCTGAAAAGGGAGATGGAGAAATCTCATATGAAGAGGCCATCTGTGTTTAGATTATACTTTCTAGTTCTTGTTGTATATGGGGTAAGGAGTGTTTTTCTAAAAGAAAGTCAAAAGGCATTATGGTTTCTTCATCAGGCATCAGTCCTCTACCAAATTACGTAGAAAATTGGTAGAAAAGGGAAGAATGCTGGAAGTGGGAATTGGGGAAAGAAACATTTTAGCATGTTGGCAAAGACATGTATACGCCAGAACAGGAAGCGATGTTTTCTGTCTTAGATTTGCAAGATAAAGGTTGTTGAACATTAAAGCTTGATTTGTTCTTGAAATTTCTGAGAATAACTTTTGCAGTCCATTTTTTATTGAGGCATAATTGACATAAACATTAATTTCAGATGTACAAAATAATTATTTGCTATTTGTGTATATTACAAAACTTATCTAAATCTAGTTAACATCCATCACCATGCATAGTTACAGAATTTTTTTCTTGTGATAAGAACTTTTAATATCTACTCTCTTAGCAACTTTCAAATATGCAATGCAGTATTATTAACGCTAGTCATCATGCTGTACATTACATTGCCATGACTTATTTATTTATAACTGAAAGCTTATTCATTTTGAATGCCTTTACCCATTTTGCCCTTCAACAATCTGTTCTTTTGGAGAAGGAAATGGCAACCCCCTCCAGTATTCTTGCCTGGAGAATCCCAGGGACGGGAAAGCCTGGTGGGCTGCCGTCTCTGGGGTCGCACAGAGTGGGACACAACTGACGTGACTTAGAAGCAGCAGCAATCTGTTCTTTGTATGTATGCTGCTGCTGCTAAGTCACTTCAGTCGTGTCCGACTCTGTGTGACCCCAGAGAAGGCAGCCCACCAGACTCCGCTGTCTCTGGGATTTTCCAGGCAAGAACACTGGATCGGGTTGCCATTTCCTTCTCCAATGTGTGAAAGTAAAAAGTGAAAGTGAAGTCGCTCAGTCATGTCCGACTCTTCGTGACCCCATGGACTGCAGCCTACCAGGCTCCTCCGCCCATGGGATTTTCCAGGCAAGAGTACTGGAGTGGGGTGCCATTGCCTTCTCTGCTTTGTATGTATAAGTTACCATAATTCCCTGAAGAGTTCTTCATTTTGTTACAAATGGCTAGATTTCATTCTTTTCTGTGAAAGTGAAGTCACTCAATCATGTCCAACTCTTTGTGACGCTATGGACTGTAGCCTGCACGGGTCATCCGTCCATGGGCTTCTCCAGGCAGGAATACTGGAATGTGTTACCGTTTCCTTCTCTAGGGGATCTTCTCGACCCAAGGATCAAACTGGGGTCTCCCACATTGCAGGCAGACTCTTTATCATCTAAACCACCAGAGAATTGCCAACCAATGCACTCTTTTATATGGCTGGATGGTATTACATTGTTTATATAGATACTACATCTTCTTTATTCATTTATCCTTAGGTGGACACTTGGATTTTTTCCATATCTTTGATTTGTAAATAATAAGGCAGTGAAAATGGGGTGCATATATCTTTTTAAGTTGGTATTTTCAGTTTCTTCAGATAAATATACAGAAGCAAAATTGCTGTAGCAGATGGTAGGTCTATTTGTAATGTCTGAGGAACCTCCATACTGTTTTCCATACAAGCTGCACCAATTTACATTCCATGTGTAGTGGCACAAAGTTTCCATTTTCTCCACATCCCCACCAACACTGATTATTTCTTCTTTTTTTTTTTTCCAATAGTCATTCTGACATGAATAAGGTATGAGGTGATAGCTCATTGTGGTTTTGATTTATATTTCCTTAATAATTAATGATCTTGAACATCTTTTCATGTACCTGTTGTCCATTTGGATGTCTTCTTTGGAAAAATATTTGTTCAGATCTTCTACCTATTTTTTAATCAAATTGTTGTATTGTTGGTGGGTTTTTTTTTTTTCTGTAAAGTTGTATGATTTCTTGATATATTTTGCATCATGCTCATGCTTAGTCACTCAGTCGTGTCCAACTTTTTATGAACCCATGCACTGCAGCCTGCCAGGCTCCTCTGTCCGTGAAATTTTCCAGGCAAGAATACTGGAGTGGGTTGCCATTTCCTACTCCAGGGGCTCTTCCTAACCCACGGATCAAACCTGCATTTCTTGCATCTCGTGCACTGGCAGGTGAATTCTTTACCACAGCAGTACCTAGTAAGCTCCATATATTTTGGATATTAACTCCTTATAAGACATGATTTGCAAATACTTTCTTCCATTCAGTAGGTTGCCTTTTCATTTTGTTGATGGTTTCACCTTGTAGTCTTTATTACTCTACATGCATCACTTCTCTCATAATAATATTTTCTTGTTAAATTTTAGTAAAATAGGTAGCATGCTGTGGATCAATAAAACCTTAAAACCTAAGAGTACACTGTCTAATGAAGTTGGCTTCCCTAAGCCATTTATACATTTGGAAAAAAGAAAATGATTTAAGAAGTTTTTGCACAAACTGAAACTTTCTATATTCCATTAATGCTCAGGTGCTAATTCAAAAAATAAATTTAAGTATAGTATCTAAAGTTTTATTTTGTTTTTCTATATTGAAGGGGACTCGAATTATTCCTATACAATAAAATATACATTTTCAAATGAGTGTTTAATTTTAAGCTTGACATTTACACTTCTAAATGTGTTTTAATTTCTTTCAAAATAAAAAATTAATGTTATGGGAAAAAGATAAAATGTATTACCTTTTAACTGAGTACATTAAAGGAAAATTTAAATCTTCAGTATGAAACAATGGTTCAAAAGTGAAAATGAGAAAAAAAGTTTAAAAAAAGAAATGATTTAGTATGATTGTTAGTTGTTTTATTAGCTTACTAAGCATATTTGCAATCTTATAATCAAAATTATAGAAAAGAGCTATTAGAAAAAAATAATTAAAAGGATATGTAAAAGTGTGAAACTAATAAATTACTCAGAAGCTTCTGAGTAATCCTACAGCTAAATAAGATGGTTGTTCAATTGCTAAGTCATGTGCGACTCTTTGCAACCCCATGCTCTACAACAAGCCAGGCTTCCCTCTTCTTAATGATCTCCTGGAGTTAGCTTAAACTCATGTCCATTGTGGACAAGGCAATGGCAATCCACTCCAGTACTCTTACCTGGAAAATCCCATGGATGGAGGAGTCTGGTAGGCTGCAGTCCATGGGGTCGCTAAGAGTCAGACACGACTGAGTGACTTCACTTTCACTTTTCACTTTCATGCATTGGAGAAGGAAATGGCAACCCACTCCAGTGTTCTTGCCTAGAGAATCCCAGGGATGGGGGAGCCTGGTGGGCTGCTGCCTATGGGGTTGCACAGAGTCAGACATGACTGAAGTACCTTTGCAGCAGCAGCATGCCCATTGAGTCAATGATGCCATCCAACCATCTCATCCTCTGTCACTCCCTTCTCTTGCCCTCAGTCTTTCCCAGCATTAGAGTCTTTTCCATTGAGTCAGCTCTTCACATCATGTGGCCCAAGTGTTAGAACTTGCAACTTCAGCATCACTCCTTCCAATGAATATTCAGGGTTGATTTCCTTTAGGATTTACTGGTTTGATCTCCTTGCTGTCCAAGGGACTCTCAAGAGTCTTCTCTAGCACCACAATTTAAAAGCATCAATTCTTTGGTGCTCAGACTTATTTATGGTCCAACTCTGACATCCATACATGACTACTGGAAAAATCATAGCTTTGACTAAATGGACCTTTTGTCAGCAAGGTGATGTCTGTGCTTTTTAATACACTGTCTGGGTTTTATAGCTTTTCTTTGAAGGAGCAACCGTCTTTTAATTTCATGGCTGCAGTCATCATCTGCAGTGATTTTGGAGCCAAGAAAATAAAATTTGTCAGTATTTCCACTTTTCCCCCATCTCTTTGCCATGAAGTGATGGGACCAGATGCCATGATATTAATTTTATGAACGTTGAGTTTTAAGCAAGTTTTTTCACTCTCTTCTTTCATCTTCATGAAGAAGCTGTTTAGTTCTTCTTAGCTTTCTGCCATTAAGGTGGTATCATCTACATATCTGAGGTTGTTGATATTTTTCCCAGCAATCTTGATTCCATCTTGTGATTCATTCAGCCTAACATTTTGCATGATGTATTCTGCGTAGCAGTTAAATAAGCAGGATGACAATATACAGCCTTGACATACTCCTTTCTCAATTTGGAACCAGTCCATCATTCCATGTCTGGTTCTAACTGTTGCTTCTTGACCTGCATACAGATTTCTCAGGAGGCAGGTAAGGTGGTCTGGTATTCCCACCTCTTTACGAATTTTCCACAGCTTGTTGTGATTCACACAAAGGCTTTAGCATAGTCAATGAAGCGGAAGTAGATGTTTTTCTGAAATTCCCTTGCTTTAACTATGATCCAGTGGATGTTGGCAACTTAATCTCTGGTCCCTCTGCCTTTTCTAAATCCAACTTGTACATCTGGAAGTTCTCTGTTGAAGCCTAACTTGGAGGATTTTGAGCATAACATTGCTAGCCTATGAAATGAGCACAATAATGCATTACTTTGAACATTTTTTGATTTTTCCCTTCTTTGGGATTGGAATGAAAAATTTTCCAGTCCTGTGTTCACTGTTGCATTTTCCAAATTTGCTGGCATGTTGAGTGCAGCACTTTAACAGCATCATATTTTAGGCTTTTAAATAGTTCAGCTGGAATTGCATTACCTTCACCTAGCTTTGTTTGTAGTAATGCTTCCTAAGGCCCACTTGACTTCACGCTCCAAGATGTCTGGCTCTAGGTGAGTGACCACACTATTGTGGTTATCTGGTTCATTAAGATCTTTTTTTTTTTTTTTTTAAATAGTTCTGTTTGTTCTTGTAACCTCTTCTTAATCCCTTGTGCTTCTGTTAGGTCCTTGCCATTTCTGTCCTTTATTGTGCCTATCTCTGCATGAAATATTGCCCTGGTATCTCCAATTTTCTTGAAGCGATCTCTAGTCTTTCCCATTTTATTGTTTTCCTCGATTTGCATTGTTAACTTAAGAATTCAAAAAATTTGGGGAGGGGTGACAAAAACCTACAGAACAACTACCTGTCTGGTCACTTTCTTTTTTTTTTCATTTTATTTTTATTTATTTTTTAACTTTACAATATTGTATTGGATTTGCCATATATCAACATGAATCCACCACAGGTATACACGTGTTCCCCATCCGGAACCCTCTTCCCTCCTCCCTCCCCATACCATCCCTCTGGGTCATCCCGGTGCACCAGCCCCAAGCATCCTGTATCCTGCATCGAACCTGGACTGGTAACTCGTTTCATGTATGATATTATACATGTTTCAATGCCATTCTCCCTAATCATCCCACCGTCTCCCTCTCCCACAGAGTCCAAAAGACTGTTCTATACATCAGTGTCTCTTTTGCTATCTCGTATACAGGGTTATTGTTACCATCTTTCTAAATTCCATATATATGCGTTAGTATACTGTATTGGTGTTTTTCTTTCTGGCTTACTTCACTCTGTATAATAGGCTTCAGTTTTATCCACCTCATTAGAACTGATTCAAATGTATTCTTATTTAATGGCTGAGTAATACTCCATTGTGTCTATGTATCACTGCTTTATTATCCATTCGTCTGCTGATGGACATCTAGGTTGCTTCCATGTCCTGGCTATTATAAACAGTGCTGCAATGAACATTGGGGTACACGTGTCTCTTTCAATTCTGGTTTCCTCAGTGTGTATGCCCAGCAGTGGGATTGCTGGGTCATAAGGCAGTTCTATTCCCAGTTTTTTAAGGAATCTCCACACTGTTCTCCATAGTGGCTGTACTAGTTTGCGTTCTCACCAACAGTGTAAGAGGGTTCCCTTTTCTCCACACCCTCTCCAGCATTTATTGCTTGTGGACTTGTTTCTTACTGCTTTCAAGTTCTTACTTTCAGAAAACTAACATTAGAAATATACAATGATGAGTTTGTTCATTCAGAATTTTATTTAAAAAACAAACATTTTGATTGGAGTTAAAATTCTTGCCCTCATAATGCTTAAGTGGGGAAGACAGACAATGAATCCCTCAGTTTATATCTGGAGATGATGTATGAATCAGGGTGTGGAGTAAGAGAGGACTGTTTTAGTGTCCCATGAAGACCTGCTATAACAGCATGTGAGGAAACACCCAAAGGATGAAGGGAACATTGCATTGCTATGTGGCTCTGTGAGGGCAGAGCTTCCTTCAAGTGTTAGGGGCATGAGCTGAGGGCTTGTTGGGCCAGTTTAGGAACCCAGAAGAGGCCATGTGAGTAGGAAGTAGGGGGAGATGTGAGAGGAGGAGCAGGGGAGGTTAGAGAACTGGAGGTCCTGATCCTATGCAATTTGGCAGAACATGGTAAGGAATTAAGTTTTTGTTTTTTGTTTTTTTTTTTTTTTTTTCTGCATGAGGTGAAGACCATTAGAACGTTTGAGCAGAGAGGACAAATCTAATCTCCTTTTAAAGAATCATGTTGCCTACTGAATAGAGAAAAAGGGGGAAAGGTGAAAGCCAGGAATCCAACTAGTTAGTAGGCTCATCCTTTTTACAGTAAAACAGTACAGATAAAGTGTTGAGAAACAGTTGAATTATTATATATTTTGGAGTTTTGTTGAGGGACAGGATTTAACAATTATTCCCAAGTTTTGGGGCCTCTGGCAACTAGTATATAGTTTGGAGGAAGAGAAGGAGGAAGATTTAAGAAGAATGACACAGAAGAGGTCCCTACTTAGGAAAAGAGAAATTTCTTCTACATCAAAAGATTGATAAATGATGCCATATTTTATGTTTACAGTGAAAATTAAAATTTTAAGACTTTTTTTTAAAGGATTACTGTAGTTGACTGAATTTTTCTATGAATCAGCTGATTACCAAACCAAATCCCATCAGATAAAGCAGTCTCTATGATATATTACTGCTAATAAGAAAAACAGTGTGCAAGGGCCACATTGTTAGAGTGATACTTTGTTGGGCAGACATTATATGACTTCAGAATATGCCTTTTTTTAAAATAAAAGGTTAATGCTTTTCTACTCATCCTTTTTGTCATGTCTTTCCTTCACGTAAAAAAGAAATCACAATAGAAACACACTCTACCTTTCCATCCCTGAATGCCGCTTCAGTCAGCTCTTGTTGAAGTTACAAGCTCTTTGCTATCATCACTCCCCAAACCCTATTTACCCTGCTAGCACTTCAAACCACACTATAATCAATGTAGATATATGTTGTAAAATTATATTTCTATAACATAGTAAGTTGAATTCCACTTATATTTTAAAAAAAAATCTTAAGTGCTCAGTAAAAAGAAAGGTGAGGATTTAATATATAACTGGACAACTATTCGGACAGGGAATAGAGTGGGCAGCTGTCTGCAAGAGACACCAATAGCTTCAATCAAATCAAATCAGATCAGTCGCTCAGTTGTGTCTGACTCTTTGTGACCCCATGAATCGCAGCACACCAGGCCTCCCTGTCCATCACCAACTCCCGGAGTTCATTTAGACTCACGTCCATAGAGTCAGTGATGCCATCCAGCCATCTCATCCTCTGTCGTCCCCTTCTCGTCCTGCCCCCAATCCCTCCCAGCATCAGAGTCTTTTCCAGTGAGTCCACTCTTCGCATGAGGTGGCCAAAGTACTGGAGTTTCAGCTTCAGCATCATTGTCTCCAAAGAAATCCCAGGGCTGATCTCCTTCAGAATGAACTGGTTGGATCTCCTTGCAGTCCAAGGGACTCTCAAGAGTCTTCTCCAACACCACAGTTCAAAAGCATCAATTCTTCAGCGCTCAGCCTTCTTCACAGTCCAACTCTCACATCCATACATGACCACAGGAAAAACCACTGCCTTGACTAGATGGACCTTTGTTGGCAAAGTAATGTCTCTGCTTTTGAATATGCTATCTAGGTTGGTCATAACTTTCCTTCCAAGGAGTAAGCGTCTTTTAATTTCATGGCTGCAATCACCATATGCAGTGATTTTGGAGCCAAGAAAAATAAAGTCTGACACTCTTTCCACTGTTTCCCCATCTATTTCCCATGAAGTGATGGGACCAGATGCCATGATCTTCGTTTTCTGAATGTTGAACTTAAAGCCAACTTTTTCACTCTCCACTTTCACTTTCATCAAGAGGCTTTTTAGTTCCTCTTCACTTTCTGCCATAAGGGTGGTGTCATCTGCATATCTGAGGTTATTGATATTTCTCCTGGCAATCTTGATTCCAACTTGTGTTTCTTCCAGTCCGGCATTTCTCATGATGTACTCTGCATAGAAGTGAAATAAACAGGGTGACAATATATAGCCTTGACGTACTCCTTTTCCTATTTGGAACCAGTCTGTTGTTCCATGTCCAGTTCTAACTGTTGCTTCCTGACCTGCATACAGATTTCTCAAGAGGCAGATCAGGTGGTCTGGTATTCCCATATCTTTCAGAATTTTCCACAGTTTATTGTGATCCACACAGTCAAAGGCTTTGGCATAGTCAAGAAAGCAGAAATAGATGTTTTTCTGGAACTCTCTTGCTTTTTCCACGATCCAGTGGATGTTGGCAATTTCATCTCTGGTTCATCTGCCTTTTCTAAAACCAGGTTGAACATCAGGAAGTTCACGGTTCACATATTGCTGAAGCCTGGCTTGGAGAATTTTGACCATTACTTTACTAGCGTGTGAGATGAGTGCAATTGTGTGGTAGTTTGAGCATTCTTTGGCATTGCCTTTCTTTGGGATTGGGATGAAAACTGACCTTTTCCAGTCCTGTGGCCACTGCTGAGTTTTCCAAATTTGCTGGCATATTGAGTGCCATTTCACAGCACTTTCACAGCATCATCTTTCAGGATTTGGAATAGCTCCACTGGAATTCCATCACCTCCACTAGCTTTGTTCGTAGTGATGCTTCCTAAGGCCCACTTGACTTCACATTCCAGGATGTCTGGCTCTAGGTCAGTGATCACACCATCGTGATTATCTGGGTCGTGAAGATCTTTCTTGTACAGTTCTTCTGTGTATTCTTGCCACCTCTTCTTAATATCTTCTGCTTCTGTTAGGTCCATACTATTTCTGTCCTTTATCGAGCCCATCTTTGCATGAAATGTTCCTTTGTTATCTCTTATTTTCTTGTAGAGATCCCTAGTCTTTCCCATTCTGTTGTTTTCCTCTATTTCTTTGCATTGATCGCTGAGGAAGGCTTTCTTATCTCTTCTTGCTATTCTTTGGAACTCTGCATTCAGATGTTTATATCTTTCCTTTTCTCCTTTGCTTTTTGCTTCTCTTCTTTTCACAGCTATTTTTAAGGCCTCCCCAGACAGCCATTTTGCTTTTTTGCATTTCTTTTCCATGGGGATGGTCTTGATCCCTGTCTCCTGTTCATCAGGCACTCTATCTATCAGATCTAGGCCCTTAAATCTATTTCTCACTTCCACTAAATAATACAGCTTCAGTAGTTCTCTGCAAATTTCTGAAGCCCTAGACAGCATGACAGGATGTGAGGGCCCTGCAGAGTCACCTGGAGAACAGAACAGCATGACTACATCAGTCACCACAGAATCAAGCTTTAGACATTGTTTCCTTAAAAAAAAACAAAAAAAAAAAAAAAAAACAACTTTTTATTTTGCACTGAGGGATAGTGGATTAACAATGGTGTGATAATTTCAGATGAACAGCTGAAGGAACTCAGCTATGGATATACATGTATCCATTCTCCCTCAAATTCCCCTCCCATCCAGGCTGCCACATAATGTTGAGCAGAGTTCCTTGTGCTATACAGTAGGTCTGTGTTGGCTGTCTGTTTTAAATATAGCAGTGTGTACATGACTCCCCCTAACTCCCTAACTATCCCTTGCCCCCATCCTTCCCCCAGCAACCGTAAGTTCATTCTCTATGTGTTCTTCTATTTTGTAAGTTCATTTTATGTTAAAACTTGTATTCTAAAATGACAAGAGGTTCCTTAAGCATGGTAATCACCAGAAGAAAAGAACAAGAATAACCTCCTGAGAGATAATGGTACATCATATTTCCCTTCCCAACTTCTCTTATAGCATTATTTACTGTCAAGTCAGTTTCAGATACGCACTTATATCAAACCTAAAACTGAAGGCAAATAAAATTTCTGTCGTCACCACATTATTTATGTCCATGTGGATGATGGCTGAAACATTGGCCGTTAGGATAAACTTGATTCAACCACAGGGAGCAATATTGAAACTGATCCACTGAGAAACATATTCCTATATAAACTGTTTTTGTTGTATTCATTTCCACTCAAGCTGCCATGACTTAATAGCTGTAACAGACTCATGATATCATGTTGTTTCCAAGAACTGCTTCACTTGAAGGTCTGTAGCACACAACTAAAATATTGAGTGTGTAAGAGTCATGCATGAGCTATAAAAAGCAGAAGGGAATTAGCATCAACACCAATATCTTGGCTGAGTGTCTAAACGTTATCCTTTGACAGTGGCAGGCTACTAAACAATTTTTAAATAAGACATTTTCCCACCACAAGGAAAACATTCATTTATAGGGACTTTACAGCCCGGGATTTGAGGCTTTAAAAGAAAATATGCTGTCTGTACCATGGATTATCTAAAAGCATTGGAAAGACCTGCCAATACAATTGGTTTGAGATTAGAAGGTTTGAAACTACATTTAAATAAAAAATGGTGTCTAAGAACAAGTGACTCATAGGCAAAAGTCCAAACCGAGTCATTCTGAAGAAAGTAGGCTATATCAAGGAACAAAGGTTGCATAAGAAATGGGAATAAAAGTGAAATAAAGGAAATATTACTTTATTCCTAATAACCTTTGCTATTCTGTAATATAATCTTGAACACTTCAGTTATAGGACAAGTCAAGTGTTTTGCAATCCAAGCTACTCTTCCATGACTTTCCATCTATCCTTTGGATATATTTATTTTATAGAGGTAATATGTCAACAAGTGCTCAACTATAGCTAAAGAACTTATGATTTCATTATCTAAATCAGAATTTCTCAGCAGGAGCATTATTGACATTTTAGGATGAATGATTCATTGTTGTAGGGCACTGTTTCTGTTCACTGTAGGATATTTGCCAGCATCCCTGGCCTCTCTACTAGATGCCAATAGCATCTCTCTACTTGTACAATCCAAAATGTCTTCAGATATTGTCAAGTATCCCCTTGGGGTAAGTTCACCCCAGTTGGGAACCACTGATCTAAATTAAAAAGTTATGTAATAAAACTTTTGTCAAGCATCTGTATACAGTGTGTAGACTTGTCCAGTTTACATCTTCTGCAAATGAGACTTTATAACTTAATAAAATTAAGTTATATTACACTAAGAACAATTTAGCATCATGACTAAAATGTCTCATGTGGATCATGCACTTATGTTCTGAACAAGTATAACTATTCAGGTAGTCCCTAGTTCTCAGTCTCGGATTGTGTGAGCTCATAAAGTCTCCAAATGACTCTTGAGTCTAGAGACCTGGGAAAGAAATTCACAGAAGGGGGATTTAAGGTCTGAAGATAATTAGGAAAAAAGGGGGAAATAAAGACAGCAATTGGAATTAAAATACAATGAAAAATTGAATGAAGAAAGAATGATATAACTATTAAAACAACAGATATGATGGTAATCAGAGGGCAGACTCCTTCCTGGACTAGAAAGGTGAAAATGGCAGATATAATACAACTTAGAAATATTGTCCAAATCATAGATGCATGTTTCTCTCAAGGTATTACTGTGAGTGATATAATTCAAAAAAAGTAATCAAAAAGAATTCCTGCAGCAGAATGTGGTGCTTATTCACATGACTTAAGATGCAAACTTCCAGAGAGTCTCTGAAGTTTCAGAATCTTTGTCATTTCAAGAAATGACATATGAATAATCTTTGATATCATTTCAGTATCAGAATGATGGCATTTAGAGAAAGAATGTTAGAAGTGAGATAAGTAAATTGTGTGTAAGATTTGTTTCTGGTCTGTTAGTCTTAATCCCTCAAAGTCAAAAATGTGACAAACAGCCAGAAAGGGAGATAGTACCCAAGAGGGGTTATACCCTGAGATAGAAGCAGACTGAGCTATCAAAATTCAAAAATGACAGAGGTTGTGGAAAGCTGTTTGTAACAGACACTCTTAATTCAGACCAAATACTCCCTTTCAGCAGAACTGCATCCCTTGGTTGAGATCTAATTATTAGAAATACTTTACCCTTCTCCCACCCCCCAACCATTAATCTTTGATTTGGCTAAACTAAACCAAATGACATTCAAAAGATATTATATTTCTTAGATTCATAGAAGGCTTTTACAAATGAATTGTGCGGCTGGGTGCCAGATGGATGAATTTAGGAATAAGTAAAAGGTCTCAATCTACAGAGTCAATAATCTATCTTAAGTTTAGAAATAAAACATCAGCCAAAAACGTTGAAATCTGATTTTCTCACCACTGTGAAAAGATAAGGAAAAATTGAAGGCATGAGAGACTGTGGTTTACTCTAAAAGAACATCATATGAACTGGCCCACCTACTCAAATTGGAGCTACCAGTTCTGTTTCAAACACGATACTTCAAGGCTTACTTTGATGTGGTGAGGGAAGGGGAAATAATAGGGAGCAATTTTCATGCAGACTAAAATTAGGATTTCACTTGCTTTCAGGACCATCTTTCTGGACCTCAGTTTCCTCATCTGAAAAATAAGGATGCAACACTTAGATAATTCATTTCCCAGAGTAGTTCCTTAGAATATTATCCCCAGGAAAATCTCCATGAAAAAGTGTTCTTAACAAATAGACATACTATCTTTTCTATAACATGGATAATATTGTGTACCAACTGAATATAAGTACTTTTCATTTAAGCAGTATAGTATCACTATGTTAATTTACTTATAACCAACTTGACCAAGATCACATGAGTGAGATGGAAACCCAGTACTGTTCCTTTTTTGCAGATTTAGAAAGCACATTAGGGTAGAACTGATTTCTAAGAGCTTTATAGTTAAGAAAATTGTTTAACTTATATATACCAATATGTTGCAAAGTATTTTGACCACAGAATGCTTGTTTCCGCTCATAATGTATATTTAGGTCCTACAGAGCTCTTAATAAATATAAAATTTATTTTGATATATGGCAAAACCAATACAATATTGTAAAGTTAAATAAAATTAAATTAAAAATAAATAAAAGATGTTTATCAAAAGGTGTTCTTATGTAATCTGTTCAGAGATAGCTAACATATCTTCCATTCTGGCCATAAGAATGAAAGGTTCTTCAATCTTGAAACTAGATCCTGAGAATGAAATGAGCAGACTCATGTCCAATAGAATAATATTGAAAATAGATCAGTTAAATAGTAAGGCAGCATATGTCAAGGAAACCCACACAAAGGACTGTGCCCGCAGATGCCAGTAATTACATGGCCAGAGGGACAACCTGGAATCTGTGGTCCACAGCTCTTCTGGCTCTGTGCTTACTGCCCTGTTGCTGCCACGCTTTCCGGTGCCTGGTTGAAAGTTTTATGTAGAACTAGACAAATTTTGCCTTTTCTAGCCTTTCTGACAGCTAACTGCTGTTTAGCTAAAAAAGTATATAGTATATGCAAGCATGCCATATACGTTGTATATTTGAGGCATTTAGAACTACGTAAATAACATCATGCATGCAGAACACTGCAAATAATGCTAATACATAACAAGAGCTAATAATGAGTACTAGTGTGGGAAGTATTGTTCACCTGCATGTTACAAGTTTTCATCCACCTGATTCAGTAATATCATTATGCTCATTACATGTAAGCAGCTTGACCAGGATCACACTAGGTGTTGGTGAAAGTGAAAATGAAGTCGCTCAGTCTTGTCCGACTCTTTTTGACCCTGTGGACTGTAGCCCACCAGGTTCCTCCGTCCATGGGATTCTCCAGGCAAGAGTACTGGAGTGGGTTGCCATTTCCTTCTCCAAGGGATCTTCCCGACCCAGGGATCGATCCCAGGTCTCCCTCATTGCAGGCAGACACTTTAACCTCTGAGCCACCAAGGAACCAAGTACTGTCCAACTACTCTAAACCATTACCTCCTACAGAGAGCCTATTGATTAAATTTCAGTTCCAGCTTGGAATCCAGTGGCTCGTCCCCCTATTTACATCAGGTGGCTTGAGGGCACAACAGAGGAATCAGTTCCCCTTCTATTCGGGTTCTAAGTGGTCATCATGTTCCTGTTTCTCATTTTTGTAAGAGAGAAAAAAAAAAACTGGATTTAGGTGATTTTTTTTTTCCTTCTATAACCTGTCTTCTCCTTTGAGGAGTCAATTTTGCATAAATGAGTTTTGAAATAAGTAAAGCCAAAAAACAAAAATAAAAAAAAATCAACAATACTATTTGATATTTCTTAGCACTGTAGTTTATGAAGTAAATGTATACCCATTTCATCATTTTTGATCCTAAAAATACTGTAATATAGAGAGGCCATAATTCTTCTCATTATAAATATTCAGATGGTGGGGTACTTAGAACTTTTGTTTCTGGCAATGGGAAAGATAAAATCATTTTATCAAATACAATACTGAATCTATATGTTGGAGTAGACAAAAATTTTTGTATTATTGAAATTGCTTAGCAAGTTATCAGATCTGCCCAAAATGTTATCTAGTATAGATGCAGTATACTTCATATCCAGTATGATACGAAGAGCCAGTTAATTGGAAAAGACCCTCATGTTGGGAAAGATTGAAGGCAAAAGGAGAAGAAACAGCAGAGGAAGAGATGAGTTAGATAACATCACCAACTCAGTGGACATGAATTGAGCAAACTCCAGGTGATCGTGAAGAACAGGGGAACCTGTCATGCTGCAGTCCATGGGGTCACAGAATCAGACATGGCTTAGCAACTGAACAACAACAGAAAGTTATCAGATCTGCCCAAAATGTTATCCAGTAGGAAAGATTTCATTCTACAACTCTGATGATGATAATGCTTCAGTTCAGTTCAGTCGCTCAGTCGTGTCCAACTCTTTGCAACCCCATGAATTGCAGCATGCCAGGCCTCCCTTTCCAACACCAACTCCCAGAGTTCACTCAAACTCACGTCCATCGAGTTGGTGATGCCATCCAGTCATCTCATCCTCTGTCGTCCCCTTCTCCTCCTGCCCCCAATTCCTCCCAGCATCAGAGTCTTCTCCAGTGAGTCAACTCTTCACATGAGGTGGTCAAAGTACTGGAGCTTCAGCTTTAGCATCATTCCTTCCAAAGAAATCCCAGGGCTGATCTCCTTCCGAATGGACTGGTTGGATCTCCACGCAGTCCAAGGGACTCTCAAGAGTCTTCTCCAACACCACAGTTCAAAAGCATCAATTCTTTGGCACTCAGCTTTCTTCACAGTCCAACTCTCACATCCATACATGACCACAGGAAAAACCATAGCCTTGAATAGACAGACCTTTGTTGGACAAGTAATGTCTCTGCTTTTGAATATGCTATCTAGGTTGGTCATAACTTTCCTTCCAAGGAGTAAGCGTCTTTTAATTTCATGGCTGCAATCACCATCTGCAGTAATTTAAAGTCCCAAAAAATAAAGTCTGACACTGTTTCTACTGTTTCCCCATTTCTTTCCCATGAAGTGATGGGACCAGATGCCATGATCTTCATTTTCTGAATGTTGAGCTTTAAGCCAGCTTTGTCACTCTCCACTTTCACTTTCATCAAGAGGCTTTTTAGTTCCTCTTCACGTTCTGCCATAAGGGTGATGTCATCTGCAAATCTGAGGTTATTGATATTTCTCCATAAATCTTGATTTCAGCTTGTGATTCCTCCAGCCTAGCATTTCTCATGATGTACTCTGCATATAAGTTAAATACGCAGGGTGACAATATACAGCCTTGACGAACTTGTTTTCCTATTTGGAACCAGTGTGTTGTTCCATGTCCAGTTCTAACTGTTGCTTCCTGACCTGCATACAAATTTCTCAAGAGGCAGGTCAGGTGGTCTGGTATTCCCATCTCCTTCAGAATTTTCCACAGTTTATTGTGATCCACACAGTCAAAGGCTTTGGCATAGTCAATAAAGCAGAAATAGATGTTTTTCTGGAACTCTCTTGCTTTTTCCATGATCCAGCTGATGTTGGCAATTTGATCTCTGGTTCCTCTGCCTTTTCTAAAACCAGCTTGAACATCAGGAAGTTCACGGTTCACGTATTGCTGAAGCCTAGCTTGGATAATTTTAATGGTTAAAACATAAAATAAACATGTTTCTTGTACTTCACCAAATTAAGTCTCATCAGCACACAGGTTTTATACACCTTCCTAAAGGATCAAATTCCCTGTCCTCTATTTATCAGAGTGAGAACTCTATTTTTCTTCCTTAGAGCTAAAGGTGGAGCTGGGCAGAGCAATTTTGAAAATAAAGGAGTGACAACTAATAGTCAGAATAGATACTGAAAGTTAGGATTTCAACATTTGAATTTGTTGAAATTCATATTCAATTTCAACACACAGTTCAACTCAGACCTCAAATGTGCCTAGTAACAAATGTCATACTTTAGTTATCATTGAGCTAGATTTGGCTAAAAAATAAAAATGTCAATTCATGTTTTCTAGTCATCTTTAAGTATGTATTGCATATGCATTACACATCACCTGTTCTCTTTGCTTAGTATGGTGAGTATTAGTTGTTACTCATTTGATTTTCAAAATTGCTCTGCCCAATTCCACCATTAGCTCTAAGGAAGAAATTAAAAATTACTCATTAATGAATCTGTTTAGAATTTAATCACTGAACTTGTACCAAGATTATTTTGAATATTTTTGATACAACTATATACTGAAACACTTGAGTATATAGTTGTATCAAAAAGGGCCATCTAGTCAAAGCTCTATGGTTTTTCCAGTGGTCATATATGGATGTGAGAGTTGGACTATAAAGAAAGCTGAGTGCCTAAGAATTGATGCTTTTGAACTGTGGTGTTGGAAAAGACTCTTGAGAGTCCCTTGGACTGCCAAGGAGATACAACCAGTCAATCCTAAAGGAAATCAGTCCTGAATATTCATTGGAAGGACTGATGCTGAAGCTAAAACTACAACACTTTGGCCACCTGATGTGCAGAACTGACTCATTGGAAAAGACCCTGATGCTGGGAAAGATTGAAGGTAGGAGGAGAAGAGGGAGACAGGATGAGATGGTTGGATGGCATCACTGCCTCAATGGACATGAGTTTGAGTGGGTTCCAGGAGTTGGTGATGGACAGGGAAGCCTGGCGTGCTGCAGTCCATGGGATCTCAGGGAGCTGGACACAACTGAGTGACTGAACAGAATATGACTGTATATTGAGATAACATCTTAAGTAGGAAAAAAAAACATCTTTTTCTTTCTGAGTAGGAGAAAACTCAGTCCTTCTTCCTGTGTTTCTCTTTTACTCTCACGCTACTACCAAGCTCCAACACTCAGACACCAGATGTGTGGGGGGTTATCATTCATCAAAAAATCTCTAATAGCAGATTCAATTCGGACACTATCTACTTGGAGATAATGTCAGATACCACAGGTTAAGGGCTAAATTTAATGAGATTCCTCCCCATTCCCCCACTTCACATGCCAACTGCAAGTAATAGGTTTCCAAGTTAACAACAACTTCTATAAATCAAGCTCCCATGACCCTTTATTTGGGTTTGGTTAATTTGCTAAAGTGGCTCACAAAATTCAGTGAAAGAGTTACTTACATTTGCCGTTTATTAAAGGTTATGATAAAGGATATGGATGAACAACTAGATAAAGAGATATGTAGCATCGTCTCAGAGAATCCTGAGCCCAGGAGCTTCTGTCTCTAGGAATTTGGGGTGTGTCACCTTTCCATTATGTTCACTCACCTGGTAGCTCTGTGAATCCTATATTTTGGGGACTTTTAATGACGTCTTCATCATATAGGTGTGCATGCTCAGTTGCTTCAGTCGGGTCCAACTCTTTGTGCCCACCTGACCATGGGATTCTTCAGACAAGAATACTGAAGTGGGTTGCCATACCCTTCTCCAGGGGTTCTTCCCAACCTAGGGATTGAACCCACATCCTCTGTGGCTCCTTCTTTACAGGTGGATTCTTTACTGCTGAGCTACTGGGGAAGCCCCCATATAGGCACGATTGATCGTTAATCCCATTTCCAACCCTTCTCCCCTCTCAAGAGAATGAGGGGTGGGGCTGAAGATCCCACACTTCTTATCATGGCTGGGTCTTTCCAGTGACCAGCCCTCATCCAGGAGCCATGTAGGAGCTCACCTACAATTAGCTCATTATAGCAAAAGACACTCTTTTTAACTCAGGAAATTATAAGGGTTTCAAAAGAACTGTACTAGGACCTGGGGTCAGAAACCTATATATATATATATATTTTCTATTATTTGCATCTTTAAAAAAGTAAGTTAAAATTAGATCATTAGGGTAGGTCCTAATCTGGATTGTCTCATGTTTTAATAAGAAGAGGAAATTAGGACACAGACTCATAACAGAAAAAAGATCATGTGAAGACACAAGGAAAAGACAACCTTCAACAAGGCAAAGAAAGGAAAGAAGTCACAAAAGAAACTAATCCTGCTGCCTTCTTGATCTCAGACTTCTAGCCTCTAGAATTGTGAGAAAAGAAATGATTGTTGTTTAATTCTCCCAGTTTATGGTACTTTGTTATAATAGCCCAAACTTCCCCAGTGGTTCAGTGGTAAAGGATCTGCCTGCAATGTAGAGATGCAGGCGATGCAAGTTTGATCCCTGGGTCAGGAATATCCCCTGGAGGAGGAAATGGCAAACCACTCCAGTATTCTTGCTGGGAAAACCCCATGGACAGAAGAGCCTGGTGGGCTGCATTCCATGGAGTCACAAAGAATTGGACACGACCGAGTGCTCACTCACTCACTGTAACAGTCCTGGCAAAGCAATATAAGGTATATATCACAAGATTCTGAAGACACAGTGAACTTGCAATTTTAGCAAAACCAGGTCATCTAACAGTACAGAGCATATTATCTTTAGGATTAAACATATATCACACAAAGTGTTAATAGAAATGAATTTGTTAGCACTTCTGCTTAAAATGCATTTCAAAATTTAGAAATAAATCCTCTTAGTGTTTGTGTTATGCTTTCTTCATGTACTTTCAGCTTTTATTGGTTTATTTTCCCATGGTTAGAACTCTTAAAACTGATTTCCAAAAGCATTATTAATAGCCAACTCAAACAATTACAAAATCAACCCTTACATGCAATCTGTGGGAAAATAAATCCATTTTTCCAGTTTTATTGAAAATTGACATACATCACTGTGTAAGTTTAAGGCATGGTTTGATTTATATATGTTATGAAACAATTACCATAATAGTTTCAGCTAATATGTATCTTCTCATATAGATAGAATAAATAGAAAAAATGAGAAAACAGAAAAGAAAAAGAAGAGAAGCAAACATTTCTTTTCCTTTGTAATGAAAACTCTTAAGATTTACTCTCTTAACAACTTTCTTATATATCATATAGCAGTGTTATCTAAAACTTCTTTCTTTAAAAATAATCAGATAGTTACATATGAAGATTTTCTGAGATACAAGAAAACAGTTTAAACTATTGAATAGGTAGAAATCCTCAGGCATACCAGGTGCTCATTATTAATATTATTATTTGAATTTAATAACACTACTCTGAAATTAATTATTAACTTATTTGAATCTAAGATACAGTAAATAATTATGCCCGGATGGGGAACACGTGTACGCCCATGGCAGATTCATGTTGATGTGTGGCAGAACCAATACAATATTGTAATTAGCCTCCAATTAAAATAAATAAATTTAAATTAAAAAAAAACTTCTTTCATGCTTCTAAGTTAGCATAGTGAATATTATCAGTATGAAAAAATAAAAATTATCTGGTAAAATCTGCACATGTTGAACCATTGATAACCTAATGTTGCAAAACTCGAGTTATTATTGATGTAACTTTCTTATTATAAGGAAAAAGGATTATCTTGACATTTCAAGTGTTCCCAAGATACCATTCTTAGTGCTATCTTTTCAGTTCTTGAGCCATACAGACATGGGTGTGACACAAGCCTTTGGTAATCAATTTCATTTCTCTGTACCTCAGTATCCTCATCTGTAAAATAAGGTATTAAAATTAGCTTAAATCATAAAAAAAGAAATAATTATGCCCACATGTTGAAGGAAATGCTGAACTTATTCTAGTAGTTTGGGTTTTGTCTCCAGAATTCCTTTTCTTAATATTACATGAAAATCCCTTTGGGGTAGATTTAGAGGATGTAGATTCATATTTTGATCCATAAATTAATAGTAAAGACATTTTTACACATCTCTTTCTTCTCAGACTTTCTTCTGATTTCAGCTCTACCTTATAAAGGGGTTAGAGTTGGAGAGTTGGAGAGCATCTCTTATTTCCAATTGTGAATAAAGTCTATCCATTTTATCACTCTAAAGTCAAAAAAGAAAGACATTAAAAATAAGTAAATAAATGGAGTATCTTTTATAAAGAAAAAAAAACTTTAACCCCTTAGCTGTCTGTAACTAAAGTTCTATTAATAGCATGGTGGCTTATTTTTTTCTGCCCTTGATCTATATCACAGCTCCTTCCAAGACTGCACATGGAAGAGATAACTTTTAAGACGTCAGCAGAATTAGTTTCTTTTGTGACTTCTCTTTCAATTACTAATTCGAATTGTATCCAGGATTCAAATTTAATTGATAATGGAAGAAAGAAAATGTTGATGTTCCTGTGTTGCCCCATGGATCCTACTTATCTTCTGGAAAGTGCTTGAAAGAAGTATCAACAGGATTCAGTACAACCCATGCTAGAGTAGGAAAATAAAGGGGGAAAAAATGTCATCTTTCTACACGGAAATAAATAACACAAAAATAATAATGACTAGAAGTCACTTCATTGTTTTCATGCAAACTAATTCAATTGGTAGACATTAGCCCTATTGTTGTTGCTGTTCAGTCGCTCTGTCGTGTCCAACTCTTTATGACCCCGTGAACTGTAGCACGTCAGGCTTCCCTGTCCTTCACCATCTCCCAGAGATTACGTTAAACAAATATATCTGCAACAAATAGGCACAGGCAAAAAGCAGTAAGATGATTTTCTAAAAGCAAGTTGTTTTAAGAATTTGTTGGCTTAATAAATTAAATAACCTAAGGCTGAACACATGCCATCGTGATTACATTTTGCCGGAAAAGTCAGTGCTCCTGGCTTTTTTGCTTTAGAGCCAAAAGCAGTCCTCTTTCTGACTGTAATTGCAAATCTGAGCCATTCCTCCTACTGGAGATAAGGAATAGAGATCAAAAACTAGCAGGTGTATAAAAATAACTAACTGAAACCATGTGAAAATGACCCAGTCAAGTAATCAGATCAGATCAGATCAGTCGCTCAGTCGTGTCCGACTCTTTGCGACCCCATGAACCGCAGCACGCCAGGCCTCCCTGTCCATCACCAGCTCCCGGAGGTCACTCAGACTCGCATCCATCGAGTCAGTGATGCCATCCAGCCATCTCATCCTCTGTCGTCCCCTTCTCCTCCTGCCCTCAATCCCTCCCAGCATCAGAGTCTTCTCCAATGAGTCAACTCTTCGCATGAACCAGTCTATAACAAAACAGTTATCTTTTATAATATAGTGAAGGTTAGTAGTTTCTTATGCCTAGCCATAGTTTAATTTAATGAAGCCAGCAATGTTAATTTGGCAATACTCCTGGGCTGGATTGAGACTCAGTTATCAAAGTGGCTGCAGATCCCTTCCAGATGCCCTTGGTAATAGTGGTGATGTTTTCCTCAAAAACTGAGTATGTACATAAACACATATGTACATGTGTACCAATTGATTGAGTAAAACATTCATTTTAGGTGTTAAAATATAGATGCAAAAATCAAAAGATAAGCAAAGCATATGCTTTCCAATTGATTCTAGGATTATTTTTATACCACTTCATTTAGCAAAAAAGTTTTAACTATAAACCAAAAATAGGGATCTAAATTAAAATCCTGATTCTACTTTAAAGCACTAAGAACAGAACTGAGCAATGGCATCCGTGTGACCTTCATGGCCAAGGGTGGTGACAAAGTTCTAATTCATAAGTATGGCACTTGAATATATTATTTAAGGTGGTGCTCCTGGAAACTGGTAAATTAAATTAAACATATGCCATAGATTATAGTAATAATTGTACAGCTACATGTAAAATAATGAAATAAGAACACTTCATAACACCATACACAAAAATAAATAAAAGGTCTCATTTCTTTTGCACAGCAAAGGAAACTATAAACAGATGAAAAGGCAACCCTCCGAATGGGAGAAAATAATAGCAAATGAAACAACTGACAAAGAATGAGTCTCCAAAATATACAAGCAACACATGCAGCTCAATAGCAAAAAAACAAATAGCTCAATCAATCAAAAAGTAGTCAGAAGACCTAAACAAACATTTCTCCAAGGAAGACATACAAATGACTAATAAACACATGAAAAAATGCTCAACATCACACATTATTAGAAACATGCAAATAAAAACTACAATGAGGTATCACCTCACACAGGTCAGAATGGCCAGATTTATAGAAAAATCTACAAACAGTAAATGCTAGAGGGGGTGAGGAGAAAAGGGATCACTCTTGCATTCTTGGTGAGAATGCATATTGATACAGCCACTATGGAGAACAGTATGGAGATTCCTTAAAAAATTAGGAATAAAAGTACCATATGGCCCAGTAATGATTATAATTAACATTTTTGAATGCTTATAATGTATAACTTATATTGTTATTTTATCTTCACATTAACAATGAAGTAGGTACTGTTATTTTTTATTCTAGTTTGTAAATAAAAATACTAAAGTGTAGAGAGATTAATTTGCTTGAAGTCAATCTACTCAAACAAATGTGATAGGAATTTAGGAAATGAGACTTCTAGAGTAGATCTGTAATTCCAGGCTACATGGCCTCCAACATGATGTTATTTGGTATCTGTGTGAACTAATCTTGGCTAAGAAATATAATTAACACTTACCTTATTCCCATATTATCTCTCACTGCAAGGCTAGTGTTGATTATAATCAACCAAAATCCTGTTCAAGCCGACAGAAAATCGCAATAAGAAAGAGGAATCTAAATTTTACCATAATTAATTAATTTATAATTGGTCATCACTTATGGGCATATATTTTAATTCAGTTGTTTTTTCAAGCCAATAACATAAAGAAGCTCATAACTCATGATTTTATACCCACCGTACCCATAACATACCCCCATCCTCATAGAAAATTAGAGCTTTTTTTTTAAATCAAAGAAAAATGTATGTTAAATCCCAAGAGTTCTACTGTGTTTCCAATTCTGTTTTTTTTTTTTTTTCAGCCACCCATTACAATTTATCCTGTTCTCTATTTTTTTAATGGAGGATAATTAAATTCTCAGATGCCTTTTGCTATATGTGTTCTCCTAAAAACATTTCTTACTTTAAGTATCTAGAATATAAAGATAATTAACAACATTTTGATAGGTTTCTATCCCAAGTAGCACAGAAACTCCCTGTGGTCTAAGCCTTCTCAGATCTTTTGTTGTAGTTCTCTGAAGTTTTAAAAAGTGATGACTTCCTACACACCGATGCCTTGGCATAATACCCCGATGCCTGCAGCTCCCATGCCATTGTTACCAGTCTGTTTGTTGGGCTCCACACTCAAAGCTCTCCAAGGATCTGTGACTGAGTTGAATGAAACCTTTTGCTAGTTGGCAGGAGTAGTAAGAACACATAAAATCTACCAGCTGTCAAGATGTAAATGGTGATTTTGTTTCACTTTTTAATGAATTAAAGTAGGATTGAAATCTATCCAAAGACAGCATGTTTGGCCTTTTGAAGGAAAAAAAAGTGAAAGAGAGGGGTGTTTCCTGCTCTCCAGGCCTTGGTGCGCAACAAGGTATTGACAATCAGCATGGGGAAATCAACACCCCAGGAAAGCTATCTGGAGGCTGATTTTGTTGTTGGTTTTGCTTTCCCTCCAATCCTGTGTACTCCAATGGCCAGAGGCAAACAGACCTTCTCCATTCTTAGAAAAATTTCTAAACCTCTGACCTTTCCCAAGGCAAAACCCTAGACTGTTTCCTTAAATGTTATCATTTCTATCCTTCAGCAGGATGGCACAGGGAGGAGAACACCCTATAAACTATATGTTTTTAAATTTGTTTTTTGTCTTCTTTAGCCAAACCTATCAATGAGTGAAATTTATTTACATAACTTTGATTCACTGAACCATAGCAAGTACTTGCAGTGACACAATTCCACATCTCCCCAATAGTCTCAGAATTGCATTATTTTGTTAATAATACTTTTCGGGTATTTGTCCACTGGAGAAGGGAATGGCAAACCACTTCTGCGTTCTTGCCTTAAGAACCCCATGAACAGTATTTTGCATGCAGTCATTTCAATTTTACCCTACTGAGTATTCACCTGTATAAGAAAATCTACAGGTTCACTATTGCACTTTTGCCAAAATAGCAGAATCTCTAACTCTCTATAGTTTAGTTAGTTGGTTTTAATATGAAAACAATCTTCTGGTGGCAATATGGTCTTAAAGTACAAGAAAACAGATGATTTTATTGTTATCCAATCTTCATTTGCATTTTTCTCAGTAATGTATTAATATGGACTTGGCATCTCCCCATCTTCTTTCCTCAAACAAACATAAATACTTTAAAGTTCTATATAGTTTTCTTGACTAGTTTCTGTCCTGAATTACCAGTTCTCACAGTATTGAAAATAAATGGCAAAGTCCCTTTGTCTATATATTTGTGATTCACCTTATGAATTACTAAGACATGTGCTCCAGTATCACATGTTTGTTTGTTTGTTTGACAGAGAATGGATAAAACAGAATCAGGGAATTTTCTCTCATTGATAAAGAACATTCCCACTGAGCCTTGAGCATGTATGTTTAAACTTGCCTCTTAAAATGGCTTTTAGCCCAGAGGGTGTAGAGGTCAAGCAGTCAAGGTCCTCTGAGAAAGAGCCAGAGCTACTGCTTCCTGGAAAACTAATAAGAATCGACAAAAAACATCTTGATGGCAAATCTGAGACTCCATCTTCTCAATGCAACAATCAACTCAGGGCTCAGCCATGGGCCAAACCAAACTCTCTTGTAACCAACCACTTCTGAACCAAGGCCAGGACTTGCTTAAACAATTAATCACTTTTGCTTGTGAGACTTGGTGTTATTTGCCTTTCAAGCCTCCCTATTGCCTTAAGTTGGAGTCTTCACAGGGGCTGCTGTTTAAAACATGCCTCTGTCGAAGTAAATCCCCAGTGTTTTACACTGATCATCTCTGAGTAATTCATCACAACTTAAAACTCTTTATTTTTCTTTCATCATTATATATTACATGTAAAATAGGCAGCTAACCATTGTTTATATTATTTTCAAAACAAAAGTCAATCTCCCCTCCTTCCTTTTTCAACATGGCAAAAACTGACTATAAATATTTTAGGAAGAAATGTAGTTGGTTTTCAGTTATCATCTCTTAAAATACCCATAAGAAGTTTGCAATAGCTATACACTGCAGAATATAAAAGTTCTACAAGTTTATTCATATATTAACAGGCAAAAAGGAATATATTTAGTTGATTTTTAAAATATGGTTTGCAGTAATCATGTTGTTGTTCATTCAGTTGCTCAGTCATGTCTGATTCTTTCCAACCCCATGGACTGCAGCACACCAGGCTTCCCTATCCTTCACTATCTCCCAAGTTTGCTCAAACTCATGTCCACTGAGTCAGTAATGCCATCCAACCATCTCACCCTCTGTCTCCCCCTTCTCCTTTTGCCTTCAGTCTTTCCCACTAACAGGGTCTTTGTTTTCCAGTGCATCAGGTGGCCAAAGTTCTGGAGCTTCAGCTTCAGCATCAGTCCTTCAAAATGAATATTCAGGGTTGATATCCTTTAGGATTGACTGGTTTGATCTCCTTGCTGTCCAAAGGACTCTCAAGAGTCTTCTCCAACGCCACAGTTCAAAAGCATCAATTCTTTGGTGCTCAGCCATTTTTATGGTTCATCACATCCATATGGGAAAAACCATAGCTTGCACTATACAGACCTTTGTCGGCAAACTGATACCTCTACTTTTTAATACTCGACTAGGGTTTGTCATAGCTTTTCTTCCAGGGAGTTGCTGCTGCTAAGTCACTTCAGTCGTGTCCGACTCTGTGTGACCCCATAGACGGCAGCCCACCAGGGTCCCCCGTCCCTGTGATTCTCCAGGCAAGAACACTGGAGTGGGTTGCCATTTCCTTCTCCAATGCATGAAAGTGAAAAGTGAAAGTGAAGTCGCTAAGTTGTGTCCGACTCTTAGTGACCCCATGGACTGCAGCCTACCAGGCTCCTCCTCCGTCCATGGGATTTTCCAGGCAAGAGTACTGGGGTGGGGTGCCATTGCCTTCCCCCTCCAGGGAGCTAGGGTCTTTTAATTTCATGGCTGTAATCATCATCCACAGTGATTTTGGAGCCCAAGAAAAGAAAATCTGTCACAGTTCCAATTTTTACCCATTTATTTGCCATGAAGTGATGGGACCAGATGCCATGATCTTTGTTTTTTGAATGTTGAGTTTTAAGCCAGCATTTTCACTCTTATCTTTCACCTTCATCAAGAAGCTCTTTAGTTCCTCTTTGCTTTCTGGCATTGGGCTTCCCTCTTAGCTCAGTTGGTAAAGAATCCGCCTGCAACCCCAGTTCAATTCCTGGGTTTGGAAGATCCGCTGGAGAAGGGATAGGCTACACATTCCAGTATTCTGGCCTGAAGAATTCCATGGACTGTATACTCCATGGGGTCTCAAAGAGTCAGACACGACTGAGTGACTTTCACTTTGTTTTCTGCCATTAGGGTGACATCATCTGCATATTTGAGGTTGTTATTTCTCCTGGCAGTCTTGTTTCCAGCTTGATCTTCTTCCAGCCGGGTATTTTACATGGTGTACTCTGCATATAAGTTAAATAAGCAAGGTGACAATATACAGTCTTGACAATATACAAACTGATGTGAATCAGTTTGTTGTTCCATGTCCAGTTCTAACTGTTGCTTGTTGACCTGCATACAGGTTTCTCAGGAGGCAGGTAAGGTGGTCTGCAATTCCCATTTCTTTAAGAATTTTCCACAATTTGTTGTGATCTACACAGTTAAGGCTTTAGTGTAGTCAATGAAGCAAAAGTAGATTCACTGGAGAAGGAAATGGCAACCCACTCCAGATTACTGCCTGAAGAATTCCATTGACAGAGGAACCTGACCAGCTACAATCCACAAGGTTGAAAAGAATTGGACACGAAAGAGTAACTAACACTTCCACTTCCACACTCACAGTACTCATGCATGCAAGCATGCTATGTCACTTCATTTGTGCCTGACTCTGTGTGACCTCTTGGACTGTAGCCTGCCAGATTCTCTCATGGGATTCTTCATGCGAGAATACAAGAGTGGATTGCCATGCCCTCTCCAGAGGATATTCCTGACCTGGGAATCGAACTCGTATCTGCTTGCATCTCCTGCATTTCAGGTGAATTCTTTTCCCACTGAAACACCTGGGAAGCCTTAACAGCTGGTTGAAAAACACCTGAAAAGATGCTCAACATCATTAATTATTAGAGAAATGGTAATCAAAACTACAATGAGGCATCACTTCACAATGGTAAGAATAGCATTGTCAAAAAAATCTACAAACAATAAATGCTTGAGAGAGTGTGGAGAAAAAGAAACTCTCCTACAATGCTGTTGGAAATGTAAATTGGCACAGCCGCTAAGGAGAACAGTATGGAGATTCCTTAAAAATCTAAATTAGAAATCTGTATGACCCAGCAATACTCAGCATATACCCAGCAAAAACCATAATTGTAAAAGATACATGCACCCCAGTATTTATTTCGCCACTATTTACAACAGCCAGGACATGGAAGCAATCTAAATATCCATTAACGGGGGAATGGATAAAGAAGATATTGTACATATATATACACACTGTAATATTTTGTTGTTGTTTAATCACTAAGTCATGTCTGACTTTTTGCGACCCATGAACTACAGCATGCCAGGCTTCCATGTCCTTCACTGTCTCCTGAGTTTGCTCAAACTCATGTCCATTAAGTCAGTGATGCTATCTCACCATCTCATCCTCTGCTGTGCCCTTCTCCTTTTGCCTTCCATCTGTCCCACCAACAGAGTCTTGCATCAGTTGACAAAAGTAGTGGAGCTTCAGCTTCAGCATCAGAGTCCTTCCAGTGACTATCCAGGGTCGATTTGCTTTAGAATTGACTCATTTGATCTCCTTGCTATCCAAAGGACTCTCATAAGTCTTCTCCAGCACCACAATTGAAAACAATCAATTCTTTGGCACTCAACCTTCTTTATAGTCCAATTCTCACATCGGTACAGGATTACTGGAAAAACCATAGCTTTGACTGTATGTCCCTTTGCAGGCAAAGTGATGTCTTTACTTTTTAATATACTGTCTAGTTTTGTCATAGCATTCCTTCCAAGGAATAAACATCTTGGATGTAGTCACCATCCACAGTGATTTTGGAACTCGGGAAAATAAAATATGCCACTGTTGGCATTTTTTCCCCATCTATTTGCCATGAAATGATGGTACCAGATGCCATGATCTTCGTTTTTTGAATGTTGAGTTTTAAGCCAGCTTTTTCACTCTCTTCTTTCACCTTCATCAAGAGGTTCTTTAGCTCTTCACTTTTTGCCATTAAAGTGGCGTCAACCTGCATACTTGAGATTATTGATATTTCTCACAGCAATCTTGATTCCAGTTTGTGATTGATACACACCAGCATTTTGACTGATGTACTGTGCTTATAAGTTAAATATACAGCCTTTATAAACTCCTCTCCCAATTTGGACCCAGTACATTGTTCCATGTCCAGTTCTGTTGCTTCTTGACCTGCATACAGGTTTCTCAGTTAGCTGTCTTCTAAACCACTAGGAGACCCTGAGTTCTTAATATTGGTTTATAGTTAGGCTTCAATATATAAATCTGCTTTTTGGCTTTTCTGAAGCACAGTTTAGGAAAAAACAACACACAGACACACACACAAACACACACTCACTTACATGTAATGAACCTCAGGAAGGCAAGATAATAAGGTAATGTACTGAAAATGTTTTTTAACCATTATAATCATAGCACTTCAGTTCAGTCACTCAGTCGTCTCCTACTCTTTGCTACCCCATGAACCAGAGCACTCCAGGCCTCCCTGTCCATCACCAACTCCAAGAGTTTACCCAAACTCATGTCCATTGAATGGGTGACACCATCCACTCATCTCATCCTCTGTCGTCCCCTTTTCCTCTTGCCCTTAATCTTTCCCAGCATCAGGGTCTTTTCCCATGAGTCAGTTCTTCACATCAGGTGGCCAATGTATTGGAGTTTCAGCTTCAACATCAGTCCTTTCAGTGAACACCCAGGACTGATCTCCCTCAGGATGGACTGGTTGGATCTCTTTGCAGTCCAAGGACTCTCAAGAGTCTTCTATAACACCACAGTTCAAAAGCATCAATTCTTCAATGATCATCTTTCTTTATAGTCCAACTCTCACATCCATACATGATTACTGGAAAACACATCCATACATGATTACTGGAAAAATCATAGCCTTGACTAGACGGATCTTTTTTGACAAAGCAATTTCTCTCCTTTTTAATATGCTGTCTAGGTTGGTCATAACTTTCCTTCCAAGGAGTAAGCGTCTTTTAATTTCATGACTGCAGTCACCATCTGCAGTGATTTTGGAGCCCAATAAAATAAAGTCTGACACTGTTTCCACTGTTTCCCCATCTATTTCCCATGAAGTGATGGGACCAGATGCCATGATCTTCATTTTCTGAATGTTGAGCTTTAAGCCAACTTTTTCACTCTCCACTTTCACTTTCATCAAGAGGCTCTTTAGTTCTTCTTCACTCTCTGCCCTAAGGGTGGTGCCACCTGCATATCTGAGGTTATTGATATTTCTCCCTGCAATCTTAATTCCAGCTTGTGCTTCTTCCAGTCCAGCGTTTCTCATGATGTATTCTGCATATAAATAAGCAGGGTGACAATATATAGCCTTGACGTACTCCTTTTCCTATTTGGAACCAGTCTGCTGTTGTTCCATGTCCTTTTCTACCTACTGCTTCCTAACCTGCTTACAGGTTTCTCAAGAGGCAGGTCAGGTGGTCTGGTATTCCCATCTCTTTCAGAATTTTCCAGTTTATTGTGATCCACACTGTCAAAGGCTTTGGCATAGTCAATAAAGCAGAAATAGATGTTTTTCTGGAACTCTCTTGCTTTTTTGATGATCCAGCAGATGTTGGCTATTTGATCTCTGGTTCCTCTGTCTTTTCTAAAAGCAGCTTGAACATCTGGAACTTCACAGTTGACATATTGCTGAAGCCTGGCTTGGAGAATTTTGAGCATTACTTTACTAGTGTGTGAGATGAGTGCAATTGTGTGGTAGTTTGAGCATTGTTTGGCATTGCCTTTCTTTGGGATTGGAGTGAAAACTGACCTTTTCCAGCCCTGTGGCCACTGCTGAGTTTTCCAAATTTGCTGGCATATTGAGTGCTCCACTTTCACAGCATCATCTTTTAGGATTTGAGATAGCTCAACTGGAATTCCATGTACCTCCATTAGCTTTGTTCATAGTGATGCTTCCTAAGGCCCACTTGACTTCACATTCTAGGATGTCTGGCTCTAGGTGAGTGATCACACCATTGTGATTATCTGGCTTGTGAAGATCTTTTTTGTACAGTTCTTCTGTGTATTCTTGCCACCTCTTCTTAATATCTTCTGCTTCTGTTAGGTCCATACCATTTCTGTCCTTTATTGAGCCCATCTTTGCATGAAATGTTCCCTTCATATCCCTAATTTTCTTTTTTTTTTTTTTTATTTTATGTGGATTTTAATAGTAAACAAAAAGAAAGAAAGCCCAAGTCTTCAGCACATTACTATAAACAGATCATTCAAGAAAATGGTTTCACTGTGAAAGAGTCCACACCAGATGTGCAGGGTCAGTTTCCCTGTGATTTCTCCTGGGGTGTCACTGAATCTGTCCTTAAGGTAAGTGGCTACTTAAAAATTAACTATGCATGCATACTAAATCACTAAATTGTGTGATTTCTTATCTCTCCTTGCTGTTCTTTGGAACTCTGCATTCAATGGGTATATCTTTCCTTTTCTCCTTTGCTTTTTGCTTCTCTTCTTTTCACAGGTATTGTAAGCCCCTCTCAGACAGCCATTTTGCCTTTTTGCATTTCTTTTCCATGGGGATGGTCTTGACCTCTGTCTCCTGTACAGTGTCATGAGCCTCCATCCATAGTTCTTCAGGCACTCTATCAGATCTAGGCCCTTAAATCTATTTCTCACTTCCACTGTATAATCATAAGGGATTTGACTGAGGTCATACCTGAGTGGTCTAATGGTTTTCCCCACTTTCTTCAATTTAAGTCTGAATTTGGCAATAAGGGACTTCCCTGGTGGCTCAGACGGTAAAGCGTCTGTCTACGATGCGGGAGACCCGGGTTCGATCCCTGGGTTGGGAAGATCCCTTGGAGAAGGAAATGGCAATCCACTCCAGTACTATTGCCTGGAAAATCCCATGGACAGAGGAGCCTGGTAGGCTACAGTCCATGGGGTCGCAAAGAGTCGGACACGACTGAGCAACTTCACGTTTGGCAATAAGGAGTTCATGTTCCAAGCCACAGTCAGCTCCCAGTCTTGTTTTTGCTAACTGTATAGAGCTTCTCCATCTTTATCTTGAAAGAATATAATCAATCTGATTTCGGTGTTGACCATATGTGATGTCCATGTGTAGAGTCTTCTCTTGTGTTGTTGGAAGAGGGTGTTAGCTATGACCAGTGAATTCTCTTGGCAAAACTCTATTAGCCTTTGCCCTTCTTCATTCCATATTCCAAGACCAAATTTGCCTGTTACTGCAGGTGTTTCTTGAGTTCCTACTTCTGCATTCCAGTCCCCTATAATGAAAAGGACATCTTTTTTGGGTGTTAGTTCTAAAAGGTCTTGTAGGTCTTCATAGAATCATTCAACTTCAGCTTCTTCAGCGTTACTGGTTGGGGCATAGACTTGGATTCCCGTGATATTTAATGGTTTGCCTTGAAAATTAATAGAGATCATTCTGTTGTTTTTGAAATTGCATCCAATTACTGCATTTTGGACTCTTTTGTTGACTACAATGGCTACTCCATTTCTTCTAAGGTAGTAGTAGATATATTCATGGTAGTAGACAAAATGGTCATCTGAGCAGTCCATCTTAGTTTGCTGATTCCTAGAATGTTGATGTTCACTCTTACTATCTCCTGTTTGACCACTTCCAATTTGCCTTAATTCATGCTTTGATTCACCTAACATTCCAGGTTCCTATGCAGTATTGCTGTTTATAGCATCCGACCCTGCTTGTATAACCAGTCACATCTACAACTGGATATTGTTTTTGCTTTCGCTCCATCCCTTCATTCTTTCTGAAGTTATTTCTCCACTGATCTCCAGTAGCATATTGGGCACCTACCGACCTATCTTTTTGCCTTTCATACTGTTCATGGAGTTCTCAAAGCAAGAATACTGAAGTGGTTTGCCATTGCCTTCTCCAGTGGACCACATTCTGTCAGACCTCTCCACCGTGATCCATCCAACTTGGGTGGCCCTACACAGCATGGCTTAGTTTCATTGAGTTAGACAAGGCTGTAGTCCATGTGATCAGATTGGCTAGTGTCTGTGATTGTGGTTTCAGTCTGTCTGCCCTCTGATGCCCTTTCTCAGCACCTACTGTCTTACTTGGGTGTCTCTTACTTTGGACATGTAGTATCTCTTCATGGCTACTCCAGCAAAGCGCAGTCGCTACTCATGAACTTGGATATGAGGTAGCTCCTCTTGGCTGCTCCTGCCTCAGTAGTAATAAATGGCAATATTTCACATGTGTTGAGCACTTACTATATGCCAGTCACTGTACTAAGGATTTTAGAATAATGAATCCATTTATTCAAAAAAATCTTATAAGGCAGATTCCATCATCTCCAATTCATAGGAAATTGAAGCAAAAAGAGAATAAATTGTCCAAAGTCAAACAGCATTAGCTGTGGTGAAACCAGAGATTTAAATCCAGGAAATCTTATTTTATAGATTAGACTCTTTAATACTATGTTATTTTAGTTTACATAATTCCTTTACTATTTCCCATTTCCTAAATTATTCTATAAGCATTTGCAAATTGTCTTTGACTCTACAGTGTACTTTGAATAAAGCAGGTCTCTCATCTCACATACAGTTTTACATTACTTTTGAGAAGTCAAATCCCAAATAAGCTTTGTCAAGCCCTTAACTTTAAAGAGGAATTAATTCATACATTTGAAAAATTTCCCTCTCAACTTCTGAAAATATTGTTTTGAAAGAAATATGTTAGTCTTTTGAATCTTTTGTATTACTGTGACTTTTTTCAAAATTATCATTTCATTCTCCCGTGAACTAACACACTTAACTATCAACTTTCTTTAAATGATTTAAATCCCTGTTTCACTACTTTCCTAAGTAAATCTCCATCACTGATATAATGTTCAGCCCAGAAATTATTCTCTATTATTGAAATTATGGTCAGGAAGGACTCCAGTATTTATCCTATAATTATCTTCTGAGGTTTGAATTGTAGTCTGTTTCCATACTTTGCTTATGTTAGAAAAAAATGATCTAGAAATTACATTTATTCTGTTAAAAGAAATTGATACATTAAAAATATTATTGCATGTCTTCTAAAAGCCAGGTTTTTTTTTAATCTTTGGAAAGAACTACATGCCATTCTCAGTACTTTCCCCATCTGTGTCTTGTGTTTGTGTGTTTTCTAATTGAAAATCGATAATACTAAAATAAAGAAAACAAAACTTCAAATATATTTACACTAAGGGTTTTTAATCATTAACTTCTTTCTAATAAATTATCTTGCATCAGAAAAAATAGTAAGTACAAGGGTCAAAATACAGAACAGTAATTATAAAAGACATGGTTCACAGATAGTAAATAAATTGTGTTAAATATTTAGGTTTATCAAAATGTTTAAAGGCCAGTATAATTCCTGTGAGATTTTCTTAAAATTGAGGTGTAATTGACAAACAACATTATATTAGTTTGAGGTGTACAACATAATAATTCAATATTTATATATATTGAAAATGATCTCCACAATAAGTCTAGTTATCATTCCATCACCAGTTACAGGATGATTTTTCTTGTGATAAAAAATTTTAAGATCTACTCTCTTAGCAATATTCAAATATTCAATACAGTGTTGGTAATTATAGTTGCAATGTGATACATTAAATCGCCATGACTTATTTATTTTGTAACTGGAAGTTAATCTTTTTAGCTCCCTTAACCCATTTCAGCCATTCCTCACTCCCAGCCTCTGGTAGCCTGAGTCTGTTCTCTTTATCTGTGAAATCAGTTTTGTTTTGTTTTTAAGATTCCACATGTGAACAAGATCATACGGTATTTGTCTTTGTCTTTCTGATTTATTTTATTTAGCATAATCCCCTCAAGGTCCATTCATGTTAGCACAAATGGCAAGATTTTAT